>JASDDO010000001.1:363683837-364939516 GCA_030015575.1 Agapanthus africanus | reverse complement strand
ACTCCAAATTCAAGATCTTGAGTACCAATCAAGCGATAAGCCTTCAACCTTTTATGAGCCGAGCCGATCTTCAATCGGGCAAGTGATCCAAGCCGATCCGCGACTCACGAGACGAGCGAAGCCAAATCGACGATCAAGTTCTTCCTCTTGTAGTTCTTGAGTGATTGTAACGAAATTGTTGATATAAATAAAAGGTGAAATTCTTTTATCTTGCTTTCTTTAAATTCTTGCATCATGATTCGATCTCAATTTATAATTGTAGTTCTTGTGATGATGTTTGAGTAAACTCCGCTCGTTAAGGAGTCGAGACGATCAATAGAATGATGATGTAACAAATCTTAATACGATTCTTGAGTCCTACGAGTTTTATAAACCCTAGCAAGTTCAAGAATCGATGACCTAGTTTCGTTGTGATGCTTTCTTGATTGTTATCGCTCGAAATTAGGGATCTACGATCGTTTCTTGAATTTACTAGAGGCTAGAATGTGAATGATATCGACGAAAGAACAAGGGGTAAGTTGAAACCCTAGTTTCATAAGAAATCCCTCATTCTCGATCGATCATCATCGATCTAGTATCAATTCATCGAAGGATAAGAATACGTAAGTGTAAGATTACATCACATCTATAGATCCGATCGATTCCTACGAGCCTCATTTCGATTCTTGATATTTGGTTGGAAAAATCAGCACAAACATCTCAATTCTTGATTCTATCTTTTCTTGTTATTAGATCTAGATTTCTAATTCTTGAACTTCAAATACAAATCTTGATTGTTTGTTTTTGTTTTCTTTAATGTTTCGACTCATCTAATTCAAAAGACGAACGATTACACTTTCCATGTGGACGATCCGCACTTACTAACGCGTTACATTCGACACCGTTATTGATTGCGGTCAAATATTTTTGGTTGTGATTTCTTTACAATTTCATACTACACAATCCGAAATCTTTACAATCAAATGGCGCCGTTGCCGGGGATAGTGCGCTAATTGTTCGTATTTGAATTTGAGTTGAAAATTTTATTCCATCTAAATTTTGTGATCTAAACTCGCACAAACTCTAATACGGTTGTTGTGATTTGATTGCGAGGAATTCTGGAATCATTGGAGCTTGGATAAAATTTTTCTGAGCATTCCAGAGAGCTAAGGGGGAGTAACAAAAGCATTTACCTAAAAAAAATTTGCAGCGATCCCTTCAAGTGACCGCGTTTCGCGGCAATAGGCAGCTTACGCGGCGGATCCGCGGTGGGTTAGGGTCTTCTCTGTACCAAAATTTCAGGTATACTTCTACTCTTTCTTATCTCTTCCCTCATCTGCTCCAATTAACAATTTCTGCAGATTTCTTTGCAAATAATCGCTGCGCCGCAAAAAGGAAATTAAAATTGTGCGTGTTTTTTGATTTTTTGGTTGTTTGCATATTAATACGGAAATTAAGGGCACGACCAAATCCAGATTAGGTGGGGGAGTTCATTACCCTTCCTAAGCACCGAAAATCGCAAAACTTGCATCCGCATTTAACCTCATTAATTAAAAGAAATCTAGAGATGACTCTAAGGACCGTCGCGCTCAATTAGGACAAGAGGAAGGCCGTGGGTAATTCATTGCTTATCCGCGTTTTTCTTTATGGTGTCTAGCGAGTGTGTCTAAGGCTAGTGGTTTTTAATTAGGCCCACTACTTACGTAGTGGAGTACCTTCCCACTTACCTGGCACTTATCCGGCCATAGGGGGACAAAGAGGCAGTGGAGGATTCTATCCTGCGACTTGTCTTTTAGCAGTTAGGAGCGGTCTAGAGCCAGACCTAGGTGACCACTAGATTCTAGGGTTTTGTGTGTTGCATTTGTTGTGTCGCATCAATTTTTTTCAAAAATCCTTAATTTTCAAAACAAACACCGCATTCATATCATTCCTTAATTATAATTCACGCTGCCACTTGTACTAACCCTTTTTAGTGCAAGATAG
Organism: Agapanthus africanus; assembly: GCA_030015575.1. NCBI lineage: Eukaryota > Viridiplantae > Streptophyta > Magnoliopsida > Asparagales > Amaryllidaceae > Agapanthus > Agapanthus africanus. The sequence continues at coordinate 364,937,554 of JASDDO010000001.1, read as the reverse complement.
GCTGGACACGGGTTTCTAGTGCCCGTTAGTCCGCGGTTTCCCCCGATCGACCCCTAAAGTCGGTATTTCTACATTTACCTTTTCTTTTACCCACCACCACACCCACATCGATGGATCCGTCTCCATCGAACTTCTTTTCCACTACCCTGCCGCCGTCCGTTGGTGCGCAGAATCCATCTCGCATCTCTCTCCAAGAGAGGTGCTATCCTACACGAGGTCCCCTTTCCACCTGCTTATCCATTCCACCAGCCAACGGGAAAATTTTCAAATAAAACCCCAATACATCAACCTTCTACCAAAATTCACGGTCTCGAGTCTGAAGACGCATACGTGTTTATCACCAAATTTGAAAATGTATGCGCAATGATGGGTACTTCACAGCTTTCTGTGGATGCTTTCCGTCTACGTCTTCTCCCATTTACTTTGTGCGATTTAGCCGAGAAGTGGCTATATAACACTACCGCACATTCCATTTCAAATTGGACGAATTCGTCAAAGCATTCCTTAAAAAATTCTACCCACATCAAAAGACAGCTCGAGTCCGTAGCGAAATCTATCAATTCACCCAGCTTCCAAATGAAACATTTCAAAATGTCTTGAACGTTTCAAGGATCTGTTAGTCCAATGTCCACATCACGGCATCCCGAAATGGAAATTATGCCCAATCATTTATGAGGGCATTACTCCTTACACAAGACAGACCCTTGAATCCATGTGTCAAGGCAACTTCATGACTAAAGATGGTGGGAAGCCTGGAATTTTCTAGAAGATTTCGCTGAAAAATCTTTACAGTGGGAGGGTGTGAGTCAATCGTCTAGGGATGGCAATGATATTTCCATAGGAGTTAGAGCTGACATTGCATCTATACACAAGAAACTCGAGACTATGGAAAATAAATTTTAGCCGCCGCCCTAAATCAAATGTCACTCTCCAAAACTGTGTGTGGCTGCTGTTCTGATCCGTCTCACTTGACGGAAGAATGTCCGTTTCAAGGTCATGAGCATACCAATGCCGCATTTCAAAGACCTAGAAACGATCCATCTTCATCACATATGATCAGGGTTGGAGAAATCACCCTAACTTTGCTTGGAACCAATCACAATCTCAAAACACTGTTCCAACCCAACACAATTTCCAAAGGGTCCTCCACCACACAGCAGCCACCACTTCAATTGAGTCAGCACCCCTTTCAAGCACAAAACTTTCAAAATCCGGTCAACACACCTGCCACCATCTAGTCTTTTGCAGTTGACCGGGACGGATGAATCCTATTCATTTGCACAATGCATGAATTTGGTCTTACAAATCTCATGCAAGTATCGGCTGAAATAAAGACTTCTGTCGATTATATAAAGAAAAACTCTGCGTCCCAAAGTGAGAGTATTAAATCGATGGAAGAAGAAATTGCACGATTAAAAGCCGAAATGAGTGCAAGAGAGAAAGGAAACTTCCAGCTCAACCTTTATCCAATCCTGGCTATTCACATCATGTGGATGCAATCACGTTGAGATCTGGAAGAGTGCTTGACACTCACGTTGGGGAAGAGTTTGATGATACTGATAAATCAATCAATAACACCCCGGCTGAGACCTTTCCTCACACACACACTTCTAGTTCTGATCCTTGTTCTTCTACCCACCACCTTCTCACGAGCCTATTCTTCGTTTCCCAAAAGGCTCGCCACTTCAGCCCACCTCTTTTACCCCTCAACGGACGATCCCCACTTCTATTTTGGGATCGATTCCACAAACACTCCCTTCTCCTATGATGGACGCAGCGCTTATTGCTAAAGCACCTTATCCGAATCGGTTAAGGGCTAACACACCGAGTTCACATATGGAGAAGATCATGAAGATGTTTAAAGAAGTTAACATCAACATCCCTCTCCTAGATGTTATTCAACAAGTTCCGTCCTATGCAGAAACCCTTAAGAACTTGTGCACTAGGAAGAGGAAGACTCAAGTGCCTAAAAAAATCTTCATGTCATGTACTGTAGACACGGCTTTTCCCCAACAATTACCACGGAAACGTAAGGACCCTGGTTGTCCTACTATTTCCATTTCTATTGGGGAGAAACACATCAACCGTGCGTTATTTGAGCTTGGCGCTAGTGTTAACTTACTTCCTTACTCGGTATACGAGCAACTAGGTATCGGAGAGTTGAAGCCAACCCATTGCACTCTCCAGATGGCTGACCGATCAATCACCAAACCTAGGGGTGAACTGGAGGATGTGTTAATAAAAATCGGAGAATTTATATTCCCTCTGGACTTTATTGTAATTGATACACAGCCTGTAGCGAACCCACGGAATCAAATTCCGGTGATTTTAGGTCGCCTCTTTTTTGCCACTTCCAATGCAATAATCAACTGTCGTAATGGTTCTATGACCCTATCCTTCGGGAATAGGTCAATTGAGCTGAACATTTACAAGTTGGGAAGTGTACCCTCCGAACCTACTGCTCAGGTTTGTTCTGTCGACTTAATGGATGTCGACAACAGCGAATTTGATGATCTTCCTGATACCGATCTTGACTCTTTTCATATGTTATTGTTTGACCCAACTATGTATCATACACATACGGACTCTTCCACCGAGATGTCCAGGTCAACAATTAACACGGATTATGAACTGTTCTTAGAGTCTGAAGGTCACCCCGCACTTTGTGATGACATTCTTCTCCGGGGTATGGATGGAACTTTTGAGGAGATCTTCGCTGATGAACTCGCATTTTTGAATGACACGGGTGTTGAGATGAATCATGTCCCAATCAATGAAATTGAACCTCCACCCCTTCTTCTGAACTGTAAAAAGAATGCGAGTAATCCATCACATTCACAGCATCGTCTCTCCAAAATGAGACGCACACACATTATGTTCCACCACTTAACCTTTCCCCACTTCTTCTTCCACCAACCAGAGCACTGCATTGATAAAATTTTCGAATCGTTGGTGTTGACATTCGGTCTTTGCAAAGCTTGGCATCGACCACTGTTTTTTGACCCCCTCATACGATTTTCAAAGATTAACATTGCATAACTCAAGTTTGGGGGGAGTATATTTTCGGGCTCTTGAAAATAAAAGTTTTACAAAATTTTGAGCCAAAAATAAGTTTCGGGGAGGTTCTTCACTTATATATTTTTCCCCCACTAATAAATTCCTCCCAAGCTTACAGGTTTTTCAAGATTTAGCAGATGGCAACAGTGAGGACACTGTTGAAAACAAGTTTGGGGGAGGTTTGTGCTTATTTTTGCATCATTTGCATATCATTTGCCTAAGCACAAAACATTTTTGAAAGCCGATAAAAATTTAAAATTTTCAAAACTATAAAAACATTTTTTTTGTACATAAATAAGATAATAAAAGATTAGATAGTGAAAAATTACATCCATGAGATTAGAAAAATTTAAGAAAACTAAGAAAATTAGAAGTTTTCTTATACGAACTAGTAATAAGTAGTTATGAGCCGTTGTCCCAAGGGTTAGTAAGATGAAGGACGTCACTAATCTGAGGATAAAAATAAGTCTGAAAAATAGTTTCTATTCTGGAAAGCCAAACATTTTGAACGTTGATACCCTGCTATTCGCTCTTACACACGTCTTAAAGCCTGGGATAGTAGAGGATACCTTGAAATGCTCTTGTCTTAAAGCCAAAAGTATGAAAGAAATAAAAAGAAAAAAATGAAAAATATAAAGTGGTGAGAAAAATGAACACTGGTTTTGTTATCACCGAGGGCAATAAAAAATTTATAGCGAGGGTGCTTCTTCACCTAGTGCCCTAAGGCCAACTGGTCTGGGAGTCACTGCTATGCCTATAGTGGTGCAAGACGAGGAAAATACACCAAATAAGCAAGCAAATGAGTAATCGGTCGGTTAGTACCTCAAGAAGTATTAACGGTCGCATGAAAGTGTGTGAGCAAATTCATATAAATATTCATTAATTAAAAAGTACTGAGGCTGACGGGCAAGAGTATGATAGCTTGAATTGAATTCTCCGGGTGTAGGGATGTCCTTTAGACACACGCAGGGTGATATGATCGATGTTTGGAATAAAGATAGGAATGAAGAATAAGACGATGTTTTTTTGAGGGAGGAAGTGATTTATGACATCTTTTCATGACCATTAAGATAGGGCTCATGACAACCGAATAGCTAGCTTAGTTGGAAACCCTAGTTTTCAAGGGTTTTCTTTTACAATTCTTTTCTTTAAATGTAATATTCATGATCTTGCTTTTATTATTGGATTTTGTGGGTGCAATCCGCTGAAAACCCTTAGGAGACAACACTCCTCCTACTAGGGACACCTAGAGGTTTAAAGGCTTGTTGCACGTGCTCAGTGCAATCGTGTTGCCTACGAAAATGTGCTAGTTAGTTTTTCTCTTTCTTTATTTTCTCCTTCTCTTTTTAATAAAAAGTTCGCTCGAGACGATCGAAAATAAGTTTGGGGGAATTTGATCAGTCGAAAATAATGTATTTTTAACACGGCAATTTCCCTATCATTTGCACTCATCTAGAAGTGTTCGGCATTCATATTTCACATATTAGCAAATCAGTCGTAAAATATCAGATTGCATGTGTTAGACTTTACAACCAGCACTTTAAGGGAAATTGACCGCATTTCATGGCATCGCATCATCTCTGTATTTGCGCAACACTTGTCTCGAGATTAGTGCAGGAAATTGCAGGAGCAAAGTCAAAAGAAGCTGATAAAAAATACACCAACTCCATGTTTTTAGATCTGATAGCAATCCAAAGGGAGAAATATAATTCAACATATCAAAGAAAGGCCCACAACTCAAGCCCAACAAGCACCAGAGAGCTCAAGCTCCAACTCCTCAAAAGCGCCGCGGAACCGCGGCGGGAGCCATCTTATGCCGCGGAACCGCGGCGCTTTTGCCACATCATCGCTCAATTTTCAGTGCAAAACTCCTATCTCAAGGCCTACACCTCATTTTGACACGTCAAATTCCAGAATTCTCCAGAGTCTTCTGCCAGATCAGCAAAGATCATTAAGCAAGGCTAATCTTAATTAAGCCCCTAACAAACTATTTCTAGAAGCTCCCTCCTAACTAATCACATCTAGAAGCTTCTCCTCTAACTAACTTTTGGAGGGAAATTCAAATTTCATCTAACAAACTTTTGGAGGGAAACTTAGAATTCAAATCCTAGATCTAGGGTTTTGATGGTTATAAATAGGATCCTAGATATAAGGGTTGAGGGGGTTCATTTTTAGTTCATTAGTTCATCATTAGTTAGTTCAATTTCTCATCATTCTAATTCTTCATCTTCTTCCACAAGTCTAGTGACAAGGCTTGTGCGAAACCCTAACCCTAATTCCACTCCAATTTCAAGATCTTGAGTACCAATCAAGCAAGAAGCCTTCAACCTTTTATGAGCCGAGCCGATCTTCAATCGGGCAAGTGATCCAAGCCGATCCGCGACTCACGGAGACGAGCGAAGCCAAATCGACGATCAAGTTCTTCTTCTTGTAGTTCTTGAGCGATTGTAACGAAATTGTTGATATAAATAAAAGGTGAAATTCTTTTATCTTGCTTTCTTTAAATTCTTGCATCATGATTCGATCTCAATTTATAATTGTAGTCCTTGTGATGATGTTTGAGTAAAACTCCGCTCGTTAAGGAGTCGAGACGATCAATAGAATGATGATGTAACAAATCTTAATACGATTATTGAGTCCTACGAGTTTTGTAAACCCTAGCAAGTTCAAGAATCGATGACCTAGTTTCGTTGCGATGCTTTCTTGATTGTTATCGCTCGAAATTAGGGATCTACGATCGTTTCTTGAATTTACTAGAGGCTAGAATGTGAATGATGTCGACGAAAGAACAAGGGGTAAGTTGAAACCCTGGTTTCATAAGAAATCCCTCATTCTCGATCGACCATCATCGATCTAGTATCAATTCATCGAAGGATAAGAATACGTAAGTGTAAGATTACATCACATCTATAGATCCGATCGATTCCTACGAGTCTCATTTCGATTCTTGATATTTGGTTGGAAAAATCAGCACAAACATCTCAATTCTTGATTCTATCTTTTTCTTGTTATTAGATCTAGATTTCTAATTCTTGAACTTCAAATACAAATCTTGAATTGTTTGTTTTTGTTTTCTTTAAAGTTTCGACTCATCTAATTCAAAAGACGAACGATTACACTTTCCCTGTGGACGATCCGCACTTACTAACGCGTTACATTCGACACCGTTATTGATTGCGGTCAAATATTTTTGGTTGTGATTTCTTTACAATTTCATACTACACAATCCGAAATCTTTACAATCAAACACGCAGAATCTCTACCAATCAGCGCTCAATACCTGGGTGGCTGTTACGTTTAGCGGACCGCTTGCAGCTTGTGGGTGTTTGATATGATCATCACCTACTGCCGGCGTATTGACGATTCTTTAGAGTCCTACACAGAGTTTTCTTGGCTCAGGCAAAATGGAGTAGGAGCACATATATGATTTGTACGGGACTGAGAACAATACGTGTATGTGATACCGTATTAGATTCTCGCGATATAAGATATCGGCCGGGTATATGTGATATAGCCGGGTCATCAGATCAAATGTTGATTCGATGAACTGATACAGTTTATATTAGTCGGTTATTTGTGGAATAGCCGGATTATCGGATCAAGTGTTGATTCGATAAATTAATGTATAATTATATATTTGATATATTAAATTACATTAACTGCTATAAGCTCACTAAAAGATTCTTTTTCTCCCTCAGGTAATACTTTGATATATATGCGATATATGTTAATTGTATTATTTTCTTTTTTTGCAAAAATATATTATATATATGATATATAATATTGTAACATATTATGATTACTAATGCAACTTGATTAGTTGAGTTTAACCTAGTTAGGGTTTGGATTAGGGTTAGCTTTTTCATGAGCTTTCATGAAGCTTCATGAAGCTTTGACTTTATCTTTTCTCTTTGTATTTTTGTGGTGTCATTGTTAACCCAACCCAAACCCTTCACCCTAGGTTAAGTCTCTACATGGGTTAGCCTACTCATTATCAACTATGGTTGCATTTTGTAATTATCACTTGATTTTCATTATTCATCACAAAAGGAATTTCCTTCTTCTTCTTCTTCCTTGAGCTTTGAGAAAGCTTTTTAGGTTTTCTTTATGTGATGATTTAGTGTGAGAATAAGATAATAAAAGAGAGATAAAATCCTATTTCATCATCCTAATCTATCTTAGCCATTTAGATTAGGGTGTTCACCGCATTAGTGAGTGAGAGCTTGTGTTAAAGAAACTTCAAGGTAGATCATCTTAGTTATCGATGATCGAAAGCAAGCATGCATCTTTCTCTTCGTGGAGCCTCTCGAGAGTCCGGAACTTGATGATCGCAGCGAAGGGACCACAACACGGAGCTTATGAAGTGAAGGATCGGACTAAAAAGGTTGTAATCCCAAACTCTTAGATGTTAAAGTGTTTAACATGCTTTGTTTTCACCTAATCTCTAGTTTAAAGATCTTGGTTAGAGTTGTTCGGCACGTCTAAATTTGAAATCGGGCATGGTTGATGCCTTCTATACCCTTGTGAGAGTGCCTAGTAACCCTACAAGGAGATGCGAGTCAAGAGGTTTGTTCGATGCTTCCTTACCCCGTTATTTCTTGCGATCAGCGCACAGCATTGCGAGACCTATGCAGCAACTGTATATGTAGCCTTATTAGTCGAGGAGCGTCTTGCGGAGACTTTGGTAGTCCCACAGCCGTAGAGAGTTCATACTGGTATATCAGCACGTAGACAGACATTTAGACGCCGCGACAGGTTTCGTTCAGGCACGAGGAGTAGCAGAGATTCAGGACGATGCCAGATGTTTAGCTCGTATCCACAGGAGGGTCAGCAGTCGTCGCAGGGGTGCTTTAGGTGCGGCACTCTACTTCACCTCGTTAGAGATTGTCCTGAGATACACCGGAGGGAGACAGCTGTACCGCATGTTGCCTTACCACCTTCACAACCTCAGAGGGCGTTGCCTATTATACCTACTGTTGCTCCGCCTCAGACTCACACACAGAGAGGTCATGGCCGCGAAGGGTTCGTTCAGAGAGGACGGGGTGACAGAGGAAGAAGACAGTTAGTCGCAGGTTGAGGACATGCACCAGTTTTTTCTTTGACGCATTAGGACGCGCAGGCGTCCAATGCAGTGGTCTCAGGTATCCTTTCCGTATGTTCTGTTGATGCACACGTGTTGTTTGATCCCGGATCCACGCACTCGTATGTTTCCAAACACTTTGTGCTGAGTTTGGGTAGAGAGTCCGGTTTACTTGATCAGCCGCTTGTTGTGACCACTCCTGTGGGAGAGTCGTTTGTTGCTAGACACGTGTTCCGATCCTGTGTTGTCCGTATTGGCGAGAGAGAGTTTCCTGTCAACTTGATCCTTCTTGAGATGTTAGACTTTGACGTTCTTTTGGGCATGGATTGGTTAGACACATGCTATGTGTCTGTGGACTGCCGCGAGAAGACAGTTAGGTTTTGTTTTCCCGGCGAGTCGGCTTTTGTTGTGCAGGGGGACCGTGGTGCCGCCCCTCACAGTTTGATTTCTTCTTTTCACGCTAGACAGCTTTTGAGGAAGGGATGTCAGGGATTTCTCGCCTATGTTTGGGATACTAGAGCTACAGAGGTTCCGTTGGATCAGGTTCCGATTGTTAGCGAGTTCCCTGATGTGTTCCTTGACGAGATTCCTGGGCTACCGCCCGAGCACGTTATTTCTTTCTGTATTGATTTGATTCCCGGCACGGGGCCTATTTTTATACCGCCTTATCGGATGGCCCCGACGGAACTTAGAGAGTTGAAGGGTCGGCTGCAAGATTTGCTGGATAAGGGACTTATTCGACCTAGTGTGTCTCTTTGGGGTGCTCCAGTCCTGTTTGTCAAGAAGAAGGACGGAAGTTTGCGTTTGTGTATCGACTACCGCCAGCTGAACAGGGTTACCATGCGGAACAGATATCCTTTGCCATGCATCGACGACTTGTTCGACAAGCTTCAGGGGGCAGGATACTTTTTGAGGATCGATTTGCGATCAAGATACCATCAGTTGCGGGTTCAACAGGAGGACATTCCGAGGACAGCTTTCCGTATGCGCTACGGCCATTATGAGTTTTTGGTGATATCGTTCGGACTCACCAATGCCCAGCAGCATTCATGGACTTGATGAACCGTATTTTCAGGCCGTATCTTGATCTGTTCATCATCGTATTCATTGACGATATTTTGGTGTATTCCCGGAGCAGAGAGGAGCACGAGCAGCACCGGGGGATCACACTGCAGACTTTGAGGGGCACCAGCTTTTCGCAAAATTCTTCAAGTGCGCATTCTGGCTTGATAGCATAGACTTCTTGGGTCACGTGATTACACGAGATGGTATACGTGTGGACCCGAAGAAAATCGAGGCCGTTCAGCGTTGGCCCAGACCAACATCAGTTACGGAGATCCGCAGCTTTCTAGGGTTGGCCGGTTACTATAGGCGATTTGTGCTGGACTTCTCCCGTATTGCTGCATCTTTGACCGAGTTGACCTGGAAGGGATTTCCTTTCGATTGGATGGAGGAGTGCGAGCACAGTTTTCAGCAGCTACGGACTCGACTGACTACGGCGCCGTTGTTATCATTGCCTTCAGGATCGGGCGGATTTATGGTCTATTGTGATGCTTCTCGAGTGGGGCTTGGGTGCGTATTGATGCAGCATGACAGGGTGATCGCGTATGCTTCACGGCAGTTGAAGAAACATGAACAGAACTATCCCATTCACGATTTGGAGATGGCTGCAGTGGTCTTTGCACTCAAGATCTGGCGACATTACCTATACGGCGAGTCATGCCAGATATTCACTGATCACATGAGCTTAAAGTATATATTTTAGGAGCGAGACCTGAATCTTAGACAGCGCCGTTGGATGGAGTTAGTGAAGGACTACGACTGTGAGATCCTTTACCACCCGGACAAGGCGAACATAGTAGCAGTTGCTTTGAGCAGGAGGCCCGGGGGTAGTCTATCTTGTTTGAGCACAGTGCAGAGGCAGTCGTCGGCAGATTGGCTGATTTTATGCGACAGCCGAGTGCAGTTTGAGTTCACGCCGATCGGGGGACAGCTTGCGCATGTTCATGCATGCCCACAGTTGCTTGACCGTATACATGAGGCACAGTACAGTGATGACCGTTGTTCAGAGATCATGGCATAGATTGGACAGGGCAGATTTTCCGAGTTCGTGATCGATGATCAGGGGATACTGCGATTTGGGACTAGACTGTGCGTACCAGATGCTGAGGGACTGCGGCGTAAGATTCTTCAGGAGGCACATGGTGTACAGTGTTCATCCGGGTTCCACCAAGATGTACCATGATATGAGAGATGCTTACTGGTGGGACGGGATGAAAAGGGACGTCACAGACTTCGTGTTGAGATGATTGACTTGTCAGTAAGTCAAGGCCGAGCACCAGAGGCCCGCGGGAGAGCTACAGCCGTTACCCATTCCGAAGTGGAAATGGGAGCAGATTTCTATGGACTTCATTGTGGGTCTACCCCGGACTAGTCGAGGGTATGACTCCATTTGGGTGATCGTGGATCGTTTGACGAAGGCGGCTCACATCCTGCCGGTGAAGACGATTTTCGGATTTGCTCAGTATACCAAGATTTACATCGACGAGATCGTACGACTGCATGGAGTCCCGACATGTATCGTGTCTGACCGAGGCACCCAGTTTACCAGCCAACTATGGCAGAGGCTTCAGGAGGCTTTGGGCACCCGCTTGAGTTTCAGCACAGCATTTCATTCGCAGACCGACGGCCAGTCAGAGCGGACTATTCAGACACTCGAGAACATGCTCCGAGCGTGCGTCTTAGACTTTGGAGGTAGCTGGGATCATCATTTACCCTTAATAGAGTTCTTCTACAACAACAGCTTCCAGGAGACCATTCAGATGGCACCATTCAAGGCTCTTTATAGGAGGAGATGCAGATCGCCCGCCTGTTGGACAGAGCTCAGTGAGAGTAGTATTTTAGGGCCGCAGATTGTTGAGGAGACGACCGCGAAGATCCAGTTGATTCGTAATAGGATGAGAGCAGCCCAGAGCAGGCAGAGATCTTATGCGGACAGTCGACGGCGCAGACTGGAATTTTCTGTTGGCGATCATGTTTTCTTGAGGGTCTCCCCAATGAATGGTGTGATGAGATTTGGGAAGAAGGGGAAGCTTAGTCCCTGGTACGCAGGCCCCTTCGAAATCCTCGAGCGTGTTGGTGCAGTTGCATATCGATTAGCCCTTCCGCCTAGTTTCCCAGATGTGCACCCCATATTTCACATTTCGATGCTTTGCAAGTTACTTCATGATCCTTCGCATGCGATTCAGCACCCGACGATCCAGCTGGAGTGTGACCTTTCTTTTGCAGAGCAGCCGGTGGTCATCTTAGATCGACAGGTGAAGAAATTGAGATCGAAGGATATACCATCCGTCATGGTCCTTTGGCGTGGCCCAAGCAGCGAAGTGGTCACTTGGGAGACCGAGAGCGAGATGAGGAAGAAATATCCCCATCTCTTTGAAGGTACGCGTAGATAGATTTTTAAATTCGGGGACATGAATTTCTTTAAGGGGGTAGATTGTAACGCTTTGAAATTCGTTTAGGTTAATTTCGCGTTAGTTATTAATGATGCGTGTTTTTCATAAAAACCCGTAAATCTTATTTTCCTTTTTAAACTAGTTCAAATTGTGATGAGAAGTGTTTATATATATATATAGATATGGGGTTTAGTAATTATAATTTAGCTTGTGTTCACCTTAAATAAAAAAAAAATTCCTTAATTATTTTCCAAAGCAAGGTTTAGTGTAACAACATGCACACTTATCACTTTTTTTTTGAAACATAGGTTAAGTGTAACCATATTATTCTCTTCTTACATGGCTCTATATCTCGAAATAAACCAAGTCAAACCCTTTCTTTTTAAAATAAAAATGAAGAATGGGAGGTATGGGTTGGATTAGGTGAGTTGGGGCTTGACTTTGACCGTCCCTTTCTCTCATTTTTCTCTCTCTCTCTCTCATTTCTGCTCTTCCAGCAGAAGCAGCAGCAACATCATCATCATTCTCTTCTTCTTTTGCTTCTCTTTGATCCATATACAACGTTACACAAAAATCCCACTTCCCTTCACAAAAACCTTGGAAAAATGGCTCTTTTGGGGATTTTGGTGGCAAATCAGTGCCTTTGAAGGAAAGGGCTGGAAGTTAGGGTTCCTAGGATCTTTTGGTGGTATTAAACTCACCCATATCACCTTAGTTCATAACTTGTAGTTTTGTTTGCTAAAAATCGTATTTTGTGCATTTTTAGTGCTAATGAAGGGGATTTAGTGAAGTTAATGTTAAGTTAGCCTTTTTAAGGCTTGTTTAACTTAATTAAGTGTGGTTAGTGTTGTTTTAACTTAGGTTTTGTTTCAGATTTCACTAAAACACCATAATGTTTTAGTTTAGTGTAAAAAATAGCTTTTTAACTAAATATTGGGCTCTGTTGTGATCTGCATGTAACCCGTTTGCTTCAGGAAAAAATTATAATTACTGGAGCATGTAGACTAGGTTTAGAGAACACACACAAAGTACGGGAGCACCACTCCCTAGGTTGGCCACCGAAATATTCATTCTGGCCACAAATTGCGTCCAGATGGGGGACCTGGGTGTTGGGGTTTGTTGTGTGGGTGTCTGCTTCAAGTTTAAGACTTATGGTATATGCAACTTTGTAAAATTCTCTCTGTAGGAAAATCTGGGACTATTTACCCTATTTCCTATACTTTTAACCTTCGCGACACGTGTGATACGTGTGTGGGTTTGGGGTTTTCTGCGTATCGCGACGTGTCGGGGTAGCTTCAGGCGCGTAATCACACATTTTAGCGTATCGGACACACACGCGTTTGGTTCGCGACGCGGGTTTCTCGTTTGGCTTTAATGTCACGTTTTTGTAGATTTGAGCTTATGTGTATTATTTTGTGAAATTCTAGGTTCGCAGGCGAGTACGACGGACGCCGTGAAGAAGGGGAAACAAGTCGTCGGCTATACTTAGCATGAGACTACGGTGACTAGATTTAACATCTACGGGGAAATCGCCCGTATGGCGTTATGCGTCAGGGCTGATAGGACATTGTAGCAGCATATTGCATTTACATACATTGACTGTTCATGGATACTATTTGTTGCATACCGCATTGCCTGCTATATCTATATGAGCTTATAATTAATAACACATCGCACTGTTACTAACGGTTCATGTTGCACGAGCACTAATCTGCATGTTACACACACACCGTTAGTAATTGCAATGAACAATATACTGTAGCTCACCTCCTATATGATTCGACATGATTATGTTACTTGTGCACTTACTCATTTGCATATCCATACTTTGCATATTCAAACTATACCACCTAGATAAGCTGATTTTTGGTAAAAACTGGGGACCGCATGATACCTTTTAAAAACTGAATCTACTTAAAGAGCGGTTTCTCCTTTTTTCTCATAGTACAACTTATGATTCATATATTACATCGCATGGATTTACGCATTGGCTTTGTATTTCAAGTGATTGCTGGATTTGAGAACCGTGGTAATTTTTCAAGAAAGCATGCATTGTTTTAAAAACCCGGTTTCTCTTGATATGATAATTTGGTGCGTCCACCACGTGTTTTCTCGGTTCTGAGACGTATGCTTGAAACCCGATTCGAGGAGTTGGATGATCCGTTTGTGGGTTCGTGGTTGACCCGGTATGGTTCATCGGGGCGAGAAATGTTTTTCGTGGAGCAGACAATGAGCCTGGCAGGGTGGCTAGTACCTACCGGTGATTGGTTGGACCTGGCGGTTTTCAGGAGGATACTGACCAGAGTCAATAGATGGATACGGGATGATCCGTACTGCTGGGGCTGAGGGCTGATTCCGCAGACGAAACCCGATATATGAGGATTTGCGTGTCGATGCTGGACACGATTATTTCATGATGTTTTGAGTGTCGATTTTGGGCATTCACGATTCTCAGAGATTTACAGGATTTGAGGGCCGATGAGGGTGACGGCGCCTGAGTTTTATTAGGATTTGGGTGCATTGATGTACACCGATTATTTTTCCACGATGACATTCCGTGTAGATGTTATTTTATCCCATACTCAGCATTCATTATTTTGCATCTCATCCTGTAGTCATATTCCCTGATAGAGTACTTATGTATGATTATTGCACATCCTGCTCATCGCATATAGATATTATATGCTGGCATTTGTTAGAATAGCGCAGTACGTGCATACTCGTGATTACCTTTATATGTTATCTTCTATACACGAGTTGGCAACTCACCCCCGTTGTGCCACAGTACTTGCAGGTTGCCCCTCAGATTAGTCGCGGCAGGCTATTAGTGTATATGCCCTAGAGACCATTACTGTATCATACTAGTTTGTATATTACTTAATGGAAGCTTGGGATATTCACCTTGTATATACAATCTTGCTCAAAATAGTAGTATGCTACTTGGTTTGTTTCTACTTCAATGTGTACATGGTTTTATTTTAGTATATCACCTATACACATTAGTGGAGCCCTTAGGATCTTTGGTTGATTACCAGCGTTGTGATGGCAGTCACACTAGTGAGGGCTGGGTAATCTATAAGCACATCCTTATGCAGGTCCCTAGTCGCAGGACTATCGAGACAGGGCATCGATACTCCGAAGTAGACTAACGTATGCGCTTCTCATCACAGTGTGGGAGATGGTCTGTCCCACAGCCATCAGTACGTCGTACTGGAGATAGTATGCGGGTGCTCGTTGGGTTACGAGTATACTGGACAGGACTCGTTGGGAACTGTTGGTTGGTACTATACCTATCGTCAGTTATCAGTTCCCTGGTGACATGAGTACAGCTTAGTCCGCTGACTTGACACTGTCACTTCGCCTCGAGTGTGTTCGCACTGTACTTTGATTACTACCCTACCACGGCTCAAAGGAGTCATGCAAACAGGTAGTAGTTGGGTGCAGTCCCGAAGCACTTGGAGGTAGTGACGGTTAGACAGAATTCGTCTCTCCCGGTATTGGGAGTTGACATCGCACTGTGTCTAGGAGAGCCATTACACGAGTAGTCCCTGGCTAGGGCAAGCGAGATATACTGGTAGGCTTCCAGTGTTATCTCAGGGTGTTTTGGGCTTCACTCCGGCACGACTTGTACCACTATTAGGGGACTGACGCTTACCGTCCCCTAGGCCCGCCATGCGATGTATCAGACGAACAGACCGGACTGTACGGACACTGTCACATTCAGGCTCAGTAGGAGTTCAGATGGGTTTCACCTCGTCAGTCTTCTTGTCAGCATCTACTTGGGGGCCGTTACGCACAGCTAGTGCCGCTTGCGGTCTGTGGTTAAACCCATTGCCAGCGTAGTGTTGAGTCTTTAGAGTCCCACACAGAAAGTTATTCGCCTTTAGGCAAAAGAGTAGAGGTCGCATGGTTTTGCGACAGGGTCCGGTCACATCCGTGCACTTATGCACGTACAGTGTCCGGACAGTTAACACTAGCGGGCTTTGGTTTAAGCCAGATCCTAGTGTACGTTTTGGGATTGGTTTTATCCAGTATGTATTCGTGTTCCTCGGAACGCGGATGCGGGTGTGTATGCACAGTTGACGGAGAGACAGAGGCAGAGGATTCTCATTAGGGTTGTTGACCGTTGACTGTTGACTATTGACTTCTTGCTCAACCCTAATGAGAATTTGATATGTAATTAACAATAATATTAATTAAGTAATATAGTGACATGGTTGTTGAGGAGTTGACTTTGTTGACCGGTTGACTAGGTTGGACTAATTGACCATCATGATGACAATGGCTATCATTTCATGGCAAAGACTTTTGCTTGCTTGTTCTCTTGTGCAAAATGAGTGCATGAAATGATATGGCTATTGTAGCTTAAACCATCACTAATACTTTATTGCTATTATTGGTTATGATGGTTTTGGATTATGAGAGCCAAGAGAGAAAAGTCTTGTTCATTCTTTTCATTTCCTTTCTCTCTCTTGTGTTCTTGAGCTCTCATCTTCTTCCTCTTGCTCTCCCTCTCTCTCTAGTCTATGGTTCATTTTGTCTCATGAGTTGAGAAGCAAGAACCATAGAGAAAAATCCCAACACACTATCCTCTACTCACTCTAGTTCACAAGGTTTAGCAAACCGAGTGAACTAGTTTCTTCAAAGTTCGAAGAAGAAGCCTAAGGTAGAAGCTTTCAGGTGGATCGATCTTCGGCGCAAGGAGACGACGGGGTGAAGCCGATCCGTACACCATCGAGGTTTGAAGACGAAGGAGTTCAAGAAAGAAATGTATAACCCCCTAACCGAGTAGTTAACAACTCCTAGTTAGGTTGCTAGTTAGATGTTTAACAAAGATCCGGTTTTGAGTCCATGTTACCGCCTCTAGAAAATTGTTTTTCACCAAATTCCGCATGCTCGAAAGTACCGGGAGAGGTAGGATGGATTTACAGTGGTATCAGAGCCTAGTTAAACTCTATCTAACATGTTAGCATAGTAGCTAGAAATTCGATCGGAGAAAAAGTCCCGAAATGAACCCGGAATTCATGCTTGCTGTCTAATTTTTACTCTGTTCCAAAAATGATAAATCATACTTTAAAATTCGGCTCAGGGTTTTTATAGAAAACCGCAAAAATTTCATCCACTGATCCAATCAAAGCGCCGCGGAAACACGGCGGTAGCGTGCTCCCGCCGCGGTTCCGCGGCCGAGTTGACTCGGCCGTGGGAAATTTTGGTTGCAGTTTGTTCGGTGGGGTTTTTTGGGAATTTTGGTATATGTTTTTTCAGCCCAGATTTTCCAGAAAGAAAATTTTGTTTTTGGGGCTTTAAAAACCGTATTTCGATCGAGTTTCTAAAGACTTAAGCTGACGGGTTTTTATCTGTGATGTGATATTTGTATTGAACGTCCGCTAATCGCTATATGTCGATTAGTGGGGGTTATACAAATATGTGATATGTAATGTCATTGGAATGTGTATATGAATTCATTGGATTGTCGCGGGTGAATAGCCGGGGGTTGTGAGACGAGAGTTTTCTTTTCTTTCAATTCATGTAAATTTGTAAATTGATGTAATAAATATTTGTATGGCCGCACAACCGGGTCGGGGTTGTAGCCGTCATTGTATAATTTCTTTTTACTGTTTTTTGCTCCTAGGATAGACCCATGGAGGGGGTGCACAAACTACCGGGTATCCCGAAGTGCCGAGTGGCCTACTCACGGAGTTGAGGGAGGTTGCTTCGCTTCGGGTACTTGGCGGGTAGTTTGCCGCACCCGTAGGGGTCTTGGGTGGGGTATTGGCTATTCACCGGGACCGTGTAATCAGCTTTTCGTTACAGGCTCGTACGAATTGCGGATTCCTAGTATATCCAATGTGTTCATCTGTGATCTGAAATGGCTATCATTGCAATGTATATCTATATATGATATTATTTAGGCGTTGCTTATGTTTTACAGCCGCGCTAGCCCAGCCCCCGCTCTGTCGTTAGTTAAGTAACCTAACGGGTAATGACGGGGCCCCGTGGCGAATGCGAATGGCATAAGCGTACGTCATATTTTGGTTGTTTTCTGCAATGGTAGGATTAAATGATGGGACGCATTAAAAGAACTAATGCAAGAATATCACGCATTAAAAGAACTAATGCAAGAAAATAAACCAAGTAAAAGTCGTTGGAACACTTTCGAAAAACCACTCGGTTCTTTTCAAAACCAACTTTTAAAATGTGGAGTTTGAGCCACTCCTTTTAAAAGCTATCTCGTTCCATCGATTATATCAAGTTCACTACGTTCACGGTTTCGCCAAAACCATTCGTAGCCCTCCGTCGTTTCACATGAATAGTCAATAGTATTCAAGCTATGTTTGTTGGCCAAAGTCAAGGTATAGTGATTGGTAGCTATTGGGTATTCATGTACAACATAGATAGATGCGTTGGTTTGGAAAAGTCGTACTGCCTTGTTGGCCAAAGTCAAGGGCAGGTACGGGTGGATTCAAATTAACCTGGAGAACGACGGGTAGAACTTGACATGTGACTTATGATTTGTTGGCCAAAGTCAAGGTCATAAGATCATGGGGCAAAAATCCACATCGGGAGTTTCAAAAGAACTGAAACTTGCTAGTGTTGCATACCATTTGGAGTGTGATGATTCTGGTAGGATTCCTTCAGTTTCGTCACGCGATGATATTTGGATCCCGATCCTACTGTGAGTATATGCTACTCCTCGGGAAATTTCTCACTTAACGATCAATGCTATAAACCAAGTAGGTGTCTAGAAAGGTGTTAGCGGGGCTACGCCCACAGGGAAAAGAGGTTATTTAATTAAGGAACTTCGCGAAAGCGTTGGAAAACCTCCCTCGAAGTACCGACACTGGCCTGGCTGAACGGTTAAGCAAGTATTGAACGGTGAGATTGATCCTGACTAATTCTTCCTTTTTGGTTTGAGGAGGGATTCGAGAAACAGTGGGAGCCATCCTGTTTAGACAAACTAAAAACCATTCTAAACTTGCAAGAACATCATGCTGAGTGTTTCTTCTCTCTCTCCTAATTGCAGCGACCAATCGACATGACTGGACTTAAGTTACTTCTAGATAAAAACATACTGACAGGACCAAACTACAAAGATTGGCTCAGGAATGTCAAGATGGCAATCACTTACGACAAGATGGGGTATCTTCTTACTACCAAAGCTCCCCCTGTCCCAGGTCCCACCTCCAGCGTCGCGGATAAGGAAATCCGTAAGACATGGGAGATCGATTGCGCGAAGGCCAGGTGCCTCGTGCTTGCCTCTATGGACAACGAACATCAGAGGAGGCACGAGAATATGGACCTCAAATCCATATTTCTCCATACAAAAGAACTGCATGGAGAGCAGTCTCGTATCGCAAGATACGAAGTGTCGAAGAAGTTATTTTCGGCAAGGTTGGCCGTCGGATCATCGGTAGCGGAACACGTGCTTAAGATGATTGGCTACATAGAAGAGCTCGCGGACCTTGGGACCACGTTGGAGAATGAGCTCTATACGGACTTGATTCTCCAGTCCCTTCCTTCCACTTACGCCCAGTTTATCCTGAACTTCAACTTACAAAGAAAAGAAGTTGAACTTCCGGAGCTCCTCAATATGCTGAGGAGTGCAGAGGGCACCCTACATAAAGGTAGGGAAACATCCACTTTGTTTGTAGGAGGATCTTCCTCTTCTAGGTCCAAGGAGAAAGCCAAGGGAAAGAAGAAGAAAGCCCCCGCCAAACTAAGGGGCGGTGTTAGTAAAGTGGATACGAAGGGAAAAGCAAAAGCAAAAGAAACACAGAAAGCGGGGCAGCTTATGAATAAAGAAGAATGCTTCTATTGTCATAAGAAGGGACACTGGAAGAATGACTGCAGGGCTTGGAAAGCCAGAACACAGGAACTGAAGCTGGTTGCGGCTTCAGCTTCAGGTGTGTATGTTATTGATAACTGTCTTTCAATAAACTCTACTTCCTAGGTATTGGATACTGGATCAGGATCTCATATCTGTAATTCTTTGCAGGCGTTGAGAAACCGTAGGTTTTTGAAGGCAGGTGACATGACCCTCAAAGTTGCAAACGGAGCTAGCATGGATGCTAAGGCCGTGGGGAACTATCACCTGGGATTGTCAGATGGACATGTTTTGGTTTTGCGTAATTGCTTTTTTGTACCCAACGCAACTTGTAATATCATTTCTGTATCTTTGGTTTCTAAAGAAGGTTATGAATTTGCGTTTGTAAGTAATGTTGTAAACATTCACCTTTAATCAAGTTCTGATTGGATCAGGTACATTAAGCAATGGTATATACGTACTAAACCAACCACAGATTTTCAATGTCAAGAATACACACAAAAGAAAGTCTCCGGAAATAAATCAGACTTTCTTATGGCATTGTAGACTGGGTCACATCAATGAGAGAAGGTTGACGAAGTTACATACAGAAGGATATTTGAATCCGTTCGAATATCAATCGTATGCCACTTGTCAATCCTGTCTCAAAGGAAAGATGACAAAGACTCCGTTCACTGGACACGGAATAAGAGGGAGAGAGCTCTTGGGACTCGTACACAGCGACGTGTGCGGTCCAATGTCTACACATGCGCGAAGCGGTTTTTCTTACTTCATTACTTTTACGGATGACTTTTCAAGGTACGGTTATGTCTTCTTAATGAAACATAAGTCCGAAGCCTTTGGAAAATTCCAGGAATATAAGAATGAAGTAGAAAAACAAACCGGCAAAAGTATCAAGATTCTAAGATCGGATCGAGGTGGTGAATACTTAAGTGCCGAGTTCCTGGACTATTTAAAAGAGAACGGAATTCTCTCTCAGCTTACTCCTCCATACACTCCGCAACATAACGGTGTATCGGAGAGACGGAACCGAACCCTATTGGATATGGTATGGTCCATGATGAGTAACGCTGAGTTACCGCGATCATTCTGGGGGTATGCGCTAGAATCAGCTGCATACCTTTTGAACTGAGTTCCAACTAAGACTGTGCCTACTACACCATATGAGATGTGGTGTGGGAAGAGACCCTATCTTAATCACATTAAGACATGGGGATGTCCAGCTTTTGTCAAAAAGCAGCATGCGGACAAACTCGAGGCACGCTCAATACAGTGCGAGTTCGTGGGATATCCAAAGAACTCCAAGGGATATTTCTTCTACTGTGAAGAGGAACAAAAGGTTTTTGTTTCTCGTCATGCCTACTTCTTGGAAACTGAGTTTTTGGAAAACCAGATAAGTGGGAGCGCAGTAGAACTGGAAGAAATTCCAGAACCACGAGCTATTACTGAAAGCTTAGTGGAACCAGAGGGTTCAAAGGAACATGATATTCCTACGCCGCTCCGCAGGAGTAGTAGGCAGTCTCATCCGCCCGAGAGATACTACGGTTTTATCATAGACGGGGATAGAGAGGATTGCATCATAGATTATGATGAGCCTACTAGCTTCCAGCAGGCCGTTCAGAGCATTGACTCGGTAAAATGGCTGGATGCAATGAGGACCGAAATGGAGTCCATGTACACCAACAAAGTATGGACGTTGGACATTGCTCCAGACGGGGTAAAACCCGTAGGATGCAAGTGGATCTTCAAAAGGAAGATTGGTGTAGATGGACAGGTTGAGACCTATAAGGCTAGACTTGTTGCAAAGGGTTTTCGTCAAAGACCTGGTTTGGACTATGACGAAACCTTTTCTCCAGTGGCTATGCTGAAATACATTTGGATCCTTCTTGCCATTGCTGCTTTCCACGATTATGAGATCAGGAAGATGGACATAAAGACCGCTTTTCTAAATGGAAATTTAGAGGAGTGTGTCTATATGGACCAGTCAGAGGGTTTCATTCAGAGTGGGAGCAGCGGAAAGGTGTGCAAGTTACTTAAGTCCATCTACGGACTAAAGCAGGCATCGCGAAGTTGGAACATCTGTTTTGATGAGACGGTCAAGGAATTTGGCTTTATCAAAAATCCAGATGAACCATGCATCTATAGTAGATTTGTAGCGAGAACTGTAGTATTCCTCGTTAAATACGTGGATGCCATTCACTTAATAGGAAATGACATTCTTATGCTACAGTCTGTCAAGGGGTTCTTGTCACACAGGTTCTCTATGAAAGACCTGGGTGATGCCTCATACATCCTGGGGATCCGGATCCATCGTGATAGATCCAATAGGATATTAGGACTTTCACAGTCCAGGTACATCGACACCATACTGAAAAGATTCAGTATGGAAGATTCCAAGCGCGGTAACCTACCTGCTTGTCACGGGATCACCTTCTCTAAAGAGATGTCTCCCAAGACTGATTTGGAGAGGGATCGCATGTCTATTATACCCTACGCTTCTGTGGTAGGCTCTATAATGTATGTGATGTTGTGTACCAGACCAGATGTAGGTTATGCACTGAGTGTAGTAAGCCGGTATCAGTCAAACCTGGGGAGAAACATTGGATAGCGGTAAAGAACATTCTCAAGTACCTGAGAAGGACTAAGGAGATGTTCTTGGTGTATGGCGGAAAAGACCTCCAGATCGAGGCCTTTGCTGACTCCAGCTTCCAGAGTGACAAGGATGATTCTAAGTCCATGTCGGGTTTTGTCGTTACCCTCAATGGAGGGGCGGTGTGTTGGAAGAGTTCCAAACAGGAAACCGTTGCAGACTCGACGATGGAAGCGGAATACATCGCTGCATCTGATGCCGCAAAAGAAGCTGTCTGGATGAGGAAGTTCTTGAAAGAACATCAGGTGGTTCCGTCCATTGTTGATCCAATACCTCTGTATTGCGACAACAACGGGGCTATAGCTTTAGCGAAGGAACCCAGGTCCCATCAGAGATCCAGACACATCTTGAGGCGGTATCACCTGATCAGGGAGATCGTGGATCGCCAGTAGATCGAGGTTCGGAGGGTTGCTTCAGAAGATAACACTGCAGATCTATTCACCAAGGCCTTGCCCCAGACTCAGTTCGAGCGGCTGATCGAGATGATAGGTCTTCGATACGCCAGTACATGGCCTTAGTGCAAGTGGGAGATTGTTAGTGTATATGCCCTAGAGGCCATTACTGTATCATACTAGTTTGTATATTACTTAATGGAAGCTTGGGATATTCACCTTGTATATACAATCTTGCTCAAAATAGTAGTATGCTACTTGGTTTGTTTCTACTTCAATGTGTACATGGTTTTATTTTAGTATATCACCTATACACATTAGTGGAGCCCTTAGGATCTTTGCTTGATTACCAGCGTTGTGATGACAGTCACACTAGTGGGGGCTGGGTAATCTATAAGCACATCCTTATGCAGGTCCCTAGTCACAGGACTATCGAGACAGGGCATCGATACTCCGGAGTAGACTAGCGTATGCGCTTCTCATCCCAATGTGGGAGATGGTCTGTCCCACAGCCATCAGTACGTCGTACTGGAGATAGTATGCGGGTGCTCGTTGGGTTACGAGTACACTGGACAGGACT
Organism: Agapanthus africanus; assembly: GCA_030015575.1. Taxonomy (NCBI): domain Eukaryota; kingdom Viridiplantae; phylum Streptophyta; class Magnoliopsida; order Asparagales; family Amaryllidaceae; genus Agapanthus; species Agapanthus africanus. Next base: position 364,914,515 of record JASDDO010000001.1, on the reverse strand, counting down.
CATCGGGAACTGTTGGTTGGTACTATACCTATCGTCAGTTATCAGTTCCCAGGTGACATGAGTACAGCTTAGTTCGCTGACTTGACACTGTCACTTCGCCTCGAGTGTGTTCCCACTGTACTTTGATTACTACCCAACCACGGCTCAAAGGAGTCGTGCAAACAGGTAGTAGTTGGGTGCAGTCCTGAAGCACTTGGAGGTAGTGACGGTTAGACAGGATTCGTCTCTCCCGGTATTGGGAGTTGACATCGCCCTGTGTCTAGGAGAGCCATTACACGAGTAGTCCCTGGCCAGGGCAAGCGAGATATACTGGTAGGCTTCCAGTGTTATCTTAGGGTGTTTTGGGCTTCACTCCGGCATGACTTGTACCGCTATTAGGGGACTGACGTTTACCGGCCCCCTAGGCCCGCCATGCGATGTATCAGACGAACAGACCGGACTGTACGGAGACTGTCACATTCAGGCTCAGTAGGAGTTCAGATGAGTTTCACCTCGTCAGTCTTCTTGTCGGCATCTACCTGGGGGCCGTTACGCACAGCTAGTGCCGCTTGCGGTCTGTGGTTAAACCCACTGCCAGCGTAGTGTCGAGTCTTTAGAGTCCCACACAGAAAGCTATTCGCCTTTAAGCAAAAGAGTAGAGGTCGCATGGTTTTGCGACAGGGTTCGGTCAATCCGTGCACTTGTGCACGTACAGTGTCCGGACAGTTAACACTAGCGGGCTTTGGTTTAAGCCAGATCCTAGTGTACGTTTTGGGATTGGTTTTATCCAGTATGTATTCGTGTTCCTCGAAACGCGGATGCGGGTGTGTATGCACAGTTGACGGAGAGACAGAGGCAGAGGATTCTCATTAGGGTTGTTGACCGTTGACTGTTGACTATTGACTTCTTGCTCAACCCTAATGAGAATATGATATGTAATTAACAATAATATTAATTAAGTAATATAGTGACATGGTTGTTGAGGAGTTGACTTTGTTGACTTGTTGACTTTGTTGACCGGTTGACTAGGTTGGACTAGTTGACCATCATGATGACAATGGCTATCATTTCATGGCAAAGACTTTTGCTTGCTTGTTCTCTTATGCAAAATGAGTGCATGAAATGATATGGCTATTGTATGTTAGTTATATGTATGCCCTAGAGGCCATTACTGTACATTGGATGTATATTGTAGTGGATGCTGGGACGTATATAGGGAGGACTTTCTTGCTCGACATGATAGTATGCTATCTGGTTGCTCTTTACCTTAACGTGTACACAGATTGTCTCTCTATTACATGTTGGTAAAGCCCTTAGGATGTGTACTTGACTACCTGGACTATGATGCGGATCATACTAGAGGGGACATGGTAGTCCATAAGTACATCCTTCAAAGTCCCTAGTCGTGGGAGTGTCGAGACGGGGCATCGATATACCAGTGTAGACTAGCGCATACCTTCTCGACCCATCCAGATGGGCGATGGATGATCCCATATCCATTGGTGTTTGACATCAGAGATGATATACGGGTGCTCAGTGGAGACTGGGTACACTGGACGGACTCGCCGAGAACTCCCAGATGGTATTATACCTCACGTCAGATGGCAGTTCTCTGGTGACACTGGTACAGAGTAGTCTGTTGACCCGAGATCGTCATAGAGTCTCGTGTGGTTCCCACTGTGCTTTGATTTCCATCTTACCACGTCCAAGAGGGCGTGCAAAACGGTGGTTTTTGGGTACAGTCCCGAGTCACATGGAGGCAATGAGCGATAGGAGGGGATTCGTCTCTCCCGGTATAGGGGGTTGATGTTGTGCTGTGTTCGATTGGCTATAACAGGAAATCCCTGGCCAGGGTTGCTGAGATTTACTGGTAAGTGTTACCAGTAGTTTCTCGAATTATTATAGACCTCATATCGACACGACTTATCGATCTATTGGGGTCTGACGTTTACCACCCTTAGGCGAGATATGCGACATATCAGACGATCAGACCGGACTGTACGGTAGTGTTACTGGTTGGATTCACTGGAGTGTGAGCGGGCTTGCTCGTCGATCTTCTGATCGCTCAATTCCCGGGTGGCCGTTACGTTTAGCAGACCGCTTGCGGCTTGTGGGTGCTTGATATGATCATCATCTGCTGCCGGCGTATTGACGAGTCTTTAGAGTCCTACACAGAGGTTTCCTGGTTCAAGCGAAACGAAATATGAGCGCATATGAGATATGTGCGGGACCGAGAATGATGCGTGTATGTGATACCGTATTCTATTCTCGCGATGAATGTATCGATTAGGTTATATGCGATATACCCTAGTTATCGAATCAAGGATTGATTCGATAAACCGATACATTGGATACTAGTCGGTTATATGTGATATGACCGGATCGTTAAATCAAGTGTTGATTTAATGATTTAATGTATAATTATATATTTGATATATTAATTTGCATTAACCAGTATTGGTTCACTTTAAGATGGATTTTCTCACTCGGATGTGCGCATTGCATATGCGATATGATTTTGTGCACTTGCTTGTATCATGTTTGATGATGCATGCCTTTTGGTTAAGTGTAAAGAATTAAACCTTGGTTAATGAAATGGTTAGGGTTTACTTTTTCCTTATTCATTTTATTCATTTATTTATTCTTTTGGAAAAAGAAAAGGAAATGATAAAATGGTGGCATTCTTTGTTCTTTCATGAAGCTTCATGAATACTTTGACTAAGTCACCATTTTTGCCTCATCCTTAAACCTAACCATTCCATTTAACCATGATTCATTCTCTACACTAAACCATGGTTTGAATATGATAAGGTTTGATTTTCTTTTCCTTTTTTAATTAAGACTTATCATATTCTTCTTCTTCTTCTTCTTCTTCACTTCAAGAAAAAGCTTGAAAGCTTTAATGGCAAAGTGAGAAAGAGTGTGAGAAATCCAATTCTAAAGTCTACCCATTTCCTATTTCTTCATCCTCTACCTCTTGCCAAGTAGTAGAGTGTGTTTTCTTCACAAGTTTCTTGACTTGGTGAAGTCGGAGCTTGATTTAGCGATGCCTCGACGTAGATCATCTTCGGCTATGGACATCGACGACCTAGCTCGCCATTTCTCCGACGAAGCCGACGCTAGAGCCCGGGAATTCTTTTGGACAGCGAGGGGACTTCATTGCGGAGCTATGGAGGTGGGGCACCGGATCTACAAAGGTTGTATTTCCGTTAAACTTTTAGTTAAGTGTTAACTAGATTTCTTTTTCGCCTAGTTTTCTAGCCAACGATCCGTAGTCGGGTTTCTCGGCACCGTTAAAATTAGAAATTGGCATGGTTGATGCCTTGTGTGACCTCATTAGGGTGCCTAGGAACCCTACAGTGGTATCAGAGCCTAGCTAGAACCTTAGGCGAAGTCCAGACGATGTTTGAAACCCGATCGAACCGAAAAACCAACCCGGAAAATGCTCTCTGTACTTTTTCTAAAAACAGGGATTTTTCAGTATTGAAAATATGTAGAAATATCAGCAGGAATATATAAGAGTTACTGTAAATTTCGATGCCCTAATTCCATTAAAGCGCCGCGTTTCCGCGGCACGAGCATGGCTCGTGCGGCGGATCCGCGGCCTGTTTGTCGTGTTATGAGTTGAAGTTTGCACAGTAACTCCTATTTAACAGTGCTGGTTTTCCTGGGTATTTTTAATATTTTTTTCCATAGTTTGAATTTTCTGAGTTGTTTTGGGGATTCGAATGTTCGATCGGATTATCAAATTTTGTCTGTGTGGCTTTCTGGATAAATTTTTGAATATGTTAAAAAGTTCGACCGGATATAAATACCCAATTTTTCCCCTGTCGGGAAATTTCCAAGTGTTGGATTTTTCCGTAGTTTAACGACGTTCTAAGTAGTGCAAGTAACGCGATGGACCCTCTAGAAGACAACAAACCTTAACTCGATTATGTGACCGTCTTGAACTGCCCTTTGAACCTTCGGGTTTGGGGCAGTACGGCGTGCCACATGTGAGGCGTTGGCTTGACCCTTCTACGGCTGGACCGTTAGTACTGAGGCACGAACTGAATGTTGTTAGACTTATTTCATGTGTTGGATTGTATCGGGAAAACTTAGGTGTTCGATTGTTCGATCGGAAAGTTTAACATTTTCTGTTTATCTGGAATGTGATACAATAATTGGAATTCACAAATAGTTATGAGATAACGGAATGAATATTATAAACATAGCAGTTTAGTCTCACTTGATCGGTTGCCACGGAATTTTGATGTGATCAAAAGTCCGTCGCAATCACGTAGCGTACGCGGATACTCGCCGATAAACTTAATAGACAGCCTCGCTCCATAGCCCCGACCAAGTGACTGTAGGAGAACCCCGTCGCCGAAAGCATCCGTTCGGGTGCTCGCGGCAGCGGTGTTCCGCCTTAGTGCACTTCGTCGACGGTATCGGGGGTGCGGCCGTCTACTGAAGTTTGTGACGAGCATTCGATCAGGATGTCGGGAATCCTGTTGAATTGCCCGACTTGGTATTGAAAAGTGTTTTCGATTTTGAGACTAAAATGCGAGGTTTATAATTGTTAGGCATGCGATGTCTAAAGAATTCATTTGGTCAGGCATGCGATGTCTGAGGTGATTGCGGATTCCAATTGTTGTAGTTTTACACTTTCTTTTCTGTGACCGTAAGTGTAATGTGTGATATCGCCGGTTTCGTTGCTATATGTCAACGACAATTGGGATGGACATATTTACTTACGTTGATGACATGTGATGTTATGTGTTGCTGGATATGTTATATTGGATCGTCGTGTTTGAATAGCCGGGGGGTTTTTATGTGAGATGAGTGTTTTTCATTTTCCTTCATGTAAAAACTTGTATGTAATATTCTTTTATTGGGGCGCTTCCAGGTTGCGGATGTTGTCACCGTTTGTATATTATTTACTTTTCCGCACTAGGATAGACCCAAGGAGGGGAGCACAAGTAACCGGGTTCTGGAGTCCAGTGGGGGACCAACTCGAGGAGTCGAGTCCGGGTCTCCTAACTCTAGAATTGGAAGGGTTGCTTGCCGCTCTCGTAGGGGTCTAGGGGTGTGGGTTTGGCTATTCATCGCGACCGTGGAATCCGTGTTTTATACTGGCTCGTATTGAAAACACGGACATCCTAGTATATCCAATATTTCATATGTTTCTTCTGCTGCGATATATGTGATGTGATCATGTGATGTTCTGTGATAGATACAGTATATAGTATATATGATATATTATATAGACGTTACTTATGTTTTACACCCGCGCTAGCCCTGCCTCGCTCTGCCGTTAGTTACCTAACCTAACGGTGCACGAGGGGACATTGAGGCGAATGCGGATGGCATAAGTGTACGTCGTATTTATCTGTGATGTTTAGGTACTTAAATGATGGGACTTCATTAATGAGATTAATGAAATAAAAGAAACCTAAGATGTTGTAGAATCGAATTTCAAAATAAAACAGGTAGCTACAGTTCTTGCTTTGCACAGCGGTATATATGATATATCCTGCACCTTATTCGATAAGGAAAGGACCGAGATCCCTTCACCGGGAGTGACTCCTTTAGCAATAACTGGCAGATGCTACACACTCGGTTTGTCTTTTGATTGCTTTTTAAGTGTTTTTGCTTTGCACAGTGATATATATGATATATCCCGCACCTCATTCGACGAGGAAAGGACCGACGATCCCTTCACCGGGAGTGACTCCTTTAGCAAAACTAGAAAAGCCTAAAAAACACTCCATTTCAAAATTCATTCGATCCTACAACGTTATCAAGTTCATTACGCAATAGGTTTTCAGAAAAATCTGTCGTAGCCCTCCGTCATTTCAGATAAGTCCTATTTAGTATTCGTGCTACGTTTGTTGACTTCCGTCAGGGCGTAGTGTGCGGTAGCTAACTAGTATTTATCTGTTTATGCATATGATGCAGATTGGATTAGGGTAGTCGTGCGGCCTTGTTGACCTCCGTCAAGGGTCGTGCGGGTGGGTTTAATTCGATCAAGAAATGACGGGTTGAACTTGACTAGTAGCCTATGGTTTGTTGACCTCCGTCAAGGTCATAGGGTGCTAGGGGCAAAATATTATCGGGAATTTCAAGTGTTGAAATTTGCAATGAGATTGCATACCTTCTATGAGATAGTTGGATCCCGATACCCGCTGCGAGTAAGAGTTACTCCTGGGAGAGTTTTACACATAACAATTAGCCGATCAAGTAGGTGTCTAGAAAGGTGTTAACGAGGTTACGCCTCTGGGAAAACGAGGTTTACATTAATTAGGTTCGTGCGAAAGCACGGTGGACCTCCCTCAAAGTACCGACACTGGCCTGGCTGAAAGATTGGCGAACTTGTAGTGTGTAATTAGTCCCAGCTAGTCTTTCCTTTTAGGGTTTGAAGGAAGATTTGATAAAAAGCAGTGGGAGCCATCCTGATTAGATAAAATAATAACCAATCTATTCTTGCAAGAGCGCACGCTGAGTGTTTTCTTCTCTCTCTCTCCAGGTAGCGACCATATCACGCCTTAATCAAGATAATAATACGGATTATTGACCGAACCCGCTTGTTATACTGAGCTGGGGAACGTTGGTCCCGCTCCAACTTATAATTGTTATAAGACAGAGCAGGAAATTGGGGATTACCAGAATTCCCGTGCCGCCCAAACGAGGAGAGTGCATGATGATGCATCATCTTCGGGTGTGTTCATTTCAGAGAACTGTTTCTCAGTATCCTTTACGTCCTGGGTATGTGATACCAGATCAGGATCCCAGATATGTAATCTGTTACATAGGGCAACAGAAAGGTAGAGGACTGAGAACGGGTGATAAGTTTCATGAGGCAGAAAATGGGGCAAGAGTTGCAGCCAAGTCTGTTGGTCACTGTCACCCTGTACTACCAATACATTGATTCTGAACGAATGTTATTAGATACCGAACCTGATATACAAAATCATATCAGTCTCTTTATTAGTAAAGAAATGATAAAATTTTGTATTGTTGGATAATGTTTTGAACATTTCCTATATCAAAAGTTGATCGGTTCAGGCACGTTGTCTAAAAGCATTGACGTTCTAAATCAAACTACAGTTCTTAGTATACAGAACACACACAAGAGGAAGAGTTCAGAAATGAACGAATCCTTCTTGAGGTATTGTAGACTAGGTCAGATCAATGCGACCCGACTGGCTAGAGTTACATAAAGATGCATATTTAAATTAGTTTGAACTTACATCTTGTGAAACTCGCCAGTCATGTCACAAAGATAAGATGACCATAGCTCCGTTTACTGGAAACAGAGAAAGTGTTAGTGAACTCTTGGGATGATACATGTTGATGTATGTAGGTCCCCTCTCTACACATGCCAGGAATGGTTCTTTATACTTCATTACGTTCTCTGATGATCTTTCGAGTTTCAGACCTATGTTCCTGTTGAAACACAAGTCCGAACCTTTTGAGATATTCACAGAATATAAGTTAGAAGTAGAGAACCAAAATACGGGTATAAGTATTATGTCCTTTGATGTGATCAAGGAGGAGAATACTTGAGCACGGAAATCCTGGACTATTCTAAAGGAGAATGAGATTCTCTCTCAGCATTACTCCTCCGTATACACCATGGCACGATGGTATATCGGGGCGGAGCAATCACACCCTATATGATATGGTGTGCTCTATGATGAGTATTACTGAGTCACCTATTTCCTTTAGGGAGTTATGCACTTGAGAAGCTGCATACCTATTGAATAGGGTTCGAATCAAATCAGTTGCCTACCACTTCATATATGATATGGAAAGGGAAGAGCACATATCTTAAGTTAGTTAAGATTTGGGGTTGACCGGCCTATGTCTAAAAGCAAAATCCGGACAAGCTCGAGGCAAGGTTTGTAATGTAGAACTGGAAATATTCCAGCTATACAAACTACAGCACATGATTTGATAGAACCAAAGGATTCAGTATATTCCAACGAACCTCAGCCTCTCCGCCGATCTAGTAGGGTTCCTCACCCACCTGAGAGATACTTCGGTTTCTCTATGACAGTGGGAGCGAGGATTACATCACGAGATGATGACCCAACTAGTTTCGAGCTGGCCATCAGGAGTGAGACTCTGTGAGAATGGCTGGATGTTTATCGATCTGAGATGGAATCCTTATACACCAACAAAGTATGGACTTTAGTTGCTATATCTAAAGGGTTAAATCCCCATCAGGAGCAAGTATATCTTGAGAAGATTACTTGGTGTACATGGAAAAGTTGAGACTTTCAAAGCTAGAATTGTTAAAGGTTTTCGTCATCGACCAGGCGTGGATAATGATGAAACCTTTTCTAGTAGCTATGCTTAAGTCCATCCAGATCCTACTTGCCACGGCTACATACCACAACTACGATATCTGGCGGTTGGGTGCCATGACTGCTTTTCCAAATGATGTTTTAGAAGAGTGCGTTTATAAGTACACAGCCAGAGGGCCTCGTAGACAGTGGGAGCAGCGGAAACGTGTGCAAGATGTTTTATATGATAAAGCAGGTATCGCGGAGTTGGAACGTCTGTTTTGATGTAATAGTCAAACAGTTTGACATCATCAAAATGGTAGATGAACCTTGTATATACAAAAAGGTAGTAGGGAGTATGGTAATGATCCTCATAGAGTACGTGGATGACATACTCTTGATAGGGAAGGAGTTTCCTATGCTACGCTCGATCAATTTCCGCTTATCACAATGATTCTCCATATAGGATCAAAGTGATACCTCCTAAATCCTGGGTTTTTAGATCTATGAGATAGATCTAATTGGATGTTAGGACTCTCACTAGTTGTAGTGAGACGGTATCAACCGATCCTGGGGAAAATCACTGGGAGGGTTCCAGAGTGATAAAGACGACTGAATGTCAGTCACAGGCATTGTCTTTACCCTCAGTGGAGGGACGGTATGTTGGAAGAGTTCCAAGATAGATACCGTGACATACTAGACGATAAAGGCAGGATACATCGCTACTTAAGATGTTACCAAAAAGGCTGTTTGGGTGTATATAGGTTCATGAGATGAACTATGTTCCTCCCATTGTGAGACAATGGAGTTGTGGCTTATGCCAAGGAACGCAGGTCCCATCAGTGATCCAGACATATTTTAAGGCAGTATCACTTGATCATGGAGATGGCTGATCTCTAAGGGATCGAGGTTGGGAGAGTAGACTCAGAGGATAACACGGCGGATCCACTCACGAAGGCCTATTCCCAGAGAGAGACTTTTATGGGATGGTTGAGTATGAGATACTACAACCACTGCTACAGATGGCCCTAGTGCAAGTGGGAGATTGTTAGTTATATGTATGCCCTAGAGGCCATTACTGTACATTGGATGTATATTGTAGTGGATGCTGGGACGTATATAGGGAGGACTTTCTTGCTCGACATGATAGTATGCTATCTGGTTGCTCTTTACCTTAACGTGTACACAGATTGTCTCTCTATTACATGTTGGTAAAGCCCTTAGGATGTGTACTTGACTACCTGGACTATGATGCGGATCATACTAGTGGGGACATGGTAGTCCATAAGTACATCCTTCAAAGTCCCTAGTCGTGGGTGTATCGAGACGGGGCATCGATATACCAGTGTAGACTAGCGCATACCTTCTCGACCCATACAGATGGGCGATGGATGATCCCATATCCAATGGTATTTGACATCAGAGATGATATACGGGTGCTCAGTGGAGACTGGGTACACTGGACGGACTCGCCGAGAACTCCCAGAGGGTATTATACCTCACGTCAGATGGCAGTTCTCTGGTGACACTGGTACAGAGTAGTCTGTTGACCCGAGATCGTCATAGAGTCTCGTGTGGTTCCCACTGTGCTTTGATTTCCATCTTACCACGTCCAAGAGGGCGTGCAAAACGGTGGTTTTTGGGTACAGTCCCGAGTCACATGGAGGCAATGAGCGATAGGAGGGGATTCGTCTCTCCCGGTATACGGGGTTGATGTTGTGCTGTGTTCGATTGGCTATAACAGGAAATCCCTGGCTAGGGTTGCTGAGATTTACTGGTAAGTGTTACCAGTAGTTTCTCGAATTTTTATAGACCTCATATCGACACGACTTATCGAGCTATTGGGGTCTGACGTTTACCACCCCTAGGCGAGATATGCGACATATCAGACGATCAGACCGGACTGTACGGTAGTGTTACTGGTTGGATTCACTGGAGTGTGAGCGGGCTTGCTCGTCGATCTTCTGATCGCTCAATACCCGGGTGGCCGTTACGTTTAGCAGACCGCTTGCGGCTTGTGGGTGCTTGATATGATCATCATCTGCTGCCGGCGTATTGACGAGTCTTTAGAGTCCTACACAGAGGTTTCCTGGTTCAAGCGAAACGAAATAGGAGCGCATATGAGATATGTGCGGGACCGAGAATGATGCGTGTATGTGATACCGTATTCCATTCTCGCGATGAATGTATCGATTAGGTTATATACGATATACCCTAGTTATCGAATCAAGGATTGATTCGATAAACCGATACATTGGATACTAGTCGGTTATATGTGATATGAACGGATCGTTAAATCAAGTGTTGATTTAATGATTTAATGTATAATTATATATTTGTTTTATTACTTTGCATTAACTAGTATTGGTTCACTTTAAGATGGATTTTCTCACTCGGATGTGCGCATTGCATATGCGATATGATTTTGTGCACTTGCTTGTATCATGTTTGATGATGCATTCCTTTTGGTTAAGTGTAAGGAATTAAATCTTGGTTAATGAAATGGTTAGGGTTTACTTTTTCCTTATTCATTTTATTCATTTATTTATTCTTTTGGAAAAAGAAAAGGAAATGATAAAATGGTGGCATTCTTTGTTCTTTCATGAAGCTTCATGAATACTTTGACTAAGTCACCATTTTTGTCTCATCCTTAAACCTAACCATTCCATTTAACCATGATTCATTCTCTACACTAAACCATGGTTTGAATATGATAAGGTTTGATTTTCTTTTCCTTTTTTAATTAAGACTTATCATATTCTTCTTCTTCTTCTTCTTCTTCACTTCAAGAAAAAGCTTGAAAGCTTTAATGGCAAAGTGAGAAAAAGAGTGAGAAATCCAATTCTAAAGTCTACCCACTTCCTATTTCTTCATCCTCTACCTCTTGCCAAGTAGTAGAGTGTGTTTAATTCACAAGTTTCTTGACTTGGTGAAGTCGGAGCTTGATTTAGCGATGCCTCGACGTAGATCATCTTCGGCATGGACATCGACGACCTAGCTCGCCATTTCTCCGACGAAGCCGACGCTAGAGCCCGGGAATTCTTTTGGACAGCGAGGGGACTTCGTTGCAGAGCTATGGAGGTGGAGCACCGGATCTACAAAGGTTGTATTTCCGTTAAACTTTTAGTTAAGTGTTAACTAGATTTCTTTTTCGCCTAGTTTTCTAGCCAACGATCCGTAGTCGGGTTTCTCGGCACCGTTAAAATTAGAAATTGGCATGGTTGATGCCTTGTGTGACCTCATTAGGGTGCCTAGGAACCCTACATTGTAGCTTAAACCATCACTAATACTTGATTGCTATTATTAGTTATGATGGTTTTGGATTATGAGAGCCAAGAGAGAAAAGTCTTGTTCATTCTTTTCATTTCCTTTCTCTCTCTTGTGTTCTTGAGCTCTCATCTTCTTCCTCTTGCTCTCCCTCTCTCTAGTCTATGGTTCATTTTGTCTCATGAGTTGAGAAGCAAGAACCATAGAGAAAAATCCCAACACACTCTCCTCTACTCACTCTATTTCATAAGGTTTAGCAAACCGAGTGAACTAGTTTCTTCAAAGTTCGAAGAAGAAGCCAAAGGTAGAAGTTTTCAGGTGGACCGATCTTCGGTGCAAAGAGACGACGGGATGAAGCCGATCCGTACACCATCGAGGTTTGAAGACGAAGGAGTTCAAGAAAAAAAGGTATAACCCCCTAACCGAGTAGTTAACAACTCCTAGTTAGGTTGTTAGTTAGATGTTTAACAAAGATCCGGTTTTGAGTCCATGTTACCGACTCTAGAAAATTGTTTTTCACCGAATTCCGCATGCCCGAAAGTACCGGGAGAGGTCGCATGGACTTACACAGGCTGCTTTTTTGGCTACGGATACCACTTCAGTTGGTGCGTGAGCTGTTTTGCTACTAGGTGGGTTGTGGTATCCAGTTATTTTCCATTTGTACACACTTTCGTATCTAGTACTCTCCATCTTCTTTTCATGTATTGACATAGAGACCGGTGTGAGGACGATGATGTATATTATTTGTACTCTGGTGTCGAGCTCGCGTGAGCCGACTTCACTTATGCAGTTTTTATCATTTGTGATGTTTTCCACTTATTGCTCATTTCTTCGTTACGACGTCGTATATTACTCTTGTGGTGATTGTTTCCGCCGTTGGGCGTGATTGCTTCCGTTTGGGATGCTTTATTCTTATTGTTTATCATTTTACTAATATTATGTCTTGTACCCGATTTCGGGGTTAGTTTTTACAAAGGAAATATAGGGTTCTTAGGCACACTCAAGAGGTTCCACAAGGCATCAACCATGCCAAAATCAATTTTTTCTTGTGCCGAGAAACCCTAATGTAAGATCGATTACTAGAGGATAGGCGAAACATCAAGCAAGTTAACAACGTAACTACTAAGTGAATGGAAATACAACTTTTGTAGATCCGGTCCTCCACTTCCTTGGCTCCGTGATGACGTCCCTCCGCTACAACCATCGGAATCCTGAAATCTCGTGGTGGTTTCATCGGAGAAAAGATCGGGCTAGGTCGTTGACTTCGATGCCGAAGATGATCTACGTCGAGGCGACTCTAACTCGGGCTCCATCTTCACCAAATCATGAAACTTGTGAAGAAAACACCCTATACTACAAGGAAAGTAGTAGAGGATGAAGAAATAGGAAGTGGGTTCACTTTGGATTTGGATTTCTCACTTGATTTCATCACTTGACATTTTTCTAGAAAGCTTTTCTTTTCTTCACTTGAAGAAGAAGATGAAGAAAAAGAAAAAGAATATGAATTAATTAACCAAATAGAAAATCAAGTGATGCCTTATCATATAGCAACCATGGGTGAGTAAACTCATGTAGAGAATAAACTAGGGTTTAGGTAATGGTTAGGTTTAGGATAAAACAAAATGGAAGACCTTTTCAAAGATGCTTTGAAACTTCAAGAAGCTTCAAGCAAAGAAAGAAAAGGAAGCCACCATTTCATTTTAATTTTCAAAAATAAATGAAATAAAACAAATGAAACCCGAACCATTATCTAAACATGGTGTATAGTATACACACACCCAAGTTTGCATGTATCATCAAACATGATACAATCTTATGCACAAAAATATATCACATATACAATGTGCACAATCAAGTGAGAAAAACATCTAAAGTGAACCAATATTAGATAATATAAAGTAATATATCAAATATATAATTATACATTAAATCATTAAATCAACACTTGACTTAATGATCCGGTCATATTGCATATAACCGACTAATATCAATAGTAACAACTTATCGAGTCAACACTTGATCCGATAACCTGGCTATATCGCATATAACCGATCAATGTCACATATCGCGAGAATAGAATACAGTATCACATACTGGTATTATTCTCGGTCCCGCAAATATCACATATGCGCTTCTATTTCGTTTCGCTTGAGCCAGGAAACCTCTGTGTAGGACTCTAAAGACTCGTCAATATGCCGGCAGCAGGTGACGATCATATCAAACACCCACAAGCCGCAAGCGGTCTGCTAAACAGAACGGCCACCCGGGGATTGAGCGATCAGAAGATCAACGAGCAAGCCCGCTCACACTCCTGTGAATCCAACTAGCAACACATACCGTACAGTCCGGTCTGATCGTCTGATATGTCGCATATCTCGCCTAGGGGTGGTAAACGTCAAACCCCAGTAGCTCGATAAGTCGTGTCAATATGAGGTCTAGAACAGTTCGAGAAACTACTGGTAACACTTACCAGTAAATCTCAGCAACCATGGCCAGGGATTTCCGGTTATAGCCAATCGAACACAACGCAACATCAACTCCCTATACCGGGAGAGACGAATCCCCTCCTATCGCTCATTGCCTCCATGTGATTCCGGACTGTACCTAAAAGCCACCGCTTTGCACGCCCTCTTGGACGTGGTAAGGTGGAAATCAAAGTACAGCGGGAATCACACAAGTCTCTATGACGATCTCGGGTCTACAGACTAACCTGTACCAGTGTCACCAGAGAACTGCCATCTGACGTGAGGTATAATACCATCTGGGAGTTCTCGGCGAGTCCGTCCAGTGTACCCAGTCTCTACTGAGCACCCGTATATCGTCTCTGATGTCAAACACCAATGGATATGGGATCATCCATCGCCCATCTGTATGGGTCGAGAAGGAATACGCTAGTCTACTCTGGTATATCGATGCCCCGTCTCGATACAACCACGACTAAGGACCTTGAAGGATGTACTTATGGACTACCATGTCCCCACTAGTATGATCCGCATCATAGTCCTGGTAGTCAAGTACACATCCTAAGGGCTTTACCAACATGTAACAGAGAGACAATCAGTGTACACGTTAAGGTAAAGAGCAACCAGATAGCATACTATCATGTCGAGCAAGAAAGTCCTCCCTATATATGTCCAAGCATCCACTATAATATACATCCTATGTATAGTAATGGCCTCTAGGGTATACATATAACTAACAATCTCCCACTTCCACTAGGGCCATCTGATGGCAGTGGTTGTAGTATCTCATACTTAACCATCCATAAAAGTCTCTCTCTGGGAAAAGGCGTTTATGAGTGGATCCGCCGTGTTGTCCTCTGAGTCTACTCTCCTAACCTCGATCTCCTTGGAGATCAACCATCTCCATGATCAGGTGATACTACCTTAGAATATGTCTGGATCACTGATGGGGCCGGGGTTCCTGGGCATAAGCCACAACTCCATTGTCACACAATGGGAGGAACGAAGTTCATCTCATGAACTAATATACACCGAGACTGCCTCTTTGGTAGCATCTTAAGTAGCGATGTATCCAGCCTTTATCGTCTAGTATGCCACGGTATCTAGCTTGGAACTCTTCCAACATACCGTCCCTCCACTGAGGGTAAAGACAATGCCTGTGACTGACATTCAGTCGTCCTTATCACCCTGGAACCATTCCAGTGATTCTCCCTAGGATCGATAGATACCATCTCACTACAACTAGTGAGAATCCTAGCATCCAATTACATCTATCTCATAGATGAAAACTCAGGATTTCGGAGGTATCACTTTGATCCTATTTGGAGAATCCTTGTGATAAGAGGAGATTGACCGAGCGTAGCCTAGGAAACTCCTTCCCCATTAAGAGTATGTCATCCACGTACTCTACGAGGATCACTACCTTACTCCCTACTACCTTTTTGTATATACAAGGTTCACCTACCATTTTGATGATGTCAAACTATTTGACTAACTCTTCAAAACAGATGTTCCAACTCCGCGATGCCTGTTTTATCACATAAAACATCTTGCACACGTTTCCGCTGCTCCCACTGTCTACGAGGCCCTCTGACTGTGTACTTATAGACGCTCTTTTCCAAAACATCATTTAGAAAAGCAGTCATGACACCCAACCACCAGATATCGTAGTCATGGTATGTAGCCGTGGCAAGTAGGATCTGGATGTACTTAAGCATAGATCCTTAGAAAAAGGTTTCAACATAACCCATACCTGGTTATGATGCAAAGCTTTAACAAGTCTAGCTTTGAAAGTCTCAACTTTTCCATGTACACCAAGTAATCTTCTCAAGATATACTTGCTCCTGATAGGGATTTAACCCTTCAGATATAGCAACCAAAGTCCATACTTTGTTGGTGTATAAGGATTCCATCTCAGATCTATAAACATCCAGTCATTCTTACAGAGTCTTACTCCCGATGGCCAGCTCGAAACTAGTTGGGTTATCATCTCATGATGCAATCCTCGCTCCCACTGTCATAGAGAAACTAAAGTATCTCTCAAGTGGGTGAGGAACCCTACTAGATCGGCGGAGAGGATGAGGTTCATTAGTAACTATTGAGTCCTTTGGTTTTACCAAATCATTAGCTGTAGTTTGTATAGCTGGAACTTTTCCAGTTGTACAGAACTGACCTTGCCTCGAACTTGTCTGGATTTTGCTTTTAGACATAGGCCGAACAACCCCAAATCTTAACTGACTTAAGAGATGGGCTCTTCCCTTTTCATATCACATATGAAGTTGTAGGCAACTGATTTGATTTGAACCCTATTCAATAGGTATGCAGCTTCATAAGTGCATAACTCCCAAAAAGGAAATAGGTAATTCAGTAGTACTCATCATAGAGTGCACCATATCATATAGGGTGTAATATCTCTGCCTCGATACACCGACGTACTGTGGTATATACGGAGGAGTAATGCTGAGAGAGAGTCTCATTCTCTTTTAGAATAATCCAGGAATTTCGTGCTCAAGTACTCTCCTCCTTGATCACATCAAAGGACATAATACTTATACCGGTTTTGGTTCTCTATTTCTAACTTATATTCTGTGAATATCTCAAAAGCTTCGGACTTGTGTTTCAACAGGAACATATGTCTGAATCTTGAGAGATTATCAGAGAATGTAATGAAATACAAAGAACCGGTATTGGTATGTGTAGACAGGGGACCTACATACATCAACATGTATCATCCCAAGAGTTCACTAACTCTTTCTCTGTTTCCAATAAACAGAGCTGTGGTCATCTTATCTTTGTGATATGACCTGCAAGTTTTCACAAGATGTAAATTCAAACAGATTTAAATATGCATCTATGTGCAACTTAGCTAGTTGGGTCGCATTGATATGACCTAGTCTACAATACGCCAAGAAGGATCCATTCATTTCTGAACTCTTCCTCTTTTGCGTGTTCCGTATACTAAGAACTGTAGTTTGATTTAGAACATCAATGCTTTTAGATAACGTGCCTGAACCGATCAACTCTTGATATATGAAATTTTCAAAACATTATCCAACAATACAAAATTATATCCTTTCTTTACTAATAAAGAGACTGATATGATTTTGTATATCAGGTTCGGTATCTAATAACATTCGTTCAGAATCAATGTATTGGTAATACAGGGTGACAGTGACCAACAGACTTGGCTGCAACACTTGCCCCATTTTCTGTCTCAAGAAACTTATCACCCGTTCTCAGTTCTTTACCTATCTATAGCCCATGTAACAAATTACATATGCGGGATCCTGATCCGTTATCTCATATCCAGGACGTAAAGAATACTGAGAAACAGTTTTGTATAATGAACACACCCGAAGATGATGCATCAGCATGCACTCTCTTCGTTTGGGCGGCATGGGAATCCTGGAATTCCCCTATTTCCTGCTCGGTCTTATAACAATTATAAGTCGGAGCGGGACCAACGTTCCCCAGCTCAGTATAACAAGCGGGTTCGGTCAATAATCCGTATTATTATCTTGATTAAGGCGTGATATGGTCGCTACCTGGAGAGAGAGAGAAGAAAATACTCTGCGTGCGCTCTTGCAAGATCAGATTGGTTACTATTTTATCTAATCAGGATGGCTCCCACTGTTTTTATCAAATCTTCCTTCAAACCCTAAAAGGAAAGACTAGCCGGGATTAATTACACGTTACAAGTTCGCTAATCTTTCAGCCAGGCCAGTGTCGGTACTTTGAGGGAGGTGCCCCGTACTTTCGCACGGACCTAATTAATGTAAACCTCGTTTTCCCAGAGGCGTAACCCCGTTGACACCTTTCTAGACACCCACTAGATCGGCTAATTGTAATGTGTAAAACTCTCCCAGGAGTAACAATTACTCGCAGTGGGTATCAGGATCCAACTATCTCATAGAAGGTATGCAATCTCATTGCAAATTTCAACATTCGAAATTCCCGATAATTTTGCCCCTAACCTCCTATGACCTTGACAAAGGCCAACAAACCATAGGATGCTAGTCAAGTTCAACCTGACATTTCCTGATTGAATTAAACCCACCCGCACAACCCTTGACAAAGGCCAACAAGGTCGCACGACTACCCAAACCCAATCAGTATCATATGCATAAGCAGATAAGCACCAGTCAGCTACCGCACACTACGCCTTGACAAAGGCCAACAAACGCAGAACGAATACTAACTACTACTTATCTGAAATGACGGAGGGCTACGACAGGTTTTTCTGAAAACCTATTGCGTAATGAACTTGATATCGTTGCAGAATCAAATGATTTTAAAATGGAGAGTTTTTTTAGGCTTTTCTAGTTTCGCTAAAGGGGTCACTCCCGGTGAAGGGATCGTCGGCCCTTTCCTCATCGAATAAGGTGCAAGATATATCATATATATCACTATGCAAAGCAGAAAATATTGAAGCAATCAAAAGACAAACAGAGAGTTGTAGCATTTGCCGGTTATTGCTAAAGGAGTCACTCCTGGTGAAGAGATCTCGGTCCTTTCCTAATCGAATAAGATGCAGGATGTTCTACAAGGAACACCGCGATGCAAAGCAAGAACTGTAGCTACCTGTTTTTATTTTGAAATTCGATTCCACAACATCTTTTAGGTTTATTTTCTTTCATTAATCTCATTAATGAATGTCCTATCATTTAAGTCCACCTAAACATCACAGATAAACATAACGTACGCATATACCATCCGCATTCGCCTCGATGTCCCGTCTGCACCGTTAGGTTAGGTAACTAACGCTAGAGCGAGGCAGGGCTAGCGCGGGTGTAAAACATAAGCAACGTCTATATAATATATATCATATATACTATATACTATATCTATCTGAACATATCACATGATCACATCACAGATAACGCAGCAGAAAATATCATATGAAATATTGGATATACTAGGACGTCCGTGTTTTTAATACGAGCCAGTATAAAACACGTATTCCACGGTCGCACTGAATAGCCAATCCCACACCCCTAGACCCCTACGAGAGCGGCAAGCAACCCTACCAATTCTAGGGTTAGGAGACCCGGACTCGACTCCTCGAGATGGTCTCCCACCGGACCCTAGAACCCGGTTACTTGTGCTCCCCTCCTTGGGTCAATCCTAATGCGGAAAAGTAAATAATATACAAAAGGTGACATCTTCCGCAATCTGGAAGTGCCCCAATAAAAGAATATTACATACAAGTTTTTACATGAATGAAAATGAAAAACACTCATCTCACATAAAAACCCACGGCTATTCAAACACGACGATCCAATATAACATATTCAGCAACACATAACATCACATGTCATCAACGTAAGTAAATATGCGCATCCCAATTGTCGTTTACATATAGCATCGAAACCGGCGATATCACATATTACACTTACGGTCGCAGAAAAGAAAGTGTAAAACTACAACAGTTGGAATCTGCAAACTCTTTAGACATCGCATTCCTAATCAAATGAATTCCTTAGACATCGCATGCCTAACAATTATGAACCTCGCATTTTAGTTTCATTATCGAAAACTCTTTTCAATATCAAGTCGGGCAATTCAACAAGATTACCGACATTTTGATCGAATGCTCGTCGCAAACTTTATTAGGCAGCCGCACCCCCGATGCCGTTGACGAAGTGCACCAAGACGGAATACCGCTGCCGCGAGCACCCGAACGGATGCTTTCGGCGACGGGGTTCTCCTACAGTCACTTGGTCGGGGCTATGGGGCGTGGTTGTCTATTAAGATTACCCGGCGAATATCCACGTACGCTACGTGATTGCGAAGGACTTTTGATCACATCAAAATTCCGTGGCAACCGATCAAGTGAAACTAAACTGGTATGTTTATAACATTCATTCAGTTATCTCATAACTGCTTGTGAATTCCAAATATTGTATCACAATCCAGATAAACAGAAAATGTTAAACTTTCCGATCGAACAGTCAAACACCCAAGTTTTCCCGAAACAGCTCAACACATGAAATAATTTTAAGAACATTCACTTCGTGCCACAGTACCAACGGTCCAGCCGTAGAAGGGTCAAGCCAACGCCTCACATGTGGCACGCCGTACTGCCCCAAACCCCAAAGTTCAAAGGGCAGTTCAAGACGGTCACATAATCGAGTTAAGGTTTGTTGTCTTCTAGAGGGACCATCGCGTTACTTGCACTACTTAGAATGCTATTAAACCACGGAAAAAAAATCCAACACTTGGAAATTTTCCGGCAGGGGAAATATTGGGTATTTATATCCGGTCGAATTTTTAACATATTCAAAAATTATCCGGAAAAACACATAGACGAAGTTAAATAAACCGATCAAATCATCGAATCCCCAAAACAACCCAGAGAATTCAACTGTTGAATATAATTTAAAATTACCCAGAAAACACAGGATTCAGTATAAGACATTACTGTGCAAAGCACGTGCCAAGAATCACCAATTTAGCCGCGGAACCGCCGCACATGCTAGGGTGGGGCCACGGTTCCGCGACGCTTTGATCGACTTGGACTCACGTGCTTCACAGTAACTCTTATAATTCTCTGTTGTAATTTTTGGATATTTTTAATTTTGAAAAATCCATATTTTCAGAAAATGTCCAGAGAGTGGTTTTGAATTAGGGTTTCGGGTTCGATCGGGTTTCTAATATCGTCTACACATCGCCTAAGGCTCTAGCTAGGCTCTGATACCACTGTAGGGTTCTTAGGCACACTCAGGAGGTTCCACAAGGCATCAACCATGCCAAAATCAAATTTTTCTTGTGCCGAGAAACCCTAATGTAAGATCAATTACTAGAGGATAGGCGAAACATCAAGCAAGTTAACAACTTAACTACTAAGTGAATGGAAATACAACCTTTGTAGATCCGGTCCTCTACATCCTTGGCTCCGTGATGACGTCCCTCCACTGCAACCATCGGAATCCTGGACTCTCACGGTGGTTTCATCGGAGAAAAGATCGGGCTAGGTCGTTGACTTCGATGCCGAAGATGATCTACGTCGAGGCGACTCTAACTCGAGCTCCATCTTCACCGAATCATGAAACTTGTGAAGAAAACACCCTATACTACAAGGCATGTAGTAGAGGATGAAGAAATAGGATGTGGGTTCACTTTGGATTTGGATTTCTCACTTGATTTCATCACTTGTCATTTTTCTAGAAAGCTTTTCTTTTCTTCACTTGAAGAAGAAGATGAAGAAGAAGAAAAAGAATATGAATTAATTAACCAAATAGAAAATCAAGTGAGCCTTATCATATAGAAACCATGGGTGAGTAAATTCATGTAAAGAATAAACTAGGGTTTAGGTAATGGTTAGGTTTAGGATAAAACAAAATGGAAGACCTTTTCAAAGATGCTTTGAAACTTCAAGAAGCTTCAAGCAAAGAAAGAAAAGGAAGCCACCATTTCTTTTTAATTTTCAAAAATAAATGAAATAAAACAAATGAAACCCTAACCATTATCTAAACAAGGTGTATAGCATACACACACCCAAGTTTGCATGTATCATCAAACATGATACAATCTTGTGCACAAAAATATATCACATATACAATGTGCACAATCAAGTGAGAAAAACATCTTAAGTGAACCAATATTAGTTAATGTAAAGTAATATATCAAATATATAATTATACATTAAATCATTAAATCAACACTTGACTTAATGATCCGGTCATATTGCATATAACCGACCAATATCAATAGTAACAACTTATCGAATCAACACTTGATCCGATAACCCGGCTATATCGCATATAACCGATCAATGTCACATATCGCGAGAATAGAATACAGTATCACATACTGGTATTATTCTCGGTCCCGCACATATCTCATATGCGCTCCTATTTCGTTTCGCTTGAGCCAGGAAACCTCTGTGTAGGACTCTAAAGACTCGTCAATACGCCAGCAGCAGATGATGATCATATCAAACACCCACAAGCCGCAAGCGGTATGCTAAATGTAACGGCCACCCGGGTATTGAGCGATCAGAAGATCAACGAGCAAGCCCGCTCACACTCCTGTGAATCCAACTAGCAACACTTACCGTACAGTCCGGTCTGATCGTCTGATATGTCGCATATCTCGCCTAGGGGTGGTAAACGTCAGACCCCAGTAGCTCGATAAGTCGTGTCAATATGAGGTCTATAATAGTTCGAGAAATTACTGGTAACACTTACCAGTAAATCTCAGCAACCCTGGCCAGGGATTTCCGGTTATAGCCAATCGAACACAGCACAACATCAACTCCCTATACCGGGAGAGACGAATCCTCTCCTATCGCTCATTGCCTCCATGTGATTTGGGACTGTACCCAAAAGCCACCGTTTTGCACGCCCTCTTGGACGTGGAAAGGTGGAAAACAAAGCACAGTGGGAATCACACAAGACTCTATGACGATCTCGGGTCTACAGACTAACCTGTACTAGTGTCACCAGAGAACAGCCATCTGACGTGAGGTATAATACCATCTGGGAGTTCTCGGCGAGTCCGTCCAGTGTACCCAGTCTCCACTGAGCACCTGTATATCATCTCTGATGTCAAACACCAATGGATATGGGATCATCCATCGCCCATCTGTTTGGGTCGAGAAGGAATACGCTAGTCTACTCTGGTATATCGATGCCCCGTCTCGATACACCCACGACTAGGGACCTTGAAGGATGTACTTATGGACTACCATGTCCCCACTAGTATGATCCGCATCATAGTCCAGGTAGTCAAGTACACATCCTAAGGGCATTACCAACATGTAACAGAGAGACAATCAGTGTACACGTTAAGGTAAAGAGCAACCAGATATCATACTATCATGTTGTGCAAGAAAGTCCTCCCTGTTAGTTATATGTATGCCCTAGAGGCCATTACTGTACATTGGATGTATATTGTAGTGGATGCTGGGACATATATAGGTAGGACTTTCTTGCTCGACATGATAGTATGCTATCTGGTTGATCTTTACCTTAACGTGTACACTAGTTGTCTCTCTGTTACATGTTGGTAAAGCCCTTAGGATGTGTACTTGACTACCTGGACTATGATTCGGATCATACTAGTGGGGACATGGTAGTCTATAAGTACATCCTTCAAAGTCCCTAGTCGTGGGTGTATCGAGACAGGGCATCGATATACCAGAGTAGACTAGCGTGTACCTTCTCGACCCATACAGATGGGCGATGGATGATCCCATATCCATTGGTGTTTGACATCAGAGGAGATATACGGGTGCTCAGTAGAGACTAGGTACACTGGACGGACTTGCCGAGAACTCTCAGATGGTATTATACCTTACGTCAGATGGCAGTTCTCTGGTGACACTGGTACAGAGTAGTCTGTTGACCCGAGATCGTCATAGAGTCTTGTGTGGTTCCCACTGTGCTTTGATTTCCATCTTACCACGTCCAAGAGGGCGTGCAAAACGGTGGTTTTTGGGTACAGTCCCGAGTCACATGGAGGCAATGAGCGATAGGAGGGGATTCGTCTCTCCCGGTATAGGGGGTTAATGTTGCGCTGTGTTCGATTGGCTATAACAGGAAATCCCTGGCCAGGGTTGCTAAGATTTACTGGTAAGTGTTACCTGTAGTTTCTCGAATGTTATAGACCTCATATCGACACGACTTATCGAGCTATTGGGGTCTGACGTTTACCACCCCTAGGCGAGATATGCGACATATCAGACGATCAGACCGGACTGTACGGTAGTGTTACTGGTTGGATTCACAGGAGTATGAGCGGGCTTGCTCGTCGATCTTCTGATCGCTCAATACCCGGGTGGCCGTTACGTTTAGCAGACCGCTTGCGGCTTGTGGGTGTTTGATATGATCATCATCTGCTGCCGGCGTATTGACGAGTCTTTACAGTCCTACACAGAGGTTTCCTGGCTCAAGCGAAACGAAATAGGAGCGCATATGAGATATGTGCGGGACCGAGAATAATGCGTGTATGTGATACCGTGTTATATTCTCACGATGAATGTGTCGAATGGTTGTATGCGATATAACTTAGTTATCGAATCATGGATTGATTCGATAAGCCGATACATTGGATATTAGTCGGTTATATGTGATATGACCGGATCGTTAAATCGAGTGTTGATTTAATGATTTAATGTATAATTATATATTTGATATATTACTTTGCATTAACTAATATTGGTTCACTTTAAATGGATTTTCTCGCTCGGATGTGCGCATTATATATGTGATATGATTTTGTGCACTTGCATGTATCATGTTTGATGGTGCATGTAAAATTGGTTAAGTATAAAGAATTAAACCTTGGTTAATGAAATGGTTAGGGTTTATTATTTGCTTATGTATTTATTCATTCATTTATCTATTTCTTTTTGGATGAAAAGAATGAGAAAAGAAAACAAATGGTTGCTTTCTTAGAAGCTTCTTCAAGCTTCATGCAACTTTGACCAAAGCAACCATTCTTGTCTTCTTCTCTAACCCTAACCATTCCACCTAACTAATGTTAATTCTCTATACTTTACCATGGTTAAAGTTATGATAAGTATTATATTTCTTTTCTATTTTTATTAACTTATCATAATCATCATCATCTTCTTCTTCATCTTCTTCAATGAAGAAACCTTCACTTCATCAATGGTGATTGATGAAAATGAGTGAGAAATCCCATTCTAAAGTCTACCCACTTTCTATTTCTTCATCCTATACCTCCTGCCAAGTAGTAGAGTGTGTTTTCTTCACAAGTTTCTTGACTTGGTGAAGTTGGAGCTTGATCTAGTGATGCCTCGACGTAGATCATCTTCGGCATCGACGTCGACGACCTAGCCCGTCCATTCTCCGATGAAGCCGACGCTAGAGCCCGGGGTTCGACTTGGACAGCGAGGAGACTTCATTGCGGAGCTATGGAGGTGGAGGACCGGATCTACAAAGGTTGTATTTCCGTTTAAACTTTAGTTAAGTTGTTAACTAGTTTCATTTTCGCCTAGAAATCTAGCCAACGATCCGTTCTAGGGTTTCTCGGCACCGTTTAAATTTGAAATTGGCATGGTTGATGCCTTGTGAGACCTCATTAGGATGCCTAGGAACCCTACAGTGGTATCAAAGCCTAGCTAGAGCCTTAGGCGAAGTCTAGACGGAATTTGAAAACCGAACGAACCCGAAACCCAACTCAAAAAATGCTCTCTGTCCTTTTTCTAAAATCTGGGATTTTTCAATATTAAAAATATGCAGAAAATTAAGCAGGGTTTTTTATGAATTACTGTGAAAAACGGAGACCTAACTCCGTCATAACGCCGCGGAAGCGCGGCCTAAGCCCACGTGGCGCGGCGCTTCCGCGGCCATAATGTTGACTCTTTGACTCCTCTTTACACAGTAATGTTTATAATTAATTCCTGTGTTTTCTGGGTAATTTTAATATATACTATACAGTTGAGTTTTCTGGGGTTGTTTTGGGATTTCATGGATTCGATTGGATTATCAAATTTTGTCTGTGTGGCTTTCCGGGTAAATTTTAGAACATGTTAAAAAGTTCGACCGGATATAAATACCCAATTTTTCCCCTGTCGGGAAATTTCCAAGTGTTGGATTTTTCCGTGGTTTAAAGACGTTCTAAGTAGTGCAAGTAACTCGATGGACCCTCTAGAAGACAACAAACCTTAACTCGATTATGTGACCGTCTTGAACTGCCCATTGAACCTTCGGGTTTGGGGCAGTACGGCGTGCCACATGTGAGGCGTTGGCTTGACCCTTCTACGGCTGGACCGTTGGTACTGAGGCACGAACTGAATGTTGTTAGACTTGTTTCATGTGTTGATCTGTATCGGGAAAACTTGGGTGTTTGACTGTTCGATCGAAAAGTTTAACATTTTCTATTTATCTGGAATGTGATACAATAATTGGAATTCACAAGAAGTTATGAGATAACTGAATGAATGTTATAAACATAGCACTTTAGTCTCACTTGATCGGTTGCCACGGAATTTTGATGCGATCAAAAGTCCGTCGCAATCACGTAGCGTACGCGGATACTCGCCGGGTAAACTTAATAGACAGCCTCACTCCATAGCCCCGACCAAGTGACTGTAGGAGAACCCCGTCGCCGAAAGCATCCGTTCGGGTGCTCGCGGAAGCGGTGTTCCGCCTTAGTGCACTTCGTCGACAGCATCGGGGGTGCGGCCGCCTACTAAAGTTTGCAACGAGCATTCGATCAGGATGTCGGGAATCTTGTTGAATTGCCCGACTTGATATTGAAAAGTGTTTTCAATAATGAGACTAAAATGCGGGGTTTATAATTGTTAGACATGCGATGTCTAAGGAATTCATTTGGTCAGGCATGCGATGTCTGAAGAGATTGCGGATTCCAACTGTTGTAGTTTTACACTTTCTTTTCTGTGACCGTAAGTGTAATATGTGATATCGCCGGTTTCGTTGCTATATGTCAACGACAATTGGGATGCGCATATTTACTTACGTTGATGACATGTGATGTTATGTGTTGCTGGATATGTTATATTGGATCATCGTGTTTGAATAGCCGGGGGTTTTTATGTGAGATGAGTGTTTTTCATTTTCATTCATGTAAAAACTTGTATGTAATATTCTTTTATTGGGGCACTTCCAGGTTGCGGAAGTTGTCACCTTTTTTATATTATTTACTTTTCCGCACTAGGATAGACCCAAGGAGGAGGGCACAAGTAACCTGGTTCTGGAGTCCAGTTGGAGACCAACTCGAGGAGTCGAGTCCGGGTCTCCTAACTCTAGAATTGGTAGGGTTGCTTGCCGCTCTCGTAGGGGTCTAGGGGTGTGGGTTTGGCTATTCATCGCGACCGTGGAATCCGTGTTTTATACTGGCTCGTATTGAAAACACGGACGTCCTAGTATATCCAATATTTCATATGTTTCTTCTGCTGCGATATCTGTAATGTGATCTTGTGATGTTCTATGATAGATACAGTATATAGTATATATGATATATTATATAGATGTTACTTATGTTTTACACCCGTGCTAGCCCTGCCCCGCTCTGCCGTTAGTTACCTAACCTAACGGTGCACGAGGGGACATCGAGGCGAATGCGGATGGCATAAGTGTACGTCGTATTTA
Source organism: Agapanthus africanus (assembly GCA_030015575.1). NCBI lineage: Eukaryota > Viridiplantae > Streptophyta > Magnoliopsida > Asparagales > Amaryllidaceae > Agapanthus > Agapanthus africanus. The sequence continues at coordinate 364,887,455 of JASDDO010000001.1, read as the reverse complement.
TCTGTGATGTTTAGGTGCTTAAATGATGGGACTTCATTAATGTGATTAATGAAAGAAAAGAAACCTAAGATGTTGTAGAATCGAATTTCAAAATAAAACAGGTTGCTACAGTTCTTGCTTTGCACAGAGGTATATGTGATATATCCTGCACCTTATTCGATGAGGAAAGGACCGAGATCCCTTCACCGGGAGTGACTCCTTTAGCAATAACTGGCATATGCTACACACTCGGTTTGTCTTTTGATTGCTTTTAAGAGTTTTTGCTTTGCACAGTGATATATATGATATATCCCGCACCTCATTCGACGAGGAAAGGACCGACGATCCCTTCACCGGGAATGACTCCTTTAGCAAAACTAGAAAAGCCTCAAAAGCGCTCCATTTTAAAATTATTTGATTCTACAACGATATCATGTTCATTACGCAATAGGTTTTCAGAAAAACCTGTCGTAGCCCTCCGTCATTTCAGATAAGTTGTATATTGTATTCGTGCTGCATTTGTTGGCTTTCGTCAAGGTGCAGTGTGCGGTAGCTATATGCTGCTTATCTGCCAGCATACGATGCGATTGGATTAGGGTAGTCGTGCGGCTTTGTTGGCTTTCGTCAAGGGTCGTGCGGGTGGGTTTAATTCAATCAAGAAATGTACGGGTTGAACTTGACTAGCGGGCTATGGTTTGTTGGCTTTCGTCAAGGTCATAGCACGTTAGGGGCAAAATATTATCGGGAATTTCAAGTGTTGAAATTTGCAATGAGATTGCATACCTTCTATGAGATAGTTGGATCCCGATACCCACTGCGAATAAGAGTTACTCCTGCGAGAGTTTTATACATTACAATTAGCCGATCAAGTAGGTGTCTAGAAAAGTGTCAACGAGGTTAAGCCTCTGGGAAAACGAGGTTTACATTAATTAGGTCCGTGCGAAAGCACGGGGCACCTCCCTCAAAGTACCGACACTGGCCTGGCTGAAAGATTGGCGAACTTGTAGTGTGTAATTAATCCCGGCTAGTCTTTCCTTTTAGGGTTTGAAGGCAGATTTGATAAAAAGCAGTGGGAGCCATCCTGATTAGATAAAATAATAACCAATCTATTCTTGCAAGAGCACACGCTGAGTGTTTTTCTTCTCTCTCTCTCCAAGAAGCGACCATATCACGCCTTAATCAAGATAATAATACGGATTATTGACCGAACCCGCTTATTATACTGAGCTGGGGAACGTTGGTCCCGCTCCAACTTATAATTGTTATAAGACAGAGCAGGAAATTGTGGATTACCAGAATTCCCGTGCCGCCCAAACGAAGAGAGTGCATGCTGATGCATCATTTTCGGTTGTGTTCTTTATACAGAACTGTTTCTCAGTATCCTCCGCATCCTTGGTATATGATACCGGATCAGGATCCCAGATATGTAATCTGTTACATAGGGCTACAAAAGGGTAGAAAAACTGAGAACGGGTGATAAGTTTCATGAGGCAGAAAACGGGGCAAGAGTTGCGGCCAAGTCTGTTGGTCACTGTCACCCTGTATTACAAATACATTGATTCTGAACGAATGTTATTAGATACCGAACCTGATATACAAAATCATATCTATCTCTTTATTAGTAAAGAAATGATAAAATTTTGTATTGTTGGATAATGTTTTGAACATTTCCTATATCAAAAGTTGATCGGTTCAGGCACGTTATCTAAAAGCATTGATGTTCTAAATCAAACTACAGTTCTTTAGTATACGGAACACACACAAGAGGAAGAGTTCAGAAATGAACGAATCCTTCTTGAGGCATTGTAGACTAGGTCATATCAATGTGACCCGACAAGCTGAAGTTACATTTAGATGCATATTTAAACCAGTTTGAATTTACATCTTGTGAAACTCGCCAGTCATGTCACAAAGATAAGATGACCATAGCTCTGTTTAATGGAAACAGAGAAAGAGTTAGCAAACTCTTGGGATGATACATGTTGATGTATGTAAGGTCCCCTATCTACACATGCCAGGACTGATTCTTTATACTTCATTACATTCTCTAATGATCTTTCGAGTTTCAGACCTATGTTCCTATTGAAACACAAGTCCGAACCTTTTGAGATATTCAAAGAATATAAGTTAGAAGTAGAGAACCAATACGGGTATAAGTATTATGTCCTATGATGAGATCAAGGAGGAGAATACTTGTGCATGGAATTCCTGGACAATTCTAAAGGAGAATGAGATTCTCTATCGGCATTACTCCTCCGTATACACCATAGCACGATGGTATATCGGGGTAGAGCAATCACACCCTATGTGATAAGGTGTGCTCTATGATGAGTACTATTGAGTTACCCATTTCCTTTTGGAAGTTATGCACTTGAGAAGCTGCATACGTATTGAATAGGGTTCAAATCAAATCAGTTGCCTACCACTTCATATGTGATATGGAAAGGGAAGAGCCTATATCTTAAGTTGGTTAAAATTTGGGGTTGTCCGGGCTATGTCTAAAAGCATAATCCGGACAAGCTCGAGGCAAAGTCAGTTATGTAGAACTGGAAATGTTCCAGCTATACAAACTGCAGCTGATGATTTGAAAGAACCAAAGGATTCAATACTTACCAACGAACCTCAGCATCTCCGCCGATCTAGTAAGGTTCCTCACCCGCCTGAGAGATACTTCGGTTACTCTATGACAGTGGGAGCGAGGATTGCATCATGAGATGATGACCCATCTAGCTTCGAGCTGGCCATCAGGAGTGGGACTCTGTAAGAATGGCTGGATGCTTAGCGATCTGAGATGGAATCCTTATACACCAACAAAGTATGGACTTTGGTTGCTATATCTGAAGGGTTAAATCCCCATCAGGAGCAAGTATATCTTGAGAAGATTACTTGGTGTAGATGGAAAAGTTGAGACTTTCAAAGCTAGACTTGTTAAAGTTTGCATTATTGACCAGGTGTGGATAATGATGAAACCTTTTCAAGCAACTATGCTTAAGTCCATCCAGATCCTACTTGCCACGGCTACATACCATGACTACGATATCTGGCGGTTGGGTGCCGTGACTGCTTTTCTAAATAATGTTTTAGAAGAGAACGTCTATAAGTACACAGCCAGAGGGTTTCGTAGACAGTGGGAGCAGCGGAAACGTGTGCAAGATGCTTTATAGGATAAAGCAGGCATCGCGGAGTTGGAACATCTGTTTTGATGAAGCGGTCAAAGAGTTTGACATCATCAAAATGGTAGATGAACCTTGTATATACAAAAAGGTAGTAGGGAGTATGGTGACGATCCTCGTAGAGTACGTGGATGACATACTCTTGATAGGGAAGGAGTTTCCTATGCTACGCTCGATCAATCTCCGCTTATCACCATGATTCTCCATATAGGATCAAAGTGATACCTCCTAAATCCTGGGTTTTGGATCTATGAGATAGATCTAAACAGATGTTAGGATACTCACTAGTTGTAGTGAGATGGTATCAGTTGATCCTGGGGAAAATCACTGGAAGTGTTCCAGGGTGATAAAGACGACTGAATGTCAGTCACAGGCATTGTCTATACCCTCAGTAAAGGGACGGTATGTTGGAAGAGTTCCAAGCTAGATACCGTGGCATACTAGACGATAAAGGCTGGATACATCGCTACTTAAGATGGTACCAAAGAGGTTGTTTGGGTGTATATTGGTTCATGAGATGAACTATGTTCCTCCCATTGTGTGACAATGGAGTTGTGGCTTATGCCAAGGAACGCCGGTCCCATCAGTGATCCAGACATATTCTAAGGCAGTATCACTTGATCATGGAGATGGTTGATCTCCAGGGAGATCGAGGTTAGGAGAGTAGACTCAGAGGACAACACAGCGGATCCACTCACAAAGGCCCGTTCCCAGAGAGAGACTTTTATGGGATGGTTGAGTATGAGATACTACAACCACTGCTACAGATGGCCCTAGTGCAAGTGGGAGATTGTTAGTTATATGTATGCCCTAGAGGACATTACTGTACATTGGATGTATATTGTAGTGGATGCTGGGACATATATAGGGAGGACTTTCTTGCTCGACATGATAGTATGCTATCTGGTTGATCTTTACCTTAACGTGTACACTAGTTGTCTCTCTGTTACATGTTGGTAAAGCCCTTAGAATGTGTACTTGACTACCTGGACTATGATGCGGATCATACTAGTGGGGACATGGTAGTCTATAAGTACATCCTTCAAAGTCCCTAGTTGTGGGTGTATCGAGACAGGGCATCGGTATACCAGAGTAGACTAGAGTGTACCTTCTCGACCCATACAGATGGGCGATGGATGATCCCATATCCATTGGTGTTTGACATCAGAGGAGATATACGGGTGCTCAGTAAAGACTGGGTACACTGGACGGACTCGCCGAGAACTCCCAGATGGTATTATACCTTACGTCAGATGGCAGTTCTCTGGTGACACTGGTACAGAGTAGTCTGTTGACCCGAGATCGTCATAGAGTCTTGTGTGGTTCCCACTGTGCTTTGATTTCCATCTTACCACGTCCAAGAGGGCGTGCAAAACGGTGGTTTTTGGGTACAGTGCCGAGTCACATGGAGGAAATGAGCGATAGGAGGGGATCCGTCTCTCCCGGTATAGGGGGTTGATGTTGCGCTGTGTTCGATTGGCTATAACAGGAAATCCCTGGCCAGGGTTGCTGAGATTTACTAGTAAGTGTTACCTGTAGTTTCTCGAATGTTATAGACCTCATATCGACACGACTTATCGAGCTATTGGGGTCTGACGTTTACCACCCCTAGGCGAGATATGTGACATATCAGACGATCAGACCGGACTGTACGGTAGTGTTACTGGTTGGATTCACAGGAGTATGAGCGGGCTTGCTCGTCGATCTTCTGATCGCTCAATACCCGGGTGGCCGTTACATTTAGCAAACCGCTTGCGGCTTGTGGGTGTTTGATATGATCATCATCTGCTGCCGGCGTATTGACGAGTCTTTAGAGTCCTACACAGAGGTTTCCTGGCTCAAGCGAAACGAAATAGGAGCGCATATGAGATATGTGCGGGACCGCGAATAATGCGTGTATGTGATACCGTGTTATATTCTCGCGATGAATGTGTCGAATGGTTGTATGCGATATAACCTAGTTATCGAATCATGGATTGATTCGATAAGCCGATACATTGGATATTAGTCGGTTATATGTGATATGACCGGATCGTTAAATCAAGTGTTGATTTAATGATTTAATGTATAATTATATATTTGATATATTACTTTGCATTAACTAATATTGGTTCACTTTAAATGGATTTTCTCGCTCGGATGTGCGCATTATATATGTGATATGATTTTGTGCACATGCTTGTATCATGTTTGATGGTGCATGTAAAATTGGTTAAGTATAAAGAATTAAACCTTGGTTAATGAAATGGTTAGGGTTTATTATTTGCTTATTTATTTATTCATTCATTTATCTATTTCTTTTTGGATGAAAAGAATGAGAAAAGAAAACAAATGGTTGCTTTCTTAGAAGCTTCTTCAAGCTTCATGCAACTTTGACCAAAGCAACCATTCTTGTCTTCTTCTCTAACCCTAACCATTCCACCTAACTAAAGTTAATTCTCTACACTTTACCATGGTTAAATTTATGATAAGTATTATATTTCTTTTCTATTTTTATTAACTTATCATAATCATCATCATCTTCTTCTTCATCTTCTTCAATGAAGAAACCTTCACTTCATCAATGGTGATTGATGAAAATGAGTGAGAAATCCAATTCTAAAGTCTACCCACTTCCTATTTCTTCATCCTCTACCTCTTGCCAAGTAGTAGAGTGTGTTTTCTTCACAAGTTTCTTGACTTGGTGAAGTTGGAGCTTGATCTAGTGATGCCTCGACGTAGATCATCTTCGGCATCGACGTCGACGACCTAGCCCGTCCATTCTCCGATGAAGCCGACGCTAGAGCCTGGGGTTCGACTTGGACAGCGAGGAGACTTCATTGCGGAGCTATGGAGGTGGAGGACCGGATCTGCAAAGGTTTTATTTCCGTTTAAACTTTAGTTAAGTTGTTAACTAGTTTCATTTTCTCCTAGAAATCTAGCCAACGATCCGTTCTAGGGTTTCTCGGCACCGTTTAAATTTGAAATTGGCATGGTTGATGCCTTGTGAGACCTCATTAGGATGCCTAGGAACCCTACACTCCCTATATATGTCCAAGCATCCATTACAATATACATCCTATGTATAGTAATGGCCTCTAGGGCATACATATAACTAACAGGAAATGCTGCCAAAATTTTTAAGATAATAACTTGGACTTTAAAGAAAGTTACTAAACTACTTAAGGTTTTCCAAAAGTTTTAAAACAAATGTTTTCAACACTTACTACTTTTAATGGTTTTGATTTCTGGGTTTTGGCTTACTTAGTTGTGTTACGCCTGTAGACGTTACGTGGTTAAGTGCTGGTCACAGGTCAAACTTCGGGTCGTGACAGTACCGTCCTAATCCAAAGAGCACTCTCAACCTGAGGAAGGTAAAAGGAAATGACAACTGAATAGTCCTATTCATTTTCTCCAGAACCGGAAACCATCCTCGAATCTGGAACAAGTTCCTTCGAGTTCGTATTTAACCATACGATGGTTTTATTCAATGGAAGTGGATGTTCGTAGTAATACGGGTGTTCTGGAGAAAAAGGGTAAAAGTAGAAGTGGCAATGAGGTATGCAACTCTGACAATCCAAAAGCCAGTGTTTTAAGAAAGTTTGGTTAACTTGGTCACTGAATCATAGTCAAGGGTCGGGTCATGGTCGTTGCCAAAGAGAGAGAGAGAAAAGAAACACTCTGCGTGCACTCTAACCTAGATCAGAATGGTTATCAATTTATCTAATCAGTAAACCTCCCACTGTAAGCTCAAATTCTCCTCCAAACCTGAATGAAGAATTAGTCGGGATGACCCGAGGAGTAAACCAACTCATCAGTGGGAATCGGGATCCAACTATCATCGCATGATAACGTGATGGAATCCACTCACGTTATCACACTCCAGAAGGTATGCGCAAATCTGGCAAGTTTCAATTTCTTTAGAAACTCCCGATGTGATTTTTTACCCCATGCACTTATGACCTTGATGAAGGTCAACAAATCATAAGTCACATGTCAAGTTCTACCGGTCATTGTCCAGGTTAATTTAAACCCACCCGTACAAGCCCCTGACGAAGGTCAATACTGTCCCAAACCAACACATCTATCTATGCAACAGAAAAATAACAATCAGCTACCATTCACTATGCCTTGATGAAGGTCAACAAACATAGCAGGAATACTAAGTGCTACTCGTCAGAAATGACGGAGGACTACGAATGGTTTTTGGTGAAAAACCTTTAACGTAATGAACTTGATATCGTTGAAGGAACCGGATAGCTTTTTATAAAAATATAGTGGCAGAAACCTTCGATAAAGCGGTCAGTCCCGGTGAAGGGATCTCGGTTCTTTCCCCGTAGAATGAGGTGCAGGATATTCCAACTGAATACCGCGATGCAAAGCAAAAAGTAATTGACTATAGTGAAGTTATTACCCTGACGTAAACTTTTGCCCAAGGGGTCACTCCCGGTGAAGGGATCTCGGCCCTTTCCTCGTCGAGTGAGGTGCTGGATATTCATAACCGAATACCACGATGCAAAACAAAAGAGAACGTCCTTGTAATAACAGCTTTTTGAAAAATTGTTCCAACAACATCAAACAGGTTTGTTTAGTTTGCATTGATCTGGATCAATGCAGTCCCATCAATTGATCACACCAATAAAGAACGAAAATATGATGTACGTATATGCCATCCGCATTTGCTACTGGGTCCCGTCATCACCCGTTAGGTTACTTAACTAACGACAGAGCGGGGACTGGACTAGCGCGGGTGTAAAATATATACAACATCTACTAGTATATATATCAATATATAATAATCGCTCAAGGCGTGATAAAATGCAACATTACAGAAATGTAATAAGCATCACAGAACAATACAGATAATCTGGAAGCCCCGGGTTTCACAGAGCCGCAACTAAAACCCGACGTTCCCCTGGTCGTGTGGATAGCCTGTGCAATGAAATCCTAGATCCCTACGGGCGCGGCAAGTTACCCGCTAAAACCTGAAGCGAGGCAGCCCTCTTCAATAAAGTGAATGGACCACCCAGCACTTCACGGAATCCGGTAACTTAAGCACCCCTTCTTGGGACAACCTATACCCCCTACGAGTACGGTGTTCTGTTGAAAATATTGCACTTTTGATATAACATTTTTCTTACTTTTCTTAAATATTTAAAGGTGTTTATTATAAATATAGAACATATTTGGATTTATCTCCAAAATACTATTTACCATATATTTTTATATTATAATTAACATTATGAAGGAAAATAAAGATATTTTATATTTATATAATAATTTGGTAATTGAAAATATGCATATCATATCAAATATTCTAATCACAATTCTTAAAAAATATAATATCATACAAATGGTTAGAATAATATTTTAAAATATATGCATAATATTTTAGTAATTAAAAGATGCATAGCATATTAAATATTCTTAATCATGTTTCTTAACGATTTATTACCATATAAAGTGCATAGCATATTAAATATTCTTAATCAAGTTTCTTAAACATTTATTACCGTATATAGTGATTAAGATACTCTCTCTAATTTAATAAATAGTACTAACATTATTCATAGAGATATTGTGCAAGATTTAGCTCAGGTCAAGAGATCAAGATGTTCAAGATGTCAGGATCAAAAATCTGCCAAAATCATAAAATCAATACTGACAGGAACTCAGAATCCATATATGGAAAGTCACCATATTAGGAAGTCACCATATATGGTAACTAGTTTTTCTTCTTTGAGGGCTATATAAAGGACCAAGGGCTAAAGTTAGAGGGCGTCAAGCCGAAGAGATTACGAAGTCCAAGAAGGCTCACGCATCCAGGCTGATCATCAACTGTTCATCTACCTCCTTCGGAAGAGTTCGAGAAGCAAACCAAGTTTTTGTAATCATTTTCTAAGTAATAAGCTGTAGATTGTTCAAGTTGATTAATAAAGTTAGTTGTTTTATTTAATTCTTTTGCATTTTACATTATGTTTTCGCTCTCTGTCTTTTCATCTTCTTTTCCCAACCTGCGTGAGTAATTCTCCGCTTGTTAGGGTTCATAGGATTAGGGTAGATTAATGGATGATGAAGATCCTTAAACTCTTTTTACATCCTATAAAGTGTATAAACTTTACTAAAAGAATCATTCCCATCCTAATCGGGCGCGCTACCAATTTATTGTTAGTCTCGACCGCGATTAGAGATTAGATTAATGATTGTTTTGGTAAAGGCTAGATATGAACGGAGTTCCATGTCGAGATAGGGGTTAAGAGTGGGAACCCTTTTCCCTCCAGAAACCCTAATCTACATGCATCTCTGTCGTTCTAGTTTTAAATCTATTAAAGGATATAAAGAGTAATTTTTAATTAACTATCCATAACTACTAAATCCTAATGAACCCTATAAGCCCCTTTTAATATTGAACTTACATCCATAATTAATCTAGATCTTTATTTTGCATCCGTGTTTAACGTAGATCTAGAACCTACAACCATTCTTATTTCTTCCTCCTTTCTTTCTCAACACGTCTAAAGTAAGATAAAAAGATTCCACGTTTCCCTGCGGACGACCCGTACTCATCTCGGCTAGCTACAAACGACACCGTTATTGATTGCGGTTATTCTATAAACACTTTTTCACACAAATCAAGTGGCGCCGTTGCCGGGGATACGTGCGTAATATTTTTTTCTTACTATTCGTGTTGAATTCTTATTCGATCTATATCATAAAAATAAACAAAACTGCAAATTGTATATTTAACGATTATTGTGTGAATTTTGCGAGGGAATCTGGAGTCACAGATTTGAGGAAACAGAGATTCAGAGACATTCATAAAGAGCCAGAGGAGGAAGGGAGGCCACGTAGCAAAAATTTTCATCAGATCTTCCTAGTCGGCGGCGGAACCGCGGTATAAAGAGCCTATTGGCGGCGGAACCGCGGCTCATTAAGTGATTTAGGGTTTCCAATTTCTCTGGAATCTTCTTTACATCTTTCTCTCTCTTCTGAAATCCAATAAAATATTTTTTCTGCAGGATTCTTTGCAAAATATCGCCGCTCAAAAATATTTTTGCAAAAGTTTTGTTATTGGTTTGTTGTTGCATATTTTAAGACGGACTTTAAGGGGCAAGACCACAATTCAGATTAGGTTGGGATTTCATCACCCTTCCTAGGCCCCACAAATCACAAAACGAGCATCTGCATCAACCCTACATTGATTTAAAAAAATATCTAGAAAAGACTCTAAAGATTGTCGCGCTTAATAAGGACAAAGGAAGGTTGTGGGTAATCTATCGCTTATCCACATTACTTTTGTGGTATTTAGGAAAGTGTGTCTAAGGAAAGTGGTTACTTAATTAGGCCCACTACTTACGTAGTGGAGAACCTCCCACTTACCTGGTCACAAGAGTAGTAAAGAGGTGGTAGAGGATTGATCCTGCGGCTTGTCCTTTGGAAGTCTAGGCGCGGTCTAGAGACTTGACCTAGGTAACCTTAGTTCTAGGGTTGTTTGTGCATTACTTTGTGATTTGTCTAAGTCTGACACACTTTTCAAAACAAACCAAATTTTTAAATCACACACGCTACCACTTGCGCTAAACCCGCTTAGTGCATGCTCGGCTGGACACGGGATTCTAGTGCCCGTCTTGTCTGCGTTCCTGCTATCGACTACGAAGTCGGTGCTTCTTCATCTTCTTTTCCCCCACCACCCACCACGACCGCGATGGACGGATATCCATCAAACTTTAACACCACTCTGCCACCGCCCGCAGGTGCGCATAATCCTCCACGCATTTCTCTCCAGGAGAGATGCTACCGTACACGTGGGCCCCTTCACATTTGTCTTTCCATTCCACCAGCCAATGGGGATAATTTAGAAATTAAACCTCATTTCATCAAACTTTTACCCAAATTTCACGGGCTCGAGTCTGAAGACGCATACGTTTTTATCACCAAATTCGAAAACGTATGTGCTTTGATGGGTACTTCACAGCTTTCTGTGGATGCTATGCGTTTACGTATTCTCCCGTTCACTTTGTGTGATTTAGCCGAGAAGTTGCTTTATAACATACCCGCACATTCGTTATAGCGTTCCTGAAGAAATTTTATCCCAATCATATGACCGCCCGTGTTCGGAGCGAAATCTTCCAATTTACCCAATTTCCCAATGAATCATTTTGGAAATGCTTTGAACGGTTCAAGAATCTTCTTTTACAATGTTCTCATCACGGAATCCCTAGATGGGATCTGTGCCGAATTATCTATGAGGGTATTGATCTCACGACAAATCAGATGTTTGAAACCATGTGTCAATGTCAATACCTGTCTAAAGATGATGGTAAAGCTTGGAAATACCTAGAAGATCTTGCTCAAAACACTTTACAATGGAAAAGTGTTAGTCAACCATTGTCTAGGGACGGTATCAATCAGCTCGATGTTTCCGTCACAATGAAAGCCGTAATGGCTGCAATACAAAGGAAACTCGACGCTACAGAAAACAGAATTTCTTCAGCTCCCTAACCCAATACACACTTCCCAAAACCGTGTGTGGTTGCCGTTCTAACCCATCACATTTGACTGAAGAATGTCCTTTGAATGTACCGTTTCACGGTCAAGAGCACACTAATGCTGCTTTTCAGCAGCAAAGACCTGGAAACGATCCTTCTTCTTCCACTTATAATCAGGGTTGGAGGAATCACCCTAATGTTTCTTGGAACTAACACCAAACTCAAAATACGGTTCCAAACGCAAATGACTTCCAAAGGGTCCCTCCACAGCAACAGCAACCACCACAACTGAGTCAGCATCCCTTTCAACCACAACCTTTACAATACCCAGCCAACAACTTTGATCCTTCTTCTGCCGGTACCGATAAACCCTCTGCACTCGATATGTTCATTGTGTTGGGATCCTAGGCATACCCATGTGGTTCTACAAGTGATCAAACATGGCCAATTCAAAAAATTTCTATGTGCCGAGAAACCCTAAACTAGATCGTTACTAAAGGTAAGGCGATGCAAGCAAGTAAACGACTTTATTGCTAAAGGAAAGTGACTACAACCTTTGTAGATCCGGTCCTCCACTTCCTTGGCTCCATGATGACGTCCCTCCGCTGTACCCATTGGAATCCTAGACTCTCGCGGTGGTTTCATCGGAGAAAAGATCGGGCTAGGTCGTCGACTTCGATGCCGAAGATGATCTACGTCGAGGCAACTCAAGATCAAGCTCCAACTTCACCAAGCCATGAAACTTGTGAAGAAAACACCCTATACTACATGGCAAGTGGTAGAGGATGAAGAAATAGGAAGTGGGTTCACTTTAGAATTGGATTTCTCACTCTTTTTCTCATTTCACCATTGAAGCTAGCAAGCTTTCATGAAGCTTGATGAAGATGATGAAGATGAAAGAATAAAAAGAATTGTCTTAAAAAGAAAATCCCATTCATTCTTACCATAATGCAACCTTGGTTAAGTGTAGAGAATAAACCAAGGATAGGTGAATGGTTAGGTTTAGGAAAGAAACAAGAATGGTCAAACCTTCTTGAAGCTTCAAAGAAACAAACAAAAGAAGCAACCATTTCTTTTCTTTCCCTAAAATAAATGAAATAAAATAAATAGTTAAGAAAAGATAACAAAACCCTAACCTTTCACTTAAACATAGTTTGAAGTAAAACTACACCCAAGTTTGCATGTATCATCAAACATGATACAATCAAGTGCACAAAAATATATCACATATACAACGTGCACATCAAGTGAGAAAATCTATTTTAAGTGACCAGTATTAGTTAATGCAAAGTAATATATCAAATATATAATTATACATTAAATCATTAAATCAACACTTGATTTAATGATCCGGTCATACTTCATATAACCGACTAATATCAAGTGTATCAATGTATCGAATCAATACTTGATTCGGTAACCCGGCTATATCACATATAACCTGCCGATGATACAAATCGCGAGAATAGAATACAGTATCACATACTGGTATTATTCTCGGTCCCGCACATATCTCATATGCGCTCCTAATTCGTTTCGCTTGAGCCAGGAAAGCTCTGTGTAGGACTCTAAAGACTCGTCAATATGCCGGCAGCAGGTGATGATCATATCAAACACCTACAAGCCGCAAGCGGTCTGCTAAACGTAACGGCCACCCGGGTATTGAGCGATCAGAAGATCGACGAGCAAGCCCACTCACACTCCTGTGAATCCAACCAGTAACACTTACCGTACAGTCCGGTCTGTTCGTCTGATATGTCGCATATCTCGCCTAGGGGTGGTAAACGTCAGACCCTAGTAGCTTGATAAGTCATGCCGATATAAGGTCCATAACATAGCATGAAACTACTGATAACACTTACCAGTAGATCACTGCAACCCTGGCCAGGGATTTCCAGTTATGGCCAGTCGTGCATAGCGCAACATCAACCCCCAATACCGGGAGAGACGAATCCCCTCCTACCGCTCATTGCCTCCATGTGAATCTGGACTGTACCCAAAAGCCACCTGTTTAAACGACTCAGTAGAGCCGTGGTAGGGTGGTAATCAAAACACGGTGGGAGACACACAAGACTCTATGACGATCTCGGGTCAACAGACTAAGCTGTACCAGTGTCACCAGAGAACTGCTATCTGACGTGAGGTATAATACCATCTGGGAGTTCTCGGCGAGTCCGTTCAGTGTACCCAGTCTCCACTGAGCACCCGCATACCATCTCTGATGTCAAACACCAATGGATATAGGATCATCCATCGCCCATCACATGGGTCGAGAAGATATACAATAGTCTACTCTGGAATATCGATGCCCCGTCTCGATATTCCCACGACTAGGAACATTGAAGGATGTACTCATGGACTACCCAGGCCCCTGTAGTATGATCTGCATCACAGTCCTCGAAGTCGAGTACACATCCTAAGGGCTTTATCAACATGTAACAGAGAGACAGAAATTATACATGTTAAGATAAAGAGCAACCAGATAGCGTACTATCAGGTCGAGAAAGAAAGTCCTACCTATATATGTCCCAGCATCCACTACAATATACATCCAATGTACAGTAATGGCCTCTAGGGCATACATATAACTAACAATCTTCCACTTGCACTAGGGTCATCTGCAGCAGTGGTTGCAGTATCTAATACTCAACCATCCCTTAAAAGCCTCTCTTTGGGAAAAGGCCTTTGTGAGTGGATCCGCCGTGTTGTCCTCTGAGTCTACTCTCCTAACCTCGATCACCCTGGAGATCAACTATCTCCATGATCAGGTGATGCTGCCTCAGAATATGTCTGGGTCACTGATGGGACCAGGGTTCCTAGGCCAAAGCCACACTTTCATTGTCACACAATGGTGGGAACCTAGTTCATCTTATGAACCAATACATACCCAAACTGCCTCATTGGTAGTATCTTTAATAGCGATGTTACCAGCCTTTATCGTCTAGTTTGCCACGGTATCTAGCTTGGAACTCTTTCAACATACCGTCCCTCTACTGAGGGTAAAGACAATGCCTGTGACTGACATTCAGTCATCCTTATCACTCTATAACCTTTCCAGTGATTCACCTTTATCCTATTTGGAGAATCCTTATGATATGTGGAGATTGACCGCTCGTAACATAAGAAACTCTTTTCCTATTAAGAGTATGTTGTCCACGTAAAATACGAGGATGAACACCTTACTCTATACTACCGTTTTGTATATACAAGGTTCATCTACCATTTTGATGAAGTCAAACACTTCGACTACCACATCAAAACAGACGTTCCAACTCCGCGATGCCTACTTTATTCTGTAAAGCAACTTGCACACGTTTCCGCTGCTCCCACTGTTTACGAAGCCCTCTGGCTGTGTTCTTATAGACGTTCTCTTCTAAAATATTTTAGAAAAGCAGTCATGGCACCCAACCACCGGATATCGTAGTCAAGGTATGTAGCAATGGCAAGTAGGATCTGGATGGACTTAAGCATAGTCCCTGGAAAAAGTTTCATCATTATCCACGCCTGGTCGATGACGAAAACCTTTAACAAGTCTAGCTTTGAAAGTCTCAAATTTTCCATCTACACCAAGTAATTTTCTCAAGATATACTAGCTCCTGATGGGGATTTAACCCTTCAGATATAGCAACCAAAGTCCATACTTTGTTGGTGTGCATAGATTCTATCTCAGATCGCTAAGCATCCAGCCATTCTTACAGAGTCCCTACTCTTGATGGCCTGCTCGAAACTAGTTGGGTCATCATCTCATGATGCATTCCTCGCTCCCACTTTCATCGAGAAACCGAAGTATCTCTCAGGCGGATGAGAAACCCTACCAGATCGGCGGAGAGGCTGAGGTTTGTCGGGAACTATTGAATCCTTTGGTTCTGTCAAATCATCAGTTGCAGTTTTGTATAGCTAGAACCTTTCCAGTTCTACAGAACTGATCTTGCCTCGATCTTGGCCGGATTTAGCTTTAGACATAGGCCGGACAATCCTAAATCTTAACTTACTAAAGATATAGGCTCTTCCCATACCATATCTTATATGGATTGGTAGGCAGTGATCTGATTCAAACCTAATTCAATAGGTATGCAGCTTCTTAAGTGCACAACCCCAAAAGGAAATAGGTAACTCAGTAGTACTCATCATAGAGCACACCATATCTAATACGGTGCGATTGCTCCTCCCTGATACACCGTTGTGCTGTGGTGTATTCAGAGGAGTAATATTGAGAGAGAATCTCATTTTCTTTTAGAATAGTCCAAGAATTCCATGCACAAGTATTCTCCTCCCTGATCTTATCAGAAGACATAATACTTATACTCGTATTTTGATTCCCTACTTCGAGCTTATATTCTGTGAATATCTCAAAAGGTTCGGACTTGTGTTTCAACAGGAACATATGTCTGAATCTTGAGAGATCATCAGAGAACGTAATGAAGTATAAAGAGCCGGTCGTGGCATGTGTAGACAGGAGACCTTACATACATCATCATGTATCAGTCCCAAGAGTTCACTAACTCTTTCTCTGTTTCCAATAAACAGAGCTATGGTCATCTTATCTTTGTGACATGACTGGCAAGTTTCACAAGATGTAAATTCATACTGATTTAAATATGCATCTAAAATGTAACTTCAGCCAGTCGGGTCGCATTGATATGACCTAGTCTACAATGCCTCAAGAAGGATTCGTTCATTTCTAAAATCTTCCTCTTGAGTGTGTTCTGTATACTAGGAACTGTAGTTTGATTTAGAACATCAATGCTTTTAAGATAACGTGCCTGAACCGATCAACTTTTGATATAGGAAATGTTCAAAACATTATCCATCAATACAAAATTTTATCATTTCTTTAATAATTAAAGAGATTGATATGATTTTGTATATCAGATTCGGTATCTAATAGCATTTGTTCAGAATCAATGTATAGGTAATACAGGGTGACAGTGACCAACAGACTTGGCTGCAACACTTACCCCGTTTTCTGTCTCATGAAACTTATCACATGTTCTCAGTTTTCTACCTTTCGGTAGCCCAATGTAACAGATTACATATCTGGGATCCTGATCCGGTATCAAATACCCAGGATGCAGAGGATACTGAGAAATAGTTCTTTGTAATGAACAACCCGAAGGAGATGCATCATATGCACTTTCTTCGTTTGGGCGGCATAGGAATTCTGGTACTCCCCTATTTCCTGCTCTGTCTTATAACAATTATAAGTTGGAGCGGGACCAACGTTCCCCAGCTCAGTATAACAAGCGGGTTCGGTCAATACATCCATATTATTATCTTGATTAAGGCGTGATGTGGTCGCTACCTGGAGAGAGAAAGAAGAAAACACTCTGCGTGCGCTCTTGCAAGATTAGATTGGTTGTATATTTTATCTAATCAGGATGGCTCCCACTGTTTTTATCAAATCTTCCTTCAAACCCTAAAAGGAAAGACTAGCCGGGATTAATTACACTCTGCAAGTTCGCCAATCTTTCAGCCAGGCCAGTGTCGGTACTTTGAGGGAGGTTCCCCGTGCTTTCGCATGGACCTAATTACAGTAAACCCCGTTTTCCCAGAGGCGTAACCCCGTTGACACCTTTCTAGACACCTACTTGATCGGCTAATTGTAAAGTGTAAAACTCTCCCAGGAGTAACAATTACTCGCAGTGGGTATCAAGATCTAACTATCATATAGAAGGTATGCAATCTCATTGCAAATTTCAACACTTGAAACTCCCGATAAAGGTTTTTACCCCTAGCACTTATGACCTTAACTATGGTCAACAAATCATAAGCACTAGTCAAGTTCTACCCGTCATTTCGTGATTAATTAGACCCACCCACATGACCCTTAACTAAGGTCAGCAAAGTCACGTGACTGTCCTAACTAATCGCATCATATGCGGTGTAGGAAGACATCACTTAGCTACCGTACACTGTGCCTTAACTAAGGTCAACAAACACAGCACGAATACTAAGTACTCTACTTCCTAAAATGACGGAGGGTTGCGAATGGTTTTTATGAAAACCTTTAACGCTTTGAACTTGATCTCGTTGCGGAATCAAATGGTTTTTAAGTGGAATGTTTTTTAGGCTTTTTTAGTTTTGCTAAAGGGGTCACTCCCGGTGAAGGGATCGTCGGCACTTTTCTCGTCGAATGAGGTGCGAGATATATCATATATATCACTGTGAAAAGCAGAAGCCATAGAAGCAATCAAAATACAAACCGAGTGTGTAGCATCTGCCAGTTATTGCTAAAGGAGTCACTCCCGGTGAAGGGATCTCGGTCCTTTCCTCATAGAATAAGGTGCAGGATGTTCTACAAGGAACACCGCAATGCAAAGCAAGAACTGTAGCTACCTATTTTATTTTGAAATTCGATTCCATAACATCAATTAGGTTTATTTTCTTTCATTAATCTCATTAATGAATGTTCCATCATTTTAGTCCACCTAAACATCACAGATAAATATAACGTACGCTTATGCCATCCGCATTCGCCTCGATGTCCCGTCTGCACCGTTAGGTTAGGTAACTAACGC
Source organism: Agapanthus africanus (assembly GCA_030015575.1). NCBI lineage: Eukaryota > Viridiplantae > Streptophyta > Magnoliopsida > Asparagales > Amaryllidaceae > Agapanthus > Agapanthus africanus. Next base: position 364,869,317 of record JASDDO010000001.1, on the reverse strand, counting down.
CAGAGCGAGGCAGGGCTAGCGCGGGTGTAAAACATAAGCAACGTCTATATAATATATTATATATACTATATATAATATCTATCTGGACATATCACATGATCACATCACAGATAACGCAGCAGAAAATATCATATGAAATATTGGATATACTAGGACGTCCGTGTTTTCAATATGAGCCAGTATAAAACACGAATTCCACAGTCGTGATGAATAGCCAATCCCACACCCCTAGACCCCTACGAGAGCGGCAAGCAACCCTACCAATTCTAGGGTTAGGAGACCCGGACTCGACTCCTCTAGATGGTCTCCCACTGGACCCTAGAACCCGGTTACTTGTGCTCCCCTCCTTGGGTCTATCTTAATTCGGAAAAGTATATAATATACAAATGGTGACATCATCCGCAACCTGGAAGTGCCCCAATAAAAGAATATTACATACAAGTTTTTACATGAATGAAAATGAAAAACACCCATCTCACATAAAAAACCCCGGCTATTCAAACACGACGATCCAATATAACATATCCAGCAACAAATAACATCACATGTCATCAACGTAAGTAAATATGCCCATCCCAATTGTCATTGATATATAGCAACGAAACCGGCGATATCACATATTACACTTACGGTTGCAGAAAAGAAAGTGTAAAACTACAACAATTGGAATCCGCAAACTCTTTAGACATCGCATGCCTAATCAAATGAAATACTTAGACATCGCATGCCTAACAATTATAAACCCCGCATTTTAGTCTCATTATCGAAAACACTTTTCAATATCAAGTCGGGCAATTCAACATGATTCCCGACATCCTGATCGAATGCTCGTCGCAAACTTTAGTAGGCGGCCGCACCCCCGACGCCGTCGACGAAGTGCACCAAGGTGGAACACCGCTGCCGTGAGCACCCGAACGGATGCTTTCGGCGACGGGGTTCTCCTACAGTCACTTGGTCGGGGCTATGGGGCGAGGCTGTCTATTAAGTTTACCCGGCGAGTATCCGCGTACGCTACGTGATTGCGACGGACTTTTGATCACATCAAAATTCCGTGGCAACCGATCAAGTGAGACTAAACTGCTATGTTTATAACATTCATTCAGTTATCTCATAACTACTTGTGGATTCCAAATATTGTATCACATTCCGGATAAATAGAAAATGGTAAACTTTCCGATCGAACAATCGAACACCCAAGTTTTCCCGAAACAGCTCAACACATGAAATAAGTTTAACAACATTCACTTCGTGCCTCAGTACCAACGGTCCAGCCATAGAAGGGTCAAGCCAACGCCTCACATGTGGTACGCCGTACTGCCCCAAACCCTAAGGTTCAACGGGCAGTTCCAGACAGTCACATAATCGAGTTAAGGTTTGTTGTCTTCTAGAGGGACCATCGCGTTACTTGCACTACTTAGAACGTCGTTAAACTACGGAAAAATCCAACAATTGGAAATTTCCCGCCAGGGGAAAAAGTGGGTATTTATATCCGGTCGAACTTTTTAACATATTCAAAAGTTATCCGGAAAAACACAGTAAACAAAGTTAAAAAATCCGATCGAATCATCGAGTCCCCAATACAACCCAGAAAACTCAACTCTAGAGTGCAAATTAAAAATTCCCAAAAAACTCAGGACCAACAGTTTAACATTACTGTGCAAAACATGATAAATGATACAACTGAACGGTCGCGGAACTGCCGCACGAGCCATGCTCGTGCCGCGGTTCCCCGGCGCTTTGATTGAATTAGGCACTCGAATTTGCACAGTAACTCTTAGAAAAGCCTGCTGATTTTTCTGCATATTTTTAATTCACAAAATTCCACAATTTTTAAAAATCTACAGAGAGTGGTGAAATCTATGATTTCGGGGTTCGATCGGGTTTCTTGTTTCGTCTACACATCGCCTAAGGCTCTAGCTAGGCTCTGATACCACTGTAGGTCAGGCAGACACCCCATCCAATGGGGTCACCATGGCACCAATGGGTCCCTCAGCAGCTACTTTTTACGCATGCCGCCTCGCGAAGACTACAACCCGCCGGAACAACTTCCGGTCTCGGGACACCCTGGGGGTAAGAGCCTATGCTTCGCCACACTGTCACACAGTGAGAACCCCCCATAGGTCGACATCTAATGCCTAGTAGCTCTGATACCACTGTAGGGATCCTAGGCACACCCATGAGGTTTTAAAAGTGATCAAACATGGCCAATTCAAAAATTTTCTATGTGCCGAGAAACCCTAAACAAGATCGTTACTAAAGGTAAGGCGATGCAACCAAGTAAACGACTTTATTGCTAAAGGAAAATGACTACAACCTTTGTAGATCCGGTCCTCCACTTCCTTGGCTCCGTGATGATGTCCCTCGGCTGTACCCATTGGAATCCTAGACTCTCGCGGTGGTTTCATCGGAGAAAAGATCGGCCTAAGTCGTCGACTTCGTTGCCGAAGATGATCTACGTCGAGGCAACTCAAGATCAAGCTCCAACTTCACCAAGCCATGAAACTTGTGAAGAAAACACCCTATACTACATAGCAAGTTGTAGAGGATGAAGAAATAGGAAGTGGGTTCACTTTAGAATTGGATTTCTCACTCTTTTTCTCATTTCACCATTGAAGCTAGCAAGCTTTCATGAAGCTTGATGAAGATGATGAAGATGAAAGAATAAAAAGAATTGTCTTAAAAAGAAAATCCCATTCATTCTTATCATAATGCAACCTTGATTAAGTGTAAAGAATAAACGAAGGTTAGGTGAATGGTTAGGTTTAGGACAGAAACAAGAATGGTCAAAGCTTCTTGAAGCTTCAAAGAAACAAACAAAAGAAGCAACCATTTCTTTTCTTTCCCTAAAATAAATGAAATAAAATAAATAGTTAAGAAAAGATAACAAAACCCTAACCATTCACTTAAACATGGTTTGAAGTAAAACTACACCCAAGCTTGCATGTATCATCAAACATGATACAATCAAGTGTACAAAAATATATCACATATACAATGTGCATATCAAGTGAGAAAATCTATTTTAAGTGAACCAATATTAGTTAATGCAAAGTAATATATCAAATATATAATTATACATTAAATCAACACTTGATTTAATGATCAGGTCATACTTCATATAACCGACTAATATCAAGTGTATCAATGTATCGAATCAATACTTGATTCGGTAACCCGGCTATATCACATATAACCTGCCGATGATACAAATCGCGAGAATAGAATACAGTATCACATACTGGTATTATTCTCGGTCCCGCACATATCTCATATGCGCTCCTAATTCGTTTCGCTTGAGCCAGGAAAGCTCTGTGTAGGACTCTAAAGACTCGTCAATACGCCGGCAGCAGATGATGATCATATCAAACACCCATAAGCCGCAAGCAGTCTGCTAAACGTTACGGCCATCCGGGTATTGAGCGATCAGAAGATCGACGAGCAAGCCCGCTCACACTCCTGTGAATCCAACCAGTAACACTTACCGTACAGTCCGGTCTATTCGTCTGATATGTCGCATATCTCGCCTAGGGGTGGTAAACGTCAGACCCCAGTAGCTTTATAAGTCATGCCGATATAAGGTCCATAACATAGCATGAAACTACTGATAACACTTACTAGTAGATCACTGCAACCCTGGCCAGGGATTTCCAGTTATGGCCAGTCGTGCATAGCGCAACATCAACCCCCAATACCGGGAGAGACGAATCCCCTCCTATCGCTCATTGCCTCCATGTGAATCGGGACTGTACCAAAAAGCCACCTGTTTTCACGCCTCAGTAGAGCCGTGGTAGGGTGGAAATCAAAGCACAGTGGGAGACACACAAGACTCTATGACGATCTCGGGTCAACAGACTAAGCTGTACCAGTGTCACCAGAGAACTGCTATCTGACGTGAGGTATAATACCATCTGGGAGTTCTCGGCGAGTCCATTCAGTGTACCCAGTCTCCACTGAGCACCCGCATACCATCTCTGATGTCAAACACCAATGGATATGGGATCATCCATCGCCCATCACATGGGTCGAGAAGATATACGCTAGTCTACTCTGGAATATCGATGTCCCATCTCGATATTCCCACGACTAGGAACATTGAAGGATGTACTCATGGACTACCCAGGCCCCACTAGTATGATCTGCATCACAGTCCTGGAAGTCGAGTACACATCCTAAGGGCTTTATCAACATGTAACAGAGAGAAAGAAAGTATACATGTTAAGATAAAGAGCAACCAGATAGCGTACTATCATGTCGAGCAAGAAAGTCCTACCTATACATGTCCCAGCATCCACTACAATATACATCCAATGTACAGTAATGGCCTCTACGGCATACATATAACTAACACATTGCACAGTCCATGCGAACGAATGACATTTTAACGTCTTCTATCCATACGTTGTGCAAAACACTGTCTCCCACGGTGAGAGTATCAAATTGATAAAAGCACAAATTGCACAACTGACTGCAGCAATGAGTGCTAGAGAGAAAGGGAATCATCCAGCTCAACCCCTACCTGATCCTGGGTGCTCACGGTATAATGTGAATGCAGTTACCACATTGAGATCTGGAAGAGTGCTGGATAACCATGTGGGTGAACAGATTGAAACAGATATTGAGGAACAAATTGAACCCCCGGCTTCCACTTCCACTTCCACTTCTTACCCTATTTCATCTAGTTTACCATCTTCTTCCGAGCCTAATCTCCGTTTTCCCCAAGGCTCGAACCCTCCACCCACTTCATCCTTTCCACCCCCACAAACTTCTCCACATACATTGGACCCAACACTTATTGATAAAGCTCCATTTCCAGATAGATTGAGGTCCAACAAACCGAATGCACAAATGGAGAAGGTTGTGGAAATGTTTAAGCAAGTTAACTTAAATAATCCTCTCCTAGATACTATACAACAAGTTCCAGGTTATGCGAAAATACTTAAGAACTTGTGCACTAGGAAGAGAAAAACTCAAGTGCCGAAAAAAGTTTTCATGTCGAGTAATGTAAGCACAGCTTTTACACAACAATTACCCAAGAAACGTAAAGACCCTGGCTATCCTACAATCTATATTTCTATTGGGGGTAAAAATATCAATCATGCTTTACTCGACTTAGGCGCTAGTGTTAACTTGCTTCCTTATTCTTTGTATGAGCAATTGGGTATCGGTGAATTAAAACCATCGCAATGCACTTTACAGATGGCTGATCGATCTATCACCAAACCAAGGGGTATGTTAGAGGATGTGTTAATAAAATTCAGGGAATTTATCTTCCCTGTGGACTTTATTGTTCTAGGTACACAACCTGTAGCAAACCCACGGAACCAAATTCCGGTGATTCTGGATTGACCTTTTCTTGCGACTTCCAACACTGTAATCAATTGTCGAAACGATTCTATGACCCTATCCTTCGGGAATAGGTCAATTGAACTTAACATTTACAAGTTGGGAAGTGAAGCCTCCGAACCTCATGCTCGAGTATGTTCTGTCGAATTAATGGATGTCGACAGCAGCGAATTTGAATAGCTTCACGATACTAATTTAGACTCTTTTCATACGTTGTTGTTTGACCCAGATATGTATTATACACATACGGACCCTTCTTTCGAGTTGTTCGGGTCAACATCTAACGCTGATTATAAACCGTTCTTGGAGTCTGAAGATCACCCCGCACTTTGTGATGAAATTATTCTCCGGGGTATAGATGAGAGTTTTGAGTATATTTTCGCTGAAGAACTCGCATTTTTGAAAGACATAGGTGTTGAGATGAATCCACCTCAATATAACAAAATTGAACCTCCACCCCTTCTTCTGGACTATAAAGAGAATGCGAGTAATTCATCACAATCACTGTGTCGTCTCTCCAAAACGAGACGTAAGCACATTCTATCCCACCACTTACCTTTTCCCCAATTCTTCTTGGCTCTTTTCAACTTGTTCTTTCACCAACTGGAACATTATATTGATAAAATTTTCGAATGGTTGGTGTTGACCTTCGGTCTCTGTAAAGCTTGGCATCGACTACTAATCTTGACCCCCTATTGTGATTTTCAAAGATTAATATTGTTTAACTCAAGTTTGGGGGGATGTATAATCTGGCTCTTGAAAATAAATTTTTTTACTCAAAATGGTGAGCCAAAAAATAAGTTTGGGGGAGGATTTTCACTTTCACTTATTCTTGCCCCGTTAATAAATTTCCTTCCAGGCTTATATGTTTTTTATGATCTAGCGGAAGACAGCAATGAGGACACTGTTGAAAACAAGTTTGGGGGAGGTTTGCGCTTATTTTCGCATCATTTTGCATCATACTTTGCATAAGCACAAAACTTTTAAAACATATAAAAATAAAAATAAAAGTTAAAAAAAAATTCGAAAGATAAAAATATTTAATATTTAATTAGATAATAAAAAGATTAGACAGTGAAAAAATACCTCCAAAACATTGGAAAAATTTAAGAAAACCAAGAAAATTAGAAGTTTTCTTAAACGAACTAGTAATAAGTAGTTATGAGCCGTTGTCCCAAGGGTTAGTAAGATGAAAGAAGTCACTAATCTGAGGATAAAAGTAAGTCTGAAAAATAGTTTCTATTTTGGAAGCCAAACATTTGAACGTTGATACCCTACTATATGCACTTACACACGTCTTGAAACTCGGGATAGTAGAGGATACCTTGAAATGCTCTTGTCTAAAAGCCAAAGTATGAAGAAAATAAGAAATTGAATAAAATATAAAATGGTGAGAAAAATGAACACTGGTTTTGTTATCGCCAAGGCAGCAATAAAAAAATATAGCGAGGGTGCTTCATCACCTAGTGCCGTAGACCAACTGGTCTGGGAGTCACTGCTAAGCCTTAGGTGGTGCAAGACGAGGAATACACCTAATAAGTAAGCACATGAGTAATCGGTCGGTTAGTACCTCAAGAAGTATTAACGGTCGCATGAAAGTATGTGAGCAAATCCATCCAAATATTCATCAAATTAAAAAGTACTGAGGCAGATGGACAAGAGTATGATAGCTTGAATTGAATTCTCCGAGTGTAGCGATGTCTATTACACACACGTAGGGTTATATGATCGATGTTTGGAAGAAAGATAGGAATGAAGAATAAAGACGATGTTTTAATGAGGGATGATGTGATTTCTAACATCTTTTCATGACTATTAAGATAGGGCTCATGACAACCGAAAAACTAGTGTAGTTGGAAACTCAAAGTCTTTCTTTTATAATTCTTATCTTTATATGTAATTTTCACCATCTTCCTTTTATTATGGGATTTTGTGGGTGTAATCCGCTGAAAACCCTCAAAAGACAGCACTCCTCCTACTAGGGACACCTAGAGGTTTAACGGCTTGTTGCACGTGCTCAGTGCAATCGTGTTACCTACGAAAGTGTGCTTAGCTTTCTCCTTTCTTTTCCTCCTTTTCTTGAAATAAATAGTTTGCTCGGGACGATCAATGTTATGTTTGGGGGTATTTGTTCAGTTGAAAATATTGCACTTTTGATATAACATTTTTCTTACTTTTCTTAAATATTTAAAGGTAGTTATTATAAATATAGAACATATTTGGATTTATTTGCAAAATACTATTTACCATATGTTTTTATATTATAATTAACATTATGAAGGAAAATATAGGCATTTTATATTTATATAATATTTTGGTAATTGAAAATATGCATATCAAATCAAATAATCACAATTCTTAAAAGATATAATATCATACAAATGGTTAGAATAATATTTCAAAATATATGCATAATTGTAACCCTTCGAAAATCGTTTAGGCAGTTTTTCGGTAATCGGCTAATTTTTCGGTTTTTTCCGTAAAAAGTCGAAATAGGTATTTTTCATTGTAGATCTAATTATACAAAATTTAGATAAGATATTACTATAATTTTGTCACTAAAATGTCACTTATAATTTTCTAGTTAAATAAAAAAAAAATTGTAATTAATTAATTTTTTAATTATTTTAAGTTTTTTAAAATACATTTAATTAGGGATAAATACAAATTTAATTAGGTAAATTTCTTAATTAGGAGTCTTTATAAGCTAAAATATGGTGTTAATAAAATTGTATCATGTCTTGCAAACTTTTGGTTTAAAGGTGGGAAATTTAATGAAAAATGAGGTAAAAAATGGGTTTTTTTGTAAAAAGGTTGACATGAAAGCATTAAATGATAATATGGGGTGTTATTTGACATAGAATCTTCTCAAATTTTCCCCACCTCCTCACCCTTGCTGCTGGCCGACCCCTCTTCCTGCAGAATTCCCCACTTCATCACTTCATTTTGCTTCTTTTTCTTTGCTAAAAATCCATTTAAATTCATAAATTTCCATCTCCATTCAAACCCAAACCCTAAACCACTCTCTCTTCTACCCAAATTGGTTCAAAAACTAGATGAAAGGAGGCTTCTTGGTGACTTGATCAAGCTAGGGTTCAAGCTTGAGAGGTGAAAATTCTAATCTTTTTGTTAACTTGTGGTTTAATTATGCTAGAATTGAAATTCTAAATATTAGTTTAGTGGTAAATGTTGTTTAGGAAAAATCAAGAGAAGGATTGATTTTAAAACTAGGGTTTGAAGCATAGTTGTTAGGATTAAATTAGGGCTTTGGGTTTCTAATTGGTTGTAGTGGTTAATGGTGTATTTATATGCTCGCTAAATCGTTAAAATTCGATGTTTGCATTGAATCGGCGTTGAATTTGCTTGCTAGATTTTTACGAAAAATAGAATGCGTTCAATTTGCGTTTGGTTAGCAATATTATTAGCTTCGTATAGGATTATTAGAATGCGCGAACGCGGGGTTTCGTCTAGTCGGGTTGTAGTTTTGTCGATTTCCCCGAAATAACGATTTTAGTTAAAGGTTAGCGATTTTCGTGCGTTTTTCCGCGCACTGAGTGCATGCTATGATTAATTTGAGAGCGTCGATAATTGTATATTGTGACTTGCATCGTTTTAGGTTATGTAATCTTATACTTGGTGTTGTGCAATATAGGATCGGTCGGAGAAACATCGGACACGGCGCGTAAAGGCAAAGCGGTGGCCGGATCAGATTAGCGGGGATTTCTGGTGAGTAGATATATTCATCTATGGGGGAATCGTCTGGATGGCGCGAGGCACCCCCTAGTTAGGATTACCCTACTTTTGCAAGATTTATATATTAGCTAACTTATCCATTCATGTACACTGCATACCCTTATAGCGAACAGTATATTACATTGCAGGGGCATTCATCTATACTTATGCGATATCACTTCGTAGGGCACGAACACCATTACCATTGGCATCTGTTGCACGCGCACTAATCATGTGACACACACGCCTTTGGTAATTGCCATGCCACGTGCACTATAGAACCTGTTTAACTTAATAACGTCATTGCATTCATACATGATATATGGAGTCGCATAGCATGCATATACCTCGCATTACCATCATATCTACATAGATTTCTAGCCAAAACTCACATCATATACATTGATATCATAGACATTTATCATATATAACTTGTGAACATTATGATTTTCTCGAGGATTTCAGTATTTCTGTGATTTCTGGATTTTTGGGGTAAACCGCAAGAATTTAACAAAAGCTTATATTTATCGTTTTTAAAACAAAGTTGCGGTTTTCTCGTGATGTATGTCTCGTCCACCATGAGTTTTCATGTTTTCTGTTGGATTTCGATACCCGATTCGAGGAGTGGATGAACCGTCTCGGGTACATGGTGGGCCCGGTATGGTACCCCGGGGCAAGAAGATCGAGTTGTAGACGATGAGCCAGGCAGGGGAAGACTACCTACCGGTGATGTCTGGCGCGGCGGATATTCGGAGGATACCGACCGTTGTCGTGAGATTTATGATATGGGCCGATCCGGACTGACGGAGTCCGATATTGAGACAGATATGATTCCTATTTGGTGTCGATGCTTGACACGGGTTTTCAGATGATTTCTTGATGATACTTAGCTATTGTACAGACATTCATTTTCTAAAAGTTAAGAATGCAGTAACCTTAACATCTAAAACACTTAAAGAGTTAGAAAAGACATTGCATACATGTTCATGCATACTAGAGATATTATATCACATATGGACATACAGGTTGTTCCGCATTGCGTGCATCCTTACGATTGCCTTACTAGATGTTATATTTACTCACGAGCTGGCAACCCACCCCCGTTGTGCCACAGTGTCTTGCAAGTCGGACCCGTCACTCTTGTAGTGGCGGCTATCTTATCATCAGCTCCTTTTGTGCAGACTCGCGACATCGCCCGTAGGTGGGTTGCGAGCATATTTTATATCTTTTGCTTTATCATTGTATCTAGTATTCTCCATCTACCACTTTATATATTGTATATGCGACATAGTGATGAGACTGAGAGATTTGTATATTGGTGGTTTCTTTTGGGTCGAGCTCACTTGAGCCGGCGTTGCGTTTTCTGATATTTTGGGTTTCTTCTATGCTCTTTTCTTGGTATTGCTTATATATTGCATGTGGTTGTGATCCGCCTTGGACGAAGAGCAAGCTCCCGCTTGGGGATGCCATTTTTATGATTTCATATGTATTATCTTGTTGTACCCATTTTGGGGGATAGAAAATACAGGGGAGACTCTGCCGAAATTTTCGGAAATTTTTGATGTTTTAAAAAGGGATTCTATGCAACTTAAATGATTTTAAAACCGTTTTCATTAAAGGTTTTCCTTCACTGTCTTTTGATTCTGGTTTAGATTTTCTGGGCTTTGGCTGACTTAGGTTACGGTACGCCTTTAGACGTCTCGTGATCTAAGTGCCAGTTACATTCTGTACTTTCGGGTCGTGACAAAGTTGGTATCAGAGCGTAGGTTTTACCTTTCTGAGTGTAGGACGGCCTTGGTAGATGGAGTAGGTGACTTAAGCAGAGTGGCGTAGCGTGGGTATGGTCCGCGGCATACTTACGATACGGTACTCCACCTAAGTGACCTTAGGACATAATTGCTTATATTTCCTTTCTTGATTCCTTGCATTCCTTGATTCAATTGCAATGATCTTATCAGTCCTTTTTCTTATTCTAGCTTCGATGCCGCCAAAGACTACGAGAGCTCAGCGGGCTGCCGCTAGGGATGAGATTCGGGCGGGCCCGTCTGAGGCGAGGATCGAGCGGGAGGATACGCCTACCCCTCAAGGTCATACTGATCCGCCTTATCCTGACCGTATTGCCAGACTAGAGGCCGGCATGCAAGAGTTGCGGCAGATGATGGGATCTTTAGCTGAGTCCAGCCGGGCACAGAGATCCGAGGATGTTCCTTCCACCGCACAGACCACGATCGTACCTGCTGCACAGATGGTCACTCCTGCTGCTACTACGGAGACTATCCTTGTTTCACTACAGGAGTTCATGAGATTGAGACCTCCAGCTTTTACCGGTACAGATGCGACAGAGGACCCACAGGCATTTCTTGATAGGATGGCTCGGATTTGCCGTTCGTTGAGGTGTTCTGATGATAGATTGGTGGAGTTTGCGAGTTTTCGTCTGGAGGGTCTTCCCCAGACATGGTACGATTCAGTAGAGAGAGGCCGAGCTATGACCTGGGATGAGTTTACATCTGCATTTCTTGCCCGTTTTCTTCCGGAGAGTGTCCGAGATGCTCGCGCCCGTAGTTTTGAGTCTTTGCGCAAGACTCCTGGGATGACGGTGTCGGAGTATGATATACAGTTTACCCAATTGTCTCGATATGCTCCGTACCTAGTCGACACAGAAGAGAAGAGAATAAAGAGGTTCGTGCGAGGGCTTGATACACAGCTATTCCTTGCCATCGGCACCCGGCATTTTGACACATACGCAGCCGCGATGGATGCAGCCTTACTTTTGGAGGAGCGTATTTCTGAGACTCCGGTCGTTTCTGGGCCGAAGAGGATCCGCACCGATACGCCAGCTCAGCGGCAGATGGGTAGACACCGCGATAGATTGTTTCCGGGAGATGGTGGCGGCAGAGGATTGAGACGGGGTCAGTTATTTGGTTCATATCCACAGACCCAGCAGTCGTCTCCAGGATGTTTTCGGTGTGGGAGTCAATACCACCGTGTCAAAGACTGTACCATGGGACGCCAGGGCGCGGCGACAGTCCCGCATGTGACTTTACCACCCTCACCACCTTCTCAGAGAGCTTTACTTCCTACTCCTGATGATGCTCTATGCCAGTCAGATGCTTCTAGAGGCCGTGGGCGTGGCGGTCCAGTCCAGAGAGGACGAGGCGACAGAGGCAGAGGCAGAGGCCGAGGTAGAGGCAGAGGACAGCCAGCTATTAGTGATGGACAGGCCCGAGTGTTCGCATTGACTCCTCAGGATGCACAGGCATCCAATGCCGTCGTGACAGGTACTCTGCCAGTATGTTCTTTTGATGCACGGGTATTATTTGATCCAGGCTCCACACATTCCTATGTATCCACGTACTTTGCACCGAGGTTGGGCCGAGAGTCTTCTCCGTTAGATCAGCCGCTTGTCGTTATTACCCCGGTAGGCGAGTCTTTTGTTGCCCGTTTCGTATACCGATCATGTTCCGTTCGTATCGGGGAGAGAGATTCTTCAGTTGATTTGATTCTCCTCGATATGCTAGACTTTGACGTTCTTCTTGGTATGGACTGGCTAGCCACCTGTTATGCATCCGTGGACTGACGTGAAAAAGCAGTCAGATTCAGTTTTCCTGCTGAGCCGGTACTTATTATTCAGGGAGATCGGTAGCGCTACCCTTCCCAGCTTGATTTCTTCTCTTCGCGCTGGTCAGCTCTTAAGGAAAGGGTGTCAGGGATTCTTAGCTTATGTTTGTGATACTAGCTCCACAGAGGTTCCGTTGGACCAGGTCCCTGTTGTGAGAGAGTTTCCTGATGTATTTCCTGATGAGCTGCCTGGTCTGCCACCAGAGCGCGAGATTGAGTTCTGTATTGACTTGATCCCCGGCACGGGGCCTATCTCTATACCGCCTTATCGGATGGCCCCGGCGGAGCTGAGAGAGCTAAAGGATCAGTTACAGGACTTGCTGGACAAAGGGCTTATTCGACCGAGTGTGTCACCTTGGGGTGCTCCCGTCTTGTTTGTTAAGAAGAAGGACGGAAGTATGCGCATATGCATTGATTATCGTCAGCTAAACCGGGTTACTGTGCGGAACAGGTATCCCCTACCCCGCATTGATGACTTATTTGATCAGCTCCAGGGTGCAGGGTTTTTCTCGAAGGTTGATTTACGGTCAGGTTATCACCAGTTGCGGGTTCGGAAGGAGGATATTCCGAAGACAGCTTTCCGTACTCGATATGGTCATTATGAGTTCTTGGTGATGTCGTTCGGGCTCACCAATGCCCCGGCAGCGTTTATGGATTTGATGAACCGCGTATTCAGGCCGTATCTCGATCAGTTCATCATTGTGTTCATTGACGACATCTTGGTTTATTCTCGGAGCCGGGAGGAGCATGAGCAGCACTTACGTGTCACATTGCAGACTTTGAGGGAGCATCAGCTGTTCGCCAAATTCTCCAAGTGCGCATTCTGGTTAGACAGTGTAGACTTCTTGGGTCATGTGGTGACGAGAGATGGTATTTGTGTGGACCCAAAGAAGATCGAGGCAGTTCAGCGTTGGCCTAGACCAGTATCAGTTACAGAGGTTCGCAGCTTTCTAGGTCTGGCCGGCTATTATCGACGTTTCGTCCAGGATTTCTCCCGCATTGCTGCACCTTTGACCGGGTTGACCCGGAAGGGGGTTCCTTTTGATTGGACCCAGGCATATGAGGATAGCTTCCAGCAGTTGAAGACTCGTCTGACTACTGCACCAGTGTTAGCATTGCCTTCAGGATCAGGCGGGTTCGTGGTATATTATGATGCTTCTAGAGTGGGGCTGGGCTGTGTATTGATGCAGCACGACAGAGTTATCGCGTATGCTTCTCGGCAGCTGAGGAAACACGAGCAGAACTACCCCACCCATGATTTAGAGATGGCTGCAGTGGTATTTGCACTCAAGATCTGGAGACATTACCTATACGGTGAGTCGTGCCAGATATTCACTGACCACAAGAGTTTGAAGTATATCTTCCAGCAGCGAGATCTGAACCTGAGACAGCGCCGTTGGATGGAGTTGGTGAAGGATTATGACTGCGAGATTCTATACCATCCGGGCAAGGCGAATGTGGTGGCAGATGCTTTGAGTAGGAGGCCCGGAGGTAGCCTATCTTGTTTGAGCGCAGTACAGATGCAGTCGACGGCGGATTGGCAGGTGTTATGTGACAGCAGAGTGCAGTTCGAGTTTACTTCTTCAGGGGGACAGCTGGCCCATTTCAGAGCACGCCCACAGTTACTTGACCGTATCCGCGAGGCACAGTCCGGCGACGCCCGTATCTTAGAGATTATTGAGCAGATTCGGCAGGGCAGAGTTTCCGAGTTCATGATTGATGATCAGGGGATACTTCGATTTGGGACTCGACTGTGCGTGCCAGATTCAGAGGGACTGAGGCGTGATATTCTCGAGGAGGCACATAGATCAGTATACAGTGTGCATCCGGGTTCCACCAAAATGTACCGTGATTTGATAGAGGTTTACTGGTGGGACGGGATGAAGAAGGATATTGCAGACTTTGTGTCGAGATGCCTGACTTGTCAGCAAGTCAAGACCGAGCACCAGAGGCCAGCCGGCGAGTTACAGCCTTTGCCCATCCCTGAGTGGAAGTGGGAGCAGGTCTCCATGGACTTCGTTGTGGGTCTACCCAGGACCAGTCGAGGGTATAACTCTATTTGGGTGATTGTGGATCGACTGACGAAAGCGGCTCACTTCCTGCCAGTGAAGACCACTTTTGGATTTTCTCAGTATGCCCAGGTTTATATTGATGAGATAGTACGACTGCATGGCGTTCCAACTTGCATCGTGTCCGACCGTGGCACCCAGTTTACCAGCCGATTGTGGCAGAAACTCCAGGAAGCTTTGGGCACCCGATTGAGTTTTAGCACAGCCTTTCATCCTCAGACTGACGGTCAGTCGGAGCGTACGATTCAGACTCTTGAGGACAGGCTCAGAGCTTGTGTTTTAGATTTCGGTGGTAGCTGGGATCGTCATTTGCCTTTGATCGAGTTTTCCTACAATAATAGCTTCCAGGAGACGATTCAGATGGCACCTTTTGAGGCTTTATATGGGAGGAGATGCCGATCGCCTGTATGTTGGACAGAGCTCAGGGAGAGCAGTATTTTGGGGCCGCAGATTGTACAGGAGATGAACGAGAAGATACAGCTGATTCGGGACAGGATGAGAGCGGCACAGAGCAGGCAGAAATCAAATGCTGACAGGCGCCGTCGCCGACTCGAGTTCGCTATTGGCGATCATGTTTTCCTGAAGGTCTCTCCGATGAAAGGTGTGATGAGATTTGGGCGGAAAGGGAAACTGAGTCCTAGATATGTTGTTCCTTTCGAAATCCTAGAGCGTGTTGGTCCAGTCGCTTATCGCTTAGCTCTTCCGCCCAGCTTCCCCGATGTTCACCCCGTATTCCATGTCTCGATGCTCCGCAAGTACCTTCATGATCCTTCCCAGGCGATTCAGCACCAGACGATCCAGTTAGAGCGTGATCTTTCTTTCACCGAGCAGCCGGTGGTCATTTTGGATCGGCAGGTGAAGAAATTAAGGTCGAAGGTTATACCGTCCGTCAAGGTCCTTTGGCGTGGCCCGAACAGCGAGGAGGTCACCTGGGAGACCGAGGTCGAGATGAGGAAGAGATATCCCCATCTTTTTGAAGGTACGCGTGGTTAAATTTTAAATTCGGGGACCGAATTTCTTTAAGGGGGGAAGATTGTAACCCTTCGAAAATCGTTTAGGCAGTTTTTCGCTAATCGGCTAACTTTTCGGCTTTTTCCGTAAAAAGTCGAAATAGGTATTTTTCATTGTAGATCTAATTATACAAAATTTAGATAAGATATTACTATAATTTTGTCACTAAAATGTCACTTATAAGTTTCTAGTTAAATAAAAAAAAATTCGTAATTAATTAATTTTTTTATTATTTTAAGCTTTTTAAAATACATTTAATTTGGGATAAATACAAATTTAATTAGGTAAATTTCTTAATTAGGAGTCTTTATAAGCTAAAATATGGTGTTAATAAAATTGTATCATGTCTTGCAAACTTTTGGTTTAAAGGTGGGAAATTTAATGAAAAATGAGGTAAAAAATGGGTTTTTTTGTAAAAAGGTTGACATGAAAGCAATAAATGATAATATGGGGTGTTATTTGACCTAGAATCTTCTCAAATTTTCCCCACCTCCTCACCCTTGCTGCTGGCCGACCCCTCTTCCTGCAGAATTCCCCACTTCATCACTTCATTTTGCTTCTTTTTCTTTGCTAAAAATCCATTTAAATTCATAAATTTCCATCTCCATTCAAACCCAAACCCTAAACCACTCTCTCTTCTACCCAAATTGGTTCAAAAACTAGATGAAAGGAGGCTTCTTGGTGACTTGATCAAGCTAGGGTTCAAGCTTGAGAGGTGAAAATTCTAATCTTTTTGTTAACTTGTGGTTTAATTATGCTAGAATTGAAATTCTAAATATTAGTTTAGTGGTAAATGTTGTTTAGGAAAAATCAAGAGAAGGATTGATTTTAAAACTAGGGTTTGAAGCATAGTTGTTAGGATTAAATTAGGGCTTTGGGTTTTTAATTGATTGTAGTGGTTAATGGTGTATTTATATGCTCGCTAAATCGTTAAAATTCGATGTTTGCATTGAATCGGCGTTGAATTTGCTTGCTAGATTTTACGAAAAATAGAATGCGTTCAATTTGCGTTAGGTTAGCAATATTATTAGCTTCGTATAGGATTATTAGAATGCGCGAACGCAGGGTTTCGTCTAGTCGGGTTGTAGTTTTGTCGATTTCCCCAAAATGACGATTTTAGTTAAAGGTTAGCGATTTTCGTGCGTTTTTCCGCGCACTGAGTGCATGCTATGATTAATTTGAGAGCGTCGATAATTGTATATTGTGACTTGCATCGTTTTAGGTTATGTAATCTTATACTTGGTGTTGTGCAATATAGGATCAGTCGGAGAAACATCGGACACGGCGCGTAAAGGCAAAGCGGTGGCCGGATCAGATTAGCGGGGATTTCTGGTGAGTAGATATATTCATCTATGGGGGAATCGTCTGGATGGCGCGAGGCGCCCCCCTAGTTAGGATTACCCTACTTTTGCAAGATTTATATATTAGCTAACTTATCCATTCATGTACACTGCATACCCTTATAGCGAACAGTATATTACATTGCAGGGACATTCATCTATACTTATGCGATATCACTTCGTAGGGCACGAACACCATTACCATTGGCATCTGTTACACGCGCACTAATCATGTGACACACACACCTTTGGTAATTGCCATGCCACGTGCACTATAGAACCTGTTTAACTTAATAACATCATTGCATTCATACATGATATATGGAGTCGCATAGCATGCATATACCTCGCATTACCATCATATCTACATAGATTTCTAGCCAAAACTCACATCATATACATTGATATCATAGACATTTATCATATATAACATGTGAACATTATGATTTTCTCGAGGATTTCAGTATTTCTGTGATTTCTGGATTTTTGGGGAAAACCGCAAGAATTTAACATAATCTTATATTTATCGTTTTTAAAACAAAGTTGCGGTTTTCTCGTGATGTATGTGTCGTCCACCATGAGTTTTCATGTTTTCTGTTGGATTTCGAGACCCGATTCGAGGAGTGGATGAACCGTCTCGGGTACATGGTGGGCCCGGTATGGTACCCCGGGACAAGAAGATCGAGTTGTAGACGATGAGCCTGGAAGGGGAAGACTACCTACCGGTGATGTCTGGCGTGGCGGATATCCGGAGGATACCGACCGTTGTCGTGAGATTTATGATATGGGCCGATCCGGACTGACGGAGCCCGATATTGAGACAGATATGATTCCTATTTGGTGTCGATGCTTGACACGGGTTTTCAGATGATTTCTTGATGATACTTAGCTATTGTACAGATATTCATTTTCTAAAAGTTAAGAATGCAGTAACCTTAACATTTAAAACACTTAAAGAGTTAGAAAAGACATTGCATACATGTTCATGCATACTAGAGATATTATATCACATATGGACATACAGGTTGTTCCGCATTGCGTGCATCCTTACGATTGCCTTACTAGATGTTATATTTACTCACGAGCTGGCAACTCACCCCCGTTGTGCCACAGTGTCTTGCAGGTCGGACCCGTCACTCTTGTAGCGGCGGCTATCTTATCATCAGCTCCTTTTGTGCAGACTCGCGACATCGCCCGTAGGTGGGTTGCGAGCATATTTTATATCTTTTGCTTTATCATCGTATCTAATATTCTCCATCTACCACTTTATATATTGTATATGCGACATAGTGATGAGACTGAGAGATTTGTATATTGGTGGTTTCTTTTGGGTCGAGCTCACTTGAGCCGGCGTTGCGTTTTCTGATATTTTGGGTTTCTTCTATGCTCTTTTCTTGGTATTGCTTATATATTGCATGTGGTTGTGATCCGCCTTAGGCGAAGAGCTAGCTCCCGCTTGGGGATGCCATTTTTATGATTTCATATGTATTATCTTGTTGTACCCATTTTGGGGGATAGAAAATACAGGGGAGACTCTGCCAAAATTTTCGGAAATTTTTGATGTTTTAAAAAGGGATTCTATGCAACTTAAATGATTTTAAAACCGTTTTCATTAAAGGTTTTCCTTCACTCTCTTTTGATTCTGGTTTAGATTTTCTGGGCTTTGGCTGACTTAGGTTACGGTACGCCTTTAGACGTCTCGTAATCTAAGTGCCAGTTACGTTCCGTACTTTCGGGTCGTGACAATAATATTTTAGTAATTAAAAGATGCATGGCATATCAAATATTCTTAATCATGTTTCTTAAAGATTTATTAACATATAAAGTGCATAGCATATTAAATATTCTTAATCAAGTTTCTTAAACATTTATTACCATATATAGTGATTAAGATACTCTTTCAAATTTAATAAATAGTACTAAAATTATTCATAGAGATATTGTGCAATATTTAGCTCAGGTCAAGAGATCAAAATGTTCAAGATGGCAGGATCAAAAATCTGCCAAAATCATAAAATCAATACTGACAGGGACTCAGAATCCATATATGGAAAGTCACCATATTAGGAAGTCACCATATATGGTAACTAGTTTTTCTTCTTTGAGGGCTATATAAAAGACCAAGGGCTAAAGTTAGAGGGCATCAAGCCGAAGAGATTACGAAGTCCAAGACGGCTCATGCATCCTGGCTGATCATCAACTGTTCATTTACCTCCTTCGGAAGAGTTCAAGAAGCAAACCAAGTTTTTGTAATCATTTTCTAAGGAATAAAGTGTAGATTGTTCAAGTTGATTAATAAAGGTAGTTGTTTTATTTAATTCTTTTGCATTTTACATTATGTTTTCCCTCTCTGTCTTTTCATCTTCTTTTCCCAACATGCGCGAGTAATTCTCCGCTTGCTAGGGTTCATAGGATTATGGTAGATTAATGGATGATGAAGATCCTTAAACTCTTTTTACGTCCTATAAAGTTTACAAACTTTACTAAAAGATTTATTACCATCCTAATCGGGCGCTCTACAAATTTATTGTTAGTCTCGACCGCGATTAGAGATTAGATTAATGATTGTTTTGGGAAAGGCTAGATATGAACGGAGTTCCATGTCGACATAGGGGTTAAGAGTGGGAACCCATTTCCCTCCAGAAACCCTAATCTACATGCATCTCTGTCGTTCTAGTTTTAAATCTATTAAAGGATAAAATGAGTAATCTTTAATTAACCATCCATAACTACTAAATCCGAATGAACCCTACAAGCCCCCTTTTAATATTGAACTTACATCCATAATTAATTTAGATCTATATTTTGCATCCGTGTTTAACGTAGATCTAGAACCTACAACCATTCTGATTTCTTCCTCCTTTCTTTCTCAACACGTCTAAAGTAAGATAAAAAGATTCCATGTTTCCCTGCAGACGACCCGTACTCATCTTGGCTAGCTACAAGCGACACCGTTATTGATTGCGGTTACTCTACAAACACTTTTTCAAATGGAATAATATACAAACAGGCAGTGACGGCAGTCCACGTGTCGGACGCTCGCCCTGCAATATCAAATGTACAAATAATACCAAAATTTACTACCATTGCATCCAGGCTATCCACCACGACAAATCTGCAACATCACAGCACAACACAGAACATCAACATGAATGTCACGTTCGCAAATCCGTCTAAAGGGGCTATAGCGATTAGACAAGATTTACCGATCAAATGAGATTCACGGTCACAGATATAATGTAAGTACTGCGAACTAACTTATTTAAAATTTTCGATCGACAAAATTTCCCAAAGTAGGCCCCAAGTACAAATCCAGTACTCAAAAATAATCTGGGCCAAAACAAAATATTCCAGAAACCCCAATTCCATGTTTAAGACCACTGTAGAAAAATTGGTGCAGAGATAACACATAATGGCAGCGGAACCGCGGCCAAAACATGGGTATGGCCACGGTTCCGCGGCTTTACTGTAGCATCATGCTACCAAATTTTCACAGATGTCTTTAAAAAGCTTGCCTGATTTCCTGAAACACTCAAAATTATTTTTTGACGACAAATTAAATTCGTCAGAAACTTTAGTATTGTAAACGCGGTTTCGGAAATTTTGTTCGATCGATATTTTAAATACGTTAGAACAAGCTAGTAAAGGTTAATGGCGTGGCTCTGATACCATGTAAGTCTACGGTAGCGCCCCGGCCGTCGAACCGAGGCCAAAATGCGGAAACGAAAACTTTTCATAAACTTGAAACCGGCGCTAACACAGACTTTAATCCCAGATCGAACCATTAACCTATAACTAGCAAACTAGAAAAGTGTTAGAAAGCTATACCGATCGATCCGTGTCCTTCGGTCTTTAGCCACCATCCCATGCTCCTCGCGGCATCTCCGATCTCCGGTCTCCTCGTCGGAAGGGCACCACATCAAGAAGACTTTTTACGGGCTCCCGCTTCATCCGAAGCAACTCGGACACGAAGTTTGCTAGCCGACGTGTCCAAGGTTGCTGTAGAATAAGTGTAGAACACTTTGCCTCAAGGGTTATTGAAGATGCCTCAAAGGGAGATGAAATGGAAATGGGCTCAATGATTTTTCTTTGCAAAATGAATCAATATTTTTCACCAAGATTGGGGCTGTCCCAATTGTAGTGCTCAGCCATTATTTGATAGGAGGGAGGTGAGGGTAAAAACAAGAGAGAGATGGTGACCATAAGCCAAAAGAAAACCTCACTTCAGTTATCCAAATCAATGCAATCTCAATTAATGCAAACCTTGAACCAAGGACATCTAGAAAACTCAAGAACCATCCACATGCTGCTGGAGCCCCGGCAACCACAGAAAAGGCCCTCCACTTATAAATCTTCACTTTTGCAAATAAGCCCCTCAATGTGAGAATTTCATCCATGAAAGGATAGAAAGAAAAAAGGCCGAAACGGAATGCAAACTGGCAACTTCAAAAAGCGATCCCGTATAAAAATTACAAGATAACCCCGCGACTGTATATACATACCCGCATTTGTATTCCGACCGAATACAAATGCAATGAGACAAAATCTACACAGTATAATACTAGGATCCGGCTTAAACCAAAGCCCGCTAGTATTATCCGTCCGAACCATGATACGTGCACAAGTGCACGCGTATGTTCGAACCCTGCCATAA
Organism: Agapanthus africanus; assembly: GCA_030015575.1. Lineage (NCBI taxonomy): Eukaryota > Viridiplantae > Streptophyta > Magnoliopsida > Asparagales > Amaryllidaceae > Agapanthus > Agapanthus africanus. The sequence continues at coordinate 364,847,550 of JASDDO010000001.1, read as the reverse complement.
ATCCATACGGCCTCTACAACGTTTCGCCCGAAACATGAGAAACTGTCTGTGGGGGACTCTAAAGACTCGTTAATACTTTGGCTGTGGATTTAACCACTAGCACGTCAGTGGTACTAGCCATACGTAACGGGCTACCAAGTATTAACCAAAAAGGAGGTCGATGAGGGAACTCATCTAGACACCCTACTGAGCCTGTCAGTGACAATATCCATAAAGTCTGGTCCGTTCGTCTATGAGTATCGCATGTCGGTCCTAGGGGGTTGGTAAAAGTCAGACCCCCAAAAGCTGTACAAATCATGTCGGAGTGTGGCCCAGAACACCCTGAGATACTACTGGAATACCTACCAGAAAATCTCCTGCCTTAGCCAAGGACTTCATGTAATGACTTTCTAAGACACAGCGCTATCTCACCCCCAATACCGAGATAGACGAAACCCCTGCCGGTACGCTCACTGCCTCCATGTGGCTCGGGACTGTACTCAAATAAAACCTGTTTGCACGACTCCTTTGAGCCGTGGTAGGGTAGTAATCAAAGCACAGTAGGAACTCACACGAGACAAATGACGATCTCAGGTCGATGAACTAACCTGTACACATGACACCAGGGAACTGCTATCTGACGTCAGGTATAATACCAACTAGCATGTTCCTGGCGAGTCTTGTCCGGTGTACTCATAACCCAATGAGCACCTGTATACATCTTAGGTGATCCAACTGACACTAATGGCTTGTGAGATCGGCCACCGCCCCTCGTTGGGGTCTCGACTGTATACACTAGTCTACTCCGGAGTATCGATGCCCTGTCTCGAAAACTCCCACGACTAGGGACGTTTTAAGGATGTGCTTACAGACCTCAGCTCCTACGTATATGATCGCCATCATATTGCTGGCCGTCAAGCAAGAATCCTAAGGGCTCTATCAACGTGCAATAGTGACCTGTAATGTCACCTAAAGTATATACACGATGATAAAGATAAACCAGATAGCATACTATCATCTTGAGTAAGACTGTCCTGTCGGTATAGGTCCTCCCTCAATCATTGCAATCACGTGCCTGTGATCCAATAATTGACTCTGAGGGCACTATTGTTGGAGATAGTGCCCTCAGAGTCAATTATTGGATCACAGGCATGTGATTGCAATGATTGAGGGAGGACCTATCCCGGCAGGACAGTCTTACTCAAGATGATAGTATGCTATCTAGTTTATCTTTATCATCGTGTACTGCTTTAGGTGACCAGACAGGTCGCTATTACACGTTGATAGAGCCCCTAGGATTCTTGCTTGACTGCCAGCAGTATGAGGGCGATCATATACGTGGGAGCTGGTAGTCTATAAGCACATCCTTAAAAGGTCCCTAGTCGTGGGAGTTTCGAGACAGGGCATCGATACTCCAGAGTAGACTAGTGTATACAGTCGAGACCCCGACAAGGGGTGGTGGCCGGTCTCACAAGCCACTGGTGTCAATTGGTTCACCTAAGATGTATACAGGTGCTCATTGGGTTATGAGTACACCGGACAGGACTCGTCGGGAACATGCTAGTTGGTCTTATACCTGACGTCAAATAGCAGTCCCCTGGTGACATGTGTACAGGTTAGTTCATCGACCTGAGGATCGTCATTTGTCTCGTGTGAGTTCCCACTGTACTTTGATTACTACCCTACCACGCTCAAAGGAGACGTGCAAACAGGTTTTAGTTGGGTACAGTCCCGAGCCATATGGAGGCGGTGAGCGCATATTCGGGGGTTCGTCTCTCCCGGTATTGGGGGTGAGGTCGCGCTGTGTCTAGGAGAGCCATTACACAAAGTCCTTGGCCAAGGCAGGAGATTTGCTGGTAGGTATTCCAGTAGTATCTCAGGGTGTTCTGGATTACTCTCTGACACGACTTGTACCGCTTTTGGGGGTCTGACTTTTACCAACCCCCTAGGCCCGCCATGCGATGCTCATAGACGAATGGACCGGACTGTACAGATATTGTCACTGACAGGCTCAGTAGGGTGTCAGGATGAGTTCGCTCATCGACGCCCCTTTCGGTCAATAGCTGGTGGCCCGTCACGTATGGCTAATACCTCTGACGTGCTAGTGGTTAAATCCACAGCCATAGTATTGACGAGTCTTTAGAGTTCCCCACATTCAGTTGCTTAAGTTTTCGGGAGAAACGCTGTAGAGGCCGTATGGAGATATGGCAGGGTTCGATCAGATACGTGCGGTATTGCACGGATCATGATCGGACGGGTTTATACTAGCGGGCTTTGGTTTAAGCCGGATCCTAGTATAGTACAGTGTAGATTTTGTCTCATTGCATTTGTATTCGGTCGGAATACAGATGCGGGTGTGTATATACAGTATCGGGGTTTTCCTGTAATTTATTACGGGACCAGTTTTCTGGAGTTGCCAGTTTACATTCCGTTTCGGCCATATTTCTATGTATCTTTCATTGGCCGAAATTTGGTGGAGGAGGGCTTATTTGCATTTGTGCAAATAAGATTTTTGGAGGGTGGTATTTGCATCTTGTAGTGTCATGATGGTTGCACCATCCCTTGACCATTTGACTTCTTCTTCCATCATGGCTTGACCTTTTGGAGTGATGATTGGTTGGTTGAGTGTTGGATTTTCCTTGTGATGATTTCTTCTCATCATCTCTTTTCTCTCTCTTGGATTATGAGAGACTCTCATTCTTTTGATACACTCTCTCCCTCATTCTCTCAATTCATTCATCCTCTAGCATGGCCGGCCTTGGCTCTTGGGGGGCTGTCCAAAAATTCTAGTGGGAATTTTTGTTCATTTCATGCTACAAAATTCCCAAGTTCATCTCCAAAAAGTCTTACTTCATTTCCTCCACCAAAATGGCAACCTCCTACAACCCTAAATGAGACAGAGCACTACACGTATTCTACAGCAAACCTTGGGCACGTCGGCTCGCCAACTTCGTGCCCGAGTTGCCTCGGTATAGTGGTGGGAGCCCGTAAAAGAAGCCGGCGACATGGTGCCCTTTCCGGCGAGGAGGTGGAGACCGGACACTCCACGGGAGATCGGGACGACGACGAGAAGACCGGAGGACACGGATCGCTTGGTATATCTCTCTTCCCCCACCTCTAGTTAGCTAGGACTAGTTTAATAGCACGATCCGGGTGTTAGTTATATGTATGCCTTAGAGGCCATTACTGTACATTGGATGTATATTGTAGTGGATGCTGGGACATATATAGGGAGGACTTTCTTGCTCGACATGATAGTATGCTATCTGCTTACTCTTTACCTTAACGTGTACATTGATTGTCTCTCTATTACATGTTGGTAAAGCCCTTAGGATGTGTACTTGACTACCTGGACTATGATGTAGATCATACTAGTGGGGACATGGTAGTCCATAAGTACATCCTTCAAAGTCCCTAGTCGTGGGTGTATCGAGACGGGGCATCGATATACCAGAGTAGACCAGCATATACCTTCTCGACCCATACAGATGGGCAATGGATGATCCAATATCCATTGGTGTTTGACATCAGAGATGATATACGGGTGCTCAGTGGAGACTGGGTACACTGGACGGACTCGCCAAGAACTCCCAGATGGTATTATACCATACGTCAGATGGCAGTTCTTTGGTGACACTGGTACAGAGTAGTCTGTTGACCCGAGATCGTCATAGAGTCTTGTGTGGTTCCCACTGTGCTTTGATTTCCATCTTACCACGTCAAAGAGGGCGTGCAAAACGGTGGTTTTTGGGTACAGTCCCGAGTCACATGGAGGCAATGAGCGATAGGAGAGGATTCGTCTCTCCCGGTATAGGGAGTTGATGTTGCGCTGTGTTCGATTGGCTATAACAGGAAATCCCTGGCCAGGGTTGCTGAGATTTACTGGTAAGTGTTACCAGTAGTTTCTTGATTTGTTATAGACCTCATATCGACACGACTTATCGAGCTATTGGGGTCTGACGTTTACCACCCCTAGGCAAGATATGCGACATATCAGACGACGAGACCGGACTGTACGGTAAGTGTTACTGGTTGAATTCACTGGAGTGTGTAGGGTTCCTAGGCACCCCAAGGAGGTCTCACAAGGCATCAACCATGCCAATTTCAAAAATTACGGTGCCGAGAAACCCTAGTGAACGGATCGTTGGCTAGATTTCTAGGCGAAAAGCAAACTAGTTAACACTTAACTAAAAGTTTAACGGAAATACAACCTTTGTAGATCCGGTTCTCCACCTCCATAGCTCCGCAACGAAGTATCCTCGCTGTCCAAATCGAAATCCGGGCTCTTGCGTCGGCTTCATCGAAGAAGAAGCGGGCTAGGTCATCGACGACGTGCCGAAGATGATCTACGTCGAAGCATCACTAGATCAAGCTCCACCTTCACCAAGCCATGAAAACTTGTGAAGGAAACATACTCTACTACTTGGCAAGAGGTAGAGGATGAAGAAATAGGAAGTGGGTAGACTTTACAATTGGATTTCTCACTCATTTCATCAATCCACCATTGATGTAGTCAAGCTTTTCTTCTTGAGTTCAAGGAAGAAGAAGAAGAAAAATGATATGATAAGTTATTAAAAAGAAAAGAATAATTCAATCCTTATCATAAAATGACCATAGTTATGTGTAGAGAACTAATCATGGTTTAATGCAATGGTTAGGGTTTAGCTAAAAACAAATGGTCACAAAGTCAAAGCTTCATGAAGCTTCAAAGAAAGAAACAAAACTTGCAACCATTTCATTTCTAATCTTTTCCAAATAAATAAATAAATAAATGATTAAGAAAAAGAAAACCCTAATCATCAATTTAACCATGGTTTAATCCTTACACTTAACCAAGTTAACATGTATCATCGAACATCATACAAGCAAGTGCATAAAATCATATCGCATATGCAATGCGCACATCCGAGTGAGAAAATCCATCTTAAAGTGAACCAATACTAGTTAACGCAAAGTAATATATCAAATATATAATTATATATTAAATCATTAAATCAACACTTGATTTAACGATCCGGTCATATCGCATATAACCGACTAGTATCCTATGTATCAGCTTATCGAATCAACCTTTGATTCGATAACTAGGGTATATCACATATAACCTAATCGATACATTCATCGCGAGAATGGAATACGGTATCACATACACGCATTATTCTCGGTCCCGCACATATCTCATATGCGCTCCTATTTCGTTTCGCTTGAGCCAGGAAACCTCTGTGTAGGACTCTAAAGACTCGTCAATACGCCGGCAGCAGGCGATGATCATATCAAACACCCACAAGCCGCAAGCGGTCTGCTAAACGTAACGGCCACCCGGGTATTGAGCGATCTGAAGATCGACGAGCAAGCCCGCTCACACTCCAGTGAATCCGACCAGTAACACTACCGTACAGTCCGGTCTGATCGTCTGATATGTCGCATATCTCGCCTAGGGGTGGTAAACGTCAGACCCCAATAGCTCGATAAGTCGTGTCGATATGAGGTCTATAACAATTCGAGAAACTACTGGTAACACTTACCAGTAAATCTCAGCAACCCTGGCCAGGGATTTCCTGTTATAGCCAATCGAACACAGCGCAACAACAACCCCCTATACCGGGAGAGACGAATCCCCTCCTATCGCTCATTGCCTCCATGTGACTCGGGACTGTACCCAAAAACCACCGTTTTGCACGCCCTCTTGGACGTGGTAAGATTTAAATCAAAGCACAGTGGGAACCACACAAGACTCTATGACGATCTCGGGTCAACAGACTACTCTGTACCAGTGTCACCAGAGAACTGCCATCTGACGTGAGGTATAATACCATCTGGGAGTTCTCGGCGAGTCCGTCCAGTGTACCCAGTCTCTACTGAGCACCCGTATATCATCTCTGATGTCAAACACCAATGGATATGGGATCATCCATCGCCCATCTGTATGGGTCGAGAAGGTATACGCTAGTCTACTCTGGTATATCGATGCCCCGTCTCGATACACCCATGACTAGGGACTTTGAAGGATGTACTTATGGACTACCATGTCCCCACTAGTATGATCCGCATCATAGTCCAGATAGTCAAGTACAGATCCTAAGGGCTTTACCAACATGTAACAGAGAGACAATCAGTATACACGTTAAGGTAAAGATCAACCAGATAGCATACTATCATGTCGAGCAAGAAAGTCCTCCCTATATACGTCCCAGCATCCACTACAATATACATCCTATGTACAGTAATGGCCTCTAGGGCATACATATAACTAACAATCTCCCACTTGCACTAGGGCCATCTGTAGCAGTGGTTGTAGTATCTCATACTCAACCATCCCATAAAAGTCTCTCTTTGGGAACAGGCCTTTGTGAGTGGATCCGCTGTGTTGTCCTCTGAGTCTACTCTCCTAACCTCGATCTCCCTGGAGATCAACCATCTCCATGATCAAGTGATACTGCCTTAGAATATGTCTGGATCACTGATGGGACCGGCGTTCCTTGGCATAAGCCACAACTCCATTGTCACACAATGGGGGGAACATAGTTCATCTCATGAACCAATATACACCCAAACAGCCTCTTTGGTAGCATCTTAAGTAGCGATGTATCCAGCCTTTATCGTCTAGTATGTCACGGTATCTAGCTTGGAACTCTTCCAACATACCATCCCTCGATTGAGGGTAAAGACAATGCCTGTGATTGACATTCAGTCGTCTTTATCACCCTGGAACACTTCCAGTGATTCTCCCCAGAATCGTTTGATATCATCTCACTACAACTAGTGAGAATCCTAACATCCAATTAAATCTATCTCATAGATCTAAAACTCAGGATTTAGGAGGTATCATTTTGATCCTACACAGAGAATCATTGTGATAAATGGAGATTGATCGAGCGTAGCATAAGAAACTCCTTTCTTATCAAGAGTATGTCATCCACGTCCTCTACGAGGATCACCACCATACTCCCTACTACCTTCTTGTTTATACAAGGTTCATCTACCATTTTGATGATGTCAAACTCTTTGAATAATCCATCAAAACAGATGTTCCAACTCCGCGATGCCTGCTTTAATCCTATAAAACATCTTGCACACGTTTCCGCTGCTCCCACTGTCTACGAAGCCCTCTGGCTGTGTACTTATAGACGCTCTCTTCCAAATCATTATTTAGAAAAGCAGTCAAGACACCCAACCACCAAAGATCGTAGTCATGGTATGCAGCCGTGGTAAGTAGGATCTGGATGGACTTAAGCATAGCTCCTTAGAAAAAGGTTTCCTCATGATCCACACCTAGTCGATGACGAAAAGCTTTAACAAGTCTAGCTTCGAAAGTCTCAACCTTTCCATCTACACCAAGTAATCTTCTCAAGATATACTTGCTCCTGATGGGGATTTAACCCTTCAGATATAGCAACCAAAGTCCATACTTTGTTGGTGTATAAGGATTCCATCTCAGATCGCTAAGCATCCAGCCATTCTTACAGAGTCACACTCCTGATGGCCAGCTCGAAACTAGTTGGGTCATCATCTCATGATGCAGTCCTCGCTCCCACTGTCATAGAGAAACCAAAGTATCTCTCAGGTGGGTGAGGAACCCTACTAGATCGGCGGAGAGGCTGAGGTTCATTGGAATCTACTGAATCCTTTGGTTCTATCAAATCATCAGATGCAGTTTTGTATAGCTGGAACCTTTCCAGTTCTACATAACAGATCTTTCCTCGAGCTTGTCCGGATTATGCTTTTAGACATAGGCTGGACAACCCCAAATCTTAACTAGTTTAAGACATGGGCTCTTCCCTTTCCATATCACATATGAAGTGGCAGGCAACTGATTTGATTCGAACCCTATTCAATAGGTATGCAGCTTCTCAAGTGTATAACTCCCAAAAAGGAAACAGGTAACTCAGTAGTACTCATCATAGAGCACACCATATCAAATAGGGTGTATCTGCTCCGCCCCGATATACCATCGTGCTATGGTGTATTCGGAGGAGTAATGCTGAGAGAGAATCTCATTCTCCTTTAGAATAGTCCAGGAACTCCGTGCTCAAGTATTCTCCTCCTTGATCACATCAAAGGACATAATACTTATACCCGTATTTTGGTTCTCTACTTCTAACTTATATTCTGTGAATATCTCAAAAGGTTCAGACTTGTGTTTCAACAGGAACATAGGTCTGAATCTCGAAAGATCATCAGAGAATATAATGAAGTATAAAGAACCAGTCCTGGCATTTGTAGACAGGGGACCTAACATACATCAACATGTATCATCCCAAGAGTTCATTAACTCTTTCTCTGTCTCCAGTAAACGGAGCTATGGTCATCTTATCTCTGTGACATGACAGGAAAGTTTCATAAGATGTAAATTCAAACTGATTTAAATATGCATCTACATGTAACTTCAGCCAGTCGGGCCGCATTGATATGACCTAGTCTACAATGCCTCAAGAAAGATTCGTTCATTTCTGAACTCTTCCTCATGTGTGTGTTCTGTATACAAGGAACTGTAGTTTGATTTAGAACATAAACGCTTTTAGATAACGTGCCTGAACCGATCAACTTTTGATGTAGAAAATGTTCAAAACATTATCCAACAATACAAAATTTTATCATTTCTTTACTGATAAAGAGATTGATATGATTTTGTATATCAGGTTCGGTATCTAATAACATTCGTTCAGAATCAATGTATTGGTAATACAGGGTGACAGTGACCAACAGACTTGGCTGCAACACTTGCCCCGTTTTCTGCCTCATGAAACTTATCACCCGTTCTCAGTTCTCTACTTGTCTGTAGCCCTATGTAACAGATTACATATCTGGGATCCTGATCTGGTATCAAATACCCAGGACGCAGAGGATACTGAGAAACAGTTCTTTGTAATGAACACACCCGAAGATGATGCATCAGCATGCACTCTCTTCGTTTGGGCGGCACGGGAATTCTGGTATTCCCCAATTTCCTGCTCTTTCTTATAACAATTATAAGTTGGAGCGGGACCAACGTTCCCCAGCTCACTATGACAAGCGGGTTCGGTCAATAATCCGTATTATTATCTTGATTAAGGCGTGATATGGTCGCTACCAGGAGAGAGAGAGAAGAAAACACTCAGCGTGCGCTCTTACAAGAATAGATTGGTTATTATTTTATCTAATCAGGATGGCTCCCACTGCTTTTTATCAAATCTTCCTTCAAACCCTAAAAGGAAAGACTAGCCGGGATTAATTACACACTACAAGTTCGCCAATCTTTCAGCCAGGCCAGTGTCGGTACTTTGAGGGAGGTCCCCCGTGCTTTCGCACGAACCTAATTAATGTAAACCTCGTTTTCCCAGAGGCGTAACCCCGTTGACACCTTTCTAGACACCTACTTGATCGGCTAATTGTAATGTATAAAACTCTCCCAGGAGTAACTCTTACTCGCAGCGGGTATCGGGATCCAACTATCTCATAGAAGGTATGCAATCTCATTGCAAATTTCAACACTTGAAATTCCCGATAATATTTTTCCCCTAACGTGCTATGACCTTGACGAAAGCCAACAAACCATAGCCCGCTAGTCAAGTTCAACCCGTACATTTCTTGATCGAATTAAACCCACCCGCACGACCCTTGACGAAAGACAACAAAGCCGCACGACTACCCTAATCCAATCGCATCGTATGCTAGCAGATAAGCAGCATATAGCTACCGCACACTGCACCTTGACGAAAGCCAACAAATGCAGCACGAATACTATATACAACTTATCTGAAATGACGGAGGGCTACGAATGGTTTTTCTGAAAACCTATTGCGTAATGAACTTGATATCGTTGTAGAATCAAATGATTTTAAAATGGAGTGTTTTTGAGGCTTTTCTAGTTTTGCTAAAGGAGTCACTCCCGGTGAAGGGATCGTCGGTCCTTTCCTCGTCGAATGAGGTGCGGGATATATCATATATATCACTGTGCAAAGCAAAAACACTTAAAAGCAATCAAAAGACAAACCGAGTGTGTAGCATCTGCTAGTTATTGCTAAAGGAGTCACTCCCGGTGAAGGGATCTCGGTCCTTTCCTTATCGAATAAGGTGCAGGATATATCATATATACCGCTGTGCAAAGCAAGAACTGTAGCTACCTGTTTTATTTTGAAATTCGATTCTACAACATCTTAGGTTTCTTTTTATTTCATTAATCACATTAATGAAGTCCCATCATTTATATACCTAACCATCACAGATAAATATGACGTACACTTATGCCATCCGCATTCGCCTCGATGTCCCCTCGTGCACCGTTAGGTTAGGTAACTAACGGCAGAGCAGGGCAGGGCTAGCACGGGTGTAAAACATAAGTAATGTCTATAATATATCATATATACTATATACTGTATCTATCACAGAACATCACATGATCACATCACAGATATCGCAGCAGAAGAAACATATGAAATATTGGATATACTAGGACGTCCGTGTTTTCAATACGAGCCAGTATAAAATAAGGATTCCACGGTCGCGATGAATAGCCAAACCCACACCCCTAGACCCCTACAAGAGCGGCAAGCAATCCTACCAATTCTAGAGTTAGGAGACCCGGACTCGACTCCTCGAGTTGGTCTCCCACTGGACTCCAGAACCCGGTTACTTGTGCCCTCCTCCTTGGGTCTATCCTAGTGCGGAAAAGTAAATAATATACAAAAGGTGACAACTTCCGCAACCTGGAAGTGCCCCAATAAAAAAATATTACATACAAGTTTTTACATGAATGAAAATGAAAAAACACTCATCTCACATAAAAACCCCCGGCTATTCAAACACGACGATCCAATATAACATATCCAACAACACATAACATCACATGTCATCAACGTACGTAAATATGCGCATCCCAATTGTCGTTGACATATAGCAACGAAACCGGCGATATCATATATTACACTTACGGTCACAGAAAAGAAAGTGTAAAACTACAACAGTTGGAATCCGCAACCTCTTTAGACATCGCATGCCTAATCAAATGAATTCCTTAGACATCACATGCCTAACAATTATAAACCCCGCATTTTAGTCTCATTATCGAAAACACTTTTCAATACCAAGTCAGGCAATTCAACAAGATTCCCGACATCCTGATCGAATGCTCGTCGCAAACTTTAGTAGGCGGCAGCACCCCTGATACCGTCGACGAAGTGCACCAAGGCGGAAGACCGCTACCGCGAGCACCCGAACGGATGCTTTCGGCGACGGGGTTCTCCTACAGTCACTTGGTCGGGGCTATGGGGCGAGGCTGTCTATTAAGTTTACCCGGCGAGTATCCGCGTACGCTACGTGATTGCGACGGACTTTTGATCACATCAAAATTCCATGGCAACCGATCAAGTGAGACTAAACTGCTATGTTTATAACATTCATTTAGTTATCTCATAACTCATTGTGAATTCCAATTATTGTATCCCATTCCAGATAAATAGAAAATGTTAAACTTTTCGATCGAACAGTCAAACACCCAAGTTTTCCCTATACAGATCAACACATGAAATAAGTCTAACAACATTCAGTTCGTGCCTCAGTACCAACGGTCCAGCCGTAGAAGGGTCAAGCCAACGCCTCACATGTGGCACGCCGTACTGCCCCAAACCCGAAGGTTCAAAGGGCAGTTCAAGACGGTCACATAATCGAGTTAAGGTTTGTTGTCTTCTAGAGGGACCATCGCGTTACTTGCACTACTTAGAACGTCGTTAAACTACAGAAAAATCCAACACTTGGAAATTTCCCGACAGGGGAAAAATTGGGTATTTATATCCGGTCGAACTTTTTAACATATTCTAAAATTTATCCGGAAAGCCACACAGACAAAATTTGATACTCCGATCGAAACACCGAATCCCCAAATCAATCCCAGAAAATTCAACTCTAGAAAACATATTAAAAATTCCCAGAAAAAGCACCACAGGAAACTAAGAATTACTGTGCAAACAACTTTAAATAATGTAGCCGTACAGCCGCGGAACAGCCGCATGAGCATTGCTCATGCCGCGGATCCGCGGCTCCTTAGTGGAATTTCACTGTCGAATTTCACAGTAACTCTTATATGTTTATGATTTGTTCACTGCATATTTTTAATTTTGAAAAAGACCAGATTTTAGAAATTGTCCAGAGAGCATGTTCCGGGTTGTTTTTTCGGGTCGATCGGACTTCAAATTCCGTCTAGACTTCGCCTAAGGCTCTAGCTTAGCTCTGATACCACTGTAGGTCAGGCAGCCACCCCATCCAATGGGGTCGCCGTGGCACCAACGGGTCCCTCAGCCGCTACTTTTTATGCATGCCCCCTCGCGAGGACTACAACCCGCCGGAACACCTTCCGGTCTCGGGACACCCTGGGGGTAAGAGCCTATGCTTCGCCACACTGTCACACAGTGAGAACCCCCCATAGGTCGACATCCAATGCCTAGTAGCTCTGATACCACTGTAGGGTTCCTAAGCACCCCAAGGAGGTCTCACAAGGCATCAACCATGCCAATTTCAAAAATTACGGTGCCGAGAAACCCTAGTGAATGGATCGTTGGCTAGATTTCTAGGCGAAAAGCAAACTAGTTAACACTTAACTAAAAGTTTAACGGAAATACAACCTTTGTAGATCCGGTTCTCCACCTCCATAGCTCCGCAACGAAGTATCCTCGCTGTCCAAATCGAAATCCGGGCTCTTGCATCGGCTTCATCGAAGAAGAAGCGGGCTAGGTCATCGACGACGTGCCGAAGATGATCTACGTCGAAGCATCACTAGATCAAGCTCCACCTTCACCAAGCCATGAAAACTTGTGAAGGAAACATACTCTACTACTTGGCAAGAGGTAGAGGATGAAGAAATAGGAAGTGGGTAGACTTTAGAATTGGATTTCTCACTCATTTCATCAATCCACCATTGATGTAGTCAAGCTTTTCTTCTTGAGTTCAAGGAAGAAGAAGAAGAAAAATGATATGATAAGTTATTAAAAAGAAAAGAATAATTCAATCCTTATCATAACATGACCATAGTTAAGTGTAGAGAACTAATCATGGTTTAATGCAATGGTTAGAGTCTAGCTAAAAACAAAATGGTCACAAAGTCAAAGCTTCATGAAGCTTCAAAGAAATAAACAAAACTTGCAACCATTTCATTTCTAATCTTTTCCAAATAAATAAATAAATAAATGATTAAGAAAAAGAAAACCCTAATCATCAATTTAACCATGGTTTAATCCTTACACTTAACCAAGTTAACATGTATCATCAAACATGATACAAGCAAGTGCACAAAATCATATCGCATATGCAATGCGCACATCCGAGTGAGAAAATCCATCTTAAAGTGAACCAATACTAGTTAACGCAAAGTAATATATCAAATATATAATTATACATTAAATCATTAAATCAACACTTGATTTAACGATCCGGTCATATCGCATATAACCGACTAGTATCCTATGTATCGGCTTATCGAATCAACCTTTGATTCGATAACTAGGGTATATCGCATATAACCTAATCGATACATTCATCGCGAGAATGGAATACGGTATCACATACACGCATTATTCTCGGTCCCGCACATATCTCATATGCGCTCCTATTTCGTTTCGCTTGAGCCAGGAAACCTCTGTGTAGGACTCTAAAGACTCGTCAATACGCCGGCAGCAGGCGATGATCATATCAAACACCCACAAGCCGCAAGCGGTCTGCTAAACGTAACGGCCACCCGGGTATTGAGCGATCTGAAGATCGACGAGCAAGCCCGCTCACACTCCAGTGAATCCGACCAGTAACACTACCGTACAGTCCGGTCTGATCGTCTGATATGTCGCATATCTCGCCTAGGGGTGGTAAACGTCAGACCCCAATAGCTCGATAAGTCGTGTCGATATGAGGTCTATAACATTTCAAGAAACTACTGGTAACACTTACCAGTAAATCTCAGCAACCCTGGCCAGGGATTTCCTGTTATAGCCAATCGAACACAGCGCAACATCAACCCCCTATACCGGGAGAGACGAATCCCCTCCTATCGGTCATTGCCTCCATGTGACTCGGGACTGTACCCAAAAACCACCGTTTTGCACGCCCTCTTGGACGTGGTAAGATGGAAATCAAAGCACAGTGGGAACCACACAAGACTCTATGACGATCTCGGGTCAACAGACTACTCTGTACCAGTGTCACCAGAGAACTGCCATCTTACGTGAGGTATAATACCATCTGGGAGTTCTCGGCGAGTCCGTCCAGTGTACCCAGTCTCTACTGAGCACTCGTATATCATCTCTGATGTCAAACACCAATGGATATGGGATCATCCATCGCCCATCTGTATGGGTCGAGAAGGTATACGCTAGTCTACTCTGGTATATCGATGCCCCGTCTCGATACACCCACGACTAGGGACTTTGAAGGATGTACTTATGGACTACCATGTCCCCACTAGTATGATCCGCATCATAGTCCAGGTAGTCAAGTACAGATCCTAAGGGCTTTACCAACATGTAACAGAGAGACAATCAGTATACACGTTAAGGTAAAGATCAACCAGATAGCATACTATCATGTCGAGCAAGAAAGTCCTCCCTATATACGTCCCAGCATCCACTACAATATACATCCTATGTACAGTAATGGCCTCTAGGGCATACATATAACTAACAGAGTGTGAGCGGCCTTGCTCGTCGATCTTCTGATCGCTCAATACCCGGGTGGCCGTTACGTTTAACAGACCGCTTGCGGCTTGCGGGTGTTTGATATGATCATCATCTGCTGCCGACGTATTGACGAGTCTTTAGAGTCCTACACAGAGGTTTCCTGGCTCAAGTGAAACGAAATAGGAGTGCATATGAGATATGTGCAGGACCGAGAATAATGCGTGTATGTGATACCGTATTCTATTCTCGCGATGAATGTATCGAATGATTATATGCGATATAACCTAGTTATCGAATCGAGGGTTGATTCGATAAGCCGATACATTGGATACTAGTCGGTTATATGCGATATGACCGGATCGTTAAATCAAGTGTTGATTTGATGATTTAATACATAATTATATATATGATATATTACTTTGCATTAACTAGTATTGGTTCACTTTAAATGGATTTTCTCACTTGGATTGTGCACATTGTATATGTGATATACTTTTGTACACAAGTTTGTTTCATGTTTGATGATACTTGCTCACTTGAGTTTGTGTAAAGATTAAACCATGGTTATATGAATGGTTAGGGTTTTATTTTCTTTTTCATTTATCTTATTTAGTTATTCATTTGGAAAATGATAAGCATTAAGAGAAAATGGTGGCTAACTTTGTTTTCTAGTTGAAGCTTCATGAAGCTTTGACCATAGTCCTCATTTTGTCTCATGCTTAACCCTAACCATTCCCACTAACCATGATTTATTCTCTACACTTGACCATGGTTCATTATATGATAAGTATTGTTTTTACTTTTCATTTTAATAACTCATGAGATTATCTTCTTCTTCTTCTTCATCTTCTACTTGAAGAAAAAGCTTGCCTCATCAATGGCAACTTGATGAAAAGAGTGAGAAATCCAATTCTAAAGTGAACCCACTTCCTATTTCTTCATCCTCTACCTCTTTCCAAGTAGTAGAGTGTGTTTTCTTCACAAGTTTCATGACTTGGTGAAGTGGGAGCTTGATCTTGTGATGCTTCGACGTAGATCATCTTCGGCACGAAGCCGACGACCTTGCCCGACCATTTCTCCGATGAAGCCGACGCTAGAGCCCGGGATTTCATTCGGACAGCGGAGAGGACTTCATCACGGATCCGTGGAGGTGAAGGACCGGATCTACAAAGGTTGTATTTCCGTACTCTTAGTTAAAGTAGTTAACTAGTTGCTTGGTCGCCTAGATATCTAGCCAACGATCCGTATTAGGGTTTCTCGGCACCCGTAAATTTTGAAATTGGCATGATTGTTGCCTTGTGAGAACTCTTGGGAGTGCCTAGGAACCCTACAGTGGTATCAGAGCCTAGCTAGAGCCTTAGGCAAAGTCTAGACGGAGTTTGAAGTCCGATCGAACCCGAAACCCCATTTTTCCACGCTCTCTGGACTTTTTCTGAAAACGTGGATTTTTCCACATTAAAAATGCTTAAAAAATTCAGCAGGGAAATCTAAGAATTACGGTACAAAATTTTTTCCATGAACTGTTCATAGTGCGGCGGAACCGCGGCAGAAGCTTGGCTTCTGCGGCGGTTCCGCGGCTAAAGGATGACATCATCATCCCCTGTTTGCACAGTAACTCCTATTTTATTATGCTGGATTTTCTGGGAATTTTTAATATTTATTCAAGAGTTGAATTTTCTGGGGTTGTTTTGGGGATTCGGTGTTTCGATCGGAGTATCAGATTTTGTTTATGTGGCTTTCCGGAAAAATTTTAGAATATGTTAAAAAGTTCGACCGGATATAAATACCCACCTTTTCCCCTGTCGGGAAATTTCCAAGTGTTGGATTTTTCCGTGGTTTAACGACGTTCTAAGTAGTGCAAGTAACGTGATGGTCCCTCTAGAAGACAACAAACCTTAACTCGATTATGTGACCGTCTTGAACTGCCCTTTGAACCTTCGGGTTTGGGGCAGTACGGCGTGCCACATGTGAGGCGTTGGCTTGACCCTTCTACGGCTGGACCGTTGGTACTGAGGCACGAACTGAATGTTGTTAGACTTATTTCATGTGTTGATCTGTGTCGGGAAAACTTGGGTGTTTGGATGTTCGATCGGAAAGTTTATCATTTTCTATTTATCCGAAATGGGATACAATAATTGGAATTCACAATAAGTTATGAGATAACTGAATGAATGTTATAAACATAGCAGTTTAGTCTCACTTGATCTGTTGCTACGGAATTTTGATGTGATCAAAAGTCCGTCGCAATCATGTAGCGTACGCGGATACTCGCCAGGTAAATTTAATAGACAGCCTCACTCCATAGCCTCGACCAAGTGACTGTAGGAGAACCCCGTCGCCGAAAGCATCCGTTCGGGTGCTCGCGGTAGCGGTGTTCCGCCTTGGTGCACTTCATCGACAGTATCGGGGGTGCGGCCGTCTACTGAAGTTTGCGACGAGCATTCGATCAGGATGTCGGGAATCTTGTTGAATTGCCCGACTTGATATTGAAAAGTGTTTTCGATAATTGGACTAAAATGCGGGGTTTATAATTGTTAGGCATGTGATGTCTAAGTAATTCATTTGGTCAGGCATGCGATGTCTGAGGTGGTTGCGGATTCCAACTGTTGTAGTTTTACATTTTCTTTTCTGTGACCGTAAGTGTAATATGTGATATCGCCGGTTTCGTTGCTTTATGTCAAGGACAATTGGGATGCGCATATTTACTTACGTTGATGACATGTGATGTTATGTGTTGCTGGATATGTTATATTGGATCGTCGTGTTTGAATAGCCGGGGTTTTTTATGTAAGATGAGTGTTTTTTATTTTCATTCATGTAAAAACTTGTATGCAATATTCTTTTATTGGGGCACTTCCAGGTTGCGGAAGATGTCACCTTTTGTATATTATTTACTTTTCCGCACTAGGATAGACCCAAGGAGGGGAGCACAAGTAACCGGGTTCTGGAGTCCAGTGGGAGACCAACTCGAGGAGTCGAGTCCGGGTCTCCTAACTCTAGAATTGGTAGGGTTGCTTGCCGCTCTCGTAGGGGTCTAGGGGTGTGGGTTTGGCTATTCATCACGACCGTGGAATCCGTGTTTTATACTGGCTCGTATTGAAAACACGGACGTCCTAGT
The DNA here is from genome assembly GCA_030015575.1 of Agapanthus africanus. Lineage (NCBI taxonomy): Eukaryota > Viridiplantae > Streptophyta > Magnoliopsida > Asparagales > Amaryllidaceae > Agapanthus > Agapanthus africanus. Next base: position 364,829,817 of record JASDDO010000001.1, on the reverse strand, counting down.
ATATCCAATATTTCATATGATTCTTCTGCTGCGATATCTGTGATGTGATCATGTGATGTTCTGTGATAGATACTATATATAGTATATATGATATATTATATAGACGTTACTTATGTTTTACACCCGCGCTAGCCCTGCCCCGCTCTGCCGTTAGTTACCTAACCTAACGGTGCACAAGGGGACATCGAGGCGAATGCGGATGGCATAAGTGTACGTCGTATTTATCTGTGATGTTTAGGTACTTAAATGATGGGACTTCATTAATGTGATTAATGAAATAAAAGAAACCTAAGATGTTGTAGAATCGAATTTCAAAAATAAAACAGGTAGCTACAGTTCTTGCTTTGCACAGAAGGTATATGTGATATATCCTGCACCTTATTCGATAAGGAAAGGACCGAGATCCCTTCACCGGGAGTGACTCCTTTAGCAATAACTGGCAGATGCTACACACTCGGTTTGTCTTTTGATTGCTTTTAAGAGTTTTTGCTTTGCATAGTGATGTATATGATATATCCCGCACCTCATTCGACGAGGAAAGGACTGACGATCCCTTCACCGGGAGTGACTCCTTTAGCAAAACTAGAAAAGCCTCAAAGGCACTCCATTTTAAAATCATTTGATTCTACAACGATATCAAGTTCATTACGCAATAGGTTTTCAGAAAAACCTGTCGTAGCCCTCCGTCATTTCAGATAAATCCTGTTTAGTATTCGTGCTGCGTTTGTTGACCTTGTCAAGGCGCAGTATGCGGTAGCTAACCAGTATTTATCTGCTTATGCATATGATGCAGATTGGGTTAGGGTAGTCGTGCGGCCTTGTTGACCTTGTCAAGGGTCGTGCGGGTGGGTTTGATTCAATCAAGAAATGACGGGTTGAACTTGACTTGCGGGTTATGGTTTGTTGACCTTGTCAAGGTCATAGATCGTTCGGGGCAAAATATTGTCGGGAATTTCAAGTGTTGAAATTTGCAATGAGATTGCATACCTTCTATGAGATAGTTGGATCCCGATACCCGCTGCGAGTAATTGTTACTCCTGGGAGAGTTTTACATATTACAATTAGCCGATCAAGTAGGTGTCTAGAAAGGTGTTAACGGGGTTACGCCTCTGGGAAAACGAGGTTTACATTAATTAGGTTCGTGCGAAAGCACGGGGGACCTCCCTCAAAGTACCGACACTGGCCTGGCTGAAAGATTGGCGAACTTGTAGTGTGTAATTAATCCCGGCTAGTCTTTCCTTTTAGGGTTTGAAGGAAGATTTGATAAAAAGCAGTGGGAGCCATCCTGATTAGATAAAAATAATAACCAATCTATTCTTGTAAGAGCGCACGCTGAGTGTTTTCTTCTCTCTCTCTCCAGGTAACGACAATATCACGCCTTAATCAAGATAATAATACGGAATATTGACAGAACCCGCTTGTTATACTGAGCTGGGGAACGTTGGTCCCGCTCCAACTTATAGTTGTTATAAGACAGAGCAGGAAATTGGGGATTACCAGAATTCCCGTGCCGCCCAAACGAAGAGAGTGCATGCTGATGCATCATCTTCGGGTGTGTTCATTACAGAGAACTGTTTCTTAGTATCCTTTACGTCCTGGGTATGTGATACCAGATCAGGATCCCAGATATGTAATCTGTTACATAGGGCTACAGCTAGGTAAAGAACTGAGAACGGGTGATAAGTTTCATGAGGCAGAAAACGGGGCAAGTGTTGCAGCCAAGTCTGTTGGTCACTGTCACCCTGTATTACGAATACATTGATTCTGAACGAATGTTATTAGATACCGAACCTGATATGCAAAATCATATCTGTCTCTTTATTAGTAAAGAAACGATAAAATTTTGTATTGTTGGATAATGTTTTGAACATTTCCTATATCAAAAGTTGATCAGTTCGGGCACGTTATCTAAAAGCATTGATGTTCTAAATCAAACTACGGTTCTTTAGTATACAGAACACACACAAGAGGAAGAGTTCAGAAATGAACGAATCCTTCTTGAGGTATTGTAGACTAGGTCATATCAATGCGACCCGACTAGCTGAAGTTACATTTAGGTGCATATTTAAATCAGTTTGAATTTACATCTTGTGAAACTTGCCAGTCATGTCACAGAGATAAGATGACCATAGCTCTGTTTACTGGAAACAGAGAAAGAGTTAGTGAACTCTTGGGATGATACATGTTGATGTATGTTAGGTCCCCTGTCTACAGATGCTAAGACCAGTTCTTTGTACTTCATTAAATTCTCTGATAATCTCTTTAGATTCAGACATATGTTCTTGTTGAAACACAAGTCCGAACCTTTTGAGATATTCACAGAATATAAGTTAGAAGTAGAGAACCAAAACGGGTATAAGTATTATGTCCTTTGATGTGATCAAGGAAGAGAATACTTGAGCACGGAAATCCTGGAATATTCTAAAGGAGAATGAGATTCTCTCTCAGCATTACTCCTCTGTATACACCATAGCATGATGGTATATCGGGGTGGAGAGAATAACACCCTATGTGATTAGGTGTGCTCTATGATGAGTACTACTGAGTTACCTATTTCCTTTTGGGAGTTATGCACTTGAGAAGCTGCATACCTATTGAATAGGGTTCAAATCTAATCAGTTGCCTACCACTTCATATTTGATATGATAGGGGAAGAGCCCATCTCTTAAGTTAGTTAAGATTTGGGGTTGTCCAGCCTATGTCTGAAAAGCAAAATCCGGACAAGCTCGAGGCAAGGTCTGTTATGTACAACTGGAAATGTTTCAGCTATACAAACTACAGCAGATGATTTGATAAAACCAAAGGATTCAATAGTTACCAACGAACCTCAGCCTCTCCGCCGATCTAGTAGGGTTCCTCACCCACCTGAGAGATACTTCGGTTTCTCTATGACAGTGGGAGTGAGGATTGCATCATAAGATGATGACCCAACTAGTTTCGAGCTGGCCATCAGGAGTGGGACTCTGTAAGAATGGCTGGATGCTTAGCGATCTGAGATGGAATCCTTATACACCAACAAAGTATGGACTTTGGATGCTATATCTGAAGGGTTAAATCCCCATCAGGAGCAAGTACATCTTGAGAAGATTACTTGGTGTAGATGGAAAAGTTGAGACTTTCAAAGCTAGACTTGTTAAAGGTTTGCATCATTGACCAGGTGTGGATCATGAGGAAACCTTTTTCTAAGGAGCTATGCTTAAGTCCATCCAGATCCTACTTACCACGGCTACATACCATGACTACGATATCTGGTGGTTGGGTGTCTTGACAGCTTTTCTAAATGATGTTTTAGAATAGAGCGTCTATAAGTACACAGCCAGAGTGCCTCGTAGACAGTGGGAGCAGCGGAAACGTGTGCAAGATGTTTTATGTGATAAAGCAGGCATCGCGGAGCTGGAACATCTGTTTTGATGAAGTAGTCAAAGAGTTTGACATCATCAAAATGGTAGATGAACCTTGTATAAACAAAAAGGTAGTAGAGAGTATGGTGGTGATCCTCGTAGAGTACGTGGATGACATGCTCTTGATAGGGAAGGAGTTTCCTATGCTACGCTCGGTCAATCTCCGCTTATCACAATGATTCTCCATATAGGATCAAAGTGATACCTCCTAAATCCTGGGTTTTGGATCTAAGAGTTAGATCTAATTGGATATTAGGATTATCACTAGTTGTAGTGAGATGGTATCAATCGATCCTGAGGAGAATCACTGGAAGGGTTCCAGGGTGATAACTACGACTGAAAGTCAGTCACAGGCATTGTCTGTACCCTCAGTAAAGGGACGGTATGTTAGAAGAGTTCCAAGCTAGATACCGTGGCATACTAGACGATAAAGGCAGGATACATCGCTACTTAAGATGCTACCAAAGAGGCAGTCTGGGTGTATATTAGTTTATGAGATAAACTTTGTTCCTCCCATTGTGTGACAATGGAGTTATGGCTTATGCCAAGGAACGCCGGTCCCATCAGTGATCCAGACATATTCTAAGGCAGTGTCACCTGATCATGGAGATGCTTGATCTCCAAGGGATCGAGATTAGGAGAGTAGACTCAGAGGAAGACACAGCGGATCCACTCACAAAGGCCTGTTCCCAGAGAGAGATTTTTATGGGATGGTTGAGTATGAGATTGTAAGTGCACGGCGGCGCCCCGGACGTCAATCCGACGGCCAAATACGGAAGCGGTGATAAACTTTAATTTTGCGAACTTAGCAAACCGGCACCACCGCGCACTAAACCCCGGATTGGGCCATTAAACTTGTTCTAGCTAAATACAAGACGGGTTAGAGATATACCGAATGATCCGAGTCCTCCGGTCTTCTCGTCGTCGTCCCGATCTCCTGCGGAAAATCCGGTCGTCGCCTCCTCGTCGGAAAGGGCACCACGTAGCCGGAATCTATTACGGGCTCCCACCTCTTGACCGAGGCAACTCGGGCGCGAAGATGGCTAGCCGACGTGTCCAAGGGATGCTGTAGAATAGTGTAGTAGCCATGTCTCTTTTGGGGTTTAAGAGGTTGCCATTTATGGAGGAATTTTTGGACAAGAATTTTTCATGGATGCTAGAGAAAAATGGAGCATGGTTTTTCAAAAGGGGGCTCGGCCAAAAACCCAACAGCACCTTCTGTCCCAATTAATCTCAATGTAACCTTTTATATTAATCATGCATCAACCTCCAGCACACTCATTTTTGGCTCATTCCTCACTTAATAAATTAATCCACACTCACATAAATCAAACCCCACTCCAAACCTACACAGTGGCCGGCCCCAAATTCCAAGAACCAAGTGGGAAAATCAATGGAATAATTCAAGTGGAAAAAGGAATTAAGATAAGGTCACACCAATTTCCAACTCAACAACCATACCTCAAACTTTAAACCCATACCCTCTTATTAAATGCAAGTGATGGTAAAGAGAATGATAATGGTCATATCATAAACCCACATATGCAAGAAACCCCCTCCTCAAATGTAATTTGCAAAACTGCAAATTACCCCCTCCATCGGAAAAGTCCGGCCGGGAAAGAACAAAGGAAAACCGGCCGGAACGGAATGCAAACTGGCAACTCCAGAAAACTGGTCCCGTAATAAATTACAGGAGAACCCCGATACTGTGCATACACACCCGCATCTGTATTCCGTCCGGATACAAATGCAAAGAGACAAAATCTACACTGTACTATACTAGGATCCGGCTTAAACCAAAGCCGGCTAGTAATATCCGTCCGATCCTGATTCGTGCAATACCGCACGTATCTGATCGAACCCTGCCATATATCTATACAGCCTCTAGTACAAACCGTCCGATCCTGATCCGTGCAATACCGCACGTATCTGATCGGACCCTGCCATATCTCCATACGGCCTCTACAGCGTTTCGCCCGAAAGCTTGAGTAACTGAAAGTGTGGTGGACTCTAAAGACTCATCAATACTATGGCTGTGGATTTAACCACTAGCACGTCAGAGGTATAAGCCAATACGTAACGGGCCACCAGCTATTGACTAAAAGGGACGTCGATAAGCGAACTCATCCTGACACCCTACTGAGCCTGTCAGTGACAATATCCGTACAGTCCGGTCCGTTCGTCTATGAGCATCGCATGTCGGGCCTAGGGGGTGGATAAAAGTCAGACCCCCAAAAGCGGTACAAGTCGTGTCGGAGTGTAGCCCAGAACACCCTGAGATACTACTGGAATACCTACCAGTAAATCTCCTGCCTTGGCCAAGGACTTCGTGTAATGGCTCTTCTAGACACAGCGCGACCTCACCCCCAATACCGGGAGAGACGAACCCCCGAAGATCTGCTCACTGCCTCCATGTGGCTCGGGACTGTACCCAACTAAAACCTGTTTGCACGACTCCTTTGAGCCGTGGTAGGGTAGTAATCAAAGCACAGTGGGAACTCACACGAGACAAATGACGATCCCCAGGTCGATGAACTAACCTGTACACATGTCACCTGGGAACTGCTATCTGACGTCAGGTATAAGACCAACTAGCATGTTCCCGGCGAGTCCTGTCCGGTGTACTCATAACCCAATGAGCACCTGTATACATCTTAGGTGATCCAACTGACACCAGTGGCTTGTGAGACCGGCCACCGCCCCTCGTCGGGGTCTCGACTGTATACACTAGTCTACTCTGGAGAATCGATGCCCTGTCTCGAAACTCCCACGACTAGGGACCATTTAAGGATGTGCTTGTAGACCCCAGCTCTCACGTATATGATCGCCCTCATACTGCTGGCAGTCAAGCAAGAATCCAAGGGGCTCTATCAACGTGCAATAGCGACCTGTCAGGTCACCTAAAGCAGTACACGATGATAAAGGTAAACCAGATAGCATACTATCATCTCGAGTAAGACTGTCGTACCGGGATAGGTCCTCCCTCAATCATTGCAATCACGTGCCTGTGATCCAATAATTGACTCTGAGGGCACTATCTCCAACAATCTCCCACTTGCACTCAAGGCTAATTATTGCGATGTCGCATACTCACAGCCCGTGTGATACCGAACACCCAACTCCTCTACAAGTCAGTCTCACAAAGCTCGTTTGCGAGACTATTGCGTTCGAGGAATAGCCTCAGCGAGTGGATCCGCTCTGATGTATCTTTCTATGTCTCTCTATATCTCAAGTTCGCGGAGAAAGCCATCTCCCGAAATGAGCAATACTTGTCTTAGAATGTCTGGATGTCTGATGGGACCGAGCTCATAAATGAACTCCAAATCCAAACTTCTTAGACTGTATCGTCAACTGAACTTAATCAGTATCCTGCGCCATGCCTCCCTCAGTATTGCCTTGGATCACCTGTCCAGAATACTGCCCCTCGTCAGAAGGAAAACTATAACTCTGACAACCTCCTTGTCGTCCATGTCACCTTGGAAGCCTGGAATGATAACTGTCTCCCAAATGAGGCAGTCGTTATCATATCCCTAGAACATCCACATATGTTCTAAAACTGCTTCCGACTGCTTCTCCAGGATTGGATCAATGTCAACTTATTGCATCTCGTGCAAGAACAACATCTGGTGTGGTACTTGACATCTCATGATTGACTCAATTGCCTAAGCAAGTGATCTGCCAATCATGCGCATCCCTCTCCCCTTTAGTCTATAAGACACCTTTAGAGAGGGTGACTCCATCACCTGCAGGTACACTACCGTGCCAGGAGTCGTCCATTCTAAATACTCTTAGAATGCTGTCAAAGTACCCTGATTGGGAAACCACCCAAGTCTAGATCTAAAAACCATAGATTTAGTAACCAGTATGTCTGATATTGTATCCAAGTCCTTTGTGGAGAAACCACTGTGTGACGACCAAAGTATAACCGATCGTAGTATAGGAGTATCACTTTCTACTTTGTGTATGTCATCCAATACCAGGATATCACACCCTACTACCTTCTCAACAGATCCATCCCCTATTCTGATGACGTCAAACCTATGACTGTCATATCAGAAATTGATGATCTATCTCCGCTATATCTGCTTTAGTCTATAAATAGATATAAGCCTGATGTCCACCAATGCTTCCGCTGCTCCCACTGACTACGACAACCCTCAGGCAGAGTTATATAGACGTGCACTTCTAAAGCTAGTTTAGAACGACGCTATACTCATCCTCCTGCCGGGTCTCGCAGCCTGGAACAACAACAATGGCAAGTGTGGGTAAACAAGAACTTCCCTGTCACCGTCCTTGAGGCTACCGGAGTGCCTCTCGGGTGCCTGAAGTTACCCACCTTATCTGCGGAGTGGCCAATGGAATGTCAAATCAGATTGAATCTTTAGGTTCCTTATCAAATCTTCAGTAATCGTTTGCGGTTCTGGAATCGCTTCCAGTTCTACCATACTCCCACTACTGTTTTCTGAAAAATAACCATTTCTTTTTAAAATGTGGCGAGTTAAGAACAATATCACTATTGATCTTCCAGATGGTAGAAAATCAACCCTCGTCATAGCCTGGGTCAACCCACAAACAGCCATTACAGAAACGTGCCTTGAGTTATCCAGAGTCTGGTTTTAATCATAAGCCGGACAACTCCCCGTACCTTAACAATGTTAAGATATGAACTGTACTATATCCAATATAGAACCAGAGGCACTGATTTAATTGAACCAGATTCAAATCATGCAGCTATCTCCAGTGCATGTCAACTAAATGGAGAGAGGCCGATCAGCGTTACTCAACTTAGGAACGCTTCCAATTATGAGTAACCTGAAAGAGAAGCAATTTCTCTTTATCATTACTGAATACCATACACAACTATCTACATCTTCGATTACTTTGAAGAATCCCGATACTTGCTATACCTGGTTCTCTACTCTATTCAAATACCTATAACTCCTCAAAACTTAGACCCTGTGTTTCTTCGAAACACATGTCTAAGAACTAGAGAAGTTAAAAGTAAACAGAATATAGTATGAGGACCATCCCCTCTGTCCTAATGGACACTGGACAACATACAATACTCTGTATAAGTCCGCTGAGTCTAACAACTCTTTCACTGTATGTCGTAGGTTGAAAACTGTACTTATGATTAAGAAGAATTACACCGCTGTTTAATGCTCCTTACCCAACCATCCACTGATATAGGTAAATGTCATCGACATAATATCAAAAAGGTATATCTCACTCTATGAAAATAGACGTACAGATATATCAATTTGAAATTGGTGCACAACAGCGGATATTCAAAACCAAATATTTGCCGACCGGCAAACAGCCCAGGTGATCTCCTCAAATATCACCGATTACAACGAATCCCGATATAATGAGGATGATCACCCAATTCCCAATAACTTACTCCCACTCATCATCTGTAAAACCATACAGATGTGAGAATCAAACCTGGTAAATACATACCCTGGAGCAAGTGTCTAATCGGGAAATCAGTTTTCTTTTAACAGTACACAGTTGAACTGAAACAATGAAATGTTTCGATGGGGTATTCTGGTATTCCTAGTATTGCCTCTTCCATTATCCAGATTTACAACCATAACCGTATAATTCTTTGCCACCTCTCCAAATCCCTTTATATGTCTTTAGTCATTACCTTCTGCACACCACTTTAGGCCAATTGGTTTTCTTCCTTCCCTACCGTTCGGCACCAGCCTATGGTTTGGAAGAAGACTATCCAATAAGCATAATGGGTGTACTGTCCTGATCCCAGGAGCACTCGCAATGCGAGAGAAGGTGAAGATAAAAGACAACTGAATAAACCTTATTCCTATTTCTCCTGAACCAGAATCCATCCCCGAACTGGAACAAGTTCCTTTTGAGTTCGTATATAACCATACGATGGAGTATCCAATAAACTGTGGATCTTCGTAGTGATACGGAGTGTCCTGGAGAAATACAAAGGTGATTTAGGATTGGCGAAGGAATACTTGGTTTGGTTGTGAATCAGCAGTCGCAATTTACTTTGCCCTCTTACTAATCCCTTGCTTTGTCTTAATCTTAATACCTTCTGCACACCATCGTTATGCTAATTGGTTTTCTTCATTTCCCACTGTTCGGCACCAGCCTAAAGTTTGGAAGAAGACTATCCAATTTGCGTAATAGGTGTACTATCTCCTAAGCTAAGGAGTACTCGTAACTTGAGAGAAGGCAAAAGGGAAAAGACAACTGAATAATCCTATCCGTTTTCTCCAGAACCGGAAACCATCCTCGAATTCCTTCGAGTTCGTATCTAACCATACGATGGTTTTGTCCAATGGAAGTGGACGTTCGTAGTAATACGGGGTGTCCTGGAGAAAAAGGGTAAAAGTAGGAGTGGCAATGAGGTCTGCAACTCTGACAATCCAAAAGCCAATGTTAAGAAGGTTCGGTCAACTTGGTCATTGAGTCATAGTCTTAGGGTCGGGTCGATGGTCGCTGCCAAAGAGAGAGAGAAAAGAAACACTCAGCGTGCACTCTACCCTAGATCAGAATGGTTACCAATTTATCTAATCTGGAAACCTCCCACTGTACCTCAAATTCTCCTCCAAACCTGAAAGAAGAATTAGTCGGGGTCACCCGAGGAGTAAACTAACTCATCAGTAGGAATCGGAATCCAACTATCATCGCATGATAACGTGACGGAATCCGCTCACGGTATCACACTCCAGAAGGTATGCGCATATCTGGCAAGTTTCAGTTCTTTTGAAACTCCCGATGTGGATTTCTACCCAAGGCTCTTATGATCTTGACTTTGGCCAACATATCATAAGTCACATGTCAAGTTCAACCCGTCATTCTCCAGGTTAATTTGAGCCCACCCGTACATACCCTTGACTTGGGCCAAAATGGTAGTACGACTGCCCCAAACCAACACATCTATCTATGCTGCATATGAATACCCCAATAGCTACCAATCACTGTGCCTTGACTTTGGCCAACATACACAGCTTGAATACTATTGACTACCCATATGAAACGACGGAGGGCTACGAATGGTTTCTGGCGAAAACCTTTAACGTAATGAACTTGATATCGTTGAAGGAACTGATAGCTTTTTAGAAAATATAGTGACGAAAACCTTTACTAAAGAGGTCACTCCCGGTGAAGGGATCTCGGCTCTTTCGCCGTAGAATGGGGTGCAGGATATTCCAACTGAATACCACGGTGCAAAGCAAAAGTAATCGGCTATAGTGAAGTTAATGCCCTGACGCAAACTTTTGTCCAAGGGGTCACTCCCGGTGAAGGGATCTCGGCCCTTGCCTCGTCGACTGAGGAGCAGGATATTCCAACTGAATACCACGATGCAAAACAAAAGTGAACGTCCTTGCAATAACAGCTTTTTGAAAAGTGTTCCAACAACATCAGATTAGGTTTGTTTATCTTGCATTGATCCGAATCAATGCGGTCCCATCAATTGATCACACCACAAAGAACGAAAATATACTGACGTACGTATATGCCATCCGCATTCGCCACTGGGTCCCATCATCACCCGTTAGGTTAGCTAACTAACGGCAGAGCGGGGACTGGACTAGCGCGGATGAAAAACATATACAACATCTACTAATATATATACCAATATATTATATTTCGCTCAAGGCGTGAATAAAATGCAACATCACAGAAATGTACAGCATCACAGAACAATACAGATATCTGGGATCCCCGGGTTTCACAGAGCCACTGCTGAAACCCGACGTTCCCCTGGTCGTGTGGATAGCCTGTGCAATGAAATCCTAAACCCCCTACGAGTGCGGCGAATAGCCAGCCAATCCTGGAGTGAAGCCCCCTCCGTCCCAATGCCATGAGATGCGGGCTTGTTGCCTTCTAGAACCCGGCTATCCGTGCACCCCTCCGCGGGGTAACCCTAGTACAGAAAGTAAAATATACATACAACGGGTACATCGACCGCAACCTGGTCGTGCCCCAAAAGAATAATACATACAAGCAGTGACGGCAGTCCACATGTCGGACGCTCGTCCCGCAATATCAAATGTACATAATACAACAGAAACTGTACTAGCATTGCATCCAGGCTATCCCCCACGACCGATCCGCAACATCACAGCAAAAACACAAAACATCAACGTGAAAGTCACGTTCGCAAATCCGTCCAACCGGGCTATAGCAGTTAGACCGGATTTACCGATCGAGTGACATTCACGGTCGCAGATATAATGTAAATACTGTGAAATAATGTATTTAAAATATCCGATCGATCAAACTTTAACAAGTGGGCCCCAAAGTACTACTGTAGCACTCACAGAAAATCTGGGCCCAATATTAATATTCCAAAACCCATAAAATAATCCCAGAAACCCACTGGAAAATTTCGAAGCATTGATCCCACAAACCTGCGGCGGAACCGCGGCCAAAGAGGGGTTATGGCCGCGGTTCCGCGGTCGTACGGAGGGATCATGTTGTCGAATTTTCCCAGTTTTCTTAGAACTCCCTGCACATCATTTTGAGACCACCTGAAAAATTTTTAGAGGCCAAAAAATTTCAACAGAAAACTGATGTGTACAAAAATGCAAGTTTTGGAATTTTGGTCGATCGGAAATGAAAAACACATCAAACGAAGCTAGACGAAGTTAATGGCGAGGCTCTGATACCACTGTAAGTGCACGGCGGCGCCCCGGACGTCAATCCGACGGCCAAATACGGAAGCGGTGATAAACTTTAATTTTGCGAACTTAGCAAACCGGCACCACCGCGTACTAAACCCCGGATCGGGCCAGTAAACTTGTTCTAGCTAAATACAAGACGGGTTAGAGATATACCGAATGATCCGAGTCCTCCGGTCTTCTCGTCGTCATCCCGATCTCCTGCGGAAAATCCGGTCGTCGCCTCCTCGTCGGAAAGGGCACCACGTAGCCGGAATGTATTACGGGCTCCCACCTCTTGACCGAGGCAACTCGGGCGCGAAGATGGCTAGCCGACGCGTCCAAGGGATGCTGTAGAATAGTGTAGTAGCCATGTCTCTTTTGGGGTTTAAGAGGTTGCCATTTATGGAGGAATTTTTGGACAAGAATTTTTCATGGATGCTAGAGAAAAATGGAGCATGCTTTTTCAAAAGGGGGCTCGGCCAAAAACCCAACAGCACCTTCTGTCCCAATTAATCTCAATGTAACCTTTTATATTAATCATGCATCAACCTCCAGCACACTCATTTTTGGCTCATTCCTCACTTAATAAATTAATCCACACTCACATAAATCAAACCCCACTCCAAACCTACACAGTGGCCGGCCCCAAATTCCAAGAACCAAGTGGGAAAATCAATGGAATAATTCAAGTGGAAAAAGGAATTAAGATAAGGTCACACCAATTTCCAACTCAACAACCATACCTCAAACTTTAAACCCATACCCTCTTATTAAATGCAAGTGATGGTAAAGAGAATGATAATGGTCATATCATAAACCCACATATGCAAGAAACCCCCTCCTCAAATGTAATTTGCAAAACTGCAAATTACCCCCTCCATCGGAAAAGTCCGGCCGGGAAAGAACAAAGGAAAACCGGCCGGAACGGAATGCAAACTGGCAACTCCAGAAAACTGGTCCCGTAATAAATTACAGGAGAACCCCGATACTGTGCATACACACCCGCATCTGTATTCCGTCCGGATACAAATGCAAAGAGACAAAATCTACACTGTACTATACTAGGATCCGGCTTAAACCAAAGCCGGCTAGTAATATCCGTCCGATCCTGATCCGTGCAATACCGCACGTATCTGATCGAACCCTGCCATATATCTATACAGCCTCTAGTACAAACCGTCCGATCCTGATCCGTGCAATACCGCACGTATCTGATCGGACCCTGCCATATCTCCATACGGCCTCTACAGCGTTTCGCCCGAAAGCTTGAGTAACTGAAAATGTGGTGGACTCTAAAGACTCATCAATACTATGGCTGTGGATTTAACCACTAGCACGTCAGAGGTATAAGCCAATACGTAACGGGCCACCAGCTATTGACTAAAAGGGACGTCGATAAGCGAACTCATCCTGACACCCTACTGAGCCTGTCAGTGACAATATCCGTACAGTCCGGTCCGTTCGTCTATGAGCATCGCATGTCGGGCCTAGGGGGTGGGTAAAAGTCAGACCCCCAAAAGCGGTACAAGTCGTGTCGGAGTGTAGCCCAGAACACCCTGAGATACTACTGGAATACCTACCAGTAAATCTCCTGCCTTGGCCAAGGACATCGTGTAATGGCTCTCCTAGACACAGCGCGACCTCACCCCCAATACCGGGAGAGACGAACCCCCGAAGATCCGCTCACTGCCTCCATGTGGCTCGGGACTGTACCCAACTAAAACCTGTTTGCACGACTCCTTTGAGCCGTGGTAGGGTAATAATCAAAGCACAGTGGGAACTCACACGAGACAAATGACGATCCCCAGGTCGATGAACTAACCTGTACACATGTCACCTGGGAACTGCTATCTGACGTCAGGTATAAGACCAACTAGCATGTTCCCGGCGAGTCCTGTCCGGTGTACTCATAACCCAATGAGCACCTGTATACATCTTAGGTGATCCAACTGACACCAGTGGCTTGTGAGACCGGCCACCGCCCCTCGTCGGGGTCTCGACTGTATACACTAGTCTACTCTGGAGAATCGATGCCCTGTCTCGAAACTCCCACGACTAGGGACCATTTAAGGATGTGCTTGTAGACCCCAGCTCTCACGTATATGATCGCCCTCATACTGCTGGCAGTCAAGCAAGAATCCAAGGGGCTCTATCAATGTGCAATAGCGACATGTCAGGTCACCTAAAGCAGTACACGATGATAAAGGTAAACCAGATAGCATACTATCATCTCGAGTAAGACTGTCGTACCGGGATAGGTCCTCCCTCAATCATTGCAATCACGTGCCTGTGATCCAATAATTGACTCTGAGGGCACTATCTCCAACAATCTCCCACTTGCACTCAAGGCTAATTATTGCGATGTCGCATACTCACAGCCCGTGTGATACCGAACACCCAACTCCTCTACAAGTCAGTCTCACAAAGCTCGTTTGCGAGACTATTGCGTTCGAGGAATAGCCTCAGCGAGTGGATCCGCTCTGATGTATCTTTCTATGTCTCTCTATATCTCAAGTTCGCGGAGAAAGCCATCTCCCGAAATGAGCAATACCTGTCTTAGAATGTCTGGATGTCTGATGGGACCGAGCTCATAAATGAACTCCAAATCCAAACTTCTTAGACTGTATCGTCAACTGAACTTAATCAGTATCCTGCGCCATGCCTCCCTCAGTATTGCCTTGGATCACCTGTCCAGAATACTGCCCCTCGTCAGAAGGAAAACTATAACTCTGACAACCTCCTTGTCGTCCATGTCACCTTGGAAGCCTGGAATGATAACTGTCTCCCAAATGAGGCTGTCGTTATCATATCCCTAGAACATCCACATATGTTCTAAAACTGCTTCCGACTGCTTCTCCAGGATTGGATCAATGTCAACTTATTGCATCTCGTGCAAGAACAACATCTGGTGTGGTACTTGACATCTCATGATTGACTCAATTGCCTAAGCAAGTGATCTGCCAATCATGCGCATCCCTCTCCCCTTTAGTCTATAAGACACCTTTAGAGAGGGTGACTCTATCACCTGCAGGTACACTACCGTGCCAGGAGTCGTCCATTCTAAATACTCTTAGAATGCTGTCAAAGTACCCTGATTGGGAAACCACCCAAGTCTAGATCTAAAAACCATAGATCTAGTAACCAGTATGTCTGATATTGTGTCCAAGTCCTTTGTGGAGAAACCACTGTGTGACGACCAAAGTATAACCGATCGTAGTATAGGAGTATCACTTCCTACTTTGTGTATGTCATCCAATACCAGGATATCACACCCTACTACCTTCTCAACAGATCCATCCCCTATTCTGATGACGTCAAACCTATGACTGTCATATCAGAAATAGATGATCTATCTCCGCTATATCTGCTTTAGTCTATAAATAGACATAAGCCTGATGTCCACCAATGCTTCCGCTGCTTCCACTGACTACGACAACCCTCTGGCAGAGTCAAATAGACGTGCACTTCAAAAGCTAGTTTAGAACGACGCTATACTCATCCTCCTGCCGGGTCTCGCAGCCTGGAACAACAACAATGGCAAGTGTGGCTAAACAAGAACTTCCCTGTCACCGTCCTTGAGGCTACCGGAGTGCCTCTCGGGTGCCTGAAGTTACCCACCTTATCTGCGGAGTGGCCAATGGAATGTCAAATCAGATTGAATCTTTAGGTTCCTTATCAAATCTTCAGTAATCGTTTGCGGTTCTGGAATCGCTTCCAGTTCTACCATACTCCCACTACTGTTTTCTGAAAAATAACCATTTCTTTTTAAAATGTGGCGAGTTAAGAACAATATCACTATTGATCTTCCAGATGGTAGAAAATCAACCCTCGTCATAGCCTGGGTCAACCCACAAACAGCCATTACAGAAACGTGCCTTGAGTTATCCAGAGTCTGGTTTTAATCATAAGCCGGACAACTCCCCGTACCATAACAATGTTAAGATATGAACTGTACTATATCCAATATAGAACCAGAGGCACTGATTTAATTGAACCAGATTCA
Organism: Agapanthus africanus; assembly: GCA_030015575.1. Lineage (NCBI taxonomy): Eukaryota > Viridiplantae > Streptophyta > Magnoliopsida > Asparagales > Amaryllidaceae > Agapanthus > Agapanthus africanus. The sequence continues at coordinate 364,813,771 of JASDDO010000001.1, read as the reverse complement.
AATCATGCAGCTATCTCCAGTGCATGTCAACTAAATGGAGAGAGGCCGATCAGCGTTACTCAACTTAGGAACGCTTCCAATTATGAGTAACCTGAAAGAGAAACAATTTCTCTTTATCATTACTGAATACCATACACAACTATCTACATCTTCGATTACTTTGAAGAATCCCGATACTTGCTATACCTGGTTCTCTACTCTATTCAAATACCTATAACTCCTCAAAACTTAGACCCTGTGTTTCTTCGAAACACATGTCTAAGAACTAGAGAAGTTAAAAGTAAACAGAATATAGTATGAGGACCATCCCCTCTGTCCTAATGGACACTGGACAACATACAATACTCTGTATAAGTCCGCTGAGTCTAACAACTCTTTCACTGTATGTCGTAGGTTGAAAACTGTACTTATGATTAAGAAGAATTACACCGCTGTTTAATGCTCCTTACCCAACCATCCACTGATATAGGTAAATGTCATCGACATAATATCAAAAAGGTATATCTCACTCTATGAAAATAGACGTACAGATATATCAATTTGAAATTGGTGCACAACAGCGGATATTCAAAACCAAATATTTGCCGACCGGCAAACAGCCCAGGTGATCTCCTCAAATATCACCGATTACAACGAATCCCGATATAATGAGGATGATCACCCAATTCCCAATAACTTACTCCCACTCATCATCTGTAAAACCATACAGATGTGAGAATCAAACCTGGTAAATACATACCCTGGAGCAAGTGTCTAATCGGGAAATCAGTTTTCTTTTAACAGTACACAGTTGAACTGAAACATTGAAATGTTTCGATGGGGTATTCTGGTATTCCTAGTATTGCCTCTTCCATTATCCAGATTCACAACCATAACCGTATAATTCTTTGCCACCTCTCCAAATCCCTTTATATGTCTTTAGTCATTACCTTCTGCACACCCCTTTAGGCCAATTGGTTTTCTTCCTTCCCTACCGTTCGGCACCAGCCTATGGTTTGGAAGAAGACTATCCAATAAGCATAATGGGTGTACTGTCCTGATCCCAGGAGCACTCGCAATGCGAGAGAAGGTGAAGATAAAAGACAACTGAATAAACCTTATTCATATTTCTCCTGAACCAGAATCCATCCCCGAACTGGAACAAGTTCCTTTTGAGTTCGTATATAACCATACGATGGAGTATCCCATAAACTGTGGATCTTCGTAGTGATACGGAGTGTCCTGGAGAAATACAAAGGTGATTTAGGATTGGCGAAGGAATACTTGGTTTGGTCGTGAATCAGCAGTCGCAATTTACTTTGCCCTCTTACTAATCCCTTGCTTTGTCTTAATCTTAATACTTTCTGCACACCATCGTTATGCTAATTGGTTTTCTTCATTTCCCACTGTTCGGCACCAGCCTAAAGTTTGGAAGAAGACTATCCAATTTGCGTAATAGGTGTACTATCTCCTAAGCTAAGGAGTACTCGTAACTTGAGAGAAGGCAAAAGGGAAAAGACAACTGAATAATCCTATCCGTTTTCTCCAGAACCGGAAACCATCCTCGAATTCCTTCGAGTTCGTATCTAACCATACGATGGTTTTGTCCAATGGAAGTGGACGTTCGTAGTAATACGGGGTGTCCTGGAGAAAAAGGGTAAAAGTAGGAGTGGCAATGAGGTCTGCAACTCTGACAATCCAAAAGCCAATGTTAAGAAGGTTCGGTCAACTTGGTCATTGAGTCATAGTCTTAGGGTCGGGTCGATGGTCGCTGCCAAAGAGAGAGAGAAAAGAAACACTCAGCGTGCACTCTACCCTAGATCAGAATGGTTACCAATTTATCTAATCTGGAAACCTCCCACTGTACCTCAAATTCTCCTCCAAACCTGAAAGAAGAATTAGTCGGGGTCACCCGAGGAGTAAACTAACTCATCAGTAGGAATCGGGATCCAACTATCATCGCATGATAACGTGACGGAATCCGCTCACGGTATCACACTCCAGAAGGTATGCGCATATCTGGCAAGTTTCAGTTCTTTTGAAACTCCCGATGTGGATTTCTACCCAAGGCTCTTATGACCTTGACTTTGGCCAACATATCATAAGTCACATGTCAAGTTCAACCCGTCATTCTCCAGGTTAATTTGAGCCCACCCGTACATACCCTTGACTTGGGCCAAAATGGTAGTACGACTGCCCCAAACCAACACATCTATCTATGCTGCATATGAATACCCCAATAGCTACCAATCACTGTGCCTTGACTTTGGCCAACATACACAGCTTGAATACTATTGACTACCCATATGAAACGACGGAGGGCTACGAATGGTTTCTGGCGAAAACCTTTAACGTAATGAACTTGATATCGTTGAAGGAACTGATAGCTTTTTAGAAAATATAGTGACGAAAACCTTTACTAAAGAGGTCACTCCCGGTGAAGGGATCTCGGCTCTTTCCCCGTAGAATGGGGTGCAGGATATTCCAACTGAATACCACGGTGCAAAGCAAAAGTAATCGGCTATAGTGAAGTTAATGCCCTGACGCAAACTTTTGTCCAAGGGGTCACTCCCGGTGAAGGGATCTCGGCCCTTGCCTCGTCGACTGAGGAGCAGGATATTCCAACTGAATACCACGATGCAAAACAAAAGTGAACGTCCTTGCAATAACAGCTTTTTGAAAAGTGTTCCAACAACATCAGATTAGGTTTGTTTATCTTGCATTGATCCGAATCAATGCAGTCCCATCAATTGATCACACCACAAAGAACGAAAATATACTGACGTACGTATATGCCATCCGCATTCGCCACTGGGTCCAATCATCACCCGTTAGGTTAGCTAACTAACGGCAGAGCGGGGACTGGACTAGCGCGGATGAAAAACATATACAACATCTACTAATATATATACCAATATATTATATTTCGCTCAAGGCGTGAATAAAATGCAACATCACAGAAATGTACAGCATCACAGAACAATACAGATATCTGGGATCCCCGGGTTTCACAGAGCCACTGCTGAAACCCGACGTTCCCCTGGTCGTGTGGATAGCCTGTGCAATGAAATCCTAAACCCCCTACGAGTGCGGCGAATAGCCAGCCAATCCTGGAGTGAAGCCCCCTCCGTCCCAATGCCATGAGATGCGGGCTTGTTGCCTTCTAGAACCCGGCTATCCGTGCACCCCTCCGCGGGGTAACCCTAGTACAGAAAGTAAAATATACATACAACGGGTACATCGACCGCAACCTGGTCGTGCCCCAAAAGAATAATACAAACAGGCAGTGACGGCAGTCCACATGTCGGACGCTCGCCTCGCAATATCAAATGTACATAATACAACAGAAACTGTACTAGCATTGCATTCAGGCTATCCCCCACGACCGATCCGCAACATCACAGCAAAAACACAAAACATCAACGTGAAAGTCACGTTCGCAAATCCGTCCAACCGGGCTATAGCAGTTAGACCGGATTTACCGATCGAGTGACATTCACGGTCGCAGATATAATGTAAATACTGTGAAATAATGTGTTTAAAATATCCGATCGATCAAACTTTAACAAGTGGGCCCCAAAGTACTACTGTAGCACTCACAGAAAATCTGGGCCCAATATTAATATTCCAAAACCCATAAAATAATCCCAGAAGCCCACTGGAAAATTTCGAAGCATTGATCCCACCAACCTGCGGCGGAACCGCGGCCAAAGAGGGGTTATGGCCGCGGTTCCGCGGTCGTACGGAGGGATTATGTTGTCGAATTTTCCCAGTTTTCTTATAACTCCCTGCACATCATTTTGAGACCACCTGAAAAATTTTTAGAGGCCAAAAAATTTCAACAGAAAACTGATGTGTACAAAAATGCAAGTTTTGGAATTTTGGTCGATCGGAAATGAAAAACACATCAAACGAAGCTAGACGAAGTTAATGGCGAGGCTCTGATACCACTGTAAGTGCATGGCGGCGCCCCGGACGTCAATCCGACGGCCAAATACGGAATCGGTGATAAACTTTAATTTTGCGAACTTAGCAAACCGGCACCACCGCGCACTAAACCCCGGATCGGGCCAGTAAACTTGTTCTAGCTAAATACAAGACGGGTTAGAGATATACCGAATGATCCGAGTCCTCCGGTCTTCTCGTCGTCGTCCCGATCTCCTGCGGAAAATCCGGTCGTCGCCTTCTCGTCGGAAAGGGCACCACGTAGCCGGAATCTATTACGGGCTCCCACCTCTTGACCGAGGCAACTCGGGCGCGAAGATGGCTAGCCGACGCGTCCAAGGGATGCTGTAGAATAGTGTAGTAGCCATGTCTCTTTTGGGGTTTAAGAGGTTGCCATTTATGGAGGAATTTTTGGACAAGAATTTTTCATGGATGCTAGAGAAAAATGGAGCTTGCTTTTTCAAAAGGGGGCTCGGCCAAAAACCCAACAGCACCTTCTGTCCCAATTAATCTCAATGTAACCTTTTATATTAATCATGCATCAACCTCCAGCACACTCATTTTTGGCTCATTCCTCACTTAATAAATTAATCCACACTCACATAAATCAAACCCCACTCCAAACCTACACAGTGGCCGGCCCCAAATTCCAAGAACCAAGTGGGAAAATCAATGGAATAATTCAAGTGGAAAAAGGAATTAAGATAAGGTCACACCAATTTCCAACTCAACAACCATACCTCAAACTTTAAACCCATACCCTCTTATTAAATGCAAGTGATGGTAAAGAGAATGATAATGGTCATATCATAAACCCACATATGCAAGAAACCCCCTCCTCAAATGTAATTTGCAAAACTGCAAATTACCCCCTCCATCGGAAAAGTCCGGCCGGGAAAGAACAAAGGAAAACCGGCAGGAACGGAATGCAAACTGGCAACTCCAGAAAACTGGTCCCGTAATAAATTACAGGAGAACCCCGATACTGTGCATACACACCCGCATCTGTATTCCGTCCGGATACAAATGCAAAGAGACAAAATCTACACTGTACTATACTAGGATCCGGCTTAAACCAAAGCCGGCTAGTAATATCCGTCCGATCCTGATCCGTGCAATACCGCACGTATCTGATCGAACCCTGCCATATATCTATACAGCCTCTAGTACAAACCGTCCAATCCTGATCCGTGCAATACCGCACGTATCTGATCGGACCCTGCCATATCTCCATACGGCCTCTACAGCGTTTCGCCCGAAAGCTTGAGTAACTGAAAGTGTGGTGGACTCTAAAGACTCATCAATACTATGGCTGTGGATTTAACCACTAGCACGTCAGAGGTATAAGCCAATACGTAACGGGCCACCAGCTATTGACTAAAAGGGACGTCGATAAGCGAACTCATCCTGACACCCTACTGAGCCTGTCAGTGACAATATCCGTACAGTCCGGTCCGTTCGTCTATGAGCATCGCATGTCGGGCCTAGGGGGTGGGTAAAAGTCAGACGCCCAAAAGCGGTACAAGTCGTGTCGGAGTGTAGCCCAGAACACCCTGAGATACTACTGAAATACCTACCAGTAAATCTCCTGCCTTGGCCAAGGACTTCGTGTAATGGCTCTCCTAGACACAGCGCGACCTCACCCCCAATACCGGGAGAGACGAACCCCCGAAGATCCGCTCACTGCCTCCATGTGGCTCGGGACTGTACCCAACTAAAACCTGTTTGCACGACTCCTTTGAGCCGTGGTAGGGTAGTAATCAAAGCACAGTGGGAACTCACACGAGACAAATGACGATCCCCAGGTCGATGAACTAACCTGTACACATGTCACCTGGGAACTGCTATCTGACGTCAGGTATAAGACCAACTAGCATGTTCCCGGCGAGTCCTGTCCGGTGTACTCATAACCCAATGAGCACCTGTATACATCTTAGGTGATCCAACTGACACCAGTGGCTTGTGAGACCGGCCACCGCCCCTCGTCGGGGTCTCGACTGTATACACTAGTCTACTCTGGAGAATCGATGCCCTGTCTCGAAACTCCCACGACTAGGGACCATTTAAGGATGTGCTTGTAGACCCCAGCTCTCACGTATATGATCGCCCTCATACTGCTGGCAGTCAAGCAAGAATCCAAGGGGCTCTATCAACGTGCAATAGCGACCTGTCAGGTCACCTAAAGCAGTACACGATGATAAAGGTAAACCAGATAGCATACTATCATCTCGAGTAAGACGGTCGTACCGGGATAGGTCCTCCCTCAATCATTGCAATCACGTGCCTGTGATCCAATAATTGACTCTGAGGGCACTATCTCCAACAGAGATACTCCAACCACTGCTATCAGATGGCCCTAGTGCAAGTGGGAGATTGTTAGTTATATGTATGCCTTAGAGGCCATTACTGTACATTGGATGTATATTGTAGTGGATGCTAGGACATATATAGGGAGGACTTTCTTGCTCGACATGATAGTATGCTATCTGGTTACTCTTTACCTTAACGTGTACATTGATTGTCTCTCTATTACATGTTGGTAAAGCCCTTAGGATGTGTACTTGACTACCTGGACTATGATGTAGATCATACTAGTGGGGACATGGTAGTCCATAAGTACATCCTTCAAAGTCCCTAGTCGTGGGTGTATCTAGACGGGGCATCGATATACCAGAGTAGACTAGCATATACCTTCTCGACCCATACAGATGGGCAATGGATGATCCCATATCCATTGGTGTTTGACATCAGAGATGATATACGGGTGCTCAGTGGAGACTGGGTACACTGGACGGACACGCCGAGAACTCCCAGATGGTATTATACCTTACGTCAGATGGCTGTTCTCTGGTGACACTGGTACAGAGTAGTCTGTTGACCCGAGATCGTCATAGAGTCTTGTGTGGTTCCTACTGTGCTTTGATTTCCATCTTACCACGTCCAAGAGGGCATGCAAAACGGTGGTTTTTGGGTACAGTCCCGAGTCACATGGAGGCAATGAGCGATAGGAGGAGATTCGTCTCTCCCGGTATAGGGAGTTGAAGTTGCGCTGTGTTCGATTGGCTATAACAGGAAATCCCTGGCCAGGGTTGCTGAGATTTACTGGTAAGTGTTACCAGTAGTTTCTCGAATTGTTATAGACCTCATATCGACACGACTTATCGAGCTATTGGGGTCTGACGTTTACCACCCCTAGGCAAGATATGCGACATATCAGACGACGAGACCGGACAGTACGGTATGTGTTACTGGTTGGATTCACTGGAGTGTGAGTGGGCTTGCTCGTCGATCTTCTGATCGCTCAATACCCGGGTGGCCGTTACGTTTAGCAGACCGCTTGCGGCTTGCGGGTGTTTGATATGATCATCATCTGCTGCCGGCATATTGACGAGTCTTTAGAGTCCTACACAGAGGTTTCCTGGCTCAAGCGAAACGAAATAGGAGCGCATATGAGATATGTGCGGGACCAAGAATAATGCGTGTATGTGATACCGTATTCTATTCTCGCGATGAATGTATCGAATGGTTATATGCGATATAACCTAGTTATCGAATCGAGGGTTGATTCGATAAGCCGATACATTGGATACTAGTCGGTTATATGCGATATGACCGGATCGTTAAATCAAGTGTTGATTTAATGATTTAATGCTTAATTATATATATGATATATTACTTTGCATTAACTAGTATTGGTTCACTTTAAATGGATTTTCTCACTTGGATTGTGCACATTGTATATGTGATATACTTTTGTACACAAGTTTGTTTCATGTTTGATGATACTTGCTCACTTGAGTTTGTGTAAAGATTAAACCATGGTTATATGAATGATTAGGGTTTTGTTTTCTTTTTCATTTATCTTATTTAGTTATTCATTTGGAAAATGATAAGCATTAAGAGAAAATGGTGGCTAACTTTGTTTTCTAGTTGAAGCTTCATGAAGTTTTGACCATAGTCACCATTTTGTCTCATGCTTAACCCTAACCATTCCCACTAACCATGATTTATTCTCTACACTTGACCATGGTTCATTATATGATAAGTATTGTTTTTACTTTTAATTTTAATAACTCATGAGATTATCTTCTTCTTCTTCTTCATCTTCTACTTGAAGAAAAAGCTTGCCTCATCAATGGCAACTTGATGAAAAGAGTGAGAAATCCAATTCTAAAGTGAACCCACTTCCTATTTCTTCATCCTCTACCTCTTGCCAAGTAGCAGAGTGTGTTTTCTTCACAAGTTTAATGACTTGGTGAAGTGGGAGCTTGATCTTGTGATGCTTCGACGTAGATCATCTTCGGCACGAAGCCGACGACCTTGCCCGCCCATTTCTCCGATGAAGCCGACGCTAGAGCCCGGGATTTCATTTGGACAGCGGAGAGGACTTCATCACGGAGCCGTGGAGGTGAAGGACCGGATCTACAAAGGTTGTATTCCGTACTCTTAGTTAAAGTAGTTAACTAGTTGCTTGGTCGCCTAGATATCTAGCCAACGATCCGTATTAGGGTTTCTCGGCACCCGTAAATTTTGAAATTGGCATGATTGATGCCTTGTGAGACCTCTTGGGAGTGCCTAGGAACCCTACACCGGGTATATAGTGCGCGGTGGTGCCGGTTTGAGAAGTTAAAGTAAATCATCGCTTCCGCATTCCAGCGTCGGATTGACGGCCGGGGCGCCGCCGTGCACTTACAGTGGTATCAGAGCCTCACCATTAACCTAGTCTAGCTTGGTCTAATGTGTTTACAAGTTCGATCGAACGGATTTTCCGAAAACCCGATATCATGCACATCAGTTTTCTGTCAATTTTTTTCTGGCTCGAAAATTTTTTCAATGTGTTGCAGAAGTATGTGCAGGGACTTTTAAGCTTACTGTAAAAATTCGACACCATGATTCGTTAGGAAGACCGCGGAACCGCGGCCAAAACCCTCTTCTGGCCGCGGTTCGGCGGCAGTTCTGTGTTATCATTGTGCCAATTTTTTCTAGTCGGCTTTTGGGTTGGAAATAAGGTTTTTGGAACATTCTTTTTGGGCCCAGAATTTCTTTATGTGCTACAGTAGTGCTTTGGGGCCCACTTAGGAAAATTTGATCGATCGAAAAATTTTAAACACATTAGTTCACAGTATTTACATTATATCTGCGACCATGAATGTCACTTGATCGGTAAATCCTGTCTAACTGCTATAGCCCGGTTAGACGGATTTGCGAACGTGACATTCACGTTGATGTTCTGTGATTGTGCTGTGATGTTGTGGATCGGTCGTGGGGGAAAGCCTGGATGCAATGCTAGTACAGTTTTTGTTGTATTATGTACATTTGATGTTGCGGGGCGAGCGTCCGACATGTGGACTTCCGTCACTGCCTGTTTGTATTATTCTTTTGGGGCACGACCAGGTTGCGGTCGATGTACCCGTTGTATGTATATTTTACTTTCTGTACTAGGATTACCATGCGGAGGGGTGCCCGGATAGCCGGTTCTAGAGGGCAACGGGCCCGTATCTCATGGCATTGAGACGGAGGGGGCTTTACTCTAGAATTGGCGAGCTATTCGCCGCACTCGTAGGGGGTACAGGTTGACCCAGGAGGGGTGCCCAAGTTACCGGATTCCGTGAAGTGCTGGGTGGTCCATTCACGTTGCTGAATGGGGCTGCCTCGCTTCAGGTTTTGGCGGGTAACTTGCCGCGCCCGTAGGGGTCTAGGATTTTCATTGCACAGGCTATCCACACGACCAGGGGAACGTCGGGTTTCAGCGGCTCTGTGAAACCCGGGGATCCCAGATATCTGTATTGTTCTGTGATGCTGTACATTTCTTGATGTTGCATTTTATCACGCCTTGAGCGAAATATTATATATTGATATATATACCAGTAGATGTTGTATATGTTTTGCATCCACGCTAGTCCAGTCCTCGCTCTGTCGTTAGTTAGCTAACCTAACGGGTAATGACGGGACCCAGTGGCGAATGCGGATGGCATATACGTACGTCATTATTTTCGTTCTTTATTAGTGTGATCAATTGATGGGACTGCGTTGATTCGGATCAATGCAAGTTAAAAACAAACCTAATCTGATGTTGTTGGAACTTTTTCAAAAAAAGCTGTTATTGCAAGGACGTTCACTTTTGTTTTGCATCGTGGTATTCAGTTGGAATATCCTGCTCCTCAGTCGATGAGGCAAGGGCCGATATCCCTTCACCGGGAGTGACCCCTTGGACAAAAAGTTTGCTTCAGGGCAATTACTTCACTATAGCAGATTACTTTTGCTTTGCATCGTGGTATTCAGTTGGAATATCCTGCACCTCATTCTACGGGGAAAGAGCCGAGATCCCTTCACCTGGAGTCACCTCATTAGCAAAAGTTTTTGTCACTATATTTTCATAAAAGATATCCGTTCCTTCAACGATATCAAGTTCATTACGTTAAAGGTTTTCGCCAGAAACCATTCGTAGCCCTCTGTCGTTTCATATGGGTGGTCAATAGTATTCAAGCTGTGTATGTTGGCCAAAGTCAAGGCACAGTGATTGGTAGCTATTGGGTATTCATATACAGCATAGATAGATGCGTTGGTTTGGGGCAGTCGTACTACTATTTTGGCCAAAGTCAAGGGTATGTACGGGTGGGCTCAAATTAACCTGGAGAATGACGGGTAGAACTTGACATGTGACTTATGATATGTGGGCCAAAGTCAAGTTCATAAGAGCATGGGGTAAAAATCACATCGGGAGTTTCTAAAGAAACTGAAACTTGCCAGATATGCGCATACCTTCTGGAGTGTGATAGCGTGAGCGGATTCCGTCACGTTATCATGCGATGATAGTTGGATCCCGATTCCCACTGATGTGTTGGTTTACTCCTCGGGTGATCCCGACTAATTCTTTTTTCACGTTTGGAGGAGAATTTGACGGTATAGTGGGAGGTTTCCAGATTAGATAAATTGGTAACCATTCTGATCTAGGTTAGAGTGCACGCTGAGTGTTTCTTTTCTCTATCTCTCTTTGGCAGCGACCATTGACCCGACCCTAGACTATGACTCAGAGACCAAAATTAACCGAACCTTCTTAACACTGGCTTTTGGATTATAAGAGTTGCAGACCTCATTTCCACTCCTACTTTTACCCTTTTCTCCAGGACACCCTGTATTACTACGAACGTCCACTTCAATTGGACAAAACCATCGTATGGTTATATACGAACTCGAAGGAATTTATTCGAGGATGGTTTCCGGTTCTGGAGAAAATGAATAGGACTATTCAGTTGTCTTTTCCTTTTTAGCTTCTTTCAAGTTTTGAGTACTCCTTGGTTTAGGAGATAGTACACCTATTGCGCAAATTGGATAGTCTTCTTCCAAACCATAGGCAGATGCCGAACGGTAGGGAATGAAGAAAACCAATTAGCCTAAACGGTGTACAGAAGTTATTATGTAAAGACAAAGAAAGGGATTAGAAGGAGGGCAAAGTAAATTGCGACTGATATTCATGACCAAACCAGGTATTTCATTACCACTCCTACTTCACCTTTGTATTTCTCCAGGACACTCCGTATCACTACGAAGATCTACAGTTTATTAGATACTCCATCGTATGGTTATATACGAACTCGAAAGGAACTTGTTCCAGTTCGGGGATGGATTCTGGTTCGGGAGAAATAGGAATAAGGTTTATTCAGTTGTCTTTTATCTTCACCTTCTCTCACATTGCGAGTGTTCCTAGGATTAGGACAGTACACCCATTATGCTTATTGGATAGTCTTCTTCCAAACCATAGGCTGGTCCCGAACGGTAGGGAAGGAAGAAAACCATTTGGCTTAAAGGGGGTGTTTAGAAGGTAATGACTAAAGACATATGAAGGGATGTGGAGAGATGGTATAGAAATATACGGTTACAGTTGTGAATCTGGAAGAGGCATTACTAGGAATACCAGGATACCCCTACGAAACATTTTCAATGTTTCAGTTTCACTGTGTACTATTAAAGGAAAACTGATTTTCCGATTAGATACTTACTCAAGAGTATGTATTTACCAGGTATGATTCTCACATCTGTATGGTTTTACAGATGATGAGTGGGAGTAAGTTATTGGGAATTAGGTGATCATCCTCATTATATCGGAATTCTTTGTAATTGGTGATATTTGAGGAAGTCACCTGGGCTGTTTGCCGGTCGGCAAATATTTGGTTTTGAATATCCGTTGTTATGCACCAATTTCAAATTGATATATCTGTACGTCTATTTTTATAGAGTGAGATGTACCTTTTTGAAATTATGTCTATAACATTTACCTATATCAGTTGATGGTTAGGTAAGGAGCATTAAACAGCGGTGTAATTCTTCTTAACCATAGGTACAGTTTTCAACCTACGACACACAGGAATTGAGTTATCATACTCAAGGGACTTATACAGAGTATTGTATGTTGTCCTGTGTCCATTAGGACAGAGGGGTTGGTCCTCGTACTATATTCGATTTACTTATGACTTCTCTAGTTTTTAGACAGGTGTTTCGCGGAAACACAGGGTCCGAATTTTGAGAAGTTATAGGTATATGAATAAAGTAGAGAACCAGGTGTTGATACTTGTGTAGGGTATTCAGTTGATAGTAATGATTAAGAGAACTTACTTCTCTTTCAGGTTGCTCATAATTGGAAGCATTCCTAAGTTGAGTAACGCAGATCGGCCTCCTTCCATTTACTTGACATGCACTGGAGACAGCTGCATGATTTGAATCTGGTTCAATTAAATCAGTGCCTCTGTTTCTATATTGGATACAGAACAGTTCATATCTTGACATTGTTAAGGTACAGGGAGTTGTCCGGCTTATGCTTAAAACCAGACTCTGGATAACTCAAGGCATGTTTCTGTAATGGCTGTTTGTGGGTTGACCCAGGCTATGACGAGGGTTGACTTTCTACCATCTGGAAGATCAATAGTGATATTGTTCTAGACTCGCCACAGTTTTAATAAAAATGGATTTTTTTCAGAAAACAGTAATGGGAGTATGGTAGAACAGGAAGTGATTCCAGAACCACAAACGATTACTGAAGATTTGATAGGAACGTAAAGATTCAATCTGGTTTGACATTCCATTGGCCACTCCGTAGATTTGGTCGGTAACCTCAGGCATCCGAGAGGTACTCCGATAGCCTTAATGACGGTGGCAGGGAGGTTCTTGTTTACCCAGACTTGCTATTGCTGTTGTTCCAGACTGTGAGACCCGGCGGGAGGATGAGTATAGCGTCATTCTAAACTAGTTTTAGAAGTGAACGTGTATATGACTCGGCCAGAGGGTTGTCGTAGTCAGTGGGAGCAGCGGAAGCATTGGTGGACATGTGGCTTATGTCTATTTATAGACTAAAGCAGATATAGCGGAGATAGATCATCAATTTCTGATGTGACAGTCATAGGCTTGACTTCATCAGAATAGGGGATGGATCTGTTAAGGAGGTTGTAGGGTGTGTTGTCATGGTATTTGGATGACATACATAGAGTAGGAAAAGAAACTCCTATACTACGATCGGTTATACTTTGGTCGTCACACAGTGGTTTCTCCACATAGGACTTGGACATTATATCAGACATACTGGTTACTAGATATATGGTTTTAGATCTAGATTTGGGTGGTCTCCCAATTAAGGGTACTTAGACAGCATTCTAAGAGTATTTAGAATGGACGACTCCTAGCATGGTGGTGTACCTGTAGGTGATGGAGTCACCCTCTCTAAAGGTGTCTTACAGACTAAAGGGGAGAGGGATGTGCATGATTGACAGATCACTTGCTTAGGCAATTGAGTCAATCGTGAGATGTCAAGTACCACACCAGATGTTGTTTTTGCAGTAGATGCAAGAAATTGACATTAATCCAATCCTGGAGAAACAATCGGAAGCAGTTCTAGAACATAAGTGGATGTTCTAGGGATATGATAACGACAGCCTCATTCGGGAGACAGTTATCATTCCAGGCTTCCAAGGTGACCTAGACGACAAGGTGCTCGTCAGAGTTATAATTTTCCTTCTGATGAGGGGCAGTATTTTGGACTGGTGGTCCAAGGTAATACTGAGGGAGGCATGGCGCCGGATAGTAATTAAGTTCAGTTGACGATACAGTCTAAGAAGTTTGGATTTGAAGTTCATTTATGAGCTAGGTCCCATCAGACATCCAGACACATTCTAAGGCAGGTATTGCTCATTTCGGGAGATGGGTTTCTCCGCGAACTTGAGATATAGGGAGACATAGAAAGAAACATCAGAGCGGATCCACTCACTGAGGCTATTCCTCGAACACAATAGTTTCGCAAACGAGCTTTGTGAGACTGACTAGTAGAGAAGTTGAGTGTTCGGAGTCAATTATTGGATCACAGGCACGTGATTGCAATAATTGAGGGAGGACCTATACGCAATTGTTCGGAGTCAATTATTTGTGAGACTGAATTGTTTTGCAAACGACATCGCAATAATTAGCCTTGAGTGCAAGTGGGAGATTGTTGGAGATAGTGCCCTCAGAGTCAATTATTGGATCACAGGAACGTGATTGCAATGATTGAGGGAGGACCAATCCCGGTAGGACAGTCTTACTCAAGATGATAGTATGCTATCTAGTTTATCTTTATCATCGGGTACTGCTTTAGGTGACCAGACAGGTCGCTATTACACGTTGATAGAGCCCCTAGGATTCTTGCTTGACTGCCAGCAGTATGAGGGCGATCATATACGTGGGAGCTGGTAGTCTATAAGCACATCATTAAAAGGTCCCTAGTGGTGGGAGTTTCGAGATAGGGCATCGATACTCCAGAGTAGACTAGTGTATACAGTCGAGACCCCGACGAGGGGCGGTGGCCGGTCTCACAAGCCACTGGTGTCAGTTGGTTCACCTAAGATGTATACAGGTGCTCATTGGGTTATGAGTACACCGGACCGGACTCGCCGAGAACATGCTAGTTGGTCTATACCTGACGTCAGATAGCAGTTCCCTGGTGACATGTGTACAGGTTAGTTCATCGACCTGAGGATCGTCATTTGACTCGTGTGAGTTCCCACTGTACTTTGATTACTACCCTACCACGCTCAAAGGAGACGTGCAAACAGGTTTTAGTTGGGTATAGTCCCGAGCCACATGGAGGCAGTGAGTGGATCTTCGGGGGTTCGTCTCTCCCGGTATTGGGGGTGAGGTCGCGCTGTGTCTAGGAGAGCCATTACACAAAGTCCTTGGCCAAGGCAGGAGATTTGCTGGTAGGTATTCCAGTAGTATCTCAGGGTGTTCTGGATTACTCTCTGACACGACTTGTACCGTTTTTGGGGGTCTGACTTTTACCAACCCCCTAGGCCCGCCATGCGATGCTTAAAGACGAACGGACCGGACTGTACGGATATTGTCACTGACAGGCTCAGTAGGGTGTCAGGATGAGTTCGCTCATCGACGTCCCTTTCGGTCAATAGCTGGTGGCCCATCACGTATGGCTAATACCTCTGACGTGCTAGTGGTTAAATCCACAGCCATAGTATTGACGAGTCTTTAGAGTTCCCCACATTCAGTTGCTCAAGTTTTCAGGCGAAATGCTGTAGAGGCCGTATGGAGATATGGCAGGGTTCGATCAGATACGTGCTGTATTGCACGGATCATGATCGGACGGGTTTATACTAGCGGGCTTTGGTTTAAGCCGGATCCGAGTATAGTACAGTGTAGATTTTGTCTCATTGCATTTGTATTCGGTCGGAATATAGATGCGGGTGTGTATATACAGTATCGCGGTTTTCCTGTAATTTATTACGGGGCCAGTTTTTTGTAGTTGCCAGTTTGCTTTCCGTTTCGGCCATATTTCTTTGTATCTTTCATTGGCCGAAGTTTGGTGGAGGAGGGCTTATTTGCATTTGTGCAAATAAGCTTTTTGGAGGGTGGTATTTGCATCTTGTAGTGTCATGATGGTTGCACCATCCCTTGACCATTTGACTTCTTCTTCCATTATGGCTTGACCTTTTGGAGTGATGATTGGTTGGTTGAGTGTTGGATTTTCCTTGTGATGATTTCTTCTCATCATCTCTTTTCTCTCTCTTGGATTATGAGAGACTCTCATTCTTTTGATACACTCTCTCCCTCAATCTCTCAATTCATTCCATCCTCTAGCATGGCCGGCCTTGGCTCTTGGGGGGCTGTCCAAAAATTCTTGTGGGAATTTTGGTTCATTTCATGCTACAAAATTCCCAAGTTCATCTCCAAAAAGTCTTACTTCATTTCCTCCACCAAAATGGCAACCTCCTACAACCCCAAATGAGACAGAGCACTACACGTATTCTACAGTAAACCATGGGAACGTCGGCTCGCCAACTTCGTGCCCGAGTTGCCTCGGTATAGAGGTGGGAGCCCGTAAAAGATGCCGGCGACGTGGCGCCTTTCCGGTGAGGTGGTGGAGACCGGACACTCCGCGGGAGATCGGGACGACGACGAGAAGACCGGAGGACACTGATCGCTCGGTATATCTCTCTTCCCCCATCTCTAGTTAGCTAGGACTAGTTTAATGGCACGATCAGGGTATATAGTGCGCGGTGGTGCCGGTTTGAAAAGTTAAAGTAAATCATCGTTTCCGCATTCCGGCGTCGGATTGACGGCCAGGGTGCCGCCGTGCACTTACAACTATATCCAACAGCAGCAACAAGATAACCAGATTAGGTTACAGATAGATAATAAAACGACTGAGTTATACTATAATGACTGGCAAAGGTTTTTTCCAGATGGCCATTAATTATGAAAAGCTGGACCACCTCATTACTACTCAAGCCCCCGCCGTCCCAGGTACTGTTTCCACCATCACGGATACGGATATCCGTAAGACAAAGGAAAAAGATTGTGTGAATGCCAAGTGGCTCGTGTTGGCCTCAGTGGATGGTGTAAACCAGATGTAATACGAGAAGATGGACTTAGCTTCCATCTTCCTCCATAACAAAGATTTATATGGAGAGCAATCTCGTATCGCAAGATATGAGACCTCGAAGGAATTGCTTTAAGCGAGGTTGGCTGTCGGGTCATCTGTAAGGGACAACGTCCTTACGATGACTAGCTATATTGATGAGCTCACGGACCTGTAGACCACGTTGTGAAATAGGTCATATACTGACTTATTTCTACAGTCCCTACCTTCTACTTACACCCTGAAGGAAACCAGGGAGAACCCCGCTCTGCTTATTGGGGAATCCTCCTCTTCTGCATCCGAGACGAAAGCAAAGGGTGAGAAGAAGAAGAAGACCTCCACAAAGCCGATATGTGATGTCGGTAAGGTAGAAAGAAAGGGAAGGGCAAAAGTTTCGGGGCTAACAGTAGAGAAGGAGGGATGTTCCTATTGTTACGGGGAAGGACATTGGCAGAAGGGATGCAGGGCTTAGAAAGCCAGAATTCAGGATCCGAAGCATGTTGTGGCTTCGACTTCGGGTGTGTTTGTGATTGAAAACAGTCTGTCAATTAACTCTACTTCCTGGGTATAAGATACTGGATCAGGATCTCATATCTGTAATTCATTACAGGCTTTGAGAAACCGTAGAGTTATCATGACAGGTGATATGACTCTCAGGGTTGCTAACGGAATGAGCGTGGATGCTGTATCCGTAGGGTATATTACCTAGGATTGACAAGTGGGCAGATATTGATTCTACATATTTGTTTGTGTGTACTAAGTCAAGTTTGTAAGCGATGTGGTTCACATCCACCTAAATCAAAGTTTGATTGGGTCAGGTACACTAGAGGACAATATATATTGAATCAAGCTCAGGTTTTCAAACGTCCAGAACACACTTAAAAGAAAGTCTCCAGAATTAAATAAAACTTTCTTATGTCATTGTAGACAGGGTCGCATCAATGAAACACGGTTGTCGAAGTTACATAGAGAGGGATATTTGGATCTGTTCGAATATCAGTCTTATGCAACTTGTCAATCTTGTCTCATAGGAAAGATGACAAAGACTCCGTTCACTGGACACGGAGTAAGAGCGAAGGAGATCTTGGGACTCAAACACAACAACGTGTGTAGTCAAATATCTACAGATGCATGAAGTGGTTATTCCTATTTCATTAATTTTACAGATAATTTCTCCAGGTTAGGATATGTCTTCTAGATGAAACATAAATCTGAGACCCTTTGAAAAATTCCGAGAATATTGTAGGGTTCCTAGGAACACCCATGAGGTTCCACAAGTGATCAAACATGGCCAATTGATAATTTTTCTATGTGCCAAGTGACCCTAAGCAAGATCGTAACAAGAGGTATAAGCGATGCAAGCAAGTAATCAACTTTACACTAAAGTGAACGAAAATACAACCTTTGTAGATCCGGTCCTCCACCTCCACAGCTCCGTGTTGATGACCCTCCACTGCAATCATCGGATCCCGGACTCTGGCTATGGCTTCGTCGGAGAAATGATCGGGCTAGGTCATCGACTTCGATGCCGAAGATGATCTACGTCGAGGCAACTCAAGATCGAGCTCCAACTTCACCAAGTCATGAAACTTGTGAAGAAAACACCCTATACTACTTGGCAAGTGGTAGAGGAAGAAGAAATAGGAAGTGGGTTCACTTTTGATTTGGATTTCTCACTTGGAATCATCACTTAGAAATTTCAAGCAAAGGTTTTTCTATTTCACTCTTCATGAAGAAGATGAAGAAGAAGAATAATGAATTATCATTTAAAATAAAAATCCAAGTTAATACATATCATGTTGCAACCATGGTTAAGTGTAGAGAATAAACTACGGTTAGGTGAATGGTTAGGGTTAAGGCAAAAGACAAAATGGTAGACTTATTCAAAGCTTCATGAAGCTTCAACAACAAAACAAACTAAGGCACCATTTCATTTTTGCCCAAAAATGAATTAATGAATACATAAATAAATGAATAAGTAAATAAATAAAACCCTAACCATTCACTTAAACATGGTTTAAACTAAACATACACCCAAACTTGCATGTATCATCAAACATGATACAATCAAGTGCACAAAAATATATCACATATACAATGTGCACATCAAGTGAGAAAATCCATTTTAAGTAAACAAATACTAGTTAATGTAAAGTAATATATCAAATATATAATTATGCATTAAATCATTAAATCAACACTTGATTTAACGATCCGGTCATATCGCATATGACTGACTAATATCCAATGTATTGGCTTATCGAATCAACCCTTGATTCGATAACTAGGTTATATCGCATACAACCAATCGATACATTCATCGCGAGAATAGAATACGGTATCACATACACGCATTATTCTCAGTCCCGCACATATCTCATATGCGCTCCTATTTCGTTTCGCTTGAGCCAGGAAACCTCTATGTTGGACTCTAAAGACTCGTCAATACGCCGGCAGCAGGTGATGATCATATCAAACACCCACAAGCCGCAAGCGGTCTGCTAAACGTAACGGCCACCCGGGTAATGAGCGATCAGAAGATCGACGAGCAAGCCAGCTCACACTCCAGTGAATCTAACCAGTAACACTTACCATACAGTCCGGTCTGTTCGTCTGATATATCGCATATCTCGCCTAGGGGTGGTAAACGTCAGACCCCAATAGCTCGATAAGTCATGCCGACGTGAGGTCCATAACAATCGTGAAACTACTAATAATTCTTACCAGTATATCAGTGCAACCCTGGCCAGGGATTTCCAGTTATGGCCGGTCGTGCATAGCGCAACATCAACCCCCATTACCGGGAGAGACGAATCCCCTCCTATCGCTCATTGCCTCCATGTGAATCGGGACTGTACCCAAAAACCACCTGTTTGCACGACTCAGTGGAGCCGTGGTAGGGTGGAAATCAAAGCACAGTGGGAGACACACAAGACACTATGACTATCTCGGGTCAACAGACTAAGCTGTACCAGCGTCACCAGAGAACTGCCATCTGACGTGAGGTATTATACCATCTGGGAGTTCACGGCGAGTCCATTCAGTGTACCCAATCTCCACTGAGCACCCGCATACCATCTCTGATGTCAAACACCAATGGATATGGGATCATCCATCGCCCATCACATGGGTCGAGAATACATGCGCTAGTCTACTCTGGAATATCGATGCCCCGTCTCGATATTCCCACGAATAGGATCATTGAAGGATGTACTCATGAACTACCCAGGCCCCACTAGTATGATCTACATCATAGTCCTGGAAGTCGAGTACTCATCCTAAGGGCTTTATCAACATGTAATAGAGAGACAGAAAGTATACATGTTAAGATAAAGAACAACCAAATAGCGTACTATCATGTCGAGCAAGAAAGTCATACTTATATATGTCCCAGCATCCACTACAATATACATCCAATGTACAGTAATGGCCTCTAGGGCATACATATAACTAACAATCTCCCACTTGCACTAGGGCCATCTGTAGCAGTGGTTGTAGTATCTAATACTCAACCATCCCATAAAAGTCTCTCTCTGGAAAAACCCCTTGGTGAGTGGATCCGCCGTGTTGTCCTCTGAGTCTACTCTCCTAACCTCGATCACCCTGGAGATCAACTATCTCCATGATCAGGTGATGCTGCCTCAGAATATGTCTAGGTCACTGACGGGACCAGGGTTCCTGGGCCAAAGCCATACATCCATTGTCACACAATGGTGGGAACCTAGTTCGTCTCATGAACCAATATACACCCAAACTGCCTCTTTGGTAGTATCTTTAATAGCGATGTTACAATCCTTTATCGTCTAGTTTGCCACGGTATCTAGCTTGGAACTCTTCCAACATACCGTCCCTCTACTGAGGGTAAAGACAATGCCTGCGACTGACATTCAGTCGTCCTTATCACCGTGGAACCTTTCCAGTGATTCACCTTTATCCTATTTGGAGAATCCTTGTGATAAGGGGAGATTGACCGTTCATAGCATAAGAAACTCTTTCCTATCAAGAGTATGTTGTCCACGTACAATACGAGAATGACCACCTTACTCTCTACTACCTTTTTGTACATACAAGGCTCATCTACCATTTTGATGAAGTCAAACTCTTTGACTACCACATCAAAACAGATGTTCCAACTCCGCGATGCCTGCTTTATCCAGTAAAGCAACTTGCACACGTTTCCGTTGCTCCCACTATTTACGAAGCCCTCTGGCTGTGTTCTTATCGACGTTCTTTTCTAAATCATTTTAGAAAAGCAGTCATGGCACCCAACCACCAGATATCGTAGTCATGGTATGTAGCAATGGCAAGTAGGATCTGGATGGACTTAAGCATAGTCCCTGGAAAAAAGGTTTCATCATTATCCATGCCTGGTCAATGACGAAAAACCTTTAACAAGTCTAGCTTTGAAAGTCTCAACTTTTCCATCTACACCAAGTAATCTTCTCAAGGTATACTTGCTCCTGATGGGGATTTAACCCATCAGATATAGCAACCAAAGTCCATACTTTGTTGGTGTACATGGATTCCATCTCAGATCGCTAAGCATCCAGCCATTCTTACAGAGTCCCTACTCTCGATGGCCTGCTCGAAACTAGTTGGGTCATCATCTCATGATGCATTCCTCGTTCCCACTGTCATCGAGAAACCGAAGTATCTCTCAGGCGGATGAGAAACCCTACCAGATCGGCGGAGAGGCTGAGGTTCGTCGGGAACTATTGAATCCTTTGGTTCTGTCAAATCATCAGTTGCAGTTTTGTATAGCTGGAACCTTTCCAGTTCTACAGAACTGACCTTGCCTCGATCTTGTCCGGATTTTGCTTTTGATATAGGCCGGACAACCCCAAATCTTAACTTACTTAAGAGATAGGCTCTTCCCATACCATATCTTATATGGAGTGATAGGCAGTGATCTGACTTGAACCTAATTCAATGGGTATGCAGCTTCTCAAGTGCACAACCCCAAAAGGAAATAGGTAACTCAGTAGTACTCATCATAGAGCACACCGTATCTAATACGGTGCGAGTGCTCCGCCCTGATACCCCGTTGTGCTTTGGTGTATTCAGAGGAGTAATACTGAGAGAGAATCTCATTCTCCTTTGGAATAGTCCAGGAATGCCATGCACAAGTATTCTCCTCCCTGATCTTATCTTAGGACATAATACTTATACCCGTATTTTGGTTCTCTACTTCTAACTTATGTTCTGTGAATATCTCAAAAGGTTCGGACTTGTGTTTCAACAGGAACATATGACTGAATCTTGAGAGATCATCAGAGAATGTAGTGAAGTACAAAGAACCGGTCCTGGCATATGTAGACAGGGGACCTTACATACATCATCATGTATCAGTCCCAAGAGTTTACTAACTCTTTCTCTGTTTCCAGTAAACGGAGCTATGGTCATCTAATCTTTGGGACATGACTGGCAAGTTTCACAAGATATAAATTCAAACTGATTTAAATATGCATCTAAAATGTAATTTCAGCCAGTCGGGTCGCATTGATATGACCTAGTCTACAATGCCTCAAGAAGGATTCGTTCATTTCTGAACTCTTCCCCTTGTGTGTGTTCTTTATACTAGGAACTGTAGTTTGATTTAGAACGTCAATGATTTTAGATAACGTGCCTGAACCGATCAACTTTTGATATAGGAAATGCTCAAAACATTATCCATCAATACAAAATTTTATCATTTCTTTAATAAATAAAGAGATTGATATGATTTTGTATATCAGGTTCGGTATCTAATAGCATTTGTTCAGAATCAATGTATTGGTAATACAGGGTGACAGTGACCAACAGGCCTGGCTGCAACACTTGCCCCGTTTTCTGTCTCATGAAACTTATCACCCTTTCTCAGTTTTCTACCTTTCTGTAGCCCTATGTAACAGATTACAAATCTGGGATCCTGATCCGGTATCAAATACCCAGGATGCAGAGGATACTGAGAAACAGTTCTTTGTAATAAACACACCCGAAGGAGATGCATCATATGCACTTTCTTCGTTTGGGCGGCATAGGAATTCTGATATTCCCCTATTTCCTGCTCTGACTTATAACAATTATAAGTGGGAGCGGGACCAACGTTCCCCAGCTCAGTATAACAAGCTGGTTCGGTCAATATATCCATATTATTATCTTGATTAAGGCGTGATATGGTCGCTACCTGGAGAGAGTGAGAAGAAAACACTCTGCGTGCGCTCTTGCAAGATTAGATTGGTTATATATTTAATCTAATCAGGATGGCTCCCACTATTTTTATCAAATCTTCCTTCAAACTTTAAAAGGAAAGACTAGCCAGAATTATTTACACTCTACAAGTTCGCCAATCTTTCAGCCAGGCCAGTGTCGGTACTTTGAGGGAGGTTCCCCGTGCTTTCGCTCGGACCTAATTACAGTAAAGCTCGTTTTCATAGAGGCGTAACCCCGTTGACACCTTTCTAGACACCTACTTGATCGGCTAATTGCAAAGTGCAAATCTCTCCCAGGAGTAACAATTACTCGCAGTGGGTATCGGGATCCAACTATCACATATAAGGTATGCAATCTCATTGCAAGTTTCAACACTTGAAACTCCCGATAATGGTTTTCACCCCTAGCACCTATGACCTTAGCTAAGGTCAACAAATAATAAGCACTAGTCAAGTTCTACCCGTCATTTCGTGATTAATTAGACCCACCCACATGACCCTTGGCTAAGGTCAACAAAGCCACATGACTGTCCTAACTAATCGCATCATATGCGGTGTAGGAAGACATCACTTAGCTACCGTACACTGTGCCTTGACTATGGTCAACAAACACAGCACGAATACTAAGTACTCTACTTCCTAAAATGACGGAGGGTTGCGATTGGTTTTTATGAAAACCTTTAACGCTTTGAACTTGATCTCGTTGTGGAATCAAATGGTTTTTTAAATGGAGTGTTTTTGAAGCTTTTCCAGTTTTGCTAAAGGGGTCACTCCCGGTGAAGGGATCGTCGGCCCTTTCCTCGTCGAATGAGGTGCGGGATATATCATATATATCACTGTGCAAAGCAGAAACTATAGAAGCAATCAAAAGACAAACCGAGGGTTGTAGCATCTGCCAGTTATTGCTAAAGGAGTCACTCCCGGTGAAGGGATCTCGGTCCTTTCCTCATCGAATAAGGTGCAGGATGTTCTATAATGAACACCGCGATGCAAAGCAAGAACTGTAGCTACCTGTTTTATTTTTGAAATTCGATTCCACAACATCAATTAGGTTTATTTTCTTTCATTAATCTCATTAATGAATATCCCATCATTTAAGTACACCTAAACATCACAGATAATTATAACGTACGCTTATGCCATCCGCATTCGCCTCGATGTCCCGTCTGCACCGTTAGGTTAGGTAACTAACGCCAGAGCGAGGGAGGGCTAGTGCGGGTGTAAAACATAAGCAACGTCTATATAATATAGCATATATACTATATATAATATCTATCTGAACATATCACATGATCACATCACAAATAACGCAGCAGAATGTATCATATGAAATATTGGATATACTAGGACGTCCGTGTTTTCAATACGAGCCAGTATAAAATACGGATTCCACGGTCGTGATGAATAGCCAATCCCACACCCCTAGACCCCTACGAGAGCGGCAAGCAACCCTACCAATTCTAGGGTTAGGAGACCCGGACTCGACTCCTCGAGATGGTCTCCCACTGGTCCCTAGAACCCGGTTACTTGTGCTCCCCTCCTTGGGTCTATCCTAATGCGGAAAAGTAAATAATATACAAATGGTGACAACATCCGCAACCTGGAAGTGCCCCAATAAAAGAATATTACATACAAGTTTTTACATGAATGAAAATGAAAAACACTCATCTCACTTAAAAACCCCTGGGCTATTCAAACACGACGATCCAATATAACATATCCAGCAACACATAACATCACATGTCATCAACGTAAGTAAATATGCGAATCCCAATTGTCGTTGACATATAGCAACGAAACCGGCGATATCACATATTACACTTACGGTCACAGAAAAGAAAGTGTAAAACTACAACAGTTGGAATCCGCAACCTCTTTAGACATCGCATGCCTAATCAAATGAATTCCTTAGACATCGCATGCCTAACAATTATAAACCTCGCATTTTAGTCTCATTATCGAAAACTCTTTTCAATATCAAGTCGGGCAATTCAGCAAGATTCCCGACATCCTGATCGAATGCTCGTCGCAAACTTTAGTAGACGGCTGCACCCCCGACGCCGTCGACGAAGTGCACCAAGGCAGAACACCGCTGCCGCGAGCACCCGAACGGATGCTTTTGGCGACGGGGTGCTCCTACAGTCACTTGGCAGGGCTATGGGGTGAGGCTGTCTATTAAGTTTACCCGGCGAGTATCCGCGTACTCTACGTGATTGCGACGGATTTTTGATCACATCAAAATTCCGTGGCAACCGATCAAGTGAGACTAAAGTGCTAGATTTATAACATTCATTCAGTTATCTCATAACTACTTGTGAATTCCAATTATTGTATCACATTCTAGATAATTAGAAAATGTTAAACTTTCCGATCGAACAATCAAACACCCAAGTTTTCCCGAAATAGCTCAACACATGAAATAAGTTCAAAAACATTCACTTCATGCCTCAGTACCAATGGTCCAGCCATAGAAGGCTCAAGCCAACGCCTCACATGTGGCACGCCGTACTGCCCCAAACCCTAAGGTTCAAAGGGCAGTTCAAGACGGTCACATAATCGAGTTAAGGTTTGTTGTCTTCTAGAGGGACCATCGCGTTACTTGCACTACTTAGAACGTCATTAAACTACGGAAAAGTCCAACAATTGGAAATTTCCCGGCAGGGGAAAAAGTGGGTATTTACATCCGGTCGAACTTTTTAATATATTCTAAAATTATCCGGAAAAACATATAGACAAAGCTAAACAATCTGATCGAATCATCGATTCCCCAAAACAACCCAGAAAACTCAACTCTTGAGTGCAAATTAAAAATTCCCAGAAAATACAGCATTAAAATATAAGAATTACTGTGCAAATAAAATTACAAGATGCCCCTTTATAGCCGCGGAACCGCCGCACATGCCATGCTCGTGCCGCGGTTCCGCGGCCATTTGGTCGATTCATGCTCACGTGCTTCTCTGTAATTCTTACAAAAGCCTGCTTATTTTTCTGCATATTTTTAATTCATAAAATCCCCGATTTCAAAAAATGTACAGAGAAGGGTTAAAGCTAGGGTTACGGGGTTCGATCGGGTTTCTAACTTCGTCTACTCATCGCCTAAGGCTCTAGCTAGGCTCTGATACCACTGTAGGGTTCCTAGGCACACCCATGAGGTTCCACAAGTGATCAAACATAGCCAATTCAAAAAAATTCTATGTGCCAAGTGACCCTAAGCAAGATCGTAACTAGAGGTATAGGAGATGCAAGCAAGTAATCAACTTTACACTAAAGTGAACGAAAATGCAACCTCTCTAGATCCAGTCCTCCACCTCCACAGCTCCGTGTTGACGACCCTCCGCTGCAATCATCGGATCCCGGACTCTGTCTATGGCTTCGTCGGAGAAATGATCGGGCTAGGTCGTGGACTTCGATGCCGAAGATGATCTACGTCGAGGCAACTCAAGATCAAGCTCCAACTTCACCAAGTCATGAAACTTGTGAAGAAAACACCCTATACTACTTGGCAAGTGGTAGAGGATGAAGAACTAGGAAGTGGGTTCACTTTTGATTTGGATTTCTCACTTGGAATCATCACTTAGAAATTTCAGGCAAAGGTTTTTCTTTTTCTCTCTTCATGAAGAAGATGAAGAAGAAGAATAATGAATAATCATTTAAAATAAAAATCCATGTGAATACATATCATATTGCGACCATGGTTAAGTGTAGAGAATAAACTAGGGTTAGGTGAATGGTTAGGGTTAAGGAAAAAGACAAAATGATAGACTTATTCAAAGCTTTATGAAGCTTCAACAACAAAACAAACTAAGCCACCATTTCATTTTTGCCCAAAAATGAATTAATGAATAAATAAATAAATGAATAAGTAAATAAACAAAACCCTAATCATTCACTTAAACATGGTTTAAACTAAACATACACCCAAACTTACATGTATCATCAAAAATGATACAACCAAGTGCACAAAAATATATCACATATACAATGTGGACATCAAGTGAGAAAATCCATTTTAAGTAAACAAATACTAGTTAATGTAAAGTAATATATCAAATATATAATTATGCATTAAATCATTAAATCAACACTTGATTTAACGATCCGGTCATATCGCATATGACCGACTAATATCCAATGTATCGGCTTATCGAATCAATCCTTGATTCGATAACTAGGTTATATCGCATACAACCAATCGATACATTCAAAGCGAGAATAGAATACGGTATCACATTCACGCATTATTCTCGGTCCCGCACATATCTCATATGCGCTCCTATTTCGTTTCGCTTGAGCCAGGAAACCTCTGTGTAGGACTCTAAAGACTCGTCAATACGCCGGCAGCAGGTGATGATCATATCAAACACCCACAAGTCGCAAGCGGTCTGCTAAACGTAACGGCCACCCGGTTATTGAGCGATCAGAAGATTGACGAGCAAGCCCGCTCACACTCCTGTGAATCCAACCAGTAACACTTACCGTACAGTCCGGTCTGTTCGTCTGATATGTCGCATATCTCGCCTAGGGGTGGTAAATGTCAGACCCCAATAGCTCGATAAGTCTTGTCGACGTGAGGTCCATAACAATCGTGAAACTACTGATAACTCTTACCAGTATATCACTGCAACCCTGGCCAGGGATTTCCAGTTATGGCCGGTCGTGCATAGCGCAACATCAACCCCCAATACCGGGAGAGACGAATCCCCTCCTATCGCTCATTGCCTCCATGTGAATCGGGACTGTACCCAAAAACCACCTGTTTGCACGACTCAGTAGAGCCGTGGTAGGGTGGATATCAAAGCACAGTGGGAGACACACAAGACTCTATGACGATCTCGTGTTAACAGACTAAGCTATACCAGTGTCACCAGAGAACTGCCATCTGACGTGAGGTATAATACCATCTGGGAGTTCTCGGCGAGTCCGTTCAGTGTACCCAGTCTCCACTGAGCACCCGCATACCATCTCTGATGTCAAACACCAATGGATATGGGATCATCCATCGCCCATCACATGGGTCGAGAAGACATGCGCTAGTCTACTCTGGAATATCGATGCCCCGTCTCGATATTCCCACGACTAGGAACAATGAAGGATGTACTCATGGACTACCCAGGCCCCACTAGTATGATCTACATCACAGTCCTGGAAGTCGAGTACTTATCCTAAGGGCTTTATCAACATGTAACAGAGAGACAGAAAGTATACATGTTAAGATAAAGAGCAACCAGATACCGTAGTATCATGTCGAGCAAGAAAGTCCTACCTATATATGTCCCAGCATCCACTACAATATACAACCAATGTGCAGTAATGGCCTCTAGGGCATACATATAACTAACAAATATAAGAATGATATGGAAAAACAAACAGGCAAAAGTATCAAGACACTGAGATCTGATCGATGTGGTGAATACTTAAATTGCCGAGTTCCTGGATTACTCAGAAGAGAATGGAATTCTCTCTCAGCTTACTCTTCCATACACACCACAACGCAAAGGTGTATGGGAAAGGCAGAACATAACTCTATTGGATACTGTTCGTTCCATGATGAGTAATACCGAGTTTCCGCAATCCTTCTAAAGTTATGCACTAGAATAAGTTGCATATCTTTTGAATAAGCTTCCTACCAAGACTGTGCCTACCACACCGTATAAGATATGGAGTGGTAAGAAACCCTTTCTTCAGTATCTGAAGATATAGGGATGTCCAGGTTTGGTTGAAAAGCAATATGCGGACAAGATCGAGGCATGCTCAGTACCGTGTAAGTTTGTGGGATACCCAAAGTGTTGGATATATGTATGCCCTTGAGGCCATTATTAGATAGTGGATGTATTTATACATGTATATATATTCAGAGGACATTCTTGCTTGACATGATAGTATGCTATCTGGTTACTTTTTATCTGACGTGTTCACTTGATCATACTTTTATTCATTTGTACATGCTGATAAGGCCCTGAGGATATTTACTTTACTACTGTGATTATGATGTAGATCATACTAGTGGGGCATGTGTAGTTTATAAGCATATCCTAAAATGTCCCTAGTCATGGGTGTACCAAGACGGGGCATCGATATTCCAGAGTAGACTAGCATATATGATTCTAGACCCATGTGATGGGCGATGGATATTCCCATATCCATTGATGTATGACATCAAGATCGTATGCGGGTGCTTAGTGGAGACTGGGTACACTGGACGGACTCGCCGAGAACTCCTATATGGTATTATATTTATCGTTGGATATCAGTTCTCAGGTGACACTGGTACAGATTAGTCTGTAGACCCGAGATCGTCATAGAGCCTCATGTGTTTGTAAGTGCACGGCGGCGCCCCGGTCGTCAATCCGACGGCCAAATGCGGAAACGGTGATAAACTTTAATTTTGCGAACTTAGCAAACCGGCACCACCGCGCACTAAACCCCGGATCGGGCCATTAAACTAGATCTAGCTAACAACAAGACGGGTTAGAGATATACCGAGTGATCCGAGTCCTTCGGTCTTCTCGTCATCGTCCCGATCTCCCGCGGAAACTCCGGCCGTCTCCTCCTTACCGAAAGGGCACCACATCGTCTGTATCTTTTACGGGCTCCCACCTCAATGCCGAGGCAACTCGGGCACGAAGCTGGCAAGTCGACATGCCCGAGATGAGCTGTAGAATGTAGTGTAGAATGCGCTTTGTCTCAATGGGGTTTGTAGTTGCCTTGATGGAGGAATCAACAAGATATGAACTTGGGGATTTTTGGTAGCAATGAAAAATGAAATGGATGATTAATTTCCCACACCAAATGAACCTCTCTCATTTTTTTTTTCTCTCCAAAATTGTGGCCGGCCATCAATGTGTTGGAAAATGGTGGAGGGCAAAACAAATACAAGAGGGAGGTAAGTGTAGGAAAAGCAAGAGGTGACCACATCATAAAGCTAAGAAACATCAACCATGCTTATCACTCCATACCCTTTCAAATCTCAATTAATGCACCATCATGGATGAAAGATGCTAAACATATCATAATGAATATATTTGTAAGAAACCCCCTCCACAAATGTTATTTGCACAATTGCAAATAACCCCCTCCATCGGAAAAGTCCGGCCGGGAAAGAACAAAGGAAAACCGGCCGGAACGGAATGTAAACTGGCAACTCCAGAAAACTGGTCCCGTAATAAATTACAGGAAAACCTCGATACTGTGCATACACACCCGCATCTGTATTCCGTCCGGATACAAATGCAAAGAGACAAAATCTACACTGTACTAAACTAGGATCCGGCTTAAACCAAAGCCGGCTAGTAATATCCGTCCGATCCTGATCCGTGCAATACCGCACGTATCTGATCGAACCCTGCCATATATCTATACGGCATCTAGTACAAACCGTCCGATCCTGATCCGTGCAATACCGCACGTATCTGATCGGACCCTGCCATATCTCCATACGGCCTCTACAGCGTTTCGCCCGAAAGCTGAGTAACTGAAAGTGTGGTGGACACTAAAGACTCGTCAATACAATGGCTGTGGATTTAAGCACTAGCACGTCAGAGGTATAAGCCAATACGTAACGGGCCACCATCTATTGACCAAAAGGGACGTCGATGAGCGAACTCATCCTGACACCCTACCGAGCCTGTCAGCGACAATATCCGTACAGTCCGGTCCGTTCGTCTATGAGTATCGCATGGCGGGCCTAGGGGGTTGGTAAAAGTCAGACCCCCAAAAGCGGTACAAGTCGTGTCGGAGTGTAGCCCAGAACACCCTGAGATACTACTGGAATACCTATCAGTAAATCTCTTGCCTTGGCCAAGGACTTCGTGTAATGGCTCTCCTAGACACAGCGCGACCTCACCCCCAATACCGGGAGAGACGAACCCCCGAAGATCCGCTCACTGCCTCCATGTGGCTCGGGACTGTACCCAACTAAAACCTGTTTGCACGACTCCTTTGAGCCGTGGTAGGGTAGTAATCAAAGCACAGTGGGAACTCACACGAGACAAATGACGATCCCCAGGTCGATGAACTAACCTGTACACATGTCACCTGGGAACTGCTATCTGACGTCAGGTATAAGACCAACTAGCATGTTCCCGGCGAGTCCTGTATGGTGTACTCATAACCCAATGAGCACCTGTATACATCTTAGGTGAACCAACTGACACCAGTGGCTTGTGAGACCGGCCACCGACCCTCGTCGGGGTCTCGACTGTATACACTAGTCTACTCTGGAGAATCGATGCCCTGTCTCGAAACTCCCACGACTAGGGACCTTTTAAGGATGTGCTTATAGACCCCAGCTCCCACTTATATGATCGCCCTCATACTGCCGGTGGTCAAGCAAGAATCCTAGGGGCTCTATCAACGTGCAATAGTGACCTGTCAGGTTACCTAAAGCAGTACACGATGATAAAGATAAACCAGATAGCAAACTATCATCTCGAGTAAGACTGTCGTCCCGGGATAGGTCCTCCCTCAATCATTGCAATCACGTGCCTGTGATCCAATAATTGACTCTGAGGGCACTATCTCCAACAATCTCCCACTTGCACTCAGGGCTAATTATTGCGATGTCGCATACTCACAGCCCGTGTGATACCGAACACCCAACTCCTCTACTAGTCAGTCTCACAAATCCGTTTATGAAACTATTGCGGTCGAGGAATAGCCTCAGTGAGTGGATCCGCATAGATGTTTCTTTCTATGTCTCTCTATATCTCAAGTTCGCGGAGAAAACTATCTCCCGAAATGAGCAATACCTGTCTTAGAATGTCTGGATGTCTGATGGGACTTAGCTCATAAATGAACTCCAAACCCAAACTTCTTAGACTGTATCGTCAACTGAACTTAATCAGTATCCTGCGCCATACCTTCCCTCAATATCTACCTGGACCATCTGTCCAAAATACTGCCCTCGTCAGAGGGAAAACTATAACTCTGACAACCTCCTTGTCGTCCATGTCACCTTGGAAGCCTGGAATGATAACTGTCTCCTTAATGAGGCTGTCGTTATCATATCCCTTAGAACATTTACTTATGTTCTAAAACTACTTCCGATTGTTTCTCCAGGATTGGATCAATGTCAACTTATTGCATCTAGTGCAAGAACAACATCTGGTGTGGTACTTGACATCTCATGATTGACTCAATTGCCTGAGCAAGTGATCTGCCAATCATGCACATCCCTCTCTTCTTTAGTCTGTAAGACACCTTTAGAGAGGGTGACTCCATCACCTGCAGGTACACTACCGTGCCAGGAGTCGTCCATTCTAAATACTTTTAGAATGTTGTCAAAGTACCCTGATTGGGAAACCACCCAAATCTAGATCTAAAACCATAGATCTAGTAACCAGTATGTCTGATATAATATCTAAGTCCCATGTGGAGAAACCACTGTGTGACGACCATAGTATAACCGATCGTAGTATAGGAGTTTCTTTTCCTACTCTGTGTATGTCATCCAAATACCAGGATATCACACCCTACTACCTTCTCAACAGATCCATCCCCTATTCTGATGACGTCAAACCTATGACTGTCACATCAGAAATAGATGATATATCTCCGCTATATCTGCTTTAGTCTATAAATATACATAAGCCTGATGTCCACCAATGCTTCCGCTGCTCCCACTGACTACGACAACCCTCTGGCAGAGTCATATAGACGTGCACTTCCAAAGCTAGTTTAGAACGACGCTATACTCATCCTCCTGCCGGGTCATGCAGCCTGGAACAACAACAATGGCAAGTGTGGGTAAACAAGAACTTCCCTGTCACCGTCCTTGAGGCTACCGGAGTACCTCTCGGGTGCCTGAAGTTACCCACCTTATCTGCGGAGTGGCCAATGGAATGTCAAATCAGATTGAATCTTTAGGTTCCTTATCAAATCTTCAGTAATCGTTTGCAGTTCTGGAATCACTTCCAGTTCTACCATACTCCCACTACTGTTTTTGAAAAATCCATTTTTATTAAAACTGTGGCGAGTCCAGAACAATATTTCTATTGATCTGCCAGATGGTAGAAAATCAACCCTCGTCATAGCCTGGGTCAACCCACAAACAGCCATTACAGAAGCGTGCCTTGAGTTATCCAGAGTCTGGTTTTAATCATAAGCCGGACAACTCCCCGTACCTTAACAATGTTAAGATATGAACTGTACTATATCCAATATAGAACCAGAGGCACTGATTTAATTTAACCAGATTCATATCATGCAGCTGTCTCCAGTGCATGTCAACTAAATGGAGAGAGGCTGATCAGCGTTACTCAACTTAGGAATGCTTCCAATTATGAGTAACCTGAAAGAGAAGCAATTTATCTTTATCATTACTATCAACTGAATACCATACACAAGTATCTACATGTTCGATCACTTTGAAGAATCCCGATACTTGCTATACCTGGTTCTCTACTCTATTCAAATACCTATAACTCCTCAAAACTTAGACCCTGTGTTTCTACGAAAACCATGTCTAAGAACTAGAGAAGTTAAAAGTAAACAGAATATAGTAAGAAGACCAACCCCTCTGTCCTAATGGACACTGGACAACATACAATACTCTGTATAAGTCCGCTGAGTCTGATAACTCTTTCACTGTGTGTCGTAGGTTGAAAACTGTACTTATGGTTAAGAAGAATTACACCGCTGTTCAATGCTCCTTACCTAACCATCCACTGATATAGGTAAATGTCATCGACATAATATAAAAAGGTATATCTCACTCTATGAAAATAGACGTACAGATATGTCAATTTGAAATTGGTGCACAACAGCGGATATTCAAAACCAAATATTTGCCGACCGGCAAACAGCCCAGATGATCTCCTCAAATATCACCGATTACAACGAATCCCGATATAATGAGGATGATCACCCTATTCCCAATAACTTACTCCCACTCATCATCTGTAAAACCATACAGATGTGAGAATCAAACCTGGTAAATACATACCCTGGAGCAAGTGTCTAATCGGGAAATCAGTTTTCTTTTAACAGTACACAGTTGAACTGAAACATTGAAATGTTTCGATGGGATATCCTGGTATTCCTAGTAATGCCTCTACCATTATCCAGATTCACAACTATAACCGTATAATTCTTTGCCACCTCTCCAAATCCCTTTATATGTCTTTAGTCATTACCTTCTGCACACCCCTTTAGGCCAATTGGTTTTCTTCCTTCCCTACCGTTCGGCACCAGCCTATGGTTTGGAAGAAGACCATCTAATAAGCATAACGGGTGTACTGTCCTAATCCTAGGAGCACTCGCAATGCGAGAGAAGGTGAGGATAAAAGACAACCGAATAAACCTTATTCCTATTTCTCCTGGACCAGAATCCATCCCCGAACTGGAACAAGTTCCTTTCGAGTTCGTATATAACCATACGATGGAGTATCCAATAAACTGTGGATCTTCGTAGTGATACGGAGTGTCCTGGAGAAATACAAAGGTGATTTAGGATTGGCGAAGAAATACTTGGTTTGGTCGTGAATATCAGTCGCAATCTATTTTTCCCTCTTACTAATCCCTTGCTTTGTCTTAATCTTAATACCTTCTGCACACCGTTTAGGCTAATTGGTTTTCTTCATTCCCTACTGGTCGGCACCAGCCTAAGATTTGGAAGAAGACTATCCAATTTGCATAATAGGTGTACTATCTCCTAAACTAAGGAGTACTCGTAACTTGAGAGAAGGCAAAAAGGAAAAGACAACTGAATAAACCTTATCCGTTTTCTCCAGAACCGGAAACCATCCTCGAATTCCTTCAAGTTCGTATCCAACCATACGATGGTTTTGTCCAATGGAAGTGGACGTTCGTAGCAATACGGGGTGTCCTGGAGAAAGGGGTAAAAGTAGGAGTGGCAATGAGGTCTGCAACTCTGACAATCCAAAAGCCAGTGTTAAGAAGGTTCGGTCAACTTGGTCACTGAGTCATAGTCTTAGGGTCGGGTCAATGGTCGCTGCCAGAGAGAGAGAAAAGAAACACTCAGCGTGCACTCTAACCTAGATCAGAATGGTTATCACTTAATCTAATCTGGAAACCACCCACTGTACCTCAAATTCTCCTCCAAACCTGAAAGAAGAATTAGTCGGGGTCACCCGAGGAGTAAACCAACTCATCAGTGGGAATCGGGATCCAACTATCATCGCAAGATAACGTGACGGAATCCGCTCACGGTATCACACTCCAGAAGGTATGCGCATATCTGGCAAGTTTCAGTTCTTTTGAAACTCCCGATGTGGATTTTTACCCCATGCTCTTATGACCTTGGCGTGAGGTCAAAATATCATAAGTCACATGTCAAGTTCTACCCATCATTGTCCAGGTTAATTTGAACCCACCCGTACATACCCTTGACGTAGGCCAAAATAGTAGTACGACTGTCCCAAACCAACGCATCTATCTATGCAACAGATAAATACCCGGCAACTACCAAACACTATGCCTTGGCGTGAGGTCAAAATACATAGCTTGAATATTACCGAATATTTAACTGAAATGATGGAGGGTTACGAATGGTTTCTGGCGAAAACCTTTAACTTAATGAACTTGATATCGTTGAAGGAACGGATAGCTTTTTAGAAAATATAGTGACGAAAACCTTTACTAAAGAGGTCACTCCCGGTGAAGGGATCTCGGCTCTTTCCCCGTAGAATGGGGTGCAGGATATTCCAAATGAATACCACGGTGCAAAGCAAAAGTAATCGGCTATAGTGAAGTTAATGCCCTGACGCAAACTTCTGTCCAAGGGGTCACTCCCGGTGAAGGGATCTCGGCCCTTGCCTCGTCGACTGAGGAGCAGGATATTCCAAATGAATACCATGATGCAAAACAAAAGTGAACGTCCTTGCAATAACAGCTTTTTGAAAAGTGTTCCAACAACATCAGAATAGGTTTGTTTTAACTTGCATTGATCCGAATCAACGCAGTCCCATCAATTGATCACACCACAAAGAACGAAAATATACTGATGTACGTATATGCCATCCGCATTCGCCACTGGGTCCCGTCATTACCCGTTAGGTTAGCTAACTAACGACAGAGCGGGGACTGGACTAGCGCGGATGTAAAACATATACAACATCTACTAATATATATACCAATATATTATATTCGCTCAAGGCGTGATAAAAATGCAACATCACAGAAATGTACAGCATCACAGAACAATACAGATATCTGGGATCCCCGGGTTTCACAGAGCCACTACTGAAACCCGACGTTCCCCTGGTCGTGTGGATAGCCTGTGCAATGAAATCCTAGACCCCTACGGGCGCGACAAGTTACCCGCCAAAACCTGAAGCGAGGCAGCCCCCTTCAGCGCCGTGAATGGACCACCCAGCACTTCACGGAATCCGGTAACTTGGGCACCCCTCCTGGGTCAACCTGTACCCCCTACGAGTGCGGCGAATAGCCCGCCAATTCTAGAGCGAAGCCCCCTCCGTCCCAATGCCATGAGATGCGGGCTTGTTGCCCTCCAGAACCCGGCTATCCGTGCACCCCTCCGCGGGGTAATCCTAGTACAGAAAGTAAAATATACATACAATGGGTACATCGACCGCAACCAGGTCGTGCCCCAAAATAATAATACAAACAGGCAGTGACGGCAGTCCACATGTCGGACGCTCGCCCCGCAATATCAAATGTACATAATACAACAAAACTGTACTAGCATTGCATCCAGGCTATCCCCACGACCGATCCGCAACATCACAGCAAAAACACAGAATATCAACGTGAAAGTCACGTTCGCAAATCCATCTAACCGGGCTATAGCAGTTAGACTGGATTTACCGATCGAGTGACATTCACGGTCACAAATATAATGTAAATACTGTGAAATAATGTGTTTAAAATATCCGATCGATCAAAAATTAACAAGTAGGCCCCAAAGCAATACTGTAGCACTCACAGAAAATCTGGGCCCAATATTAATATTCCAAAACCTTAAAAATTAGCCCAGAAGCCCACTGGAAAAAAATGATGCAGTGACGACACCAATGTGCGGCGGAACCGCGGCCTAAGGGGGGGTTTGGCCGCGGTTCCGCGCTTCAATGGTCGACTGACTGTGTCGAATTTTTCCAGTAGTCTTAGAATTTCCAGTACATTAGTTTTTTACAACCTGAAAAATTTTTGGAGTTCAAAAAATTTCGACAGAAAACTGATGTGAGGAAAAACGCGAGTTTTTGGAATTTTGGTCGATCGGAAATGCAAACACATCAAACGAAGCTAGACGAAGTTAATGGCGAGGCTCTGATACTACTGTAAGTGCACGGCGGCGCCCCGGTCGTCAATCCGACGGCCAAATGCGGAAACGGTGATAAACTTTAATTTTGCGAACTTAGCAAACCGGCACAACCGCGCACTAAACCCCGGATCGGGCCATTAAACTAGATCTAGCTAACATCAAGACGGGTTAGAGATATACCGAATGATCCGAGTCCTCCGGTCTTCTCGTCATCGTCCCGATCTCCCGCGGAAACTCCGGCCGTCTCCTCCTTGCCGGAAGGGCACCACATCGTCTGTATCTTTTACGGGCTCCCACCTCAATCCCGAGGCAACTCGGGCATGAAGCTGGCAAGTTGACGTGCCCAAGATGTGCTGTAGAATGTAGTGTAGAATGCGCTTTGTCTCAATGGGGTTTGTAGTTGCCTTGATGGAGGAATCAACAAGATATGAACTTGGGGATTTTTGGTAGCAATGAAAAATGAGATGGATGATTAATTTCCCACACCAAATGAACCTCTCTCATTTTTTTTTTCTCTCCAAAATTGTGGCCGGCCATCAATGTGTTGGAAAATGGTGGAGGGCAAAACAAATACAAGAGGGAGGTAAGTGTAGGAAAAGCAAGAGGTGACCACATCATAAAGCTAAGAAACATCAACCATGCTTATCACTCCATACCCTTTCAAATCTCAATTAATGCACCATCATGGATGAAAGATGCTAAACATATCATAATGAATATATTTGTAAGAACCCCCCTCCACAAATGTTATTTACACAATTGCAAATAACCCCCTCCATCGGAAAAGTCCGGCCGGGAAAGAACAAAGGAAAACCGGCCGGAACGGAATGCAAACTGGCAACTCCAGAAAACTGGTCCCGTAATAAATTACAGGAAAACCCCGATACTGTGCATGCACATCCGCATCTGTATTCCGTCCGGATACAAATGCAAAGAGACAAAATCTACACTGTACTAAACTAGGATCCGGCTTAAACCAAAGCCGGCTAGTAATATCCGTCCGATCCTGATCCGTGCAATACCGCACGTATCTGATCGAACCCTGCCATATATCTATACGGCCTCTAGTACAAACCGTTCGATCCTGATCCGTGCAATACCGCACATATCTGATCGGACCCTGCCATATCTCCATACGGCCTCTACAGCGTTTCGCCCGAAAGCTGAGTAACTGAAAGTGTGGTGGACTCTAAAGACTAGTCAATACAATGGCTGTGGATTTAAGCACTAGCACGTCAGAGGTATAAGCCAATACGTAACCGGCCACCAGCTATTGACCAAAAGGGACGTCGATGAGCGAACTCATCCTGACACCCTACTGAGCCTGTCAGCGACAATATCCGTACAGTCCGGTCCGTTCGTCTATGAGTATCGCATGGCGGGCCTAGGGGGTTGGTAAAAGTCAGACCCCCAAAAGCGGTACAAGTCGTGTCGGAGTGTAGCCCAGAACACCCTGAGATACTACTGGAATACCTACCAGTAAATCTCTTGCCTTGGCCAAGGACTTCGTGTAATGGCTCTCCTAGACACAGCGCGACCTCACCCCCAATACCGGGAAAGACGAATCCCCGAAGATCCGCTCACTGCCTCCATGTGGCTCGGGACTGTACCCAACTAAAACCTATTTGCACGACTCCTTTGAGCCGTGGTAGGGTAATAATCAAAGCACAGTGGGAACTCACACGAGACAAATGACGATCCCCAGGTCGATGAACTAACCTGTACACATGTCACCTGGGAACTGCTATCTGACGTCAGGTATAAGACCAACTAGCATGTTCCCGGCGAGTCCTGTCCGGTGTACTCATAACCCAATGAGCACCTGTATACATCTTAGGTGAACCAACTGACACCAGTGGCTTGTGAGACCGGCCACCGCCCCTCGTCGGGGTCTCGACTGTATACACTAGTCTACTCTGGAGAATCGATGCCCTGTCTCGAAACACCCACGACTAGGGACCTTTTAAGGATGTGCTTATAGACCCCAGCTCCCACTTATATGATCGCCCTCATACTGCCGGTGGTCAAGCAAGAATCCTAGGGGCTCTATCAACGTGCAATAGTGACCTGTCAGGTCACCTAAAGCAGTACACGATGATAAAGATAAACCAGATAGCAAACTATCATCTCGAGTAAGACTGTCGTCCCGGGATAGGTCCTCCCTCAATCATTGCAATCACGTGCCTGTGATCCAATAATTGACTCTGAGGGCACTATCTCCAACAGTGTTCTCCCACTGTGCTTTGATTACTACCTTACCACGGCTCTGCTGAGTCGTGCAAACAGGTGGCTTTTAGGTACAGTCCCGAGACTTGCGGAGGCAATGAGCGGTAGGAGGGGTTTCGTCTCTCCCGGTATTGGGGGTTAATGTTGCGCTGTGCTCGATTGGATATATCAGTAAGTCCCTGGCCAGGGCAGTTGAGATTTACTGGTAAGTGTTATCAGTAGTTTCTCGGTCTGATTATAGGCCATATATTTGCATGACTTATTTAGTTATTGGGGTAGACGATGCCATCCCTAGACTGAATATGCAGCATATCTGATGAAGAGACCGGACTGTACGGTACTGTTACCAGTTGGCTCGACGGGAGTTTTGACAGGTTTGCTTGTTTTCTTCTGATCGCTCAATACCCGGGTGGCCGTTATGTTTAGCTCACCTCTTGTGGCCTGGGGTGCATGATATGATCATCACCCACTGCCGGAGTATTAACGAGTCTTAGAGTCCCACAAAGAAGTTTCCTAGCCAAGGCGAAACGATGTGTTGTGTATATGTGATATACGCGGGGACCCGATTAAATGCGAGTATGTGATACCGTATATTAATTGGGTGTTTTTCTATTGGTCGGGTCGTATGTGATATGACCGGTTTGTTAAATCAAGTGTTGATTTAGCATTGACTAATTAGCTCACTTTGTTTAAACCCTTTTCTTTATTGTATGCATGCATGTATTCATATGTTTATGTTAATGCACATGTTTATGTGCATGCACACATACATGCATACACTTGTGTGTATCATAGTTGTTGATACACTAGTGGTGGCAATGCAAGACTCATATGGAAGTATTTATCTTTATATTTATTTTTAAGTTAAAGGAAAATAGATTTAATTCATGGTTGATATTTATCCTTCATCCTTCACTTAACCTTGAATTAAGCATGAGTTAATTTTGTATGGCTCTCCTTTCTCCAAAGTAAATATCAAGATATTTATTAACCCATGGTTTGGGATGAAAGTGGAAATTATATATAATTTCTATTCTCATTTTTATTCATTATCATTATCATAACTTGAGCTCTTGAGTTGCCATCATCTTCTTCCTCCTCTCTCTTGCTCTTTTGACTTAGTTAGTGAGTGAGATAGTGACAAAGTTAGGGTTTTGAACTGAGAAAACAAACCACATCAACATTCTACACTAGTCTAGCCAATTTGTTTAGAGTGTTAGCTTCATCTTCATCTTTTGATAAAGTGGAGCTTGGAGCTTGGATAAAGAGGACTCCGGGTGGATCATCGTGGACTCGGAAGATCACAAGCAAGCCCGTTACAACTCTCAAGTAGCCAAGGAGTCAAGCAAAGAGAACAACAAATGTTGTATTCTCTTTACTTAGTGTTATATTACTTGTAGTATATGATACTACCTCATATGTTACTTTAAATTTCTAGTTTGATCCTAGGTTAGTTTGTTTAGCACCCTTAAAATTTAAATTGTCGAATGTTTGATGCATTACAAACCCTTGTAAGCTGCTAGGTAAACCCAACTGTTGTATCAGAGCCAAGCTAGAGCATTAGAGTAACCTAGACGACGTTAAAACGTTTCGAACAAACATCGATTGCCCAGAAAAACCATTCTCTCGAAACTTTTCAAAAAGTTGAAATTTTTCACATTAAAAATATTCAGAAAATCATGCAGGTAATTCTATGGACCCTCTAGAAGAACGATACCCTAACTCAATTAAACGACCATGGAACCGCGGCAGAAACCTGGTTTTGGCGGCGGTTCTGCGGTGCCGTTTGTGAGGCTCAGGTCGGCCATTATACGGTTGGTCCATAGGTATTGTGGCATGCTTCTGGGTAATTTTAATTTTGCTCAGGTGTTGAGCTTCTCTTTGGATTTTTGGGTCATTGATCGATTGATCAAATGGTTTAACATCGCCTAGTTTATTAGCATATGTTGACATGAGATGTTATATATTGCTGTGAAATGAAGTATAGGATCGTCGTGATGAATGGCCGGGGGTTTTATGTGTGGTGAGAGTTTTCTTTTCATTCATGTAAAGCTCATATGTATGTAATATTCTTTTATTGGGGCACATCCGGGTTGAGGATGATGTCTCCTTCGATGTATATTATTTACTTTTCCGCATTAGGATAGACCCAAGGAGGGGAGCATAAGTGACCGGGTTCTAGAGTCCAGTGGGAGGCCATATCGAGGAGTCGAGACCGGGTCTCCTAACTCTAGAATTGGTAGGGTCGCTTGCCGCACTCATATGGGTCTAGGGTGTGGGGTTGGCTATTCATCGCGACTGTGGAACCCGTATTTTCTATCGTTGGCTAAATATAAAATACGGAATTTCTAGTATATCCTATATTTTCATGTATGTGCTTCTGCTGTTTATATTCTGTGATGTGATCGCTTGATATATCTGAGACGAATGTAATATTATATATGCCATATATAGTAGGCTTTGCTTATGTTTTGCACCCGCGCTAGTCCCGTCCCGGTATGCCATTAGTTAAGTAACCTAACAGTGCATAACGGAACATTGTGGCGAATGCGGATAGCATAAGCGTACGTTGTATTTTCGTTTCTTTTCCGTGTTTCGCTTAAGGGTTTAAATGATGGGGCTACGTTTATATGATTAATGTAAGGAAAAATAAACCTAAAAAATATTATAGAATAGAATTTAAAAACCACTCGGATTTTTATGAAAAAGCTACATTTCAAAATTGCAGAGAATAAGCCACTCCTTTTGAAAACTGTTTGATTCTACAACGATATCATGTTCGAAGCGTTAAAGATTTTCTTAAAAACCATCCGCAACCCTCCATCATTTTAGAAAGTAGAGTACTTAGTATTCGTGCTACATTTGTTGACCTTAAACAAGGTGTAGTGTACGGTAGCTATGTGGTGTCTTTTTACGCTGCATATGATGTGATTAATTAGGACAAGCATGTGAATTTGTTGACCATAGCCAAGGGTCATGTGAATGGGTCTAATTAATCAAGAAATGACGGGTTGAACTTGACTAGTGCTTGTGATTTATTGACCATAGCCAAGTTCATGAGTGCTAACCATATCGGGAGTTTCAATAGTTGAAATTTGTAATGAAATTGCATACCTTCCATATGATGGTTGGATCCCGATCCCACTGTGAGCAAGAGTTGCTCCCAGGAGAGTTTTGCACTTTACAATTAGCTAACTCATTAGGTATCTAGAAAGTTGTTAACGAGGCTACGCCTCTGGAAAAATGAGGTTTGCTTTAATTAGGTCCGTGCGAAAGCACGGGGAACCTCCCTCAAGTACAGACACTGGCCTGGCTGAACAGTTAGCGAAGTTGTAGAATGTAATTAATCCTGTCTAGTTTTCCTTTTAAGGTTTGAAGGGAAATTTGATAAAAGCAGTGGGAAACATCGATTAGATAACATAATAACCAATCTGATCTTTGCAAGAGCTTTCGTTGAGTGTGTTCTTTTCTCTCTCTTAATGGCAGATAACAATAGCAGGACTCAAGACTGGCTAAGGAACATTAACATAGCCTTGACTTATGATAAGGTATCATATGTCCTCACGGCTCCAGCCCTGCCCGTCCCAGGTCCTAAATCTTCAGTTGCGGATAGGGAAGTCCGCAAGACATGGGACGCTGACTGTGCCATGGCCAAATGCCTCGCGCTTGCATCGATGGATAACACACATCAAAAGTAGCACGAGCATATGGATGTACAATCCATTTTTCTCCATACAAAAGAGTTGTATGGGAAGCAATCTCGTGACTTACGATACAAAGCATCTAGAAAGTTGTTTCAGATGCGGATGGCTCCTGGCACACCAGTAAGTGACCATGTTCTGAAGATGATAGCTCTTATAGAAGAGCTTGAGGACCTCAGATGGTCAATGGACAACAAACAATATACTGATATCATTCTGCAGTCTCTCCCCCTATCTTTGCTCAGTTTGTAGTTAACATCAACATGCAAAATATGGAGAAGTCACTACCTGAACTCCTCAATATGTTAAAGAGTGCAGAGAGCATGCTGAATTGATTGAAGAATCCTGCTTTGATTGCTGGGCCATCTTCTTCCTCTTACCCGAAGGCCAAGGCTAAGGGAAAGATGAAGAGGAAACCCGCCAAACCTAGAGGTGGAGTTAAAAAGGTTAAGGGGAAAGACAAGTACACGACGGGGGAATAGGGGAAAGGGGAATGTTATCACTGCCACAAATCGGGACACTGGAAGCACAACTACACTGAGTACTTAGATCTCAAAAGGAAGAAGCATGGTGATGCTTCTGCTTCAGGTGTGTTTATGACAGAAAACTGTTTTTCTATAAACTCTGCTTCTGGGTATTAGATACCGGTTCAGGTTCTCACATTTGCAATTCCATGCAGGGGCTGAGAAATAGAAAAGTTTTGAAGACAGGTGACCATACTCTCCGGGTTGGAAATGGTTCTAATGTACATGCGGTTTCAGTGGGAGAGTATCACCTGGGGTTGCCGTCAGGGTGTATATTGGTTTTGAACCCATGTTATTATGTACATAATATGCTTTGTAATATAATATCCGTTTCTTTGTTAGACAATGAAGGATATCATTTTGTATTGCAGAATAATGTTATGAATATTAACCTGAATCAAATGTTGGTTGGGTATGGTACACTTAATAACGAGATATACGTCCTGAATCAACACACAGTTTTCAGCATACAACACACTAATAAAAGAAAATTTTCAGAAATAAATGAAGCTTTTCTTTGGCATTTTAGACTTGGTCATATTAACGAAACAAGACTAAACAAGCTACATAAAGATGGATATTTAAACTCTTTTGAATATAAATCTTATGCGGCTTGCCAGTCTTGTATCAAGGGTAAAATGACCAAATCTCCGTTTACAGGACATGGAGAAAAAGCTACTCAGCTCTTAGCCCCCATACATAGTGATGTATGCGAGCCAATGTCTACACAGGCTAGAGGCAGTTTTTCTTTCTTCATAACTCTTACTGATGATTTCTCAAGGTTCGGTCATGTGTTTTTATTAAAGTATAA
This sequence comes from Agapanthus africanus, assembly GCA_030015575.1. NCBI lineage: Eukaryota > Viridiplantae > Streptophyta > Magnoliopsida > Asparagales > Amaryllidaceae > Agapanthus > Agapanthus africanus. The sequence continues at coordinate 364,769,263 of JASDDO010000001.1, read as the reverse complement.
GTCTGAAGCTTTCGAGAAATTCACTGAGTACAAACTTGGAGTAGAAAAACAAACCGGATTGAGTATCAAGATGCTTCGATCAGATCGAGGTGGGGAGTATCTCAGTACAGAATTTACAGACTTTCTAAAAGAGAATGGGATTCTCTCTCAGCTCACTCCTCCTTACACACCACAGCACAACGGTGTGTCAGAGCGAAGGAATCGGACCCTATTAGATATGGTACGTTCTATAATGAGTGATGCTGAGTTACCTGTCTCATTTTGGGGCATGCATTGGAGACTGCAGTGTTTCTATTGAACAGGGTTCTAACCAAAACTGTGTCTACTACGTCATATGAGATATGGCATGAGAAGAGACCATCTCTTAAATGAGTTAAGATTTGGAGTTGTCCGGCCTATGTCAAAAAGCAAAATCCGGACAAACTCGAGACATGGTCAGTCATGTGTAATTTTGTGGGGTATCCAAAGAATTACTATGAATATCTTTTCTACCACAAAGAGGAACAAAAGGTGTTTGTTTCTTATCACGCCACATTTTTAGAAAAGGAATTTTTTTACAAATGATACAGATGGCAATGTGGTAGACTTAGAAGAAGTTCTAGAAACACAAATTACAAATGACGACTTGGTTGAACCCGCTGTTGCAACAAAAATTGATAGACCTCAGCCACTCCGTAGATCTGATAGGACTTCTCGCCCTCCGGAGAGGTACTATGGTTTCCTCATTGATGGTGATAGAGAAGATTGCATCATGGAGGAGGAGGATCCTACCAGTTTTCAGCAAGCTATCATGAGTGTAGACTCTGTGTAACACCTTAGGATGTGATTAGTGGCTAATTATACTTTAAATTATGGTTTTTAATAAAAAGTTTACCAAATTGATTTTCAAATATTTGATCAAATTTAATGAATATTTTATTAGAATTTTTCTAGGCTTGCACACACATGTGCATGTTAACTAGGGTTAAAATGGGGATAGACCATGATTAGCAACCAAGGTGGGTTAAACCATTTTTCTTAAGTGTATTTGGTTTTTTAATTTAGTGTGTTTTTTTAATGGAAAATGAATTATGTAGGGGTGTTGACTTGGAGAGAGAGAAGGAGAGAGAGAGAGAGAAGGGCATCACGGCTTGAGCCATGCCTACATTTAATGAAGAGAGGGGGGGGCTGACTAGCCTTAACTCCCATTTCTTTATGTTTTGCCTCTCATTTGTTCCCATTTCTCTCACTCTCACTCATACACACACACACTCACAACATCAGCAGTAGCACCAGCAGTCTCAGCAGCAGCAGCAAGCAGCAACAACAGCAACAGCATGAAGCAGCAGCAGCAACAGAAGCAGTAACACCTGCAGCAGCAACGCCATTCCCAGTAGCAGCAGCAGTGCAACACCATCTCCTCCTCTTCTTCTTCCTCTTCTTCCTGCACACTAAGACCAGAGAGTGAGGTATAAAATCTGAGCTCAATTCTTTTTTTCTAAACTTGTTTGTAGAATTAGCATCGGTTAGTGTTAAATGTGAGATTTTGTGCTAGAAATGATGTTTAGTGTGGACTTTTGGCTAAGTGATGTTTTTGGTGGTTAGCCTAGCCTAATTAAGTGTTATTAGGACCACTTAAACTTAGTTTAACCCCAAATTTCACTAAAATACCATAGGGTTTCGTTTAGTGCAAAATTTAACGTTTTAAAGTGAATTTTAAGCTTTCTGTGTCTGCTTTTGACCCGGTTGCTTCAGAGAAAAATTGAGAAAATTGGAGCATGTACACTAGGTCTAGACTACACACGCGAAGCACGAGCCCCAGATTCCCAACCCAGGTTTCAGTTTTAATAGTTCTGGCCGCAATTTGCGGCAAGATAGGGGACTTAGGGGTTAGGGTTTTGGCTAGGGTAGTCTGCTGTGTATTTGGGTAGTTTGGCATATGCAACTTTTTACTTTTGTGCCTGAGTGAAAATCTGGAGCGTAATATCATTTTTCCAATACGTTTAGTTTGAGCGACACGTATGATACGTGAGTGGGTTCTGTGGTTGCTGCGTATCGCGACGTGTCGGGGTAGTTTTAGACGCGTATACACACGTTTTAGCTTATCGGACACGCGCGTTTAATTCGCGACGCGCGTTTCTCGTTTGATTTCGATATCGCGTTTTTGCGAGATATTTGCTTATGTGGATTCATTGTGTAAATTCTAGGTTCACCGGCGGGTACGTCGGACGCCGCAAGGAAAGGGAAGCAGGTGATCGGCTACACTTAGCACGCGACCAGGTGAGTAGATTTAACATCTACGGGGAAATCGCCCGTATGGCGTTAAGAGTCAGGGCGTGATAGAATATTTTAGTCGTAGATATTTTTATGTGTTATTGTAGCATACCTTCTTCTATTGCATATAGAAATGGTAGTATATAACACTGCACTGTCACTAACGGTTCAAGCTGCACGAGCACTATTTGTATGTCACACTCACACCGTTAGTGATTGCCATGACACTCGCACTATAATATTGCTACGACTCATACATTGATATGTTCATATTGGTGCACGCATACCCTGATATACCTATACTTGCGTACATGCATACTGTATATTCATAGTAGTGCACACATTATTTGATATATCCCTGCTTGTGCACATATATATTGCTACACTCATATTCGCGTATATATCCATTTGCACATCCATACCTATAAACATACGCATGTTACATACAATGATGATATTGACAAGATTTAAAAACTAAGGGACCGCATAAGATATTTTCAAAACTGGATTCTTTTAAAAGAGCGGTTTTCCCTTTTTACCCTTAAATGTCATACGACACATTGCATGGATTTACGCATTGAGTTTGGATTTATATGATTTCTGGATTTGAGAACCGGGGTATTATTTTAAGAAAATACGCACTGTTTTAAAAACCCGGTTTCTCTTGTTATGGTATTTCAGTGCGTCCACCATGCGTTTTCTCGGTTCTGAGACGTGTGACATGTGAACCCAAATCGAGGAGCTGGATGAAGACGATTGCGGGTACATGGTGGACCCGGTATGGTACCTCGGGGAGAACGGATCGATGTGCAGTAGACGGTGAGCCTGGCAGAGGGACTAGTACCTACCGGTGATTGGTTGGACCTGGCGGTTATCCGGAGGATACTGACCAGAGTCGATAGATGGATACGGGACGACCCGTACTGCCGGGGCCGAGGGCCGATTCCGCAGACGGAGCCCGTGGGCCGATCCGGACTGACGGAGCCCGATACTTAAGGATTTGCGTGTCGATGCTGGACACGATTAATTTATGATATTTCGAGTGCCGATGTTGGGCACTCACGATTCTATGAGATTTATAGGATTTGAGGGCCGATGAGGGTGACGGCGCCTGTGATTTACTGGGATTTGGGTGCATTGATGGACACCGGTTATTTTCCACATTGACATTCCGTGTAGATGTAATTATATCCCATGCTCAGCATTCAGTATTTTGCATCTCATCCTGTAGCTATAGTACTTGATAGAGTACTTTTGCATGATTATTGCATACCTTGCTCATCATATATTGATGTTATTAAATTGCACCAGTTCATCATATAGATATTATCTGCTGGAATATGTTAGAGTATCGTAGTACGTGCATACTTGCGATTACCTTTATATGTTATCTACTATTCACGAGTTGGCAACTCACCCCCGTTGTGCCACAGTGTTTGCAGGTTGCACCTCGGAGTAGTCGCGGCAGGCTGCTTTATTGCATCTTTTGATACAGATACCACTGCGGTTGGCGCGTGAGCCTTGGCCGATAGGTGGGTTTTTGTGCGGTATCTGTCTATTTTCCAGTTGTATACACTATTGTATATAGTACTCTCCACCTACTATTCATGTATTGACTTAGAGACCAGCTGTGAGGACGATGTATATTATTTGTACTCTGGTGTCGAGCTCGCTGTGAGCCGACTTTATTTATGCAGTTTATCTTTCATGATACTTGCTTTCACTTATTTGCTTATTCTTCGCTACGGCGTCTTATATTATTATTGTGGTGGTTGTTTCTGCCGTTGGACGTGATTGCTCCCATTTGGGATGCATTATTCTTATTGTATATCATTTTACTCATATATTGCCTTGAACCCGATTTCGGGGCTAGTTTTTACAAAGGAAATGCTGCCAAAATTTTTAAGATAATAACTTGAACTTTAAAGAATTTTACTAACAACTTAAGGTTTTCTAAATGTTTTAAACTAATGTTTCCTTTCACTCACTTTTTCAATGGTTTTGATTTCTGGGTTTCGGCTTACTTAGTCGTGTTACGCCTGTAGACGTTACGTGGTTAAGTGCCGGTCACGGGCCGAACTTTGGGTCATGACACTCTGTGAAGTGGCTGGATGCCATGAGATCTGAAATGGAGTCTGTGTACACCAACAAAGTATGGACTTTGGACGTTGTACCCCCTGGGGTAAAACCCATGCGGTGCAAATGGATCTTTAAAAGAAAGATTGGTGTAGATAGGCATGTGGAGACCTATAAGGCAAGACTTGTGGAGAAAGGATTTTGTCAAAGACTAGGTCTGGACTATGACGAAACTTTTTCTTCCGTAGCCATGCTTAAATCCATTCGGATCCTACTTGCTATTGCTGCTCACTACGACTATTGAATCTGGCAGATGGATGTTAAAACTGCATTTCTAAATGGTGATTTAGAAGAATGAGTTTATATGGATCAGGCAGAGGGCTTCGTTGACAGTGGGAGCAGCAGGAAAGCATGTAGATTGCTTAAATCCATTTATGGATTAAAGCAGGCATCACGGAGATGGAACATCTGTTTTGATGATGTAATCAAAGAGTTTGATTTCATCAAAAATCCAGATGAATCTTGTGTTTATAAGAATGTTGTAGGGAGAGCTGTCACATTCCTCGTATTGTACGTGGATGACGTTCTTCTGATAGGAAATGACATTCCTATGCTGCAGTCGGTCAAATCAATCTTATTATAAAGGTTCTCCATGAAGGACCTGGGTGATGCCATGTACATATTGGGCATTCGGATCTATAGGGATAGATCCAGAAGGTTATTGGGATTGTCTCAAACCAAGTACATCAACACCATCCTAAAGGGGTTTAGTATGGGAGATTCCAAGCGGGGTGCCTTACCCGCTTGCCATGGAATCACTCTCTCCAAGGACTTTTGCCCAAAGTCCGATGAAGAGAGAGATCGCATGAGCATTATTCCCTACGCTTCTGCCGTAGGATCTATAATGTATGCGATGTTGTGTACATGCCCTGATGTAGCTTATGCACTGGGTGTAGTAATCAGGTATCAGTCAAACCCAGGGGAGAAGCACTGGACTGCTGTGAAGAACATTCTTAAGTACTTGCGAAGGACTAAAGAATTGTTCTTGGTGTATGGTAATGGAGATCTCCAAATGGAGGCCTTTACCGATTCGAGCTTCCAGAGTGATAAGGACGACAGCAAATCTATCTCTGGGTTTGTATTCATCCTCAATGGAGGGGCGGTGAGTTGGAAGAGTTCCAAACAGGATACTGTTGCAGAATCTATGATAGAAGCTGAGTACATTGCTGCAAATGATGCCGCCAAGGAAGCCGTCTGGATGAGCAAGTTCGTCTCGGTGCTAGGAATAGTTCCAACCATTATTGATCCAATACCATTGTATTGTGATAATAATGGGATATGGTGTTAGCCAAGGAGCCTAGGTCCCATCAGCGGTCCAGATATATCCTGAAGCGTTTTCATCTGATCCGGGAGATAGTTGATCGCCACGAGATCGAGATTAGGAGAGTAGACACTAAGAATAACACTGTAGATCCACTCACCAAGTCCCTCCCTCAGCCGCAGCATGAGCGACTTTTTGAGATGTTGGGTATGAGATACGCCAATAGCTGGCCTTAGTGCAAGTGGGAGATTGTTGGATATATGTATGCCCTAGAGGCCATTATTAGATAGTGGATGTATTTATACATGTATATATATTCAGAAGACATTCTTTCTCGACATGATAGTATACTATCTGGTTACTCTTTATCTGACATGTTCACTTGATCATACTTTTATTCATTTGTGCATGTTGATAAAGCCCTGAGGATATTTGCTTTACTACTGTGATTATGATGTAGATCATACTAGTGGGGCATGTGTAGTTCAAAATCATATCCTTAAATGTCCCTAGTCATGGGTGTATCGAGACGGGGCATCGATATTCCAGAGTAGACTAGCGTATATGATTCTAGACCCATGTGATAGGCGATGGATGTTCCCATATCCATTGATGTTTGACATCAAGATCGTATGCGGATGCTCAGTAGAGACTAGGTACACTGGACGGACTAGCCGAGAACTCCTATATGGTATTATATCTATCGTCGGATAGCAGTTCTTAGGTGACACTGGTACATGTTAGTCTGTTGACCCGAGATCGTCATAGAGTCTCATGTGTTCTCCCACTGTGCTTTGATTACCACCTTACCACGGCTCTGGTGAGTCATGCAAACAAGTGGCTTTTGGGTACAGTCCCGAGACATGTGGAGACAATGAGCGAAAGGAGGGGTTTCGTCTCTCCCGGTATTGGGGTTTAATGTTGCGCTGTGTTCGATTGGCTATATCAGTATGTCCCTGGTCAGGGCTTTTGAGATTTACTAATAAGTGTTATCAGTAGTTTCTCGGTCTGATTATAGGCCATATATCGGCATGACTTATTGTGTTATTGGGGCTGACGATGCCATCCCTAGACTGAATATGCAGCATATCTGACGAAGAGACCGGACTGTACGGTAGTGTTACCAGTTGGCTCGACTGGAGTTTTGACAGGTTCGCTTGTTTTCTTCTGATCGCTCAATAACCGGGTGGCCGTTACGTTTAGCTGACCTCTTGTGGCTTGGGGATGCTTTATATGATCATCACCCACTGCCAGAGTATTGACGAGTCTTAGAGTCCTACAAAGGAGTTTCCTAGCCCACGCGAAACGATGTGGTGTGCATATGTGATATGCGTAGGGACCCGATTAAATTCGAGTATGTGATACCGTATATTAATCGGGCGTTTTACTATTGGTCGGGTCGTATGTGATATGACCGGTTTGTTAAATCAAGTGTTGATTTAACATTGACTAATTAGCTCACTTTGTTTAAACCCTTTTCTTTATTGTATACATGCATGTATGCATATGTTTATGTTGATGCACATGTTGATGTGCATGCACACATACATGCATACACTTGTGTGTATCATGGTTGTTGATACACTAGTGGTGGCAATGCAAGACTCACATGGAAGTATTTATCTTTATATTTATTTTTGAGTTAAAGGAAAATGGAATTAATTCATGGTTGATATTTATCCTTCATCCTTCACTTAACCTTGAATTAACCATGAGTTAATTACTTATGGCTCTCCTTTCTCCAAAGTAAATATTTAGATATTTATTAACCCTTGGTTTGGGATGAGAGTGGAAATTATATATAATTTATATTCTCATTTTTATTCATTAGCATTATCATAACTTGAGCTCTTGAGTTGCCATCATCTTCTTCCTCTTCTCTCTTGCTCTATTGACTTAGTTAGTGAGTGAGATAGTGATAAAGTTAGGGTTTTGAAGTGAGAAAACAAACCACATCATCATTCTACACTAGTCTAGCCAATTAGTTTAGAGTGTTAGTTTCATCTTCATCTTTTGATAAAGTGGAGATTGGAGCTTGGACAAAGAGGACTCCGGGTGGATCATCGTGGACTCGGAAGATCACAAGCAAGCCCATTCCAACTCTCAAGTAGCCAAGGAGTCAAGCAAAGAGAACTGCAAAGGTTGTATTCTCTTTACTTAGTGTTATATTACTTGTAGTTTGTGATACTACCTCATATGTTATTTTAAATTTCTAGTTTGATCCTAGGTTAGTTTGCTTAGCACCCTTAAAATTTAAATTGTAGCATGTTTGATGCATTACAAACCCATGTGAGGTGCTAGGTAAACCCAACAGTGGTATCAGAGTCAAGCTAGAGCATTAGAGTAACCTAGACGACGTTAAAACATTTCGAATGAACATTGATTGCCCCGGAAAAACCAAAAAGTTGAAATTTTTCACATTGAAAATATTCAGAAAATCAAGCAGGTAATTCTATGGACCCTCTAGAAGAACAATACCCTAACTCGATTAAACTACTGCAGAACCGCGGCAGAAACCTGGTTTTGGCGACGGTTCCGTGGCGCCGTTTGTGAGGCTCGGATCGGCCCTTCCACGGTTAGTCCATAGGTACTGTGGCATGCTTCTCGGTAATTTTAATTCTGCTCAGGTGTTGAGCTTCTCTATGGATTTTTGGGTTATTAATCGATCGATCAAATGGTTTAACATCGCCTAGTTTATTAGCATCGCATATGTTGACATGAGATGTTATATATTGCTTGGAAATGAAGTATAGGATCGTCGTGATGAATGGCCGAGAGTTTTATGTGAGATGAGAGTTTTCTTTTCATTCATGTAAAATTCATATTTATGTAATATTCTTTTATTGGGGCACATCCGGGTTGAGGATGATGTTTCCTTCGATGTATATTATTTACTTTTCCGCATTAGGATAGACCCAAGGAGGGAAGCACAAGTGACCGGGTTCTATAGTCCAGTGGGAGCCATCTCGAGGAGTCGAGACCGGGTCTCCTAACTCTAGAATTGGTAGGGTCGCTTGCCACTCTCATAGGGGTCTAGGGTGTGGGGTTGGCTATTCATCACGACCGTGGAACCCGTATTTTCTATCGTTGGCTAAATATAAAATATGGAATTCCTAGTATGTCCTATATTTTCATGTATGTGCTTCTGCTGTTTATATTTTGTGATGTGATCGCTTGATATATCTGAGATGAATGTAATATTATATATGAGATATATAGTAGGCGTTGCTTATGTTTTGCACCCGCGCTAGTCCAGTTCCGGTATGTCGTTAGTTAAGTAACCTAACGGTGCATAACGGAACATTGTGGCGAATGCGGATGGCATAAGCGTACGTTGTATTTTCGTTTCTTTTCTGTGTTCGGCTTAAGGAATTAAATGATGGGGCTACATTAATATGATTAATGTAAGGAAAAATAAACCTAAAAAGATGTTGTAGATTCGAATTTAAAAACCACTCGGCTTATTATGAAAAAGCTACATTTCAAAATTGCAGAGAATAAGCCACTCCTTTTGAAAACTGTTTAATTCTACAAAGATATCAAGTTTGAAGCATTTAAGGTTTTCTTAAAAATCATCTGCAACCCTCCGTCATTTTAGGAAGTAAAGTACTAAGTATTCGTGCTATATTTGTTGACCTTAGCCAAGCCATAGTGTACGGTAGCTATGTGGCGTCTTTCTACACTGCATATGATGTGATTAATTAGGACAAGCATGTGAATTTGTTGACCTTAGCCAAGGGTAATGTGAATGGGTCTAATTAATCAAGAAATGATGGGTTGAACTTGATTAGTGCTTGTGATTTGTTGACCATTGCCAAGGTCATGAGTGCTAACCATATCGGGAGTTTCAATAGTTGAAATTTGCAATGAGATTGCATACCTTCCATATGATGGTTGGATCCCAATCCCACTGTGAGCAAGAGTTGCTCCCAGGAGTGTTTTGCACATTACAATTAGCTAACTCATTAGGTGTCTCGAAAGGTGTTAACGAGGCTACGCCTCTGGGAAAATGTGGTTTACTTTGATTAGGTCCGTGCGAAAGCACGTAGAACCTCCCTAAAGTTCCGACACTGGCCTGGCTGAACAGTTAGTGAAGTTATAGAATGTAATTAATCCTGGATAGTTTTCCTTTTAAGGTTTGAAGGGAAATTTGATAAAAGCAGTGGGATACATCGATTAGATAAGATAATAACCAATCTGATATTTGCAAGAGCTTTCGCTGAGTGTCTTCTTTTCTCTCTCTTAATGGCAGATACCAATGATAGGACTCAAGCTTCTACTAGATAAAAATAAACTGAATGGGACCAATTATAAAGACTGGCTGAGGAACATTAACATAGCCTTGACTTATGATAATATATCATATGTCCTCACGGCTCCAGCCCCACCCGTCCCAGGTCCAAAATCTTCGGTTGCGGATAGGGAAATCCGCAAGACATGGGACGCTGACTGTGCCACGGCCAAATGCCTTGCGCTTGTATCGATGGATAACACACATCAAAAACAGCACGAGAAGATGATTGTACAATCCATTTTCTCCATACAAAAGAGTTTTATAGGGAGCAATCTGGTGCCCTATGATACGAAGCATCTAGAAAGCTGTTTCAGTTGCTGATGGCTCCTGGCACACCAGTAAGTGACCATGTTCTGAAGATGATAGCTCTTATAGAAGAGCTTGTGGACCTCGGATGGTTAATGGACAACGAATAATATACTGATATCATTCTGTAGTCTTTCCCCCCAACTTTTGCTCAGTTTGTAGTTAACTTCAACATGCACAACATGGAGAAGTCACTACTTGAACTCCTCAATATGTTAATGAGTGTAGAGAGCACGCTGAAATCAGTGAAGACTCCTGCTTTGATTGCTGGGCCATCTTCCTCCTCTCACCCGAAGGCCAAGGACAAGGGAAAGATGAAGAAGAAACCCGCCGAACCTAGAGGTGGAGTTAAAAAGGTTAAGGGGAAAGACAAGTGCACGGCTGGGGAATCGAGGAAATGGGAATGTTATCACTGCCACAAATTGGGACACTGGAAGCGCAACTACACTGAGTACTTGGATCTCAAAAGTAAGAAGCATGGTGATGCTTCCGCTTCAGGTGTGTTTGTGACAAAAAACTGTTTTTCTATAAACTCTTCTTCCTGGGTATTAGATACCAGTTCTGGTTCTCACATTTGTATTTCCATGCTGGGGCTGAGAAATAGCAAAGTTTTGAAGACAGGTGACCATACTCTCTGGGATGGAAATGGTTCCAATGTACATGCGGTTTCAGTGGGAGAGTATCACCTGGGGTTGCCGTCAGGGTGTATATTGGTTTTGAACCCATGTTATTGTCACGACCCGAAATTGGCACGTGATGGCCCTTAAACTACGCAACGTCTACAGGCGTAACGCAATTTAATTAAGCCGAAAACCCAGCAATCTAAACCATCAAACGTAGTAAGAATTAAGAACAATTTTTAAAAGCCTTTGAAATCTCAACCCAAATTCTTTAAAAGTTCAACTTTATTTCCTTTAGAATTTTGCCAGCACCTCCTTTGTAAAGACTAGCCCCAAAAATGAGTACAAACAAGTTAAAAGGAAAGCATCCCCAAACAGGAGCAAAAACACGCCAAAAGGCGGAAAACAACCACCACAACAGATATACGACGCCGTAGCAAAGAAATAAAAGATGATAAAAAGGAAACTGTATAAAAGACAACCAAATCACAAAATAATATACAATATCGTCCTCTTTCTAAGTCAAACAAGATAATAGTAGATGGAGAGTACATGATACAACGAATATACAATGAACAATACGGATAACCATAAAACCCACATAAGCGAAACTGCACACTATGAGCTGAAGTGGTATCCGCAGCAAAACATGATCAGATAGATGAATAGCCTGCCTCGACTACTCTGGGGAACAACCTGCAAAACAAACTGTGGCACAATGGGGTTGAGTTGTGAACTCGTGAATAGTAAATAACTTATTCAGGTAATCGCAAGTATGCACGTACAGCACGAATCTAATATATGTAAGCTAATAGCAGTAAAAGGCATATGAATGCAATAATCATGAAAGGTATACTAGCAGGTACAACTAATACATGAAGCAATAATATATGACAATCGGTATGCAATAATCATGCAATAATGATATGAAAATGTATACATGCAATAGTCATGAAAGGTACTCTAACAGGTACAACTAACTCATGAAGCAATGTATATAAAATGAAGTATGTAAATGCAACAGTAATGGAAGGTACACTAACAGGTACTACTAATACATGAAGCAGTGTATAAAAAATAAATGTGAAGTATGGAATGAAACATGTCATTTCCACGGAATTCTGACATCGTGGTAGGATCAAAATCCATCAAGACAATCCAAATCCCAATTCCTCAAATCAGCCCCCAAATTGGCTCTCATATCATATAAGTCTCACAAATCATGCATGTACAATATCGAATAAATCTCATATATCCTGAATGTACAAAATCAGCAATCTCATATATATATCCTGTATCCAATCTCAACTGAATTTCCTATATCCTAAATCCAATATCAAGTAAATTTCTAATATCCTAAGTATATTTGCAAGAATAAATATGATGATGTATATAAATTGATATGTATATATTGGAGATAGTGCCCTCAGAGTCAATTATTGGATCGCAGGTACGTGATTGCAATGATTGCGGAAGACCTATACCGGTAGGACAGTCTTACTCGAGATGATAGTATGCTATCTGGTTTTCCTTTATCAGTCGTGTACAGTTTCAGGTGACGGATCACTGTTACACTTTGATAGAGCCCTTAGGATCTTGCTTTACTACCAACAGTATGATGGCGATCATATACGTGAGAGTTGGGTGGTTTATATGCATATCCTTAATTGTGGTCCCTAGTCGTGGGAGTTTCGAGACAGGGCATCGATACTCCGGAGTAGACTAGTGTATACAGTCGAGACCCCGACGAGGGGCGGTGGCTGGTCTCACAAGCCACTTGTGTCAGTTGGATCACCTACGATGTATACAGGTGCTCATTGGGTTATGAGTACACCGGACAGGACTCGCCGGGAACCTGCTAGTTGGTATTATACATATCGTCAGATAGCAGTTCCCTGGTGACTTGTGTACAGGTTAGTTCATTGACCTGATGTCGTCATTTGTCTCGTGTGAGTTCCCACCGTGCTTTGATTTCTACCCTACCACGGCTCAAAGGAGTCGTGCAAACAGGTAGTTTTTGGGTACAGTCCCGAGCCACATGGAGGCACGTGAGCGGATCGGCAGGGGATTCGTCTCTCCCGGTATTGGGGGGCGAGATTGTGCTGTGTCTAGGAGAGCCATTACACAAAGCCCACGGCCGTGGCAGGAGATTTACTGGTAGGTACTCCAGTAGTATCTCAGGGTGTTATTAGGCTACACTCCGACACGACTTATAATGCTATTGGGGGTCTGACGTTACTAGCCCCTTAGGCAGATATGCGATACTCATAGACGAACGGACCGGACTGTATATACATTGTCACTGTTAGGCTCAGTAGGGTTTCGGGATGAGTTCGCTCATTGGCCTCCCTTGAGGTCAGTCCATGGACAGCCGTTACGCATTGCTAGTGCCGCTGACGGTTTGTGGTTAAACCCACTGCCAGGGTACTGACGAGTCATTAGAGTCCCCCACAGACAGTTTTCCAAGTTCGGGCGAAACGTTGTAGAGGCCGTATGGTTTTATGGCAGCGTTCGGAAAATGCACGTGCGTTTACGCACGTGTTATTTTTCGGGGAGATGATACCGGTCGGCTTTGGTTTAAGCCGGATCCGAGTATTTTATTGAGTAGTTATAATATCTTTGTCTCAGTTGCATTTGTATTCGGTCGTAATACAAATGCGGGTATATTTATACAGTTACGGGGTTATCCTGAAATTCGTTTCGGGATCACTTTTGGATGTTGCCAGTTTCCAGTTTTCTATCAGCCGTCTTTTAACATTCGGTTAAAGACGGATTTATCTTTTCTTGAGATGAGTGTGGAAGTTTCTAGAAGCATCTAGATGAGGTGACTAGGTTAAATGGTGTTGTGTTTTCATTGGTTGCTTTTGGTGTGTTCACACTTTGTGTTCACACTAGAGATATTTGTTTGTGTTCATACTAGAGATATTTATTTGTGTTCACACATGATATTTTCTTGTGGTCACTTCCCCTCTCCTACACTCACCCCCCCACCTCTATATATGGCCGGCCCCCTCTCCTCCTCCTCCTCACTCACTCACTTGAGAGAAAAGAATATGGTTGTTGAAAGAAAAGATTAAAGTTTTGGATACATGGAAATTTCATAGTTCATTTTATCATTCCATTTCATTTCGAGTGGCAACTTCATTAACCGATCGTCCACGGATTTGGACAAAGTGAGACAAAGTCATCTACTCATTCTCTACATCATTCTTGGTCATCTCTTTTAGCAAACTTGACGACCGAGTTGCCTCGAGTCAGAGGCGGAAGCCCGTTTAAAGAATCAGTGACGTGGTGCCACCTGGACGAGCAGATCGGAGATCGAAGAGATCGGAGCAGCCGCAACGGAGCGTGGGATGATGGTTAAAGAACGAAGGACTCGGATCATTCGGTATAACCTTTCTACACTCTTTATAGTTTGTTAGTTTAGCAATAATGGTAGATCAGGGTTAAAGTATACGATAGCGCCAGTTAAAAAGTTTTTGTTCCGCATTTGGCGTCTGTAGACGGCCGGGGCGCTAACGTAGACTCACAGTGGTATCAGAGCCTAACCATTTTGCTATACTAACTTGTGGTAACGCGTTTAAAATATCGATCGAACCGGATATCGAAAAACACAATTTTCAAGCTTCACAGTTTCTGTTGATTTTAAATGATGTCCTAAAATTATTCTACATATCTCAAAATACTGTGCAGGGTTTTATAAGAACACCGTACAAATTTGGGCTCATGAATCGACAAGACTGCCGCGGAATCGCGGCCAAACCCATGGTTTGGCCGCGCATCCGCGACCGTTCTGAGTGATCAAACCCCCCAAAACTTGCACAGTGTATTCTTCTATGGAAATTGGGGGTTTTGGTACATATCTTTTGGGCCCAGATTTTGTTACTGTTCACCAGTTGTTCGTGGGGCCCACTTTGTGATATTTAGTCGATCGAAATTTAAACATGTTAGTTTACAGTGCTTACATTATATCTCCGACCGGGAATGTCATTTAATCGGTAAACCGCGTCTGATTGCTATAGTTCTTTTAGACGGGTTTGCGAACGTGACATTCGCGTTGATGTTCTGTATTGTGCTGTGATGTTGCGGATTTGTCGTGGTGGATAGCAGTGTGCAATGATAGTGCAGTTTGAGTTTATTTGTACATTTGATATTGCGGGACGAGCGTCTAACTTATGGACTTCCGTCACTGCCTGTTTTATAATATTCTTTTGGGGCACGACCAGGTTGCGGTCGATGTACCTGTTGTACTATTTTTCCATTTCTGTACTAGGTTTTGCCCCGCGACGGAGTGCACGGATAGCCGGGTTGTGGAGGGCAACGGATCCGCATCTCATGGCTTTGAGAGGCAGAGGGGCCTCACTCTAGAATTGGCAGACTATTCGCCGCACTCGTAGGGGGTACAGGTTGACCCAAGGAGGGGTGCCTAAGATTACCGGATTCCGTGAAGTGCAGGGTGGTCCATTCACTTTGCTGTAGGGGGCTGCCTCGCTTCAGGTTTTGGCGGGTAACTTGCCGCACCCGTAAGGGGTCTAGGTTTCATTGCACAGGCTATCCACAAGACAGGGGAACGTCGGGTTTCAGCAGCGGCTCTGTGAAACCCGGGGATCCCAGATTATCTGTATTGTTCTGTGATACTTATTACTTTTCTGTAATGTTGCATATTATCACGCCTGGAGCGATTATTGTATATTGGTTTATATACTATTAGATGTTGTATATGTTTTTCACCCGCGCTAGTCCAGTCCCCGCTCTGTCGTTAGTTAAGTAACCTAACGAGTGATGACGGGACCCAGTGACGAATGCAGATGGCATATACGTACATTTTATTTTCGTTCTTTTCTGGTGTGATTGATTGATGGGACTGCGTTGATTCTGATCAATGCAAAGGAAAGCAAGCCTATTTGGCAGTTGTTGGAACAATTTAAAAAGTGTTATTGCAAAGACGTTTCCTTTTGTTATGCATAGCGGTATTCAGTGGAATATCCTGCACCTCATTCGACGGGGCAAGGGCCGATATCCCTTCACCGGGACTGACCCCTTGGGCAGAAGTTTGCGTCAGGGTAATAACTTCACTATAGTCGATTACATGTTGCTTTGCACCGCGGTATTCAGTGGAATATCCTGCATCTCATTCCACGAGGAAAGAGCCGAGATCCCTTCACCGGGAGTGACCTCTTTAGCAAAAGGTTTTCGCCACAATATTTTAAAAAGCTATCAGGTTCCTTCAGCGATATCAAGTTCACTACGTTAAAGGTTTTTCGCCAAAAACCAGCAGTAGCCCTCCGTCACTTCTTTTGGGTATTCAGTAGTATTCAAGCTATGTATTTTGACCTAACGCCAAGGCATAGTGTTTGGTAGCTGCTGGGTATTCATTTGTTGCATAGATAGATGAGTTGGTTTGGGACAGCCGTTCTGCCATTTTGACCTAACGCCAAGGGTATGTGCGGGTGGGTTCAAATTAACAAGATAGTGACGGGTAGAACTTGGCATGTGACTTATGACATTTTGACCTAACGCCAAGGTTATAAGAGCATGGGGCAAAAATCATATCGGGAGTTTCTAAAGAAACTGAAACTTGCCAAGTATGCGCATGTCTTTTGGAGTATGAGTAACGTGGATGCATTCCATCACGTTATCATGCGATGAGAGTTGGATCCCGATTCCCACTGATGAGTTGGTTTACTTTTCGGGTGATCCCGATTGATTCTTCTTTCAGGTTTGGAGGAGAATTTGATAGGACAGTGGGAGGTTTCCGGATTAGATAAAGTGATAACCATTTTGATCTAGGTTAGAGTGCACGCAGAGTGTTTCTTTTCTCTCTCTCTCTTTGGCAGCGACCTTTGACCGACCCTGGACTATGACTCAGTGACCAAATTGACCGAACCTTCTTAAAATACTGGCTTTTGGACTGTCTGAGTTGCATAAGTCATTGCCACTCATTCTTTTACCCTTTGAATTTCTCAGAACACCCATATTACTACGGACATCCACTTCCATTGGATAGATCCATCGTATGGTTATATACGAACTCGAAGGGACTTGTTCGAGGATGGATCAAGGTTCAGGAGAAATAGAATTGGTTTATTCAGTTGTCTTTTATTATCACCTTCTCTCAGGTTGCGAGGGCTCCTTGGTTTAGGAGAGTACACCTATTACGCTTATTGGATGGTCTTCTTCCAAACCATAGGCAGGCGCCGAAAGGTAGGGAATGAAGAAAACCAATTAGCCTAAGTAGGGTGTACAGAAGGTAATATGTAAAGACAAAATAAAGGGATTAGAAAGAGGGCAAAGTAAATTGCGACTGATATCATTCACGACCAAACCGCCTACATCATCGCCACTCCTATTTCATCTTTAAAAGAATAAGGTATTATTCAGTTGTCTTTTATCATCACCTTCTCTCAAGCTGTGAGTACTCCTTGGTTTAGGAGGGTACACCTATTATGCTTACTGGATAGTCTTCTTCCAAACCATAGGCTGGTGCCGAACGGTAGGGAAGGAAGATAACCATTTAGCCTAACGATGGTGTACAGAAGGTAATGACTAAAGACAAATAAAGGGATTTGGAGAGATGGCAATAAAATATACGGTTGAAGTCATGAATTTGATTATGGAAGAGGCATTACTATGAATACCAGGATACCCCTACGAAACATTTTCATGTTTCAGTGCATTGTTAAAAGAAAACTGTTTTCCCGATTAGATACTTACTTCAGGGTGTGTATTCACCAGGTTTCATTCTCATATCTGTATGGTTTTTACAGATGATTAGTGGGAGGAAGTTATTGGAAATTAGGTGATCATCCTCTTTATATCGGAATTCGTTGTAATTGGTGATATTTGAGGAAATCGCCAGGGTACGGTTTTCAACCTACGACGCACAGGTTTTGAGTTGTTTAACTCAGCGGACTTATACAGAGTATTGTATGTTGTCCAAGTGTCCATCAGGACAAAGGGGTAGGTCCTCGTACTATGTTCTGTTTACTTATTACTTCTCTAGTATTTAGACAAGTGTTTCAAAGAAATACAAGGTCTAAGTTTTGAGAAGTTGTGGGTATAAGAATAAAGTAGAGAACCAGGTATCACAAGTATCGGGATTCTTCAAAGAGATCGAAGATGTAGATTCTTATGATTGGTATTCAGATGATAGTAAAGGTTTTGAGAAACTTCTTTCCTTTTCAGGTTACTCATAATTTGATGGATTCCTGAGTTGAGTAATGCTGATTAGCCTCTTTTCATTAAGTTGATATGCACTGGAGACAGCTGCATGATTTGAATCTGGTTCCAATTAAATAAGTGCCAAAGTTTCTATATTGGATATAGAATGGTTCATACCTTAAAAGATGTTAAGGTACGGGGAGTTGTCCAGCTTATGCTTAAAACCAGACTCTGGATAACTCAGGGCACGTTTCTGTAATGGCTGTTTGTGGGTTGACCCTGGCTATGACGAGGGTTGATATTCTACCATTTGGAAGATCAATAGTGATATTGTTCTTGGCTCGCCACAGTTTTAGTAAAATGGATTTTTTCAAAAAACAGTAGTGGGAGTATGGTAGAACTGGAAGTCATTCCAGAACCGCGAACGATTACGGAAAATTTAATAGGACCTATATGTTCAACCAGGTTAGACATTCCAATAGCCACTCCGCAGATATGGTGGGTGACCTCAGACACCCGAGAGGTACTCCGGTAGCCTCAAGGACGGTGATAGAGAGGTTCTTATCTACCCAGACTTGACACTACTGTTGTTCTCGGCTATGAGACCCAGTAGGAGGGTTGTCGTAGTCAGTGGGAGCAGCAGAAGCATAGTGGGCAAGTAGCTTATGTCTATTTATAGACTTGAGCAGTTATAGCGGAGATAGATCATCTAATTTTGATGTGACAGTCATAGGTTTGACTTCATCAGAATAGGGGATGGATCTGTTAAGAAGGTAGTAGGATGTGATGTCATGGTATCTAGATGACATACACAGAGTAGGAAGTAAAATTCCTATACTACGATCGGTTGTACTGTGTTCGGCACACAGTTGTTTCTCCAGACAGGATATGGATATAATATTTGACATTCTGGTTTCTAGATCTATGGTTTTAGATCTGGATTTGGGTAGTTTCCCAATGTGGTACTTTGACAGTATTCTAATGGTTTTTAGAATAGATGACTCCTGACATGGTGGTGTACCTGCAGGTGATGGAGTCACCCTCTCTAAAGGTGTCTTACAGACTAAAGGGGAGAAGGATGTGCATGATTGGCAGATCACTTGCTTAGGCAACTGAGTCAATCATGAGATGTCAAGTACCACACCAGATGTTGTTTTTGCACTAGATGCAATAAGTTTGTATTAATCCAATCCTGGAGAAACATAAGGAAGCAGTTTTAGAACATAAGTACATGTTCAACGGATTTGATGACGGCAGCCTCCTTCGGGAGACGGTTATCATTCCAGGCTTCAAAGGTGACATAGATGACAGAATGATTGTCAGAGTTACAGTTTTCCCTCTGACGAGGGACAGTATTATGGACAGGTGGTCCAAGAGGATACTGTGGGTGGCACAGGTGCCGGATACTGATTAGGTTAAGTGATCGATACAGTCTAAGAAGTTTGGATTTGGAGTTCATTTACGAACTAGGTCCCATCAGATATCCAGACATATTCTAAGACAGGTATTACTCAATTCAGGAGATGGCTTTCTCCGCGAACTTGAGATTAAGAGAGACATAGAAAGAAACATCGTGGCGGATCCACTCACTGAGGCTATTTCTCGAACACAATAGTTTTACAAACGGGCTTTGTGAAACTGATTAGTAGAGGAGTTGGATGTTCAGTTTCACACGGGCTGTGAGTAGTCGACATCGCAATAATTAGCCTTAAGTGCAAGTGGGAGATTGTTGGAGATAGTGCCCTCAGAGTCAATTATTGGATCGCAGGTACGTGATTGCAATGATTGCGGAGGACCTATACCGGTAGGACAGTCTTACTCGAGATGATAGTATGCTATCTGGTTTGCCTTTATCAGTCGTGTACAGTTTCAGGTGACTGATCACTGTTACACTTTGATAGAGCCCTTAGGATCTTGCTTTACTACCAACAGTATGATGGCGATCATATACGTGAGAGTTGGGTGGTTTATATGCATATCCTTAATTATTGCATATCCTTAATTATGGTCCCTAGTCGTGGGAGTTTCGAGACAGGGCATCGATACTCCAGAGTAGACTAGTGTATACAGTCGAGACCCCGACGAGGGGCGGTGGCCGGTCTCACAAGCCACTGGTGTCAGTTGGATCACCTAAGATGTATACAGGTGCTCATTGGGTTATGAGTAGACCGGACAGGACTCGCCGGGAACCTGCTAGTTGGTATTATACATATCGTCAGATAGCAGTTCCCTGGTGACTTGTGTGCAGGTTAGTTCATTGACCTGAGGTCGTCATTTGTCTCGTGTGAGTTCCCACTGTTCTTTGATTTCTACCCTACCACGGCTCAAAGGAGTCGGGCAAACAGGTAGTTTTTGGGTACAGTCCCGAGCCACATGGAGGCACGTGAGCGGATCGGCAGGGGATTCGTCTCTCCCGGTATTGGGGGGCGAGATCGTGCTGTGTCTAGGAGAGCCATTACACAAAGCCCACGGCCGTGGCAGGAGATTTACTGGTAGGTACTCCAGTAGTATCTCAGGGTGTTATTGGGCTACACTCCGACACGACTTATACTGCTATTGGGGGTCTGACGTTACTAGCCCCTTAGGCAGATATGCGATACTCATAGAAGAACGGACCGGACTGTATATACATTGTCACTGTTAGGCTGTTAGTGTATATGCCCTAGAGGCCATTACTGTATCATACTAGTTTGTATATTACTTAATGGAAGCTTGGGATATTCACCTTGTAAATACAATCTTGCTCAAAATAGTAGTATGCTACTTGGTTTGTTTCTGCTTCAATGTGTACATGTGTTTATTTTTGTATATCACTTATGCACATTAGTGGAGCCCTTAGGATCTTTGCTTGATTACCAGCATTGTGATGGCTGTCACACTAGTGGGGCTGGGTAATCAATAAGCACATCCTTATGCAGGTCCTTAGTCGCAGGACTATCAAGACAGGGCATCGATACTCCGGAGTAGACTAGCGCATGCGCTTCTCATCCCAGTGTGGGAGACGGTCGGTCCCACAGCCGTCAGTACGTCGTACTTGAGATAGTATGCGGATGCTAGTTGGGTTACGAGTACACTGGACAGGACTCGTCGGGAACTGAGTAGTTAGTATTATGCCGATCGTCAGTTATCAGTTCCCAGGTGACATGAGTACAGCTTAGTCCGCTGACTTGACACTGTCACTTCGCCTCGAGTGTGTTCCCACTGTACTTTGATCACTACCCTACCACGGCTCAAAGGAGTCGTGCAAACAGGTAGTGGTTGGGTGCAGTCCCGAAGCACTTGGAGGCAGTGACGGTTAGACAGGATTCGTCTCTCCCGGTATTGGGGGTTGACATCGCTGTCACGACCCGAAAGTACGGAACGTGACCGACACTTAGATTACGAAGCGTCTAGAGGCGCCACGTAACCTAAGTAAGCCGAAGCCCAGAAATCTAAACCATAGAAGAAGAAGAAGAAGAAAAAGAGAACAAGTTAAAAGAATCAGCAAATTTCCCAAAAATTTCGGCAGAGTCTCCTTTGTAAAAACTGGCCCCCAAATGGGTACAACAAGTATAATATACATAAACAATAAAAAGCATCCCCAAACGGGAGCTAGCTCAACGCCAACAGGCGGAAACAACCACAACAACACAATAATATACAACGCCAAAGGGCGAGGCTCGAGGCTCAAAACTCAAAAGAAAACAAAACCCCCAGATCAGAATAATACATGCGCGACTCTAAGGTCGAAATAAAAGACTGGTGCAATAAACTTATCAAGTAATACAAGTACGGTTGATGGAGCTTACTAGATACAAATGAAAGAATAAAAGTACAATAGTGGTTCGGATACAAGTGAACCAACCTACCGTGCAAATCACCCTGAAAGAATAAATGTGCCAGCAAGCTGCCAAGGAAACCTGTAATAAAATTTGGCACAACGGGGGTGAGTTGCCAACTCGTGAGTAAAAGACATCTACGAAAAGAAATCGAATGCACGACGCTATCCTAGGTCATAATAATACACTATAATATCCCAATCATCTAGTAATAGCAGGGTAAAACTACGTGTAAGTGCAGATACTCCGTGCTTGTGTCAGTGCCTCATATAATACTATGTCATATGAAATGAAATGCATGCACCATGAATATAAAATAACCAATCCTGAAATCCAGAAATATCTGTATAAGAAATCTTTAGCTGTTATCATAGTAAAATGTTTATAAGAATCTGAAATCTCGACAATGAAATCCATGGAAATCAGTGTCAAGCATCGACACAAACATGTAAATCTCAAGTATCATAGTCTCAATATCTCGGGCTCCGTCAGTCTGGATCGGCCCATATCATCAAATCTCACGACAACGGTCGGTATCCTCCGGATATCCGCCGCGCCAGACATCACCGGTAGGTAGTCCTTCCCCTGCCAGGCTCATCGTCTACAACTCGATCTTCTTGCCCCGGGGTACCATACCGGGCCCACCATGTACCCGAGACGGTTCATCCACTCCTCGAATCGGGTCTCGAAATCCATCAGAAAACATGAAATCTCATGTTGGACGACACATACATCACGAGAAAACCGCATCTTATGTTTTTAAAAAGAGAGGAGGAGGAGAGAGAGAAGTTTTACATATTCTTGCGGTTTTCCCCAAAATCCAGAAATCTCATAGAAATCCAAATCTCAAAATCATGAGTAACTATATGATAAGTGTCGGCATATGCCCATAATACTGCATGATAACATGAAAATATGAATGCATGAATGTCTAAGCAATAAATATCATGTCTGTACTAATGTCAGAGAATAATCACAATATTATAGCGGTCTAGTCGTTAACTGATTCTATCCATAAAAGACAATATGATCTAAAGTGTACGTGACATAGCAATTACCGATGATGATGTGTGTGAGCCAGCAAATAAGTGTGCGTGGAGTATGTGCATCATCGGTAATAGTGCTGGTGTCCTAACATGTAAAGTTTATACTGATTATAGCAACATATAAAAGAACATGCACCATGATGATTACAGTATGAATGCAAGACAAATGTGCATTATCCATCCCTCTGCGAAATACGAGAACAACTATCACTATATGAATCGAATCTAAAGTAGTGTCCATCTAACCTCCTAAGGAACTTAACCTAAGAAACTAGTTATTAAGAAACAAGAGTCTACCTAGGTCTGAATCAATATCTCTAATAGTCGGCGATCCAGCCTCAATAGCGTCACGTACGAAGTACGGCTTCCTCGAATCAAGAGTGCGGATCAATCATCATATTTATGCCTCGTACGGTAAAATCCATCGTACGGCATCCCAATATCGGGGTACGGGTCAAGTATCTCCTAGGTGTCTCATCATTAGTATAATGTCATCATCGACACATCTCATGATCAAGGTGCTAAACTGTAATCGCCTACATCAATCATATATCATTGCCATCATAATAAGCATCATTAGTTTATCCTCAGAAATATCATATCATATGTATCATATTGTGATTAAGTCATACATATCCCATATCGTGATCAATCACAAGTTACAGTCCGGGTACTATTTTAGAGTCCCATGTACCTCAATATCATCACTGCCCCTTATAATTTAAGTATACATGTTCATTATCTCATTCTCTAATGATCCGCTAACACTTAATACGACTGTAGCCAAGAATCACGACATCAAGCCCAGTTACACTGTTTCATCATACCTCGGATATCATATCACATCAATGTATCCCATATACGTGTTGTATATATATATATACCTATACCTCGTCCTATATATATATACGCATGCACGTATACACCATGTTGTATTTCATTCTGTGCGTGTGTGTGTTTCTACCTGAAACCTACGAACCTCTTCCAAGGTATTCATCTTCTGATATGTCTTCCTAAATCAGTCTAGTCCAGCCTAGGTCATTACTAGGGCCCTACTCATTATAAATCTAGGGTCGCATCTGGTTTCCTAATGATAATAAATACTATTTCTATTCTACGTTGCGGGGGTGCTAAACGCCATCCACCCGACTTCCCCCCGTAGATATACATCTACTCACCTGGTCCATGTCTGCCGAAGACAGTGTCACCATCCTCCTCTTCATCACCCTCAGTCCACGTGAGGGGTACCTAAACGCAAACATATAAATAGTATCGTAAATTGAATCACATACGAAAGTCAAACGATACAAAGAACAAGCATAGGTTAAAAACTATGTCCCGTCCACGCAAAAGAACCAAATATCGCCCGATATCGGCGTACAAACTCCGATGGATCGAGATAAACATCAACAAATAACTCATAGTTTTAAAACACATTACTTATATTATAAAACATGATTAAATCCATCGAAACCCTAAAATCCATCAAACCGTCCAATTTCGTAGAAACCGAAAATGCCAATTTACCGTTTTTCATCAAAACTTGACATTTAAATGAAACCAATGGTCATAAAACTTATTAAATAGTACAACTAGACTATATAAACCATCACTATATTTTTAACACCCTAATTTGCATTAAATTTGAAATTCTAGTTTGTAAACTTGCCCGATTTCGGTATTTTAAGCAAAACTTCACCATTTCACTTCCAAACTTCATTTTGCATAACTTAAATCGTTAAACCACTCCTTGAAACCGTAAGGATGTTCTAAAAGCCTATCTTTATTTTTTAACCCCACATTTTAAATGAATTTTCAAAACCTAGTTTAATAATATAGCAATATTGTGAAAATTTCCAAGTGAAAGCTAGAAATTGACAACTAGTTTATGTTTAACCCTCACTTAACAAGTTAATCAACATACTAACACCACATTCTAATAATAAAAACCCTACTACAAATTTTGTCTAACTTATTTACATGATTTGAAAAAAATCTAGTTTACAAAAAAATAACCTAATTAAACAATTAAATGCAATAACTAGCAAATTTGCTACTAGACTAAGTTTAACATTTTCTAATATTTTAAGCTACGATTTTAGATCACAACCTAAGAATCAAAACCCTAATAATAATTCAATAACCATTTTCTAGTAATTCAAATCTTAAATCAAAACCATAATCAAGCATTTTAATTTAATCGGGTTGCAATAATTAACACAAATTAACATGGGTTTAGAATTTATACCATAAAATTTTGAGTTCACCCTTGCTTCATGACCACAAAGATAGATCTCTTGCCTTCAAATTCCAAGTAAAATAGGAGCAAGGAGATTGGATAGGGTTTAGGGATGAATTTGTGATAAATGGGTATTGATTTTTGATTTATTTTGGAGACTTTTGAACAAAATTGAAGAAGGAGGAATGTGGGAAAGGGGGGGGGACCTGGTTTCGGCTGAAACTTGGAGGGGGGAGAGAGAGGAAATGAGATGTGTTGATGTGTGTAGAAGTTTCCCCCTTAGATTCCTTCTTTATGTCTTTTCATCTTTAATGCATTTTCATTTTTAATTTTCCAAAAGATTAATTCTAGAACCCACTTGAAGAATCAAAAGAGAGAGAGAGATTCCAAGGCCGGCCACATGGTTAAGAGAGGGAGAGAGAGTGTGTGGGGTTTGTGGTGAGCGAAGAAAAGAGATAAATGATGTACCCCACTTTCTTCTACACTAATTCCACCGAAAAAAGCATTTTTCTTCGATATTTCTAACACCGGTTAACAACCCCATTTCAATTCAAAAACCACATAATAAAATTTTGTTTAATATATTATGATGCACAAAATTCGTTTCAACTCATTCCGGTTTCTAATTTTCCCTAATTAAATGTATTAGTGACGGCTTTAAAAAAAAATTAAAATAATTAATTTCGGAAAATTTTTCAGAAATTTTGAAATCTCACCAGTGGCTCAATAAAAACAAAATACTAGCAATTACATAGCTAGAATATTTATATTTAATTTTAAAATAAAGATATTTGTATTTTAACTTTTTACAGAAAACCCCCTTATTTTACCGATTTTCCGAAATTTCACGAAAACGATTTTCACAACGTTACAATCTTCCCCCCTTAAAGAAATTCGGTCCCCGAATTTAAATTAAAACTCCCACTCCAAATACTAAAACATTCAGCCAAAACACTCAAATCGTCGGGGCTCCGAAATCATCAATACATAACTAAAATCAATTCCGTCAAGCATAACACAATCATCGGAGTTATGGAGAAAATAAAATACCAAAACACAATATGAAAACTATCATAATATATATCAATCTATAACTCATATATATAGTGCGCATCATAGTAAAACCGTCCAAATATCTGGATAAGGAAATATGCAAAAATCTCTTTTGAAAATCGCCGTGTGATGCATGTGTCACGGCATAACTAGCGGACGTTTATTAAAAAAAAATAACTATATATATATCTTTTAATTAACATACACGTCCCGCCTGGTTAATAAATCAAATAATAATGATTATGAAAACATACTGCTCAAACTGAAATCAATCCCAATCACATCATAAAAATATCATGTGCGTCCGGTGCGCACTGAAATCGAAACCAAATACAGATACCATGAATACACACAACAACAAAACTAAGTGCAACAGGTGTGCACCAAAAACATCTGTCAAGTGCAACGGGCGTGCACGACACAATATCAGGTGCATCTAATCTGCACAAAACCCCGATTTAGTGCATCTAGTGTGCACAAAATCGCATCAAGTGCGCCAAGTATGCGCAAGAATCCTAATCAGGTGCACATGGTGCAAGAAAACATACATCGAATATCAAAATCGAAATCACGGTACAAAAATGCATGAAAACTAGGTTGAAACATATGTCAAAATCATGTGTAACCCCTATGCACGAAATCAAATCAAAAATCTCGAAATATATAAAACCAAATCAAGTGTACTGGGTATGTACTAAACAACATCAATACAACTGATATATGAAACACAAATGGAATGTGATGAAGGTACACACATGAAATACCAATCGTAGAACAAAGTTCTCAAAATACCAAAATCCAATCAACGAAAATATGAAATTCAAATCACTAAATCATAATCGTAAACACTATCGTCAATATGCGCCTCTCTCCTCTGATGTCGATTGCTTCGAACTCGTCTCTTCGTAGCTGTGCTGACTGTGCTACAAACGGCAATAGTCATATCTAGAGTCTCCCACGTAGTCGATCCCTTCACTTGATATCCGGACTACATTAAACTTTTCGATCGATCCATCAAAATCCCATAATTCCCCGAGAGCTCAACACTCAAGTACAGTTTAAAAATATCCGGTACATACCCCAGCATCGATGATCCAGCCGTAGAAGGGCAAACCCAAGCCTCACTAATGGCACCGCGGAACTGCCGTAAACCCTAAGGTTCAAGGGCGTTCTCGTGGTCATTATGTCGAGTTAGGGTTTCTGTAACGTTTTGAAAATCGTTGCGGTGAATTTTCGAAAAAACGGTAAAATAAGGGGGTTTCTGTAAAAAGTCAAAATGCAAATATCTTTATTATAAAATTAAATATACATATTCTAGCTATGTAATTGCTAGTATTTGGTGTTTATTGAGCCACTGCTGAAATTTCAAATTTTCTGAAAATTTTTCCGTTTTAAGGTAAAATAGTCAGTATTTTCCGTTTTAACCCGATCGTGATCAAACGTCCGTAAAAAAACTTACCGGCACCTAATTTAGCTAAAATAAAGCTAGTGCGCAAACTTTGGGGGTATATGGGAGGTTTTGGTTCAGATAAAATTTTTCCCAAATAAAATATTATTTTAAGCGGTAAATTGTGCACGTAAATCGAGAAATTCCTTATTTTCTACTCTTGGCCGAATTCTTTGAAGGGGGATTCATTTGGATGGTTGAGTCATGGTTGTAAAGTTTTTGGAATTGATGAGGTGTTATTTGACTCATTTGGTGCATTATTGGAAGCTTTAATTTGCTTTTGGAAAGGGATATTTTATTATATGGTGTGCTCACCCCCTCCACCTTATGGCCCACCACATTAATTCAGCCCCTTCACTGTGAATGGCCGGCCCCCCCTTGATTGGCATAGGAATGAATTGTTTATAATAATTAAGATGGCTTGGGAATGAATTGTTTATATTAATTAAGGTGGCTTCAATATGATTCATTCTCCCCTTAAAAAAAAAATTCCACAGAGCAAAATGAGCCCATCATTTTGGCCGAGCCCCGCAAAGTCTGTCCAATCTTTTTCCTTCCTCAATTTCTTCATCTCAAAGCTCATTTTATCTCCAAAATTCCTTCAATAAATCCACAAAACTCCTAAATAAAAGTAAACCCATCATTTCCCTCCATAAATCTAGCTTGGATCTACAAGAAAAACATCATTTTTGGAGAAAAAAATTATGGATCTAGTTGCTTGTTTGTGTTCTTGAAGAGGTATAATTTTCAAACCTTAATCTTTATGTAATATGTTTAAATCTTTATTTAGCTATTTAATTGGTTATTATAGCTTTAAACTCTTGATTAATTCATTATTCGCAATTTTTAGGAAATTCAAGTTAGGGTAAAACTTGGTGAAGTGTTTAATGTTAAATTGTGTTTAAGAAAACTTATTCTAGTGATGGAATATGATAATTATTGTTAATTACTACTTTGTCTAATTGAGTTAATTAGCATACTAGGTTTTTATAAATCATTTTTGGGCAAGATTAAAAACTATGAAAATGGTTTGGATCACTAAATTAAGTTATTTTGTGTTGTTGGAAATTACTAGAATTGTTAAATTTCTAGTTTTGTGTTAAAATGAGCTAAAATTATATAATTTGCTTACTAGCTTTTCGGCAAAATTTGGCGTGGGTTTTAAATGAAATTGGAGATAACGTAAATATTAATACCTACGATATTTATTATGTTTGTAAATGCATATTTGTATTATTGGGTTTTTAATGTGGCAGTTTTCATGTATAAAGACCCTATTTAAGGGTTTCGGCTATGTTTATGGTATTTGGATTTTTGGTTTTGAGTTTTGGGATGTTGTACTTGGCCGTTGGATGTTTGTACGTCAACGACAAGTGTAGTTGATTGTTTTGGATGTGTAAGCTATAGGTTCTAACCTATGAATGCACCACATGCCATTTTGAATTTCAGAATTGGATGTTAATAGCGTTGCGAATTCGTATTGATTATAGGTACCTTCACGTGGATTCCGAGACGATGCAGAAGATGATGGAGACATCGACACCGACACGCAGGATGTAGGTGGGTAGATTTATATCTACGGGGAGAAGTCGGGTGGATGGCGTATAGCACCCCCACACTTCGTGGTGATGTGTATACGGATACGTATGCACATATATTGATGGTATATTGTTTGAAATTATTGATGATAAAGATGGACATTTCGTATTTTAGATTGGTTTAGTGTAGTTGCGAAACCCTAGAGTAGTGGTCGCACTCACACATATACACACACCCATACTTGCATACATTCTTCTTTCATATGTGTGTACATGGGATTATATATTGATGTGTATATTTACACATGGGTATGAGACTATGTGTTCATATACTGGATTTGAGGATAGTATTTGGGATTTGAGATGAGTCGATGAGATTGGGCTTGAGGCCAGGAGATCGGTGATATGTTTTGGTTCGTATTGAGATACGACGTGATGTTTTTGCGGGTCTTTTGGGGTAGTGATTCTCATATCTGCATGCATACATAGATGGTATCAATATTGTACTAGACGAAGATCAGTACCCCGATCCTGATATTTGATAAAGAGGATACCAGATGAATAGGATGATGAATGTGATATTGACCCGTACCCAGATTTGGAATGCCGTTAGACGGATTTACGTACGAGCTTTATATTGATGATTGATCCGCACTCTTGACTTGGGATGTCTGATTATAGATATGGTATCGGATATGACATTACTGAGGCGGGATCACCGACTATACATATACAGGTATGTATATGTATCGACTCAGATGATAGGCGGTTTCCTTACCTGTAGTTCAACCGGTTAGTTCAGCCGTAAAGTTTAGTATAGTTGTTAGATTAGATTAGACTCCTACCTATTTCAAAACTAGCGGGTCGTGGGTATTTTAAAAGACAGGTCAAGGGATCCTACGGATATTTCAAAAGACGCATCTTCTCATAAAAACACCGTAGCCCCTATTTTCAAAACCCCATGATTCGTGTTATTTCAAAAGGGCACCATTTGTAGGATTTATTAGGGTAATGCAGTTTAGTTATCGTTGTATCTTCTATTCCGTTCATTATTGCTGTTCGCCCCGCATCGCATACTTATGTTATAATTTCTTATTGCATTGTTGATATCATATTGTTAGGACACCGGCACCATTACCGATGATGCGTATGTACCACGTACACTTACTTGCCGGCTCACACACATCTTCATCGGTAATTGCTATGGCACGTACACCTTAGAAAATATTATTGCTTAACTTAGCTTGATAGCCAGTAGTTTGACATAATATTAGTGTACATACCTTATATGCCAGCTTAGATATTGTAGTTAGTACTTGTCGCTTCATGCATACTGTTATTCATTCTCATGCTTATATTCATGGTTTTACAAGCTATTGATGATATGGATTTCCATGATATTTTCTGGATTTGGAGGAAAACCGCAAAACATATATCAACTGCTTTCTCTCTTTTTAAATAAAAATGTGGTTTTCCTATGATGTATGAGTCGTCCACCATGAGTTTGCTGATGGATTTCGAGACCCGATTCGAGAAGTTGGATGAACCGTTTCGGGTACATGGTGGACCCGGTGCGGTACCCCGGGGCAAGATGAATGTGGTGATGACGTTGAGCCTGGCAGGGGAGCACTACCGACCGGTGATTTTACGTGACGCGTCGGATATCCGGAGGATACCGTCGTGGTCTTGAGATAGATGGTAGGGGCCGATCTGGATTGACGGTATCCTAGATATTGATTTTGAGATATTGAGGTACAGAGATTGTGATACAGAGATATCGAGATATTTGGACACTTGTTTGTGTCGATGCTGGGCACTGTTTTATGCTGTTTCATTACGATACCTCATTTTAAAAATACAAAGGAAATCTCACTAAATTATGAAAACAGTTCTTCATTTACATGTATTCTGTTTTCATGCATTCATACCTCATTCATATGATATATTGCTACCTGAGGCACTGACACGGGCACATGAGATTTCACTCGTGTTAGATATTTACCCTAGCCTTGTTATAGGCTGCTGGTTATATATTTTGAGGATATATTATGATCGTATGACCTAGGATTGCGTCATATATGCGATTTCTGTTCGTAGATGTATTCTATTCACGAGTTGGCAACTCACCCCCGTTGTGCCCCAGTTTCTTGCAGGTTTCGCCTTACAGGTTTCTCTACGGCTTTGCGGGTACAGTTTCGTTCGGGTGACTTGCTAGTAGGTGGGTTTATTTGTATCGTACCCATCACTATACATTGTATATTATTATTCAGTTGTATCTAGAGGTTCCATCAACCAAACCTGTATTTATTTTGAGTTAGAAACCAGTGTTGTTTTTCTTTCGACCTTAGAGTCGCACGTTGTATTTCTGTGGTTTTCTTGTGGTTTTGAGTTTCCTTTTGAGTTTAGATCCTCGCCCTTGGCGTTGTATATTATATTGCTTGTGTGGTTGTGACCGTCGATTGACGAAGAGCTAGCTCCCGCCTGGGGATGCCTTTTTATTGATTTCGTATACTATTCATGTTGTATCCCGTTTGGGAGCCAGTATTTACAAAGGAGACTCTGCCGAAATTTTCAAGAAATACTTGATGTTTTTAAAACCGCATGACTCGGCTTATGCTATTAAAACTACTTGATTTTAAATTGGTTTTCCTTCACTCTACTACTTTTCTTGGTTTGGATTTCTGGTTTTCGGCTTACTTAGAATACGTACGCCTTGAGACGTTCGTAGTTTAAGTGCCGGTCATGTTCCGTACTTTCGGGTCGTGACAGTTTCATTCTTCTAGAGGGTCCATCGAAATACCTGCATGTTCTTTCGAATACTTTAAACTTGGGAAAATGGTTTTCTGATAATCGTTCGAACCCTTTAACTTCATCCGGACGGCAGGTGAATACCCTTCGTCCGCACGCTAAACAATGCTTCAATCCTCAAAAATAACCAATACTTTAATGGTTATCGCATTCGAGCCGCAACTCCCTCTGCCCGTGGTAACAGAAACCACCATCCGATATCGACGAAGATAGATCAAAGGAACGAATGAAATACGGTGCAAACAATGTACATCTTAAGGCTCCTTAAGCAGAGTAGCGTATCGTAAGTATGCCGCGGACCATACCCACGGTACATTACTCTACCTAAATCGCCTACTCCATCAACCAAGGGCCACCTAGACTTATACAAGGTTAAACCTAGCGCTCTGATACCAACTTTGTCACGACCCGAAAGTACGGAACGTGACCGGCACTTAGGTTACGTGGCGCCTCTAGACGCTTCGTAATCTAAGTGCCGGTCACGTTCCGTACTTTCGGGTCGTGACAATCGCGCTGTCTCTAGGAGAGCCATTACACGAGTAGTCCCTGGCCAGGGCAAACGAGATATACTGGTAGGCTTCCAGTGTTATCTCAGGGTGTTTTGGGCTTCACTCCGACATGACTTGTACCGCTATTGGGGGACTGACGTTTACCGCCCCCTAGGCCCGCCATGCGATGTATCAGACGAACAGACAAGACTGTATGGAGAATGACACATTCAGGCTCAGTAGGAGTTCAGATGGGTTTCGCCTCGTCAGTCTTCTTGTCGGCATTACCTGGGGACCGTTACGCACAGCTAGTGCCGCTTGCGGCCTGTGGTTAAACCCACTGCCAGCGTAGTGTTGAGTCTTTAGAGTGCCACACAGAAAGCTATTCGCCTTTAGGCAAAAGAGTAGAGGTCGCATGGTTTTGCGAGGGTTCGGTCACATCCGTGCACTTGTGCACGTACAGTGTCCGGACAGTTTACACTAGCGGGCTTTGGTTTAAGCAAAATCCTAGTTTATCTTTTGGGATTGGATTTATCCAGTAGGCATTCGTGTTCCTCGGAACGCGGATGCGGGTGTGTATGCACAGTTGACGGAGAGACAGAGGCAGGGGATTCTCATTAGGGTTGTTGACCGTTGACCGTTGACTATTGACTTTTTGCTCAACCCTAATGAGAATATGATATGTGATTAACAATTATATTAATTAAGTATTATGGTGACATGGTTGTTGACTTGTTGACTTTGTTGACTTCTTGACTTTTGTTGACTTGTTGACTTTGTTGACCGGTTGACTATGCTTGACTAGTTGACCATCATGATAACCATAGCTATCATTTCATGGCAAAGACTTTTTCTTGCTTGCTCTTTTGTGCAAAATGAGTGCATGAAATGATATGGCTATGGTTGCTTAAACCATTACATAACACTTGATTGATATGATATGTTATCATTATTTTGGATTATGAGAGGGTGAAAGAAAAAAGAGAGGCTCATTCTCACTTGACCATTCTCTCTCTTGTTCTTGAGCTCTCTTCCTCTTGCTCTCACCCTCTTCCTCTTGCTCCCTCTCTTGACTCTATGGTTCACTTGTCTCATGAGTTGAGAATCAAGAACCATAGATAAAATCCCATACAAACTCTTCTCTACTCACTCTAGTTCACAAGGTTTAGCAAACCGAGTGAACTAGTTTCTTCAAAGATCGAAGAAGGAGCCAAAGGTTGAAGCTTTCAGGTGGATCTATCTTCGGCGCAAGGAGACGACGGGAAGAAGCCGATCCGGACCACCATCGGAGTTTGAAGACGAAGGAGTTCAAGACAAGCAAGGTATAAACCCCCTAACCGAGTAGTTAACGACTCCTAGTTAGGTTGTTAGTTAGATGTTTAACAAAGATCCGGGTTTTAAGTCCATGTTACCACCTCTATAAAAATCGTTTTTTATCAAATTCCGCATGCCCAAAAGTACCGGGAGAGGTAGCATGGACTTACAGTGGTATCAGAGCCTGGTTAAACTCTATCTAACATGTTAGCAATGTAGCTAGAAGATCGATCAAAGAAAAAGTCCCGAAATGAACCCCGTTTTCAAAGTTGCTGTCGATTTTTTATGTTCTGTAAAAATAATAAATCATGCATCAAAAATCGACTCAGGGTTTTTAAAAGCTACTGTAGAAAAATCACCCAGAGATCCCCCTAAACGACAGCGGAAACGCGGCAATAGCTTGCTATTGCTGCGGTTCCGCGGCCTCCTTGGCCCCTCTCTGGTGTTTCTTTGCTGCAGTATGGTTGCAAGGGTATTTGGGGAATTTTGGTACATGTATTTTCAGCCTAGATTTTCCAGAACGAAAATTTTATTTTTAGGGTCCTGAAAATCCGTATTTTTGGTCGAACTTCTAAAAGACTTTAGCTGATGGGTTTTTCTGTAATGTGATATTTGTATTCAACGTCTATTAATCGCTATATGTCGATTAGTGGGGGTTATACAAATCTGTGATCTGTAATGTTGCTGGAATGTGGATATGAATATGTTGGATTGTCGCGGGTGAATAGCCGGGGGGGTTGTGAGACGAGACTTTTTCTTTTCTTTCAATTCATGTAATTTTGTAAATTGATGTAATATTATTTGTATGACCGCACAACCGGGTCGGGGTTGTAGCCGTCATTGTATAATTTCTTCTTATTGTTTTTGCTCCTAGGATAGACCCATGGAGGGGGTGCACAAACTACCGGGTATCTCGAAGTACCGAGTGGCCTACTCACAGGCGTTGAGGGAGGTTGCTCCACTTCGGGTACTTGGCGGGTAGTTTGCCGCACCCGTAGGGGTCTTGGGTGGGGTATTGGATATTCACCGCGACCGTGTAATCTGCTTTTCGTTACAGGCTCGTACGAATTGCGGATTCCTAGTATATCCAATGTATTCATCTGTGATCTAAAATGGCTATCATTGCAAATATATCTATATATGATATTATTTAGGCGTTGCTTATGTTTTACAGACGCGCTAGCCCAGCCCCCGCTCTGTCGTTAGTTAAGTAACCTAACGGGTAATGACGGGGCCCAGTGGCGAATGCGAATGGCATAAGCGTACGTCATATTTTGGTTGTTTTCTGCAATGGTAGGATTAAATGATGGGACGCATTAAAAGAACTAATGCAAGAATATCATGCATTAAAAGAACTAATGCAAGATAATAAACCAAGTTAAAGTCATTGGAACACTTTCGAAAAACCACTCGGTTCTTTTCAAAACCAACTTTTAAATGCGGAGCTTGAGCCACTCCTTTTAAAAGCTATCTCGTTCCATCGACTATATCAAGTTCACTACGTTCACGGTTTAGCCAAAACCATTCATAGCCCTCCGTCGTTTCACATGAATAGTCAATAGTATTCAAGCTATGTTTGTTGGCCAAAGTCAAGGCATAGTGATTGGTAGCTATTGGGTATTCATGTGCAGCATAGATAGATGCGTTGATTTGGAACAGTCGTACTGCCTTGTTGGCCAAAGTCAAGGGTAGGTACAGGTGGATTCAAATTAACCTGGAGAACGACGGGTAGAACTTGACATGTGACTTATGATTTGTTGGCCAAAGTCAAGGTCATAAGAGCATGGGGCAAAAATCCACATCGAGAGTTTCATAAGTACTGAAACTTGCTAGATTTGCATACCATTTAGAGTGTGATGATTCTGGAAGGATTCCTTCAATTTCGTCACGCGATGATATTTGGATCCCGATCCTACTGTGAGTATATGCTACTCCTCGGGAAATTTCTCACTTAACGATCAATGCTATAAACCAAGTAGGTGTCTAGAAAGGTGTTAGCGGGGCTACGCCCCCAGGGAAAAGAGGTTATTTAATTAAGGAACTTCGCGAAAGCGTTGGAAAACCTCTCTCGAAGTACCGACACTGGCCTGGCTGAACGGTTAAGCAAGTATTGTGCGGTGGGATTGATCCCGACTAATTCTTCCTTTATGGTTTGAGGAGGGATTCGAGAAACAGTGGGAGCCATCCTGTTTAGACAAACTAAAAACCATTCTAAACTTGCAAGAGCATCAAGCTGAGTGTTTCTTCTCTCTCCTAATTGCAGCGACCAAATCGACATGACTGGACTTAAGTTACTTCTAGATAAAAATATACTGACAGGGCCAAACTACAAAGATTGGCTCAGGAATGTCAATATGGCAATCACTTACGACAAGCTGGGGTACCTTCTTACTACCAAAGCTCCCCCTGTCCCTGGTCCCACTTCCAGCGTCGCGAATAAGAAAATCCGTAAGACTTGGGAGATTGATAGCGCGAAGGCCAAATGCCTCGTACTTGCCTCTATGGACAATGAACATCAGAGGAGGCACGAGAATATGGACTTGGAATCCATATTTCTTTATACAAAAGAACTGTATGGAGAGCAATCTCGTATCGCAAGATACGAAGCGTCAAAAAAGTTATTTTCGGCAAGGATGGCCGTCGGATCATCAGTAGCAGAGCACGTGCTAAAGATGATCGGCTACATTGAGGAGCTCGCGGACCTAGGGACCACATTGGAGAGTGAGCTCTATACGGACTTAGTTCTCCAGTCCCTTCCTTCTACTTACGCCCAGTTTATACTAAACTTCAACCTACAAGAAAAAGAGGTTGAACTTTCAGAGCTCCTCAACATGCTGAGGAGCGCAGAGGACACCCTACAGAAAAGTAGGGAAACATCCACTTTGTTTGTAGGAGGATCATCTTCTTCTAGTTCCAAGGCGAAAGCCAAGGGAAAGAAGAAGAAAGCCCTCGCCAAACCAAGGGGCGGTGTTAGTAATGTGGATACGAAGGGAAAAGCAAAAGCAACAAGGAAAGCGGGGAAGCTTGTGGATAAGGAAGAATGCTTCTATTGTCATAAGAAAGGACACTGGAAGAATGATTGCAGGGCCTGGAAGGCCAGGACACAGGAATTGAAGCAGGTTGCAGCTTCAGCTTCAGGTGTGTATGTTATTGAAAACTGTCTTTCAATAAACTCTACTTCCTGGGTATTGGATACCGGATCAGGATCTCATATCTGTAATTCTTTGCAGGCGTTGAGAAACCGTAGGGTTTTGAAGGCAGGTGACATGACCCTCAGAGTTGCGAACGGAGCTAGCATGGATGCTAAAGCCGTGAGGGACTATCACCTGGGAATGTCAGATGGACATGTTTAGGTTTTGCGTAATTGCTTTTTTGTACCCAACGCAACTTGTAATATCATTTCTGTATCTTTAGTTTCTAAAGAAGGTTATGAATTTGCGTTTGTAAGTAATATTGTAAACATTCACCTTAATCAAGTTTTGATTGGGTCAGGTACATTGAGTAATGGTATATACGTATTAAACCAACCACAGATTTTCAACGTCCAGAATACACACAAAAGAAAGTCTCCGGAAATAAATCAGACTTTCTTATAGCATTGTAGACTGGGTCACATCAATGAGAGAAGGTTGACGAAGTTACATACAGAAGGATATTTGAATCGGTTCGAATATCAATCGTATGCCACCTGTCAATCCTGTCTCAAAGGAAAGATGACAAAGACTCCATTCACTGGACACGGAGTAAGAGCGAGCGAGCTCTTGGGACTCGTACACAGCGACGTGTGCGGTCCAATGTCTACACATGCGCGAAGCGGTTATTCTTACTTCATCACTTTTACGGATGACTTTTCAAGGTACGGTTATGTCTTCTTGATGAAACATAAGTCCGAAGCCTTTGGAAAATTCCAGGAATATAAGAATGAAGTAGAAAAGCAAACCGGCAAAAGTATCAAGATTCTAAGATCGGATCGAGGTGGAGAATACTTAAGTGCCGAGTTCCTGGACCATTTAAAAGAGAACGGAATTCTCTCTCAGCTTACTCCTCCATACACTCCGCAACATAACGGTGTATCGGAAAGACGGAACCGAACCCTATTGGATATGGTACGGTCCATGATGAGTAACACTGAGTTACCGCGATCATTCTGGGGGTATGCGCTAGAATCAGCTGCATACCTTTTGAACCGAGTTCCTACTAAGACTGTGCCTACCACACCATATGAGATGTGGTGTGGGAAGAGGACCTATCTTAATCACATTAAGACATGGGGATGTCCAGATTTTGTAAAAAAGCAGCATGCGGACAAGCTCGAGGCACGCTCAGTACAGTGCAAGTTTGTGGGATATCAAAAAAACTCCAAGGGATATTTCTTCTACTGTGAAGAGGAACAAAAAGTTCTTGTTTCTCGTCATGCCTACTTCTTGGAAACTGAGTTTTTGGAAAACCAGATAAGTGGGAGCACAGTAGAACTGGAAGAAATTCCAGAACCACGGACTATTACTGAAAGTTTAGTGGAACCAGAGGGTTCAAAAGAATAGGACATTCCTACGCCGCTCCGCAGGAGTAGTAGGCAGTCTCATCCGCCCGAGAGATACTACGGTTTTCTCATAGACGGGGATAGAGAGGATTGCATCATAGATTATGATGAGGCTACTAGCTTCCAGCAGGCCGTTCAGAGCGTTGACTCAGTGAAATGGCTGGATGCAATGCGGACCGAAATGGAGTCCATGTACACCAACAAAGTATGGACGTTGGACATTGCTCCAGACGGGGTAAAACCCGTAGGATGCAAGTGGATCTTCAAAAGGAGGATTGGTGTAGATGGACAGGTTGAGACCTATAAAGCTAGACTTGTAGCAAAGGGTTTCCGTCAAAGACCTGACTTGGACTATGACGAAACCTTTTCTCCAGTGGCTATGCTGAAATCCATTCGGATCCTTCTTGCCATTGCTGCCTTCCACGATTATGAGATTTGGCAGATGGACGTAAAGACAGCTTTTCTAAATGGAAATTTAGAGGAGTGTGTCTATATGGACCAGCCAGAGGGTTTCATTCAGAGTGGGAGCAGCGGAAAGGTGTGCAAGTTGCTTAAGTCCATCTATGGACTAAAGCAGGCATCGCAGAGTTGGAACATCTGTTTTGATGAGACGGTCAAGGAATTTGGCATCATCAAAAATCCAGATGAACCATGCATCTACAGTAGATTTGTAGCGAGAACTGTAGTATTCCTCGTTTTATACGTGGATGACATTCTCTTAATAGGAAATGACATTCCTATGCTACAATCTGTCAAGGGGTTCTTGTCACACAGGTTCTCCATGAAAGACCTGGGTGATGCCTCATACATCCTGGGGATCCGGATCCATCGTGATAGATCCAAGAGGATATTAGGACTTTCACAGTCCAGGTACATCGACACCATACTGAAGAGATTCAGTATGGAAGATTCCAAGCGCGCTAACCTACCGGCTTGTCACAGGATCACCCTCTCTAAAGAGATGTCTCCCAAGACTGATTTGGAGAGGGATCGCATGTCTATTATACCCTGCGCTTCTGCGGTAGGCTCTATAATGTATGCGATGTTGTGTACCAGACCGGATGTAGCTTATGCACTGAGTGTGGTAAGCCGGTATCAGTCAAACCCTGGGGAGAAACACTGGATAGCGGTAAAGAACATTCTCAAGTACCTGAGAAGGACTAAGGAGATGTTCTTGGTGTATGGAGGAAAAGACCTCCAGATCGAGGCCTTTGCTGACTCCAGCTTCCAGAGTGACAAGGATGATTCCAAGTCCATGTCGGGTTTTGTCTTTACCCTCAATGGAGGGGCGGTATGTTGGAAGAGTTCCAAACAGGAAACCGTTGCAGACTCGACGATGGAAGCGGAATACATCGCTGCATCTGATGCCGTAAAAGAAGCCGTCTGGATGAGGAAGTTCTTGAAAGAACTTCAGGTGGTTCCGTCCATTGTTGATCCAATACCTTTGTATTGCGACAACAACGGGGCTATAGCTTTAGCGAAGGAACCCAGGTCCCATCAGAAATCCAGACACATCTTAAGGCGGTATCACCTGATCAGGAAGATCGTAGATCGCCAGGAGATCGAGGTTCGGAGAGTCGCTTCAGAAGATAACACTGCAGATCCATTCACCAAGGCCTTGCCCCAGACTCAGTTCGAGCGGCTGATCGAGATGATAGGTCTTCGATACGCCAGTACATGGCCTTAGTGCAAGTGGGAGATTGTTAGTGTATATGCCCTAGAGGCCATTACTGTATCATACTAGTTTGTATATTACTTAATGGAAGCTTGGGATATTCACCTTGCAAATACAATCTTGCTCAAAATAGTAGTATGCTACTTGGTTTGTTTCTGCTTCAATGTGTACATGTGTTTATTTTTGTATATCACTTATGCACATTAGTGGAGCCCTTAGGATCTTTGCTTGATTACCAGCATTGTGATGGCTGTCACACTAGTGGGGCTGGGTAATCTATAAGCACATCCTTATGCAGGTCCCTAGTCGCAGGACTATCGAGACAGGGCATCGATACTCCGGAGTAGACTAGCGCATGCGCTTCTCATCCCAGTGTGGGAGACGGTCGGTCCCACAGCCGTCAGTACGTCGTACTTGAGATAGTATGCGGGTGATCGTTGGGTTACGAGTACACTGGACAGGACTCGTCGGGAAATGAGTAGTTGGTATTATGCCTATCGTCAGTTATCAGTTCCCAGGTGACGTGAGTACAGCTTAGTCCGCTGACTTGACACTGTCACTTCGCCTCGAGTGTGTTCCCACTGTACTTTGATCACTACCCTACCACGGCTCAAAGGAGTCGTGCAAACAGGTAGTGGTTGGGTGCAGTCCCGAAGCACTTGGAAGCAGTGACGGTTATACAGGATTCGTCTCTCCCGGTATTGGGGGTTGACATCGCACTGTGTCTAGGAGAGCCATTACACGAGTAGTCCCTGGCCAGGGCAAACGAGATATACTGGTAGGCTTCCAGTGTTATCTCAGGGTGTTTTGGGCTTCACTCCGACACGACTTGTACCGCTATTGGGGGACTGACATTTACCGCCCCCTAGGCCCGCCATGCGATGTATCAGACGAACAGACCGGACTGTACGGAGAATGTCACATTCAGGCTCAGTCGGAGTTCAGATGGGTTTCGCCTCGTCAGTCTTCTTATCGGCATTACCTGGGGACCGTTACGCACAGCTAGTGCCGCTTGCGGTCTGTGGTTAAACCCACTGCCAGTGTAGTGTTGAGTCTTTAGAGTCCCACACAGAAAGCTATTCGCCTTTAGGCAAAAGAGTAGAGGTCGCATGGTTTTGCGACAGGTCGCATGGTTTTGCGACAGGGTTCGGTCACATCCGTGCACTTGTGCACGTACAGTGTCCGGACAGTTTACACTAGCGGGTTTTGGTTTAAGCCAGATCCTAGTGTATCTTTTGGGATTGGATTTATCCAGTAGGCATTCGTGTTCCTCGGAACGCGGATGCGAGTGTGTATGCACAGTTGACGGAGAGACATAGGCAGAGGATTCTCATTAGGGTTGTTGACCGTTGACCGTTGACTATTGACTTTTTGCTCAACCCTAATGAGAATATGATATGTGATAAACAATTATATTAATTAAGTATTATGGTGACATGGTTGTTGACTTGTTGACTTTTGTTGACTTGTTGATTTTGTTGACCGGTTGACTAGGCTTGACTACTTGACCATCATGATAACCATAGCTATCATTTCATGGCAAAGACTTTTGCTTGCTTGCTCTTTTGTGCAAAATGAGTGCATGAAATGATATGGCTATGGTTGCTTAAACAATCACATAACACTTGATTGATATGAATGTTATCATTGTTTTGGATTATGAGAGGGTGAAAGAAAAAAGAGAGGCTCATTCTCACTTGACCATTCTCTCTCTTGTTCTTGAGCTCTCATACTCTTGCTCTCACCCTCTTCCTCTTGCTCCCTCTCTTGACTCTATGGTTCACTTGTCTCATGAGTTGAGAATCAAGAACCATAGATAAAATTCTATACAA
The DNA here is from genome assembly GCA_030015575.1 of Agapanthus africanus. Taxonomy (NCBI): domain Eukaryota; kingdom Viridiplantae; phylum Streptophyta; class Magnoliopsida; order Asparagales; family Amaryllidaceae; genus Agapanthus; species Agapanthus africanus. The sequence continues at coordinate 364,727,434 of JASDDO010000001.1, read as the reverse complement.
ACTCTTCTCTACTCACTCTAGTTACCAAGGTTTAGCAAACCGAGTGAACTAGTTTCTTCAAAGATCGAAGAAGGAGCCAAAGGTTGAAGCATTCAGGTGGATCTATCTTCGGCGCAAAGAGACGACGGGAAGAAGCCGATCCGGATCACCATCGGAGTTTGAAGACGAAGGAGTTCAAGACAAGCAAGGTATAAACCCCCTAACCGAGTAGTTAACGACTCCTAGTTAGGTTGTTAGTTAGATGTTTAACAAAGATCCGGGTTTTAAGTCCATGTTACCACCTCTATAAAAATCATTTTTTATCAAATTCCGCATGCGCGAAAGTACCGGGAGAGGTAGCATGGACTTACATAGGCTCAGTAGGGTTTCTGGATGAGTTCGCTCATCGGCCTCCCTTGAGGTCAGTCCATGGGCAACCGTTACGCATTGCTAGTGCCGCTGACGATTTGTGGTTAAACCCACTGCCAGGGTACTGACGAGTCATTAGAGTCCCCCACAGACAGTTTCCCAAGTTTGGACGAAACGTTGTAGAGGCCGTATGGTTTTATGGCAGGGTTCGGAAAATGCACGTGCGTTTACGCACGTGTTATTTTTCGGGCAGATGATACTGGTCGGCTTTGGTTTAAGCCGGATCCGAGTATTTTATTGAGTAGTTATAATATCTGTCTCAGTTGCATTTGTATTCGGTCGTAATATAAATGCGGGTATATTTATACAGTTACGGGGTTATTTTGAAATTCGTTTCGGGATCACTTTTGGAAGTTGCCAGTTTTCAGTTTTCTATCAGCCGTCTTTTAACATTCGGTTAAAGAAGGATTTATCTTTTCTTGAGATGAGTGTGGAAGTTTCTAGAAGCATCTAGATGAGGTGACTAGGTTAAATGGTGTTGTGTTTTCATTGGTTGCTTTTGGTGTGTTCACACTTTGTGTTCACACTAGAGATATTTGTTTGTGTTCACACTAGAGATTTTTGTTTGTGTTCACACATGATATTTTCTTGTGGTCACCTCCCCTCTCCTACACTCACCCCCCCACCTCTATATATGCCGGCCCCCTCTCCTCCTCCTCACTCACTCACTTGAGAGAAAAGATTATGGTTGTTGAAAGAAAAGATTAAAGTTTTGGATACATGGAAATTTCATAGTTCATTTCTCATTACATTTCATTTCGAGTGGCAACTTCATTAACCGATCGTCCACGGATTTGGACGAAGTGAGACAAAGTCATCTACTCATTCTCTACATCATTCTTGGTCGTCTCTTTTAGCAAACTTGACGACCGAGTTGCCTCGAGTCAGAGGCGGGAGCCCGTTTAAAGAATCAGTGACGTGGTGCCACCTGGACGAGCAGATCGGAGATCGAAGAGATCGGAGCAGCCGCAGCGGAGCGTGGGATAATGGTTAAAGAACGAAGGACTCGGATCGTTCGGTATAACCTTTCTACACTCTTTACAGTTTGTTAGTTTAGCAATAATGGTAGATCCGGGTTAAAGTATACGATAGCGCCAGTTAAAAAGTTTTTGTTCCGTATTTGGCGTCTGTAGACGGCCGGGGCGCTAACGTAGACTTACAGTATAGATATATATTAGCGTCCCATTCCACTAATATATATATATATATATATATATGCATATATAACAGCGTCCCATTCCACTGTTATATATACTTAGGAGTAAAATATCATGAAAACAATGTGTCAAGCATCGACACAGAAATGCTGATCTATCTGGTGCTGTCACCACGACTGGCCCCCTGATAGGTATGTATCATACGCTATACCGAAATCTCGAGTGCCTAGCTCTGACCCTCGCCTCTCGACATATCCATACGTACATGACTTCCGTCGGTATCCCCACGATAACCGCCGAGTCATAGGTAATGTCACCGGAAGGTATGGTTCCCCTGTCAGGCTCAATCGGCAAGGTCCATCAATCGTCTTGCCCCGGGGTACCTCCGGGCCCCACCATGTACCCTCATACGGCCTCGACGCCTCCTCGCATGAGGTATATATATATCAGAACCGATAAAACTCATGGTGGCTGCTGAAATATCATATCAAGAGAAACCGGGTTTTTCAAATAATGCATAATTTCATGAACTCCCACGGTCCTCAAATCCAGAAAACATCATGAAAATTCCATATCTCAATGCAAAATCCATGAATATAATATATGCAATATAAAACTGTGATGTGAGCATATAAAGGAAAAGCCGCTATTTAACTGCAACAAGTTAATATAAATATAAAGCGGTTCCTAATTTCTCTAATTCTAAATAACATCAAGTAAAGGTAAATATGTAGCTATAGCTGATATACGTGTAAACATAAAAGTATAGCAAGATATATGTATCTACCTATCAGTAATGATTTAATATACCCTCCAGGTATAAGTATAAGTATGTATGAAAAGTATACATGTAGCTATGTCATTATGTGTGTATGTACCTATCGCTAATGGTACAATACTCTATAGGTATACAAGTAACTAGCATGTAAGTTTGTCAAGGCATATGTGTAAGCATGTGGGTATAAAGGTATGCTATATGTCATATGCATGAAGAAATATGAATCAATGTCTCATTGTTGCTAACCAAACTATATCATATCTATAAGTGGGTTGTGCGTGTCATGGCAATTATTGACGATGTGTGTGGCATACATTCAGTGCTCGTGCAACATGAGACGTCAATAATAGTGCAGTGTCCTAAGGATACTAGTACAAGCACAACAATTAACAAAGCAGTAGGGTATATGCGCAATTCTAAATATGAAATAGTATATGCGACAAGTCAAGTCATCTCTAGCCCAAATGCATAATGCCATGCGGGCGATTCCCCTATATATGTTAAATCTACTCACCAACGCTCCTGGCTAAGTGAAGCCTACCGCCTGTTTTCCCTTTGTAGCAGTGTTCGAAGTCCTCTCCTACGAACCTATATATTAAGACAATAAAACAAGTGTATATTAGTAAAAGACCCAAAACACATACAAACTATATTAGACTGACGCAACAAATCAAAACATACTCTCAAGTGTTCGTATTGTGGCTAACGTGCGTAGAGATACGACGAAACCAACCAAAGAGTAAAATCACACAAAGTGCCAGACCCATGTCGTATAACGTATCGCGCTTAAACGAAACACAAGAAACTACCTTGGTGATCCCAGATTTTGCATTCTGAGAAAACTCAACAACCAAACAAGACCAAATACACAATAACCACAGCAGACACCTACCCAGAGAAACCCAAACCCTAACTCTAACCCCAAGCCGAGGTCGTTGGAAATCCTCTTCTCGTCGCCGACCGAGTCCGAGCTCCAGGGGTCCGTGCTCCAAGTGATGTCCTATGGTCTCAAGTACAACACAACTACTTTGTTTGGTTTTCTAGTAAACTATCCGGATCACAGCAGATCGCAGAAGTCATATACGACACTAAAAATACGATATTTGCACATAAACTTAACTTTAAACATTCTAAACTAAAACTAAAAGTCTAAACAACACAATAACTACATAAACAACAGAAAGAGATTATTACCTACACAAAAGAACTCAAAGATCCAAGCTTTGCATGCTCCAAAGCATCCAAGAGGCAAAAGGTGATCAAAGATGTGATTTTTGTGAGTTTTGTGAAGTTTTTAATGAAGTTTGGTGATGGAAATGAGAGTGTTCGGTTTAGGGAATGAGAGGAGATGAAAAGAAATGAGAAAGCAATAAGTGAGAGAGAAAAAGAGAGTGAAAGGATAATGAGAGAGGGAGGTGAGTGTAGGGTGAAAGGGACGTGAGTTTAACCCTTGCATTAAATCTCCATTTAATGACTTCAACCCACACCTTGCCACCACTTCTCTCAACAAAAGAAATATCTCTCTCACAAACAAAATATCTAGGGTTTTAGGTTAAGGATTGGATTAAGCAATGATTTGGATAAAGCAAAGGGATTAGGTTAAGTTGTCATGGTTGCTAAGAACTAAAATAACACAAACAAACCCTCACATTAACGTGCACACGTGCGTGCATGTCCATAACAAATAATAATAATTTATTAATTAAATGTTATAAAATGTGAGGAACACGAATTGGAAAATTTTTTACAGTAAACCCGCATTAACGTCTAAACTAACCCTAACCGAAATCTAAGGCGTTACAATCTCCTCCGTTATAAAAATTCGTCACCGAATTTAAAATTCTCACTAAGCGTACCTTCAAAGAGAAGATTACTAAACTCTTATATCTCGCTCGCACCCTCCCAAGTGATCACCTCACTATACGGTTACGTCCAAGAAAACCCTCCACAGATGGTAAGACCCTTGACCGAAGTTTCTCCACCTGCCCAGCCATTAACACACTTGGTTGCCGGTGAACGAAAAGATCTCGTCCAAATAAAATGGTCTGATGCTGAATCATGTGAGAAAGCTAATGAAGGTAATTGCAAAGTATCGACACAAGGAATACGGGGTGAATACTCAATAATCTGGGCGGAAGTGCCAAGTTATAGGCAACGGAACTAACTCGCTTTAAGGATCTCAAAAGGACCTATAATCCTGGGATAAGCTTCACAAAACTTAACACGTCATTCATCAGAAAAATCCGTAGGAATACATGATCTCCCACTATGAACTCAAGCCTGCGACCACCATGGTCGGCATAAGACCTCTGTCCGCACTGGACTACTCTTATCCTGACCTGAACCAACTGGATTATCTCCGAAGTCTCTAGACTAGCTGGGGTCCAAAAATCCTACTTACGCAGAGTCAGAAAAACAGATTGGCGATCGACACAACCTAACAACTAAACTTAAAGGTTGCCAATTGGAGTGTCTCCTGATAACTGCTATCGAAGGAGAACCCTAACAATAGCAAGTGACAATCCCAACTGCCAACAACAATTAGTACGCACACACAAGCATATCCTCAAGAGTATGTATAGCCCGCTCTCACAAAACCATCATCCTGCCGATGGAAAAGCGGAGCTAATGCTCAACCAGTACCGAAGGCTTCCTGAAGCTCCTGCCCAAGACGGCAAACGAACAAGGTGCCTCTAATGGATACAACATAAGAAGGAACTCCGTGCAACACACAACTTAACAAAGAACAACTGTGCAAACCGAGTATAACCGGAAAACAAACACCAAATGGAGTCACACCCTGTCTAGACCTGGTAGACACCACAATGAAATTCGTGGAGATCTGGTCCCATTCCCACTACAGAATGGTTAAAATTTGTAACTCTCTAGCCGGTCTCAGATGCTCAACCTTAGCTCACAACAAGATAGACACCTCGAAACGAACTCCGAAACTTCACCCTTCATCCCTGCCCACCCGTAACTATCTCACAAGTCACGTCAAATGTTGGTGGAACTTGAATGAACACAGAAAGCTGACCGATGTGCCTTCTCTAGGATTTCGCGTCTCTGCCCAATCGTATCAGGTACACAAACGCGTCCTTAAACGTAGCACATCAGGTCACAAATCAAGAACTCCGAATCTTTACCCAGCCGAGTATGCTCAAGAATCTCTGACGAACAAGCATCGGCGGGCAGTGCCTCTTAAAAGCGATTAAGGAAAAGTGGTCGGGCGCGGACATGAGCAAATTGTCCCCTCAATAGAGGCAAACTTAAGCAGTACTCAAAGATCGCACAAGAACTGTAAATCTGTAGAAGACTATCTCAAAAATCAAAACCCGCTGCAGGAAGATGTACATTAAGCTCTGGTGGTCCGTAAAAATCTGACACGACTCTCCGAATAAGTAGTGTTTCCAATCTCCAATGCACGACCACCGTGGCCATCTCCAGATCATGAGTGGGATATCCTGCTAGTACTTTCTCTAAATGTAAGGAAGCAAAGCGATAACTCTATAATGCCGCATCAACGCAAAATCGAGCCCCACTCAAAACATCACAGTTAAACAACAAGGTCGCCCGAACCAGAATGCAAAGAAAGAACTGATGCAGTTGTTAACCTGGCCTTCAACTGCCTAAAACTCCGCATGCATGCCACAGTCCAAAGAAAAAGGAACATCCTTTCAGGTCAGTTCAGTCAACGGTGCAGCACTACACTAGCAATCCTGCACGAAGCGGCGGTAAAAACCTGCTAAGCCCAAAAATCTGCGGACCTCCGTCCCGTACACAAGTCTGGGCCAAAGCTGTACAACCTCGATCTTCCTCGGAACCATACGAATACCGTCTCCTGTAACTACAAGACCTTGGAGTCAACACAAACAATCCTGAAGGATCACTCTGAGAATCTAGCAAACCGCGGGGGCTCTCCTAATGACTGCAAAAAAAATCCTCATGTTCTACTCCTGTCCCTCACGGCACATTTAATAGACCAGAATGTCGTCAATAACACAACAATAACTGGTCGAGGAACGGCCTGAAGAAATCTGGTTCATCATATCTACGAATGCTGCTAGGGCATTGGTGAGTCCAATGACACCACCAAAACACACATAGCCCGTAGCACGCACAAGGCAGTCTTCGGAATGTCATCACTCCGAACCCGCAATAATGATGACCTGATCCCAAAAAAACTTAGAAAAAGTCTCGAACTCGGGAGCTGATCGAAGAAATCGTCAATGCGAGGTAAAGGATGCCTATCCGCACGGTAAGCCGGTTCAGTTGACGATTAATCAATACACAACCTCAACTGCCGTCCTTCTCCTTGACGAACAGAATTAGGATCTCCCCAAAGCGAAACACTCAGATGCACAAGCCCCACAACAAACAACTCTGCAGCTGATCCTTAAACTCCCTAAGCTCTGCCGGCTCGTCTGGAACAACGTTGGAAAACTCTCGCACGATAGGAAAGCCGGTCCAACAAACCCACTGTGGCTCCGGTATCACGAATGAACGCCAAGAATCCTCGACATCCTCTCCTCAAAAGCCGACTAGCGAAAAAGGCTGAACTCAAGCTGTGAGAGGCGGCACCACTTTCCCCCTGCACAACAAGAACTGACTTGCCGGGAAAACAGAACCCGATTGTTTTCTCGCAGCAGTCCACAGACGCCTAGCACGTAGCTAACAGTCCATGCCTAGGAGAACGTCAAATCCAACATCTCTAGAAGGATCAAAACGACGGGCGAAACACTATCTCCTATTCGATTGGCACACAACCGAAATACGTGTCGCGCAACAAAAGAATCACTGACAGAAGTTAACACAACAAACGGCTGATCTATCTAACACGACTCTCGTCCCAACCACGGCACAAAATGTGTAAAACAAACAAAAGTATCAAAAGAACATACGAATTAAGAATACCTGAAAACTCTGCATTGGGCGCCCACGCGTCCCGATGAGTAGAAGAAAACTCCCGTGTCTGCCCCCTATCCGTAACTGGCTGAACTCCTCCTCTCCCAACTGTAGGGATGCTAGGCACTGCCACAAGGGTCTACGAGGCATCAACCATGCCCGATTAAAAATTTAGCCGTGCCGAACAACCCAAAGCCGGATCTTTAAACTAGAGTTTAGGCGAAAACAAGCATGTTAAACACTTTAACACTAAGTGAGAGGGATTACAACCTTTGTAGATCCGGTCCTTCACTTCTTAAGCTCCGTGTTGAGGTCCCTTCGCTGCGATTATCGTGTTCCGGACTCTCGAGAGGCTCCGTGAAGAGAAAGATGCAAGCTTGCTTTCGATCTTCGATAACAAAGATGATCTACCTTGAAGTTTCATTAACAGAAGCTAACACTCACTAAATGAAGTGAACACTCTCATCTAAAGAGCAAAGGTAGATAAGGATGATGAAGTAGGATTTTAGCTCTCATTTATAATTTTTTTCTCACACATAATCATCACTTAGAAAAAATTAGAAAGCTTTTTCCATGAAGAACTCAAGGAAGAAGATGAATGAATAATGATTAGAATCCTTTTGTGATGAATAATGAAAAGAAGATAATGATTAATTATGCAACCATGGTCAACTAAACCTTTGTAGAGATTTAACTAGGGCTAGGGTTTGGGTTGGGTTAAGTATGAGTCACATGAAAATATCATACACAAAACAAAAAGGAAAACCTTCTAAAAGGTTCATGAATGAACTAACCCAAATCAAACCCTAATCTTGTTTAATCTCCACTAAACATGTTGCATTAGTAATCATATCATGTTACAATATTATATATCACATGTATAATATTTATTGTAACAAAATAAAATAATACAATTAACATATATCAATGTATTACCCGAGTGAGAAAAAGAATCTTTTAGTGAGATAATATTAGTTAATGTAATTTAATATATCATATATATTATTATACATTAAATTATCGAATCAACACTTGATCTGACAATCCGGCTATATCGCATATAACCGACTAATATATCATTTACCGATTCATCGAATCAACACTTGATCCGATGACCCGGCTGATATCAAATATCGCGAGAATAGAATACGGTATCACATATCGCATTATCCTCGGTCCTACACATATCACATATGTGCCCCTACTCCGTTTTGCCTGAGTCAAGAAACCTCTGTGTAGGACTCTAAAGAATCGTCAATACGCCGGCAGTAGGTGATGATCTTATCAAACACCCACAATCTGCAAGCGGTCAGCTAAACGTAACAGCCACCCAGGTATTGAGCGATCAGAAGATCAACAAGCAAACCTGTACATTCTCCTGCGAATCCAATCAGTAACACTCCCGTACAGTCCGGTCTCGTTGTCTGATATGTTGCATATCTCGCCTAAGGGTGGTAAACGTCAGACCCCGGTAGCTTGATAAGTCGTGTCGATATGAGGTCTATAACAGTTCGAGACATTACTGATAACACTTACCGGTAAATCTCAGCAACCCTGAACAAGGATTTCCAGTTATAGCCAATCGAACACAGCACAACATCAACTCCCTATACCGGGAGAGACGAATCCCCTCCTGTCGCTCATTACCTCCAGGTGATTCGGGACTCTACCCAAAAGCCACCTTTTTGCACTCCCTCTTGGACGTGGTATGAAGGAAATCAAAGAACAGTGGGAATCACACAAGACTCTATGACGATCTCAGGTCAACAGACTACTCTGTACCAGTGTCACCGGAGAACTGCCCTCTGACGTGAGGTATAATACCATCTAGGAGTTCTCGACGAGTCTGTCCAGTGTACCCAGTCTCCACTGAGCACCCGTACACCATCCTTGATGTCAAACACCGATGGATATGGGATCATCCATCGCCCATCATATGGGTCAAGATGTGTATACGCTAGTCTGCTCTGGTGTATCGATGCCCTGTCTCGATACACCCTCGACTAGGAACATTTATAGGATGTACTTGTCGACTACCGTGGCCCCACTAGTATGATCTCATCATAGTCCCAGTAGTCGAGTATGTATCCTAAGGGCTTTATCAACATGTAACATAGTGACAATCAGAGTACATGTTAAGATAAAGTACAACCAGATAGCATACTATCATGTCGAGCAAGAAAGTCCTCCCTATATATGTCCAAGCATCCATTACAATATACATCGTATGTACAGTAATGGCCTCTAGGGCATACATATAACTAACAATCTCCCACTTGCACTCGGGCCATCTGTTGTGGTATCACATACCCAACAATTAGCTGTGGTTGAAGTATCTCATACTCAACCTTCCCATAAAAGTCTCTACTGGGAAAAAGGCCTTTGTGAGTGGATCTGCGCTATTGTCCTCTGTGTCTACTCCCTTAACCTCGATCTCCCTGGAGATCAACCATCTCCATGTCAGGTGATACTGCCTAAGAATTATATCTGGATTTCTGATGGCACGGCCGTTCCTTGGCATAAGCCACAACTCCATTGTCACACAATGGTAGGAACGAAGTTCATCTCATGAACTTATATATCCAGACTGCCTCTTTGGTAGCATCCTTGGTAACGATGTATCTTGCCTTTAATCGTCTAGTAAGTCACGGTATCTAGCTTAGAACTCTTCCAACATACCGTCCTTCCACTAAGGGTAAAGACAATGCCTGCGAGTGATATTCAGTCATCTTTATTACCCTAGAACCTTTCCAGTGATTCTGCCCAGGATCGATTGATACAATCTCACTACAACTAGTGAGAATCCTAACATCCAATTAGATCTATCTCATAGATCCAAAACCCAGGATTTAGGAGGTATCTCTTTGATCCTATATGTAGAATCATTGTGATAAGCTGAGATTGACTGAGCGTAGCATAGGAAACTCCTTCCTCATCAAGAGTATGTCATCCATGTACTCTACGAGGATCTCCACCATACTCCCTACTACTTTTTTGTATATACAAGGTTCATCTACCATTTTGATGAAGTCAAACTCTTTGACTACCATATCAAAACAGACGTTCCAACTCCGCGATGCCTGTTTTATCATATAAAACATCTTGCACACGTTTCCACTGCTCCCACTGTCTACGAAGCCCTCTGGCTGTGTACTTATAGACGCTCTCTTCTAAAACATCATTTAGAAAAGCAGTTATGACACCCAACCACCTGATATCGTAGTCATGGTATGTAGCAGTAGCAAGTAGGATCTGGATAGACTTAAGCATAGCTTTGAAAGTCTCAACTTTTCCATGTACACCAAGTAATCTTCTCAAGATATACTTGCTCCTGATGGGGATTTAACCCTTCAGATAAAGCAACCAAAGTCCATACTTTGTTGGTGTATAAGGATTCCATCTCAGATCGATAAGCATCCAGCCATTCTTACCGAGTCCCACTCCTGATGGCCAGTTCGAAACTAGTTGGGTCATCATCCCATGATGCATTCCTCGCTCCTACTGTCATAGAGAAACCGAAGTATCTCTCAGATCGGTGAGGAACCCTACTAGATCGGCGGAGAGGCTGAGGTTCGTTGGTTACTATTGAATCTTTTGGTTCTACCAAATCATCAGCTGCAGTTTGTATAGCTGGAACTCTTTCCAGTTCAACCTAATGACCACTTATTTGTTCACAAGAAATTCCCTTTCACAAAGGTGGCATGCTGAGAAACAAAACAACTTTTGTTCTTCGGTTAGGTAGTAGATATTCCCTTACGAATGCTTGGGATATCCAACAAACTTCCACAGATCTGACTTTGCCTTGAGCTTGTCCAGATTATGCTTTTAGACATAGGCCGGACAACCCCAAATCTTAACAAACTTAAGATATGGGCTCTTCCCTTTCCATATCATATATGAAGTGGTAGGCAACTGATTTGATTGGAACCCTATTCAATAGGTATGCATCTTCTCAAGTGCATAATTCCCAAAAGGAAATAGGAAACTCAGTAGTACTCATCATAGAGCACACCATATCACATAGGGTGCGATTGCTCCACCCCGATACACCGACGTGCTGTGGTGTATACGGAGGAGTAATGCTGAGAGAGAATCACATTCTCCTTTAGAATAGTCCAGGAATCCCGTGCTCAAGTATTCTCCTCCTTGATCTCATCAAAGGACATAATACTTTTACCCGTTTTTGGTTCTCTACTTCTAACTCATATTCATTGAATTTCTCAAAAGGTTCAGAATTGTGTTTCAACAGGAACATATGTCCGAATCTTGAGAGATAAACAGTGAATGTAATGAAGTATAAAGAACCGGTCTTGGCATGTGTAGACAGGGGACCTTCATACATCAGCATGTATCAATCCCAAGAGTTCACTAACTCTTTCTCTGTTTCCAATAAACAGAGCTGTGGTCCATTTATCTCTGTGACATGACCGGCAAGTTTCACATGTAAATTAAAACTAATTTAAATATGCATCTATATGTAACTTCAGTTAGTCGGGTCGCATTGATATGACCTAGTCTACAATGCCTCAAGAAGGATTCGTTCATTTCTGAACTCTTTCTCTTGTGTGTATTCTGTACGTTAAGAACTGTGGTTTGATTTAGAACGTCTATGCTTTTAGATAATGTGCCTGAACTGATCAACTCTTGATATAGGAAATGTTCAAAACATTATCCAACAATACAAAATTATATCCTTTCTTTACTAATAAAGAGACTGATATGATGTTGTACATCAGGTTCGGTATCTAATAACATTCGTTCAGAATCAATGTATTCTGGTAATACAGGGTGATAGTGACCAACAGACTTGGCTGCAACACTTTCGCCGTTTCTATCTAATGAAACTTATCACCCGTTCTCAGTTCTCTACCTATCTGTAGCCCATGTAACAAATTACATATGTGGCATCCAGATCCGGTATCAAATACCCAGGACGTAAAGGATATTGAGAAACAGTTCCCTGTAATGAACACACCCGAAGAAGATGCATCAGCATGCACTTTCTTCGTTTGGGCGGCACGGGAATTCTGGTAATCCCCTATTTCCTGCTCTGTCTTATAACAATTATAAGTTAGAGCAGGACCAACGTTCCGAAGCGCAGTATAACAAGCGGGTTCGGTCAATACATCCGTCGTATTATTATCTTGATTAAGGCGTGACATAGTCGCAACCTGGAGAGAGAAAGAAGAAAACACTCAGCGTGCGCTTTTACAAGATTAGATTGGTTACCAATTTATCTAATCAGGATGTCTCCCACTATTTTAGTCAAATCTTCCTTTAAACCCTAAAAGGAAAGACTAGCCGGGATCAATTACACTCTACAAGTTCGTCAATCTTTCAGCCAGGCCAGTGCCGGTACTTTGAGGAAGGTTCCCCGTGCTTTCGCACGGACCTAATTAAAATAAATCTCGTTTTCCAAGGGGCGTAACCCCATTAAAACCTTTCTAGACACCTACTTGATCGGCTAATTGTAATGTGTAAAATTCTCCCAGGAGTAACTCTTACTCGCAGCGGGTATCGGGATCCAACTATCTCATAGAAGGTATGCAATCTCATTGCAAATTTCAACACTTGAAATTCCCAATAATATTTTACCCCTAGCAGCTATATTACCTTAACATAGTCAACAAATCATAAGTGCTAGTCAAGTTCAACCCGTCATTTCCCGATTGAATTAAACCCACCCGCACGACCCTTAACATAATCAACAAAGTCGCACGACTACCCTAATCCAATCGCATCATATGCTTATACAGATTAGCACTAATCAGCTACCGCACACTACGCCTTAACATAGTCAACAAACGTAGCACGAATACTAACTAGTACTTATCTGAAATGACGGAGGGCTACGACAGGTTTTTAAGAAAACCCTTTGCGTAATGAACTTGATATTATTGTAGAATCGAATGATTTTGAATGGACTGTTTTTGAGGCTTTTATAGTTTCGCTAAAGAGGTCACTCCCGGTGAAGGGATCGTCGGCTCTTTCCTCATCGAATAAGGTGCAGGATATTTCACAAATATCACCATGCAAAGCAAAAACTATAGAAGCAATCAAAAGACAAACTGAGTTTGTAGCATCTGCTAGTTTCACTAAAGAGGTCACTCCCGGTGAAGGGTTCTCGGCTCTTTCCTTATCGAATAAGGTGCTGGATGTTCTACAAGGAACACCGCTATGCAAAGCAAGAACTAGAGCTACCATATTTTAAACAAGTTTCTACAACATCTTAGGTTTCTTTTAGTTTCATTAATCTCATTAATGAAGTCCCATTTTAATTATGCTTCACAAGCATCACATTTGAAACGAAATCTGCAATATAACATATATCTCATATATATAATATAAACATTCGTCTCAGGCAGTAATATGATCTCATCACAGAACATTGCAGCAGAAGAACATATATGAAATATTGGATATACTAGGAGGTCTGTGTTTTAGTACGAGCCTGTATAAAACACGGATTCCACGGTCGCGATGAATAGCCAAACCCACATCCCTAGACCCCTATGAGAGCGACAAGCAAAACTGCCAATTTTAGGGTTAGGAGACCCGGTCTCGACTCCTCAAGATGGTCTCCTACTGGACACCAGAACCCGGTTACTTATGCTCCCCGCCTTGGGTCTACCTAATGCGGAAAAGTAAATAAAATACAATGGTGACATCATCCTCAACCCGGAAGTGCCCCAATAAAAGAATATTACATACAAATGAATTTTACATGAATAAAAAAGAAAAACTCTCATCTCACATAAAACCCCGGCTTTTCAAAACGCGACGATCCAATATAATATATCACAGCAACATATAATATCTCATATCATCAACGTAAGCAAGTATGCGTATCCCGATTATCGTTGATGTATAGCAACGAAGCCGGCGATACACCACATACTACGCTTATGGTCACTGAAAAGAAAGTGTAAACCTACAACAGTTGGAATCCGCAACCTCCTTGGACATCGCATGCCTAAACAAATGAATTCCTTAGACATCGCATGCCTAACAATTATAAACCCCGCATTTTAGTCTCATTATCGAAAACTCTTTTCAATATCAAGTCGGAAAATTCAACAAGATTCCCGACATCCTGATCGAATGCTCGTCATAAAGTTTAGTAGACAGCCGCACCCCCGGATGCCGTTGACGAAGTGCCCTAAGGCGGAACACCGCTGCCGCGAGCACCCGAACGGATGCTTTTGGCGATGGGGTTCTCCTACAGTCACTTTATCGGGGCTTTGGGGTGTGGCTGTCTATTAAGTTTACCCGGCGAGTATCCGCATACGCTACGTGATTGCGACGGACTTTTGATCGCATCAAAATCCCGTGGCAACCGATCATCTGAGACTGAACTGCTAGATTTATAACATTCAAATTAGTTATCTCATAACTACATGTGGATTCCAAATATTGTTTCACATTCCAGATAAATAGACAATGTTAAACTTTCTAATCGAATAATCAAACACCCAGGTTTTCCCAAATAGTTCTCAACACTTGAAATTAGTTTAAAAACATCCATCACATGCCACAGTACCAATGGTCCAGCCGTAGAAGGGTCAAGCCAACGCCTCACATGTAGCACGCCGTACTGCCCCAAATCCTAAGGTTTAGAGGTAGTTCAAGATGGTCACATAATCGAGTTAAGCTTTGTTGTTTTCTAGAGGGTCCACCGCGTTACTTGCACGACTTAGAACGTTCTTAAACAACGGAAAAATCCAACGCTTGGAAATTTTCCGGCAAGGGAAAAAGTGAGTTATTGATATCCGTTCGAACTTTTTAACACGTTCTAAAAATTACCCGGACAAACTAAACGAAGTTAAATTATCCGATCGAATCAACGAGTCTCCAATACAACCCAGAAAACTCAACACTTGAGTAGGATTAAAAATTCCCAGAATAATCAGGAAGTACCAACGGTTATTACTGTGCAAACCCAATCCCTCAATCCTCATTTATTGTCGCGGAACCGCCGCCCATACCCTGGTTTGGCAGCTGTTCCGCGGCGATTTGGGTGATTTAGGGGGTCGGCTTTCACAGTAATTCCTAAAATACCCTGCTGATTTTTTTGAGTATTTTTAATGCAGAAAAAATCACAATTTTAGAAAATCTCCAGAAAAGGGGTAAAAATTAGGGTTTCGGGGTTCGATCGGACTTTAAACTTCGTCTAGACATCACCTAAAGCTCTAGCTTAGCTCTGATACCACTGTAGGGATGCTAGGCACTGCCACAAGGGTCTATGAGGGATCAACCATGCCCGATTAAAAATTTAGCCGTGCAGAACAACCCAAAGCCGGATCTTTAAACTAGAGTTTAGGCGAAAACAAGCATGTTAAACACTTTAACACTAAGTGAGAGGGATTACAACCTTTGTAGATCCGGTCCTTCACTTCTTCAGCTCCGTGTTGAGGTCCCTTCGCTGCGATCATCATGTTCCGGACTCTCGAGAGGCTCTGCGAAGAGAAGGATGCAAGCTTGCTTCCGATCTTCGATAACAAAGATGATCTATCTTGAAGTTTCATTAACACAAGCTAACACTCACTAAATGAAGTGAACACTCTCATCTAAAGGGCAAGGGTAGATGAGAATGATGAAGTACGATTTTATCTCTCATTTATAATCTTTTTGTCATACATAATCATTACTTAGAAAAAACTAGAAAGCTTTTTTCATGAAGAACTCAAGGAAGAAGATGAATGAATAATGATTAGAATCCTTTTGTGATGAATAATGAAAAGAAGATGATGATTAATTATGCAACCATGGTCAGTTAAACCTTTGTAGAGATTTAACTAGGGCTGGGGTTTGGGTTGGGTTAAGTATGAGTCACTTGAAAATATCTTACACAAAACAAAAAGGAAAACTTTCTAGAAGGTTCATGAATGAACTAACCCAAATCAAACCCCAATCTTGTTTAATCTCCACTAAACATGTTGTATTAGTGATCATATCATGTTACAATATTATATATCACATATATAATATTTATTGTAACAAAATAAAATAATACAATTAACATATATCGCATATATATCAATATATTACCCGAGTGAGAAAAAGAATCTTTTAGTGAGCTAATTTTAGTTAATGTAATTTAATATATCATATATATTATTATACATTCAATTATCGAATCAACACTTGATCCGACAATCTGTCTATATCGCATATAATCGACTAAAATATCATTTACCGATTCATCGAATCAACACTTGATCCGATGACCCGGCTGATATCAAATATCGTGAGAATAGAATACAGTATCACATATCGCATTATCCTCGGTCCTGCACATACCACATATATGCCCCTACTCCGTTTTGCCTGAGTCAAGAAATCTCTGTGTAGGACTCTAAAGAATCGTCAATACGCCGGCAGTAGGTGATGATCATATCAAACACCCACAAGTTGCAAGCGGTCAGCTAAACGTAACAGCCACCCAGGTATTGAGCGATCAGAAGATCAACAAGCAAGCCTGTACATTCCACTGCGAATCCAATCAGTAACACTCCCGTACAGTCCAGTCTCTTCGTCTGTTATGTTGCATATCTCGCCTAGGGGTGGTAAACGTCAGACCCCGGTAGCTTGATAAGTCGTGTCGATATGAGGTCTATAACAGTTCGAAAAACTACTGATAACACTTACCAGTAAATCTCAGCAACCCTGGCCAGGTATTTCCAGTTATAGGCAATCGAACACAGCACAACATCAACTCCCTATACCGGGAGAGACGAATCCCCTCTTATCGCTCATTGCCTCCATGTGATTCGGGTCTGTACCCAAAAGGCACCTTTTTGCACGCCCACTTGGACGTGGTATGATGGAAATCAAAGCATAGTGGGAATCAAACAAGACTCTATGACGATCTCGGGTCAACAGACTACTCTGTACCAGTGTCACCGGAGAACTTCCATCTGACGTGAGGTATAATACCATCTGGGAGTTCTCGGCGAGTCCGTCCAGTGTACCCAGTCTCCACTGAGCACCCGTACACTATCCTTGATGTCAAACACCGATGGATATGGGATCATCCATCGCCCATCATATGGGTCAAGATGCGTATACGCTAGTCTACTCCGGTGTTTCGATGCCATGTCTCGATACACCCTCGACTAGGAACAGTTATAGGATGTACTCGTCGACTACCGTGGCCCCACTAGTATGATCTCATCATAGTCCCAGTAGTCGAGTACGTATCCTAAGCGCTTTATCAACGTGTAACATAGAGACAATCAGGGTACATGTTAAGATAAAGCACAACCAGATAGCATACTATCATGTCGAGCAAGAAAGTCCTCCATATATATGTCCAAGCATCCATTATAATATACATCGTATGTACAGTAATGGCCTCTAGGGCATACATATAACTAACCCCAACCTGACCTCTCTGAGCGAATCCTCTGCGACCATGACCTCTCTGCACATAAGCCTGACGCAGTGCTAAGGAACAATGTCTGACGAAGTGTTGAAGGCTCCCACATCGAAAACATCCTTGCGATGGCTGCTGACCCTCCTAGGGATGAGAGCCGAACGACTGTCCTCGTCTTAAGCCTCTGCTACTCCCGCGACGGTCACGAAATCTGTCTCGACGACTAAGCCTCTGTTTCTGGGCTGGTACACCGGTACGAGTCCTCCACTTTTCCAGAACTCCCAAAGTCTCTGGAAGACGTGCCTCGTCAACTGGGGCTGCATCCACTGGTGCTATGTAGGTGGCGGAATGATGTGTACTGATCGCAAGGAACGACTGGGTAACAAAGGCGACAACCTCCTGTCGCTGCGCTCGAACGGCCTCAACCAATGAACTCATTGCTTAGCGCAAGTCCTGCATCTCTGCCACAAGTCTAGCGATACTATCTGTCGAAGGCGGATCCGTCTGCTCCTGTGCAACAAGCGTGCTATCCTGGTCAATCCTCGTCCCACCCGAGTTAATTCTGACCTCGCCCTCGCCGCACCTCTCTGAGTCCCCATAGTCATCGGCGGCAAAGGCTATAAATGGAAATAAGATTCGATATGAACATGGAAATCGAATCACAAGGATAAGAATTATCAAGGAAGGAATTTCAATCAATTTGTACTTAGGTCACTTTAGGCGGAGTACCGCATCGTGAGTATGCCGCGGACATACACACACTCCGTTACTCTGCTTAAGCTACCTACTCCATCATACCAAGGTCATCCTACACTCCGAAAGGTAAAACCTAGCGCTCTGATACCAACTTTGTCACGACCCGAAATTGGCATGTGACAGCCCTTAAACTACGCAACTTCTACAGGCTTAACGCAATTTAAGTAAGCCGAAAACCCAGCAATCTAAACCATCAAAAGTAGTAAGAATTAAGAACAATTTTTAAAAGCCTTTGAAATCTCAACCCAAATTCTTTAAAAGTTCAACTTTATTTCCTTTAAAATTTCGGCGGCACCTCCTTTGTAAAGACTTGCCCCAAAAATGGGTACAACAAAGATCAAAGGAAGGCATCCCCAAACGGGAGCAAAAACACGCCCAAAGGCGGAAAACAACCACCACAACAGATATACGACGCCGTAGCGAAGAAATAAAAGACGATAAAAAGGAAACTGTATAAAAGACAACCAAGTCACAAAATAATTTACAATATTGTCCTCACACCAAATCTCTAAGTCAAACAAGATAATAGTAGATGGAGAGTACATGATACAACGAATATACAATGAACAATACGGATAAACACAAACCCCACCTAAGCGAAAATGCACACTATGAGCTGAAGCGGTATCCGCAGCAAAAGATGATCAGATAGATGAATAGCCTGCCTCGATTACTCTGGGGAACAACCGGCAAAACAAACTGTGGCACAACGGGGTTGAGTTCCCAACTCGCGAATAGTAAATAACATATGCAGGTAATCGCAAGTATGCACCTACAGCGCGAATCTAACATATGTAAGCTAATAGCAGTAAAAGTCATATGAATGCAATAATCATGAAAGTTACACTAGAAGGTACAACTAATACAAGAAGCAATAATATATAACAATCGATATGCAATAATCATGCAAAAATAATATGAAAATGTATATATGCAACAGTCATGAAAGGTACTCTAACAGGTACAACTAACACATGAAGCAAAGCATATAAAATGAAGTATGTAAATGCAACTGTCTTGAAAGGTACACTAACAAGTACTACTAATACATGAAGCAGTGCATAAATAATAAATGTGAACTATGTAATGAAACATGTCATTTCCACGGAATCCTGACATCGTGGTAGGATCAAAATCCATCAAGACAATCCAAATCCCAATTCCTCAAATCAACCCCTAAATTGGCTCTCATATCATATAAGTCTCACAAATCCTGAATGTACAATATCGAATAAATCTCATATATCCTGAATGTACAAAATCAGCAATCTCATATATATATCCTGTATCCAATCTCAACTGTATCTCCTATATCCCAAATCCAATATCAAGTAAATTTCTAATATCCTAAGTATATTTGCATGAATAAATATGATGATGTATATAATTTGATATGTATACATATATATTAGCGTCCCATTCCACTAATATATATATATATATATATATATTTATATATATATATATTTATATATGCATATATAACAGCGTCCCATTCCACTGTTATATATACTTAGGAGTAAAATATCATGAAAACAATGTGTCAAGCATCGACAAAGAAATGCTGATCTATCAGGTGATGTCACCACGACTGGCCCCCTGATAGGTACGTATCATACCCTATACCGAAAGCTCGAGTGCCTAGCTCTGACCTTCACCTCTCGACGTATCCATACGTATATGACTCCCGTCGGTATCCCCACGATAAGCGCCGAGTCATAGGTAATGTCACCGGAAGGTATGGTTCCCTTGTCAGGCTCAATCGGCAAGGTCCATCAATCGTCTTGCCCCGGGGTACCTCCGGGTCCCACCATGTACCCTCATACGGCCTCAACGCCTCCTCGCATGGGGTATATATATATATCAGAACCGATAAAACTCATAGTGGCTGCTGAAATATCATATCAAGAGGAACCAGGTTTTTCAAATAATACATAATTTCATGAACTCCCACGGTCCTCAAATCCAGAAAATATCATGAAAAATCCATATCTCAATGCGAAATCCATGAATATAATATATGCAATATAAAACTGTAATGTGAGTATATAAAGTAAAGCAGCTATTTAACTGCAACAAGTTAATATAAATATAATGCGGTTCCTAATTTCTCCAATTCTAAATAACATCAAGTAAAGGTAAACATGTAGCTATAGCTGATATACGTGTAAACATAAAGTTATAGCAAGATATACGTATCTACCTATCAGTAATGATATAATATACCCTCCAGGTATAATTATAAGTATGTATGCAAAGTATACATGTAGCTATGTCATTATGTGTGTATGTACCTATCGCTAATGGTACAATACTCTATAGGTATACAAATAACTAGCATGTAAGTATGTCAAGGCATATGTGTAAGCATGTGGGTATACAGGTATGCTATATATCATATACATGAAGAAATATGAATCAATATCTCAATGTCCCTAACCAAACTATACAATATCTATAAGTGGTTTGTGCGTGTCAGGGCAATTATTGACGGTGTGTATAGCATACAATCAGTGCTCGTGCAACATGAGCCATCAATAATAGTGCAGTGTCCTAAGGATACTAGTCCAAGCACAACAATTAACTAAGCTGTAAGGTGTATGCGCAATTCTAAAAATGAAATGGTATATGCGACAAGTCAAGTCATCTCTAGCCCAAACGTATAAGGCCATGCAGGCGATTCCCCTGTAAATGTTAAATCTACTCACCAACGCTCCCGGCTAAATGAAGCCTACCGCCTGTTTTCCCTTTGTGGCAGTGTCCGAAGTCCCCTCCTGCGAACCTACAATATTAAGACAATAAAACAAGTGTATATTAGTAAAAGACCCAAAACACGTACAAACTATATTAGACCGACGCAACAACTCAAAACATACTCTCAAGTGTTCGTATTGTGGCTAACGTGCATGGCGACACGACGAAACCAACCTAAGAGCAAAATCACACAAAGTGCACGATCCGTGTCGTATAACGTATCGCGCTTAAACGAAACACAAGATACTACCTAGGTTATCCCAGATTTTTCATACTGAGAAAACTCAACAACCAAATAAGACCAAATACACCAAAACCACTGCAGATACCGACCCAGAAAAAACCAAACCCTAACTCCAACCCCAAGCCGAGGTTGCTGGAATTCCTCTTCTCGTCGCCGGCCGAGTCCGAGCTCCAGGAGTCCGTGATCCAGGTGATGTCCTATGGTCTCAGGTACAATAAAACTACTTTGTTTAGTTTTCTAGTAAACTCTCCGGGTCACAGCAGATCACAGAAGTCATATACGACACTAAAAATACGATATTTGCACATAAACTTAACTTTAAACATTCTAAACTAAAACTAAAAGTCTAAACAACACAATAACTACATAAACAACAGAAAGAGATTATTACCTACACAAAAGAACTCAAAGATCCAAGCTTTGCATGCTCCAAGGCATCCAAGAGGCAAAAGGTGATCAAAGATGTGATTTTCGTGAGTTTTGTGATGTTTTTGATGAAGTTTGGTGATGGAAATGAGAGTATTCAATTTAGGGAATGAGAGGAGATGAAAAGAAATGAGAAAGCAATAAGTGAGAGGGAAAAAGTGAGTGAAAGGATAATGAGAGAGGGAAGTGAGTGTAGGGTGAAAGGGAGGTCAGTTTAACCCTTGCATTATATCTCCATTTAATGCCTTCAACCCACACCTTGCCACCTCTTCTCTCAACAAAAGAAATATCTCTCTCACAAACAAAATATCAAGGGTTTTAGGTTAAGGATTGGATTAAGCAAAGATTTGTATAAAGCAAAGGGATTAGGTTAAGTTGTCATGGTTGCTAAGAACTAAAATAACACACACAAACCCTCACATTAACGTGCACACGTGCGTGCATGTCCAAAACAAATAATAATAATTTATTAATTAAATGTTATAAAATGTGAGGAACCCGAATTGGTAAACTTTTTACAGTGAACCCGCATTAACGTCTAAACTAACCCTGATCGAAATCTAAGGCGTTACAGTTATTATGTACCTAGTATACTTTGTAATATAATATCCGTTTCTTTTTTAGACAATGAAGGATATCATTTTGTATTGCATAATAATGTTATGAACATTAACCTGAATCAAATATTGGTTGGGTATGGTACACTTAATAACGGGATATACGTCGTGAATCAACACACAGTTTTCAGCATACAACAAACTAATAAAAGAAAATTTTCAGAAATAAATGAAGCTTTTCTTTGGCACTGTAGACTTGGTCATATTAACGAAACAAGACTAAACAAGCTACATAAAGATGGATATTTAAACCCTTTTGAATATAAATCTTATGCGACTTTCCAGTCTTGTGTCAAGAGTAAAATGACCAAATCTTCGTTTACAGGACATGGAGAAAGAGCTACTCAGCTATTTGCCATCATACATAGTGATGTATGCGGGCCAATGTCTACACGGGCTAGAGGCGGTTTTTCTTACTTTATAACTTTTACTGATGATTTCTCAAGGTTCGGTCATGTGTTTTTATTAAAGCATAAGTCTGAAGCTTTTGAGAAATTCACTGAGTACAAACTTGAAGTAGAAAAACAAACCAGATTGAGTATCAATATGCTTCGATCAGATCGAGGTGGGGAGTATCTCAGTACGGAATTTACAGACTTTCTAAAAGAGAATGGGATTCTCTCTCAGCTCACTCCTCCTTACACACCATAGCACAACGGTGTGTCAGAGCGAAGGAATCAGACCTTATTAGATATGGTACGTTCCATGATGAGTGATGCTGGGTTACCTGTCTCATTTTGGGGGCATGCATTGGAGATTGTAGCGTTTCTATTGAACAGGGTTCCAACAAAAACCGTGTCTACCACGCCATATGAGATATGGCATGGGAAGACACCATTTCTTAAACGATTTATGATTTGGGGTTGTCCGGCCTATGTCAAAAAGCAAAATCCGGACAAACTCGAGACACAGTCAGTCATGTGTAATTTTCTGGGCTATCCAAAGAATTCCTATAGATATTTATTCTACCACAAAGAGGAACCCAAGGTGTTTGTTTCTCAGCACGCCACATTTATAGAAAAAGAATTTTTTACAAATGATACAGATGACAATGTGGTAGACCCAGAAGAAGTTCTAGAAACCCAAATTACAAATGACGACTTGGTTGAACCAACTGTTTGTTACGAACCGAAAATGGCACATGATGGCCCTTAAACTACGCAACGTTTACAGGCGTAACGCAATTTAAGTAAGCCGAAAACCTAGCAATATAAACCATCAAAAGTAGTAAGAAATAATAGTATTTTCAAAACCTTTGAAATTTCAACCCAAATTCTTTAAAAGTCCAATTTATTTCCTTTAAAATTTTCACAGCGCCTCCTTTGTAAAACAAGCCCCCAAAAATGGGTACAACATAATATAAGTAAAAGTATCCCAAACATGAGCAAAAAAATCCATGCCCGACGGCGGAAAACAACCACCACAACAGATATACGACGCCGTAGCGAAGAAAGAGACGATATAAATAAAACAGCATAAAAGCCTCTAAGTCACAAAATAATATACAATATCATCCTCTCATCAAGTCTCTAAGTCATACAATATAATGGTAGATGGAGAGTACATGATACAACGAATATACAACAGCAACATCGGATAACCGCAAAACTTACCTAAGCAAAACTGCATACTGTCAAGCGAAGTGGTATCCGCAGCAAAAGATGATACGATGGATGGAAATAGCCCTGCCTCTGACTATCCTGAGGGACACCTGCAAAACACTGTGGCACAACAGGGGTGAGTTGCCAACTCGTGAATAGTAAAATAAGATATGCAGGTAATCGCGAGTATGCACGTACAACGCGAATCTAACATAAGCACTTAGCAATAAATGATCATATGTAATGCATCAATCATGAAAGGTACGCTAGCAGGTACTACTAATACATGAAGCAATTATCTGACAATCGGCATGCAATAATCATGCAAAGTACTATATCAGGTACAATTAATACATGGAACAATGCATATAATAGTATGTAAATGCAACAGTCATGGAAAGTACTCTATCAGGTATAACTAATACATGAAGCAGTGCATAAACAATAAATATGGAGTATGGAATAAAATATGTCATTTCCACGGAAATCCTAACCTCATGGTAGGACCAAAATCCAACAAGACAGTCCAATTCCCAATTTCCACAAATCAGCCCCTAAATTGGCTCTAATATCATGTAAGTCTCATATATTCTTAATGTACAATATCAAGTAAATCTCATATATTCTGAATGTCCAACATTAAGTATATCTCACATATCCTTAATGTACAATATCAGTATATCCCACATATCCTGTGTGTACAATATCAGTATCAAGTAAGTTTCATATAAGGTGAGTGTCTAACATCGACACCCAAAACATCATGAAACAAGTGCAAAGCATCGACACAGAAATACTGATCTATCATGTGCTGTCACAACGACTGGCCCCCTGATAGGTACCTATCATACGCTATATCGAACAGCCCGAGTGCCTAGCTCTGACCCTCGTCTCTCGACGTATACATACGTACATGACTCCCGTCGGTATCCCCACGATAACCGCCGAGTCATTGGTAATGTCACCGGAGTGTATGGTTCTCCTGCCAGGCTCAATCGGCAAGGTCCATCAATCTTCTTGCCCCGGGGTACCTCCGGGCCCCACCATGTACCCGCAGATGGTGCCTAGCGCTCCTCGAATCGGGTATATAATCAGAACCGATAAAACTCATGGTAGCTGCAGAAATATCATATCAAGAGAAACTGGGATTTTCAAACAATGCATAATTTCATGAAACAACCACGGTCCTCCAATCCAAAAAACATCAAGAAATGAATAAGTATAACTGCATGAATCAATACATAAATATTAGCGTCCCACTCCACTAATATATATATATATATATATATATATATATATATATATGCATATATAACAGCGTCCTACTCCACTGTTATATATACTTAGGTGTAATAATATCAGAGAACATCATATGAAATCCAAGAAGGTAACATATGCAGCATGATACAGTAATATGAGCATATAAAGGAAAACAGCTACTTAACTGCAACAAGTTGTTAAATATATATCATGCGCAACCATGTCGGTTGATTAGTGTAGGTTTTTAACGATAAAAAATATTTACCGCAATCAAGAACGGCGTCGCATGAAGCTAGCCGGTGAATACAGGTCGGTCCACAGGTATGTGTAATTTTCCTAAGTGTTCTTACGAGCTGATTCCAATGGGTGTTTGGTCTTTTAATTTAATCTAAAAAAAACTAAGTTGTACGATGGTTAAGAAACTTTCTAGGGTTAGGTCTAAGGTGAAGTTTGATAAGATTGAATGTCACACCTCTTTCAATGCCCTAAATGAAATCTTTTAGAAGTTATAGCAATTATTAGAAAAAGGGATTAGGATGATTGGGAAGAAACGAAGTTTCTTCCTCTAGATCCTTGTCCGTCCTTTCCTAATATTTGCTCTAACCTTCATGGAGGACATGCATGTCCGGTCCTTTATACTACGGTTTCACCGTTACCTCGTGGGTAGGGTGCCGTAGGGAGCGGATCATGCATGCATGCATGAAGTTCTAGTTATTACAGGTTATTGGGCATGAAAGAGATGAGAGATATTCATCTCTCATTCCCTCCCTTATTCCAAACCCTAACAAGCAAAGAAATTACTCGCTCATTAGGGGATCTATTAAAAACATCATTTTAAGATTACTTACCTACTGCAGTTTAAGAGATACTACAATAGAATAAACTAGGGCAAAAGAAGGATTTATCTAAGGCAAGAATTAAATTAGAAAACTAAGGCAGGAATAAAAAAAAAGAACTTACAAGAATGATGCTCTTTAATCCTCAAAAGAATCTGAATTTTTATTTATTGAAAAGAGGCATCCTTAATACAATCTTTTGATTACATATTTATAAGGAAATAGGAAAATTAGGGTTACAAATTCTCTCGCATGTGCTAATACAGATATACCCCCGAAAAATCCCAACCAAAGCACCGACGCACCGACAGACTTTTTCTGCACCGACACGTGCAATGAATGGCCGCGGAATCGCGGTCCCAGCCTGGCTTTGGCCGCGGTTCCACGGCCAAACTAGGGATTTGGGCTCTGGGTCTTCTGGTGCTGTCTTCTGTTGACTCTTGGTTCCTGTTTATATATGTCCTTTTCCAATTGGGCTTCTAGGTATTCTCCAGGTCTCTAGTGAACATTGTAGCGGACTTTTATCTTTGCTTCGTGACGAAGTCCTGAACCTTGCGCTGTTTTGTAATGATCTCTGTGTAGGCTTGATCAAGATCCTCTGATTATTGGTCAAAGACTCACTTTTGCGTTATCTTTCATCTTTTTCACTGCTTTCGCTCCAAGAACCTGTAACCTGTAATATGTAGCAGACATGCGTCAAAAGCACCTGTTTATTTATAAAAACGAATAAGAATGGGGAATATAATAATATAATATTATGGTGTGAACAAATACCCCCAAACTTATCTTTTGCTCGTTCTCGAGCAAACTTATTTTTTATTCTCTACAATAAACCTAACCGCACTTTCACAGGGAAACGCGATTGCACTGAGCACGTGCAACAAGCCGTTAAACCTCTAGGTGCCCCTAGTAAGAGGAGTGTTGTCTCCTGAGGGTTTTCAGCGGATACTACCCACAAAATCCTATCAATTTGGTCCATTGACTTTTATTCTACACTTAGATTTTCTAACAAGGAATTCTATTATCATCGACTTGTAATTTATCCACCCATATTCTTCACACTTCCTCATTATTTAACTTAAGATAATATATGTTCTATAGAATCACTCAGCTTTCGGCATTTCTTAAGTTTTCTTTCTAAGGTTCCATCTCCACTTAGGAATTTTTCTATCAACTCTACTAAAGATACAAGATCTATTCTTCATTCCTTTCTATTATGTCAACTCTAATCATATATCCCCACGTGTGTGTGTATATTACCCCTACACTTGGAAATTCAAATCAAGTAATCATACCCTTGCCCGTTGTCCAAATCACTAATTAACGGGTGAATATTTGAAATGAATTTTTTCTTACACATCCTTCATGCGACTATTAATACTTCTTGAGGTACCAACAACCGATTACAAGATATGTTTGCACTTTAAAGCGTAATTCTTAGTCTTGCAACACCAAAGGCATTTAGCAGTGACTCCCAAACCAGTTGGTCTAAGGCACTAGGTGATGAAGCACCCTCGCTAGATTTTTTCTATTTTTCCAGCCTTAAGTAATCACAAAGACCAGTGTTCATTTTTTTCTTTATTCATAATTTTTTTTTTTATTTTCTTCGTACTAAGGACTTTAGACAAGAGCATTTTAAGGTCTCTTCTACTATTCCAAGTTTCAAGTTGCGTGATTGTGCAATTTGTAGGGTATACATTTTCATAATCTAGACTTAAGCTAGGATTATTTTTCAAACTTATACTCTAATAAGAATATCAATATTTTTCCTTTATTTCAACTTAGCCCAAAAAGTGAACTCAAAATTTGCCTAGTTCTAAATAAACTACAAAAACATATACTTTCTACTGTTAATCATTAAAGAAGGTTATTTTTAGGATTTTCAATTTACTAAGTCTAAGATCTAGTTATTCGTAGCCAGTTAACCTATTTGTCAAACTCAAATCAATACTGACAAAATTGAATACATTAATTTTTATAATTTTTGAAATTTTTAAATTTTTATAGGTTTTAAAATAATTATGCAAATGCAAAAATATGTACAAATGAATGCGAAGGAAAAAGACGTACTGAGCGTACCCCCAAACTTAAACTTGACAGTGTCCTCACTGTCATGCTGCACCAAGAGGGTCAAAATGTCGGCTCTCCCCTGTTTATTAACACATTTACAAATGATACACACCCCCAAACTTATTTGAAAGAAAGTTTTAGAAAATTGATTGGAAATTCGGGGGTGAAAGTGGAGGAAAATCAATCAGCGTAAATCGGCTCCTGCAAAAACAGGAGCTCCTCCGAATGGTCCGCTGTGAGGAACGGTTTCAATCGATGTCCATTAACTTTGATTAAAGTACCGTTCTCAGAATTTTCAAGATCGACTGCACCGTGTGGTTAAACGGTGCGAACAACATATGGCCCTTTCCATCTAGAACGGAGCTTGCCGGGGTGGTAATGTAACCGAGTGTCATAGAGTAAAACCTGTTGACCAGGTTCAAAAGTTTTTCTCAAAAGATGTTTATCGTGGAACACCTTAGTTCGGTTCTTAACAATTACAGCATTATCATACGCCTCGTCCCTCAGCTCTTCTAGTTCATTTAATTGCAGTTTTCGGTTGCTGCCCGCATCTCCTAAAGATAAATTCAACTCTTTGATAGTCCAAAATGCCTTAAGCTCAATCTCTACTGGGAGGTGGCAAGCCTTCCCGTAAAAAAGCCGGTATGGAAACATACCCAGATCGGTCTTGTATGCAGTACGGAAAGCCCATAGTGCATCGATCAATTTGAGGGAACAATCATTACGGTTTTTAGACACCGTTTTCTCCAAGATTTGCTTGATTTGCCGATTTCAAACCTCGGCTTGCCCACATGTTTGGGGATGGTATGGCGTTGACAACTTGTGGGTTATAGAATATTTGCGTATTAAGGACTCGAAAGTCCTATTGCAAAAGTGAGAACCATTATCACTTATTATCGCGCGAGGGTGCCCAAATCGAGAAAAGATGGGTTCTTTAAGAAAGCGAACGACAACCTTGTTGTCATTCGTTCGGCTAGGCACAGCCTCGACCGACTTGGAAATGTAGTCAACAGCTAAGAGAATATAGACATTCCCAAAAGAATTTGGAAACGGTCCCATAAAGTCTATTCCCCAAGCATAAAAAACATCCACAACCAAAATTGTTTGGAGCGGTATTTCATTTCTCCGTGATATCCGGCCCAAGTGTTGGCACCGGGAGCAAGTGTTGCGGTATTCATATGCATCCTTGAAGAGTCGTGGCCAATAGAAACCACACTGCAAAACTTTCTCGGCTGTCTTCTTTGGGCCAAAGTGCCCGCCACATGCTTGATCGTAGCAAAAAGACAGCACACTCTTAACCTCATTTTCCGGTACACACCGACGAATGATTTGGTCGGAACAGTATTTAAAAAGATAAGGTTCATCCCAGTAAAAATGCTTTGCTTGGGACAAGAATCGAAGTTTATCCTGTTTCGACCAATCTTTAGGCGTCAAGCCGGTGGCTAAGTAGTTTACTATATCAGCGAACCATGGTTCACAAGAAACGGTCAAGAGTTGCTCATCTGGAAAAGCATCAGTGATAGGAAGTTCAAGTGTAGGCGAAGAAGGAAGTCGTGAAAGGTGATCGGCTACTACGTTTTCATATCCTTTTTTGTCCCTTATGACAAGGTCAAATTCTTGTAGCAAAAGGATCCAACGTATTAGCCTCGACTTAGCATCCTTCTTCGCAAAAAGGTGGTGAAGAGCTGAATGATCAGTATACACAATGACTGGAGAGCCGATTAAATAAGGCTGAAATTTTTCAAGTGCAAACACAACCGCCAAAAACTCTTTTTCTGTTGTTGTGTAGTTTAGTTGGGCCTCATTTAGTGTTTGGCCAGCGTAGTAAATCACATGCGGCATCTTATTAATGTGTTGTCCAAGAACAGCACTAATGGCAAAATCTGATGCGTCGCACATGATTTCGAAAGGATGCGTCCAGTCTGGAGATGAAAGAATGGGCGCAGAAATGAGAGAGTGTTTCAAAGACTCGAATGCTTCCATGCAAGTTGAGTTGAAATCAAATGTTGTGTCCTTGGCCAATAAGAGAGTCAAGGGTCTAGCAATCTTGCTAAAATCCTTGATGAACCGTCTATAAAATCCAGCATGGCCAAGGAAAGCTCGGATGTCTTTGACGCATTTTGGAGGAGGAAGATTAGAGATGACTTCAAGTTTGGCTCTATCAACCTCTATGCCATTTTACGAGATGACATGTCCTAAGACAATGCCCTCTCGTACCATAAAATGGCACTTCTCCCAATTCAAAGTTAGGTTCTTATCCCTACAGCGGGTAAGAACAGCGTCAAGATATCGTAAACACTCGTCGAAGGAATCACCAAAAATGGAGAAATCATCCATAAAGATCTCCAAGAACTTTTCAGCCATGTCTGAAAAGATCCCCATCATACACCGCTGAAATGTAGCGGGTGCATTGCATAACCCAAAGGGCATGCGACGATAAGCAAAGGTGCCAAAGGGACAAGTAAATGTGGTCTTGTCTTGATCTTCTTTGACTATGGGGACTTGGTTATAACCGGAATAGCCATTTAAAAAACAGTAAAACTCGTGCCCCGCCAATCGTTCAAGCATTTGGTCAATGAAAGGTAAAGGAAAGTGGTCTTTCCTTGTCGCGGCATTGAGTTTTCTATAGTCGATGCAAACTTGCCACCCAGTTTGGGTGCGAGTAGGAATTAACTCATTTGCCTCGTTGGTAATGACCGTGATGCCTGATTTCTTTGGCACAACATGAATGGGGCTAACCCATTGGCTATCCGAGATAGGGTAAATGATACCACTATCAAGACACTTAACAATCTCCTTCTTGACAGCCTCTTTCATAATGGGGTTGAGGCGTCTTTGTGGATCCCTTACCGGCTTGGCTTCATCCATCAAGTGTATATGATGTTCTACTATGAGGGGACTAATCTCCTTGATGTCCGCCATAGACCAGCTGAAAGCTTGCCGATTATTATGTAAGACCATTAAAAGTGCCTTCTCTTGCTCAAGAGATAGAGAGGCTGATATGATGACGGGTAAGGTCTCATTCTCACCTAGATAAGCATATTTTAGGTGCGACAGCAAAAGCTTTAGTTTGAGTTTAGGAGGTGAAACAATAGATGGTAACAATGGAGTAACTGTTTCAAACTCGAAGGATTCCATCAAACGATCAAATCGAGTGTACGCAACCGAGTCGGATGGTTCAACTAACTCATCCGAAAAAGCAAAAGACTCCAACTCAGGTGATGAGTCTTCAAAATCGTCAACAAAGGTAAAACACTCATAATCGTTGTCCGCCGTGAAAGCTGTGTCGGATTCTAGGAGGAACGCACTAGTGGCGTTAACATTGCTGTGATCGAACAAAATTTTTTCGAACTCACAGTCCTCCTCCGCGATCTCATTGATCGAGCAAACATCAAGTACGTTAGCATTAGGCTCGGCAGGCTGACTCCCCAACTTGAAAATATTGAGCTCAATTGTCATATTGCCAAAAGATAGATTCATTGAACCATTACGACAATTGATCACTGCGTTGGAAGTCGCAAGGAATGGTCGACCAAGTATCACTGGGAATTGATTCCGGGGGTTAGTAACAGGTTGTGTATCCATAACAATAAAGTCAACGGGGAAAATGAAATCCCCTACTCTAATTAACACATCCTCCAACTCTCCCCTAAGATGGGTGATTGATCGGTCAGCCATTTGGAGAGTACAGTGAGTGGGTTTAAGCTCTCCAATGCCTAATTGCTCGTACACAGAATAAGGTAGCAAATTGACACTAGCACCAAGATCTAATAGTGCTCTATTGATGTTCTTGTCCCCAATTGTTATCGCAATGGTAGAACAACCGGGGTCCTTTTGCTTTTGGGGTAAAGAATTGACAAGAGCATCGCTAATAGCACTAGCCACAAAAACTTTCTTTGGTACTTATGACTTCCTCTTTTTGGTGCATAAGTCCTCTGAGATTTTTGCATATGAAGGAACTTGTTGGATTGCATCCAAAAGAGGGATATTTATGCTAACCTGTTTGAACAGCTCAACAATTTTCTCCATTTGTGAAGTTGGTTTATTGGATTTCAACCGATTTGGAAAAGGAATATTTTGAAAGGTTGTTGAGTCCAATTTTTGCGGATCAGATTGTTGAGTTGGAACGGAACCCCGTGTAGATGTGTTCGTGTTATGAGAAGTGGGTCAGTTCGAGCTAGAAAAAGTAGAGCCGTGTGAAGGATGGAGAATAGGCTCTAACGAAGAAGAAGGTGAAGAAGATGAAGAAGGGCCACCGGCAGGGGTGTCATTGTTAATACCCACATTGTTTTGCAACACTTTTCCCGATCTCAACGTGGTCACAGCATTTACGTTATGATTCTGCTGTTGATATGCAGCGTGTGCGTGACCGGGATTGGGCAGTGGTTGAGATGAGAGCTTTCCTTTCTCTCGCTCGCTCAATCCTGCATTGAGTTGTGCAATTTGTGCCTCAATAGATTTGATGCTTTGATCGTGTGAGGCACTGTTTTGCACCAAAGATTGAATAGAAGTCTCTAATCTTGCTTTAGATTGTGTAGATTGCTTTAGGAAAGCATCTAGACTTCTTTCGAGCTAGCTAACTTTGTCATTATTAGGTTGAACAAAATTGTTTGGCGCGTAAGAATTGTTAGGCACAAAATTGTTCACTTGATTAGGGTAAGGTTGCTGTTGAAATTGAGTTTGTGGAGGTGCTTGTTGTTGTTGTGGAGGCGGAGGCCTTTGAAAATTGCTATTTCCTTGGAATTGTTGATTTTGGTTCTAAGCGAAATTCGGATGACTCCTCCAACCCGAATTGTATGTAGAAGAGTATGGATCGTTTCTTTGTCGTTGCTGAAATGCAGCATTGACTTGATCCTGTCCTTGAGTAGAAGCATTGTAAGGACACTCTTCGGTAAGATGTGATGGATCCGCACAACAAGCACAAATAGTTCGTGGAGGCATAACAGGGGCAGGAGAAGGCGACGGGATTTTAGTCTCAATCGCTTCTATCTTTTTCGTAAGAGCGGCCATCTCGGCCTTCATAGCAATCGACATATCTGTTTGATGTATGCCTGCGCTAGATTGACCACTAGAAGAAGATGATTTGGTCTTGGTGCTCTCCCACTGAATTGTTTGTTCACTAAGATCCTCAAGAAACTGCCATGCTTCCTCATTAGATTTGGAGAGAAAGTGACCTTGACAGATGGTTTCTAGCAACTGCTTCGTTGCCGAGTTCAATCCCTCGTATAATGTTTGGCAAAGTTGCCAACTTTCGATGCCTTGATGAGGGCATTGAACGAGTAGGTCTTTAAATCTCTCAAAACACTTCCAAAATGGTTCGGAAGGAAGCTATGAAAATTGTATAATCTCATTACGGATTCTAGCAGTTTTGTGATGAGAATAGAACTTTTTAAGAAAGGCTTTCACAAACTCGTCCCAATTTCTAATGGAATGTGATGCTGTGCTGTATAGCCACTTCTCGGCTAAGTCACATAAGGTCAAAGGAATGACCCTTAACCTTATAGCGTCATCACATAATTGGGTTGTTTTCATCATAGCGCAAACGTTTTGGAATTTATTGATAAAAATATACGCATCTTCTGATTCCAAACCGTGAAATTTTGGCAACATATTGATGAAATGTGGTTTTATTTCAAAATTGTCCCTATTTGCCGGTGGGGGTTAAAGACAGGTAGGTAAAGAGGTGCGGACAGGGTAGAAGAGATCCTGGAGCGCGACTCGTGTGGGCGTTTCAACAGGCGGTTGATTCGGGTTATTCGCACCTAACGGAGGTGGAATCATTCCCGTTGGTAAGGTATTGTGAGGATTGTATCCCGACATACTTTCGGAAGAAGAATTTGAAGGTGGAGGTAAGAAAGTGGACGGAATTTCGACTTCGGTATCGAAGGGTTCGTCGGTCGGTACCAACGAAACACGGACTAATCGGGCGTTAGAGTCCCTAGTCCAAAGTGACATACACTAAAGGGGTAGTGTAGTCAGAAAAATGAAAGACGGAATGTGGAGGTAAGAAAACATCAATTAGAGGAAGTGATGTAAGTGAGGTGCAAGATTTCTTTTGCGAAAAGTTGCAAGTTTTGTAAAAAAAATTTCTTTTTTTTTATGTGAGATTTTTGCAAAAATATTTTTTGAAAAGAGACTTTTGACACAAATGCGATCAACCACACATGCACAATCAGGCCTAGATCTAGGGTCACCTAGGTCAGCTAGATAGCTCCTAACTAGGGTTAGAAATAGGACCTCAAACCACATCTTCACCGCCAATTGCGGCCAGGTAAGTGCCAGGTAAGTGGGAAGCTCCCCGCTACAAGTAGCGGTCCTAATTAAGTAACCACTTGCCTTGACACATTTGCCTAGACACCGCAAAGTCAGGTTAGGATTAACGGCTGATGCCTATGACTAGTCCTTTGTCCTAGTGAGGTCGACGTCCTTAGGGCTGAGTCTAGTATTTTTTTTAATTTAGAGTGGTAAATGCAAATGCTTTAAGTGCTTTCTGGGGTCCTGAGAAGGGTGATGAAATCCCCACCCAATCTGAGTTTGGTCAATAGCCCCTTAAAGTCCGATTAAATTATGCAAAACAGTAATTTCACTTGCAATTAATTATTTTTAGCGCGGCGCAAAGAAATTTGCAGAAAATCTGTTATTTAGAAGGGGGAAGAAGAATTTTTAGCGCAAAAAAATCCTGCAGAAAAATTGACAAAGGATATATTGTAGGTTGCAGAGGGGAGAAGGAGGGAACAAACCATACAAATTTGAGGGGCTGATGTGGCAGGGAAGCCCCGGTTCCACGGTTCTTGGCGCACAACGGCCGCGGTTCCGCGGTGTCGTAGAGAGCTCGTGCTCCGAGAAAAATTCTGCCGCTCCCTTGTTCCAATCCTCCTCTGTTCTGATGTACAAATTTCTGTTTTGCCCTCTGTAAATTTCTAGATCTGAGATTCATCGCTGTTCCTGCAAGATTCAAATGATAAACCCTTCAAACAGATAAAAATTGATAAAAAAAAATTTTTGTACTTTTTCTATTATCAGATTTTCATGATTTATAAGATTTATATCAACCCGAAATTACAAAAAGGAAATTTTACGCCATCCCCGGCAACGGCGCCATTTGATTAGTGTAGATTTTTAACGATCAAAAATATTTACCGCAATCAAGAACGGCGTCGCATGAAGCTAGCCGGTGAATACGGGTCAGTCCATAGGGATGTGTAATTTTCCTAAGTGTTCTTACGAGCTGATTCCAATGGGTGTTTGGTCTTTTATTTTAATCTAAAAAAAACTAAGTTGTACGATGGTTAAGAAACTTGCTAGGGTTAGGTCTAAGGTGGAGTTTGATAAGATTGAATGTCACACCTCTTTCAATGCCCTAAATGAAATCTTTTAGAAGTTATAGCAACTATTAGAAAAAGGGATTAGGATGATTGGGAAGAAACGAAGTTTCTTCCTCTAGATCCTTGTCCGTCCTTTCCTAATATTTGCTCTAACCTTCATGGAGGACATGCATGTTAGGTTCTTTATACTACGGTTTCACCGTTACCTCATGGGTAGGGTGCCATAGGGAGAGGATCATGCATGCATGCATGAAGTTCTAGTTATTACATGTTATTGGGCATGAAAGAGATGAGAGATCTTCATTTCTCATTCCCTCCCTTATTCCTAACCCTAACAAGCGAGGAAATTACTCGCTCATTAGGGGATCTATTAAAAACATCATTTTAAGATTACTTACCTACTACAGTTTAAGAGATACTACACTAGATTAAACTAGAGAAAAAGAAGGATTTATCTAAGGCAAGAATTAAATTAGAAAACTAAGGCATGAATAAAAAAAAAGAACTTACAAGAATGATGCTCTTTAATCCTCAAAAGAATCTGAATTTTTATTTATTGAAAAGAGGCATCCTTAATACAATCTTTTGATTACATATTTATAAGGAAATAGGAAAATTAGGGTTACAAATTCTCTCGCATCTGCTAATACAGATATACCCCCAAAAAATCCCAACCAGAGCACCGACACACCGACAGACTTTTTCTGCACCTACACGTGCAATGAATGGCCGTGGAACCGCGGTCCCAGCCTGGGTTTGGCCGCGGTACCGCGGCCAAACTAGGGATTTGGGCTCTGGGTCTTCTGGTGCTGTCTTCTGTTGAATCTTGGTTCCTGTTTATATATGTCCTTTTTCAATTGGGCTTCTAGGTATTCTCCAGGTCTCTAGTGAACATTGTAGCGGACTTTTATCGTTGCTTCGTGACGAAGTCCTGAACCTTACATTGTTTTGTAATGATCTCTGTGTAGGCTTGATCGAGATCCTCTGATTATTGGTCAAAGACTCACTTTTGCGTTATCTTTCATCTTTTTCACTGCTTTCGCTCCAAGAACCTGTAACCTGTAATATGTAGCAGACATGCGTCAAAAGCACCTGTTTATTTATAAAAACGAATAAGAATGGGGAATATAATAATACAATATTATGGTGTGAACATCCGTATAGCAAGGTATGTGTGTCCATATGAAAGTATTTATGATGTAAAAATATCTGTAGCAAGGTATGTCTCTATGCTAATCCATAATACCCTCCAGGTATATGCATATATGTATGCCAGATGTACATGTAGCTACGTCTTATATGTGTATATACCTATCACTAATGGTACACTACCCTATAGGTATATTGGTAACTAGCATCTAAGCATGTCAGGGCATATATGTAAGCCTGTAGGTATACAGGTAAGTTATAAGTCATATGCATAAAGAAATATGAATTAACGTCTCAATGTCCCTAACCAAACAATACCATTTCTATAAGTGGGTTGTGCGTGACATGGCAATTATTGACGGTGTGTGTGGCATACAATCAGTGCTCATGCAATATGAGCCATCAATAATAGTGCAGTGTCCTAAGGATACTAGTCCAAGCACAGCAATTAACTAAGCAGTAGGGTAAATGCGCAATTCTAAATATGACAGATTATGCGACAAAAATTAACAATACTAGCCCAGACGCATAACGCCATGTTGGCGATTTCCCTGTAGATGTTAAATCTACTCACCAACGCTCCTTGCTAAGTGAAGCCAACCACTCGTTTTCCCCTTGTAGCAATGTCCGATGTACCCGCCTGCGAACCTACCACAAAAAAACAATAACGCAAGTATATATTAATAAAAGACCCAAAACACGCACAAATTACATTTAACCGACCCAAACACATAAAACATACTCTCAAGTGTTCGTATTGTGGCTAACGTGCATAGCGACACGACCGAAACAACTTAAGAGCAAAACCACACAAAGTGCATGATCCATGTCGTATAACGTATCGCGCGGACACAAAATACTAGATTATAGGAAAATGATCCCAGATTTTGCATACGGCAAAAACTAAAAAAGTAAACATTACCAAACACCCCTAACCAACAGCAGACAACTACCCAAAAAATCCAAACCCCATCACCTCCCTCATAGCCGGCGTCGTCGGAATTTTTCAAAGGGTCGCCGTCCCATGCCGGTGGGGTGGGTCTCGTGTCTCAAGTGGTGCTCCAGGGTCACTAGTACATCATTACAATTTTGTTTGATTTTTCACTAAAAATCTCAGATCATAGCAGATCACAGAGACTCAAAAAGGACATTAAAAAAACGATATTGCACAAATCGATATCTAACGTGTTCTAAACCATAACTAACGAGCTATACAACATAAAAACTCCTAATTATCAGATTAGGGATTATACCTAACAACCTTGCTTCAAAGATCCAAGCTTTCCTAGCTCCAAGTGATCAAGAAGGCAAAAATCAAGCCTTAAGGTATTTTTGTGATTTAATTTAGAATTTTGGAGATTTATGAGCTTGGAATTTGTGCAAAATGGAAAGGAAAAGATCAAGAGCGGAATGGGGAAGAGGATTTCGGCCAAGTGAGGAAGTGAGGAGAGTTGTGTGGAGTGTTCTAGCTAAATTCAACATTAAATGCAATTTAATGCATTCACATGCACATGCATGCATGAAGCCACCTATTGCATTCTTTTTCTTTTCTTAAAAACTTAATTCTAATACCCAAACAAAATATTTAGATACTAAGTGAAGGTTTGGTTTTACTTAACTTGATTTATTTGCAAAAATATCAAAGAAGAAAATTTCCCAAAATATGAATACCGCATTAAAATAATATTAAAAATTGGGAAAATTCTATCTGAACCAAAACGTCCCATATACCCCCAAAGCTTGCGCACTAGCTTTATTTTTGCTAAACTAGGTGTTGGCAAGTCTATATGGTCGTTTGATCACATTCGGATTAAAACGGAAAATACCGACAATTTTACCCTATAACGGAAAAATTCGCAGAACGATTTTCTAAAACGTTACAATCTCCCCCCTTATAGAAATTCGTCCCCGAATTTAAAATTCTCACTAAGCGTACCTTCAAGGAAAAGAGTACAAAACTCCCAAATCTCGCTCGCAGCCTCCCAAGTGATCACCTCACTATACAGCTACGTCTAAGAAAACCCTCCACAGATGGCAAGACCCTTGACTGAAATTTCTTCACCTGCCAAGCCACTATCACAAATGGCTGCCGGTGAACGAAAAGATCGCGTCCAAGCTAAATGGTCTGGTGCTGAATCAGGTGAGAAAGGTCATGAAGGTAATTGCAAATTATCGACACAAGAATACGGGGTGAAAACTCAATAATCTGGATGGAAGTGCCAAATCAAAGGCAACGGAACTAACTTGCTTTAAGGATCTCAAAAGGACCTACAATCCTGGGATAAGCTCCCCAAAACTCAACACGTCATTCATTGGAAAATCCTTAGGAATTCATGATCTCCCACTGCGAACTCAAGTCTGCGACCACCATGGTCGGCGTAAGACCTCTGTCCGCTCTAGACTACTCTCTTCCTGACCTGAACCAACTGGATCATCTCCGAAGTCTCTAGACTAGTTGGGGTCCAAAAATCCATTTTACACAGAGTCAGAAAAACAGAATGGCGATCGACACAACCTAACAACAAAACCTAAAGGTTGCCAATTAGAATGTCTCCTGATAACAGCTATCGAAGGAGGACTCTAACAATGGCAAGTGACGATCCCAACAGCCAACAAACACTTAGTACGTACGCATATGCATATCCTCCAGAGTCTGTATAGTCCGCTCAACTGACCATCGTTCCACATACGGAAAAGCGGAGCTAAAGCTCAACCAGTACCCAAGGCTTCTTGAAGCTTCTTCCAACTACGGCTAGCGAACAGGGTGCCCCCAA
Source organism: Agapanthus africanus (assembly GCA_030015575.1). Classification (NCBI taxonomy): domain Eukaryota; kingdom Viridiplantae; phylum Streptophyta; class Magnoliopsida; order Asparagales; family Amaryllidaceae; genus Agapanthus; species Agapanthus africanus. The sequence goes on along the minus strand of JASDDO010000001.1, from coordinate 364,687,999 downwards.
TTGTATACGACGCATGAATAAACTCCGTGCAACGCACAAACTTAACAAAGAACAACTGAGCAAACTGAGAATAACCAGACAACAAACACCCCAAATGGAGTCATACTCTGACTAAACCTGGGTAGACGCCACAATGAAAATTCATGGAGATCTGCTCCCATTCCCTCTCCGGAACAGTTAAAGATTGCAACTCTCTAGCCTGTCTCAAATGCTCAACCTTAGCTCACAACAATACAGACACCTTGAAACGAAATCCGAAACTTCACCTTTTTCATCCTGCCCACCAGTAACTAACTCTCAAGTCACATTACCACTTGGCGGCACTTGGATGAACACAAAAGGCTGACCGATGTGCCTGCTCTGAGACCTCGCGTCTCTACCTATCAGTATCAGGTATACACCAACGAGTCTGGAATGTAGCACACCCTAGTCACAAATCAAGGATTCTGAATCTTTACCCTGCCGAACGTGCTCAAGTATCACAGACAACGAGCATCGGTGGGTTGTGCCTCACGAAAAAGATTAAGGAAAAGCGGTCGGGCGCGGACATGAGCAAGCTGTCCCCTCAGTAGAGGTGAACCTAGCTGTACTCCACGATCACATAAAACTGTTGCAGAAGATTGTCTCTAAACTGCGCACCACTGGAACAAGCTAACCCCCGGCCTACGACTCAAGCATCTATTACCACAATCGCCTTGCCACGGGAAACCAAAGGATCTCACAAACATAATCCACCATACGTTCCATCCAACGGCGCTGTCTCAACAATCAAAACCCGCTGCAGGAAGATGTACATTAAGCTCTGGTAGTCCATGAAAATCTGACACGACTCTCCACACAAGTAGTGTCCTCGGATCTTCAACGCACGACCACCTCGGCCATCTCCAGATCATGAGTGTGATATCCTACTCGTACTTCCTCCAACTATCGGGAAGCAAAAGAGATAACTCAATAGTGCCACATCAACGCAAAATCGAGCCCCACTCGCGACACATCACAGTTAAACAACCAAGTCGCCTGAACCAGAAAACAAGAAAGAACTGGTGCAGTTGTCAACCGCAACCCCAACTGCTGAAAACTCCGCACAAAAGCCTCATTCCATAGAAAAAGAATCTTATTCCCGGTCAATTCAGTCAACGGTGCAGCGATGCACAACAATCCTGCACGAAACGGTGGTAAAAACCCACTAACCCCAAAATCTGCGGACCTCTGTCCCGGATATAAGTATTGGTCAAAGCTGTATGGCCTCGATCCTCCCTGGGTCTATACGAAAACCGTCTCCCGTAACTACTAGACCTAGGAGTCAACACAATCAAGCCTGAAAGAACACTCTGAGAATTTAGCAAGCTTTGGGCTCTCCCAATGTCTGCAAAACAAATCCCCAAGAGCGGCTCACGTTCCTCATGACTCTTGGAATAGACCAGAATGTCATCAATGACACAACAATAAACTGGTCGAGGAACTGCTTGAAGAAATCTGGTTCATCATATCCACGATTGCTGCTAGGGCACTCGTGAGTCCAACGACACCACCAAAACACAAAAAGCTCGTAGCACGCACAAAACAGTCTCCGGAATGTCATCACTCCGAAACCGCAACAATGATGGCCTGATCCCAAACAAACTTAGAAAATGTCTCGCACTCGGGAGCCGATCGAAGAAATCGTCAATGCGAGGTAAAAGATACCTATCCGCACTGTAAGCCGGTTCAATTGACGATCAATCAATACACATCCTCAACTGCCGTCCTTCTCCTCGACGAACATGTAGGGTTCCTAGGCACCCTAATGAGGTCTCACAAGGCATCAACCATGCCAATTTCAAAAATTACGGTGCCGAGAAACCCTAGAATACGGATCGTTGGCTAGAAATCTAGGCGAAACAAAACTAGTTAACATCTTAACTAAAAGGAAACGGAAATACAACCTTTGTAGATCCGGTGCTCCACCTCCATAGTTCCGCAATGAAGTGCTCTCGATGTCCAAAACAAATCCCGGGCTCTAGCGTCGGCTTCATCGGAGAATAGGCGAGCTAGGTCGTCGATGTCCATGCCGAAGATGATCTACGTCGAAGCATCGCTAGATCAAGCTCCACCTTCACCAAGCCATGAAAACTTGTGAAGGAAACACACTCTACTACTTGGCAAGAGGTAGAGGATGAAGAAATAGGAAGTGGGTAGACTTTAGAATTGGATTTCTCACTCATTTCATCAATCCACCATTGATGAAGTGCAAGGTTTTCTTCTTGAGTTCAAGGAAGAAGAAGAAGAATGTTATGATAAGATTAATTAGAAAAGAAAAGAATAATAATTCTTATCATAAAGGTAACCATGGTAAAGTGTAGAGAGTGAACAAGGGTTAGTGGAGTGGTTAGGGTTAAGCATGAGACAAAAATGGTGACATAATCAAAGTGTTCATGAAGCTTCATGAAAGATTAAAAGAATGCCACCATTTTTCTCACCCTTTTTCTTTTTCCAAATGAATAACTAAATAATAAATAAATAAATGAAAAAGAAAACAATACCCTAACCATTCACAACCATGGTTTAATCTTTACACTTAACCAATATAGCATGCATCATCAAACATGATACAAACATGTGCACAAAATTATATCGCATATACAATGCACACATCCGAGTGAGAAAATCCATTCAAAGTGAGCCGATACTAGTTAATGCAAAGTAATATATCAAATATATATAATTATACATTAAATCATTAAATCAACACTTGATTCAATGATCCGGTCATGTCGCACATAACCGACTGGTATCAATAGTAACAACTTATCGAATTAACACTTGATCCGATAACCCGGCTATATCGCATATAACCGATCAATGTCACATCGCGAGAATCGAATACAGTATCACATACTGGTATTATTCTCGGTCCCGCAGATATCTCATATGCGCTCCTATTTCGTTTCGCTTGGGCCAGGAAACCTCTGTGTAAGACTCTAAAGACTCGTCAATACGCCGGCAGCAGGTGATGATCATATCAAGCACCCACAAGCCGCAAGGGGTCTGCTAAACGTAACGGCCACCCGGGTATTGAGCGATCAGAAGATCGATGAGCAACCCCGCTCATACTCCTGTGAATCCAACCAGTAACACTACCGTACAGTCCGATCTGATCGTCTGATATGTCGCATATCTCGCCTAGGGGTGGTAAACGTCAGACCCCAATAGCTCGATAAGTCGTGTTGATATGAGGTCTATAACAATTCGAGAAACTACTGGTAACACTTACCAGTAAATCTCAGCAACCCTGGCCAGGGATTTCCTGTTATAGCCAATCGAACACAGCGCAACATCAACCCCCTATACCGGGAGAGACGAATCCCCTCCTATCGCTCATTGCCTCCATGTGATTCGGGACTGTACCCAAAAACCACCATTTTGCACGCCCTCTTGGACGTGGTAAGATGGAAATCAAAGCACAGTGGGAACCACACAAGACTCTATGACGATCTCGGGTCAACAGACTACTCTGTACCAGTGTCACCAGAGAACTGCCATCTGACGTCAGGTATAATACCATCTGGGAGTTCTCGGCGAGTCCGTCCAGTGTACCCAGTCTCTACTGAGCACCCGTATATCATCTCTGATGTCAAACACCGATGGATATGGGATCATCCATCGCCCATCTGTATGGGTCGAGAAGGTATACGCTAGTCTACTCTGGTATATCGATGCCCCGTCTCGATACACCCACGACTAGGGACTTTGAAGGATGTACTTATGGACTACCATGTCCCCACTAGTATGATCCGCATCATAGTCCAGGTAGTCAGGTACACATCCTAAGGGCTTTACCAACATGTAATAGAGAGACAATCTGTGTACACGTTAAGGTAAAGAGCAACCTGATAGCATACTATCATGTCGAGCAAGAAAGTCCTCCCTATATATGTCCCAGCATCCACAACAATATACATCCAATGTACAGTAATGGCCTCTAGGGCATACATATAACTAACAATCTCCCACTTGCACTAGGGCCATCTGTAGCAGTGGTTGTAGTATCTCATACTCAACCATCCCATAAATATCTCTCTCTGGGAACAGGCCTTTGTGAGTGGATCCGCTGTGTTGTCCTCTGAGTCTGCTCTCCTGACCTTGATCACCCTGGAGATCAACCATCTCCATGATCAGGTAATACTGCCTTAGAATATGTCTAGATCACTGATGGGATCGGCGTTCCTTGGCATAAGCCACAACTCCATTGTCACACAATGGTAGGAACCTAGTTCATCTCATGAACCAATATACACCCAAACAGCCTCTTTGGTAGCATCTTAAGTAGCTATGTATCCTGCCTTTATTGTCTAGTATGTCACGGTATCTAGCTTGGAACTCTTCCAACATACCGTCCCTTTACTGAGGGTAAAGACAATGCCTGTGACTGACATTCAGTCGTCTTTATCACCCTGGAACCTTTCCAGTGATTCTCCCCAGAATCAATTGATACCATCTCACTACTTCTAGTGAGGTTCCTAACATCCAATTAGATCTATCTCATAGATCCAAAATCCAGGATTTAGTAGGTATCACTTTGATCCTATATGGAGAATCTTTGTGATAATCGGAGATTGATCGAGCGTAGCATAGGAAACAACTTCCCTATCAAGAGTATGTCATCCACGTACTCTACGAGGATCGTCACCATACTCCCTACTACCTTTTTGTTTATACAAGGTTCATCTACCATTTTGATGATGTCAAACTCTTTGGCTACTTCATCAAAACAGACGTTCCAACTCCGCGATGCCTGCTTTATCCTATAAAGCATCTTGCACACGTTTCCGCTGCTCCCACTGTCTACGAGGCCCTTTGGCTGTGTACTTATAGACTCCCTCTTCTAAAACATCATTTAGAAAAGCTGTCATGATACCCAACCACCAGATATCGTAGTCATGGTATGTAGCCGTGGCAAGTAGGATTTGGATGGACTTAAGCATAGATCCTTAGAAAAGGTTTCAACATAATCCACACCTGGTCAATGATGCAAACCTTTAATAAGTCTAGCTTTGAAAGTCTCAACTTTTCCATCTACACCAAGTAATCTTCTCAAGATATACTTGCTCCTGATGGGGATTTAACCCTTCAGATATAGCAACCAAAGTCCATACTTTGTTGGTGCATAAGGATTCCATCTCAGATCGCAAAGCATCCAGCCATTCTTACAGAGTCTCACTCCTGATGGCCAGCTCGAAACTAGTTGGGTCATCATCTCATGATGCAGTCCTCGCTCCTACTGTCATAGAGAAACCGAAGTATCTCTTAGGTGGGTGAGGAACCCTACTAGATCGGCAGAGAGGCTGAGGTTCGTTGGTTTCTACTGAATCCTCTGGTTGTACCAAATCATCTGCTGTAGTTATATAGCTGGAACACTTCCAGTTCTACATAATAGACCTTGCCTCGAGCTTGTCCGGATTTTGCTTTTAGACATAGGCCGGACAACCCCAAATCTTAACTAGCTTAAGACATGGGCTCTTCCCTTCCCATATCTCATATGGAGTGGTAGGCAACTGATTTGATTCGAACCTATTCAATAGGTATGCAGCTTCTCAAGTGCATAACCCCTAAAAGGAAATAGGTAACTCAGTAATACTCATCATAGAGCACACCATATCATATAGGGTGTGATTGCTCCGTCCCGATATACCATCGTGCTATGGTGTATTCGGAGGAGTAATGCCGAGAGAGAATCTCATTCTCCTTTAGAATAGTCCAGGATTTCCGTGCTCAAGTATTCTCCTCCTTGATCACATCAAAGGACATAATACTTATACCCGTATATTGGTTCTCTACTTCTAACTTATATTCCGTGAATATCTCAAAAGGTTCGGACTTTTGTTTCAACAAGAACATATGTCTGAATCTAAAGAGATCATCAGAGAACGTAATGAAGTATAAAGAACCAGTCTTGGCATGTGTAGACAGGGGACCTACATACATCAACATGTATCATCCCAAGAGTTTACTAACTCTTTCTCTGTTTCCAGTAAACGGAGCTATGGTCATCATATCTTTGTGATATGACTGGCGAGTTTCACAAGATGTAAATTCAAACTAATTTAAATATGCATCTTTATGTAACTCTAGCTAGTCGGGTCACATTGATCTGACCTAGTCTACAATACCTCAAGAAGGAATCGTTCAATTGTGAACTCTTCCTCTTGTGTGTGATCCGTATACTTAGAACTGTGGTTTGATTTAGAACGTCAATGCTTTTAGATAACGTGCCTGAACCGATCAACTTTTGTTATAGGAAATGTCCAAAACATTATCCAACAATACAAAATTTTATCATTTCTTTACTAATATAGAGAGTGATATGATTTTGTATATCAGGTTCGGTATCTAACAACATTCGTTCAGAATAAATGTATTGGTAATACAGGGTGACAGTGACCAACAGACTTGGCTGCAACACTTGCCCCGTTTTCTGCCTCATGAAACTTATCACCCGTTCTCAGTTCTCTACCTTTCTGCAGCCCTATGTAACAGATTATATATCTGGGATCCTGATCTGGTATCACATACCCAGGACGTAGAGGATACAGAGAAACAGTTCTATGTAACGAACACACCCGAAGAAGATGCATCATATGCACTTTCTTCGTTTGGGCGGCACGGGAATTCTGGTAATCCCCAATTTCCTGCTCTGTCTTATAACAATTATAAGTTGGAGCGGGACCAACGTTCCCCAGCTCAGTATAACAAGCGGGTTCGGTCAATAATCCGTATCATTATCTTGATTAAGGCGTGACATGGTCGCTACCAGGAGAGAGAGAGAAGAAAACACTCAGCGTGCGCTCTTGCAAGAATAGATTGGTTATTATTTTATCTAATCAGGATGGTTCCCACTGCTTTTTATCAAATCTTCCTTCAAACCCTAAAAGGAAAGACTAGCCGGGATTAATTACACACTACAAGTTCGCCAATCTTTCAGCCAGGCCAGTGTCGGTACATTGAGGGAGGTCCCCCGTGCTTTCGCACGAACCTAATTAATGTAAACCTCGTTTTCCCAGAGGCGTAACCCCGTTGACACCTTTCTAGACACCTACTTGATCGGCTAATTGTAATGTGTAAAACTCTCCCAGGAGTAACTTTTACTCGCAGCGGGTATCGGGATCCAACTATCTCATAGAAGGTATGCAATCTCATTGCAAATTTCAACACTTGAAATTCCCGATAATATTTTGCCCCTAGCTCGCTATGACCTTGACGCATGCCAAACAACCCATAGTCTGCTAGTCAAGTTCAACCCGTACATTTCTTGATTGAATTAAACCCACCCGCACGACCCTTGACGCATGCCAAACAACGCCGTACGAATACCCTAATCCAATCGCATCGTATGCTAGCAGATAAGCACTAGTTAGCTACCGTACACTACGCCTTGACGCATGCCAAACAACCGCAGCACGAATACTAACTAGTACTTATCTGAAATGACGGAGGGCTACGACAGGATTTTCTGAAAACCTATTGCATAATGAACTTGATATCGTTGTAGAATCAAATTATTTTAAAATGGAGTGCTTTTGAGGCTTTTCTAGTTTTGCTAAAGGAGTCACACCCGGTGAAGGGATCGTCGGTCCTTTCCTCGTCGAATGAGGTGCGGGATATATCACATATATCACTGTGCAAAGCAAAAACTCTTAAAAGCAATTAAAAGACAAACCGAGTGTGTAGCATCTGCCAGTTATTGCTAAAGGAGTCACTCCCGGTGAAGGGATCTCGGTCCTTTCCTTATTGAATAAGGTGCAGGATATATCACATATACCTCTGTGCAAAGCAAGAACTGTCGCTACCTGTTTTATTTTGAAATTCGATTCTGCAACATCTTAGGTTTCTTTTATTTCATTAATCACATTAATGAAGTCCCATCATATATGTACCTAAACATCACAGATAAATACGACGTACACTTATGCCATCCGCATTCGCCTCGATGTCTCCTCGTGCACCGTTAGGTTAGGTAACTAACGGCAGAGCGGGGCAGGGCTAGTGCGGGTGTAAAACATAAGTAACGCCTATATAATATATCATATATACTATATACTGTATCTATCACAGAACATCACATGATCACATCACAGATATCGCAGCAGAAGAATCATATGAAATATTGGATATACTAGGACGTCCGTGTTTTCAATACGAGCCAGTATAAAACACGGATTCCACGGTCGTGATGAATAGCCAAACCCACACCCCTAGACCCCTACGAGAGCGGCAAGCAACCCTACCAATTCTAGAGTTAGGAGACCCGGACTCGACTCCTCGAGTTGGTCTCCCACTGGACTCCAAAACCCGGTTACTTGTGCTCCCTTCCTTGGGTCTATCCTAGGGCGGAAAAGTAAATAATATACAAACGGTGACAACTTCCGCAACCTGGAAGTGCCCCAATAAAAGAATATTACATACAAGTTTTTACATGAATGAAAATAAAAAACACTCATCCCACATAAAAACCTCCGTCTATTCAAACACGACGATCCAATATAACATATCCAGCAACACATAACATCACATGTCATCAACGTAAGTAAATATGCGCATCCCAATTGTCGTTGACATATAGCAACGAAACCGGCGATATCACATATTACACTTACGGTCACAGAAAAGAAAGTGTAAAACTACAATAGTTGAAATCCGCAACCACCTCAGACATCGCATGCCTGACCAAATGAATTACTTAGACATCGCATGCCTAACAATTATAAACCCCGCATTTTAGTCTCAAAATCGAAAACTCTTTTCAATATCAAGTCGGGCAATTCAACAGGATTCCCGACATCCTGATCGAATGCTCGTCGCAAACTTCAGTAGGCGGCCGCACCCCTGATACCGTCGACGAAGTGCACCAAGGCAGAACACCGCTACCGCGAGCACCCGAACGGATGCTTTCGGCGACGGGGTTCTCCTACAGTCACTTGGTCGGGGCTATGCAGTGAGGCTGTCTATTAAGTTTACCCGGCGAGTATCCGCGTACACTACGTGATTGCGACGGACTTTTGATCACATCAAAATTCCATGGCAACCGATCAAGTGAGACTATAGTGCTATGTTTATAACATTCATTCAGTTATCACATAACTTATTGTGAATTCCAATTATTGTATCACATTCCAGATAAACAGAAAATGTTAAACTTTCCGATCGAACATTTAAACACCCAAGTTTTCCCGATACAGATCAACACATGAAACAAGTCTAAAAACATTCGGTTCGTGCCTCAGTACCAACGGTCCAGCCGTAGAAGGGTCAAGCCAACGCCTCATATGTGGCACGCCGTACTGCCCCAAACCCGAAGGTTCAAAGGGCAGTTCAAGACGGTCACATAATCGAGTTAAGGTTTGTTGTCTTCTAGAGGGTCCATCGCGTTACTTGCACTACTTAGAACGTCGTTAAACTACGGAAAAATCCAACACTTGGAAATTTCCCGACAGGGGAAAAATTGGGTATTTATATCCAGTCGAACTTTTTAACATATTCTAAAAATTATCCGGAAATACACAAAGACGAAATTTGATACCCCGATCGAAACACCGAATCCCCAAAGCAACCCCAGAAAATTCGACTCTTGAATAATTATTAAAAATACCCAGGAAAATCACCACTGGAAACTAAGAATTACTGTGTAAAATTCTTTAAATATTGAGGCCGTACGGCCGCGGATCCGCCGCATGAGCCATGATCATGTCGCGGTCCATGCCGGCTTAGTGGAATTAGGGCATACGACTTCACAGTAACTCTTAGATATTCCTTCATGTTTTTCTACATATTTTTAATATAGAAAAACTCACTGTTTTCAAAAATGTACAAAGAGCATGATCCGGGTTCGGGTTTTGGTTCAATCGGACTTCAAATTGCGTCTAGACTTCGCCTAAGGCTCTAGCTTGGCTCTGATACCACTGTAGGGTTCCTAGGCACCCTAATGAGGTCTCACAAGGCATCAACCATGCCAATTTCAAAAATTACGGTGCCGAGAAACCCTAGAATACGGATCGTTGGCTCGAAATCTAGGCGAAACAAAACTAGTTAACATCTTAACTAAAAGGAAACGGAAATACAACCTTTGTAGATCCGGTGCTCCACCTCCATAGCTCCGCAATGAAGTGCTCTCACTGTCCAAAACAAATCCCGGGCTCTAGCGTCGGCTTCATCGGAGAATAGGCGAGCTAGGTCGTCGATGTCCATGCCGAAGATGATCTACGTCGAAGCATCGCTAGATCAAGCTCCACCTTCACCAAGCCATGAAAACATGTGAAGGAAACACACTCTACTACTTGGCAAGAGGTAGAGGATGAAGAAATAGGAAGTGGGTAGACTTTAGAATTGGATTTCTCACTCATTTCATCAATCCACCATTGATGAAGTGCAAGGTTTTCTTCTTGAGTTCAAGGAAGAAGAAGAAGAATGTTATGATAAGATTAATTAGAAAAGAAAAGAATAATAATTCTTATCATAAAGGTAACCATGGTAAAGTGTAGAGAGTGAACAAGGGTTAGTGGAGTGGTTAGGGTTAAGCATGAGACAAAAATGGTGACATAATCAAAGTGTTCATGAAGCTTCATGAAAGATTAAAAGAATGCCACCATTTTTCTCACCCTTTTTCTTTTTCCAAATGAATAACTAAATAATAAATAAATAAATGAAAAAGAAAAAAAAACCCTAACCATTCACAACCATGGTTTAATCTTTACACTTAACCAATATAGCATGCATCATCAAACATGATACAAACATGTGCACAAAATTATATCGCATATACAATGCGCACATCCGAGTAAGAAAATCCATTCAAAGTGAACCGATACTAGTTAATGCAAAGTAATATATCAAATATATATAATTATACATTAAATCATTAAATCAACACTTGATTCAATGATCCGGTCATGTCGCACATAACCGACTGGTATCAATAGTAACAACTTATCGAATCAACACTTGATCCGATAACCCGGCTATATCGCATATAACCGATCAATGTCACATCGCGAGAATCGAATACAGTATCACATACTGGTATTATTCTCGGTCCCGCACATATCTCATATGCGCTCCTATTTCGTTTCTCTTGAGCCAGGAAACCTCTGTGTAGGACTCTAAAGACTCGTCAATACGCCGGCAGCAGGTGATGATCATATCAAGCACCCACAAGCCGCAAGCGGTCTGCTAAACGTAACGGCCACCCGGGTATTGAGCGATCAGAAGATCGACGAGCAAGCCCGCTCATACTCCTGTGAATCCAACCAGTAACACTACCGTACAGTCCGGTCTGATCGTCTGATATGTCGCATATCTCGCCTAGGGGTGGTAAACGTCAGACCCCAATAGCTCGATAAGTCATGTCGATATGAGGTCTATAACAATTCGAGAAACTACTGGTAACACTTACCAGTAAATCTCAGCAACCCTGGCCAGGGATTTCCTGTTATAGCCAATCGAACACAGCGCAACATCAACCCCCTATACCGGGAAAGACGAATCCCCTCCTATCGCTCATTGCCTCCATGTGATTCGGGACTGTACCCAAAAACCACCGTTTTGCACGCCCTCTTGGACGTGGTAAGATGGAAATCAAAGCACAGTGGGAACCACACAAGACTCTATGACGATCTCGGGTCAACAGACTACTCTGTACCAGTGTCACCAGAGAACTGCCATCTGACGTCAGGTATAATACCATCTGGGAGATCTCGGCGAGTCCGTCCAGTGTACCCAGTCTCTACTGAGCACCCGTATATCATCTCTGATGTCAAACACCGATGGATATGGGATCATCCATCGCCCATCTGTATGGGTCGAGAAGGTATACGCTAGTCTACTCTGGTATATCGATGCCCCGTCTCGATACACCCACGACTAGGGACTTTGAAGGATGTACTTATAGACTACCATGTCCCCACTAGTATGATCCGCATCATAGTCCAGGAAGTCAGGTACACATCCTAAGGGCTTTACCAACATGTAATAGAGAGACAATCTGTGTACACGTTAAGGTAAAGAGCAACCAGATAGCATACTATCATGTCGAGCAAGAAAGTCCTCCCTATATATGTCCCAGCATCCACAACAATATACATCCAATGTACAGTAATGGCCTCTAGGGCATACATATAACTAACAGAACAGAAATAGGAGCTCCCCATAGCAAAACACTCAGACGCACAATCGTCCCAACCAACAACTCTGCAGCTGATCTTTAAGCTCTTTAAACTTCGCCGGTTCATCTGGAATAACGTCGGAAAACTCTCGCATGAAGGGACACGGTCCAAAAAACCCACTGTGCATCCTGTATCCTGAATGAATGCCAAGAATCTACGACATCCTCTCCTCAAAAGTCGACTAGCGAAAAGGCTGAATTCAAGCTGTGAGAGGAGGCACAACTGTCCCCCTGTACAACAAGAACTGACTCGCCGGGAAACAAAACCTGGCTGTTTTCTCGCGGCAGTCCACAGACGCCGAGCACGTATCTAACCAGTTCGTGCCCAGGAGAACATCAAATCCAACATCTCTAGAGGGATCAAATGACGGATGAATCTCCTAGCTGATTGGCACACGACTGAAATACGTGTTGCGCAACAACAGAATCGCTGACAGAAATTAACACAACAAACGACTGATCTAGCTAACACGACTCTCGGCACGACTACGACACAAAATGTGTAAAACAAACAAGTACATCTAAGAACATATGAATTTAGAATACCTGAAAACTCAGCATTGGACACCTGCGCGTCCCGATGAGTAGAAGCAAACTCTCGTGTCGGCCTCCTACCCGGAATTGTCAGAACTCTTCCTCTGCCAGACCGTTCTCTTGGAACCAACACTCCGCGACCACGACCTTTCTGAACATGGGTCTTACGCGGGTACCAAGGAACAATCCCTGATGTGGTGATGAAGGCTCCCGCATCGAAAACATTCATACGTGTTAGTTATATATATGCCCTAGAGGCCATTGTTGTACATATGATGTATATTATAATGGATGCTTGGATATATATAGAGAGGATTTTCTTGATCGTCATGATAGTATATTATTTGGTTTTACTTTATGTTAATATGTTGACTTATATTAGTTTACTGTCTTACTCTCACATGTTGATAAAGCCCTTAGGATATGTACTCGGCTACTGGGACTATGATGAGATCATACTAGTAGGGCCAGGGTAGTCGATGAGTACATCCTATAACTGTTCCTAGTCGAGGGTGTATCGAGACAGGGCATTGATACACCAGAGTAGACTAGCGTATACGCATCTTGACCCATATGATGGGCGATGGATGATCCCATATCCATCGGTGTTTGACATCAAGGATGGTGTACGGGTGCTCAGTGGAGAGTGGGTACACAGGACGGACTCGCCGAGAACTCCCAGATGGTATTATACCTCACGTCAGATGGCGGTTCTCCGGTGACACTTGTACAGGTTAGTCTGTAGACCCGAGATCGTCATAGAGCCTTGTGTGATTCCCACTGTGCTTCGATTACCACCTTACCACGTCCAAGAGGGCGTGAAATACGGTGGCTTTTGGGTACAGTCCCGAATCACATGGAGGCAATGAGCGATAGGAGGGGATTCGTCTCTCCCGGTATAGGCAGTTGATGTTGTGCAGTGTTCGATTGGCTATAACTGGAAGTCCCTGGCCAGGGCGGATATTGAGTGCTACTGGTAAGTGTTATCAGTATTTTCTCGACCTGTTATGAGCCTCACATCGACACGACTTATCGGTTACTGGGGTCTGACGTTTACCACCCTAGACTAGATATGCAACAGATCAGACGAAAAGACCGGACTGTACGGGAGTGTTATTGATTGGATTCACAGGAGAATATACAGGCTTGCTTGTTGATCTTCTGATCGCTCAATACCTGGGTGGCTGTTACGTTTAGCTGACCGTTTGCAGCTTGTGGGTGTTTGATATGATCATAACATGCTACCGGCGTATTGACGATTTTTTAGAGTCCTACACAGAGGTTTCTTGACTCTGGCAAAACGGAGTAGGAGCACATATGTGATATGTGCGGGACCGAGAATAATACGATATGAGATACCGCATTCTATTCTCGTGATATTTGATATCATCCGGGTCATCGGATCAAGTGTTGATTCGATGTATCGGTACATGATATATTAGTCGGTTATATGCGATATAACCGAATTGTCGGATCAAGTGTTGATCCGATAATTTAATGTATTATTATATATGTGATATATTACGTTACATTATCTAATATTGGCTCTCTTTATTGGTTCATTTTCTCACCGGATAATACATTGATATATATGCGATATATGTTAATTGTATTATTTTCTTTTGTTACAAAAATATATTATATATGTGATATATAATATTCTAACATGTTATGATTACTAATGTAACTTGATTAGTAGAGATTAAACATGGTTAGGGTTTGATTTGGGTTAGTTCTTTCATGAAACTTCTAGAAGCTTTTCTTTTGTTTCTTGTAAGATATTATGTGTTGATATTTTGTGAGATATTTTTAAACCTAACCAAAACCCTTAACCCTAGTCAACTCTCTGCAATGGTTAGACCTTTCTTTTATCAACTATGGTTGCATTTGTAATTATTATTACAATTCATTATTCATCACAAAAAGGATTATTCATTCTTCTTCTTGGAGCTCATAAAAAGCATTCTAGGTTTTTATTTTGTTATGGATTAGTGTGAGAATTTGAAAATAAGAGAGCATAAATCCTACTTCATCATCCTCATCTAATCTAGCCAATTAGGTTAGGGTGTTCACCTCATTAGTGAGTGAGAGCTTGAGTTAAAGAAACTTCAAGGTAGATCATCTTTGAAAAGGAAGACTACAAGCTAGCATGGATCATTCGGGTTGTGGAGCTTCTCTTGAGTCCGGGAGATCATGGATCGCGGCGAAGGGACTACTACTCAGAGCTTATGAAGTAAAGGAGCGGACTACAAAGTTTGTAATCCCTCACTCTTAGTTGTAAAGATATTTACTTGCATGTTTAACCCTAATTATCTAGCAAAGATTCTCGCTTTGGGTTGTTCGGCACGTCTAAATTTTAAATCGGGCATGGTTGATACCTTATAGACCCTTGTGACAGTGCCTAGTAACCCTATAGTAGTATCAGAGCCAAGCTAGAGCTTTAGGAGATGTCTAGACGAAATTTAAAGTCCGATCGAACCCCGAAACCCTAATTTTTACCCCTTTCTGGAAATTTTCTAAAATTGTGATTTTTTCTGCATTAAAAATACTCAAAAAAATCAGCAGGGTATTTTAGGAATTACTGTGAAACACGAGCCTCCAATACCCTCAAGTCGCCGCGGAACCGCGGCAGGAACCTGCTTCTCGCGGCGGTTCCGCGGTCGAACTTTGGTATTAGCGACACTTATTTTTAGGGTTCATCCGTAGGTATTTGTACAGTGCTTCTGGGTATTTTTAATCTTACGCAAGTGTTGAGTTCTCTGGAGATCCTTTGTATTCGTTGATTCGATCGGAAAGTTTAATTTCGGTTTGTTTTCCGGATAATTTAGAACGTGTTAAAATGTTCGAACGGATATCAATAACTCATTTTTTCCTGACACGAGAAACTTTCAAGTGTTGATTTTTTCTTGAGTTTTAAACTTTCGGAAAAACATGCAAGCATATATGTGGACCCTCTTGAAGAACATAACCTTAACTCGATTATGTGACCGTCAAAACTTCCACTGAACCTTTGGGTTTCTGGTAGTTTGGCCCACATGTGAGGCGTTGGTTTGACCCTTCTACGGCTGGTTCACTGGGGCTGTGACATGTTCTAGGATTTTTGAACTCCGCTCAAGTGTTGAGCTATTTGGGAAATCTTGCGTATTTGATAATTCGATCGGAAAGTTTAACTTTGTTTATTTATCTAGAATGTGATACAATATGTGGAATTCATATAGTTAGGCATGAAATGCAAAATATGTGATATTTCATATTTATGATGTCTAAAGTGATTGTGGATTCCAAATGTTGTAGTTTTACACTTTCTTTTCTGTGACCGTAAGCGTAGTATGTAGGGTATCGCCGGCTTCGTTGCTATACATCAACGACAATCGGGATACGCATACTTGCTTACGTTGATGATATGAGATATTATGTGTTGCTGTGATATGTTGTATTGGATCGTCGTGTTCTGAATAACCGGGGGTTTTATGTCAGATAAGGGTTTTATTTTCATTCATGTAAAATTCATTTGTATGTAATATTCTTTTATTGGGGCACTTCCGGGATGAGGTTGATGTCACCATTGTATATTATTTACTTTTCCGCATTAGGTAGACCCAAGGAGGGGAGCACAAGTAACCGGGTTCTAGGGTCCAGTGGGAGGCTATCTCGAGGAGTCGAGACCGGGTCTCCTAACCCTAGAATTTGCAGTGTTACTTGCCGCTCTAATAGGGGTCTAGGGATGTGGGTTTGGCTATGCACCGCGACCGTGGAATCCGTATTTTATACAGGCTCGAAATAAAACACGGACGTCCTAGTATATCCAATATTTCATATGTTATCTTCTGCTGCAATGTTCTGTGATGAGATCATATTACTGCCTGAGACGAATGCTTATACTATATATATATGTTGATATATAAATATTACTGCTTTCGTTTCTTCTGTGATGCTTAGGAAGCATTAATTGATGGTATTTTATTAATGAGATTAATAAAAGAAAAGAAACCTAAAAGATGTTATAGAATCAAAACTTTAAAAAAAAGTGTAGCTATAGTTTTGCTTTGCATAGCGGTATATATGATATACCCTGCACCTTATTCGATGAGGAAAGAGCCGAGATCCCTTCACCGGCAGTGACCTCTTTAGCGAAACTGGCAGATGCTATAAACTCACGGTTTAGTTTTTGACAGCTTATATAGTTCTTGCTTTGCACAGCAGTATATATGATATACTCTGCACCTTATTCGATGGGGAAAGAGCCGAGATCCCTTCACCGGGAGTGACCTCTTTAGCGAAACTAGAAAAGCCAAAAAAACAATCCATTTCAAAATCACTTGTTTCTACAACGATATCAAGTTCATTGAGCTCATGGTTTTCACAAAAACCTGTCGTAACCCTCCGTCATTTCAGATAAGTACTACTTGGTTTTCGTGCTACGTTTGTTGACCTTGTTAAGGCATAGTGTGCGGTAGCTAATTAGTGCTTATCTGCTAAAACATGTGATGTGATTGGATTAGGGTAGTCATACGACTTTGTTGACCATGTTAAAGGTCGTACGAGTGGGTTTAATTCAATCGGGAAATGACGGGTTGAACTTGGCTAGCGCTTATGATTTGTTGACCATATTAAGGTCATGAGTTGCTAAGGGTAAAAGCTTTATCGGGAATTTGAAGTGTTGAAATTTGCGATAAGATTGCATGCCTTCTATAAGATAGATGGATCCTGATACCCACTACGAGTTAGAGTTACTCCTGGGAGAATTTTACAGAGGACAATTAGCCGATCAAGTAGGTGTCTAGAAAGGTGTTAACGGGGTTATGCCTCTGGGAAAATGAGTTTTATTTTAATTAGGTCCGTACGAAAGCACGGGGAACCTCTCTCTAAGTACCAACACTGATCTGGCTGAAAGATTAACAAAATTGTAGGGTGTAATTAATCCCGGCTAATCTTACCTTTTAGGGTTTGAAGGGAGATTTGATAAAAACAGTGGGAGGCATCCTGATTAGATAAGATAATAACCAATCTAATCTTGTAAGAGCATACGCTAAAGTGTTTCCTTCTCTCTCTCTCAGGGTAGCGACCATGTCAGGCCTTAATCAAGATAATAATATGGACGTATTGACTGAACCCGCTTATTATACCGAGCAGGGGATCGTTGGTCCCGTTCTTTCTTATAAGAGTTATAAGACTGAGCAGGAAACATGAGAATATCTGGATTGTCATGCCGCCCAAACGAAGAACAAGCATGCTGATGCATCTTCTTTCGGTGTGTTAGTTATTGAGAACTATTTCTCAGTTCACCCTACGTCCTGGGTATTAGATACCGGATCGGGATCCCACATATGTAAATTGTTACGTGGGCTACATAAAGGTAGAGAACTGGGAAGGAGTGATCATTCCGTACAAGTAGGGAATGGTACAAATATTGCAGCGAAAGCAGTTGGCGAATATCACTTTGTATTACCAAGTAGTAATATATTGATTCTGAATGAATGCTATTATATACCGAACATGATGTGTAACATTATATCAGTTTCTTTATTAGTTTCTTTATTAAGTAAAGAAGGGTATAATTTTGTAATACAGGATAATGTTATGTACATCTTCCTAAATCAAAAGTTGATTGGATCAGGCTCGTTACATAATGGCATATTCATTCTCAATCAAAATACAGTCCTTAATATACAAAACACACACAAGAGGAAAAGTTCAGAAATGAACGAATCCTTCTTATGGTATTGTAGACTTGGTCATATCAATGCAACACGGCTAGCTAAGTTACATAAGGATGGATATTTGAACCCTTTCGAATTATCATCTTATGATACTTGCCATTTTTGTCTCAAAGGCAAAATGACCAAAACTGCGTTTAGTGGACACGGAGAAAGAGTTACGGAACTCTTGGGACTGATATATAGTGATGTATGCGGTCCCATGTCTACATATGCTAGGAACGGTTCTCCCTACTTTATTACATTCACTGACGATCTCTTTAGATACAGACATGTGTTCCTGCTGAAACACAAGTCTGAAGCTTTTGAGAAATTCAGGGAATATAAGAATGAAGTAGAGAACCAAACGGGCAAAAGTATTAAGATCCTTCGATCAGATCGAGGAGGAGAATACTTGAGCAATGAGTTTCTACACTATCTAAAAGAGAATGGGATTCTCTCTCAGCTTACTCCTCCTTATACACCACAGCACAACGGTGTATCAGAAAGGAGGAATCGCACCCTATTAGATATGGTGCGCTCTATGATGAGCACCGCTGAGTTACCTATTTTCTTTTGGGGTTATGCGCTTGAAAAAGCGGCATACCTATTAAATCAAGTTCCATCTAAATCAGTGCCTTCAATCCAATATAAGATATAGAGGGGAATGAGACCATATTTAAAAAGATTTAAGATATGGGGTTGTCCGGCCTATGTAAAAAGGCAAAATCCGGACAAACTCGAGGCACGATCAGTTCTTTGCAAGTTTGTGGGATATCCAAAGAATTCTCAAGGATATATTTGCTACCACGCTGAGGAACAAAAAGTGTTTGTTTCTCAATATGCCACCTTTTTAGCAAAGGAATTTCTTGCAAAAGAAATTAGTGGCGAAGAGGTAGAGCAGGAAGAGGTTCCAGCGACACAAACTGCAACTGAAGATTTAGTGGAACCAGAGGATTCAGTCGTTCCCGACGAACCCCAGCCTCTCCGTCGATCTAGTAGGGTTTCTCATCCACCTGAGAGATACTACGGTTTTCTCATTAATGGTGGGAGTGAGGATTGCATCATGGAAGATGATGACCCGACTAGTTTCGAGCAGGAGCAGGCCATCACAAGTGGTGACTCTGTGAAATGGCTGGATGCAATGCGATCTGAGATGGAATCCATGTACACCAACAAAGTATGGACTTTAGAAGTTGCTCCTGAAGGGGTAAAACCCATTGGGAGCAAGTGGATCTTTAAGAAGAAACTTGGTATAGATGGAAAAGTTGAGACTTTCAAAGTTAGACTTGTTGCAAAGAGTTTTCGTCAACGACCAGGTATGGATTATGACGAAACCTTTTCTTCAGTGGCTATGCTTAAGTCCATCCGGATCTTACTTGCCATTGCTACATACCATGACTATGAAATCTAGCAGATGGATATTAAGACCGCCTTTCTAAACGGTGATTTAGAAGAGGGCGTGTACATGACTCAGCCAGAGGGCTACGTAGATAATTGGAGCAGCGGAAAGGTGTGCAAGCTGCTTAATCCATTTATGGGTTAAATCAAGCATCGCGTAGTTGGAACATCTGCTTTGATGTTGTAGTCAAAGAGTTTGACTTCATCAAAAACGTAGATGAACCTTGTATTTATAAGAAGGTTGCAGAGAGTAAGGTTGTCTTCCTCGTATTGTACGTCGATGATATACTCTTGATAGGAAATGATGTTCCTATGCTGCAATCAGTCAAGCTCTTCTTATCACAAAGATTCTCAATGAAAGATCTAGGTGATGCCTGCTGCATACTGGGAATTATGATCTATAGAGATAGATCTAAACGGATATTGGGATTGTCCCAATCCAGGTACATTGATACCATACTAAAGAGGTTTAGTATGGAAGAATCCAACCGTGGTAACTAACCCACGATCTCTTGACTCACTCTCTCTAAAGAGATGTCTCCTAAGACTGATTTGGAAAGAGCTCGCATGCAAGGGATACCCTATGCTTCGGCAGAAGGCTCTATCATGTGTGCGATGCTATGTACCAGACCAGATGTAGCATACTCACTAAGTATATTGAGTCGGTATCAAGAAGATCCAGGAGAGAGTCACTGGATAGCTGTGAAGAACATTCTCAAGTACTTGCGAAGGACTAAAGAGATGTTCTTGGTGTATGGTAACGGAAAACTCCAGGTGGAGTCCTTTACCGATTCGAGCTTCCAGAGTGACGACTCTAAGTCGCACTCGGGATTTGTCTTTACCATCAATGGAGGGGCGGTGTGTTGGAAGAGTTCCAAACAGGATACTGTTGCAGACTCGACGATGGAGGCTGAATATATCGCTGCCAACGATACTGCCAAAGAGGCTGTCTAGATGAAGAAGTTCATCACTGAACTTGGTGTGGTTCCATCCATTGAGCATCCAATACCTTTGTATTACGATAAAAATGGAGCTGTGGTTTTGGCTAAGGAACCCAGGTCCCATCAGAAGTCCAGACATATTCTGAGGCGGTATCACCTGATCAGGGAGATAGTTGATCGCCGGGAGATCGAGGTCAGGAGAGTTGATACGAAGGACAACACTGCGGATCCACTCACGAAGGCCATTTCCCAGATACAGTTTGAGAGATTATTCGGGATGTAAGGTATGAGATATTACAACAGCTGGCCTTAGTGCAAGTGGCAGATTGTTAGTTATATATATGCCCTAGAGGCCATTGTTGTACATATGATGTATATTATAATGGATGCTTGGATATATATAGAGAGGATTTTCTTGCTCATCATGATAGTATGCTATTTGGTTTCACTTTATCTTAACATGTTGACTTATATTAGTTTAGAGTCTTACACTCACATGTTGATAAAGCGCTTAGGATATGTACTCGACTACTGGGACTATGATGAGCTCATACTAGTGGGGCCAGAGTAGTCGATGAGTACATCCTATAACTGTTCCTAGTCGAGGGTGTATCGAGACAGGGCATCGATACACCAGAGTAGACTAGCGTATACGCATCTTGACCCATATGATGGGCGATGGATGATCCCATATCCATCGGTGTTTGACATCAAGGATGGTGTACGGGTGCTCAGTGGAGACTGGGTACACTGGACGGACTCGCCGAGAACTCCCAGATGATATTATACCTCACGTCAGATGGCAGTTCCCCGGTGACACTGGTATAGGTTAGTCTGTAGACCCGAGATCGTCATAGAGTCTTGTGTGATTCCCACTTTGCTTTGATTTCCACCTTACCACGTCCAAGGGGGCGTGCAAAACGGTGGCTTTTGGGTACAGTCCCGAATCACATGGAGGCAATGAGCGATAGGAGGGGATTCGTCTCTCCCGGTATAGGGAGTTGGTGTTGTGCAGTGTTCGTTTGGCTATAACTGGAAGTCCCTGGCCAGGACGGATATTGAGTGCAACTGGTATGTGTTATCAGTAGTTTTTCGACCTGTTATGAACCTCACATCGACAAGACTTATCGGTTACTGGGGTCTGACGTATACCACCCTAGACTAGATATGCAACAGATCAGACGAAGAGACCGGACTGTACGGGAGTGTTACTGATTGGATTCACAGGAGAATGTACAGGCTTGCTTGTTGATTTTCTGATCGATCAATACCTGGGTGGCTTTTACGTTTAGCTGACCGCTTGCAGCTTGTGGGTGTTTGATATGATCATCACCTGCTACCGGCGTATTGACGATTTTTTAGAGTCCTACAGAGAGGTTTCTTGACCCAGAAATAATGGAGTAGGAGCACATATGTGATATGTGCGGGACCGAGAATAAAACGATATGAGATACCGTATTCTATTCTCGCGATATTTGATATCATCCGGGTCATCGGATCAAGTGTTGATTCGATGTATCGGTACATGATATATTAGTTGGTTATATGCGATATAACCGGATTGTCGGATCAAGTGTTGATTCGATAATTTAATGTATAATTATATATGTGATATATTACGTTTCATTATCGAATATTGGCTCGCTTTATTGGTTCATTTTCTCTCCGGATAATACATTGATATATATGCGATATATGTTAATTGTATTATTTTCTTTTGTTATAAAAATATATTATATATGTGATATATAATATTGTAACATATTATGATTACTAATGCAATATGATTAGTGGAGATTAAACATGGTTAGGGTTTGATTTGGGATAGTTTTTTCATGAAACTTCTAGAAGCTTTTCTTTTGTTTCTTACAAGATATTATGTGTTGATATTTTTTGAGATATTTTTAAACCCAACCCAAACCCTTAACCCTAGTGAACTCTCTACAATAGTTAGCCCTTTCTTTTATCAACCATGGTTGCATTTGTAATTATTATTACAATTCATTATTCATCACAAAAAGGATTATTCATTCTTTTTCTTCTTCCTGGAGCTCATAAAAAGCTTTCTAGGTTTTTATTTTGTGATGGATTAGTGTGAGAATTTGAAAACAAAAGAGAGCATAAATCCTACTTCATCATCCTCATCTAATCTAGCCAATTAGATTAGGGTGTTCACCTCATTAGTGAGTGAGAGCTTGAGTTAAAGAAACTTCAAGGTAGATCATCTTTGAAAAGGAAGAGTACAAGCTAGCATGGATCATTCGGGTTGTGAAGCTTCTCTAGAGTCTGGGAGATCATGGAACGCGGCGAAGGGACTACTACTCGGAGCTTATGAAGCGAAGGAGCAGACTAAAAAGGTTGTAATCCCTCACTCTTAGTTGTAAAGATGTTTTCTTGCATGTTTAACCCTAATTGCCTAGCAAAGATTCTCTCTTTGGGTTGTTCGGCACGTCTAAATTTTAAATCGGGCATGGTTGATTCCTTATAGACCCTTATGACAGTGTCTAGTAACCCTACAATACGATGGTGCTGACCCTTTTGGGGATGAGAGCTGGACGACTGTCCTCGTCCAAAGCCTCCGCTACTCCCGCGACGGTCACTAAATCTGTCTCGACGACTAGGCCTCTGTCTCTGAGCTGGTACACCGGTACGAGTCCTCCACTGTTCTGGAACCCCCAGAGTCTCAGGAAGATGTGTCTCATCAACTGGGGCTGCATCCACTGGTGCTGTGTAGGTGACGGAAAGCTGTGTGCTGATCGCAAGGAGCAACTAGGTAACAGGGGTGACAACCTCCAGTCGCTGTGCTCGAATGGCCTCAACCAATGAACTCATCGTCTGGTGCATGTCCTGCATCTCTGCCACAAGCCTATCAATATGATCTATCAAAGGCGGATCCATCTGCTCCGGTGCAACGAGCATGCCATCCTGGTCAGTCCTCGTACCACCCGAGTCTACTCTGACCTCAGCCCTCGCTGCATCACTCTGAGTCCCCATAGTCATCGGCGGCAAGGCTATAAATGGAAATAAGATTCGATAAGAATAAGTAATCGAATCACAAGGATATAACATCAAGGAAGGAATTTCAAGCAATTTGTACTTTGGTCACTTTAGGCGGAGTACTGCATTGTGAGTATGCTGCAGACATACACACACTACATTACTCTGCTTAAGCTACCTACTCAATCATACCAAGGTCATCCTACACTCCGAGAGGTAAAACCTAGCACTCTGAAACCAACTTTGTCACGACCCGAAAGTGGCACGTGATGGCCCTTAAACTATGCAACGTCTACAGGCGTAACGCAATTTAAGTAAGCCGAAAACCCAGCAATCTAAACTATCATAAGTAGTAAGAAATAATAGCATTTTCAAAACATTTGAAATCTTAACCCAAATTCTTTAAAAGTCCAATTTATTTCTTTTAAAATTTTGACAGCACCTCCTTTATAAAACAAGCCCCCAAAAATGGGTACAACATAATATAAGTAAAAGCATCCCAAACAGGAGCAAAAAAATCCATGCCCAACCGCAGAAAACAACCACCACAACAGATATACGACGCCGTAGCGAAGAAAGAGACAATAGAAATAAAACTGCATAAAAGCCTCCAAGTCACAAAATAATATACAATATCGTCCTTTCATCAAGTCTCTAAGTCATACAATATAATGGTAGATGGAGAGTACAGGATACAACAAATATACAACAGCAACATCGGATTACCGCAAAACCTACCTAAGCAAAACTGCACACTGTCAGGGGAAGCGGTATCCGCAGCAAAAGTTGATACGATGGATGGAAATAGCCCTGCCTCTGACTATCCTGAGGGACACCTGCAAAACACTGTGGCACAACGGGGGTGAGTTGCCAACTTGTTAATAGTAAAATAACATATGCAGGTAATCGCGAATATGAACGTACAACATGAATCTAATATAAGCACTTAATAGTAATGAATGGTCATATGTAATGCATCAGTCATGAAAGGTACGCTAGCAGATCTACTATTACATGAAGAATAATATGACAATCGGCATGCAATAATCATGCAAAGTACTATATCAGGTACAATTAATACATGGAACAATGCATATAATAGTATGTAAATGCAACAGTTATGGAAAGTACTCTATCAGGTACAACTAATACATGAAGCAATGCATAAACAATAAATGTGGAGTATGGAATAAAACATGTCATTTCCACGGAAATCATAACCTCGTGGTAGGATCAAAATACAACAAGACAATCCAATTCCCAATTTCCCCCAAATTGGCTCTAATATCATGTAAGTCTCATATATCCTTAATGTACAACATCAAGTAAATCTCATATTTCATGAATGTCCAGCATCAAGTATATCTCACATATCATTAATGTACAATATCAGTATATCCCACATATCCTATGTGTACAATATCCGTATATCCCACAGATCCTTTGTGTACAATATCAGTATATCCCACATATCCTGTGTGTACAATATCAGTATAAGGTAAGTATCTTATAAAGTGAGTGTCTAACATCGACACCCAAAACATCATGAAACAAGTGTCAAGCATCGACACGGAAATACTTATCTATCAGGTGCTGTCACCACGACTGGCCTCCTGATAGGTACGTATCATACGCTATATCGAACAGCCCGAGTGCCTAGCTCTGACCCTCGTCTCTCGACGTATCCATACGTACATGACTCCCGTCGGTATCCCCATGATAACCGCCGAGTCATTGGTAATGTCACCGGAGTGTATGGTTCCCTTGCCAGGCTCAATCGGCAAGGTCCATCAATCTTCTTGCCCTGGGGTACCTCCGGTCCCCACCATGTACCTGCAGACGGTACCTACCGCTCCTCGAATCGGGTATATAATCAGAACCGATAAAACTCATGGTGGCTGCAGAAATATCATATCAAGAGAAATCGGGTTTTTCAAACAATGCATAATTTCATGAAACAACCACGGTCCTCAAATCCAGAAAACATCATGAAATGAATAAGTATAACTGCATGAATCAATACATATATATTAGCGTCCCACTCCACTAATATATATATATATATATATATATATATATATATATATATATATATATATGCATATATAACAGCGTCCCACTCCACTGTTATATATACTTAGGCGTAACAATAACAGAGAACATCATATTAAATCCAAGAAGGTAACATATGCAGCATGAAACAGTAATATGAGCATATAAAGGAAAATAGCTACTTAACTGCAACAAGTTGTTAAATATATATCATGCGTAACCATGTCGGTATAGCAAGGTGTGTGTGTCTATATGAAAGTATGTATGATGTAAAAGTATCTGTAGCAAGGTATGCCTCTATGCTGATCCATAATACCCTCTAGGTATATGAATGTATGTATGCAAGATGTACATGTGCTACGTCTCATATGTGTATATACCTATCACTAATGGTACACTACCCTATAGGTATATTGGTAACTAGCATGTAAGCATGTCAGGGCATATGTGTAAGCTTGTAGGTATACAGGTAAATTATAAGTTATATGCATAAAGAAATATGAATCAACGTCTCAATGTCCCCAATCAAACAATACCATTTCTATAAGTGAGTTGTGCGTGACATGGCAATTATTGACGGTGTGTGTGGCATACAATCAGTGCTCGTGCAACACGAGCCGTCAATAATAGTGCAGTGTCCTAAAGATACTAGTCCAAGCACAACAATTAATTAAGTAGTAGGGTAAATGCGCAATTCTGAATATGACATAGAATATATGACAAAAATTAACATTACTATCCCAGACGCATAACGCCATGTGGGCGATTCCCCTGTAGATGTTAAATCTACTTACCAACGCTCCTGGCTAAGTGAAACCAACCACTCGTTTTCCCCTTGTAGCAGTGTCCGAAGTCCCCTCCTGCGAACCTACCACAAAAAAACAATAACGCAAGTATATATTAATGAAAGACCCAAAACACGCACAAACTACATTTCACCGACGCAACCACACAAACCATACTCTCAAGTGTTCGTATTGTGGCTAACGTGCATAGCGACACAACGGAAACAACTTAAGAGCAAAACCACACAAAGTGCACGATCCGTGTCGTATAACGTATCGCGCGGACACAAAACACTAGATTATAGGAAAACGATCCCAGATTTTGCATACAGCAAAAACTAAAAAAGTAAACAGTAACAAACACCCCTAACCAACAGCAGACAACTACCAAAAAAATCCAAACCCCATCACCTCCCCCCATAGCCGGCGTCGCCAGAATTCTTCAAAGGGTCGCCGGCCCATGCCGGTGGGGTGGGTCTCGTGTCTCAGGTGGTGCTCCAGGGTCACTAGTACATCACTACAATTTTGTTTGATTTTCTACTAAAAATCTCAGATCACAGCAGATCATAGAGACTCAAAAAGGACATTAAAAAAACGATATTGCACAAATCGATATATAACCAACGATCTATACAACATAAAAACACCTAATTATCAAATTAGGGATTATACCTAACAACCTTGCTTCCAAGATCCAAGCTTTCCTAGCTCCAAGTGATCAAGAAGGCAAAAACCAAGACTTAAGGTATTTTGTGATTTAATTTGGAATTTTGGAGATTTATGAGCTTGGAATTTGTGCAAAATGGAAAGGAAAAGATCAAGAGCAGAATGGGGAAGAGGATTTCGGCCAAGTGAGGAAGTGAGGAGAGTTGTGTGGAGTGTTCTAGCTAAATTCTTCAATAAATGCAATTTAATGCATTCACATGTACATGCATGCATGAAGCCACCTATTGCATTCTTTTTCTTTTCTTAAAACCTTAATTCTAATACCCAAACAAAATATCTAGATACTAAGTGAAGATTTGGTGTACTTAACTTGATTTATTTGCAAAAATATCAAAGATGGAAATTTCCCAAAATATGAATACCGTATTAAAATAATATTAAAAATTAGGAAAAATTCTATCTGAACCAAAACGTCCCATATACCCCCAAAGCTAGCGCACTAGCTTTATTTTAGCTAAACTAGGTGCTGGCAAGTCTATATGGTCGTTTGATCACAGTCGGATTAAAACGGAAAATACCGACAATTTTACCCTAAAACGGAAAAATTCGCATAACAATTTTCTAAAACGTTACACTGTTGCAACAAAAACTGATGGACCTCAGCCAATTTGTATATCTGGTAGGCCTTCTCGTCCACCGGAGAGGTACTACGGTTTCCTCATTGATGGTGATAGAGAAGATTGCATCATGGAGGATGATGATCCTACCAGTTTTTAGCAAGCTGTCACGAGTGGAGACTCTGTGAAGTGGCTGGATGCCATGAGATCTGAAATGGAGTCTATGTACACCAACAAAGTATGGACTTTGGACGTTATACCCCCTGGGGTAAAACCCGTGGGGTGCAAATGGATCTTTAAAAGAAAGATTGGTGTAGATGGGCAGGTGGTGACCTATAAGGCAAGTCTTGTGGCTAAAGGATTTCGTCAAAGACCAGGTCTGGACTATGACGAAACTTTTTCACCCGTAACCATGCTTAAATCCATTCGGATCCTACTTGCTATTTCTGCTAACTACGACTATGAAATCTGGAAGATGGACGTTAAAACTGCATTTCTAAATGGTAATTTAGAAGAATGCTGTAACCTTTCTGAAATCGTTATATGAATTTTACTGTTTTAGGGTAAAATAGGTGGTATTTTTCGTTTTAACCGATTTTGATCAAATTTCCGTATAAACTTGCCGGCACCTATTTTAGCTAAAATAAAGCTACTGCGCGAGGTTTGGGGGTATATGGAATGTTTTGGTCCAAATAGGATTTTCCCTAATAAAATATTATTTTTGCAATTTAATATTAAAATAATATATTTCGCGAAAATTACCGGATTTGTGAAAATTGGGATTTTCGTAAAATGGAATAAGTGTATACCAATATTTGGAAATTTTTCGAAAAATAAAGTGATTTATTTATTTTAATGATATTTAACGGATTTTTGGTAAAATCTGTGTTTTTACATTTTTCCATGACTTGTGCACCGTGTCGTGTGCATGTTGGTTTTTTTGTGACTTATGAGTTTTGGGAGATAGAGAAAGAGAAAGGAAATAAAGAGGAAAAGAAAAGAAAAGAATTTAAGTCTGAATGGAATAAGAATTGATGCCTTTGTGATATTTGTGAAGGAAACAAATTAGATTTTTTTTGAGGAAGGTGAGGTTAAGAGAGAGAGGTGTGCTGCCATTCTTTATCTACTCCATTGTTTCTTTATGAAATTCTTCATCTCCTTCATCACACACTACCTCCATGCACCCTCATCAATTTCTTCTCAAAACCTTATGTCCCCTTCATTAAAGGCATGCACACATCCATTCTAAACACTTTGTGTTGGATATATGTATGCCCTAGAGGCCATTATGTGATAGTGGATGTATCTATACATGTATATATATATATTCAGTATGCATTCTTGCTCGACATGATAGTATGCTATCTGGTTCTTCTTTATCTGACATGTTGATTTGATCATGCTTCTATTCATTCATACATGCTGATAAAGCCCTGAGGATATTGGCTTGACTACTCTGATTATGATGGAGATCATACTAGTGGGACATCTGTAGTCTATAAGCATATCCTGGAAAGTCCCTAGTCGTAGGTATATCGAGACGGGGCATTGATGTACCAGAGTAGACTAGCGTATATGATACTAGACCCATACGATGGGCGATGAATGTTCCCACATTCATCGATGTTTGACATCAAGATCATATACGGGTGCTCAGTGGTGACTGGGTACACTGGACGGACTCACCGAGAACTCCTATATGGAATTATATCTATCGTCGGATAGCAGTTCTCAGGTGACACTGGTACTGGTTAGTCTCAAGACCCGAGATCGTCATGGAGTCTTGTGTGTTCTCCCACTGTACTTTGATTGCCACCCTACCACGGCTCTACTGAGTCGTGCATACAGGTGGCCGTTGGGTACAGTCCCGAGACACACGAAGGCAATGAGCGATAGGAGGGGTTTCGTCTCTCCCGGTATTGGGAGTTGATGCTGTACTGTGCCCGACTGGTTATATCAGTAAGTCCCTGGCCAGGGCTGCTGAGAATTGCTGATAAGTGTTATCAGTAGTTTCTCGATCTGTTATAGACCATTCACCGGCACGACTTATTGAGTTATTAGGGTCGACGTGACCATCCCTAGGCTCGATATGCAGCATATCTGACGAAGAGACCGGACTGTACGGTAGTGTTGCCGGTTGGCTCGACGGGAGTTGTAGCAGGTTCGCTTGTTTTCTTCTGATCGCTCAATACCCGGGTGGCCGTTACGTTTAGCTGACCGCTTGCGGCTTGAGGGTACCTGATATGATCGTCACCCTCTGCCGGCGTATTGACAAGTCTTAGAGTCCCACAAAGGAGTTACCCAGTCCAGACGAAACGTTGTGGTGCGCGTATGCGATATGCGCATGCACCCGATTAAATTGCGCGTATAGGATACCGAACATTGATCGGGCGGCTTGCTTTTGGTGGGGTCATATGTGATATGGCCGGATTGATGAATCAAGTGTTGATTTATCATTTAACCATTAGTTTTCTCACTTAAAACCTTTCTAGTATATGATGGATGTATGAATGCATGCATGTGTTTCTTTCTTTCATTCTAGTTTCATGCACATGTAGATGTGCATACATGCATACATACATACACCCATCTATCATGGTTGTTAGCACATGGAAATGGTGGCATTATTAGACTCACACCATGGATTAAGTAATGGATTTTTATTTGATTTTGTATTTGAAACAAAATTGAAAAGAAAAGGATAATCTTTACTAGCTTCTACATTCTTCTTCTAACCTAACCAAGCTCACCTACCTCTAACCTTGGGTTATCCTTCTCTTTATCATTTAAAACTCAAGTTAAATAAACTCTCCATCACTTAACCATGGTTGGATGTAAGAAGGAATAAAATATAAAAGGTTATATTTCATTTCTTTTTCAATGGTCATCTTTTATCTTTTACACTTGCTAAAAAAGAAAAGCCACCATCTTCATCCTCCTTCACCTTTTGCTCTCTAGGTTTTTCTAGTGAGTAAAACACACTTAAAGAAAGGTTTTTGAAGTGAAATTCTATACCACAACATCATTCTATGCAAGTTTAGCCAACTTGTTTAGAGTGTTCTCTTCGGTTTTGCGAAGTTGCGAGCTTGGACGAGAAACTCCGGGTGGATCGTCGTAGACACAAGAGGACTTCAAGAGGACCTCCACTCAACACCCAAGACACCAAGGAGTCCAGCAATAGGGAGCTACAAAGGTTGTAGTCTCGAAACCCTAACTTTATAAGTCTTAAGTTTCGAAACCCTAATTTTCTAGGATCGATTCTTTTGCATACTTGTTTAGCACCATCGAAATTAAAACTTTAAGGCATCTGATGCTTCAAAACTCCTCATAGGGTGCTAGGCAAACCTTACAATGGTATCAGAGCCGACCTAGAACATTAGGCGACGCTTTTACGAAGTAAAAATCCCGATCGGACAAAAAATACGATTTCTTGGACCCTCTCTGGACAAATTTTAAAATCTGCCTTTTTCAGAATTAAAAATACTTAAAAAATACAGCAGGGAAAACTAAGAATAATTGTGAAAAACGATGCAGTGTACTGTTCATATGGCCGCGGAACCGCGGCAATTCCTTGCTTAGGCCGCGGATCCGCGGCCGTACAGTGGAATCATGCTATGAAAATTGAACCATAATTCCTAGGTCTGCTAGTATACTGTTTTAGGTATGTTTACTCTGAATATAGTACTGTACTTTCTGGAGATGGTTTTGGACGCATAGATTCGATCGGTATTTTCATTTCGTAGTTTTTCGGGGTAAAGTAGAAAGTATTGAAGTGTTTGAACGAGTATCATTTGCTCACTATCATGGGGTTTAAATACTTTGGAGATACGTGCAAGTCTTTTTGTGGTGGTCCCTCTAGAAGACAACAAACCTTAACTCGATTATGTGACCGTCTTTAACTGCCCTTTGAACCTTAGGGTTTGGGGCAATACGGCGTGCCACATGTGAGGCGTTGGCTTGACCCTTCTACGGCTGGACCGCTACTACTGTGTCACACTCCAGATTTTTGAACCCTGCTCAAGTGTTGAGCTTTAGTGAATCTTGAGTACTTGATCGTTCGTTCGAAAAACTTTAATACTGTCTGTTTATCTGGAATGTGATACAATATGTGGAATTCATATAGTTTAGGCATGAAATACGAAATATGTGATATTTCGCATTTATGATGTCTAAAGAGAATGTGGATTCCAAATATTGTAGTTTTACACTTTCTTTTCTGTGACCGTAAGTGTAGTATGTACGATATCGCTATTTTCGTTGCTACCATCAACGACAATTGGGGTATGCATACTTACTTACGTTGATGATATGAGATATTATGTGTTGCTGAGATATGATGTGCAGGATTGTCGCGATTGAATAGCCGGGGGGTTTTATGTGAGATGAGAGTTTTATATTTTCATTCATGTAAATTCAAATGTAATGTAATATTCTTTTATTTGGGGCACTCCCGGGTTGAGGTTGTGTCACCAGTGTTGTATATTATTTACTTTTCTGCATTAGGATGGACCCAAGGAGGGGAGCACAGGTGACCGGGTTCTGGGGTTCAGTGGGAGGCCATCTCGAGGAGTCGAGACCGGGTCTCCTAAACTCCAGAATTGGTAGGGTCACTTGCCGCTCTTGTAGGGGTCCAGGGTGTGGGCTTGGCTATTCATCGCGACTGTGGAATCCGTATTTTCTATTCTGGCTAAATACTAAATACGGACGTCCTAGTATATCCCACGTTATATCTATATTTCTGCTGCCTGTGTTCTGTGATATCTGAGACGAATGACATATTATATATATGATATATAGTAGACGTTGCTTATGTTTTACATCCGCGCTAGTCCCGTCCCGGTATGCCGTTAGTTATGTAACCAAACGGTGCATAACGGAACATTGCGGCGAATGCGGATGGCATAAGCGTACGTGTTATTTTCGTTTCTTTTCTGTGATTGGCTTAAGGACTTAAATGATGGGATTACATTAATGTGATTAATGTAAAGAAAATAAACCTAAAAATATGTTGTAGAATCGGATTTGAAAAACCACTCGGCTTTTTATGAAAAAGCTATATTTCAAAACTGCGGAGCTTAAGCCACTCCTTTTGAAAACCATTTGATTCTACAACGATATCAAGTTCAAAGCGTTAAAGATTTTCTTAAAAATCATCCGCAACCCTCCATCATTTTAGGAAGTAGAGTACTTAGTATTCGTGCTACGTTTGTTGACTATAGTTAAGGCGTAGTGTACGGTAGCTAAGTGATGTCTTCCTACATTGCATATGATGCAGATTAATTAGGACATTCTTATTACTTTGTTGACCTTAGTTAAGGGTCATATGAGTGGGTCTAATTAATCAAGAAATGACGGGTAGAACTTGACTGGTACTTATGATTTCTTGACCTTAGTTAAGGTCATAAGTGCCAGGGGTAAAAACCACATCGGGAATTTCAATAGTTGAAATTTGCAATGAGATTGCATACCTTCCATGTGATGGTTGGATCCCGATCCCACTGTGGGCAATAGTTGCTCCTAGGAGAGTTTTACAATTTACAATTAGCTAACTCATTAGGTGTCTAGAAAGGTGTTAACGGGGCTCCGCCTCTGGGAAAATGAGGTTTACTCTAATTAGGTCCGTGCGAAAGCACGGGGAACCTCCCTCAAGTACCGACACTGGCCTGGCTGAACGGTTAGCGAAGTTGTAGACAGTAATTAATCCTGGCTAGTTTTTCTTTTTAAGGTTTGAAAGAAAAACTCGATAAAAGCAGTGGGAAACATCGATTAGAAAAGATAATAACCAATCTGATCTATGCAAGAGCTTTCGCTGAGTGTATTCTTTTCTCTCTCTTAATGGCAGATACCCATGACTGGACTCAAGCTTTTACTAGATAAAAACAAACTGAATGGGACCAACTATAAAGACTGGCTGAGGAATCTGAAAATCGCCTTGACTTATGATAAAGTATCATATGTCCTCACGGCTTCAGCCCCGCCCGTCCCTGGTCCAAAATCCTAAGTTGCGGACATTGAAGTCCGTAAGAAATGGGACGCTGACTGTGCCACGGCCACATGCCTCGCGCTTGCATCGATGGATAACACACATCAAAAGCAGCACGAGGACATGGACATTCACGGTATATTGCTCCATACAAAGGAGTTGTATGCGGAGCAATCCCGCGTATTACGATACGAAACATCAAAGAAATTGTTTCAGATGCGAATGGCACCTGGCACACCAGTAGGAGACCATGTTCTGAAGATGATAGCTCTTATAGAAGAGCTTGAGGACCTTGGATGGACGATGGACAATGAACAATATATAGATATTATTCTGCAGTCCCTCCCCTCCACCTTTGCTCAGTTCATAATGAACTTCAACATGCATGGCATGGAGAAGGACCTCCCTGAACTCCTTAATATGTTAAGGAGTGCAGAGAGCACTATGAAGTTAGCAAAAACTCCCGTTATGACTATTGGACAGTCTTCCTCTTCTCGCCCAAAAGCCAAGGCCAAGGGAAAGAAAAAGAAGAAACCCACTAATCCTAAGGGCGGAGTTAAAAAGGTGAAGGGAAAGGAAAAGTCCAAGGCTGGAGACTCGGGGAAGGGCGAATGTTTTCACTGCCACAAGACAGGACATTGGAAGCGCAACTGCACGGAGTACTTAAGTCTCAAGAAGAAGCATGGGGATGCTTCTGCTTCAAGTGCGTTTGTGACTGAAAACTGTTTTTCTATAAACTCTGCTTCCTGGGTATTGGATACCGGTTCAGGTTCTCACATTTGCAATTCTATGCAGGGGCTGAGAAATAGCAAGGTTTTGAAGACAGGTGACCATACTCTCCGCGTTGGAAATGGTTCCAATGTACATACAGTCGCAGTGGGAGAGTATCACTTGGGGTTGCCATCTGGATGTATTTTAGTTTTGAATCCATGTTATTTTGTACCAAGTATGCTTTGTAATATAATATCCGTTTCTTTGTTGGACAATGAAGGATATAATTTTGTATTGCAGAACAATGTTATGAACATTAACCTGAATCAAATGTTGGTTGGGTATGGTACGCTTAACAACGGAATATATGTCCTAAATCAACACACAGTTTTCAGTATACAACACACTAATAAAAGAAAACTTTCAGAATTAAATGAAGTTTTTCTTTGGCACTGTAGACTTGGTCATATTAACGAAACAAGACTAAAAAAGTTACACAAAGATGGATATTTAAATTCTTTTGAATATAAATCTTATGCCACTTACCAGTCTTGTATCAAGGGTAAAATGACCAAAACTCCGTTTACCGGACACGGAGAAAGAGCTACTCAGCTCCTGGGCCTCATACATAGTGATGTATGTGGGCCTATGTCTACACAGGCTAGAGGCGGTTTTTCATACTTCATTAAATTCACTGACGATTTCTCAAGATTCGGTCATGTATTTTTATTAAAACACAAGTCCAAAGCTTTCGAGAAATTCATTGAATATAAACAAGAAGTAGAAAAACAAACCGGCTTGAGTATCAAGATGCTTCGATCAGATCGGGGTGGTGAGTATCTCAGTGCAGAATTTGTAAACTTCTTAAAAGAGAATGGGATTCTCTCTCAGCTCACTCCACCTTACACACCACAACACAACGGTATGTCAGAACGAAGGAATAAGACCCTATTAGATATGGTCCGGTCCATGATGAGTGACGCTGAGTTACCCGTCTCGTTTTGGGGGCATGCATTGGAGACTACAACATTTCTGCTAAACAGGGTTCCAACCAAAACCGTGTCCACCACACCATATGAGATATGGCATGGGAAGAGACCATCTCTTAAAAGAATTAAGATTTGGGGTTGCCCAGCCTATGTTAAAAAGCAGAATCCGGACAAACTCGAGACACGGTCAGTCATGTGTAACTTTGTTGGATATCCAAAGAATTCTTATGGATATCTATTCTACCACAAAGAGGAACAAAAAGTGTTCGTTTCTCAGTATGCCACATTCTTAGAAAAAGAGTTTTTCACAGATAAAGATGATGGCAAGGTGGTAGATCTAGAAGAGGTTCTAGAGACAAAAACTACAAATGACGATTTGGTTGAACCGGCTGTTGCAGCAGAAACTGAAGAACCTCGGCCACTCCGTAGGTCTGGTAGGACTTCTCGCCCACCGAAGAGGTACTACGGTTTCCTCATTGATGGTAACGGAGAAGATTGCATCATGGATGATGATGATCCTACCAGTTTTCAGCAAGCTATCACGAGTAAAGACTCTGTGAAGTGGCTGGATGCCATGAGATCCGAAATGGAGTCTATGTACACCAACAAAGTATGAACTTTGGACGTTGTGCCCCCTGTGGTAAAACCTGTGGGGTGCAAATGGATCTTTAAAAGAAAGATTGGTGTAGATGGGCAGGTAGAGACCTATAAGGTAAGACTTGTGGCGAAGGGTTTTCGTCAAAGACCAGGTTTGGACTATGACGAGACTTTTTCTCTCGTAGCCATGCTTAAATCCATTCGTTGCTATTGCTGCTCACTACGACTATGAAATCTGGCAGATGGACGTTAAAACCGCATTTCTAAATGGAAATTTAGAAGAATGCGTTTAGATAGATCAGCCAGAGGGCTTCATTGATAGTGGGAGCAGCGGGAAAGCATGTAAATTGCTTAAATCCATATATGGGTTAAAGCAGGAATCTCGGAGTTGGAACATCTGTTTCGATGATGTTATCAAAGAGTTTGATTTCATCAAAAATCCAGATGAACCTTATGTTTATAAGAAGGCTGTAGGAAGAGCTGTCGCATTCCTCGTATTGTACGTGGATGACATTCTTCTGATAGGAAATGATATTCCTATGCTACAGTCGGTCAAATCTTTCTTATCACTGAGGTTCTCCATGAAGGACCTGGGTGATGCTACATACATCCTGGGCATAAGGATCTATAGGGATAGATCCAAAAGGTTATTGGGATTGTCCCAAACCAGGTAGATTGACACCATCCTAAAAAGGTTTAGTATGGAAGACTCCAAACGGGGTACCTTACCCGCTTGCCATGGGGTCACTCTCTCCAAGGATTCTTGCCCAAAGACCGATGAAGAGAGAGCTCGCATGAGTATTATACCCTATGCTTAGGCAGTAGGATCTATAATGTATGCGATGTTATGTACACGCCCAGATGTAGCTTATGCACTTAGTGTTGTAAGCAGGTATCAATCCAACACAGGGGAGAATCACTGGACAGCTGTGAAGAACCATCTTAAGTACTTGCGAAGGACTAAAGAATTGTTCTTGGTGTATGGTAATGGAGATCTCCAAATGGAGGCCTTTACCGATTCGAGCTTCCAGAGCGATAAGGACGACAGCAAATCTATCTCTGGGTTTGTATTTACCCTTAATGGAGGGGCGGTGAGTTGGAAGAGTTCCAAACAAGATACCGTTGCAGACTCTACGATGGAAGCTGAGTACATTGCTGCAAATGATGCCGCCAAGGAAGCCGTCTGGATGAAGAAGTTCGTTTCGGAGCTAGGAGTAGTTCCAACCATTATTGATCCAATACCTTTGTATTGTGACAATAATGGGGCTATGGCGTTATCCAAGGAGCCCAGATCCCATCAGCGGTCCAGACACATCCTGAGGCGTTTTCATTTGATCCGGGAGATTGTAGATCGCCGCGAGATCGAGATTAAGAGGGTAGACACAAAGAATAACGCCGCGGATCCATTCACCAAGGCCCTCCCTCAGCCGCAGCATGAGCGACTTTTTGAGATGTTGGGTATAAGATACGCCAATAACTGGCCTTAGTGCAAGTGGGAGATTGTTGGATATATGTATGCCCTAGAGGCCATTATGTGATAGTGGATGTATCTATACATGTATATATATATATATATATATTGTAGGGTTCCTAGGCACTCTCAAGAGGTCTCACAAGGCATCAACCATGCCAATTTCAAATTTTACGGGTGCCGAGAAACCCTAATACGGATCGTTAACTAGAAATTTAGGCGAAAAACGAAATTAGTTAACACTTTAACTAAAGGAGAAAGACTACAACCTTTGTAGATCCGTTCTCCACTTCCTTAGCTCCTCGTAGGCGTCCTCTCGCTGTCCATCTCGAATCCCGAACTCAAACGTCGGCTTCATCGGAGAATTGGGCGGACTAGGTCGTCGGCTTCGTGCCGAAGATGATCTACGTCGAGGCATCACAAGTTCAAGCTCCGACTTCACAAATTTGTGAAACTTGTGAAGAAAACACCCAAAACAACTTGGCAAGAGGTAGAGGGTGAAGAAATAGGAGGTGGGTTCACTTTAGAATTGGATTTCTCACTTTAGAACTCAAGTTGCCATTGATGGCATCAAGTTTTCATTCTTGAAGATGAAGAAGAAGATGAAGCTAGAAGAAGGAATATGATACGTGTTCTATTTTAAAAATAAAACTAATATGAATACTTATCATATCTTGACCATGGTCAAGTGTAGAGATTAAACTAAGGTTAGTTGGAATGGTTAGGGTTAAGGATGAGATAAGGATGGTGGACTTTGTCAAAGCTTCAAGAAGCTTCAACATAGAAACAAAGTAAGCCACCATTCTTAACTAAATCCTTTCCAAATAAATAAACAAATAAATAAATGAAAAACCAAAACCCTAATCATCACTTAACCATGGTTTAATCCTTTACACTTAACCACATTATCAAGTATCATCAAACATGATACAAATATGTGCACAAAAGTATATCACATATACTTCTTGCACATCAAGTGAGAAAATCCATTTAAAGTGAACCAATACTAGTTAATGCAAAGTAATATATCAAATATATAATTATACATTAAATCATTAAATCAACACTTGATTTAACGATCCAGTCATATCGCATATAACCGACTAGTATCCTATGTATCGGCTTATCGAATCAATTCTTGATTCGATATCTAGGTTATATCGAATATAACCAATCGATACATCCATCGTGAGAATGAATTACGGTATCACATACACGCATTATTCTCGGTCCTGTACATATCTCATATGCGCTCCTATTTCGTTTCGCTTGAGCCAGGAAACCTCTGTGTAGGACTCTAAAGACTCGTCAATACGCCGATAGCAGATGATGATCATATCAAGCACCCACAAGTCGCAAGCGGTCTGCTAAACGTAACGGCCATCCGGGTATTGAGCGATCAGAAGATCGACGAGCTAGCCCGCTCACACTCCTGTGAATCCAACCAGTAACACTTACCGTACAGTCCGGTCTGTTCGTCTGATATGTCGCATATCAAGTCTAGGGGTGGTAAACGTCAGACCCCAATAACCGATAAGTCGTACCGATGTGAGGCTCATAACGGGTCGAGAAACTACTGGTAACACTTACCAGCAAATCTCTGATCAGCCCTGGCCAGGGACTTCCCTGTTACGGCCAATCGAGCACAGCGCAACATCAACCCCCAATACCGGGAGAGACGAAACCCCTCCTATCGCTCATTGCCTCCATGTGACTCGGGACTGTACCCAAAGACCACCGTTTTGCACGCCCTCATGGACGTGGTAAGGTGGAGATCAAAGCACAGTGGGAATCACACAAGACTCTATGACGATCTCGGGTCTACAGACTAACCTGTACAAGTGTCACCTGAGAACTGCCATCTGACGTGAGGTATAATACCATCTGGGAGTTCTCGGCGAGTCCGTCCAGTGTACCCAGTCTCCATTGAGCACCCGTATACCATCTCTGATGTCAAACACCAATGGATATGGGATCATCCATCGCCCATCTCATGGGTCGAGAAGCGTATACGCTAGTGTACACTGGTATATCGATGCCCTGTCTCGATACACCCACTACTAGGGACCTTGAAGGATGTACTTATGGACTACCATGTCCCCACTAGTATGATCTGCATCATAGTCCAGGTAGTCAAGTACACATCCTAAGGGCTTTATCAACATGTAACTATAAGACAGTTTAAAGAGACAAGTGTACATGTTAAGATAAAGAGTAACCAGATAGCATACTATCATATCGAGCAAGAAAGTTATCTCTATATATGTCCGAGCGTCCAATATAATATACATCATCTGTACAATACTGGCCTCTAGGGCATACATACAACTAACAATCTCCCACTTGCACTAGGGCCAGCTGCTGTAGTATCGCATACCGAGCATCCTGAAGAGTCTCTCAAACTGTATCTGGGGAATGGCCTTCGTGAGTGGATCCGCCATGTTATTCTTCGTGTCAACCCTCCTGACCTCGATCTCCTGGCGATCAACTATCTCCCGGATCAGGTGATACCGCCTCAGAATATGCCTGGATCGCTGATGGGACCTGGGTTCCTTGGCCAAAGCCACCGCTCCATTGTTATCGCAATACAAAGGTATTGGATGCTCAATGGATGGAACCACTCCAAGTTCAGTAATGAACTTCTTGATCCAGACAGCTTCTTTAGCAGCATCGTTGGCAGCGATGTATTCAGCCTCCATCGTCGAGTCTGCCACGGTTTCCTGCTTGGAACTCTTCCAGCTAACCGCCCCTCCGTAAAGGGTAAAGACAAAGCCCGACTGCGACTTAGAGTCGTCCTTATCACTCTGGAAGCTCGAATCGGTAAAGGACTCCACTTGGAGTTCTCCGTTACCATACACCAAGAGCATCTCTTTAGTCCTTCGCAAGTACTTGAGAATGCTCTTCATAGCTGTCCAATGATTCTCTCCAGGATCAGCTTGATACCTGCTCACTAAACTTAGTGAGTATGCAACATCGGGTCAGGTACATAGCATCGCATACATGATAGAGCCTACAGCTGAAGCATAGGGTATCCCTTGCATGCGAGCTCTCTCCAAATCAGTCTAGGGAGACATCTCTTTGGAGAGAGTGACTCCAGAGATCGTGGGCAAGTTCCCATGCTTGGATTCTTCCATACTAAACCTCTTTAGTATGGTGTCAATGTACCTGGATTGGGACAATCCCAATATCCGTTTGGATCTATCTCTATAGATCCTGATCCCCAATATGCAGGAGGCATCACCAAGATCTTTCATTGAGAATCTTTATGATAAGAAGAGCTTGACCGATTGCAGCATAGGAATATCATTTCCTATCAAGAGTATGTCGTCCACGTACAATACGAGGAAGACAACCTTACTCCCTGCCACCTTCTTGTAAATACAAGGTTCATCTGGGTTTTTGACGAAATCAAACTTTTTGATAACGACGTCAAAGCAGATGTTCCAACTCCGCGATGCTTGCTTTAATCCATAAATGGATTTAAGCAGCTTGCACACCTTCCCGCTGCTCCCACTGTCTACGAAGCCCTCTGGCTGAGTCATGTACACGCACTCTTCTAAATCACCATTTGGAAAGGCGGTCTTAACATCCATTTGCCAGATTTCGTAATCATGATATGCAGCGATGGCAAGCATGATCCGGATGGATTTAAGCATAGCCACTGGAGAAAAGGTTTCGTCATAGTCCACACCTGGTCTTTGACGAAAACCTTTTGCAACAAGTCTAGCTTTGAAAGTCTCCACTTTCCCATCTACACCAAGTTTTTTCTTGAAGATCCATTTGCTCCCAATGGGTTTTACCCCTTCAGGAGCAACTTCCAAAGTCCATACTTTGTTGGTGTACATGGATTCCATCTCGGACCGCATAGCATCCATCCATTTCACCGAGTCCCTACTCGTGATGCCCTGCTCGAAGCTAGTTAGGTCATCATCCTCCATGATGCAATCCTCGCTTCTACCATCCATGAGAAAACCGTAGTATCTCTCAGGTTGGCGAGGAACCCTACTAGATCGGCGGAGAGGCTGAGGTTCATTTGGAGCTGCTGAATCTTCTGGTTCCACTAAATCTTCAGTTTGAGTTTGTGTAGCCGGAATTTCTTCCAGTTCTACCATATCCCCACTAATTTCTTTTGCAAGAAATTCCTTTTCTAAAAAGGTGGCATGTCGAGAAACAAACACTTTTTGTTCCTCTGTATGGTAGAAAAGATATCCATGTGAATGTTTGGGATATCCCACAAACTTGCATAGAACTGACCGTGCCTCGAGCTTGTCCGGATTTTGCCTTTTGACATAGGCCGGGCAACCCCATATCTTAACTCGTTTAAGACATGGTCTCTTACCACTCCATATCTCATATGGTGTGGTAGGTAGAGATTTAGTTGGAACTTGATTCAATAGGTATGCTGCTGTTTCCAGCGCATATCCCCAGAAGGAAATAGGTAACTCAGCTGTGCTCATCATAGAGCGCACCATATCTAATAGGGTGCGGTTCCTCCGTTCTGATACACCGTTGTGCTGTGGTGTATATGGAGGAGTCAGCTGAGAGAGAATCCCATTCTCTTTTAGGAAGTCCAGGAATTCAATGCTCAAGTATTCACCTCCTCGATCAGATCGTAGGATTTTAATACTTTTTCCGGTTTGGTTCTCAACTTCTTGTTTATATTCTCTAAATTTCTCAAAAGCTTCTGATTTGTGTTTCATCAAGAACACATACCCGAATCTAGAAAGATCGTCAGTGAATGTAATGAAGTATGAAGAACCATCCCTGGCTTGTGTAGACATGGGGCCGCATACATCACTATGTATTAGTCCCAAGAGTTCGGTAACTCTTTCTCCGTGTCCCGTAAACGGAGTTTTGGTCATCTTTCCTTTGAGACATGACTGGCAAGTGTCATAAGATGAAAATTGAAACGGATTTAAATATCCATCTTTATGCAACTTAGCTAGTCGTGTCGCATTGATGTGACCCAGTCTACAATGCCACAAGAAGGATTCGTTCAGTTCTGAACTCTTCCTCTTGTGTGTGTTTGTTATGCTCAGAACTGTTGATTTGTTTAGAACATAAATGCCATTGCACAACGTGCCTGATCCAACCAACTTTTGGTTACGGAAAATGTTCATAACATTGTCCTGTAATACAAAATTATATCCCTCTTTGCTTAACAAAGAAACCGATATAATGTTGCATATCAGGTTCGGCATGTAATAGCATTCGTTCAGAACCAATGTATTACCAGTTGGTAATACAAGGTGATATTCCCCGACAGTCTTAGCTGCAATAATTGCACCATTTCCAACTCTAATGTCTTTATCACCTTCTCCAAGTTCTCTACCTTTCCTAAGCCCATGTAACTGATTACATATATGGGATCCTGACCCGGTATCTAATACCCAGGACGTAGGGCAAATGGAGAAACAATTCTCTGTAACGAAC
Organism: Agapanthus africanus; assembly: GCA_030015575.1. Lineage (NCBI taxonomy): Eukaryota > Viridiplantae > Streptophyta > Magnoliopsida > Asparagales > Amaryllidaceae > Agapanthus > Agapanthus africanus. Next base: position 364,644,933 of record JASDDO010000001.1, on the reverse strand, counting down.
ACACCTGAAGAAAATGCATCATCATGTACTTTCTTCAATCGGGTGGCATGGGAATCCTGGTATTCCCCTATATCCTGTTCATTCCTATAACTCTTATAAGAAAGAACGGAACTAACGTTCCCCAGCACAGTATAACATGCGGGTTCGGTCAATACATCCATATTATTATCTTTATTAAGGCATGAAATGGTCGCTACCTGGAGAGAGAGAGAAGAAAACACTTTAGCGTAAGCTCGTGCAAGATCAGATTGGTTATTATCTTATCTAATCAGGATGGCTCCCACTGCTTTTTATCAAATCTTCCTTCAAACCCTAAAAGGAAAGACTAGCCGGGATTAATTACATACTACAAGTTCGCCAATCTTTCAGCCAGGCCAGTGTCGGTACTTTGAGGGAGGTCCCCCGTGCTTTCGCACGAACCTAATTACTGTAAACCTCGTTTTCCCAGAGGCGTAACCCCGTTGACACCTTTCTAGACACCTACTTGATCGGCTAATTGTAATGTGTAAAACTCTCCCAGGAGTAACTCTTACTCGCAGTGGGTATCGGGATCCAACTATCTCATAGAAGGTATGCAATCTCATTGCAAATTTCAACACTTGAAATTCCCGATAATATTTTGCCCCTAGCGTCCTATGACCTTGACAAAGGCCAACAAATCATAGCATGCTAGTCAAGTTCAACCCGTCATTTCTTGATTGAATCAAACCCACTCGCACGGCCCTTGACAAAGGCCAACAAGGTCGCACGACTACCCTGAAACAATCTGCATCATATGCATAAGCAGATAATCACTATTCAGCTACCGGACACTACGCCTTGACAAAGGCCAACAAACGCAGCATGAATACTAAACAGTTCTTATCTAAAATGACGGAAGGCTACGACAGGTTTTTCTGAAAACCTATTGCGTAATGAACTTGATATCGTTGTAGAATCAAATGAAGTTTTAAAATGGAGTGATTTTGAGGCTTTTCTAGTTTTGCTAAAGGGGTCACTCTCGGTGAAGGGATCGTCGGCCCTTTCCTCGTCGAATGAGGTGCGGGATATATCATATATATCACTGTGCAAAGCAAAACTCAAAAAACAATCAAAAGCAAACCGAGTATGTAGCATCTGCCAGTTATTGCTAAAGGAGTCACTCCCGGTGAAGGGATCTCGGTCCTTTCCTCATCGAATAAGGTGCAGGGTATATCATATATACCGCTATACAAAGCAAGAACTGTAGCTACCTGTTTTATTTAAAATTTGATTCTACAACATCTTTTGGTTTCTTTTATTTCATTAATCACATTAATGAAGTCCAATCATTTAAATACCTAAACATCACAGATAAATACGACGTACACTTATGCCATCCGCATTCGCCTCGATATCCCCTCGTGCACCGTTAGGTTAGGTAACTAACGAAAGAGTAGGGCAGGGCTAGTGCGGGTGCAAAACATAAGTAACGTCTATATAATATATCATATATACTGTATACTGTATCTATCACAGAACATCACATGATCACATCACAGATATCGCAGCAGAAGAAACATATGAAACATTGGATATACTAGGACGTCCGTGTTTTCAATACGAGCCAGTATAAAACACGGATTCCACGGTCGTGATGAATAGCCAATCCCACACCCCTAGACCCCTACGAGAGCGGCAAGCAACCCTACCAATTCTAGGGCTAGGAGACCCGGACTCGACTCCTCGAGTTGGTCTCCCACTGGACCCCAGAACCCGGTTACTTGTGCTCCCCTCCTTGGGTCTATCCTAATGCGGAAAAATAAATAATATACAAAGGGTGACATCTTCCGCAACCTGGAAGTGCCCCAAAATAAAAGAAAATTACATACAAGTTTTTGCATGAATGAAAATGAAAAACACTCATCTCACATAAAAACCCCCGGCTATTCAAACACGACAATCCAATATAACATATCCAGCAACACATAACATCACATGTTATCAACGTAAGTAAATATGCGCATCCCAATTGTCGTTGACATATAGCAACGAAACCGGCGATATCACATATTACACTTACGGTCACAGAAAAGAAAGTGTAAAACTACAACAGTTGGAATCCGCAATCTCTTTAGACATCACATGCCTAATCAAATGAAATACTTAGACATCACATGCCTAACTGTTACAAACTCCGCATTTTAGTCCCATTATCGAAAACTCTTTTCAATATCAAATGAGACTAAACCGCTAGATTTATAACATTCATTCAGTTATCTCATAACTGTTTGTGAATTCTAATTATTGTATCCCATTCCAGATAAACAGAAAATGTTAAACTTTCCGATCGAACAGTCGAATACCCAATTTTTCCCGATACAGCTCAACACGAAATAAGTCTAACAACATTCAGTTCGTGCCTCAGTACCAACGGTCCAGCCGTAGAAGGGTCAAGCCAACGCCTCACATGTGGCATGCCGTACTGCCCCAAACCCGAAGGTTCAAAGGGCAGTTCAAGACGGTCACATAATCGAGTTAAGGTTTGTTGTCTTCTAGAGGGTCCATAGCGTTACTTGCACTACTTAGAACGTCGTTAAACTACGGAAAAATCCAACACTTGGAAATTTCCCGACAGGGGAAAAATTGGGTATTTATATCCGGTCGAACTTTTTAACATATTCTAAAATTTATCCAGAAAGCCACATTGACAAAATCTGATACTCCGATCGAAACACCGAATCCCCAAAACAATCCCAGAAAATTCAACTCTTGAATAAATATTAAAAATTCCCAGAAAATCCAGCACCAGAAAAGAGGAATTACTGTGCAAAAACGGGAAGCTGACGTCACCAATGGGCCGCGGAACCACCGCAGAAGCTAGGCTTCTGCCGCGGTTCCGCCGCAGTTTAGACTGTTCATGAGTAAAATTTTGCACCGTGATTCTTAGATTTCCCTGCTGAATTTTTTAAGCATTTTTAATTTGGAAAAATCCCAGAATTTAGAAAAAGTCCAGAGAGCATGTTTGGTTTAGGGTTTCGGGTTCGTTCTGGTTTCAAACGTCGTCTAGACTTTGCCTAAGGCTCTAGCTAGGCTCTGATACCACTGTAGGGTTCCTAGGCACTCTTAAGAGGTCTCACAAGGCATCAACCATGCCAATTTCAAATTTTACGGGTGCCGAGAAACCCTAATACGGATCGTTAACTAGAAATTTAGGCGAAAAACGAAACTAGTTAACACTTTAACTAAAGGAGAAAGACTACAACCTTTGTAGATCCGGTTCTCCACTTCCTTAGCTCCTCGTAGGCGTCCTCTCGCTGTCCATCTCGAATCCCGAACTCAAGCGTCGGCTTCATCGGAGAATTGGGAGGACTAGGTCGTCGGCTTCGTGCCGAAGACGATCTACGTCGAGGCATCACAAGTTCAAGCTCCGACTTCACAAATTTGTGAAACTTGTGAAGAAAACACCCAAAACAACTTGGCAAGAGGTAGAGGGTGAAGAAATAGGAGCTGGGTTCACTTTAGAATTGGATTTCTCACTTTAGAACTTAAGTTGCCAATGATGGCATCAAGTTTTCATTCTTGAAGATGAAGAAGAAGATGAAGCTAGAAGAAGGAATATGATAAGTGTTCTATTTTAAAAATAAAACTAATATGAATACTTATCATATCTTGACCATGGTCAAGTGTAGAGATTAAACTAAGGTTAGTTGGAATGGTTAGGGTTAAGGATGAGATAAGGATGGTGGACTTTGTCGAAGCTTCAAGAAGCTTCAACATAGAAACAAAATAAGCCACCATTCTTAACTAAATCCTTTCCAAATAAATAAACAAATAAATAAATGAAAAACCAAAACCCTAATCATCACTTAACCATGGTTTAATCCTTTACACTTAACCACATTATCAAGTATCATCAAACATGATACAAATATGTGCACAAAAGTATATCACATATACTTCTTGCACATCAAGTGAGAAAATCCATTTAAAGTGAACCAATACTAGTTAATGCAAAGTAATATATCAAATATATAATTATACATTAAATCATTAAATCAACACTTGATTTAACGATCCGGTCATATCGCATATAACCGACTAGTATCCTATGTATCGGCTTATCGAATCAATCCTTGATTCGATATCTAGGTTATATCGAATATAACCAATCGATACATCCATCGCGAGAATGAATTACGGTATCACATACACGCATTATTCTCGGTCCTGTACATATCTCATATGCGCTCCTATTTCGTTTCGCTTGAGCCAGGAAACCTCTGTGTAGGACTCTAAAGACTCGTCAATACGCCGGTAGCAGAAGATGATCATATCAAGCACCCACAAGCCGCAAGCGGTCTGCTAAACGTAACGGCCATCCGGGTATTGAGCGATCAGAAGATCGACGAGCTAGCCCGCTCACACTCCTGTGAATCCAACCAGTAACACTTACCGTACAGTCCGGTCTGTTCGTCTGATATGTCGCATATCAAATCTAGGGGTGGTAAACGTCAGACCCCAATAACCGATAAGTCGTGCCGATGTGAGGCTCATAACGGGTCGAGAAACTACTGGTAACACTTACCAGCAAATCTCTGATCAGCCCTGGCCAGGGGCTTCCCTGTTACGGCCAATCGAGCACAGCGTAACATCAACCCCCAATACCGGGAGAGACGAAACCCCTCCTATCGCTCATTGCCTCCATGTGACTCGGGACTGTACCCAAAGACCACCGTTTTGCACGCCCTCATGGACGTGGTAAGGTGGAGATCAAAGCACAGTGGGAATCACACAAGTCTCTATGACGATCTCGGGTCTACAGACTAACCTGTACAAGTGTCACCTGAGAACTGCCATCTGACGTGAGGTATAATACCATCTGGGAGTTCTCGGCGAGTCCGTCCAGTGTACCCAGTCTGCATTGAGCACCCGTATACCATCTCTGATGTCAAACACCAATGGATATGGGATCATCCATCGCCCATCTCATGGGTCGAGAAGCGTATACGCTAGTCTACACTGGTATATCGATGCCCTGTCTCGATACACCCACGACTAGGGACCTTGAAGGATGTACTTATGGACTACCATGTCCCCACTAGTATGATCTGCATCATAGTCCAGGTAGTCAAGTACACATCCTAAGGGCTTTATCAACATGTAACTATAAGACAGTTTAAAGAGACAAGTGAACATGTTAAGATAAAGAGTAACCAGATAGCATACTATCATATCGAGCAAGAAAGTCATCTCTATATATTTCCAAGCATCCAATATAATATACATCATCTGTACAATACTGGCCTCTAGGGCATACATACAACTAACATATATTCAGTATGCATTCCTGCTCGACATGATAGTATGCTATCTGGTTCTTCTTTATCTGACATGTTGATTTGATCATGCTTCTATTCATTCATACATGCTGATAAAGCCCTGAGGATATTGGCTTGACTACTCTGATTATGATGGAGATCATACTAGTGGGACATCTGTAGTCTATAAGCATATCCTGGAAAGTCCCTAGTCGTAGGTATATCGAGACGGGGCATTGATATACCAGAGTAGACTAGCGTATATGATACTAGACCCATACGATAGGCGATGAATGTTCCCACATTCATCGATGTTTGACATCAAGATCATATACGGGTGCTCAGTGGTGACTGGGTACACTGGACGGACTCACCGAGAACTCCTATATGGAATTATATCTATCGTCGGATAGCAGTTCTCAGGTGACACTGGTACAGGTTAGTCTCTAGACCCGAGATCGTCATGGAGTCTTATGTGTTCTCCCACTGTACTTTGATTGCCACCCTACCACAGCTCTACTGAGTCGTGCATACAGGTGGCCGTTGGGTACAGTCCCGAGACACACGAAGCCAATAAGCGATAGGAGAGGTTTCATCTCTCCCGGTATTGGGAGTTGATGCTGTACTGTGCCCGACTGGTTATATCAGTAAGTCCCTGGCCAGGGCTGCTGAGAATTGCTGATAAGTGTTATCAGTAGTTTCTCGATCTGTTATAGACCATTCACCGGCACGACTTATTGAGTTATTAGGGTCGACGTGACCATCTCTAGGCTCGATATGCAGCATATCTGACGAAGAGACCGGACTGTACGGTAGTGTTGCCGGTTGGCTCGACGGGAGTTGTAGCAGGTTCGCTTGTTTTCTTCTGATCGCTCAATACCCGGGTGACCGTTACGTTTAGCTGACCGCTTGCGGCTTGAGGGTACCTGATATGATCGTCACCCTCTGCCGGCATATTGGCGAGTCTTAGAGTCCCACAAAGGAGTTACCCAGTCCAGACGAAACGTTGTGGTGCGCGTATGCGATATGCGCATGCACCCGATTAAATTGCGCGTATAGGATACTGAACATTGATCGGGCGGCTTGCTTTTGGTGGGGTCATATGTGATATGGCCGGATTGATGAATCAAGTGTTGATTTATCATTTAACCATTAGTTTTCTCACTTAAAACCTTTCTAGTATATGATAGATGCATGCATGCATGTGTTTCTTTCTTTCATTCTAGTTTCATGCACATGTGGATGTGCATACATGCATACATACATACACCCATCTATCATGGTTGTTAGCACATGGAAATGGTGGCAATATTAGACTCACACCATGGATTAAGTAATGGATTTTTTTTTGATTTTGTATTTGAAGCAAAATTGAAAAGAAAAGGATAATCTTTACTAGCTTCTACATTCTTCTTCTAACCTAACCAAGCTCACCTACCTCTAACCTTGGGTTATCCTTCTCTTTATCATTTAAAACTCAAGTTAAATAAACTCTCCATCACTTAACCATGGTTGGATGTAAGAAGGAATAAAATATAAAAGGTTATATTTCATTTCTTTTTCAATGGTCATCTTTTATCTTTTACACTTGCTAAAAAAGAAAAGCCACCATTTTCATCCTCCTTCACCTTTTGCTCTCTAGGTTTTTCTAGTGAGTAAAACACACTTAAAGAAAGGATTTTGAAGTGAGATTCTAAACCACAACATCATTCTATGCAAGTTTAGCCAACTTGTTTAGAGTGTTCTCTTTGGTTTTCCGAAGTTGCGAGCTTGGACGGGGAACTCCGGGTGGATCGTCGTAGACGGAAGAGGACTTCAAGAGGACCTCCACTCAACACCCAAGACACCAAGGAGTCCAGCAATAGGGAGCTACAAAGGTTGTAGTCTCGAAACCCTAACTTTATAAGTCTTAAGTTTCGAAACCCTAATTTTCTAGGATCGATTCCTTTGCATGCTTGTTTAGCACCATCAAAATTAAAACTTTAAGGCATGTGATGCTTCAAAACTCCTCATAGGGTGCTAGGCAAACCTTACACTTTGGACCTTCCAAGTTTGGATTTTGAAGACTTGGGAAACTCAAGAAAGTTCTTTGGTTGCATACAAGGTAATCCGTACACTTTAGTTTAGTTTTGGTGTTAAAAATCGTATTTTTTGTTTAGAATTGGAGTATTGGGGATATGTGATTTTAGAAAATTATGAGTTGCTGTCAAATGGTTAAATGAGGTGTAGTGAGTGTTTACAAGACTTTATAGGGTGATTTAGAGGCCTGGATGTGAATTTAGAACCCGATACACGAAGTTAGAAATTTTTCCGTATCGGTTTTGTGTAACCTTAAGGCCTACAGGAAATCTGGGATGACCTGGAGTATTTATGAGATAAGTAAACAATACCAGGGCTAAATTAGGTCACTAGGAGACCGCACCAACCATACGAACATCATTGGAGTTACCGGGGCCGGCCTCACCGGAATTTTGGTATAGGTGGCCGGCCACTTGGTGGTGGTAGGTGTCTGATTTGGACTAGTAGCTCATATACTTCATATACAACACTCTATACTTGTTTGTGTAATTCCAGTTTACCGGAACCAAAATCTGGGAGCTATTGTGAGTGGTTTTGGTTATGGTTTTCCGTATTTTAGAATTCTTGGTTTTTTTAATTGGTATTGTATTTGGTTGTTGCGCGTTTGTACGTCAACAAAAAGGGTTGTTTGGTTGTATTTGCATGCGTAGGCTATAGGTTCTAACCTATGAGCGTACCGCGTGCCGCTTTGGATTTCGGAACTCGTTATTAATGGTATTGCGATACGTGTTGATATTGTAGGTATCTTCGCGTAGATTCCGAGACGACGAAGCCCATCGACTACGGCTAAGCAAGGAGTTTAACAGGTGAGTAGATTTATATCTACGGGAGAAGTCGGGTGGATGGCGTATAGCACCCTCGCAACCATTTGATATGGAATATCATTTGTTTCTGTTATCCTGATAAATGATATGCTACGGACATGTTTGTAGGGTTTACAAACGATAATATGATTGAAGTAGATGATAATAAACAATTAACTTAGGAGAAAATGATATGATAAATAAATCATCATAAGTACTATTTAAAAGAGAACTAGTGTGACGTTTATTAAATTGATGCGAAATATTAATGTGATGAACGAGTATATGATGTGATATTAGGACTTAGTTTGATATGTCATTTTATGGATTCGAGTCGATATAAGATTGTTGATACCTTTGTAGGTCCCCTGATACGAGTTTGATATGGATGTGACCTGAGAGATAGGTATATATATTTATATGGATAATGATTGCATAATGAGTGATATGCCGTACGAGACGTAGATCCATACCCCGATGTTGTATAGGTTAATAGAATTCTTATTTGTTAATGTTGTTGTACGTTAGATTACAGTACGCAATGAGTTTTACCTGTTGATTTATCCATGCCCCTGTTTGGAGGATGCAGTACGATGGATTGTACCATAAGTGTTATTGTGAGGCTGGATGCTGATAGATAGACTCACCGACTCGGTCTTGTTGACATGTATACCTTATAGTATTTGATTCACTATATGTGTTGTACTGCATTCATGCTGTTCTCATTGCTTTTCTTATACCTGTGCTAGTACACCTACACCATTATCGATGATGCGTATGTTACACATACACATATTTGCCGGCTCACACACTTCTTCATCGATAATTGCCATGTCACTTACACAGTAGAATTGCTATATCATGCTATAATATACTACCATGTTCATATCACTATGCTAGTTTGCATGATATATTGACATGTACACCCAAATACCTTACTACAGCTACATGAACATCATGCATACATACTGACATGTACACCCACATATTTCGCTACAGTTCCATAAACCCCTAGGTGGTATTGCATTGACATGTGATATTGAGACGTTGACTATTGCGCCATTGCACTTATGAAATGCATCATACATATTTGATTACATGTACATACTTATACCTTGCTACAGTCACATGTACGCTTTATATGATGCTGCATTTGATTTCGGAGGATTTGGGAACTGCAAGATATATTTTAAAGTTGGATTTATTTAAAAGAACGGTTTTCCCTTTATATGCTCATATTGATATTTTATATTGCATATATCAGTTTTATATGGATTATACGCATTGAGATATGGATTTCTTGTGATTTATGGATTTGAGAACCGTAGGGGTATTTTCAAGAAACTATGTATTGTTTGAAAACCCAGTTTCTCTTGATATGATATTTCAGTGCATCCACCATGTGTTTTCTCGGTTCTGAGAATGGCATGTGAAACCCGATTCGAGGAGCGGGAGGCACCGTCTGCGGGTATATGGTGGACCCGGTATGGTACCCGGGGCGAGAGATGATATCGTGGTGTAGACGATGAGCCTGACAGAGGGACCACTACCTACCGGTGATATTATTTAGACTCGGCGGATATCTGGGGGATACCGACCGGAGTCATGTTCAGACATGCTACGTGGATTTGGGGTGTCGATGTGGACACTCAGGTTCCATGAGATGTACTGACAGCAGGGCCGGTCATGGTGACGGCGCCTGACAGACGAGGATTTACGTGTCGCTGCTGGACACGGGGTTCATGATGATTCGAGTGGTCGACTTTAGACACTCCGGTTCCATGATTTGATGTGTCGCAGATGGACACACATTATTTGATATCCTCGTATTTACCTGCATATACTTTTGTGATATTTACATGCAGGAGTTATTGTGTCAGCGGTTGACACGTGGACGAGATCCACTGCATACATGCATTGATTTTATTGTGGACGAGATCCACTGCATACATGCATTGATTATATTGTTGGATCGTATCCATTTGCTGATAGGCAGTTATTTATATGTTGGCACATATGCAGATACGGTCACCCTAGATATCATAGTATTACCTTTATGATATAGTTGACCTAGGAATCGTTGTTTATTTCGATTTCTACCTGATGATGTTTTTCTATTCACGAGTTGGCAACTCACCCCTGTTGTGCTACAGTTCTTGCAGGTAGACCGCTTGGATCAGTTGCGGTATCGGTGGCACACAGCTGTTTTCGGCTGACTTGCTTGTGGTAGGTGGTACATGTTGGATCGTGCCCCTCTTGTATTCATTATTCATATTGTATCTAGTCACTCCATCAATTCAGAAACTAGCAAATGTATATGTTGCAGACTTAGAGGACTTATAGTTGCGAGAATTGAGCGATGGGTCTTATGTTCGCTTATGGGGTTGATGTCTTTCTTTACTTTTCCTTATGTGGATCTTCGCCGTTGGGCGTCGTATACTCGTTATTTATACTTGTGGTGGTTGTTTCCGCCGTTGGGCGTGATTTGCTCCCGTTTGGGATGCTTTATATATATTCTGTGTTGTACCCGTTTTCGGGGTTAGTTTTTACAAGGGAGGTGCAGCCCAAATTTTCAAAAGACAAAACATGATTTATTGTATCTTTATCTCTTAAAAGGTTTAGATTTCTGGGTTTCAGCTTACTTGAATTACGTTACGCCTATAGACGTCGCGTGATTTAAGTGCTGGTTGCAAGCTAATATTTTGGGTCGTGACAAAGGTGGTATCAGAGCGCTAGGTTTAAACTTAGTTCGAGTCTAGGTTTGATTATGTGGGGTCTAGGGCATATGTATATGGAACCTAGACTTGACCTTACGGAACTTAGACTTGAACAAGAGGGTGTTAGACCCGAACTTTCGTTTCATAGGCTGATCCTGATTGATGGTGTAGGTAGCTTGAGTAGAGTGACGTACCGTACGTATGTTCCGCGGCATATTACAATACGATACTCCACTTAAGAAACCTTAGGATGTACATATCTTGAGACTGGTGATTCTCTTCGTTCTTTTGATTATACATCCATTAAGATACTTGATTTTATTAACTTCCATGATCATACTCTCAGTTATTTGACTCCTCCTTATGATCATGTATCCATTTTGGGATCTGTTGACTCTTTCATACCTTTTATCTTTTTCGTCGATACTTAATTGAGCTTCCTGTCACCATGGTTTGAGCACAGTTTGAGCTGCTGCTGGTGATGCGGTCAGGGCGAGCTCATTGTAGACGAGGAATGACCATCGTGTTTTTGTTAGTTATATGTATGCCCTAGAGGCCATTACTGTACATACGATGTATATTGTACTGGATGCTTGGACATATATTGGGAGGACTTTCTTGCTCGACATGATAGTACGCTATCTGGTTACTCTTTATCTTTACATGTACTCTGATTATCTATATGTTACATGTTGATAAAGCCCTTAGGAAGAGTACTTGACTACCAGGATTATGATGCGGATCATACTAGTGAAGACAGTGTAGTCGCTAAGTACATCCTTCAAATGTTCCTAGTCGTGGGAGTACCGAGACAGGGCATCGATACTCCAGAGTAGACTAGCGTATGCGCTTCTTGACCCATATGATGGGCGATGGATAATCTCATATCTATTGGTGTTTGACATCAGAGAAGGTATACGGGTGCTCAGTGGAGACTGGGTACACTGGACGGACTCACCGAGAACTCCCAGATCGTATTATACCTCACGTCAGATGGCAGTTCTCTGGTAACACTGGTACAGAGTAGTCTGTAGACCCGAGATCGTCATAGAGTCTTGTGTGATTCCTACTGTGCTTTGATTTCCATCATACCACGTCGAAGAGGGCGTGCAAAAAGTTGGCTTTTGGGTACAGTCCCGAATCACATGGAGGCAATGAGCGATAGGAGTGGATTCGTCTCTCCAGGTATAGGGAGTTGATGATGCGCTGTGTTCGATTGGCTATAACTGGAAATCCATGGCCAGGGTTGCTGAGATTTATTGGTAAGTGTTATCAGTAGTTTCTCGAACTGTTATAGACCTCATATCAACACGACTTATCAAGCTACTGGGGTCTGACGTATACTACCCCTAGGCGAGATATGCGACATATCAGACGAAGAGACCGGACTGTACGGGAGTGTTACTGACTGGATTCACAGGAGAATGCACAGGCTTGCTTGTTGATCTTCTGAGCACTCAATACCTGGGTGGCTGTTACGTTTAACTGACCGCTTGCAGCTTGTGGGTGTTTGATATGATCATCACTTACTTCCGGCGTATTGACGATTCTTTAGAGTCCTACACAGAGGTTTCTTGGCTCAGGCAAAACGGTGTAAGAGCATATATATGATATGTGCGGGAAAGAGAACAATACCTGTATGTGATACCGTATTAGATTCTCACGATATGAGATATCGGCCGGGTATATATGATATAGCCGGGTCATCGGATCAAGTGTTGATTCGATGAACTGATACAGATTATATTAGACGGTTATTTGTGAAATAGCCGGATTATCGGATCAAGTGTTGATTCGATAATTTAATGTATAATTATATATTTGATATATTAAATTACATTAACTGATATAAGCTCACTAAAAGATTCTTTTTCTCACTCGGGTAATACATTGATATATATGTGATATATGTTAATAGTATTATTTTTATTTTGTTACAATAAATATTATATATGTGATATATAATATTGTAACATGTTATGGTTATAAATGCAACATGTTTTCTGGAGTTTAATTGAGGTTAGGGTTTGGATTAGGGTTAAGTCTTCATGAAGCTTTCAAGAAGTTTCTTGAAGCTTTGACTTTGACATGGACATTTTGCTTAGATATTTCCTTAACCCAAACCCAACCCTTTACCATAGTTAAATCTCTACATGGGTTAAGTCTTCATACTTAACCCATGGTTGCAATTCTAACCACACTAGAGTTTCATTATTCATCACAAAAGGATTCTTCTTCTTCTTCCTTGTGTTCTTGATGGAAAAGCTTTCTAGCTTTTTCATTAGTGATGAAAATGAGTGAGTTAAAGAAAACAAATGAGAGCTAAATTCCTACTTCATCATCCTAATCTATCCTAGCCATTTAGATTAGGGTGTTCACTTCATTTAGTGAGTGAGAGCTTGTGTTAAAGAAACTTCAAGGTAGATCATCTTAGTTATCGAAGATCGGAAGTAAGCTTGCATCTTTCTCTTCGTGGAGCCTCTCTAGAGTCCGGATACTCGATGATCGCCGCGAAGGGACCTCAACACGGAGCTTTAGAAGTGAAGGACCGGACTACAAAGGTTGTAATCCCAAACTCTTAGATGTTAAAGTGTTTAACATGCTTTGTTTCGCCAAATCTCTTGTTTAAAAATCTTGGTTAGGGTTGTTCGGCACGTATAAATTTTAAATCGGGCATGGTTGATGCCTTATAAACCCTTGTGTGAGTGCTTAGTAACCCTACAGTGGTATCAGAGCCAAGCTAGAGCTTTAGGCGAAGTCTAGGCGAAGTTTAAAGTCCGATCGAACTCCGAATACCCGTAAAACCCTAGTTTCTGGAAATTTTTTAAAATGTTGATTTTTTCGTATTAAAAATACTCAGAAAAACAAGCAGGGAAATTTAAGAAATACTATAAAGTACGGACCTCCAATTCAATCACGTGACCGCGGAACCGCGACCAAACTTAGGGTTTGGTGGCGGTTCCGCGGCCAAAAGTATGAATTGGGGTCTGGGTTTTCAGGTATTTATTATTTGGTCCTTTTTCTTAGTTTTGGGAATTTTTAATTCTACTCAAGTGTTGACTTTTCTGGGTTGTATTGGGAACTCGTTGATTCGATCGGAAAGTATAACTTCGTTTAGTTTGTCCGGGTAAGTTTTAGAACGTGTTAAATGTTAGTATTATGTATGCCCTAGAGGCCATTACTATACATGAGATGTATATTGTAGTGGATGCTTGGACGTATATAGAGAGGACTTTCATGCTCGACATGATAGTATGCTATCTGGTTACTCTTTACCTTAACGTGTATACTGATTGTCTCTCTGTTACATGTTGGTAAAGCCCTAAGGATGTGTACTTGACTACCTCGACTATGATGCGGATCATACTAGTGGGGACATGGTAGTCCATAAGTACATCCTTCAAGGTCGCTAGTCATGGGTGTATCGAGACGGGGCATCGATATACCAGAGTAGACTAGCGTATACCTTCTCGACCCATTCAGATGGGTGATGGATGATCCCATATCCATTGGTGTTTGACATCAGAGATGATATACGGGTGCTCAGTGGAGACTGGGTACACTGGACGGACTCTCCGAGAACTCCCAGATGGTATTATACCTTACGTCAGATGGCAGTTCTCTGGTGACACTGGTACAGGTTAGTCTGTAGACCCGAGATCGTCATAGAGTCTTGTGTGATTCCCACTGTGCTTTGATTTCCACCTTATCACGTCCAAGAGGGCATGCAAAACGGTGGTTTTTGGGTACAGTCCCGAGTCACATGGAGGCAATGAGCGATAGGAGGGGTTTCGTCTCTCCCGGTATTGGGGGTTGATGTTGCGCTATGCTCGATTGGCCATAACAGGGAAGTCCCTGGCCAGGGCTGGTTTAGAGATTTACTGGTAAGTGTTACCAGTAGTTTCTCGACCCGTTATGAACCTTATATCGGCATGACTTATCGGTTATTGGGGTCTGACGTTTACCACCCCTAGACTTGATATGCGACATATCAGATGAGGAGACCAGACTGTACGGTAGTGTCACTGTCAGGCTTTTCCAGGAGTTGGAATGGGCTTGCTTGCTGATCTTCTGATCGCTCAATACCCGGGCAGCCGTGACGTCCAGCTAGTACCGCAGACGGCTTATGGGTCTTGATATGATCATCACCTACTGCCGGCGTATTGACGAGTCTTTAGAGTCCTACATAGAGCTTTTACTGGCTTAGGCAAAACGAGATAGGAGCGCATATGTGATATGTGCGGGATCGAGAATAATGCGTGTATATGATACCGTATTCTATTCTCGCGATATATGTGTCGATCGGTTATATGCGATATAACCAAGTTATCGAATCAAGTGTTGATTCGATAAGTCGATAAATTGAATGTTAGTCGGTTATATGTGATATAACCGAATTATTAAGTCAGGTGTTGATTTAATAATTTAGTGTATAATTGTATATGTGATATACTAATTTACATTAACTAACATTGGTTCACTTAAGCATTGATTTTTTCTCACTTGTGCACA
Source organism: Agapanthus africanus (assembly GCA_030015575.1). Taxonomy (NCBI): domain Eukaryota; kingdom Viridiplantae; phylum Streptophyta; class Magnoliopsida; order Asparagales; family Amaryllidaceae; genus Agapanthus; species Agapanthus africanus. The sequence goes on along the minus strand of JASDDO010000001.1, from coordinate 364,629,543 downwards.
ACTTGATATATATATATATATATATATGTGTGATATATATATTTATTTGTGTTTACTATTCGTATCATGGTTGTTGATACACTTGACATGGGTGTATAAGACATACACCATTCTAATTTTAGTGGATGGGTTATTGTATTTAAGGTAAATCTAAATTGTTTGAATTTGTTAAGTGCATGAAGCTTGTAGAAGATTTTAGTGCTTTGACAAATTCAACTCAATTTGTTTTACATATGATATTTAGTTAACCCAACCACTATTATTAGACATGGTTATGTCTCTACTTGAGTTAAGTATATGATACTCACTCACCATGGTTAGTTCGCCCTCTCTCTTGATCATTATCCTTTCTCATTTTGTGCTCATCTTCTTCCTCCTTCACTTTCACTCTAGGGTTTGATAAAGAGAGAGATACAACGTGAGAAAAGAAATTCTAAAGTGTACCCATTTCCTATCTCACCATCCTCTACTAGACTAGCACTTTAGTTTAGGGTGTTTGCTTCACTAATTCTTTGATTAGTGAAGTAGAAGCTTGAGTCCGTATTCCCTTGACGTAGATCATCTTCGGCCTCGATGACTTCAAGCAATACCGTTGCAATTTTCTCATGGAGCCGTCCGAGAGTTCGGGAGTCCGATGATCGCAGCGAAGGGACTATATCAAGGAGCTTTAGAAGTGAAGGACCGATCTACAAAGGTTGTATTTCGTATTCACTTAGGGTTAAAGAGTTTAACTTGCATAGTTTTCGCCTAATCTTTAGTTAACGATCATGCTTATGGTTATTCGGCACGGCTAAAATTTTAATCCGGTATGGTTGATGCCTTGTAGAGCCTCATTAGAGTGCCTAGTAACCCTACAGTGGTATCAGAGCCTAACTAGAGCATTATGCGATGTGTTTACGAAATTAAAACCCCGATCGAACCCGGAAACTACACTTTAAACCCCTCTCTGTATATTTTTTGAAATCTGGGATTTTTCCGAATTAAAAATGCTTAAAAAAATCAGCAGGCCATTATAAGGAAAACTGTTCAAAACGACAAAGTCTTGCGCTCAAGGCGCCGCGGAACCGCGGCACAAGCATGGCTCGTGCGGCGGTTCCGCGGCCATATGGTGCCATCACCTTTGACTTTTTGCACAGTAATATTCCTATTCAATTTCCTGATATTTTTCTGGGTATTTATATCTAACTCAAGTGTTGAGTATTCTGTGGTCTATTTTGTATTCGTTGATTCGATCGGAAAATTTAATTTCGTTGTCTTTTCCGGATATTTAGAAAGTATTAAAAGGTTCGAACAGATATCAATAACTCACTTTTTCCCAACCCGGAAAATTTCCAAGTGTTGGATTTTTCCGTTTGTTTAAGAACGTCTGAATCGTGCAAGTTACGCGATGGACCCTCTAGAAGACAACAAACCTTAACTCGATTATGTGACCGTCTTGAACGGTCCTTTGAACCTTAGGGTTTGGGGCAGTACGGCGTGCCACGTGTGAGGCATTGGCTTGACCCTTCTACGGCTGGACCATTGGTACTGTGGCATGTGATGGATGTTTTTAAACTCCCCTCAAGTTTTGAGAACTATTTGGGAAAACTTGGGTGTTTGATTATTCGATCGGAAAGTTTAACACTGTCTATTTATCTGGTATGTGATACAATATTTGGAATCCACAAGTAGTTATGAGATAACTGATTTGGATGTTATAAACATAGAAGTTTAGTCTCAAATGATCGGTTGCCATGGAATTTTGATGCGATCAAAAGTCCGTCGCAATCACGTAGCGTATGCGGATACTCGCCGGATAAACTTAATAGACAGCGATGCCCCATAGCCCCGACCAAGTGACTGTAGGAGAACCCTTTCGACAAAAGCATCCGTTTGGGTGCTCGCGGCAGCGGTGTTCCGCCTTAGTGCACTTCGTCGACGGCATCCGGGGGTGCGGCCGTCTACTAAACTTTGTGACAAGCATTTCATCTCATATCGGGAATCTGTTAGTTCTATGTATGCCCTAGAGACCATTACTGTACATACGATGTATATTGTAGTTGATGCTAGGACATATATAGGGAGGACTTTCTTGCTCGACATGATAGTATGCTATCTGGTTGAACTTTATCTTAACATGTACTCTGATTGTCTCTATGTTACATGTTGATAAAGCCCTTAGGATATGTACTCGACTACTGGGACTATGATGAGATCATACTAGTGGGGCCACGGTAGTCGGCGAGTACATCCTATAACTGTTCCTAGTCGAGGGTGTATCGAGACAGGGCATTGATGCACCAGAGTAGACTAGCGTATACGCATCTTGACCCATATGATGGGCGATGGATGATCCCATATCCATCGGTGTTTGACATCAAGGATGGTGTACGGGTGCTCAGTGGAGACTGGGTACACTGGACGGACTCGCCGAGAACTCCCAGATGGTATTATACCATACGTCAGATGGCAGTTCTCCGGTGACACTGGTACAGAGTAGTCTGTTGACCCGAGATCGTCATAGAGTCTTGTGTGATTCCCACTGTGCTTTGATTTCCATCATACCACGTCCTCGCGACTGCCGGCGTATTGACGATTCTTTAGAGTCCTACACAGAGGTTTCTTGACTCAGGCAAAACGGAGTAGGAGCACATATGTGATATGTGCGGGACCGAGGATAATGCGATATGTGATACCGTATTATATTCTCGCGATATTTGATATCAGCCGGATCATCGGATCAAGTGTTGATTCGATGAATCGGTACGGATAAATATTAGTCGGTTATATGCAATATAGCCGGATTGTCGGATCAAGTGTTGATTTGATAATTTAATGTATAATAATATATATGATATATTAAATAACATTAACTAATATTTGCTCACTAAAAGATTCTTTTTCTCACTCGGGTAATACATTGATATATATGCGATATATGTTAATTGTATTATTTTATTTTGTTACGATAAATATTATATATGTGATATATAATATTGTAACATGATATGATAACTAATGCAACTTGTTAGTGGAGTTTAAACATGATTAGGGTTTGGATTAGGGTTTAAACTTCTAGTTGCTTCTAGAAGGTTTTTTATTTTGTCATGATGAAGATATTTTCAAGTGAGTCATGCCTTAACTCAACCCAAACCCTAACCCTTGGTTAATTCTCTACAATGGTTAAGTGAACCATGGTTGCATAATTCTATCATATTATTCTTTTCCTATTCATCACAAAAGGATTACAGCATTATTCATCTTCTTCCTCCTTGATTCTTTCATGAAAAAGCTTGCTAGATTTTTCCAAAGTGATGAATAAATATGAGAAAAAGATAAATAAAGAGAGCAAAAATCCTACTTCATCATCCTCATCTTCCCTTGCCATTTAGATGAGGGTGTTCACATCATTTCATGAGTGTTAGCTTGTGTTAAAGGAACTTCAAGGTAGATCATCTTAGTATCGAAGATCGGAAGCAAAGGTTGCATCTTTCTCTTCGTGGAACCTCTCGAGAGTCCGGATCCCGATGATCGCAGCGAAGGGACCACAACACGGAGCATATGAAGTGAAGGACCGGATCTACAAAGGTTGTAATCCCTCTCACTTAGTGTTAAAGTGTTTAGCATGCTTTTTTTCGCCTAATCTCTAGTTTAAAGTTCCGTATTCGGGTTGTTCGGCACGGCTAAATTTTTAATCGGGCATGGTTGATGCCTCGTAGACCCTTGTGCGCGTGCCTAGCAACCCTACAGTGGTATCAAAGCCAAGCTAGAGCTTTAGGCGAAGTCTAGACGAAGTTTGAACTCCGATCGAACGCCGAAACCCCGACACGGAACCCTCTCTGTACATTTTTCAAAAATGAGGTTTTTTCTGAATTAAAAATTCTCATAAAATTAAGCAGGAAAAAATAAGAATTACTGTGAAGTACGGACCTCTAACTCGCAAATTTGACCGCGGAGCCGCCGCGAAAACATGGGTTTTGCGGCGCTTCCGCGGCCAAAATTTAGACTTAGTCCCTGAAATTTCATGTAATTAATTTTAGGCCCTTTCTTGTTATTTTTTTCTGTGAATATTTTAATTCCACTCAAGTGTTGAGTTTTCAAGGGTTGTATTGGGGAATCGTTGATTCGATCGGATAATTTAACTTTGTTTAGTTTTGTCCGGATAATTTTAGAAACTGTTAAAAAGTTCGAACGGATATCAATAACTCACTTTTTCCCTTGTCGGAAAATTTTTCAAAAGTTGGAATTTTTCTCGTGTTTAAGAATGTTCTAAGTCATGCAAGTAACTCGGTGGACCCACTAGAAGACAACAAACCTTAACTCGATTATGTAACCGTCTTGAACTGCCTTTTGAATCTTAGGGTTTGGGGCAGTACGGCGTGCCACATGTGAGGCGTTGGCTTGACCCTTCTACGGCTGGACCATTGGTACTGTGGCATGTGATGGATGTTTTTAAACTGATTTCAAGTGTTGAGACATATTGGGGAAATCTTGGGTGTTTGATGATTCGATCGGAGAGTTTAACTTTTTCTATTTATCTGGAAAGTGATACAATAATTGGAATCCATAGGTAGTTATGAGATAACTGATTTGAATATAATAGACATAGCAGTTTAGTCTCAGATGATCGGTTGCCACGGAATTTTGATGCGATCAAAAGTCCGTCGCAATCACGTAGCGTACGCGGATACTCGCCGGGTAAACTTAATAGACAGCCATGTCCCATAGCCCCGACCAAGTGACTGTAGGAGAACCCCGTCGCCGAAAGCATCCGTTCGGGTGCTCGCGGCAGCGGTGTTCCGCCTTAGTGCACTTCGTCGACGGCATCTGGGGGTGCAGCCGTCTACTAAAGTTTGCGACGAGCATTCGATCAGGACGTCGGGAATCTTGTTGAATTGCCCGACTTGATATTGAAAAGAGTTTTCGATAATGAGACTAAAATGCGGGGTTTATAATTGTTAGGCATGTGATGTCTAAGGAATTCATTTGGTTAGGCATACGATGTCTAAGGAGGTTGCGGATTCCAACTGTTGTAGTTTTACACTTTCTTTTCTGTGACCGTAAGCGTAGTATGTGGTGTATCGCCGGCCTCGTTGCTATACATCAATGACAATCGGGATACGCATACTTGCTTACGTTGATGATATGAGATATTATGTGTTGCTGTGATATGTTATATTGGATCGTCGCTTTTGAATAGCCGGGGGTTTTATGTGAGATGAGATTTTTTTCTTTTTCATTCATGTAAAATTCATTTGTATGTAATATTCTTTTATTGGGGCACTTCCAGGTTGCGGAAGATGTCGCCGTTGTATATTATTTACTTTTCCGCATTAGGTAGACCCAAGGCGGGGAGCACAAGTAACCGGGTTCTAGGGTCCAGTGGGAGACCATCTCGAGGAGTCGAGACCGGGTCTCCTAACCCTAGAATTGGCAGTGTTACTTGCCGCTCTCGTAGGGGTCTAGGGATGTGGGTTTGGCTATTCATCGCGACCGTGGAATCCGTGTTTTATACAGGCTCGTATTGAAAACACGGACATCCTAGTATATCCAATATTTCATATATGTTCTTCTGCTGCAATGTTCTGTGATGAGATCATATTACTGCCTGAGACGAATGTTTATATTATATATATATGAGATATATGTTATATTGCAGATTTCGTTTCAACTGTGATGCTTGTGAAGAATAATAAAATAGGACTTCATTAATGAGATTAATGAAATAAATGAAACCTAAGATGTTGTAGAAACTTGTTTAATAAAAACTGGTAGCTACAGTTCTTGCTTTGCATCGCGGTGTTCCTTGTAGAACATCCAGGACCTTATTCGATAAGGAAAGGACCGAGATCCCTTCACCGAGAGTGACTCCTTTAGCAATAACTGGCAGATGCTACAAACTCGGTTTGTCTTTTGATTGCTTCTATAGTTCTTGCTTTGCACAGTGATATATATGATATATCCTGCACCTTATTCGATGAGGAAAGGGCCGACGATCCCTTCACCGGGAGTGACCCCTTTAGCAAAACTAGAAAAGCCTAAAAAACACTCCATTTAAAATCACTCGATTCTACAACGATATCAAGTTCATTACGCAAAGGGTTTTCTTAAAAACCTGTCGTAGCCCTCCGTCATTTCAGATAAGTCCTACTTAGTATTCGTGCTACGTTTGTTGACCTCCGTCAAGGCGTAGTGTGCGGTAGCTGACTAGTATTTATCTGCTTATGCATATGATGCAGATTGGATTAGGGTAGTCGTGCGGCCTTGTTGACCTCCGTCAAGGGTCGTGCGGGTGGGTTTAATTCAATCAGGAAATGACGGGTTGAACTTGACTAGTAGCCTATGGTTTGTTGACCTCCGTCAAGGTCATAGGACGCTAGGGGCAAAATATTATTGGGAATTTCAAGTGTTGAAATTTGCAATGAGATTGCATACCTTCTATTAGATAGTTGGATCCCGATACCCGCTGTGAGTAAGAGTTACTCCTGGGAGAGTTTTACACATTACAATTAGCCGATCAAGTAGGTGTCTAGAAAGGTGTCAACGGGGTTACGCCTCTGGGAAAACGAGGTTTATTTTAATTAGGTTCGTGCGAAAGCACGGGGGACCTCCCTCAAAGTACCGACACTGGCCTGGCTGAAAGATTGGCGAACTTGTAGCGTGTAATTAATCCCGGCTAGTCTTTCCTTTTAGGGTTTGAAGGAAGATTTGATTAAAACAGTGGGAGACATCCTGATTAGATATATTAGATAACCAATCTAATCTTGCAAGAGCATACGCTGAGTGTTTTCTTCTCTCTCTCTCCAGATAGCGACCATATCACGCCTTAATCAAGATAATAAAACGGATATATTGACCGAACCCGCTTGTTATACTGAGCTGGGGAACGTTGGTCCCGCTCAAACTTATAATTGTTATAAGACAGAGCAGGAAATTGGGGATTTCCAGAATTCCCGTGCCGCCCAAACGAAGAGAGTGCATGTTGATCCATAATCTTCGGGTGTGTTTGTTACACAGAACTGTTTCTCAGTATCCTTTACGTCCTGGGTATGTGATACCGGATCAGGATCCCGTATATGTAATCTGTTACATGGGCTTCTGATAGGTAGAGAACTGAGAACGGGTGATAAGTTTCATGAGACAGAAAACGGGGCAAGTGTTGCAGCCAAGTCTGTTGGTCACTGTCACCCTGTATTATCAGAATACATTGATTCTGAACGAATGCTATTAGATACCGAACCTGATATACAAAATTATATCAGTCTCTTTATTAGTAAAGAAAGGATATAATTTTGTATTATTGGATAATGTTTTGAACATTTCCTATATCAAGAGTTGATCGGTTCGGGCACGTTATCTAAAAGCATTGTCGTTCTAAATCAAACTACAGTTCTTAGTATACAGAACACACACAAGAGGAAGAGTTCAGATATGAACGAATCCTTGTTGAGGCATTGTAGACTAGGTCATATCAATGCGACCCGACTAGCTGAAGTTACATATAGATGCATATTTAAATTAGTTTGAATTTACATCTTGTGAAACTTGCTGGTCATGTCACAAAGATAAGATGACCATAGCTCTGTTTATTGGAAACAGAGAAAGAGTTAGTGAACTTTTGGGATTGATACATGCTGATGTATGAAAGTCCCCTGTCTACACATGCCAAGAACGGTTCTTTGTACTTTATTACATTCTCTGATAATCTCTCAAGATTCAGACATGTGTTCCTGTTGAAACATAAGTCCGAACCTTTTGAGATATTCACAGAATATAAGTTAGAAGTAGAGAACCAAAATACGGGTATAAGTATTATGTCCTTTGATGAGATCAAGGAGGAGAATACTTGAGCACGGAATTCCTGGACCATTCTAAAGGAGAATGAGATTCTCTCTTCAGCATTACTCCTCCGTATACACCACAGCACGTCGGTGTATCGGGGCGGAGCACTAGCACCCTATGTGATATGGTGTGCTCTATGATGAGTACTACTGAGTTTCCTATTTCCTTTTGGAAGTTATGCACTTGAGAAGCTGCATACCTATTGAATAGGGTTCAAATCAAATCAGTTGCCTACCATTTCATATGTGATATGTAAAGGGAAGAGCCCATATCTTAAGATTGTTAAGATTTGGGGTTGTCCGGCCTATGTCTAAAAGCAAAATCCGGACAAGCTTGAGGCAAGTTCTGTTATGTAGAACTGGAAGGGTTCCAGCTATACAAACTACAGCTAATGATTTGGTAGAACCAAAGGATTCAATAGTTTCCAACGAACCTCAGCCTCTCCGCCGATCTAGCAGGGTTCCTCACCCACCTGAGAGATACTTCGGTTTCTCTATGACAGTGGGAGCGAGGATTGCATCATGAGATGATGACCCAACTAGTTTCGAGCTGGCCATCAGGAGTGGGACTCTGTAAGAATGGCTGGATGCTTATCGATCTGAGATGGAATCCTTATACACCAACAAAGTATGGACTTTAGTTGCTTTATCTGAAGGGTTAAATCCCCATCAGGAGCAAGTATATCTTGAGAAGATTACTTGGTGTACATGGAAAAGTTGAGACTTTCAAAGCTAGACTTGTTAAAGGTTTGCATCATTGACCAGGTATGGATTATGTTGAAACCTTTTTCTAAGGATCTATGCTTAAATCCATCCAGATCCTACTTGCCACGGTTACATATCATGACTACGATATCTGGTGGTTGGGTGTCATGACTACTTTTCTAAGTGATGTTTTAGAAAAGAGCGTCTATAAGTACACAGCCAGAGGGCTTCGTAGACAGTGGGAGCAGCGGAAACGTGTGCAAGATGTTTTATATGATAAAACAGGCATCGCGGAGTTGGAACATCTGTTTTGATGTGGTAGTCAAAGAGTTTGACTACATCAAAATGGTAGATGAACCTTGTATATACAAAATAGTAGTAGAGAGTATGGTGGTGATCCTCGTAGAGTACGTGGATGACATACTCTTGATAGGGAAGGAGTTTCCTATGCTACGCTCGGTCAATCTCCGCTTATCACAAGGATTCTCCATATAGGATCAAGGTGATACCTCCTAAATCCTAGGTTTTGGATCTATGAGATAGATCTAATTGGATGTTAGGATACTCACTAGTTGTAGTGAGATGGTATCAATCGATCCTGGGGAGAATCACTGGAAAGGTTCCAGGGTGATAAGTACGACTGAATGTCAGTCGCAGGCATTGTCTTTACCCTCAGTGGAGGGACGGTATGTTGGAAGAGTTCCAAGCTAGATACCGTGACTTACTAGACGATTAAAGGCAAGATACATCGTTACCAAGGATGCTACCAAAGATGCAGTCTGGATATATATAAGTTCATAAGATGAACTTCGTTCCTACCATTGTATGACAATGGAGTTGTGGCATATGCCAAGGAACTACCGTCCCATCAGACATCCAGATATAATTCTTAGGCAGTATCACCTGATCATGGAGATGATTGATCTCCAGGGAGATCGAGGTTAGGAGAGTAGACACAGAGGACAACAGCGCGGATCCACTCACAAAGGCCTTTTTCCCAGTAGAGATTTTTATAGGATGGTTGAGTATGAGATACTTCAACCGCAGCTAATTGTTGGGTATGCGATACCATAACAGATGGCCCTAGTGCAAGTGGGAGATTGTTAGTTATATGTATGCCCTAGAGGCCATTACTGTACATAGGATGTATATTGTAGTGGATGCTAGGACATATATAGGGAGGACTTTCTTGCTCGACATGATAGTATGCTATCTGGTTGAACTTTATCTTAACATGTACTCTGATTGTCTCTATATTACATGTTGATAAAGCCCTTAGGATATGTACTCGACTACTGGGACTATGATGAGATCATACTAGTGGGGCCACGGTAGTCGGCGAGTACATCCTATAACTGTTCCTAGTCGAGGGTGTATCGAGACAGGGCATCGATGCACCAGAGTAGACTAGCGTATACGCATCTTGACCAATATGATGGGCGATGGATGATCCCATATCCATCGGTGTTTGACATCAAGGATGGTGTACGGGTGCTCAGTGGAGACTGGGTACACTGGACGGACTCGCCGAGAACTCCCAGATGGTATTATACCATACGTCAGATGGCAGTTCTCCGGTGACACTGGTACAGAGTAGTCTGTTGACCCGAGATCGTCATAGAGTCTTGTGTGATTCCCACTGTGCTTTGATTTCCATCATACCACGTCCAAGAGGGCGTGCAAAAAGGTGGCTTTTGGGTACAGTCCCGAATCACATGGAGGCAATGAGCGATAGGAGGGGATTCGTCTCTCCCGGTATAGGGAGTTGATGTTGTGCTGTGTTCGATTGGCTATAACCGGAAATCCCTGGCCAGGGTTGCTGAGATTTACTGGTAAGTGTTATCAGTAGTTTCTCGAACTGTTATAGACCTCATATCGACACGACTTATCAAGCTACTGGGGTCTGACGTTTACCAGCCCTAGGCGAGATATGCAACATATCAGACGACGAGACCGGACTGTACGGGAGTGTTACTGTTTGGATTCGCAGGAGAAGTTACAGGCTTGCTTGTTGATCTTCTGAGCGCTCAATACCTGGGTAGCTGTTACGTTTAGCTGACCGCTTGCAGCTTGTGGGTGTTTGATATGATCATCACCTACTGCCGGCGTATTGACGATTCTTTAGAGTCCTACACAGAGGTTTCTTGACTCAGGCAAAACGGAGTAGGAGCACATATGTGATATGTGCGGGACCGAGGATAATGCGATATGTGATACCGTATTATATTCTCGCGATATTTGATATCAGCCGGATTATCGGATCAAGTGTTGATTCGATGAATCGGTACGGATAAATATTAGTCGGTTATATGCAATATAGCCGGATTGTCGGATCAAGTGTTGATTCGATAATTTAATGTATAATAATATATATGATATATTAAATAACATTAACTAATATTTGCTCACTAAAAGATTTTTTTCTCACTCGGATAATACATAGATATATATGCGATATATGTTAATTGTATTATTTTATTTTGTTACGATAAATATTATATATGTGATATATAATATTGTAACATGATATGATAACTAATGCAACTTGTTAGTGGAGTTTAAATATGATTAGGGTTTAAACTTCTAGTTGCTTCTAGAAGGTTTTTTATTTTGTCATGATGAAGATATTTTCAAGTGAGTCATGCCTTAACTCAACCCAAACCCTAACCCTTGGTTAATTCTCTACAATGGTTAAGTGAACCATGGTTGCATAATTCTATCATATTATTCTTTTCCTATTCATCACAAAAGGATTACAACATTATTCATCTTCTTCCTCCTTGATTCTTTCATGAAAAAGCTTGCTAGATTTTTCCAAAGTGATGAATAAATATGAGAAAAAGATAAATAAAGAGAGCAAAAATCCTACTTCATCATCCTCATCTTCCCTTTCCATTTAGATGAGGGTGTTCACATCATTTCATGAGTGTTAGCTTGTGTTAAAGGAACTTCAAGGTAGATCATCTTAGTATCGAAGATCGGAAGCAAAGGTTGCATCTTTCTCTTCGTGGAACCTCTCGAGAGTCCGGATCCCGATGATCGCAGCGAAGGGACCACAACACGGAGCATATGAAGTGAAGGACCGGATCTACAAAGGTTGTAATCCCTCTCACTTAGTGTTAAAGTGTTTAGCATGCTTGTTTTCGCCTAATCTCTAGTTTAAAGTTCCGTATTCGGGTTGTTCGGCACGGCTAAATTTTTAATCGGGCATGGTTGATGCCTCGTAGACCCTTGTGCGCGTGCCTAGCAACCCTACAGAATCTTGTTGAATTGCCCGACTAGATATTGAAAAGTGTTTTCGATATAGAGACTAAAATGCGGGGTTTATAATTGTTAGGCATGTGATGTCTAAGGAGGTTGCGGATTCCAACTGTTGTAGTTTTACACTTTCTTTTCTGCGACCGTAAGTGTAATATGTGATATCGCCGGTTTCGTTGCTATATGTCAACGACAATTGGGGTGTGCATATTTACTTACGTTGATGACATGTGATGTTATGTGTTGCTGGATATGTTATATTGGATCGTCGCGTTTTGAATAGCCGGGGGTTTTATTTGAGATGAGGGTTTTTATTTTCATTCATGTAAAATTAAATGTATGTAATATTCTTTTATTGGGGCACTTCTAGGATGAGTTTGATGTCACCATTTGTATATTATTTACTTTTCCGCACTAGGATAGACCTAAGTAGGAGGGCACAAGTAACCGGGTTCTAGAGTTCAGTGGGAGACCAACTCGAGGAGTCGAGTCCGGGTCTCCTAACTCTAGAATTGGTAGGGTTGCTTGCCGCTCTCGTAGGGGTCTAGGGGTGTGGGTTTGGCTATTCATCACGACCGTGGAATCCGTGTTTTATAGAGGCTCAAAATAAAACACAGACGTCCTAGTATATCCAATGTTTCATATGTTTCATCTGCTGCGATATCTGTGATGTGATCATTTGATATATTTTGATAAATGCTGTATATAGTATATATGATATATTATATAGACGTTACTTATGTTTTACACGCGCGCTAGCCCTGCCCCACTCTGCCGTTAGTTACCTAACCTAACGGTGCACGAGGGGACATCAAGGCGAATGCGGATGGCATAAGTGTACGTCGTATTTATCTTTGATGTTTAGGTGATAAATGATGGGACTTCATTAATATGATTAATGAAAGAAAAGAAACCTAAAAGATGTTGTGGAATCGAATTTTAAAAAACAGGTAGCTACAGTTCTTGCTTTGCATCGTGGTGTTCCTTGTAGAACATCCTGCACCTTATTCGATAAGGAAAGGGCCGAGATCCCTTCACCGGGAGTGACCCCTTTAGCAATAACTGGCAGATGCTACACCCCTCGGTTTGTATTTTGATTGCTTTTCTAGTTCTTGCTTTGCACAGTGATATATATGATATATCCTGCACCTCATTCGACGAGGAAAGAGCCGACGATCCCTTCACCGGGAGTGACCTATTTAGCGAAACAAGAAAAAGCCTCAAAAACACTCCATTTTAAAATCATTTGATTCTATAACGATATCATGTTCATTACGCAATAGGTTTTCAGAAAAACCTGTCATAGCCCTCCATCATTTCAGATAAGTAGTAGTTAGTATTCGTGCTGTGTTTGTTGGCCTTTGTCAAGGCGTAGTGTGCGGTAGCTGACAAGTGCTTATCTGCTTATGCATATGATGCAGATTGGGTTAGGGTAGTCGTACGACCTTGTTAGCGTTTGTCAAGGGTCATGCGGGTGGATTTAATTCAATCAAGAAATGACGGGTTAAACTTGACTAGTATCCTATGGTTTGTTGGCCTTTGTCAAGGTCATAGGAGGTTAGGGGCAAAATTATCGGGAATTTCAAGTGTTGAAATTTGCAATAAGATTGCATACCTTCTATGTGATAGTTGGATCCCAATACCCACTATGAGTAATTGTTACTCCTGGAAGAGTTTTACACATTACAATTAGCCGATCAAGTAGGTGTCTAGAAAGGTGTCAACGGGGCTACGCCTCTGGGAAAATGAGGTTAACTCTAATTAGGTCCGTGCGAAAGCACGGGGAACCTCCCTCAAAGTACCGACACTGGCCTGGCTGAAAGATTGGCGAAGTTGTAGGGTGTAATTAATCCCGGCTAGTCTTTCCTTTTAGGGTTTGAAGGAAGATTTGATAAAAACAGTGGGAGCCATCCTGATTAGATAAAATAATAACCAATCTGATCTTGCAAGAGCGCACGCAGAGTGTTTTCTTCTCTCTCTCTCCACATAGCGACAATATCACACCTTAATCAAAATAATAATACGGATATATTGACCGAACCCGCTTGTTATACTGTGCTGGGGAACGTTGGTCCCGCTCCAACTTATAATTATTATAAGACAGAGTAGGAATTTGGGGATTACCAGAATTCCCGCGCCGCCCAAACGAAGAAAGTGCATGATGATGCATCATCTTCGGGTGTGTTCATTACAGAGAACTGTTTCTCAGTATGCTTTACGTCCTGGGTATGAGATACCGGATCAGGATCCCGCATATGTAATCTGTTACATGGGCTACAGATAGGTAGAGAACTGAGAACGGGTGATAAGTTTCAAGAGATAGAAAACGGTGCAAATTTTGTAGCCAAGTCTGTTGGTCACTATCACCCTGTATTACCAGAATACATTGATTCTGAACGAATGTTATTAGATACCGAACCTGATATACAACATCATATCAATCTTTTTATTAGTAAAGAAGGATATAATTTTGTATTGTTGGATAATGTTTTGAACATTTCCTATATCAAAAATTGATCGGTTCAGGCACGTTATCTAAAAGCATTCACGTTCTAAATCAAACTACAGTTCTTAATATACAGAACACAAACAAAATGAAGAGTTCAGAAATGAACGAATCCTTCTTGAGGTATTGTAGACTAGGTCATATCAATGCGACCCGACTAGCTGAAGTTACATATAGATGCATATTTAAATTAGTTTGAATTTACATCTTGTGAAACTTGCTGGTCATGTCACAGAGATAAGATGACCATAGCTCTGTTTATTGGAAACAGAGAAAGAGTTAGTGAACTCTTGGGATGATACATGTTGATGTATGAAGGTTGTTAGTTGCATGTATGCCCTAGAGGCCAGTATTGTACAGATGTTGTATATTATATTGGATGCTTGGACATATATAGAGATGACTTTCTTGCTCGACATGATAGTATGCTATCTGGTTGCTATTTATCTTAACATGTACACTAGTCTCTTTATACTGTATTATAGTTACATGTTGGTAAAGCCCTTAGGATTTGTACTTGACTACCTGGACTATGATGCAGATCATACTAGTGGGGACATGGTAGTCCATAAGTACATCCTTCAAGGTCCCTAGTCGTGGGTGTATCGAGACGGGGCATCGATATACCAGTGTAGACTAGCGTATACGCTTCTCGACCCATATGATGGGCGATGGATGATCCTAGATCCATTGGTGTTTGACATCAGAGATGGTATACGGGTGCTCAGTGGAGACTGAGTACACTGGACGGACTCGCCGAGAACTCCCAAATGGTATTATACCTCACGTCAGATGGCAGTTCTCAGGTGACACTTGTACAGGTTAGTCTGTAGACCCGAGATCGTCATAGAGTCTTGTGTGATTCCCACTGTGCTTTGATCTCCACCTTACCACGTCCATGAGGGCGTGCAAAACGGTGGTCTTTGGGTACAGTCCCGAGTCACATGGAGGCAATGAGCGATAGGAGGGGTTTCGTCTCTCCCGGTATTGGGGGTTGATGTTGTGATGTGCTCGATTGGCCGTAGCAGGGAAGTCCCTGGCCAGGGTTGATCAGAGATTTGCTGGTAAGTGTTACCAGTAGTTTCTCGACCCGTTACGAGCCTCACATCGGCACGACTTATCGGGTTATTGGGGTCTGACGTTTACCACCCCTAGACTTGATATGCGACATATCAGACGAAGAGACCGGACTGTACGGTAAGTGTTACTGGTCGGATTCGCAGGAGTGTGAGCGGGCTAGCTCGTCGATCTTCTGATCGCTCAATACCCGGGTGGCCGTTACGTTTGGCAGACCGCTTGCGGCTTGTGGGTGCTTGATATGATCATCATCTGCTACCGGCGTATTGACGAGTCTTTAGAGTCCTACACAGAGGTTTCCTGGTTCAAGCGAAACGAAATAGGAGCGCATATGAGATGTGTACAGGACCGAGAATAATGCGTGTATGTGATACCGCATTTCATTCTCGCGATATATGTTTCGATTGGTTATATTCGATATGACCTAGTTATCGAATCATTGATTCGATAAATCGATACATTGAATACTAGTCGGTTATGTGCGACATGACCGGATCATTGAATCAAATGTTGATTTAATGATTTAATGTATAATTATATATTTGATATATTACTTTGCATTAACTAGTATTGGTTCACTTTAAACGGATTTTTCTCACTTGGTGTGCACATTGTATATGTGATATGTTTTGTGTACACTTGTTTGTATCATGATTGATGATGCATAATAACTTGGCTTTGTTTAAAGAATTGAACCATGGTTATGATAAGGGTTAGGGTTTTTGATTATTCACTTAATTATTTATCCATTATTTATTCATTTAATTAGGTGAAAGAAAACAAAAAGGGTTTCTTTTCTTCATGAAGCTTTTTGAAGCTTCATGAAACTTTGACCAAAGTCATCCCTTTTGTCTTCATCCTTAACCCCAACCACTAATCTAACCTTGGTCAATTCTCTACACATAACCATGGTTTACTTTATGATAAGTATTGATTTTCCTTTTTATTTCAATTACTTATCATAACATTATCATCATCTTCTTCATCTTCTTCTTCTTCTTCAAGCTTGCTACTTTAATGGCAACTTGAGATCTAGTGAGATAAATCCAATTCTAAAGTGAACCCACCTCCTATTTCTTCACCCTCTATCTCT
This sequence comes from Agapanthus africanus, assembly GCA_030015575.1. Taxonomy (NCBI): domain Eukaryota; kingdom Viridiplantae; phylum Streptophyta; class Magnoliopsida; order Asparagales; family Amaryllidaceae; genus Agapanthus; species Agapanthus africanus. Next base: position 364,613,084 of record JASDDO010000001.1, on the reverse strand, counting down.
TGCCAAGTTGTTTTGGGTGTTTTCTTCACAAGTTTCACAACTTTGTGAAGTCGGAGCTTGAGCTTGTGCAACCTCGACGTAGATCGTCTTTGACACGAAGCCGACGACCTATTCCGCACGTTTCTCCGATGAAGCCATCACGAGAGTCCAAGGTTCAAGATGGACAGCGAGAGGACGCCCTCGTGGAGCTAAGGAAGTGGGTATCCGGATCTACAAAGGTTGTAGCATCTTAACTTTAGTTAAATTGTTAACTAGATTTATATTTCGCCTAAACATCTAGTCTAAGATCCGTAGTCTATGGTTTCTCGGCAACATTTTTTTTAAATTGGTATGTTCGATGCCTTGTGAGACCTCACTAGAGTGCCTAGGAACCCTACAGTGGTATCAGAGCCTAGCTAGAGCCTTAGGCGAAGTTTAGACGCGATTTGAAGTCCGAACGAACCCGAAACCCCAAATCTATAATGCTCTCTGTACATTTTCTAAAAACCGGGATTTTTCCAGATTAAAAATGCCTAAAAAATTCAGCAGGAATATCTAAGAGTTATGGTGAAACATGATCTCTTGATTCATCTAAATAGCCGCGGAAACGCGGCAGAAGCATGCCTTCTGCCGCGCTTCCGCCGCTCACTATTCATATTGCGCAATAATGTTTGCACAGTAACTCATATTTTATTATGCTGGATTTTCTGGGAATTTTTAATATTTATTCAAGAGTTGAATTTTCTGGAATTGTTTTGGGGATTCGGTGTTTCGATCGGAGTATCAAATTTCGTCTTTGTGTTTTTCCAGATAACTGTAGAATATGTTAAAATGTTTGACCGGATACAAATACCCAACTTTTCCCCTGCCGGAAAAATTCCAAGTGTTGGATTTTTCTGTGGTTAAAAGACGTTCGAAGTAGTGCAAGTAACGCGATGGTCCCTCTAGAAGACAACAAACCTTAACTCGATTATGTGACCGTCTTGAACTGCCCTTTGAACCTTCGGGTTTGGGGCAGTACGGCGTGCCACATGTGAGGCGTTGGCTTGACCCTTCTACGGCTGGACCGTTGGTACTGAGGCATGAAGTGAATGTTTTTGAACCTATTTCATGTGTTGATCGGTGTCGGGAAAACTTGGGTGTTCGAATGTTCGATCGGAAAGTTTAATATATTCTATTTATCCGGAATTGGATACAATAATTGGAATTCACAAACAGTTATGAGATAACTGGATGAATGTTATAAATCTAGCAGTTTAGTCCCATACGATATTGAAAAGAGTTTTCGATAATGAGACTAAAATGCGGGGTTTGTAACTGTTAGGCATGTGATGTCTAAACAAGTTGCGGATTCCAACTGTTGTAGTTTTACACTTTCTTTTCTGTGACCGTAAGTGTAATATGTGATATTGCCGGTTTCGTTGCTATATATCAACGACAATTGGGATGGACATATTTACTTACGTTGATGACATGTGATGTTATGTGTTGCTGGATATGTTATATTGGATCGTCGTGTTTGAATAGCCGGGGGTTTTTATGTGAGATGAGTGTTTTCCATTTTCATTCATGTAAAAACTTGTATGTAATATTCTTTTATTTGGGGCACTTCCAGGTAGCGGAAGCTGTCACCCTTTGTATATTATTTACCTTTCCGCATTAGGATATACCCAAGGAGGGGAGCACAAGTAACCGGGTTCTGGGGTCCAGTGGGAGACCAACTCGAGGAGTCGAGTCCGGGTCTCCTAACCCTAGAATTGGCAGGGTTGCTTGCCGCTCTCGTAGGGGTCTAGGGGTGTGGGATTGGCTATTCATCACGGCCGTGGAATCCGTGTTTTATACTGGCTCGTATTGAAAACACGGACGTCCTAGTATATCCAATATTTCATATGTTTATTCTGCTGCGATATCTGTGATGTGATTCTGTGATGGATATAGTATATAGTATATATGATATATTATATAGACGTTACTTATGTTTTACACCCGCGCTAGCCCTGCCCTGCTCTGTCGTTAGTTACCTAACCTAACGGTGCACGAGGGGACATCGAGGCGAATGCGGATGGCATAAGTGTACGTTATATCTATCTGTGATAGTTTAGGTATTTAAATGTTGGGACTTCATTAATGTGATTAATGAAAGATAAGAAACCTAAGATGTTGTGGAATCGAATTTTAAAATAAAATAGGTAGCTACAGTTCTTGCTTTGCATAGCGGTATATGTGATATACCCTGCACCTTATTCGATGAGGAAAGGACCGAGATCCCTTCACCGGGAGTGACTCCTTTAGCAATAACTGGCAGATGCTACACACTCGGTATGCTTTTGACTGCTTTTGGGTTTTTGCTTTGCACAGTGATATATATGATATATCCCGCACCTCATTCGACGAGGAAAGGGCCGACGATCCCTTCACCGGGAGTGACCCCTTTAGCAAAACTAGAAAAGCCTCAAAATCATTCCATTTTAAAACTTCATTTGATTCTACAACGATATCAAGTTCATTACGCAATAGGTTTTCAGAAAAACCTGACGTAGCCCTCCGTCATTTCAGATAAGTACTAGTTAGTATTCGTGCTACGTTTGTTGACTATGTTAAGGCGTACTGTGCGGTAGCTAATTAGTGCTTATCTGTATAAGCATATGATGCGATTGGATTAGGGTAGTCGTGCGACTTTGTTGACTATGTTAAGGGTCGTGCGGGTGGGTTTAATTCAATCGGGAAATGACGGGTTGAACTTGACTAGCACTTATGATTTGTTGACTATGTTAAGGTCATATAGCTGCTAGGGGCAAAAGATTATCGGGAATTTCAAGTGTTGAAATTTGCAATGAGATTGCATACCTTCTATGAGATAGTTGGATCCCGATACCCACTGCGAGTAAGAGTTACTCCTGGGAGAGTTTTACACATTGCAATTAGCCGATCAAGTAGGTGTCTAGAAAGGTGTCAACGGGGTTACGCCTCTGGGAAAACGAGGTTTACAGTAATTAGGTTCGTGCGAAAGCACGGGGGGACCTCCCTCAAAGTACCGACACTGGCCTGGCTGAAAGATTGGCGAACTTATAGTGTGTAATTAATCCCGGCTAGTCTTTCCTTTTAGGGTTTGAAGGAAGATTTGATAAAAAGCAGTGGGAGCCATCCTGATTAGATAAGATAATAACCAATCTGATCTTGCACGAGCTTACGCTAAAGTGTTTTCTTCTCTCTCTCTCCAGGTAGCGACCATTTCATGCCTTAATAAAGATAATAATATGGATGTATTGACCGAACCCGCATGTTATACTGTGCTGGGGAACGTTGGTTCCGTTCTTTCTTATAAAAGTTATAGGAATGAACAGGAAATAGGGGAATACCAGGATTCCCATGCCACCCGAATGAAGAAAGTACATGTTGATGCATTTTCTTCGGGTGTGTTCGTTACTGAGAACTGTTTCTCCATTTGCTCTACGTCCTGGGTATTGGATACTGGGTCGGGATCCCATATATGTAATCAGTTACATGGGCTTAGGAAAGGTAGAGAACTTGGAGAAGGTGATAAAGACATTAGAGTTGGAAATGGTGCAATTGTTGCAGCTAAGACTGTCAGGGAATATCACCTTTCATTACCAACTGGTAATACATTGGTTCTGAACGAATGCTATTACATGCCGAACCTGATATGCAACATTATATCGGTTTCTTTGCTAAGTAAAGAAGGATATAATTTTGTATTACAGGACAATGTTATGAACATTTTCCATAACCAAAAGTTGGTTGGATCAGGCACGTTGTGCAATGGCATTTATGTTCTAAACCAATCAACAGTTCTGAGTATAACAAACACACACAAGAGGAAGAGTTCAGAACTGAACGATTCTTTCTTGTGGCATTGTAGACTAGATCACATCAATGCGACACGACTGGCTAAATTGCATAAAGATGGATATTTGAAACCTTTCGAATTTTCATCTTATGACACTTGCCAGTCATGTCTCAAAGGCAAGATGACCAAAACTCCGTTTACGGGACACGGAGAAAGAGTTACCGAACTCTTGGGACTGATACATAGTGATGTATGTGGTCCCATGTCTACACATGCCAGGGATGGTTCTTCGTACTTCATTACATTCACTGACGATCTCTCTAGATTCGGATATGTGTTCCTGATGAAACACAAATCAGAAGCTTTTGAGAAATTTAGAGAATATAAACAAGAAGTCGAGAACCAAACCGGAAAAAGTATTAAAATCCTTCGATCTGATCGAGGAGGTGAATACTTGAGCAATGAATTCCTGGACTTCCTAAAAGAGAATGGGATTCTCTCTCAGCTAACTCCTCCATATACACCACAGCACAACGGTGTATCTGAACGGAGGAACCGCACCCTATTAGATATGGTGCGCTCTATGATGAGCACAGCTGAGTTACCTATTTCCTTCTGGGGATATGCGCTTGAGACAGCAACATACCTATTGAATCAAGTTCCATCTAAATCTGTACCTACCACACCATATGAGATATGGAGTGGGAAGAGACCGTATTTTAAACGAGTTAAAATATGGGGTTGTCCGGCCTATGTCAAAAGACAAAATCCAGACAAACTCGAGGCACGGTCAGTTCTTTGCAAGTTTGTGGGATATCCTAAGAATTCCCAAGGATATTTTTTCTACCATGCTGAAGAACAAAAAGTGTTTGTTTCTCAATATGCCACCTTTTTAGAAAAGGAATTTCTTGAAAAAGAAATTAGTTTTGCAAAGTGGTAGAGCTGGAAGAGGTTCCAGATACACAAACAGTAACTGAAGATTTAGTGGAACCAGAAGATTCAGTAGCTCCCAATGAACCTCAGCCTCTCCGCCGATCTAGTAGGGTTCCTCGCCAGCCTGAGAGATACTACGGTTTTCTCATGGATGGTGGGAGCGAGGATTGCATCATGGAGGATGATGACCCAACTAGCTTCGAGCAGGCCATCACGAGTAGGGACTCAGTGAAATGGCTGGATGCTATGCGGTCCGAGATGGAATCCATGTACACCAACAAAGTATGGACTTTGGAAGTTGCTCCTGAAAGGGTAAAACCCATTAGGAGCAAGTGGATCTTCAAAAAGAAACTTGGTGTAGATGGGAAAGTGGAGACTTTCAAAGCTAGACTTGTAGCAAAGGGTTTTCGTCAAAGACCGGGTGTGGACTATGACGAAACCTTTTCTCCAGTGGCTATGCTTAAATCCATCCGAATCATGCTTGCCATTGCTGCCTTTCATGACTACGAAATCTGGCAAATGGATGTTAAGACCGCCTTTCTAAATGGTGATTTAGAAGAGTGCGTGTACATGACTCAGCCAGAGGGCTTCGTAGACAGTGGGAGCAGCGGAAAGGTGTGCAAGCTGCTTAAATCCATTTATGGATTAAAGCAAGCATCGCGGAGTTGGAACATCTGCTTTGACGTCGTTATCAAAGAGTTTGATTTCGTCAAAAATCCAGATGAACCTTGTATCTACAAGAAGGTGGCAGAGAGTAAGGTTGTCTTCCTCGTATTGTACGTGGACGACATACTCTTGATAGGAAATGATATTCCTATGCTGCAAGCGGTCAAGCTCTTCTTATCACAAAAATTCTCAATGAAAGATCTTGGTGATGCCTCCTGCATATTGGGAATTAGGATCTATAGAGATAGATCCAAACGGATTTTGGGATTGTCCCAATCCAGGTACATAGACACCATACTAAAGAGGTTTAGTATGGAAGAGTCCAAGCGTGGGAACTTGCCCACGATCTCTGGAGTCACTCTCTCCAAAGAGATGTCTCCCAAGACTGATTTGGAGAGAGCTCGCATGCAAGGGATACCCTATGCTTCGGCAGTAGGCTCTATCATGTATGCGATGCTATGTACTAGACCCGATGTTGTATATTCACTAAGTATAGTGAGCAGGTATCAAGCTGATCCTGGAGAGAGTCACTGGACAGCTATGAAGAGCATTCTCAAGTACTTGCGAAGGACTAGAGATATGTTCTTGGTGTATGGTAACGGAGAACTCCAAGTGGAGTCCTTTACCGATTCGAGCTTCCAGAGTGATAAGGACGACTCTAAGTCGCAGTCGGGCTTTGTCTTTACCCTTTACGGAGGGGCGGTTAGCTGGAAGAGTTCCAAGCAGGAAACCGTGGCAGACTCGACGATGGAGGCTGAATACATCGCTGCCAACGATGCTGCCAAAGAGGCTGTCTGGATCAAGAAGTTCATTACTGAACTTGGAGTGGTTCCATCCATTGAGCGTCCAATAACTTTGTATTGCGATAACAATGGAGCGGTGGCTTTGGCCAAGGAACCCAGGTCCCATCAGCGATCCAGGCATATTCTGAGGCGGTATCACCTGATCCGTGAGATAGTTGATCGCCGGGAGATCGAGGTCAGGAGGGTAGACACGAAGAACAACACGACGGATCCACTCACGAAGGCCATTCCCCAGACACAGTTTGAGAGACTCTTCGGGATGCTCGGTATGCGATACTACAGCAGCTGGCCCTAGTACAAGTGGGAGATTGTTAGTTGTATGTATGCCCTAGAGGCCAGTTTTGTACAGATGTTGTATATTATATTGGATGCTTGGACATATATAGAGATGACTTTCTTGCTCGACATGATAGTATGCTATCTGGTTGCTCTTTATCTTAACATGTACACTAGTCTCTTTATACTGTATTATAGTTACATGTTGGTAAAGCCCTTAGGATTTGTACTTGACTACCTGGACTATGATGCAGATCATACTAGTGGGGACATGGTAGTCCATAAGTACATCCTTCAAGGTCCCTAGTCGTGGGTGTATCGAGACGGGGCATTGATATACCAGTGTAGACTAGCGTATACGCTTCTCGACCCATATGATGGGCGATGGATGATCCCATATCCATTGGTGCTTGACATCAGAGATGGTATACGGGTGCTCAGTGGAGACTGAGTACACTGGACGGACTCGCCGAGAACTCCCAGATGGTATTATACCTCACGTCAGATGGCAGTTCTCAGGTGACACTTGTACAGGTTAGTCTGTAGACCCGAGATCGTCATAGAGTCTTGTGTGATTCCCACTGTGCTTTGATCTCCACCTTACCACGTCCATGAGGGTGTGCAAAACGGTGGTCTTTGGGTACAGTCCCGAGTCACATGGAGGCAATGAGCGATAGGAGGGGTTTCGTCTCTCCCGGTATTGGGGGTTGATGTTGTGCTGTGCTCGATTGGCCGTAGCAGGGAAGTCCCTGGCCAGGGCTGATCAGAGATTTGCTGGTAAGTGTTACCAGTAGTTTCTCGACCCGTTACGAGCCTCACATCGGCACGACTTATCGGGTTATTAGGGTCTGACGTTTACCACCCCTAGACTTGATATGCGACATATCAGACGAAGAGACCGGACTGTACGATAAGTGTTACTGGTCGGATTCGCAGGAGTGTGAGCGGGCTAGCTCGTCGATCTTCTGATCGCTCAATACCCGGGTGGCCGTTACGTTTGGCAGACCGCTTGCGGCTTGTGGGTGCTTGATATGATCATCATCTGCTACCGGCGTATTGACGAGTCTTTAGAGTCCTACACAGAGGTTTCCTGGTTCAAGCGAAACGAAATAGGAGCGCATATGAGATGTGTGCAGGACCGAGAATAATGCGTGTATGTGATACCGCATTTCATTCTCGCGATATATGTTTCGATTGGTTATATTCGATATGACCTAGTTATCGAATCATTGATTCGATAAATCGATACATTGAATACTAGTCGGTTATGTGCGACATGACCGGATCATTGAATCAAATGTTGATTTAATGATTTAATGTATAATTATATATTTGATATATTACTTTGCATTAACTAGTATTGGTTCACTTTAAACGGATTTTTCTCACTTGGTGTGCACATTGTATATGTGATATGTTTTGTGTACACTTGTTTGTATCATGATTGATGATGCATAATAACTTGGCTTTGTGTGAAGAATTGAACCATGGTTATGATAAGGGTTAGGCTTTTTGATTATTCACTTAATTATTTATCCATTATTTATTCATTTAATTAGGTGAAAGAAAACAAAAAGGGTTTCTTTTCTTCATGAAGCTTTTTGAAGCTTCATGAAACTTTGACCAAAGTCATCCCTTTTGTCTTCATCCTTAACCCCAACCACTAATCTAACCTTGGTCAATTCTCTACCCATAACCATGGTTTTCTTTATGATAAGTATTGATTTTCCTTTTTATTTCAATTACTTATCATAACATTATCATCATCTTCTTCATCTTCTTCTTCTTCTTCAAGCTTGCTACTTTAATGGCAACTTGAGATCTAGTGAGATAAATCCAATTCTAAAGTGAACCCACCTCCTATTTCTTCACCCTCTACCTCTTGCCAAGTTGTTTTGGGTGTTTTCTTCACAAGTTTCACAACTTTGTGAAGTCGGAGCTTGAGCTTGTGCAACCTCGACGTAGATCGTCTTTGACACGAAGCCGACGACCTATTCCGCACGTTTCTCCGATGAAGCTGTCACGAGAGTCCAAGGTTCAAGATGGACAGCGAGAGGACGCCCTCGTGGAGCTAAGGAAGTGGGTATCCGGATCTACAAATGTTGTAGCATCTTAACTTTAGTTAAATTGTTAACTAGATTTATATTTCGCCTAAACATCTAGTCTAAGATCCGTAGTCTAGGGTTTCTCGGCACCATTTTTTTTAAATTGGCATGTTCGATGCCTTGTGAGACCTCACTAGAGTGCCTAGGAACCCTACAAAGGTCCCCTGTCTAAACATGCCAAGACGGGTTCTTTGTACTTCATTACATTCTCTGATAATCTCTCAAGATTCAGACATATGTTCCTGTTGAAACACAAGTCCGAAGCTTTTGAGATATTCACAGAATATAAGTTAGAAGTCGAGAACCAAAACAGGTAAAAGTATTATGTCCTTTGATGTGATCAAGGAGGAGAATACTTGAGCACGGAATTCCTGGATCATTCTAAAGGACAATGAGATTCTCTCTCAGCATTATTCCTCCGCATACACCACAGCACGTCGGTGTATCGAGGCGGAGCAATCACACCCTATATGATAAGGTGTGCTCTATGATGAGTACTAATGAGTTACCTATTTCCTTTTAGGAGTTATGCACTTGTGAAGTTGCATACCTATTGAATAGGGTTCCGATCAAATCAGCTGCTTACCACTTCATATGAGATATGGAAAAGGAAGAGCCCATATCTTAAGTTTGTTAAGATTTGGGGTTTTCCGTCCTATGTCTAAAAGCAAAATCCGGACAAGCTCGAGGCAAGGTCTGTTATGTAGAACTGGAAATGTTCCAGCTATACAAACTGCAGCTGATGATTTGGTAGAACCAAAGGATTCAATAGTTTCCAACGAACCTCAACCACTCCGCCGATCTAGTAGGGTTCCCCACCCACCTGATAGATACTTCAGTTTCTCTATGATAGTGGGAGCGAGGATTGCATCATAAGATGATGACTTATCTAGTTTCGAGCTGGCCATCAGGAGTGGGACTCTGTAAGAATGGCTGGATGCTTAGCGATCTGAGATGGAATTCTTATACACCAACAAAGTATGGACTTTGGTTTCTTTATATGAAGGTTAAATCCCCATCAGGAGCAAGTAAATCTTGAAAAGATTACTTGGTGTTCATGGAAAAGTTGAGACTTTCAAAGCTAGACTTGTTAAAGGTTTGCATCATTGACCAGGTATGGATTATGATTGAACCTATTCTAAGTAGCTATGCTTAAGTCCATCCAGATCGTACTTGCCACGGCTACATACCATGACTACGATATCTGGCGGTTGGGTGCCATGACTGTTTTTCTAAATGATGTTTTAGAAAAGTGCGTCAATAAGTACACAGCCAGAGGGCCTCGTAGACAGTGGGAGCAGGGGAAACGTGGGCAAGATTTTTTATGTGATAAACCAGGCATCGCGGAGTTGGAATGTCTGTTTTGATGTGTTAGTCAAAGAGTTTGACATCATCAAAATGGTAGATGAACCTTGTATATACAAAAAGGTAGTAGGGAGTATGGTAGTGATCCTCGTAGAGTACGTGGATGACATACTTAAGATGGGGAAGGAGTTTCCTATGCTACGCTCGGTCAATCTCCGCTTATCACAAAGATTCTCCACATAGGATCAAAATGATACCTCCTAAATCCTGAGTTTTGATCTTTGAGATAGATGTAAATGGATGTTAGGATTCTCACTAGTTGTAGTTGTTGGAGATAGTGCCCTCAGAGTCAATTATTAGGTCACAGGTACGTGATTGTAATGATTGAGGGAGGACCTATCCCGGTAGGACAGTCTTACTCGAGATGATAGTATGCTATCTGGTTTACCTTTATCATCGTGTACTGCTTTAGGTGACATGACACGTCGCTATTACACGTTGATAGAGCCCCTAGGATTCTTGCTTGACCACCAGCAGTATGAGGGCGATCATATAAGTGGGAGCTGGGGGTCTACAAGCATATCCTTAAAGGTCCCTAGTCGTGGGAGTTTCGAGACCGGGCATCGATACTCCATTAGTAGACTAGTGTATACAGTCGAGACCCCGACGAGGGGCGGTGGCCGGTCTCACAAGCCACCGGTGTCAATTGGATCACCTAAGATGTATACAGGTGCTCATTGGGTTATGAGTACACCGGACAGGACTCGCCGGGAACATGCTAGTTGGTCATATACCAGACGTCAGATGGCAGTTCCCTGGTGACATGTGTGCAGGTTAGTTCATCGACCTGGGGATCGTCATTTGTCTCGTGTGAGTTCCCACTGTACTTTGATTACTACCCTACCACGGCTCAAAGGAGTCGTGCAAACAGGTTTTAGTTGGGTACAGTCCCGAGCCACATGGAGGCAGTGAGCGTATCTTCAGGGGTTCGTCTCTCCCGGTATTGGGGGTGAGGTCGTGCTGTGTCTAGGAGAGCCATTACACAAAGTCCTTGGCCAAGGCAAGGAGATTTACTGGTAGGTATTCCAGTAGTATCTCAGGGTGTTCTGGGCTACACTCCGACACGACTTGTACCGCTTTTGGGGGTCTGACTTTTACCAACCCCCTAAGCCCGCCATGCGATGCTCATAGACGAACGGACCGGACTGCACGGATATTGTCACTGACAGGCTCAGTAGGGTGTCAGGATGAGTTTACTCATCGACGTCCCTTTTGGTCAATAGCTGGTGGCCCGTCACGTATTGGCTTATACCTCTGACGTGCTAGTGGTTAAATCCACAGCCATAGTATTGACGAGTCTTTAGAGTCCACCACACTTTCAGTTACTCAGCTTTCGGGCGAAACGCTGTAGAGGCCGTATGGAGATATGGCAGGGTCCGATCAGATACGTGCGGTATTGCACGGATCAGGATCGGACGGTTTGTACTAGTAGCCGTATGGTTATATGGCAGGGTTCGATCAGATACGTGCGGTATTGCACGGATCAGGATCGAACGGATTTAACTAGCCGGCTTTGGCTTAAGCTGGTCTTAGTTTAGTACAGTGTAGATTTTGTCTCATTGCATTTGTATCCGGACGGAATACAGATGCGGGTGTGTATGCACAGTATTGGGGTTTTCCTGTAATTTATTACGGGACCAGTTTTCTGGAGTTTCCAGTTTGCATTCCGTTACGGCCGGTTTTCCTTTGTTCTTTCCCGGCCGGACTTTTTCGATGGAGGGGGTTATTTGCAGTTTTGCAAATAACACTTTGTGGGGGGGGGGGTTTCTTGCAATTGTATTGATTATGATGGCTTTCATATCTTGCACCATTGACTTGCTTTTTATTGTGATTGAAAGGGTATGGGTTGAATAGTAGAACAAGCATGGTTCATGTTTGTTTGTGGTCACCTCTTCGCTTCTCCTACACTCACCTCCCTTCTAGCTTCATATGGTTTTTTCTCCACCCTTTATTCTCACTTGATGATAAGTCTTTCATGGTTGTGAGAAGAAGAAGGGAGAGCTTCATTCATGAGAGTTTTCTTTCTTGATCTAGTTTTCATGCTAGAAAAATGCAAGCACCATTTTTCTAATCCTTGTTTCCTCCATCATCCTCATTGGCAACAACATAACCCCAAAGAGACAAGCATCTTCTACACTACATTCTACAGCATATCTTGAGCATGTCGAGTTGCCGGCTTCATGCTCGAGTTGCCTCGGTATTGAGGCGGGAGCCCGTAAAAGACGAAGGCGATGTGGTGCCCTTTCCGGCGAGGAGGCGACGAGGAGGAGAAGGACGGAGATCCCGCGAGGAGATCGGAGTGGAGATGAAGACCGGAGGACTTGGATCGTCGGTATACATCTCTTCCGTTTCTTATTAGTAGCGTAGACTAGTTAATGGTTCGATCCGGAGTTTAGTGCGCGGTGGTGCCGGTTTGCAAAGTCCGCAAAATTTAAGTTTATCACCGTTTCCGCATTCCGGCGTCGGATTGACGGCCGGGGCGCCGCCGTGCACTTACAATGGTATCAGAGCCTCGCCATTAACTTAGTCTAACTTTGTGTTATGTGTTTGCATTTCCGATCGATCAAAAAGTTCCAAAACTGCATTTTAGTTCGCATCAGTTTCTGTTGAAAATTTTTGGTCTCGAAAAATTTTTCAGGTTATAAAATATTGATGTACTAGAAAATCTAAGAGTTCTGTAAAAATTTGATGAAGTAACTCCACAGTTGGAGCGCGGAACCGCCGCGAAAACCCCATTTGTGCGGCCCTTCCGCCGCGCACTATTCACATCACTTCATCATTTTTTTATAGAGGCCTTCTGGGCTTAAAATATGGGCTTTGGAATATTAAAGTTGGGCCAATTGTTTCTGTGAGTGCTACAGTTTTCTTTGGGGCCCACTTGTTAATTGTTTGATCAATCGGAAATTTTTAAACACATTTTTCACAGTATTTACATTATATCTGCGACCGTGAATGTCACTCGATCGGTAAATCCGGTCTAACTGCTATAGCCCGGTTAGACGGATTTGCGAACGTGACTTTCACGTTGATGTTCTATGTATTTGCTGTGATGTTGCGGATCGGTCGTGGGGATAGCCTGGATGCAATGCTAGTACAGTTTTGTTGTATTATGTACATTTGATATTGCGGGGCGAGCGTCCGACATGTGGACTGCCGTCACTGCCTGTTTGTATTATTATTTTGGGGCACGACCTGGTTGCGGTCGATGTACCCGATGTATGTATATTTTACTTTCTGTACTAGGATTGCCCCGCGGAGGGGTGCACGGATAGCCGAGTTCTGGAGGGCAACAAGCCCGCATCTCATGGCATTGAGACGGAGGGGGCTTCACTCTAGGATTGGCGGGCTACTCGCCGCACTCGTAGGGGGTACAGGTTGACCCAGGAGGGGTGCCCAAGTTACCGGATTCCGTGAAGTGCTGGGTGGTCCATTCACGGTGCTGAAGGGGGCTGCCTCGCTTCAGGTTTTGGCGGGTGACTTGCCGCGCCCGTAGGGGTCTAGGATTTCATTACACAGGCTATCCACACGACCAGGGGAACGTCGGGTTTCAGTAGTGGCTCTGTGAAACCCGGGGATCCCAGATATCTGTATTGTTTCTGTGATGCTGTACATTTCTGTGATGTTGCATTTTATTCACGCCTTGAGCGAAATACTATATATTTGGTATATATATTAGTAGATGTTGTATATGTTTTTCATCCGCGCTAGTCCAGTCCCCGCTCTGCCGTTAGTTAGCTAACCTAACGGGTGATGACGGGACCCAGTGGCGAATGCGGATGGCATATACGTACGTCAGTATATTTTCGTTCTTTGTGGTGTGATCAATTGATAGGACTGCGTTGATTCGGATCAATGCAAGTTAAACAAACCTAATCTGATGTTGTTGGAACACTTTTCAAAAAGCTGTTATTGCAAGGACGTTTACTTTTGTTTTGCATCGTGGTATTCATTGGAATATCCTGCTCCTCAGTCGACGAGGCAAGGGCCGAGATCCCTTCACCGGGAGTGACCCCTTGGACAGAAGTTTGCGTCAGGGCATTAACTTCACTATAGCCGATTACTTTTGCTTTGCATCGCGGTATTCATTTGGAATATCCTGCACCCCATTCTACGGGGAAAGAGCCGAGATCCCCTCACAGGGAGTGACCTCTTTAGCAACGGTTTTCGTCACTATATTTTTAAAAGCTATCCGTTCCTTCGACGATATCAAGTTCATTACGTTAAAGGTTTTCGCCAGAAACCATTCGTAGCCCTCCATCATTTCAGTTAAATATTCGGTAGTATTCAAGCTATGTATTTTGACCTCACGCCAAGTCATAGTGATTGGTAGCTGCCGGGTATTTATCTGTTGCATAGATAGATGCGTTGGTTTGGGACAGTCGTACTACTATTTTGGCCTACGTCAAGGGTATGTACGGGTGGATTCAAATTAACCTGGATAATGATGGGCAGAACTTGACATGTGACTTATGATATTTTGACCTCACGCCAAGGTCATAAGAGCATGGGGCAGAAATCACATCGGGAGTTTCAAAAGAACTGAAACTTGCCAGATATGCGCATACCTTCTGGAGTGTGATACCGTGAGCGGATTCCGTCACGTTATCATGCGATGATAGTTGGATCCCGATTCCCACTGATGAGTTAGTTTACTCCTCGGGTGACCCCGACTAATTCTTCTTTCAGGTTTGGAGGAGAATTTGAGGTACAGTGGGAGGTTTCCGGATTAGAAAAAGTGATAACCATTCTGATCTAGGATAGAGTGCACGCTGAGTGTTTCTTCTCTCTCTCTCTCTGGCAGCGACCATTGACCCGACCCTAAGACTAGGACTCAGTGACCAAGTTGACCGAACCTTCTTAACACTGGCTTTTGGATTGTCAGAGTTGCAGACCTCATTGCCACTCCTACTTTTACCCTTTTCTCCAGGACACCCCGTATTACTGCGAACGTCCACTTCCATTGGACAAAACCATCGTATGGTTAGATACGAACTCGAAGGAATTCGAGGATGGTTTCCGGTTCTGGAGAAAACGGATAGGATTATTCAGTTGTCTTTTCTTTTCACATTTTCTCAGGTTGCGAGTACTCCTTGGTTTAGGAGTAGTACACCTATTACGCAAATTGGATAGTCTTCTTCCAAACCATAGGCTGGTGCCGACCGGTAGGGAATGAAGAAAACCAGTTAGCCTAAACGGTGTACAGAAGGTATTAAGTTCAGACAAAACAAGGGATTAGTAAGAGGGCAAAGTAAATTGCAACATATATTCACAACCAAACCAAATATTTCGTTACCACTCCCACATCACCTTTGTATTTCTCCAGGACACTCCGTATCACTACGAAGATCCACAGTTTATTTGGATACTCCATCGTATGGTTATATACGAACTCGAATGGAACTTGTTCCAGTTCGGGGATGGATTCTGGTTCAGGAGAAATAGGAATAAGGTTTATTCGGTTGTCTTTTATCTTCACCCTTTCTCATTGTGAGTGTTCCTAGGATTGGGACAGTACACCCATTATGCTTATTGGATAGTCTTCTTCCAAACCATAGGCTGGTGCCGAACGGTAGGGAAGGAAGAAAACCATTTGGCCTAAAAGGGTGTGCAGAAGGTAAAGACTAAAGACATATGAAGGGATTTGGAGAGGTGGAAAAGAACTATACGGTTATAGTTGTGAATCTGGATAATGGTAGAGGCATTACTAGGAATACCAGAATACCCCATCGGAACATTTCAATGTTTCAGTTCAACTGTGTAATGTTAAAGGAAAACTGATTTCCCGATTAAATACTTACTCCAGGGTATGTATTTACCAGGTATGATTCTCACATCTGTATGGTTTTACAGATGATGAGTGGGAGTAGGTTATTGGGAATTGGGTGATCATCCTCATTATATCGGGATTCGTTGTAATCGGTGATATTTGAGGAAATCACCTGGGCTGTTTGCCTGTCGGCAAATATTTGGTTTTGAATATCCGCAGTTATGCACCAATTTCAAATTGATATATCTGTACGTCTATTTTTATAGAGTGAGATATACCTTTCTGAAATTATGTCTACGACATTTACCTATATCAGTGGATGGTTAGGTAAGGAGCATTAAACAGCGGTGTAATTCTTCTTAACCATAAGTACAGTTTTCAACCTACGGCACACAGTGAATGAGTTATCAGACTCAAGGGACTTTTACAGAGTATTGTATGTTGTCCAGGGTCCATCAGGACAGAGGGGATGGTCCTCGTACTATATTCGGTTTACTTATGACTTCTCTAGTTTTTAGACAGGTGTTTCGTGGAAACACAGGGTCCGAATTTCGAGAAGTTATAGGTATTTGAATAGAGTAGAGAACCAGGTATAGCAAGTATCGGGATTCTTCGAAGAGATCGAAGATATAGATACTTGTGAATGGTATTCAGTTGATAGTAATGATAAAGAGATCTTGCTTCTCTTTCAGGTTACTCATAATTGGAAGTATTCCTAAGTTGAGTAACGCTGATCGGCCTCCTTCCATTTAGTTGACATGCGCTGGGGACAGCTGCATGATTTGAATCTGGTTCAATTAAATCAGTGCCTCTGTTCCTATATGGGATATAGAACAGTTCGTATCTTAACGATGTTAAGGTACGGGGAGTTGTCCGGCTTATGCTTAAAACCAGACTCTGGATAACTCAAAGGCACGTTTCTGTAATGGCTGTTTGTGGGTTGACCCAGGCTATGACGAGGGTTGATTTTCTACCATCTGGATGAACAATAGCGATATTGTTCTAGACTCGCCACAGTTTTATTAAAAATGGATTTTTTTCAGAAAACAGTAGTGGGAGTATGGTAGAACTGGAAGTGATTCCAGAACCACAAACGATTACTGAAGATTTGATAAGGAACCTAAAGATTCAATCTGGATTAACATTCCATTGGCCACTCCGCAGATATGGTGGGTAACTTCAGGCACCCGAGAGGTACTCCGGTAGCCTCAAGGACGGTGACAGGGAAGTTCTTGTTTACCCACAATAGCCATTGCTGTTGTTCCAGGTTACGAGACCCGGCGGGAGGATGAGTATAGCGTCGTTCTAAACCAGTTTTAGAAGTGTACGTCTATATGACTCTGCCAGAGGGTTGTCGTAGTCAGTGGGAGCAGCGGAAGCATTGGTGGACAGGTTGCTTATGTCTATTTATAGACTAGAGCAGATGTAGCGGAGATAGATCATCTATTTCTGATGTGACAGTCATAGGTTTGACGTCATCAGAATAGGGGATGGATCTGTTGAGAAGGTAGTAGGAAATGATATTCCTTTACTACGATCGGTTATACTTTGGTCGTCACACAGTGGTTTCTCCACAAAGGACTTGGACATTATATCAGACATACTGGTTACTAGATCTATGGTTTTAGATCTAGATTTGGGTGGTTTCTCAATCAGGGTACCTTGATAGCATTCTAAGAGTATTTAGAATGGACGACACCTAGCACGGTAGTATACCTGCAGGTGATGGAGTCACCCTCCCTAAAGGTGTCTTATAGACTAAAATAGAGAGGGATGTGCATGATTGGCAGATCACTTGCTTAGGCAATTGAGTCAATCATGAGATGTCAAGTACCACACCAGATGTTGTTCTTGCACTAGATGCAATAAGTTGATATTGATCCAATCCTGGAGAAACAGTCGGAAGCAGTTTTAGAACATAAGTGGCTGTTCTAGGGATATGATAACGAAAGTCCCACTCGGGAAACTGTTATCATTCCAGGCTTCCAAGGTGACATGGACGACAAGGAGGTTGTCAGAGTTATAGTTTTCCTTCTGATGAGGGGCAGTATTTTGGACAGGTGATCCAAGGCAATACTGAGGGAGGCATGGCGCGCAGGATACTGATTAAGTTCAGTTGACGATACAGTCTTAAGAAGTTTGGATTTGGAGTTCATTTATGAGCTTTGTCCCATCAGACATCCAGACACATTCTAAGACAGGTATTGCTCATTTCGGGAGATGGGTTTCTCCGCGAACATGAGATATAGAGAGACATAGAAAGAAACAACTAAGCGGATCCACTCACTGAGGCTATTCCTCGAACGCAATAGTTCCGCAAACGAGCTTTGTGAGACTGACTAGTAGAGGAGTTGGATGTTCGGTATCACACGGGCTGTGAGTATGCGACATCGCAATAATTAGCCTTGAGTGCAAGTGGGAGATTGTTGGAGATAGTGCCCTCAGAGTCAATTATTAGGTCACAGGTACGTGATTGTAATGATTGAGGGAGGACCTATCCCGGTAGGACAGTCTTACTCGAGATGATAGTATGCTATCTGGTTTACCTTTATCATCGTGTACTGCTTTAGGTGACATGACACGTCGCTATTACACGTTGATAGAGCCCCTAGGATTCTTGCTTGACCACCAGCAGTATGAGGGCGATCATATAAGTGGGAGCTGGGGGTCTACAAGCATATCCTTAAAGGTCCCTAGTCGTGGGAGTTTCGAGACCGGGCATCGATACTCCATTAGTAGACTAGTGTATACAGTCGAGACCCCGACGAGGGGCGGTGGCCGGTCTCACAAGCCACCGGTGTCAGTTGGATCACCTAAGATGTATACAGGTGCTCATTGGGTTATGAGTACACCGGACAGGACTCGCCGGGAACATGCTAGTTGGTCATATACCAGACGTCAGATGGCAGTTCCCTGGTGACATGTGTGCAGGTTAGTTCATCGACCTGGGGATCGTCATTTGTCTCGTGTGAGTTCCCACTGTACTTTGATTACTACCCTACCACGGCTCAAAGGAGTCGTGCAAACAGGTTTTAGTTGGGTACAGTCCCGAGCCACATGGAGGCAGTGAGCGTATCTTCAGGGGTTCGTCTCTCCCGGTATTGGGGGTGAGGTCGTGCTGTGTCTAGGAGAGCCATTACACAAAGTCCTTGGCCAAGGCAAGGAGATTTACTGGTAGGTATTCCAGTAGTATCTCAGGGTGTTCTGGGCTACACTCCGACACGACTTGTACCGCTTTTGGGGGTCTGACTTTTACCAACCCCCTAAGCCCGCCATGCGATGCTCATAGACGAACGGACCGGACTGCACGGATATTGTCACTGACAGGCTCAGTAGGGTGTCAGGATGAGTTTACTCATCGACGTCCCTTTTGGTCAATAGCTGGTGGCCCGTCACGTATTGGCTTATACCTCTGACGTGCTAGTGGTTAAATCCACAGCCATAGTATTGACGAGTCTTTAGAGTCCACCACACTTTCAGTTACTCAGCTTTCGGGCGAAACGCTGTAGAGGCCGTATGGAGATATGGCAGGGTCCGATCAGATACGTGCGGTATTGCACGGATCAGGATCGGGCGGTTTGTACTAGTAGCCGTATGGTTATATGGCAGGGTTCGATCAGATACGTGCGGTATTGCACGGATCAGGATCGAACGGATTTAACTAGCCGGCTTTGGCTTAAGCTGGTCTTAGTTTAGTACAGTGTAGATTTTGTCTCATTGCATTTGTATCCGGACGGAATACAGATGCGGGTGTGTATGCACAGTATTGGGGTTTTCCTGTAATTTATTACGGGACCAGTTTTCTGGAGTTTCCAGTTTGCATTTCGTTACGGCCGGTTTTCCTTTGTTCTTTCCCGGCCGGACTTTTTCGATGGAGGGGGTTATTTGCAGTTTTGCAAATAACACTTTGTGGGGGGGGGGGGGTTCTTGCAATTGTATTGATTATGATGGCTTTCATATCTTGCACCATTGACTTGCTTTTTATTGTGATTGAAAGGGTATGGGTTGAATAGTAGAACAAGCATGGTTCATGTTTGTTTGTGGTCACCTCTTCGCTTCTCCTACACTCACCTCCCTTCTAGCTTCATATGGTTTTTTCTCCACCCTTTATTCTCACTTGATGATAAGTCTTTCATGGTTGTGAGAAGAAGAAGGGAGAGCTTCATTCATGAGAGTTTTCTTTCTTGATCTAGTTTTCATGCTAGAAAAATGCAAGCACCATTTTTCTAATCCTTGTTTTCTCCATCATCCTCATTGGCAACAACATAACCCCAAAGAGACAAGCATCTTCTACACTACATTCTACAGCATATCTTGAGCATGTCGAGTTGCCGGCTTCATGCTCGAGTTGCCTCGGTATTGAGGCGGGAGCCCGTAAAAGACGAAGGCGATGTGGTGCCCTTTCCGGCGAGGAGGCGACGAGGAGGAGAAGGACGGAGATCCCGCGAGGAGATCGGAGTGGAGATGAAGACCGGAGGACTTGGATCGTCGGTATACATCTCTTCCCTTTCTTATTAGTAGCGTAGACTAGTTAATGGTTCGATCCGGAGTTTAGTGCGCGGTGGTGCCGGTTTGCAAAGTCCGCAAAATTTAAGTTTATCACCGTTTCCGCATTCCGGCGTCGGATTGACGGCCGGGGCGCCGCCGTGCACTTACAGTAGTGAGATGGTATCAATCGATCATGGGGAGAATCACTGGAAAAGTACCAGGGTGATAAGGACGACTGAATGTCAGTGACAGGCATTGTCTTTACCCTTAGTAAAGGGACGGTATGTTGGAAGAGTTCCAAGCTAGATACCGTGGCATACTAGACGATAATGGCTGGATACATCGATACCAAAGATGCTACCAAAGCGGAAGTCTGGGTGTTTATTAGTTCATGAGATGAACTTCATTCCTACCATTGTGTGATAATGGAGTTCTGGTTTATGCCAAGGAACGCCCGTCCCATCAGTGATCCAGACATATTCTAAGGCAGTGTCACCTTATTATGGAGATGGTTGATCTCCAAGGGATCGAGGTCAGGAGAGTAGACTCAGAGGACAACACGGCGGATCCACTCACGAAGGCCATTTCCTAGAGAGAGACTAGTTATGGGATGGTTGAGTATGAGATACTACAACCACTGTTATCAGATGGCCCTAGTGCAAGTAGGAGATTGTTAGTTATATGTATGCCCTAGAGGCCATTACTATACATGAGATGTATATTGTAGTGGATGCTTGGACATATATAGGGAGGACTTTCTTGCTCAACATGATATTATGCTATCTTGTAACTCTTTACCTTAACGTGTATACTGATTGTCTCTTGTTACATGTTGGTAAGCCCTTAGGATGTGTACTTGACTACCTGGACTATGATGCGGATCATACTAGTGGAGACATGGTAGTCCATAAGTACATCCTTCAAGGTCCCTAGTCGTGGGTGTATCGAGACGGGGCATCGATATACCACAGTAGACTAGCGTATACCTTCTCGACCCATTCAGATGGGCGATGGATGATCCCATATCCATTGGTGTTTGACATCAGAGATGATATACGGGTGCTCATTGGAGACTGGGTACACTGGACAGACTCGCCGAGAACTCCTAGATGGTATTATACCTTATGTCAGATGGCAGTTCTCCGGTGACACTGGTACAGGTTAGTCTGTAGACCTGAGATCGTCATAGAGTCTTGTGTGATTCCCACTGTGCTTTGATTTCCACCATACCACGTCCAAGAGGGCGTGCAAAACGGTGGTTTTTGGATACAGTCCCGAGTCACATGGAGGCAATGAGCGATAGGATGGGTTTCGTCTCTCCCGGTATTGGGGGTTGATGTTGCGCTATGCTCGATTGGCCATAACTGGGAAGTCCCTGGCCAGGGCTGGTTTAGAGATTTACTGGTAACTTTTACCTGTAGTTTCTCGACCCGTTATGATCCTTATATCGGCATGACTTATCGGTTATTGGGATCTGATGTTTACCACCCCTAAACTTGATATGCGACATATCAGACGAGGAGACCGGACTGTACGGTAGTGTCACTGTCAGGCTTTTGCAGGAGTTGGAGCGGGCTTGCTTGCTGATCTTCTGATCGCTCAATACCAGGGTAGCCGTTACGTCCAGCTAGTACCGCTGACGGCTTGTGGGTGCTTGATATGATCATCACCTACTGTCGGCGTATTGACGAGTCTTTAGAGTCCTACATAGAGGTTTTACTGGCTCAGGCAAAATGAGATAGGAGCGCATATGTGATATGTGCGGGACCGAGAATAATGCTTGTATATGATACCGTATTCTATTCTCGCGATATATGTGTCGATCGGTTATATGTGATATAACCAAGTTATGGAATCAAGGGTTGATTCGATAAGTCGATAAATTGAATGTTAGTCGGTTATATGTGATATAACCGAATTATTAAGTCAGGTGTTGATTTAATAATTTAGTGTATAATTGTATATGTGATATACTAATTTTCATTAACTAACATTGGTTCACTTAAGCATTGATTTTTTCACACTTGTGCACAACTTGATATATATATGTGATATATATATTTTTTTGTGTTTACTATTCGTATCATGGTTGTTGATACACTTGACATGGGTGTATAAGACATACACCATTCTAATTTTAGTGGAGGGGTTATTGTATTTAAGGTAAATCTAAATTGTTTGAATTTGTTAAGTGCATGAAGCTTGTAGAAGCTTTTAGTGCTTTGACAAATTCAACTCAATTTGTTTTACATATGATATTTAGTTAACCCAACCACTATTATTAGCCATGGTTATGTCTCTACATGAGTTAAGTATATGATACTCACTCACCATGGTTAGTTCACCCTCTCTCTTGATCATTATCCTTTCTCATTTTGAGCTCATCTTCTTCCTTCTTCACTTTCACTCTAGGGTTTGATAAAGAGAGAGATACAAAGTGAGAAAAGAAATTCTAAAGTGTACCCATTTCCTATCTCACCATCCTCTACTAGACTAGCACTTTAGTTTAGGGTGTTTGCTTCACTAATTCTTTGATTAGTGAAGTAGAAGCTTAAGTCCGTATTCCCTCGACGTAGATCATCTTCGGCCTCGAAGACTTCAAGCAATACCGTTGCAATTTTCTCATGGAGCCGTCCGAGAGTCTGGTAGTCCGATGATCGCAGCGAATGGACTACATCAAGGAGCTTTAGAAGTGAAGGACCGATCTACAAAGATTGTATTTCGTATTCACTTAGGGTTAAAGAGTTTAACTTGCATAGTTTTCGCCTAATCTCTGGTTAATGATCTTGCTTAGGGTTATTCGGCACGGCTAAAATTTTAATCCGGCATGGTTGATGCCTTGTAGAGCCTCATTAGAGTGCCTAGTAACCCTACATTAAAAAGTTCGAACGGATATCAATAACTCACTTTTTCCCCTGTCGGAAATTTTTTCAAAAGTTGGATTTTTTCTCGAGTTTGAAACTTTCGGAAAATCATGCAAGTAACGCGGTAGACCCTCTAGAAGAACAAAAACCTTAACTTGATTATGTAACTCCGCGTTGAGCTATTTGGGAAATCTTGGGTATTTGATTATTTGATCGGAAAGTTTAAAACTGTCTTTTTATCTGGAATGTGATACAATATTTGGAATCCATAGGTAGTTATGAGATAACTAATTTGAATGTTATAAATCTAACAGTTTAGTCTCAGATGATCGGTTGCCACGGGATTTTGATGCGATCAAAAGTCCGTCGCACTCACGTAGCGTACACGGATACTCGCCGGGTAAACTTAATAGATAACCACGTCCCATAGCCCCGACCAAGTGAGTTTAGGAGAACCCTGTCACCAAAAGCATTCGTTCGGGTGCTTGCGGCAGCGGTGTTCCTCCTTAGTGCACTTCGTCGACGGCATCCGGGGGTGCGGCCGTCTACTAAAGTTTGCGATGAGCATTCGATCAGGATGTCCGGAATCTTGTTGAATTTCCCGACTTGATATTGAAAAGAGTTTTCGATAATGAGACTAAAATGCGGGGTTTATAATTGTTACGCATGCGATGTCTAAGGAATTCATTTGGTTAGGCATGCGATGTCTAAGGAGGTTGCAGATTCCAACTGTTGTAGTTTTATACTTTCTTTTCTGTGACAGTAAGCGTAGTATGTGGTGTATCGCCGGCTTCGTTGCTATACATCAACGACAATCGCGATACGCATACTTGCTTACGTTGATGATATGAGATATTATGTGTTGCTGTGATATGTTATATTGGATCGTCGCATTCTGAATAGCCGGGGGTTTTATGTGAGATGAGAGTTTTTCTTCTTCATTCATGTAAAATTCATTTGTATGTAATATTCTTTTATTGGGGCACTTCCGGGCTAAGGATAATGTCACCATTGTATATTATTTACTTTTCCGCATTAGGTTGACCCAAGCGGGGAGCAGAAGTAACCGGGTTCTAGGGTCCCGTGGGAGACCATCTCGAGGAGTCGAGACCGGGTCTCCTAACCCTAAAATTGGCAGTGTTGCTTGCCGCTCTCGTAGGGGTCTAGGGATGTGGGTTTGGCTATTCATCGCGACGGTGGAATCCGTGTTTTATACAGGCTCGTATTAAAACACGGACCTCCTAGTATATCCAATATTTCATATATGTTCTTCTGCTGCAATGTTCTGTGATGAGATCATATTACTGCCTGAGATGAATGTTTATATTATGTATATGAGATATATGTTATATTGCAGATTTCGTTTCAAATGTGATGCTTGTGAAGCATAATAAAATGGGACTTCATTAATGAGATTAATGAAAACTAAAAGAAACCTAAAGATGTTGTAGAAACTTGTTTAAAAACTGGTAGCTGTAGTTCTTGCTTTGCATAGCGGTATTCCTTGTAGAATATCCCGCACCTTATTCTATAAGGAAAGAGCCGAGATCCCTTCACCGGGAGTGACCTCTTTAGCGAAACTAGCAGATGCTACAAACTCGGTTTGTATTTTGATTGTTTCTATGGGTTTTGCTTTGCATAGTGGTATTTGTGAAATATCCTGCACCTTATTCGATAAGGAAAGAGCCGAGATCCCTTCACCGGGAGTGACCTCTTTACCAAAACTAGAAAAGGCCTAAAAGACATTCCAATTAAAACCACTCGATTCTACGACGATATCAAGTTCATTACGCAAAGGGTTTTCTTAAAAACTTGTCGTAGCCCTCCGTCATTTCAGATAAGTCCTACTTAGTTTTCGTGCTACGTTTGTTGACCTCCGTCAAGGCGTAGTGTGCGGTAGTTAACTAGTATTTATCTGTTAATGCATATGTTGCAGATTGTTTTAGGGTAGTCGTGCGGCCTTGTTGACCTCCGTCAAGGGTCGTGCGGGTGGGTTTAATTCAATCAGGAAATTACGGGTAGAACTTGATTAGCAGCCTATGGTTTGTTGACCTCCGTCAAGGCCATAGGACGCTAGGGGTAAAATATTATTGGGAATTTCAAGAGTTGAAATTTGCAACGAGATTGCGTACCTTCTATGAGATAGTTGGATCCCGATACCTGTTGCGAGTAAGAGTTACTCCTAGGAGAGTTTTACATATTACAATTAGCCGATCAAGTAGGTGTCTAGAAAGGTGTTAATGAGGTTACTCCCCTGGGAAAATGAGGTTTATTTTAATTAGGTCCGTGCGAAAGCACGGGGAACCTTCCTCAAAGTACCGGCACTGGCCTGGCTGAATGATTGGCGAACTTGTAGCGTGTAATTAATCCCGGCTAGTCTATCCTTTTAGGGTTTGAAGGAAAAATTGACTAAAACAGTGGGAACCATCCTGATTAGATAAATTGATAACCAATCTAATCTTGTAAAAGCGCACGCTGAGTGTTTTCTTCTCTCTCTCTCCAGGCAGCGACCATGTCTCGCCTTAATCAAGATAATAATACGGATGTATTGACCGAACCCGCTTGTTATACTGCGCTAGAGAACGTTGGTCCCGCTCCAACTTATAATTGTTATATGACAGAGCAGGAAATAGGGGATTACCAGAATTCCCGTGCCGCCCAAACGAAGAAAGTGCATGTTGATGCATCATCTTCGGGTATGTTCATTACAGAGAACTGTTTCTCAGTATCCTTTACGTCCTGGGTATGAGATACCGGATCAGGTACCCGCATATGTAATCTGTTACATGGGCTACAGAAAGGTAGAGAACTGAGAACGGGTGATAAGTTTCATGAGACAGAAAAATGGTGCATGTGTTGCAGCCAAGTCTGCTGGTCACTATCACCCTGTATTACCAGAATACATTGATTCTGAACAAATATTATTAGATACCGAACCTGATATACAACATCATATCAGTCTCTTTATTAGTAAAGAAAGGATATAATTTTGTATGGTTGGATAATGTTTTGAACATTTCCTATATCAAGAGTTGATTGGTTCAGGCACGTTATCTAAAAGCATAAACATTCTAAATCAAACCACAGTTCTTAGTATACAGAACACACACAAGAGGATGAGTTCTGAAATGAACGAATCCTTCTTGAGGCATTGTAGACTAGGTCATATCAATGTGACCCGACTAGCTGAAGTTACATTTAGATGCATATTTAAATTAGTTTGAATTTACATCTTGTCAAACTTGTTGGTCATGTCACAAAGATAAGATGACGACAACTCTGTTTATTGGAAACAGAGAAAGAGTTAGTAAACTCTTGGGATTGATACATGATGATGTATGTAAGGTCCCCTGTCTATACATGCCAGGACTGGTTCTTTGTACTTTATTATATTCACTGATGGTCTCTCAAGATTCGCATATGTGTTCCTGTTGAAACATAAGTCTGAACGTTTTGAGAAATTCAATGAATATGAGTTAAAAGTAGAGAACCAAAACGAGTATAAGTATTATTTCCTTTGATGAGATCAAGGAGGAGAATACTTGAGCATGGGATTCTTTGACTATTCTAAAGGAGAATGAGATTCTCTCTCAGCATTACTCCTCCGTATACACCACAGCACCTCAGTGTATCGGGGCGGAGCAATCACACCCTATGTGATATGGTGCGCTCTATGATGAGTTCTACTGAGTTTCCTATTTCCTTTTGGGAGTTATGCACTTGAGAAGCTGCATACCTATTGAATAGGGTTCCAATCAAATCAGTTTCCTACCACTTCATATGTGATATGGAATGGGAAGAGCCCATATCTTATGTATGTTAAGATTTAGGGTTGTCCAAGTCTATGTCTAAAAGCATAATTCGGACAAGCTCAAGACAAAGTCTGTTCTGTAGAAGTTTATTGGATATCCCAAGCATTCGCAAGGGAATATCTTTTACCTAACCGAAGAACAAAAGATGTCTTGTTTCTCAACATGCCACCTTTGTGAAAGGGAATTTCTTGTGAAGAAATTAGTGGTCATGAAGTAGAACTGGAAACAGTTCCATCTATACGTACCGCAGCTGATGATTTGGTAGAACCGAAGGATTCAATAGTTTCTAACGAACATCAGCCTCTCCGCCGATCTAGTAGGGTTCCTCATCCACCTAAGAGATACTTCGGTTTCTCTATGACAGTGGGAGCGAGGATTGCATCATGAGATGATGACCCAACTTATTTCGAGCTGGCCATCAGGAGTGGGACTCTGTAAGAATGGCTGGATGCTTAGCGATCTGAGATGGAATCATTATACACCAACAAAGTATGGACTTTGGTTGCTTTATCTGAAGCGTTAAATCCCCATCAGGAGCAAGTATATCTTGAGAAGATTACTTGGTGTACATGGAAAAGTTAAGACTTTCAAAGGTATGCTTAAGTCCATCCATATCCTACTTGCCATTGCTACATACCATGACTACGATATCTGGTGGTTGGGAGTCATGACTGCTTTTCTAAATGATGATTTAGAAGAGAGCATCTATAAGTACATAGCCAGAGGGCTTCGCAAATAGTGGGAGCAGCGGAAACGTGTGCAAGATGTTTTATGTGATAAAGCAAGCATCGCGGAGTTGGAACGTTTGTTTTGATGTGGTAGTCAAAGAGTTTGACTTCATCAAAATGGTTGATGAACCTTGTATATACAAAAAGGTAGTAGGGAGTATGGTAATGATCCTCGTAGAGTACGTGGATGACATACTCTTGATAGGGAAGGAGTTTCATATGCTACGCTCGGTCAATCTCCGCTTATCACAAGGATTCTCCATAAGGATCAAAGTGATACCTCCTAAATCCTGGGTTTTGATCTATGAGATAGATATAATTGGATGTTTGGATTCTCACTAGTTGTAGTGAGATGGTGTCAATCGATCCTGGGGAGAATCACTGGAATAGGTTCCAGGGTGATAAGGACGACTGAATGTCAGTCGCATGCATTGTCTTTACCCTCAGTGTAGGGACTGTATGTTGGAAGAGTTCCAAGCTATATACCGTGACTTACTAGACCATCAAAGGCAAGATACATCGTTACCAAGGATGCTACCAAAGAGGCAGTCTGGATATATAAGTTCATGAGATGAACTTCGTTCCTACCATTGTGTGACAATGGAGTTATGGCTTATGCCAAGGAACCTCCATCCCATCTGAAATCAAGATATAATTCTTAGGCAGTATCACCTGATCAAGGAGATGGTTGATCTCCAGGGAGATCGAGGTTAGGAGAGTAGACACAGAGGACAACGGCGCGGATCCACTCACAAAGGCCTTTTTCCCAGTAGAGACTTTATATGGGATGGTTGAGTATGAGATACTTCAACCGCAGCTAATTGTTGGGTATGTGATACCACAACAGATGGCCCTAGTACAAGTGGGAGATTGTTAGTTATATGTATGCCCTATAGGCCATTACTGTACATACGATGTATATTGTAGTGGATGCTTGGACATATATAGGGAGGACTTTCTTGCTCGACATGATAGTACGCTATCTGGTTACTCTTTATCTTAACATGTACTCTGATTTTCTCTATGTTACATGTTGATAAAGCCCTTAGGATGAGTACTTGACTACCAGGGCTATGATGTAGATCATACTAGTGAGGACAGTGTAGTCGCCAAGTACATCCTTCAAATGTTCCTAGTCGTGGGAGTACCGAGACAAGGCATCGATACTCCAGAGTAGACTAGCGTATGCGCTTCTTGACCCATATGATGGGCAATGGATGATCTCATATCCATTGGTGTTTGATATCAGACAAGGTATACAGGTGCTCAGTGGAGACTGGGTAAGCTGGACGGACTCGCCAAGAACTCCCAGATGGTATTATACATCACGTCAGATGGCAGTTCTCTGGTGACACTGGTACAGAGTAGTCTGTAAACCCGAGATCGTCATAGAGTCTTGTGTGATTCCCACAGTGCTTTGATTTCCATCATACCATATCCAAGAGGGCGTGCAAAAAGGTGTCTTTTGGGTACAGTCCCGAATCACATGGAGGCAATGAGCGATAGGAAGGGATTCGTCTCTCCCAGTATAGGGTGTTGATGTTGCGCTGTGTTCGATTGGCTATAACTGGAAATCCCTGGCCAGGGTTGCTGAGATTTACTGGTAAGTATTATCAGTAGTTTCTCGAACTGTTATAGACCTCAGATCGACACGACTTATCAAGCTACTGGGGTCTGACGTATACTACCCCTAGGCGAGCTATGCGACATATCAGACGAAGAGACCGGACTGTATGGGAGTGTTACTGACTGGATTCACAGGAGAATGTACAGGCTTGCTTGTTGATCTTCTGAGCGCTCAATACCTGGGTGGCTGTTACGTTTAGCTGACCGCTTGCAGCTTGTGTGTGTTTGATATGATCATCACCTACTGCCGGCGTATTGACGATTCTTTAGAGTCCTACACAGATGTTTCTTGGCTCAGGTAAAACGGAGTAGAAGCACATATATGATATATGCGGGACAGAGAACAATACGTGTATGTGATACCGTATTAGATTCTCACGATATGAGATATCGGCCAGGTATATGCGATATAGCCGGGTCATCGGATTAAGTATTGATTCGATGAACAGATACAGATTATATTAGACGGTTATTTATGAAATAGCCGGATTATCGGATCAAGTGTTGATTCGATAATTTAATGTATAATTATATATTTGATATATTAAATTACATTAACTGATATAAGCTCACTAAAAGATTCTTTTTCTCACTCGGGTAATTCATTGATATATATGTGATATATGTTAATAATATTATTTTATTTTGTTACAATAAATATTATATATGTGATATATAATATTGTAACATGTTATGGTTATAAATGCAACATGTTTTGTGCAGTTTAATTGAGGTTAGGGTTTGGATTAGGGTTAAGTTTTCATGAAGCTTTCAAGAAGCTTCTTGAAGCTTTCAAGAAGCTTCTTGAAGCATTGACTTTGACTTGGATATTTTGCATAGATATTTCCTTCACCCAACCCAACCCTTTACCCTAGTTAAATCTCTATATGGGTTAAGTCTTCATACTTAACCCATGGTTGCAATTCTAACCACACTAGAGTTTCATTATTCATCACAAAAGGATTCTTCTTCTTCTTCCTTGAGTTCTTGATGAAAATGCTTTCTAGCTTTTTCATTAGTGATGAAAATGAGTGAGTTAAAGAAAACAAATGAGAGCTAAATTCCTACTTCATCTTCCTAATCTATCCTTGCCATTTAGATTAGGGTGTTCACTTCATTTAGTGAGTGAGAGCTTGTGTTAAAGAAACTTCAAGGTAGATCATCTTAGTTATCGAAGATCGGATGCAAGCTTGCATCTTTCTTTTCATGGAGCCTCTCTAGAGTCCGGATACTCGATGATCGCGGCGAAGGGACCTCAACACGGAGCTTTAGAAGTGAAGGACCGGACTACAAAGGTTGTAATCCCAAACTCTTAGATGTTAAAGTGTTTAACATGCTTTGTTTCGCCTAATCTCTAATTTAAAGATCTTGGTTAGGGTTGTTCAGCACGTCTAAATTTTAAATCGGGCATGGTTGATACCTTATAGACCCTTGTGAGAGTACCTAGTAACCATACAGTTTTCTGGTGACATGGGGACGTATCGATGTAGTGTTGTGTTGTGACCCCTCGTTTGAGACGAGTGTGCGGTTTTGTACTGGATGATCGGGCCATTGTTAGAGGCTGCCTGTTGGGAGAGGACTGTTGATGTATGTTGGGGTAAAAATTTACACCCCGGTTGACCAAGTCAAAATCAAAGTCAACCCCAAGCCAAGTAGGCCCAAGCCCAGATCCAGTGGGCACACGCCCGGGTCGAGCCCGAACTTGAAGCGGCCGGCCTCCCACCGCACCAAGATAAAAATTTTGTAATAAACAATTTTGTTGTTTTTCTTTTATTTTTATTTTATGGACAAATGTAAGAAAAATAGGCATAAAGCCAATTTTTTGTAAAGCCCATGGTTTATGTGCAAAAAGAAATGGCACATGAGCCATGGCATAGGCAAAATGCCATTTTGTGAAGCCCAAGGGGCTATGTGTAAAGTGTATGGCCTATAAAGGCAAAGATAATGAAATATCTAAACAACTTTTTTTCTCTCTATAAAAATTTTGCAGATCTGAGATCTTTTTCTTCTTCTTCAAGGTTCCAAAACCCTCTTCTTTCTCTTGAATTAAATCAAGAGTTTTACTCTTCTTTTTATAGAACAAATTAGTTTTTCACCACAAAACCAACAAAAGGGAACTTGGATCTATCATTAGATCTCAAAAAGAAGAGATTTTTAGATCTCACATCTCTTGAGCCAGCCAACAGAGGAGGAAGAAGAAGAACCTATTTCCCCAACCAAGACATTTTCCTTTTTTCAGGAGTTTAACTCCACGGTTTCTGGGGCTAAAAGCCATCTTTTCCTCGCCGGCGCGCTAGCGCTCGAGCGCAAAGCACCTACGTGCCGACACGTGGCTCATTTGCGCTCCAGCGCACTGCGCGCGAGCGCAAAGCCCCCACGTACCGACACATGGCGCGCGCGCTTGCACTCCAGCGCGCAGCGCTCATGCGCAAAGCGCCCACGTGCCAACACGTGGCGCGCGCACTTGTGCTCCAGCGCGCAGCGCTCATGCGCAAAGCGCCCACGTGCCGACACGTGGCGTGCACGCGTTTGCGCTCCAGCGCGCAGCGCTCATGCGCAAAGCGCCCACGTGCCGACACGTGGCACGCTTGCGCCTGAGCGCACAGCACCTAAGCGCACAGCGCTCA
This sequence comes from Agapanthus africanus, assembly GCA_030015575.1. NCBI lineage: Eukaryota > Viridiplantae > Streptophyta > Magnoliopsida > Asparagales > Amaryllidaceae > Agapanthus > Agapanthus africanus. The sequence continues at coordinate 364,581,237 of JASDDO010000001.1, read as the reverse complement.
AGGCGCTGGCCCCACGCATCCCTTGGATGCCTTTTCCCCCTCTTTTTGTGTACATACATACATATACACATATGTATACAAATTTATACACACACGTACTCCACGACACTGTCCCTGTTAGAAAAAAATTTCTAACGGGGCGCTGCCCCGCACCCCGCAAGGGGGCTGCTAGCCCCCTTGACCCCCAGCCCGCTATCCGGATAACGAGGCCCCGTAAAAACTCTGCGTGGCTCCCGATATATCCAAACCCCCCTTTCAGAACAGAACACACGTACACTGCACATTGAGTTCACATGACCAGTTTAACCCGTTAATCGGAGGTTCCCTCGCCCCAAAGGCGAGGGGTAATTAACGGCAGCTTAGTCCGCGGCTGCCGGAGATTCGGATCGCCACAATCATTAAACCCCAGCCTACCCTAGGCAGGGGGAATCTATAGTACGCCTGAGACGCGTGCGCGTATTCCCATCTCAATAGGGTGACAAAAAACACCCTACAGATTCTGGCACGCCCGGTGGGACCAATCTCCCCTCCCATATTTCGGGTTAAAACGTTCATGTGAACTCAATCAATATACATATCGATTGCCTATACTGAAATGATGTTTTTTTCTTCCGTGCAGCAATCAACTTTCGACAACAATGTCTCCCCAGACGAATTCAGCTTCCAACGTGACCCCGATTCCGTACGTGGTCAAGATCAACGCTCGTGTGGTTCTCCCCGCAAGCCTCAGTCGACAGTGGGAAGAACCGCCCCGCCAGTTTGGCTCCGTCATCATCTACCCTGCCGGAAGCGCTCATCTGGCGGAAATCCCGGTGGAACAGGTGGCCAAGCCGGTCCCAAGGGGCAGGAGGCCGAATGTCGTGATCGCCAAGGCACCACAACCGAAACTCAAGACAGCGTGTGAACGATTCTCTGGTGCTCCAGCGGGGGGCAAGACCTCCGGTACAAAAGGCAACATCCAATGTTGCGGACGAGCTCAGGCGATTACTCCAACAAATGCATAATCGAGCGTATCTCCAAGGCCCTCCATCGCCCGGTCTGCGACGTCTTCCCAAAGAGCTGAAGTTTGCCAGGTGCTTAGAACAGAAAAGTTAAGGCAGAAGCGGCTCAGGTATCGAGCCAACAAGAGGGCCAAGGCTTCAGCCAAATGGAATCGTGTGAAGTTCCAACTGCAGGGTTGCCCCGCGACGACGGCTGAGTCGGACGTGAGAATCAGCAATTCCTTCGAGCCTCTGAAGTGGGTTCAGAAAAATGCCATGACCGCTAGAATTAAGAAGACAGCGGTCCGAACAATGTTGCAAAGAGACGTGTCCCGGCCCCAACAGAAAAGGTATGACACTGTCTCTTCAAGAGTCTATCAGGCGCTCTGTGCCGCACGAAAGCAGCGGGGCAAATCCAGAAAAGAAGCGCCATCACCATTCAAGAACCTGGTTAGGCTAGCCGTCTTCAATCGATTACCAGCTACCGAAGCAAGGGGGTCAAGACAGCGATCCGTGAAATCAGCTTCCAATGATAGAAAGACGGCCGGATACATCATCCATACGGTCTATATGGCGGGCGGCCGCCCCAGCGACAACCTTCGCAGCAAAAGCAAGGATGGGGCCACCACATCCCAAGCCCAATCTAGCTTGAATGTGGTCGCCGCCGCTCAAGAACAGCCGCCCCCGCTGGATGAAGAAAACCCTCTCGATGAGGATGATAGGGAGAAAGACCCCTCGGTCCATGAAGAGTCAAGCTCGGACAGCGAGGAGGAGCCGACTTTCCGCCCCAGGACTGCGGAGCAAGAGCTGCTTCAAGAGCTTCGAAAACAGCTCAGGAGCAAAGATAAAGAGATGGCCAAGCTCTATTCGAAGATTGACGACTTAACGAACGTGGTGATGCAGCTTACGGCTCAAATCGCTCGAGCGCCTCCCAACCAAGCATAAGCCACTACTAATCAGCCGGGTGATGACAATCCGAGGCAGCCAATGCCTGTTCCTTTAGGACCAAGACTGGTCGAGCCGTATGAAAGCCGGCCACATTCCGCTTCTGGGGACACCTTGGCCCCAGATAATACTATCCCGCTAACACAGGATCGGATAATGGATTTGGTCACCAGCAAGGTTAAAACATTGGTGGCCGAAGCTGAAGCTCAGAAAGAAATCGGCAGTAGCGGGCGGCCATATCCCGCGCAGTACGATCTGATTGAGTTCCCAAGCGGCTACGTTATTCCTAAGTTCAGAAGATTTGATGGAACGGGGAATGCAAATCAGCACGTCGCCCACTTCAAAGCATCGTGCGGAAATACAGGAGGCAATGACGAGCTCCTTCTTCGTCAGTTTGTCAATAGCCTGACCGGCGTCGCCTTCGACTGGTATGCGAGTATACCGGACGGGTCCGTCATTACCTTTGCCCAAATGGAGTCCCTGTTTCGGCAAAGGTTCATGAGTGTCAGTGATAAAATCTCCATTGCCGACCATGTGAGGACCAAGCCGGGGAAGAATGAAAGCAACACCGACTTTATTGCCCGATGGCGTAAACTCACGGTCAAGTGCGAACCACATCTGGAGCAGGACCAGTCTGTCAGCCTTCTCAATGGGAACCTCTGTTGGACATAGTGCCCTCAGAGTCAATTATTAGGTCACAGGTACGTGATTGCAATGATTGATGGAGGACCTATCCCGGTAGGACAATCTTACTCGAGATGATAGTATGCTATCTGGTTTACCTTTATCATCGTGTAATGTTTTAGGTGACCTGACAAGTTGCTATTACACGTTGATAGAGCCCCTAGGATTCTTGCTTGACCACCAGCAGTATGAGGGCGATCATATAAGTGGGAGCTGGGGTCTATAAGCATATCCTTAAATGGTCCCTAGTCGTGTGAGTTTCGAGACAGGGCATCGATACTCCAGAGTAGACTAGTGTATACAGTCGAGACCCCGACGAGGGGCGGTGGCTGGTCTCACAAGCCACAGGTGTCAGTTGGTTCACCTAAGATGTATACAGGTGCTCATTGGGTTATGAGTACACCGGACAGGACTCGCCGGGAACATGCTAGTTGGTCATATACCAGACGTCAGATGGCAGTTCCCTGGTGACATGCGTACAGGTTAGTTCATCGACCTGGGGATCGTCATTTGTCTCATGTGAGTTCCCACTGTACTTTGATTACTACCCTACCACGGCACAAAGGAGTCGTGCAAACAGGTTTTAGTTGGGTACAGTCCCGAGCCACATGGAGGCAGTGAGCGTATCTTCAGGGGTTCGTCTCTCCCGGTATTGGGGGTGAGGTCGTGCAGTGTCTAGGAGAGCCATTACATGAAGCCCTCGGCCGAGGCAAGGAGATTTACTGGTAGGTATTCCAGTAGTATCTCAGGGTGTTCTGGGCTACACTCCGACACGACTTGTACCGCTTTTGGGGGTCTGACTTTTACCAACCCCCTAGGCCCGCCATGCGATGCTCATAGACGAACGGACCGGACTGTACGGATATTGTCACTGACAGGCTCAGTAGGGTTGTCAGGCTGAGTTCGCTCACAGACGTCCCTTTTAGTCAATACCTGGTAGCCCGTTACGTATTGGCTTATACCTCTGACGTGCTAGTGGTTAAATCCACAACCATGGTGTTGACGAGTCTTTAGAGTCCCCCACATTCAGTTACTCAGCTTTCGGGCGAAAGGTTGTAGAGGCCGTATGGAGATATGGCAGCGTCCGATCAGATACGTGCGGTATTGCACGGATCAGGATCGGACAGTTTGTACTATAGGCCATATGGATATATGGCAGGGTTCGATCAGATACGTGCGGTATTGCACGGATCAGGATCGAACGGATATTACTAGCCGGCTTTGGTTTAAGCCGGATCCTAGTATAGTACAGTATAGATTTTGTCTCATTGCATTTGTATTTCGGTCGGAATACAAATGCGGGTGTGTATGCACAGTATCGGGGTTTTCCTGTAATTTATTACGGGACCAGTTTTCTGGAGTTGCCAGTTTGCTTTCCGTTTCGGCCGATTTCCTTTGTATCGTTCATTGGCCGAAGATTGGTGGAGGAGGGCTTATTTGCATTGTTGCAAATAAGTATTTGTGAAGGGGGTCTTTGCTTATTGTTGTATCATGATTGTCTCCCTCATGGTATTCTATCTCATTCTCTCCCTCCCTCACTTGAGATGGCCGGCCATGTATAGGAGGGGGCTGCCCATATTGTTGGAGTGGGATTGGTTGTTCATTTCATGCACCAAAATTCTCCAAGCTCCTCCATATACTTCTTGTTTTCATCCCTCCACCAAAAGGCAATTCCGATAACCCCAAATGAGACACAAGCCTCTACATGATATTCTACAGTAAATCTTGGGCACGTCGAGTAGCCGGCTTCGTGCCCGAGTTGCCTCGGCATTGAGGTGGGAGCCCGTAAAAGAAGTAGGCGATGTGGTGCACTTCCGGCGACGAGGAGGAGACGGGACATTCCGAAGGAGATCGGGACGATGACGAGAAGACCGGAGGACTTGGATCGTCGGTATATCTCTTTCCCATCTTATAGTTAGCTAGGACTAGTTAATGGTTCGATCCGGGTATTAGTGCGCGGCGGTTTGCCAGTTCAAGTAAAATTTAAGTTTATCACCGCTTCCGCATTTGGCCGTCGGATTGACGGCCGAGGCGCCGCCGTGCACTTACAGTGGTATCAGAGCCAGGTTATTAACTTAGTCTAGCTTGGTTTAATGTGTTTTGCATTTCCGATCGACCAAAATTCCAAAATCTACATTTTTGCTTGCATCAGTTTTCTGTTGAAATTTTTTGGTCTCCAAAAATTTTTCAGGTTGTATAAAATTGATGTACTGGAGATTATAAGAGTTCTGTAAAAATTCGATGCAACAACTCTACAGTAGGAGCGCGGAACCGCGGCCAAACACCCCTTTGGGCCGCGGTTCCGCCGCACACTGTTGGGATCCCTGCACCAAATTTCTACAGTATCTTTCTGGGGTTAAAATTGGGGTTTTGGAATATTAAAATTGGGCCCAGAATTTCTGTGAGTGCTACAGTATTGCTTGGGGGCCCACTTGTTAATTTTTGATCGATCGGATATTTTAAACACATTATTTCACAGTATTTACATTATATCTGCGACCGTGAATGTCACTCAATCGGTAAATCCGGTCTAACTGCTATAGCCCGGTTAGACGGATTTGCGAACGTGACTTTCACGTTGATGTTCTGTTTTTGCTGTGATGTTGCGGATCGGTCGTGGGGATAGCCTGGATGCAATGCTAGTACAGTTGTGGTTGTATTATGTACATTTGTTTTTGCGGGGCGAGCGTCCGACATGTGGACTGCCGTCACTGCCTGTTTGTATTATTATTTTGGGGCACGACCTGGTTGCGGTCGATGTTCCCGTTGTATGTATATTTTACTTTCTGTACTAGGATTGCCCCGCGGAGGGGTGCATGGATAGCCGGGTTCTAGAGGGCAACAAGCCCGCATCTCATGGCATTGAGACGGAGGGGGCTTCACTCTAGAATTGGCGGGCTATTCGCCGCACTCGTAGGGGGTACAGGTTGACCCAGGAGGGGTGCCCAAGTTGCCGGATTCCGTGAAGTGCTGGGTGGTCCATTCACGGTGCTGAAGGGGGCTGCCTCGCTTCAGGTTTTGGCGGGTGACTTGCCGCGCCCGTAGGTGTCTAGGATTTCATTGCACAGGCTATTCACACGACCAGGGGAACGTCGGGTTTCAGCGGCTCTGTGAAACCCGGGGATCCCAGATATCTGTATTGTTTCTGTGATGCTGTTCATTCTCTGTGATGTTGCATTTTATCACGCCTTGAGCGAATATAATATATTGGTATATATATTAGTAGATGTTGTATATGTTTTGCATCCGCGCTAGTCCAGTCCCCGCTCTGTCGTTAGTTAGCTAACCTAACGGGTAATGACGGGACCCAGTGGCGAATGCGGATGGCATATACGTACATCAGTATATTTTCTTTCTTTGTGGTGTGATCAATTGATGGGACTGCGTTGATTCGGATCAATGCAAGTTAAAAACAAACCTAATCTGATGTTGTTGGAACACTTTTCAAAAAGCTGTTATTGCAAGGACGTTAACTTTTGTTTTGCATCGTGATATTCAGTTAGAATATCCTGCTCCTCAGTCGACGAGGCAAGGGCCGAGATCCCTTCACCGGGAGTGACCCCTTGGACAAAAGTTTGCGTCAGGGCAATGACTTCACTATAGCCGATTACTTTTGCTTTGCACCGTGGTATTCATTTGGAATATCCTGCACCCCATTCTACGGGGAAAGAGCCGAGATCCCTTCACCGGGAGTGACCTCTTTAGCAACGGTTTTCGTCACTATATTTTTAAAAAAAGCTATCCGTTCCTTCAACGATATCAAGTTCTTTACGTTAAAGGTTTTCGCCAGAAACCATTCGTAGCCCTCCGTCGTTTCATATGGGTAGTCAATAGTATTCAAGCTGTGTTTGTTGGCCATAGTCAAGGCACAGTGTTTGGTAGCTGTTGGGTGTTCATATGCTGCATAGATAGATGCGTTGGTTTGGGACAGTCGTATAGCCTTGTTGGCCCTAGTCAAGGGCTTGTACGGTTGGGTTCAAATCAACCTGGATAATGACGGGTATAACTTGACATGTGACTTATGATTTGTTGGCCTTAGTCAAGGTCATAAGAGCATGGGGAAGAAATCACATCGGGAGTTTCAAAAGAACTGAAACTTGCCAGATATGCGCATACCTTCTGGAGTGTGATGACGTGAGCGGATTCCGTCACGTTATCATGCGGTGATAGTTGGATCCCGATTCCCACTGATGAGTTGGTTTACTCCTCGGCTGACCCCGACTAATTCTTCTTTCAGGTTTGGAGGAGAATTTGAGGTACAGTGGGAGGTTTCCTGATTAGATAAATTGGTAACCATTCTGATCTAGGTTAGAGTGCACGCTGAGTGTTTCTTTTCTCTCTCTCTCTGGCAGCGACCATTGACCCGACCCTAAGACTATGACTCAGTGACCAAGTTGACCGAACCTTCTATAACACTGGCTTTTGGGATTGTCAGAGTTGCAAACCTCATTGCCACTCCTACTTTTACCCTTTTCTCCAGGACACCCCGTATTACTACGAACGTCCACTTCCATTGGACAAAACCATTGTATGGTTAGATACGAACTCGAAGGAATTTATTCGAGGATGGTTTCCGGTTCTGGAGAAAACGGGTAGGATTATTCAGTTGTCTTTTCTTCTTTCCTTCTCTCAAGTTGTGAGTACTCCTTGGTTTAGGAGATAGTACACCTATTACGCAAATTGGATAGTCTTCTTCCAAACCATAGGCAGGTGCCGACCGGTAGGGAATGAAGAAAACCAATTAGCCTAACGATGGTGTACAGAAGGTATTAAGTTCAGACAAAGCAAGGGATTAGTAAGAGGGCAAAGTAAATTGCAACAGATATTCACGACCAAACCAAGTATTCCTTCGCCAATCCTAAATCACCTTTGTATTTCTCCAGGACACTCCGTATCACTACGAAGATCCACAGTTTATTGGATACTCTGTCGTATGGTTATATACGAACTCGAAAGGAACTTGTTCCAGTTCGGGGATGGATTCTGGTTCAGGAGAAATAGGAATAAGATTCATTCAGATGTCTTTTATCTTCACCTTCTCTCGCATTGCGAGTGTTCCTAGGATTAGGACAGTACACCCATTATGCTTATTGGATAGTCTTCTTCCAAACCATAGGCTGGTGCCGAACGGTAGGGAAGGAAGAAAACCATTAGGCCTAAAGGGGTGTGCAGAAGGTAAAGACTAAAGACATATGAAGGGATTTGGAGAGGTGGCAAAGAATTATACGGTTACAGTCGTGAATCTGGAAGAGGCATTACTAGGAATACCAGGATACCCCATCGAAACATTTCGATGTTTCAGTCTCACTGTGTACTGTTAAAGGAAAACTGATTTCCCGATTTGACACTTGCTCCAGGGTATATATTTACCAGGTATGATTCTCTCGTCTGTATGGTTTTACAGATGATGAGTGGGAGTAGGTTATTGGGAATTGGGTGATCATCCTCATTATATCGGGATTCGTTGTAATCGGTGATATTTGAGGAAGTCACCTGGGTAGTTTGCCGGTCGGCAAATATTTGGTTTTGAATATCCGCTGTTATGCACCAATTTCAAATTGATATATCTGTACGTCTATTTTCATAGAGTGAGACATACCTTTTTGAAATTATGTCGATGACATTTACCTATATCAGTGGATGATTAGGTAAGGAGCATTAAACAGCGGTGTAATTCTTCTTAACCATAAGTACAGTTTTCAACCTACGATACACAGTGAATGAGTTATCAGACTTAAGGGACTTATACAAGAGTATTGTATGTTGTCCAGGGTCCATCAGGACAGAGGGGTAGGTCCCCGTACTATATTCGGTTTACTTATGACTTCTCTAGTTTTTAGACAGGTGTTTCGTGGAAACACAGGGTCCGAATTTTGAGAAGTTATAGGTATTTGAATACAGTAGAGAACCAGGTGTAGCAAGTATCAGGATTCTTCAAAGAGATCGAAGATGTAGATACTTGTGAATGGTATTCAGTTGATAGTAATGATAAAGAGATCTTGCTTCTCTTTCAGGTTACTCATAATTGGAAGCATTCCTGAGTTGAGTAACGCTGATCAGACTTCTTCCATTTAGTTGACATGCACTGGAGATAGCTGCATGATTTGAATCTGGTTCAATTAAATCAGTGCCTCTGTTTCTATATTGGATATAGAACAGTTCATATCTTAACGATATTAAGGTACGGGGAGTTGTCCGGTTTATGCTTAAAACCAGACACTGGACAACTCAAGGCACGTTTCTGTAATGGCTGTTTGTGGGTTGACCCAGGCTATGACGCGGGCTGACTTTCTACCATCTGGATGAACAATAGCAATATTGTTCTAGACTCGCCACAGTTTTATTAAATGGACTTTTTCAAAAACAGAAGTGGGAGTATGGTAGAACTGGAAGTGATTCCAGAACCACAAACGATTACTGAAGATTTGATAGGAACCTAAAGATTCAATCTGGATTGACATTCTATTGGCCACTCCGCAGATAAGGTGGGTAACTTCAGGCACCCGAGAGGTACTACGGTAGCCTCAAGGACGGTGACAGGGAAGTTCTTGTTTACCCACAATTACCATTGCTGTTGTTCCAGGCTGCGAGACCCGGCGGGAGGATGAGTATAGCGTCGTTCTAAACTAGTTTTAGAAGTGTACGTCTATATGACTCTGCTAAGGGGTTGTCGTAGTCAGTGGGAGCAGCGGAAGCATTGGTGGACAGGTGGCTTATGTCTATTTATAGACTAAAGCAGATATAGCGGAGATAGATCACCCATTTCTGATGTGACAGTCATAGGTTTGACTTCATCAGAATAGGGGATGGATCTGTTGAGAAGGTAGTAGGGTATGATGTCATGGTATTTGGATGACATACGCTGAATAGGAAAAGAAACTCCTATACTACGATCGGTTATACTTTGGTCGTCACACAGTAGTTTCTCCATATGGGACTTGGACATTATATCAGACATACTGGTTACTAGATCTATGGTTTTAGATCTAGATTTGGGTGGTTTCCCAATCTGGGTACTTAGACAGCATTCTAAGAGTATTTAGAATGGACGACTCCTGGCACGGTAGTGTACCTGCAGGTGATGGAGTCACCCTCTCTAAAGGTGTCTTACAGACTAAAGGGGAGAGGGATGTGCATGATTGGCAGATCACTTGCTCAGGCAATTGAGTCAATCATGAGATGTCAAGTACCACACCAGACATTGTTCTTGCACTAGATGCAATAAGCTGACATTAATCTAATCCTGGAGAAACGGTAGGAAGCAGTTTTAGAACATAAGTGGATGTTCTAGGGATATGATAACGACAGCCTCATTCGGGAAACAGTTATCATTCCAGGCTTCCAAGGTGACATGGACGACAAGGAGGTTGTCAGAGCTATAGTTTTCCTTCTGATGAGGGGCAGTATTTTGGACAGGTGGTCCAAGGCAATACTGAGGGTGGCATGGCGCAGGATACTGATTGAGTTCAGTTGACGATACAGTCTAAGAAGTTTGGATTTGGAGTTCATTTATGAGCTAGGTCCCATCAGACATCCAGATATATTCTAAGACAGGTATTGCTCATTTCGGGAGATGGGTTTTCTCCGCGAACTTGAGATATAGAGAGACATAGAAAGAAACAACAAAGCGGATCCACTCACTAAGGCTATTCCTCGAATGCAATAGTTTCGCAAACGAGCTTTGTGAGACTGACTAGTAGAGGAGTTGGGTGTTCGGTATCACACGGGCTGTGAGTATGCGACATCGCAATAATTGGCCTTGAGTGCAAGTGGGAGATTGTTGGAGATAGTGCCCTTAGAGTCAATTATTAGGTCACAGGTACGTGATTGCAATGATTGATGGAGGACCTATCCCGGTAGGACAATCTTACTCGAGATGATAGTATGCTATCTGGTTTACCTTTGTCATCGTGTACTGTTTTAGGTGACCTGACAAGTTGCTATTACACGTTGATAGAGCCCCTAGGATTCCTGCTTGACCACCAGCAGTATGAGGGCGATCATATAACTGGGAGCTGGGGTCTATAAGCATATCCTTAAATGGTCCCTAGTCGTGTGAGTTTCGAGACAGGGCATCGATACTCCAGAGTAGACTAGTGTATACAGTCGAGACCCCGACGAGGGGCGGTGGCCGGTCTCACAAGCCACTGGTGTCAGTTGGTTCACCTAAGATGTATACAGGTGCTCATTGGGTTATGAGTACACCGGACAGGACTCGCCGGGAACATGCTAGTTGGTCATATACCAGACGTCAGATGGCAGTTCCCTGGTGACAAGTGTACAGGTTAGTTCATCGACCTGGGGATCGTCATTTGTCTCGTGTGAGTTCCCACTGTACTTTGATTACTACCCTACCACGGCTCAAAGGAGTCGTGCAAACAGGTTTTAGTTGGGTACAGTCCCGAGCCACATGGAGGCAATGAGCGTATCTTCAGGGGTTCGTCTCTCCTGGTATTGGGGGTGAGGTCGTGCTGTGTCTAGGAGAGCCATTACACGAAGCCCTCGGCCGAGGCAAGGAGATTTACTGGTAGGTATTCCAGTAGTATCTCAGGGTGTTCTGGGCTTCACTCCGACACGACTTGTACCGCTTTTAGGGGTCTGACTTTTACCAACCCCCTAGGCCCGCCATGCGATGCTCATAGACGAACAGACCGGACTGTACGGATATTGTCACTGACAGTCTCAGTAGGGTTGTCAGGCTGAGTTCGCTCACAGACGTCCCTTTTAGTCAATACCTGGTAGCCCGTTACGTATTGGCTTATACCTCTGACGTGCTAGTGGTTAAATCCACAACCATGGTGTTGACGAGTCTTTAGAGTCCCCCACATTCAGTTACTCAGCTTTCGGGCGAAAGGTTGTAGAGGCCGTATAGAGATATGGCACGGTCCGATCAGATACGTGCGGTATTGCACGGATCAGGATCGGACAGTTTGTACTATAGGCCGTATGGATATATGGCAGGGTTCGATCAGATACTTGCGGTATTGCACGGATCAGGATCGAACGGATATTACTAGCCGGCTTTGGTTTAAGCCGGATCCTAGTATAGTACAGTGTAGATTTTGTCTCATTGCATTTGTATTTCGGTCGGAATACAAATGCGGGTGTGTATGCACAGTATCGGGGTTTTCCTGTAATTTATTACGGGACCAGTTTTCTAGAGTTGCCAGTTTGCTTTCCGTTTCGGCCGATTTCCTTTGTATCGTTCATTGGCCGAAGATTGGTGGAGGAGGGCTTATTTGCATTGTTGCAAATAAGTATTTGTGAAGGGGGTCTTTGCTTATTGTTGTATCATGATTGTCTCTCATTGACCTTGACTTCTAGTTTCATGATAGCTTGACTTTTAGTGGTCATGATGGTTGTTGATGGTTGGAGTTGTGTGTGGTTTTGCTTATGATCATATTCTTTCATGATTGGTTTTTTTGATGCCTTGCATTATTGTTCAAGCCACTCACTCCCTCATGGTATTCTATCTCATTCTCTCCCTCCCTCACTTGAGATGGCCGGCCATGTATAGGAGGGGGCTGCCCATATTGTTGGAGTGGGATTGGTTGTTCATTTCATGAACCAAAATTCTCCAAGCTCCTCCATATACTTCTTGTTTTCATCCTTCCACCAAAAGGCAATTCCGATAACCCCAAATGAGACACAAGCCTCTACATGATATTCTACAGTAAATCTTGGGCACGTCGAGTAGCCGGCTTCGTGCCCGAGTTGCCTCGGTATTGAGGTGGGAGCCCGTAAAAGAAGTAGGCGATGTGGTGCACTTCCGGCGACGAGGAGGAGACGGGACATTCCGCAGGAGATCGGGACGATGACGAGAAGACCGGAGGACTTGGATCGTCGGTATATCTCTTTCCCATCTTATAGTTAGCTAGGACTAGTTAATGGTTCGATCCGGGTATTAGTGCGCGGCGGTTTGCCAGTTCAAGTAAAATTTAAGTTTATCACCGCTTCCGCATTTGGCCGTCGGATTGACGGCCGGGGCGCCGCCGTGCACTTACAACCTCAGCAATTGGATGGTCCCATTCTTGTGTACAGCAGGCCTCAAGAAGTTTCAAGAGCTAACCAAGAAAGTACAAATGCTGGAACGCTCGAAGCAAGAGTCCCCGCCGGACTCTCAGAAAGACAAAACTTGGAAAAGCAAGCGGGACGACAGCCGTAGAAGCGGGAGTTCCAGCAGTACCAATGTCTTCAATGCGTCCGACAATGAAGAAAAGCGAAGGGCGGCCGAATCCAAAACTAACCGGTTTCGAAAGCCATTGTTGGGAGGAGATGGGCCTTCCCTAGAGGAGAAAAAGAACAAGGTTTACTCTTTCAGGAGGGACAAAGTCCGCAAGATATTTAAAGATTCCTTGAACAACGGCCTCCAATTGCCGGAGTCGAAAAGACCCCAAGAAGCAAAAATGACCGACAATCCTCTGTATTGCCCGTACCACCGAGTCGTGAGCCATGCGATCGAGGATTGCTATATCTTCAAAGATTGGGTCGAGAAGCAGTACAAGGCTGGAGAGATCGAACTGTCCAAAAGTGTGTTGGTGAACAATCAAGTTGCAACCACCAACTTTATACACACAGAAACTGAAGCTTTCTGGGAGCAGACAGCCGAACCCGCTGCCCTGAGAAATGAAACGGACTCATCGTGGCCTCCGTGGAGTACGCACATATCTAATAAGACGAAGAAGATGATAAAGCTACTTCGGAAAGAACCCAGGACGGAATTGGAAGGGCAGAAGAAGCCTACTGGTCCAGCTGGCAATGGGGCTCCATCAGGCTCAAAATCCAAGAAGCTCAAGAAGAAGAAAAGTGCAGCTCGGCGCGAAAAAGAGTCTGCAGGGAGATCGACCATTCAAAAATATATCGATTCCCTCGAAGAATATGAACAAAGGGAAAGAACATTAATTCAATTGAAGGAGTTCTTCCTTGTACAAGCGGCTGAAATTCTGGGGGAGTTAGAAGAAGACTCCAATGAAGAGATCCCAGTAGTGACCTGCTACGCCATCCATCTTGGCAGCGACTCCGAGGATGAGCTCTGTTTTCCCGAAGAGGACGAGGAGCTCACCACAAAGGCCAATCAAATCCAGCTCAGAAACGGCAGGGCTCTGCCGCCAAATCAGGGCAATGCCCCAAAAGAAAAGGGAAAACAGATGGCTAATGATGAAGATGGCAGAGAACCGGCTGATGAAAACTCGAGTCCTTCCCCAGGAGACTATAATGTCTTGGCTCACCTTCGAAGGCTTCCGTCTCTCCTGAGCATCTACGACGCCTTGGTCCTATCTAAGGAGCTTAGAGATGTTCTTATTCACGCTCTGCTAAACCCCGAGCGGTATCAGGCTCACTTTGCGGAAATTAATATGAAAGAAGCCCAGCACGCTTTGCATGCCGCCGCAGTCACATTTAAGGATGAAGACTTGCTACTGGGAACGGCTGAGCATAATCGGCCGCTTTACGTGACCGGGTACAGCGACGGAGATCGAATTAATCGCATATTGATTGATCCGGGGCCCTCAGTGAACATCATGAACTTGCGGACGCTGAAGAGTTTGTCAATGGACGTCCGACACCTGTCAAGGGAAAGGATTGTCATTCAAGGCTTCAACCAAAATTGCCAGCAAGTTCTGGGGTCCATAGCTCTGCCAATCAAATTCGGGAATCTGCAAAATGAAGCTAAGATATACGTGATCGACGCCGACACGTCTTATAAGATTCTCTTGGGATGACCGTGGCTCCACGATTACGGCATCATTGTGTCAACTCTCCATCAATGCATGAAGTATACTAAAAATGGCGAAGAAAGACGCATTGACGGAGACATCCAGCCGTTCGGTGTGCATGAAGTCCGCTATGAAGATTCTCGGTACTTTATGAACCACCAAAATGCTAAGCCTCAACTGACTGAGGATAGACCGGCCCCAAGACCCAAAAGCAAATCCGCGCCGGTTGTCACTTTCAAAAGTAAAAACGCCCAAGTGCGCCCACATTTCGGTAGCGACACTGACGAGTCTGACGCTGGAAGCCCGTCCTTCCGTAAAACTCGCCCTCGTTTCGGCAGCGATACAGACGAATCTGTCACTGAAGCCCCATCTAGCAGTAATGTCCGCCCTCATCTTGGCAGCGACACTGAAGAGTCAGAGGAAGAGGACCTGTCGTGCAGCACCGGTGCAGATCAGACCCCCATGCAAAAAGCGAAACTACGAGAGACCCTCGAAATTGCAGAAGGGTCCCTAGCCGTCACAAGGGTGCCGGAGCAGATGTGCAAAGAGCTCGACGCATTGTCAGTCTCTACCAAGGACCAGCTAAAAACTTTCTACGTGCCCGGGAGGAAAAATGGACAGAAGGGCATCCTGTTTTACGGGTCAACCCCCGTTGTGCACCCGGACGATCTTTCTGTCACGTGCCTTCCCTATGAGAGAGGCATAAGAGCCGTCCTCAATCCCAGATACTATGCGCCCGAGATGCGGGAATACATTAAAAAGTGCGGATGCCGGTTATATCAGACGGAGTCTGAAGCAAAGTTTTACGAAGGGCTATGGCATCCACCCCAGGTCTGAGCACTCATCGATGGACGAATTCCAGATAGACGGGGCATAGGCTACATTCGACCTGATTCCAAAGCGTGCTACATGATCCATGTTGGCGAGGCCAGCGAAAGATCAAATGATGATGACGAGATAGCCGAGCCAGAAGAAGCTCCTCAAGAGCTCGAAGATGGTGGACAAGCAACCTTTGACGAGCTAACCAAGATTGACTTAGGAACGCCCGATAATCCAAGGCCAACCTACATCAGCTCGCTCTTGTCAGAGGAAATGAAAGCGCAGATAATTGCCCTGCTGCATGAGTTCGTCGACTGCTTCGCGTGGACATACAAAGAAATGCTAGGCCTTTCCCCTGAAGTGGTTGTGCATAAGTTGGCTATATCTCCTGATGCTAAGCCAGTCAAACAAGCTCCTCGAAGAATGAGAAGGGAACTAGAAGAAAAGGTCATCGGGGAAACTAAGAAGCTCATCGACGCCGGCTTCATCAGGGAAGAGAAATATGCGGACTGGATCGCATGCATAGTCCCGGTGAAGAAGAAAAATGGGCAGATCCGAGTTTGTGTCGATTTCAGGGACCTCAACAAGGCATGTCCTAAAGACGACTTCCCGCTACCGGTCATGGAAATGATGGTCGATGACACCTCAAATTACGAGCTGTTTGTTAGTGTATATGCCCTAGAGGCCATTACTGTATCATACTAGTTTGTATATTACTTAATGGAGGCTTGGGATATTCACCTTGTATAAACAATCTTGCTCAATATAGTAGTATGCTACTTGGTTTGTTTCTACTTCAATGTGTACATGTGTTTATTTTGCGATATCACCTATACGCATTAGTGGAGCCCTTAGGATCTTTGCTTGATTACCAGCGTTGTGATGGCAGTCACACTAGTGGGGGCTGGGTAATCTGTAAGCACATCCTTATACAGGTCCCTAGTCGCAGGACTATCGAGACAGGGCATCGATACTCCGGAGTAGACTAGCGTATGCGCTTCTCATCCCAGTGTGGGAGATGGTCTGTCCCACAGCCATCAGTACGTCGTACTGGAGATAGTATACGGGTGCTCGTTAGGTTACGAGTACACTGGACAGGACTCGTCGGGAACTGACAGGTTGGTATTATACCTATCGTCAGTTATCAGTTCCCAGGTGACATGAGTACAGCTTAGTCCGCTGACTTGACACTGGCACTTCGCCTCGAGTGTGTTCCCACTGCACTTTGATCACTACCCTACCACGGCTCAAAGGAGTCGTGCAAACAGGTAGTGGTTGGGTGCAGTCCCGAAGCACTTGGAGGCAGTGACGGTTAGACAGGATTCGTCTCTCCCGGTATTGGGGGTTGACATCGCGCTGTGTCTAGGAGAGCCATTACACGAGTAGTCCCTGGCCAGGGCAAGCGAGATATACTGGTAGGCTTCCAGTGTTATCTCAGGGTGTTTTGGGCTTCACTCCGACACGACTTGTACCGCTATTGGGGGATTGACGTTTTACCGACCCCTAGGCCCGACATGCGATGTATCAGACGAACAGACCGGACTGTACGGAGAATGTCACATTCAGACTCAGTAGGAGTTCAGATGGGGTCCACCTCGTCAGCCTTCTTGTCGGCATCTACCTGGGGACCGTTACGCACAGCTAGTGCCGCTTGCGGTCTGTGGTTAAACCCACTGCCAGCGTAGTGTCGAGTCTTTAGAGTCCCACACAGAGGGTATTCGCCTCTGGGCAAAACAGAGTAGAGGTCGCATGGTTTTGCGACAGGGTTCGTTCTCATCCGCGCACTTGTGCACGTTTGGAGTCCGGACGGATATTGCCAGCTGGCTCTGGTTTGAGCCGGATACTGGTATATGTTTTGGGGTTGCTTTTATATCTCGGTATTCTTGTTCCTCGGAACGAGAATGCAGGTGTGTATGCACAGTTGCTTGAGGCGGAGGATGAGGTATTTCATTAGGGTTTCGGAACGGGTGCGTATGCACAGTTGACAGTCGTCATTTTCCAAACCCCAATAGATTTATGAAATATCAATTAATAATAGTAATTAAATGAAATATTGTTATGGTTGATTTTGTTGACTTTTTGACCATGGTTGACTTGTTGACCATGGTTGAATGTTGACCACCATCATGCTTTGCAAGGATACTCCTTGATTCTTGCTTACACTCATTTATTGCAAGTTATGATAGTGGTCATTCCAAATACAACCATCAACTATTTCATTTTTGATTTATTATTATTAATTAGATAATTCCTTTTCTTTTAGTCATGGTTGCAAAAGAAAAGAGCTCATTCTATCATAATCATTCTCTCTCCTCATTTCATCTTCTTCTTCCTCAAGCTCAAGGTGATTCCTTCTCATGTGTTGAGAATCCCTCACCTTGAAAAAGAAACAACCCCTAGACACTCTCTACTCACTCTAGGATCAAGGGTTTAGCAAGCCGGAGATTCTAGTTCACTCAAAGTTCGAGGAAGAGCCCGTAGGTTGAACCCTCAGGTGGATCCATCTTCGACGGAAGAAGGCGACGAGGAAAGAACCATCAACCTCTACAAGGTTTGAAGAAGAAGGAGTTCAAGTTTAGGTATAACCATCTTTCCGAGTAGCTAAACTCTCTTTAGCAAGTTTGCTAGTTTTAGTTTAGGAAAAGATCCCGACTTTGTTAGTCCATGTTGCCCCATGCGCTAAAAATTTGAGTTTTATACCGTTTCCGCCTCCCCGTAAGAACCGGGGGTCGCAACGTGGACTTACAGTGGTATCAGAGCCTAACTAAACTTAAACTAGCTTGGTAGTGAAGTGTAACGAAGTTCGGAACCGAAAAATCCAAAAACCAAACTTTTACAAAACCCTAGTTTCTGTTAAAAATTTTTCTGGTCAAAACAAGTTTTGTTATACACCTAAATTCGGCTCAGGGTTTTGTGTGAACACCCAAGAAAAACGATCCCCTAATTCCTTCAAACCGCCGCGGATCCGCGGCCTCACCTATTCTTATAGCCGCGGATCCGCCGCCGTTTAGAGTCTTCTGGTGATCGGGTTTCGTGCAGTGTGTCTCTGTGTTGGTTTTGGGATTTTTAAAATATGTTATATGTGCCCAGATTTTCCTGACCAGAAATTTACTTTTGGGGTCCTATAATTCCGTATTTTTTTTCCGAACTTCACTGCACTTTGACTATGATGGTTATATCTGTGATGTTTGCATGTATTGAACGTCGGCTAATCTTTATAAGTCGATTAGTCGGGGTTATACATCTCTGTGATCTGTGTTTGATGTTGGAATGTGTATATGAATGTGTTGGACTGTCGCGGGTGAATAGCCGGGGTGGATGTGAGATGAGCTTTTATTTTTCTTTCATTCATTTGTAAATGTAAATTGATGTAATAATATTATTTGTATGGCCGCACAACCGGGTCGGGGTTGTAGCCGTCATTGTATAATTCTTTTTACTGTTTTTGCTCCTAGGATAGACCCATGGAGGGGTGCACAAACTACCGGGTACTTGGCGGGTAGTTTTCCGCACCCGTAGGGGTCTTGGGTGGGGTATTTGCTATTCACCGCGACCGTGTAATCCGCTTTTCGTTGCAGGCTCGAACGGATTGCGGATTGCTAGTATATCCAATGTATTCATCTGTGATCTGTAATGTCTATCATTGCTTTATATTTAGGCGTTGCTTATGTTTTACAGCCGCGCTAGCCCAGCCCCCGCTCTGTCGTTAGTTAAGTAACCTAACGAGTGATGACGGGACCCCGTGGCGAATGCGAATGGCATAAGCGTACGTCATATTTTGGTTGTTTTCTGCAATGGTAGGATTAAATGATGGGACGCATTAAAAGAACTAATGCAAGAATATCACGCATTAAAAGAACTAATGCAAGATAATAAACCAAGTTAAAATCGTTGGAACACTTTCGAAAAACCACTCGGTTCTTTTCAAAACTAACTTTTAAATGCGGAGCTTGAGCCACTCCTTCTAAAAGCTATCTCGTTCCATCGATTATATCAAGTTCACTACGTTCACGGTTTTACCAAAACCATCCGTAGCCCTCCGTCGTTTCATATGAATATTCAACAGTATTCAAGCTGTGTTTGTTGGCCTTAGTCAAGGCACGGTGTTTGGTAGCTGGTAGGTATTCATATGTTGCATAGATAGAATGCGTTGGTTTGGGACAGTCGTATTTCCTTGTTGGCCATAGTCAAGGGTATATACGGGTGGGTTCAAATTAACCTGGATAACGACGGGAAGAACTTGACATGTGACTTATGATTTGTTGGCCTTAGTCAAGGTCATAAGAGCAAGGGGCAAAAATCCACATCGGGAGTTTCATAAGTACTGAAACTTTCTAGTTTTGCATACCATTTGGAGTGTGATGATTATGGTAGGATTCCTTCATTTTCGTCACGCAATGATATTTGGATCCTGATCCTACTGTGAGTATATGCTACTCCTCGGGAAATTTCTCACTAAACGATCAATGCTATAAACCTAGTAGGTGCCTAGAAAGGTGTTAGCGGGGCTACGCCCCCAGGGAAATGAGGTTCTTAAATTAAGGAACTTCGCGAAAGCGTTGGAAAACCTCCCTCGAAGTACCAACACTGGCCTGGCTGAACGGTTAAGCAAGTATTGTACGGTGAGATTGATCCCGGCTAATTCTTCCTTTGTGGTTTGAGGAGGGATTCGAGAGACAGTGGGAGCCATCCTGTTTAGACAAATTAAAAACCATTCTAAACTTTCAAGAGCATCGTGCTAAAGTGTTTCTTCTCTCCCCCCTGCAGCAACCAAATTCGAAATGACTGGACTTAAGTTACTTCTAGATAAAAACATACTGACAGGGCCAAACTACAAAGATTGGCTCAGGAATGTAAAATTGGCAATCACTTACGACAAGCTGGGGTATCTTCTTACCACCAAAGCTCCCCCCATCCCAGGTCCCACCTCCAGCGTCGCGGATAAGGAAATCCGTAAGACTTGGGAGATTGATTGCGCGAAGGCCAGGTGCCTCGTGCTTGCCTCTATGGACAACGAACATCAGAGGAGGCATGAGAATATGGACCTCGAGTCCATATTTCTCCATACAAAAGAACTGTATGGAGAGCAGTCTCATATCGCAAGATACGAAGTGTCGAAGAAGTTATTTTCGACAAAGTTGGCCGTCGGATCATCGGTAGCGGACCACGTGCTTAAGATGATTGGCTACACTGAGGAGCTCACGGAACTTGGGACAACGTTGGACAGTGAACTCTATACGGATTTAATTCTCCAGTCCCTTCCATCCACTTACGCCCAGTTTATACTGAACTTCAACTTACAAGAAAAGGAAGTTGAACTTTCAGAACTCCTCAACTTGTTGAGGAGCGCAGAGGGCACCCTACAGAAGGGTAGGGAAACACCCGCTTTGTTTGTAGGAGGATCTTCTTCCTCTAGGTCCAAGGCGAAAGCCAAGGGAAAGAGGAAGAAAGCCCCCGCCAAACCAAGAGGCGGTGTTAGTAAAGTGGGTACGAAGGGAAAGGAAAAGGAAACAAAGATAGCGGGGAAGCTTGTGGGTAAAGAGGAATGCTTCTATTGTCACAAGAGTGGACACTGGAAGAAAGATTGCAGGGCTTGGAAAGCCAGGACACAGGAACTGAAGCAGGTTGCGGCTTCAGCTTCAGGTGTGTATGTTATTGAAAACTGTCTTTCTATAAACTCTACTTCCTGGGTATTGGATACCGGATCAGGATCTCATATCTGTAATTCTTTGCAGGCGTTGAGAAACCGTAGGGTTTTGAAGGCAGGTGACATGACCCTCAGAGTTGCGAACGGAGCTAGCATGGATGCTAAAGCCGTGGGGGACTATCACCTGGGAATGTCAGATGGGCATGTTTTGGTTTTGCGTAATTGCTTTTTTGTACCCAACGCAACTTGTAATATCATTTCTGTATCTTTGGTTTCTAAAGAAGGTTATGAATTTGCGTTTGTAAGTAATGTTGTAAACATTCACCTTAATCAAGTTCTGATTGGGTCAGGTACACTGAGCAATGGTATATACGTGTTAAACCAACCACAGATTTTCAATGTCCAGAATACACACAAAAGAAAGTCTCCAGATATCAATCAGGCTTTCTTATGGCATTGTAGACTGGGTCACATCAATGAGACACGGTTGACTAAGTTACATAAAGAAGGATACTTGGATCCGTTCGAGTATCAGTCTTATGCTACTTGTGAATCTTGTCTCATGGGAAAGATGACAAAGACTCCGTTCACTGGACACGGAGAAAGAGCGAGCGAGCTCTTGGGACTCATACACAGTGACGTGTGTGGTCCAATATCTACACATGCGCGAAGCGGTTATTCATACTTCATTACTTTCACAGACGATTTCTCTAGGTATGGACATGTCTTCTTAATGAAGCACAAATCCGAGGCCTTTGAGAAATTTCGGGATTACAAGAATGAAGTTGAAAAACAAACAGGCAAAAGTATTAAGATTCTAAGATCGGATCGAGGTGGTGAATACTTGAGTGCCAAGTTCCTGGATTATTTAAAAGAGAATGGAATTCTCTCTCAACGTACTCCTCCATACACTCCGCAACATAACGGTGTATCGGAAAGAAGGAATCGAACCCAATTGGATATGGTTCGTTCCATGATGAGTAAGGCTGAGTTACCGCGATCTTTCTGGGGATATGCACTAGAAACAGCTGCACATCTCTTGAACCAAGTTCCTACTAAGACAGTGCCTACCACACCATATCAGATGTGGAGTGGGAAGAAACCCTGTCTTAAATCCTTTAAGACATGGGGATGTCCGGCTTTTGTAAAAAAGCAGCATGCGGACAAGCTCGAGGCGCGCTCAGTACAGTGCAAGTTTGTGGGATACCCAAAGAACTCCAAGGGGTATCTATTCTATTACGCAGAGGAGCAAAAAGTCCTTGTTTCTCGCCATGCCCACTTCTTGGAAACTGAGTTTTTAGAAAATCAGATAAGTGGGCGCGCAGTAGAACTGGATGAAATTCCAGAACCTCAGACTATTACTGAAAGCTTAGTGGAACCAGAGGGTTCAAAAGAATAGGACATTCCTATGCCGCTCCGCAGAAGTAGTAGGCCGTCTCATCCGCCCGAGAGATACTACGGTTTTCTCATAGACGGGGATAGAGAGGATTGCATCATAGACTATGATGAGCCTACTAGCTTCCAGCAGGCCATTCAGATCGTTGACTCGGTAAAATGGCTGGATGCAATGCGTACCGAAATGGAGTCCATGTACACCAACAAAGTATGGACGTTGGGCATTGCTTCAGACGGGGTAAAACCCGTAGGATGCAAGTGGATCTTCAAAAGGAAGATTGGTGTAGATGGACAGGTTGAGACCTATAAAGCTAGACTTGTAGCAAAGGGTTTCCGTCAAAGACCTGGCTTGGACTATGACGAAACCTTTTCTCCAGTGGCTATGCTGAAATCCATTCGGATCCTTCTTGCCATTGCTGCCTTCCACGATTATGAGATTTGGCAGATGGACGTAAAAACCGCTTTTCTAAATGGAAATTTAGAGGAGTGTGTCTATATGGATCAGCCAGAGGGTTTCATTCAGAGTGGGAGCAGCGGAAAGGTGTGCAAGTTGCTTAAGTCCATCTATGGACTAAAGCAGGCATCGCGGAGTTGGAACATCTGTTTTGATGAGACGGTCAAGGAATTTGACTTTATCAAAAATCCAGATGAACCATGCATCTATAGTAGATTTGTAGCGAGAACTGTAGTATTCCTTGTTTTATACGTGGATGACATTCTCTTAATAGGAAATGACATTCCTATGCTACAATCTGTCAAGGGTTTCTTGTCACACAGGTTCTCCATGAAAGACCTAGGTGATGCCTCATACATCCTGGGGATCCGGATCCATCGTGATAGATCCAAGAGGATATTAGGACTTTCACAGTCCAGGTACATCGACACCGTACTGAAAAGATTCAGTATGGACGATTCCAAGCGCGGTAACCTACCGGCTTGTCACGGGATCACCCTCTCTAAAGAGATGTCTCCCAAGACTGATTTGGAGAGGGATCGCATGTCTATTATACCCTACGCTTCTGCGGTAGGCTCTATAATGTATGCGATGTTGTGTACCAGACCGGATGTAGCTTATGCACTGAGTGTAGTAAGCCGGTATCAGTCAAACCCTGGGGAGAAACACTGGATAGCAGTAAAGAACATTCTCAAGTACCTGAGAAGGACTAAGGAGATGTTCTTGGTGTATGGCGGAAAAGACCTCCAGATCGAGGCCTTTGCTGACTCCAGCTTCCAGAGTGACAAGGATGATTCCAAGTCCATGTCGGGTTTTGTCTTTACCCTCAATGGAGGGGCGGTGTGTTGGAAGAGTTCCAAACAGGAAACCGTTGCAGACTCGACTATGGAAGCGGAATACATCGCTGCATCTGATGCCGCAAAAGAAGCTGTCTGGATGAGGAAGTTCTTGAAAGAACTTCAGGTGGTTCCGTCCATTATTGACCCAATACCTCTGTATTGCGACAACAACGGGGCTATAGCTTTAGCGAAGGAACCCAGGTCCCATCAGAGATCCAGACACATCTTGAGGCGGTATCACCTGATCAGGGAGATCGTGGATCGCAAGGAGATCGAGGTTCGGAGGGTTGCTTCAGAAGAAAACACTACAGATCCATTCACCAAGGCCCTACCCCAGACTCAGTTCGAGCGGCTGATCGAGATGATAGGTCTTCGATACGCCAGTACATGGCCATAGTGCAAGTGGGAGATTGTTAGTGTATATGCCCTAGAGGCCATTACTGTATCATACTAGTTTGTATATTACTTAATGGAGGCTTGGGATATTCACCTTGTATAAACAATCTTGCTCAATATAGTAGTATGCTACTTGGTTTGTTTCTACTTCAATGTGTACATGTGTTTATTTTGCGATATCACCTATACGCATTAGTGGAGCCCTTAGGATCTTTGCTTGATTACCAGCGTTGTGATGGCAGTCACACTAGTGGGGGCTGGGTAATCTGTAAGCACATCCTTATACAGGTCCCTAGTCGCAGGACTATCGAGACAGGGCATCGATACTCCGGAGTAGACTAGCGTATGCGCTTCTCATCCCAGTGTGGGAGATGGTCTGTCCCACAGCCATCAGTACGTCGTACTGGAGATAGTATACGGGTGCTCGTTAGGTTACGAGTACACTGGACAGGACTCGTCGGGAACTGACAGGTTGGTATTATACCAATCGTCAGTTATCAGTTCCCAGGTGACATGAGTACAGCTTAGTCCGCTGACTTGACACTGGCACTTCGCCTCGAGTGTGTTCCCACTGCACTTTGATCACTACCCTACCACGGCTCAAAGGAGTCGTGCAAACAGGTAGTGGTTGGGTGCAGTCCCGAAGCACTTGGAGGCAGTGACGGTTAGACAGAATTCGTCTCTCCCGGTATTGGGGGTTGACATCGCGCTGTGTCTAGGAGAGCCATTACACGAGTAGTCCCTGGCCAGGGCAAGCGAGATATACTGGTAGGCTTCCAGTGTTATCTCAGGGTGTTTTGGGCTTCACTCCGACACGACTTGTACCGCTATTGGGGGACTGACGTTTTACCGCCCCCTAGGCCCGACATGCGATGTATCAGACGAACAGACCGGACTGTACGGAGAATGTCACATTCAGACTCAGTAGGAGTTCAGATGGGGTTCACCTCGTCAGCCTTCTTGTCGGCATCTACCTAGGGACCGTTACGCACAGCTAGTGCTGCTTGCGGTCTGTGGTTAAACCCACTGCCAGCGTAGTGTCGAGTCTTTAGAGTCCCAAACAGAGGGTATTCGCCTCTGGGCAAAACAGAGTAGAGGTCGCATGGTTTTGCGACAGGGTTCGTTCTCATCCGCGCACTTGTGCACGTTTGGAGTCCGGACGGATATTGCCAGCTTGCTCTGGTTTGAGCCGGATACTGGTATATGTTTTTGGGTTGCTTTTATATCTCGGTATTCTTGTTCCTCGGAACGAGAATGCAGGTGTGTATGCACAGTTGCTTGAGGCGGAGGATGAGGTATTTCATTAGGGTTTCGGAACGGGTGCGTATGCACAGTTGACAGTCGTCATTTTCCAAACCCTAATAGATTTATGAAATATCAATTAATAATAGTAATTAAATGAAATATTGTTATGGTTGATTTTGTTGACTTGTTGACCATGGTTGACTTGTTGACCATGGTTGAATGTTGACCACCATCATGCTTTGCAAGGATACTCCTTGATTCTTGCTTACACTCATTTATTGCAAGTTATGATAGTGGTCATTCCAAATACAACCATCAACTATTTCATTTTTGATTTATTATTATTAATTAGATAATTCCTTTTCTTTTAGTCATGGTTGCAAAAGAAAAGAGCTCATTCTATCATAATCATTCTCTCTCCTCATTTCATCTTCTTCTTCCTCAAGCTCAAGGTGATTCCTTCTCATGTGTTGAGAATCCCTCACCTTGAAAAAGAAACAACCCCTAGACACTCTCTACTCACTCTAGGATCAAGGGTTTAGCAAGCCGGAGATTCTAGTTCACTCAAAGTTCGAGGAAGAGCCCGTAGGTTGAACCCTCAGGTGGATCCATCTTCGACGGAAGAAGGCGACGAGGAAAGAACCATCAACCTCTACAAGGTTTGAAGAAGAAGGAGTTCAAGTTTAGGTATAACCATCTTTCCGAGTAGCTAAACTCTCTTTAGCAAGTTTGCTAGTTTTAGTTTAGGAAAAGATCCCGACTTTGTTAGTCCATGTTGCCCTATGCGCTAAAAATTTGAGTTTTATACCGTTTCCGCCTCCCCGTAAGAACCGGGGGTCGCAACGTGGACTTACACTGTTCACCTTTATGGATGGCTCGTCTGGATATAATCAGATCAAGATGTCGCCTGAGGATGAGAAACACACAGCATTTCGAACCCCGATCGGAATATATTGCTTTAAGGTAATGCCGTTCGGACTGAAGAACGCAGGTGCTACATATCAAAGGGCAATGACTAATATCTTTGATGACCTAATCCATAAAGTCGTCGAATGCTATGTTGATGATCAGGTCGTCAAAACTAAAGCCAAGGCTGACTACATCCAAGATCTTAGGACCGTTCTCACCAGACTGAGGGAATACGATCTGAAGATGAATCCTCTGAAATGTGCTTTTGGAGTGTCATCGGGAAAATTCCTGGGTTTTATAGTCCGGCATCGAGGGATCGAAGTTGACCCATCAAAGATAAAGGCCATCATGGAGATGTCCCCTCCGAAAAGTCTGACGCAGCTAAGATCTTTTCAAGGCAAGCTTGCTTATATAAGGAGGTTTATCTCAAATTTATCGGGGAAATGTAAACCCTCTCAAAGCTCATGAAGAAAGGAGTTCCTTTTATCTGGGATGCCGAATGTCAAGCAGCGTTCGAAAGCATCAAACAATACTTATTGCACCCTCCAGTGGTGGCCGCTCCTATTCCAAATAAACCGCTGATTCTCTACACTGCCGCGCTGGACGAATCACTCGGTGCGCTCCTTGCCCAGAATAACGAGGAGGGAAAAGAAAATGCCCTCTACTACCTCAGTCGAACTCTAGTCGGGGCGAAACACAACTACTCCCCAATCGAAAAGCAATGCCTCGCTCTAATATTTGCTGTGAAGAAGCTGAGGCACTATTTGCTCGCTCATCGAGTTATGCTGATCTCCAAGGTCGACCCGCTCAAACACTTGATGACCAAAGCAAGCCTAGCAGGCAGAATGGCAAGATGGGCTGTCATGCTACTTGAGTTTGACATTGTTTATACCCCTCAGAAAGCAGTAAAAGGGTAAGCTCTTGCAGACTTTCTCGCTGCTCATCCCATACCAGAAGGGTCGCCGCTAAATTGTGAGTTACCCGACGAACAAGTGCTGCACCTCGAGGAAGATGAGCAATGTTGGGAGCTCTACTTCGATGGGGCCTCATCAATAAGGAGCTCCGGCAGATCAAATGTCCCGGAGGTAAAAGCGGGGATAGGATTGTTGTTCATCACGCCATCAATGGGAACCCTACGGCGTTCTTTTGCTCTCACCAAGCCTCGGACAAACAATGAAGCTGAGTATGAAGCTCTGATAGCTGGTTTGGAACTCGCCATAGAAATGGAAATCCTTCGGCTACGTGTTTACGGCGACTCCCAGCTTGTCGTCAACCAAGTAAGCGGCGACTATAAGATATACAAACCCGAGTTAGCTCGGTACAGAGATCGGGTGGTGGAACTCATGAAACGGTTCACTCATATTGAACTAATGAGAGTCCCTAGAGCGTTGAACGGAAAAGCCGACATACTCGCTCGCCTAGCCAAGGAGCTGGCTGATCCTGACATGGACGAAATTCTGATCACAGTCAGGAGCCGACAAATTCTACCCCCAGTCTCTCTACGAGAAGAGGAAAGCACGGAACAGAAGAGCAGTCCTGCCGAAGAAGCTTCGATCATCCAAAACGAGCCCGATTGGAGAGTACCTCCGATACGACAAGCTGCCCGAAGAAAAATCTGCGAGGATTCAGCTGAAGAAAAGAGCTCTCCGATACGTGTTTGTAAATGATACGCTATACCGCAGGTCATATGACCAACTATGGCTCAGGTGTCTGTCATTGGCCGAAACCCAAAAGGTCATGAAAGATGTTCACACGGGCGTTTGCGGTGCTCACCAATCTGGCCCCAAGATGCGACTTCAAATCAAACGGCTTGGGTATTACTGGCCCACCATTATACGGGATTGCGGAGAACATGCAAAGAAATGTCAGATCTGCCAAATCCATGGTGATTTCTTTCACAAGCATCCCAATCCGCTGCATCCTACGGTGGCGTCGTGGCCCTTTGAAGTCTGGGGCACCGACATTGTTGGCCCAATTGATCCTCCATCATCTAAAGGCCACCGGTTCATACTGGCCGCGACAGACTACTTCTCCAGATGGGCTGAAGCTGTCCCACTAAAAGAAGTCAAGACAAAAGATATTCTGACATTCTTCCAGCATAATATTCTATACCGTTTCGGTACACCAAGAAGAATCATTTCCGACAATGGGCCTTCTTTCAAGAGCTTCAATGTCTCAAGGTTCGCTACCCAGCACAAGATAGACTGGACATAATCCTCCATCAATAATCCAAGAGCCAATGGGCTAGCCGAAGCCTTCAATAAGACTCTATGCAAGCTCCTGAGGAAAAATACTTCAGCCAACAAGAGAGACTGGAATCTCAAACTTCACGAGGCGTTGTGGGCATATCGTACCACACACCGTACTCCAACTCAGTCCACTCCATACTCATTGCTCTTCGGAGTGGAGGCGGTCCTCCCCCTCGAAGTTGATGTTCCAAGCTTAAGAATGGCCGTCCAACATGAGTTGACGGAGGAAGAAAACGTGCTCCTTCGACTTGAAGAACTCGATGCCCTCAAAGAAAAGAGGCTCGCGGTGCAGCAAAATCTGGAGCTATACCGAGCCCAAATGTCATGGGCCTATGACAAGATAACCCGTCTCCGCGCTTTCAAGAACGGTGAATTGGTGTTGGTCCTCAAAAGACCGATCATCCCCAATCGACATGCCAAGGGAAAATTCGAGCCGAACTGGGAAGGACCATACGTCATCGAGAAAGTGTTCGACGGAGGATCCTACCAACTAATAAGTGCCGAGGGAGAAAGGCCCATGCCACCCATCAATGGCCGATATCTCAAGAAATACTACACATGAATGCTCCAAGTCGCAGGCGAATTGAGCACATTAGCCCTACGGTCTGGATCAGACGTCCTGCAAAACCGTATACAATCCACGGGCGTAAATAACCCCTATTTCTCCCAAATCCTGCCGGTGAGACTACTTTTAAAGTCTCACCAGCGGCAAAAAAAAGAAAAAGAAAGAAAAAAAAGAAGAAGAAATAAACGGTATGTCCACAAGCAAAACGGGCATGGATGAAAACCCGAAAGGGCTCCGTGAGTAAAAACAGCAGGACTGCCGGCGAGTCTGTGAAAACCCGAAAGGGCGCAAACTCGTGAAAAGAGATGAAATACACTCGCAAAGTCCTCTCGACCTTGTGAGGATAAAACCCCTGCGTGAGATCCTTACGACTCATAATGGAGCAACACACTTAGGAATCCTCACGATTCCTAAGGAGAAAATACACCTGCGGGATCCTTACGACTCGTAGGGAGAAAATGCTTTATGGGACCCTCACGGCCCATAAAATTGAAAAGCCTTAGGTGATAGGGACCCAAACCTATCTCCTAATCCATCGTTCCCCAACGGGCAACGGCAAATAATGAGTCGCTCCTGGCATTTCGCTTCAGTGTTAGCGGTGCTGATGCCGACCAAAAACCCAAATCCTAAGTCCTCCCAAGGCAAATGATGAGTTGCTCCTGGCATTATTCCAGTGCAGCAATGCTGATGCCAAACAAGATCCAAATTCCAAGTCCCCAACCCCAAAGTGGCGAATGATGAGTCGCTCCTGGCATTATTCCAGTGTAGCGATGCAGACGCCAACCAAATTCCAAATCCTATACCCCAACGGCGAATGATGAGTCGCTCCTGGTACCACATTCCAGTCCAGCGATGCAGACGCCAACAAAGCCCTGAAATTTTTCCGGCCCTAAGGTCTGGATCATACATCCTGCAAAACCGTATACAATCCATGGGCGTAAAATAATTCCAACCTCTCCCAAGTCATCCCGGTGAGACCACATTCAAAGTCCCAAAAAAAAAATCCCAAATCCTCTCGGGGCAAATGATGAGTTGCTCCTGGCATTATACCAGTGCAGCAATGCAGATGCCAAACAAAAACCAAAATCCCAAAATCCTCTAAATGACAGATGATGATTCGCTCCTGGTACCATATTCCAGTATAGCGATGCTGATGTCAACCTAAATCAAAATCAAGAAGTCAACTTTCACTCCGACACCGCAAAAAGCGGAGCAAGTCAGAATCCAATCTCGACACCGCAAGAAGCGGAGCAAGTCAAGTCTACCCCTGACACTGCAAGAGGCAGAGCAAGTCAAATCAAGCATCGACCGTCCAAGTCGCAAAAAGGGCAGCATCGACCGTCCACGTAGCAAAAAGGGCAGAACCGACCGTCCAAGTCGTTAAAAGGGCAGCATCGACCGTCCAAGTCGCAAAAAGGGCAGCATCGGCCGTCCACATTGCAGAAAGGGCAGAACCGACCGTCCAAGTCGCTGAAAGGGCAGCATCGACCGTCCAAGTCGCACAAAGGGCAGCATCGACCGTCCAAGTCGCAAAAAGGGCAGCATCGACCGTCCATGTCGCAAAAAGGGCAGAACCGACCGTCCAAGTCGCAAAAAGGGCAGAACCGACCGTCCACGTCGCTAAAAGGGCAGCATCGACCGTCCAAGTCGCAAAAAGGGCAACATCGACCGTCCAAGTCGCAAAAAGGGCCGCATCGACCGTCCATGTCGTAAAAAGGGCAGTGCCAGTTTCCCGAATGGTGGGAACCGAATGAAGTCGCCTCCACGTGAAACAAGATCCATCAATTTCATGCACACGACCCACATATGTGGTGTGCATTTATTGATAGGGGGCAATTTGTTGGGGTAAAAATTTACACCCCGGTTGACCAAGTCAAAATCAAAGTCAACCCCAAGCCAAGTGGGCCCAAGCCCAGATCCAGTGGGCACACGCCCGGGTCGAGCCCGAACATGAAGCGGCCGGCCTCCCACCGCGCCAAGATAAAAATTTTGTAATAAACAATTTTGTTGTATTTCTTTTATTTTTATTTTATGGACAAATGTAAGAAAAATAGGCATAAAGCCAATTTTTTGTAAAGCCCATGGTTTATGTGCAAAAAGAAATGGCACATGAGCCATGGGATAGGCAAAATGCCATTTTGTGAAGCCCAAGAGGCTATGTGTAAAGTGTGTGGCCTATAAAGGCAAAGATAATGAAATATCTAAAAAACTTTTTTTCTCTCTCTAAAAATTTTCCAGATCTGAGATATTTTTCTTCTTCTTCAAGGTTCCAAAACCCTCTTCTTTCTCTTGAATTAAATCAAGAGTTTTACTCTTCTTTTTATAGAAAAAATTAGTTTTTCACCACAAAACCCACAAAGGGGAACTTGGATCTATCATTATATCTCAAAAAGAAGAGATTTTTAGATCTCACATCTCTTGAGCCAGCCAACAGATGAGGAAGAAGAAGAACCCATTTCCCCAACCAAGACATTTTCCTTTTTTCATGAGTTTAACTCCACGGTTTCTGGGGCTAAAAGCCATCTTTTCCTCGCCGGCGCGCTAGCGCTCGAGCGCAAAGCACCTACGTGCCGACACGTGGCGCATTTGCGCTCCAGCGCACTGCGCGCGAGCGCAAAGCCCCCACGTTCCGACACGTGGCGCGCGTGCTTGAGCTCCAGCGCGCTTGCGCACCAGCGCGCAGCGCTCATGCGCAAAGCGCCCACGTGCCGACACGTGGCGCGCGCGCGCTTGCACTCCTGCGCTCAGCGCTCATGCGCAAAGCGCCCACGTGCCGACACGTGGCACTCTTGCGCCTGAGCGCACAGCACCTAAGCGCACAGCGCTCAAGGCGCTGGCCCCACGCATCCCTTGGATGCCTTTTCCCCCTCTTTTTGTGTACATACATACATATACACATATGTATACAAATTTATACACACACGTACTCCAAGACATTGTCCCTGTTAGAAAAAAATTTCTAACGGGGCGCTGCCCCGCACCCCGCAAGGGGGCTGCTAGCCCCCTTGACCCCCAGCCCGCTATCCGGATAGCAGGACCCCCGTAAAAACTCTGCGTGGCTCCCGATATATCCAAACCCCCCCTTTCAGAACAGAACACACGTACACTGCACATTGAGTTCGCATGACCAGTTTAACCCGTTAATCGGAGGTTCCCTCGCCCCAAAGGCGAGGGGTAATTAACGGCAGCTTAGTCCACGGCTGCCGGAGATTCGGATCCCCACAATCATTAAACCCCAGCCTACCCTAGGCAGGGGGAATCTGTAGTACACCTGAGACGCGTCCGCGTATTCCCATCTCAATGGAGTGACAAAAAACACCCTATAATGTACAGCATACCCCAGAGATTATGATGTCATCTACCGTGCAGACAGATGACTCAGCTGTTGCTGAGATTGATGTGATGCCGCTTCCAGAGCTTACGAGCTGAGATCGCTGGAGCTTACCGGCAGAGAGGCGACAGGTAATAGCTAGTCTATCTTGAGTTGTCAGATGAAGGTGATTTGTCTGATTGATCCGCCGATGTAGGCCCTGTTGAGTTGAAGATTGCCAGTGTGGAGAATCTTACTCAAGTCTCGAGTAGACCGGTCTAAAGATGGCAGTTGATGTATCGTCTATCCTTGAGGATTGAGGCCATTGTTTAGCATGCGGACAAAAGATGTTCACATGTCGTCTAGGCGGAGTTGAAAGGTTCGAGCGAATGCCAGAAAACCTATTTTTCCGAGTTTAAAGTATTCGGAAGAACATGCAAGTGATTCTGTGGACCCTCTAGAAGAATGAAACACTAACTCGACGTGATGACCATGGAACCGCTTTTGAACCTTAAGGTTTGCGGCAGTTTAGCGGTGCCATCAGTAAGGCTTGGGTCTGCCCTTCTACGTCTGGTCCATAGGTACTGTGGCATATACCGAATATTATTAAACCGTGCTCAGGTGTTGAGCTCTCGGAAAATTTTGGGACTTTGATGACTCGATTGAAAAGTTTAACGCCGTCCGGATATCCTGTGATAGGAGATCAGCAACACGACCAGCTTCGGATAGAGGACCTCACCCAGGTGTGTGTGAGTTGACCGAGAACGGACGAATATTGAGTATTCCTCCGATTGTTGGGACGGGTTCCCTAGGATGGGTTCAGCTAGATATCTTCGATAGAATGATGAAGATACCGTGTTCGTAGTTCGAGTCCGTGTGAGAGACTCCGAATTGATTGTAGCCGAGAACATTTGCGGTACGCAGATAGCACGATGCGACGTCAGTGGACGATAATGAAGACGATTGGAGCAAGAGGTTCGTGCGAGACGTTAACGAGCTGTTGTTACTTCCCGTTGAGATTAGTGATCGGATACGGGTACAGAGGCGTTGAGATACGGCCAATTTCCGAAGGAAAGTTGTGCTGAGGATGCAGATGTCCAGAGAACGAGAAAGATTATGTAAGAGCACCAGCCTCCGTATAGTTCGGTGTAGGCGAGATCGGACGAGACCCTGAGCAGGTTCCTTCCAGGACATTGCTGCAATAAGATTTGCACCGGGGATCAGATGTGTTACGTGTATTCTGAGGACCCAGAGACAGATGACGCCAGACCGTGAGCAGGAGGCAAGCGGATGTTCTGGCTCTGCCAGTTTGGGCGCACCGACTTTTCTTCGACATTGTAGGAGGTGTACCTCAATGTCATTTGTTGCGATTTGCGTTGTGATCCGAGTATCACGCTTATATCTCCTGGATTTTATGTTTCATGACATTTTTGTGGACTATGGCTGCACCTACTCGGTATTTACATTTTGTGCATATCTATTTTCACTTGATATTGATTTGGTGCCTTAGCTGCACATGTTTATGATTTCGTGGATTTCATACAGTTGGTTTGATATGTGTGTATGGTACGCACTTAATTTGATTTTAGCACTCGGTATAGCTCACAGTTGCAGTGCATTGATACGTGTTTTGTGCACACAGTTGCACACTTTTATGATTTTTATACACATTGGTACGCTCGTGTGGTTTTCATATGCAATTGAGTTATTGATGATATTTCGTGCACTGGATGAACAGGATTGGTATTTCGTGCATTGGTTGCACTCGATTTATACCCTTGAGCATTCATTTTACCGGATTTGTGTTTTCGCACGAGTGTATACTTGATGTTCGTTTTCATGCATGCTACTGCACTTGATGCTTATTACAGACCTGACACGCTTGGGTCGGATTTTTTGTGCATATTAGGCACTTGAGTTAGATTTTTATTCGTGCATGTGGGATGCACGTGATTCAGATTGTATTTGTGCATGACGGATGCACTTGAAGTTGGATTTTCGCTCATGTTGAGCGCATGATATGAGATGTGATTTATGCACACCGGATGCACTCTATTGGGATTTTCGTTCGTGCTTGATAGTTGCACGGAATTGAGATTTTCGTGTACTATAGATGCACTAGATGTTCTTGTCGTGCACAACTGTTGCATGGGACCGATGCTTTCGTGCACACCCATTGCACTTAGTTGCTTTCGTGCATATTGGAACTTGTATTTGGGTTTGAATTCCGTGCGCACCAGACGTACGTGAGTCTTGGATATGCCTTATGAGGCAGATTTTGCTTTTGAGCACTTTGTTTTCATGATGAGGGCCTATATTTTGTAGTACCCTAACAGGACTGATCGGAGGACAGCGCCTGAGTATTTTTTTGCATGCATAAAAAGTTACCAAGAGGTTTTTCAAAAAGGAGCTATAGTCTCGCTATTTCTTACGTGTCTGTGAGTGACACGAACGTTTACAAAGAAAACCTTTTGGGATATTTCAAAAAGGCGGGACGCATATGTTGATAAAACATATATGCTAGTATATTATAACTTTAACAATGAGCATCCGCCACTTGTGCCGTGAGTTACGCATTACGCGGCCATTTAGAAAAAAAAATTATGCATATGATTTATTCGTTTTTGGAGATTTTTCAAACAGGATGCGTATTATATATGCATTATAGTATTTGAGATTTGAATCTCCTTTATGACTCCGATGATATGCGTGCAGGTCTGATAATTTGCGTGACGCTTGACGGAGACCGGTTTTCAGTTTCGTACTCATTTTTCAGGCGCACATGGTGCACTGCGGTTTTCTGTTTCTTCCGTTATTTTGAAGCCCCGTTGATTTAGCTGTTATTGCAATGTTTTAGCATTTGGGGGTTAAATTTAAATTTAAATTTGGGGACCGAATTTCTTTAAGGGGGATGATTGTAACGTTTCTGAAATCGTTATATGAATTTTTCTGTTTTAGGATAAAATAGTCGGTATTTTCCGTTTTAACCGATTTTGATCAAACTTCCGTATAAACCTGCCGGCACCTATTTTAGCTAAAATAAAGATAGTGCACGAGCTTTGGAGGTATATGGGATGTTTTGGTTCAAATATGATTTTTCCCCAATAAAATATTATCTTTGGAATTTAATATTAAAATAATATATTTCGCGAATATTACCCGATTTGTGAAAATTGGGATTTTCGTAAAATGGTATAAATGTATAGCAATATTTGGGAATTTGTCAAAAAATAAAGTGATTTATTTATTTTAATGATATTTAACGGATTTTTGGTAAAATCCGTGTTTTTACATTTTTCCGTGACTTGTGCACCGTGTCATGTGCATGTTTTTTTTGTGACTTATGAGTTTTGGGAGATAGAGAAAGAGAAAGGAAATAAAGAGGAAAAGAAAAGAAAAGAATTTAAATGTGAATGGAATAAGAATGGATGCCTTTGTGATATTTGTGAATGAAACAAATTAGATTTTTTGTGAGGAAGGTGAGGTTAAGAGAGAGTGAGTGTAGGAGAGAGAGGTGTGCTGCCAATCTTTATCTCCTCCATTGTTTCTTTATGAAATTCTCCATCTCCTTCATCACACACTACCTCCATGCACCCTCTTCAATTTTTTCTCAAAACCTTATGTCCCCTTCATTAAAGGCATGCGCACATCCATTCTAAACACTTTGGACCTTCCAAGTTTGGATTTTGAAGACTTGGGCAACTCAAGAAAGTTCTATGGTTGCATACAAGATAATCCATACACTTTAGTTTAGTTTTGGTGTAAAAAATCGTATTTTTAGTTTAGAATTGGAGTATTGGGGATATGTGATTTTAGAAAATTATGAGTTGCTGTCAAATGGTTAAATGAGGTGTAGTGAGTGTTTACAAAGACTTTATAGGGTGATTTAGAGGCCTGGAATTGAGTTTAGAACCCGATACACGAAGTTAGAAATTTTTCCTTATCGGTTTTGTGTAACCTTAAGGCCTACAGGAAATCTGGGATGACCTGGAGTATTTATGAGATAAGTAAACAATACCAGGGGCTAAATTAGGGCACAAGGAGACCACCCCGACCATACGAATATCATTGGAGCTACCGGGGCCGGCCTCGCACGAATTTTGGTATAGGTGGCCGACCACTTGGTGGTGGTAGGTGTCTGATTTGGATCAGTAGCTCATATACTTCATATACAACACCCTATACTTGTTTGTGTAATTCCAGTTTACCTGAACCAGAATCTGGGAGCTATTGTGAGTGGTTTTGGTTATGGTTTTCCGTATTTTAGAATTCTTGGTTTTTGTAATTGGTATTGTATTTGGTTGTTGCGCGTTTGTACGTCAACAAAAAGGGTTGTTTGGTTGTTTTTGCATGCGTAGGCTATAGGTTCTAACCTACGAGCGTACCGCGTGCCGCTTTGGATTTCGGAACTCGTTATTAATGGTATTGCGATACGTGTTGATATTGTAGGTACCTTCGCGTGGATTCCGAGACGACGAAGCGCATCGACTATGGCTAAGAAAGGAGTTTAGCAGGTGAGTAGATTTATATCTATGGGGGAAGTTGGGTGGATGGCGTATAGCACCCCCGCAACCATTTGATATGGAACATCGTTTGTTTCTGTTATCCTGATAAATGAAATGCTACGGACATGTTTGTAGGGTTTACAAACGATAATATGATTGAAGTTGATGATAATAAACAATTGACTTAGGAGAAAATGATATGATAAGTAAATCATGATAAGTACTATTTAAAAGAGAACTAGTGTGATGTTTATTAAATTGATGCGAGATATTAATATGATGAACGAGTATATGATGTGATATTAGGACTTAGTGTGATATGTCATTTTATGGATGCGAGTCGATATGAGATTGTTGATACCTTTGTAGGTCCCCTAATACGAGTTTGACATGGATGTGACCTGAGAGATAGATATATATATATTTATATGGATAATGATTGCATAATGAGTGATATGCCGTACGAGACGTAGATCCGTACCCCGATATTGTATAGGTTGATAGAATTTCTATTTTTTAATGCTGCTGTACGTTAGATTACCGTACGCGATGAGTTTTACCTTTTGGTTTATCCATACCCCTGATTAGAGGATGCCGTACGATGGATTGTACCGTACGTGTTATTGTGATGCTGGATGCTGATTGATGGACTCACCGACACGGTCTTGTTGACATGTATACCTTATAGCATTTGATTCACTATATGTATTGTACTGCATTCATGCTGTTCTCATTGCATTTTTTATACCTGTGCTAGTACACCTACACCATTATCGATGATACGTATGTTACACATACACAGATTAGCCGGCTCACACACTTCTTCATCGATAATTGCCATGTCACTTACACGGTAGAATTGCTATATCATAGAATAATATACTACCATGTTCATATCACCATGCTACGTTGCATGATATATTGACATGTACACCCACATACCTCACTACAGCTACATGAACATCATGCATACATACTGACATGTACATCCACATATTTCGCTACAGTTGCATATACCCCTAGGTGGTATTGCATTAACATGTGATATTGAGACGTTGACTATTGCGCCATTGCACTTATGAAATTCATCATACATATTTGATTACATGTAGATACTTATACCTTGCTACAGTTACATGTACGCTTCATATGATACTGCACTTGATTTCGGAGGATTTGGGAACCGCAAGATATATTTTAAAGTTGGATTCATTTAAAAGAGCGGTTTTCCCTTTATATGCTCATATTGATGTTTTATGTTGTATATATCAGTTTTATATGGATTATACGCATTGAGATATGGATTTCTTGTGATTTATGGATTTGAGAACCGTGGGGATATTTTCAAGAAACTATGTATTGTTTGAAAACCCGGTTTCTCTTGATATGATATTTCAGTGCGTCCACCATGTGTTTTCTCGGTTCTGAGATTGGCATGTGAAACCCGATTCGAGCAGCGGGAGGCACCGTCTGCGGGTACATGGTGGACCCGGTATGGTACCCTGGGGGGAGAGATGATATCGTGGTGTAGACGATGAGCCTGACAGAGGCACCACTACCTACCGGTGATATTATTTGGACTCGGCGGATATCTGGGGGATACCGACCGGAGTAATGTTCAGTCATGCTACGTGGATTTTGTGTCACGACCCGAAAGTACGGAACGTGACCGGCACTTAGATTATGAAGCGTCTAGAGGCGCCACGTAACCTAAGTAAGCCGAAGCCCAGAAATCTAAACCATAAAAGAAAACAAGTTTTAAAGCATCAGCAAATTTTCTCAAAAATTTCGGCAGAGTCTCCTCTGTAAAAACTGGCCCCCAAACGGGTACAACAAGTATAATATAAATAAACAATAAAAAAGCATCCCCAAACGGGTGCTAGTTCAACGCCAACAGGCGGAAACAACCACAACAAACACAATAATATACAACGCCAAAGGGCGAGGCTCAAAACTCAAAAGAAAACAAAACCACCAGATCAGAATAATACATGCGCGACTCTAAGGTCGAAATAAAAGACTGGCACAATAAACTTATCAAGTAATACAAATATGATTGATGGAGCTTACTAGATACAAATGAATGAATAAAAGTACAATGGTGGTTCGGATACAAGTGAACCAACTTACCGTGCAAATCACCCTGAAGAAAAGATGTGCCAACAAGCTGCCACGGAAACCTGTACATCGAACCTGTAAAGAATTTGGCACAACGGGGGTGAGTTGCCAACTCGTGAGCAGAAGACATCTACGAAAAGAAATCGAATGCACGACGCTATCCTAGGTCATAATAATACACTATTATATTCCAATCAACAGTAATAGCAGGGTAAAACTACGTGTAAGTGCAGATACTCCGTGCTCGTGTCAGTGCCTCATATAATACTATGCCATATGAAATGAAATGCATGCACCATGAATGTAAAGTAACAAATCCTGAAATCCAGATATATATGTATAAGAAATCTTTAGCTGTTATCATAGTAAAATGTGTATAAGAATCTGAAATCTCAACAATGAAAACCATGGAAATCCGTGTCAAGCATCGACACAACACATGTAATCTCAAGTCTCAATATCTCGAGCTCCGTCAGTCCGGATCGGTCCATATCATCAAATCTCACGACAACGGTCGGTATCCTCCGGATATCCGCCGCGCCAGACATCACCGGTAGGTAGCCTTCCCCTGCCAGGCTCATCGTCTACTACTCGATCTTCTTGCCCCGGGGTACCATACTGGGCCCACCATGTACCCGAGACGGTTCACCCACTCCTCGAATCGGTCTCGAAATCCATCAGAAAACATGAAATCTCATGGTGGACGACACATACATCACGAGAAAACCGCATCTTATGTTTTTTTTTAAAAGAGAGGAGGAGGAGAGAGAAAAGTTTTATATATTCTTGCGGTTTTCCTCAAAATCCATAAATCTCATAGAAATCCAAATCTCAAAATCATGAGTAAGTAAATAATAAGTATCAGCATAAGCCCCACAATACTGCATGATAACATGAAAATGTGAATGCATGAAATGTCGAAGTAATAAATGCAATGTCTAGACTAACACCTGAGAGTAATCACAATATTATATTAATATAGTCTTTAGCTAATTCTATCAATAAAAGATAATATGTTCTAAAGTGTACGTGACATAGCAATTACCGATGATGATGTGTGTGAGCCGGCAAATAAGTGTGTGTGGAATATGCGCATCATCGGTAATGGTGCTGGTGTCCTAACAGGCAGAGTTTCATACTGACTAAAGAAACATATGTATGAACATGCAACTTGATGATTACAATCTGAATGAAAAGACGAATGTGTATTGTTCATATCAGATTTTTGCATTTTTATACCGCCCAATTTTTATCACATTGCATGTCGGTAGATACTCTTGAGCCGTGTTTGCTAGTCAATTGCAGGATACAGGTTCCCGGTTCTCAAACGGAGAAATTCATGGAAAACACGACAAAAATCCGGTTCCTGCCAACCACAGATAAAACACGGTCTCCGCTCTTCATCCGTATGCTGCCAGATACCGGTTTAGGAAGACAAAATGTCAAATCAATGTCGTTTTCAGGCACAAGGCTCAATGGTGGCACAAGATCCAAGAGATCTACGCGGAGCTCGAGACAATCATGACAAAATCTTAACAAAAAGTCCACCTTTCCTTCAACAGAAATTCTGGAAAAATCGTGGTGCCAAATTGAGAAAATACATATACCAGAATTAGGTACACTGAAGACCAGGGGACCACCAAAAATACAGAGGAACAATTCATCTAAACGGCCGCGGAAGAGCGGCCAAAGGGGGGTATTGGCCGCGCTTCCGCGGCCGTTCTGGCGCCAAGTGTGCAGGGCTTTGGGGGGTAGGTTGGTAATTTCATATGGGCCCGTATTGTTGCCCTAGTTTCTCATTTTCCAGCCTATAAATACCCCAGAATTCTGTGAAGGAAATGGTCCATAATCTTGTATTTTCTTTTGCTAGGTTTTAGTTACATGTTCTTCTTCCTCTTCTCACCTCTTCTCCATTAAACTTGTAAGTGAGCTTTTGAGTGAAGAGTGA
Organism: Agapanthus africanus; assembly: GCA_030015575.1. NCBI lineage: Eukaryota > Viridiplantae > Streptophyta > Magnoliopsida > Asparagales > Amaryllidaceae > Agapanthus > Agapanthus africanus. The sequence continues at coordinate 364,540,515 of JASDDO010000001.1, read as the reverse complement.
TGAATAAAGAAGACCATTTTATTATCATGCTTGTCTCCTTATATTTATGCTTGTTGTAATTTTAATTCGTTAAATAGTTGTTGCTATTTCCTTGTTATTTCTTTCTTCTCTTTTTTTCTTTATCCTTACATATGACAATGATACTTACGCTTGATCCTCGCCAAGGTGAGGTCGCAAATAGTTAGTCGTATTCTTCTAATCTCTTTCTTTCTATCTTCCTCTTTTGTGTTGTTTTATTTTTCCGTATTATGATGTGTGAGTAGTTCATTCTTGTTAGGGTAGGATAAGGGAAGTTTGAGAGAAGGAAATCTCTCTCACTCTTTCCTTTCCCAACATCTTAAATCGACTCCCGTTAACCCAACCACAATCCGCTCCTTACGGCACCCTATCCTACATGATAGCGGTGATTCCGTAGTGAGACCGGTTGTGGTTGGATTAACCGGAGGTTATGGCTAAGAGCCAAGAACGGACGGACAAGCACGAAAAGGAAGACTTATGCGTTGGAAAGCCTAGCTTATACTCGCAAAGTCCTTCCTAGTCGTGCTAATCCCCGTTGTTGCCGATTACCGTAACACGATATTAAGAAGGGAAACGAAAGATGTGGAGACTCCTAACTCAAACTAACCTAATCCTAACCCTAACATGCTCTCTTTAAATATCAACTCAACACTTTGATAACTACAAACAAAATCTGAACAACCGGACTTAACTCGTCGAAAAACACATAGAAAAAGATTCCCATCTCCCTGCGGACGACCCGTACTCAACCGGCTAGCTACGTGCGAAACCGTCTTGATTGCGGTATTTAGAACTAAACTTGACACGCTCGTAACCTACCAATCAAATGGCGCCGTTGCCGGGGAGACGGTAGTCTATTTCTAAGTGAAATTTCGGGTTAATTTGTGAATATAAAAACAACCAAAAAACCAAAAAAAAAACTATACTTTGTAGAAACCATCTTGTTATTCTTTATTAGTTTTTGTGCAAGCGTGCAGGAAATACGAAGCTCAAGATCGACGCCAAAGACGTTGGAAATACGGAGTTCAAGTACAGTGCCAAAGACGTGGGAAGATAGACCCACATTTTCGCGGCTACACCGCGACGGACAAAACGAACCAGTCGGTCTACTGTCAAAATCTGGAGCTGTTCCAGTGAGTAAATCAAGATTCAGTACATCCAGACAAGCAGAGGACACCCCACAGAGAACACCCAAGTTTTTCAGAACACCAATCCACCAACATTGCCGCCCTTCCGCAGCCATTGCATGCGTTTGGCCGCGGAACCGCGGCCACTTGGTGGGGTCAGACTGCCATTTTTTCTGGGTAACTCTCTCTGCCTCTCTCCACTCCTCTAAGCTCCACTGAATTGTGTTATCTGCAGGCTTCTTTGCGCAAATTCTTCTCCCCTTTCCAATAAACTGTTCTTGTGCAGGATTCTTTGCGCCGCAAATAAAAATTGTTTGCTGTTGATATTGTTACTGTTTTGCATTCTTTAATACGGACTTAAGGGGCTTGAAACCAATCCAGATTGGGTGGGGATTTCATCACCCTTCCCAGGACCCCGGAAATCACTAAAGCATATGCATTGTCCATTGTAATTAAAAAATACTAGACTTCAGCCCTAAGGACTTCGCGCTCATTAGGAGAAGATAAACCTTGTTTAGAACCTTGCTTAACCGTATATTGTTTACGGGGTGTCTAGGAAAGTGTTAAAGGCGCAACCGCCGAAAGAGAAAGGGTTATTTAATTAAGGAACTTCGCGAAAGCGTTGGACAACCTCCCCTTATCTCTGCACTTACCTGGCCTCGTGATCAGTGTATTTTTAAGCTTGTTTCTCGACACTGTTTAACTTCGACAATCAAGTTCAGGAGCAGGTCTAGTAGACCTAGGTTACCCTAGATCTAGGTGTGATTGTGCATATCTTGTTTGTGATTGCTTAAGCCGTATTCCCGTACATACTTCTGTAAATCTCTTTCTAAAAACAAAATAAAAAAAGAAAAAATCAAAAACTTTTATAAAAACTTGCCCTTTTGTCGCCAAATCCATTTTCACCCAACACCCATCGCCTTTCTTCATTGACGTTTTCTTACCCTCACCTTCTCCGCTTTGACTATACTAAACTCGTTTAGTGTATGTCCGCTTGGACTCGGGACACTAGCGCCCGTCTAGTCCGCGTTACGTTAGTCCCGACCGACTACGCGATCGACTCCGAAGTCGATACTCCGTCCACTCCTCTTTCACCCCTTCCTTTGCCGGCCAACTCCGACGTTGACCGGAATTATGTTCATACATCTTCACCTTCACCTTCACCTTCACCAACCTCTTCTTCCGCGATGTCGGGATTTATTCCAAACATCTCGTTGACCACCCCTGGATTGGCTCCACCTCCTATGGAGACCAATCTCCCACCACCTCCGCCTGTTGTAGCGCCGCAGCGAATTGCGCTCCAGGATCGTTTCTACCCTACCCGTTCTGCACTTCCAACCTGCCTTTCTCTTCCTCCGGCCAATGGGGACAACTTTGAAATTAAGCCCCATTTCATCAACATGCTTCCACGTTTTCATGGGCTTGAATCTGAAGATGCCTATATCTTCATTAACAAATTTCAAAACGTCTGTGCCATGATGAAAACAACCCAGCTGTCGGACGATGCTATACATTTACGGGTCATTCCGTTCACTTTATGCGATCTCGCAGAAAAATGGCTGTATAGCACCGCTTCCCACTCAATCACCAGCTGGGACGAGTTTGTTAAAGCGTTTCTGAAAAAATTCTACCCAAATCATAAGACCGCAAGAATTCGAAATGAGATCAACCAATTCTCCCAGCTTCCTTCTGAACCCTTTTGGAAGTGCTTTGACCGATACAAAGACCTTCTTGTTCAGTGTCCTCACCACGGTATAGAGAAATGGCAACTCTGCCAAACCTTATACGAGGGACTGAACCCAGCAACGAAGCAGTTGCTGGAAACCATCTGTCAGGGCCACTTCCTATCCAAATCTGACGAGGAAGCGTGGCAGTTCTTTGACGATCTTGCGGAGCAAACGCTACAGTGGGAGAGCACCAGACCGACTCCTTCTTCTTCTTCTACCTCCACTTCTACCGGTCAGTCTAGGGTAGGAATTCACCAGCTTGATGTCTCTATTGCGATGAGAGCTGAAATGGCTGCAATAACAAAAAAGCTTGAAGCAATAGAGAGCAAATTTTCTTCTCCTACTCCTGCCCCTGTTCTCCCCCTTCGTACCATCTGCGCTTGTTGTTCCGATCCGTCCCACTTGACTGAAGAGTGTCCTTACAATCCACCCTCGCAAGGACAGGATCAGGTTAATGCATTCCAGCAAAGACCAAGGAATGATCCATACTCTTCCACCTACAATCCCGGTTGGAGGAACCACCCCAATTTCGCCTGGAATCAGAATCAGAATCAATTCCAGGGCAACAATTTCCAAAGGGCCCCTCCACCGCAACAACAAGCGCAACAACAAACTCAGTATCAGCAGCCCTTCCAACCCCAGCCTTACCAAAACCAGACGAACAACTTTGCACCGAACAATTCCTTTCCACCAAACAACTTTGTTCCGTCGAACAACGATAAGGTTTCCTCGCTCGAGCGAAGTCTGGATGCGTTTGTTAAACAATCGACTCAATCCACCGCCAACATCCAGTCTTCGATCCAATCTTTAGTGCAACACACCGCCGCACACGGGCAGAGCATCAAGACCATCGAGGCCCAGATTGCACAGCTGAACGCGGCCTTGAGCGAGCGAGAGAAGGGGAAGCTCCCGTCCCAGCCACTTCCAAATCCCGGCCACCCACATAATGCACATGTTGCTCTTGAACAACAAAACCATAATGTGAGTGCCGTGACCACACTGAGATCAGGGAGGGTGCTGCAAAACAACATTGGCAAGCAAATCAACGATGACACCCCGGCCGCTTCTTCTTCTTCTTCTTCTCCTGCTTCTTCTTCTTCGTCTTCCGAGCCTATTCTCCGTTCTTCACAAGGCTCTCCTTCCTCTTCTTCTCTAAACGGACCCGCTTCTCACTCCACGAAAACACCTATTCTGGGATCCGTTCCAACTCCAAAATCTCCTCCTCCAGCATTAGACTCAACCAATTTTCAAAATGTTCCATTTCCAAACCGGTTGAGGTCTAACAAACAAAATCCACAAATGGAGAAGATTTTGGAGTTATTCAAGCAAGTTAACATTAACATTCCTCTTTTAGATGCTGTCCAACAAGTCCCTTCTTACGCGAAAATCTTAAAGGACTTGTGCACGAAAAAGAGGAAGTCTCAGGTACCCAAGAAAGTTTTCTTGGCTAGTGCTGTGAGTGATGCCCTTACCCAATCTTTACCACAAAAACGGAAGGACCCTGGCTGTCCTACGATTTCAATTACTATTGGGGATAAGAACATCAACCGCGCACTATTAGATCTTGGTGCCAGTGTTAACTTGCTTCCGTATTCAGTATACGAGCAATTAGGCGTCGGAGAGCTGAAACCCACACACTGCACTCTCCAGATGGCCGACCGATCGATCACCCATCCTAGGGGTGAGCTAGAGGATGTGTTAATCAAAGTCGGGGACTTCATATTCCCCGTCGACTTCATTGTCTTGGATACACAGCCTGTAGCTAACCCCCGGAATCAAATTCCGGTGATACTCGGTCGCCCATTTCTCGCAACCTCAAATGCTGTGATCAATTGTCGCAATGGTTCAATGAACCTCTCTTTTGGAAATATGACAATTGAACTCAACATTTTTAGGTTGGGGAATCAGCCCGCCGAACCTAATGCTCATATACTGGATGTTTGCTCGATCCAGGAGATCACCCCCGAAGAGTGTGAATTCGAGGAGTTTTTGTTTGAATACGATAATCTTGACGCCACTAGTGCGTGTCTCTTCGAACCTGCTGCTGTTTCTGCGCCCGATAACGACTACGAGTGTTTCACGTTCACGAACGATCTTAGCCGCGCACAACCCGAGTTTGAATCTTTTGACTTTTCGGATGAGTTACCTGAACCATCCGACTCGGTTGCCTACACTCGTTTTGAACCTTTGCTGGAGTCCTTTGAGTTCGAGACCTTTGCACCAGTCTTGCCTTCTATCATTTCACCTCCAACGCTCGAACTCAAGCCGTTGCCGTCTCATCTTAAGTATGCTTACTTAGGTGAGAACGAGACCCTCCCTATCATCATCTCGGCTTCTCTAGCTCCCGAGCAAGAGAAAGCCCTTCTCACGGTCTTGCACGGCAACAGGCAAGCTTTTGGCTGGTCCATGGCAGACATCAAGGGGATTAGTCCCCTCATCGTTGAGCATCACATTCATCTGATGGATGATGCCAAACCAGCCCGGGATCCACAAAGACGTCTTAATCCAGTCATGAAGGAGGCTGTGAAGAAGGAGATCGTCAAATGTCTAGATAGTGGTATCATTTACCCTATCTCTGATAGCCAGTGGGTTAGCCCCATTCATGTTGTCCCCAAAAAGTCGGGCATCACGGTCATAACCAACGAGGCGAATGAGTTAATCCCTACTCGCACCCAAACTGGGTGGCGAGTTTGCATTGATTACAGAAAACTCAACGCTGCAACGCGGAAAGACCACTTTCCGCTACCTTTCATTGACCAGATGCTGGAACGATTGGCCGGACATGAGTACTATTGTTTTCTTGATGGCTACTCTGGTTATAATCAAATTCCCATCGCCGAAAAAGACCAGGACAAGACCACTTTCACTTGTCCTTTCGGCACGTTTGCATATCGACGCATGCCCTTTGGGTTATGCAATGCGCCCGCTACCTTCCAGCGGTGTATGATGGGAATTTTCTCAGACATGGTGGAGAAATTTCTGGAGATCTTCATGGACGACTTCTCCATCTTTGGCGATTCTTTTGACGAGTGTCTGCTGCATCTCGACGCTGTCCTTACCAGATGTAAGGACAAGAATCTCACTTTGAACTGGGAGAAATGCCACTTCATGGTGCGCGAAGGTATTGTCTTAGGACATATCATCTCGCAAAATGGCATAGAGGTTGACAAAGCAAAGATTGAGGTCATTTCCAATCTGCCTCCTCCCCGATGCGTCAGAGATATCCGAGCCTTCCTTGGCCATGCCGGTTTCTATAGACGGTTTATCAAGGACTTTAGCAAGATTGCTAGGCCCTTGACACTTTTACTGGCCAAGGACACGCCTTTCGACTTCAATTCGAGCTGTGTGACTGCATTCGAGTCACTGAAACGCTCACTCACTTCTGCTCCCGTTCTCTCTTCCCCTGACTGGACGCACCCATTCGAGATTATGTGCGATGCATCCGACTTTGCCATCGGTGCTGTCCTTGGACAGCACATCAACAAGATGCCGCACGTAATCTATTACGCGAGCCGGACCCTGAACGACGCCCAACTTAACTATACAACAACTGAGAAGGAATTCTTAGCTGTTGTATTTGCCTTAGAAAAGTTCAGGCCCTACCTCATCGGCTCTCCAGTCATTGTCTACACTGACCACTCAGCTCTGCGCCATCTTTTTGCGAAGAAAGATGCCAAATCTCGGTTAATCCGTTGGATCCTCTTGCTTCAAGAGTTTGACCTTGTCATTAAGGACAAACGAGGATGTGAAAACGTGGTTGCCGACCATCTCTCACGACTCCCTTCTTCGCCTTCGCTTCCAATTCCTATAAACGATGTTTTCCCGGATGAACAACTCTTGACAGTATCTCGCGAACCCTGGTTCGCAGATATTGTGAACTATTTGGCCACGGGATTACTACCGACTGAATGGTCGAGTCAGGACAGACTTCGCTTCTTATCCCAAGTAAAACATTTTTACTGGGACGAACCCTACTTGTTCAAGTACTGTCCCGACCAGATTATTCGTCGGTGTGTCCCTGATGAGGAATTCAAGAGTGTGCTGTCATTTTGCCACGACCAAGCATGTGGCGGGCATTTTGGGCCCAGAAAGACAGCTGAGAAGATCTTGCAATGTGGTTTCTACTGGCCACAACTTTTCAAAGACGCTCACGACTATTGCAAGACTTGCTCCCGGTGCCAACACATGGGCCGGACATCCCGGAGGAATGAGATGCCGCTCCAACCGATCTTGGTTGTGGAGATTTTCGATGTTTGGGGGATAGACTTCATGGGGCCGTTTCCCAGCTCTTTTGGGAACTTGTACATTCTTCTAGCTGTTGATTACGTCTCTAAATGGGTCGAGGCTGTGCCCAGCCGAACTAACGACAACAAGGTTGTCGTTAGGTTCCTTAAAGAAAACATTTTCTCACGGTTTGGGCACCCCCGAGCGATCATTAGCGACAATGGAAGTCATTTCTGCAATAAGACTTTCGAGGCCTTGATGCGGAAATACTCCATTAATCATAAGCTTTCTACGCCCTACCACCCCCAAACCTGCGGGCAGGCCGAAGTTTCAAATCGGCAGATCAAGCAGATACTGGAGAAAACGGTTTCCAAGAACCGTAAGGATTGGTCTTTGAAACTCACTGATGCCCTTTGGGCATTTAGAACCGCTTATAAGACCGACCTTGGCATGTCTCCCTATCGACTTGTGTACGGAAAAGCCTGCCACCTTCCTGTCGAAATCGAGCATCGCGCGTTTTGGGCGATAAAGGAGCTGAATCTGTCTCTGGAGGACGCGGGCAGCCATCGGAAGCTGCAGCTGAACGAACTGAGCGAGCTTAGGGATGAGGCTTACGACAACGCGGTTGTCGTTAAGAATCGAACGAAGGTGTTTCATGATAAGCACCTTGTGCGCAAAACCTTCGTACCTGGTCAGCAGGTACTTCTTTACGACACCCGACTTCACTTCCATCCTGGAAAGCTCCGATCTCGCTGGAAAGGGCCGTATTTTGTGCGGACTGTGTATCCGCAGGGCGCTGTGGATTTGGAAAATCCAAAGGACGGTTCACTCTTCAAAGTGAACGGACACCGATGCAAACCGTACCTTAGCGCCGAACCAACAGAGGAGCTCCTGTTCTTACAGGAGCCGGTTTACCTTGCTTGATCTTCCTCTGCCTACCTCCAAACTTCGGTTATCCAGCCAAGAACAGTGGACACTGTTCCAAATAAGTTTGGGGGTATGTACAAACCATTTTGTTTATATTTTTGTATATTCTTTTTCTTTTCTTTCAAAACAAAAACAAATAAAAATTGTGTATCGCTAACCAACAATTTTGAACCTTCAAACTACTCTCTTCATGCAATGACAGTGAGGACACTGTCCAGTTTAAGTTTGGGGGTACGCTCGGTACGCATTTCTTACCTTCGCATTCATATGTATATTTTGCATCTGCATATTAAAATCCATAAAATGCATAAAAATTTGAAAATTTTCCAAAAATATAAAAACTTTTTTGTCAAGTTAGCTTGTGGAAGAACTCTGATTCAACATTCGACGGTTTTTGTTTGATAAAATAGGAATAACTAGATCTTATGTTTGGATTTTGAAAACCTGAAAGATAACTCTCCTTTGAAGTTAACTATAGCTGATATACGTCTTTACATCACACTACACGTGTCGTGAGTTTTGGGAATTAGATGACAAGTCTTTCATGTTCAAACTTTTAAACAGATAAATGATTTTCTGAGAATCAAATAGGTTTGTTCTGAAATAAGTAATGACAAGAATAGTTTATGAAGTAAAGCGAATATGAAGGAATGTTATTGATGCCGTAATAGGAGCTAAGTCTGAAAAATAACCCATCTAAAACTTGATTGGAATGATTACACACCAAACCCACTAGACACGTCTTTTATCCAAAAAAATATTTGAACTGCCGGTTATATCTCCGTTCGTATTAAATCATCTGATTTTCACGCCAAACTGTCTTTTGTTTTTGGACCTAGGTAACTTGAGTAATTAAGTCCACTGGGGTGTTTCTACACCTAATGCCCTAAAACCAACTGGTTTGGGTGCATTGGCCCAAAGCTCGCTAAGAAGCCTAGAAAGTCCAGTTTAAAACAAAGTCAAGCAAGTGTTCTCTCCGAGTTAAAATTCCTAACGGTTCTTTGTGTGAGAATAATCTTGATAAAAGACAGGCTTTTAAAAAAAAAATTTAACGGAGATATGAAGGTTTTACTCTTTGATAAAGACTATTGCACGTTCACAGTGGTGTGTAAGAAATGAAAACAAGAAAAAGGTGGAGTGAAAAATACGACTTAGTTTCCTGTTAAGGAAGATAGAAATTCTAAAGTTGAAACCTTACTGCAAAACGAAACTTGAAAAATGCTTAACTCATTATAAAACTTATGTGATCCTTTTAAAATTGTTATCTGGGCTTTATTGTGCGACATGATGACTCTAATCGATCCTTCTGGAACTTAACGACACTATCCGCACTACACGTAAAGACATATAAAATCTGTAGTTAAATAAGATGTGAGGTGTGAAAAATAAAGGTTCGATAGTCTAGACTAAGGATTATAGAATTGTTATTTTCTAAAACAAAACTTTAGGGTTTGAAACTTAGTCATTTTTACAAACCAACTTGACCGGATTTTGTGGGTAGTATCCGCTGAAAACCCTCAGGAGACAACACTCCTCCTACTAGGGACACCTAGAGGTTTAACGGCTTGTTGCACATGCTCAGTGCAATCGCGTTCCCTGCGAAAGTGAGGTTAGGAAATTTTTGTGAATAAATGGACTTTGCTCGGGACGAGCAAATGATAAGTTTGGGGGTATTTGTTCATATCAGATTTTTGCATTTTTATACCGCCCAATTTTTATCACATTGCATGTCGGTAGATACTCTTGAGCCGTGTTTGCTAGTCAATTGCAGGATACAGGTTCCCGGTTCTCAAACGGAGAAATTCATGGAAAACACGACAAAAATCCGGTTCCTGCCAACCACAGATAAAACACGGTCTCCGCTCTTCATCCGTATGCTGCCAGATACCGGTTTAGGAAGACAAAATGTCAAATCAATGTCGTTTTCAGGCACAAGGCTCAATGGTGGCACAAGATCCAAGAGATCTACGCGGAGCTCGAGACAATCATGACAAAATCTTAACAAAAAGTCCACCTTTCCTTCAACAGAAATTCTGGAAAAATCGTGGTGCCAAATTGAGAAAATACATATACCAGAATTAGGTACACTGAAGACCAGGGGACCACCAAAAATACAGAGGAACAATTCATCTAAACGGCCGCGGAAGAGCGGCCAAAGGGGGGTATTGGCCGCGCTTCCACGGCCGTTCTGGCGCCAAGTGTGCAGGGCTTTGGGGGGTAGGTTGGTAATTTCATATGGGCCCGTATTGTTGGCCTAGTTTCTCATTTTCCAGCCTATAAATACCCCAGAATTCTGTGAAGGAAAGGGTCCATAATCTTGTATTTTCTTTTGCTAGGTTTTAGTTACATGTTCTTCTTCCTCTTCTCACCTCTTCTCCATTAAACTTGTAAGTGAGCTTTTGAGTGAAGAGTGATGAATAAAGAAGACCATTTTATTATCATGCTTGTCTCCTTATATTTATGCTTGTTGTAATTTTAATTCGTTAAATAGTTGTTGCTATTTCCTTGTTATTTCTTTCTTCTCTTTTTTTCTTTATCCTTACATATGACAATGATACTTACGCTTGATCCTCGCCAAGGTGAGGTCGCAAATAGTTAGTCGTATTCTTCTAATCTCTTTCTTTCTATCTTCCTCTTTTGTGTTGTTTTATTTTTCCGTATTATGATGTGTGAGTAGTTCATTCTTGTTAGGGTAGGATAAGGGAAGTTTGAGAGAAGGAAATCTCTCTCACTCTTTCCTTTCCCAACATCTTAAATCGACTCCCGTTAACCCAACCACAATCCGCTCCTTACGGCACCCTATCCTACATGATAGCGGTGATTCCGTAGTGAGACCGGTTGTGGTTGGATTAACCGGAGGTTATGGCTAAGAGCCAAGAACGGACGGACAAGCACCAAAAGGAAGACTTATGCGTTGGAAAGCCTAGCTTATACTCGCAAAGTCCTTCCTAGTCGTGCTAATCCCCGTTGTTGCCGATTACCGTAACACGATATTAAGAAGGGAAACGAAAGATGTGGAGACTCCTAACTCAAACTAACCTAATCCTAACCCTAACATGCTCTCTTTAAATATCAACTCAACACTTTGATAACTACAAACAAAATCTGAACAACCGGACTTAACTCGTCGAAAAACACATAGAAAAAGATTCCCATCTCCCTGCGGACGACCCGTACTCAACCGGCTAGCTACGTGCGAAACCGTCTTGATTGCGGTATTTAGAACTAAACTTGACACGCTCGTAACCTACCAATCATGTACTAACCACTCATTTGGAATGTACACATCTAACCACAACTATATGACTCAAGGCTAAACCAGTATCTATCTAACCTACTAAGGAACTAATCGATACGGAATAAGAATCCACCTACAGTCTGAGTCGATATCTCTAATAGTCGGCGATCCGGTCTCAATAGCGTCACGTACATAGTACGACTTCCTCGAGTCAAGAGTGCAGATCAATCATCACATCCATGCCTCGTACGGTAAAATGCATCGTACGGCATCCTAAAATTGGGGTACGGGTCAACTATCACCTATGTACATCATCATTCGTATAATATCATCAAATAATATCATGGTCAATGGTACTGTACTGTAATCGCATACATCCTAATACCATCAATCATATATCATTGTCCGCGTAAATATATATCGTCAATTGGTCCTCAGAAACATCATGTCACATATATCATGTCGTGATTAAGTCACATATATCATAGTCCGGGTTCTATTCTAGAGTCTCGTATATCTCAATGTCATCATCACTTATTATCGTTCATGTATACATATCCATTTTCTCATTTTCCAACGATCTGCTAATATCATAATACGACTGTATAGCCAAGAGATCACGGCATCAAGCCCAGTTATATCGTCTCATCCCCATGTATCATATAACATCATTATATCACATATACATGTTGTGTGTGTGTGTATATATATACCTACACACATTCCTATACACACACACACACACACATACACATATACACCAAGTCAAGTTTCTATGTGTGCGTGTGTGTATGTCTACATGAACCTATGATTTGCCTCCAATGTAATCGTCCTTCGCATAAGCCTTTCTAAATCAACTTTTTCTAACCTAAGGTCTGCTAAAATACCCTACTTGCTAAGTATCCAATATCACCTCCATGCTCATGATTTACATGGTAAAAACACTATTTTATAATTGCAGGGGTGTTATATGTCATCCATCCGACTTCCCCCGTAGATATACATCTACTCACCTTGATCCTTGTTGCTTGCTGAAATTAGTGACACCTTGCTCTCCTTGGTCGTCTTGAAGTCCACGCAATGATACCCGGGCATGAGAAACGTGGAAGGCAACTATTGGTATGCAAGCAATCTCTGTCAAAAGAATATAAAATCCCAGAAGTAAACCATCTGATGGTGGTCTCCCATTCCACCACTGTAGAGCTTCAAATATTGTTTCCCTGCATAACCAGGCAGATAATGCTACAATGTATGCATGAGCATAACCCTGCCAGACCTTCATCTTTGAAGTTCCTTTGGTTTTGTCTTTGTAAAGTAGCTGCGGGGAAACTGCCAATAGAAGAACAGACGATGCCCAAAGTACAGATTTGGATGTAATAAAAGAATTGATAACTTGACGAATACAGACAACTCAAGATCCAGACAGCTTTTGGTCCAATCCTTCTATCCACAGACAACCTCCTCAACAGAGTTAAGCCCAAAAAGGATGTTGTCAATACCATGCAACTTGGATACCTCATATCATCATCAAATCCAAATTATATATTGCAGAATAGTATAAAAAAAAAGAGATCCTCTATGTAGCACAGCAACAATGCATGATTAATAAGACCCAGTTCAGTTAAAAAAATTGCATTTTCGGCGGATGCAGCGACAAGCCAGGAACCGCCATTGCCAGTATTACATTTGCAGCAATCAATTTGTAGAAGGACTTCAAAGACATGCCGGACATCCAAATATTGAGATCCCAGTAGTTATGTACCACAAACCATAACACCATCAAGCTTGCCAATGTGACGAACGCAAAATATGATGATACACTTTTCTTTGTAAAAAAAAATTGAGCTAGGTAGTTGCCAGAGATCAAGGGAAGAGGAAGGAATAAGATAAGCAACCCAATGACAACAGCGCCGGCAGCACTAACCAAAACAGTCAATGCAGTGAATGCCGCCGAACTAACAGCATCCGCATCATCCCAACAGCATAAGCCCCCGCCGCCAAGGCCCCTCCCAACATCAACACGGTCACTAGAAAATAATTAAATAGTGGTAGCACTTGCACGTAACGTCCAAATGAATGGAACACAACCCACATCTCAAGGCAAATCACAACCACCACCATCGCCGCCACCCCATTCACAACCCAAATCCTATGCACCTGATAACCATCCCTTGTAACCCACCATAATGTCCCTCTTGTCGAAGCATATAATTGGAACAAGAATGGTACAAAGAACAGCAGCAAAACATTGCACAACGAAGAAAACGAGTTGAAGATCACAGAGTGATAAGATGCAATCCTAAACATAATAAGCACAAACAAAAAATACAACGTATGCATACAGCTTTCAAGAGGGCTAAGTATCTGATCCTTATTGGAATTTGACAAAACTTACTTGGATTTGAAGCTAGAAGGCTGAGGGATCGAGAAAACCCAATAGAAAAACGCAACAAAACACCATTAATAGTACTCTGCATTCGCCATTCCTAGAGCTGAAACGGCCGCCCAAGTGAAAAGCGCCGACGTCGTGATCGGGAGGCAAGTAAAGAGCAATCTTTCAAGGGTCTTGATCATACTAGGGTATTTGATCTGGATCAACTTGAACTACAAAGAGAACCAAACCCCAATCAAGAACGTTGTTTGCGCGCATAGTAGAAGGGCGAGCAGCGTCATGGTTACGATCACCGGCGTCTCGTCGAAGTCGAGGAGGATGGCTGCGGACGGGATCAAGGCGAGGGCGATGCGGCCGTTGTGAGAGAACGCCGACGAGGAAAGGATGCGGGACATCGACGACGAAGACGAAGGATTAGGGTTAGGGATAGGGCTTGGGGAAGGGGATCGAGAGGAAGAAGAGGTGAAGGTTGGGAAAGAAGGTGCGGTAGCGGGAGGGTTGGGAAGGGGGATCGATCATCATCGTGTAGAACTTTCTTGCTCTCTCTCTCTCTCACACACACACCCATACCCCTCCCCATGTCACAAAAATCATCCCATTTCCTCTTTCTTTTCTTTTATAAAATATCCAAATAAATTAAATACGTCCAAATATTTTCCAAATTATCGGTATATAATTATACCATATCATATAAGACTAAAATCCATAGATTAAAATATTCATAATACTTATTAATTTAATTATTTAATTTCGCAAAAATAATATTTTATTTTATGAAATGTTACAATCTTCCCCCCTTAAATAAATTCGGTCCCCGAATTTAAATTTAAAACTCCCCCCAATTACTAAAACATTTAGCAAAACTCTCAAATTATCGGGGCTCCCAAATCATCATTACATAACTACAAATCAACTCCGTCAAGCATAACACAATCATCGGAGTCATGGTGAAAATACCATGTCAAAATCCAATACGAAAACCAACATAAAATTCATCAAAACTATAACTTGTATATAGGGCGCATCGTAGTAAAATCGTCTAAACATCTTGATAAAGTAGCATGCAAAAACCTCTTTTTTAAAATTGCCGTGTGATGCACGTGTATTTAGAGGGCCCGAGGCCGATGCCAGTGACGTGCTGCCTTACAAGTGGTCATGTTAATTGGCCGAGTGATAACTAGAGGAGTGCCAGAGCGGAATGAATGTACACATAGGAAATACCAATCGTAGAACAAAATCCTCAAAATACCAAAATCCAAACAACGGAAATATGAAATTCAAATCACTAAATCACAATCGTAAACACTATCGTCAATGTGCGCCTTTTCTAATGTCGACTGATTCGGACTCGTCTCCTCATCGCTGCTGACTGCGCTACCAACGGCTATGCTCATATCGAGAGTCTCCCACGTAATCTACCTCTTCACCTGATATCCGGACTACGTTAAACTTTTCGATCGACTCATAAAAATCACATAATTCCCCGAGAGCTCAACACTCAAGTACAGTTTAAAAATATCCAGTACATGCCCCAGCATCTGCGGACCAGCCGTAGAAGGGCAAACCCAAGCCTCACTAATAGCACCGCGGAACTACCGTAAACCCTAAGGTTCAAAGGCGTTCTCGTGGTCATTATGTCGAGTTAGGGTTTCATTCTTCTAGAGGGTCCATAGAAATACCTGCATGTTCTTCCGAATACCTTAAACTTGGGAAAATGGGTTTCTGACAATCGTTCGAACCCTTTAACTTCGTCTGGACGGCATGTGAATACCCTTCATCCGCACGCTAAACAATGCTTCAATCCTCAGGAATAAACGATACCCTAATGGTCATCACATTCGAGCCGCAGCTCCCTCTGCCCGTGTGATCGTGGTAACTGAAACCACCATCCGACATCGACGAAGATAGATCAAAGGAACGAATAGAATACAGTGCAAAGAAATGTACATCCTAAGGCTCCTTAAGCAGAGTAGCGTATCGTAAGTATGCCGCGGATCATACCCACGGTATGTCACTCTACCTAAGTCACCTACTCCATCAACCAAGGTCAACCTAGACTTCGACAAGGGTTAAACCAAGCGCTCTGATACCAACTTTGTCACGACCCGAAAGTACGGAACGTGACCGGCACTTAGATTACGAAGCGTCTAGAGGCGCCACGTAACCTAAGTAAGCCGAAGCCCAGAAATCTAAACCATAAAAGAAGCAGAAGAAAAAGAAAACAAGTTTAAAAGCATCAGCAAATTTTCTCAAAAATTTCGGCAGAGTCTCCTCTGTAAAAACTGGCCCCCAAACGGGTACAACAAGTATAATATAAATAAACAATAAAAAAGCATCCCCAAACGGGTGCTAGTTCAACGCCAACAGGCAGAAACAACCACAACAAACACAATAATATACAACGCCAAAGGGCGAGGCTCAAAACTCAAAAGAAAACAAAACCACCAGATCAGAATAATACATGCGCGACTCTAAGGTCGAAATAAAAGACTGGCCCAATAAACTTATCAAGTAATACAAATATGGTTGATGGAGCTTACTAGATACAAATGAATGAATAAAAGTACAATGGTGGTTCGGATACAAGTGAACCAACTTACCGTGCAAATCACCCTGAAGAAAAGATGTGCCAACAAGCTGCCACGGAAACCTGTACATCGAACCTGTAAAGAATTTGGCACAACGGGGGTGAGTTGCCAACTCGTGAGCAGAAGACATCTACGAAAAGAAATCGAATGCACGACGCTATCCTAGGTCATAATAATACACTATTATATTCCAATCAACAGTAATAGCAGGGTAAAACTACATGTAAGTGCAGATACTCCGTGCTCGTGTCAGTGCCTCATATAATACTATGCCATATGAAATGAAATGCATGCACCATGAATGTAAAGTAACAAATCCTGAAATCCAGATATATATGTATAAGAAATCTTTAGCTGTTATCATAGTAAAATGTGTATAAGAATCTGAAATCTCAACAATGAAAACCATGGAAATCCGTGTCAAGCATCGACACAACACATGTAATCTCAAGTCTCAATATCTCGGGCTCCGTCAGTCCGGATCGGCCCATATCATCAAATCTCACGACAACGGTCGGTATCCCCCGGATATCCGCCGCGCCAGACATCACCGGTAGGTAGCCTTCCCCTGCCAGGCTTATCGTCTACTACTCGATCTTCTTGCCCCGGGATACCATACCGGGCCCACCATGTACCCGAGACGGTTCACCCACTCCTCGAATCGGTCTCGAAATCCATCAGAAAACATGAAATCTCATGGTGGACGACACATACATCACGAGAAAACCGCATCTTATGTTTTTTTTTAAAAGAGAGGAGGAGGAGAGAGAAAAGTTTTATATATTCTTGCGGTTTTCCTCAAAATCCATAAATCTCATAGAAATCCAAATCTCAAAATCATGAGTAAGTAAATAATAAGTATCAGCATAAGCCCCACAATACTGCATGATAACATGAAAATGTGAATGCATGAAATGTCGAAGTAATAAATGCAATGTCTAGACTAACACCTGAGAGTAATCACAATATTATATTAATATAGTCTTTAGCTAATTCTATCAATAAAAGATAATATGTTCTAAAGTGTACGTGACATAGCAATTACCGATGATGATGTGTGTGAGCCGGCAAATAAGTGTGTGTGGAATATGCGCATCATCGGTAATGGTGCTGGTGTCCTAACAGGCAGAGTTTCATACTGACTAAAGAAACATATGTATGAACATGCAACTTGATGATTACAATCTGAATGAAAAGACGAATGTGTATTAACCACTCATTTGGAATGTACACATCTAACCACAACTATATGACTCAAGGCTAAACCAGTATCTATCTAACCTACTAAGGAACTAATCGATAGGGAATAAGAATCCACCTACAGTCTGAGTCGATATCTCTAATAGTCGGCGATCCGGTCTCAATAGCGTCACGTACATAGTACGACTTCCTCGAGTCAAGAGTGCAGTTCAATCATCACATCCATGCCTCGTACGGTAAAATGCATCGTACGGCATCCCAAAATTGGGGTACGGGTCAACTATCACCTATGTACATCATCATTCGTATAATATCATCAAATAATATCATGGTCAATGGTACTGTACTGTAATCGCATACATCCTAATACCATCAATCATATATCATTGTCCGCGTAAATATATATCGTCAATTGGTCCTCAGAAACATCATGTCACATATATCATGTCGTGATTAAGTCACATATATCATAGTCCGGGTTCTATTCTAGAGTCTCGTATATCTCAATGTCATCATCACTTATTATCGTTCATGTATACATATCCATTTTCTCATTTTCCAACGATCTGCTAATATCATAATACGACTGTATAGCCAAGAGATCACGGCATCAAGCCCAGTTATATCGTCTCATCCCCATGTATCATATAACATCATTATATCACATATACATGTTGTGTGTGTGTGTATATATATACCTACACACATTCCTATACACACACACACACACACATACACATATACACCAAGTCAAGTTTCTATGTGTGCGTGTGTGTATGTCTACATGAACCTACGATTTGCCTCCAACGTAATCGTCCTTCGCATAAGCCTTTCTAAATCAACTTTTTCTAACCTAAGGTCTGCTAAAATACCCTACTTGCTAAGTATCCAATATCACCTCCATGCTCATGATTTACATGGTAAAAACACTATTTTATAATTGCAGGGGTGTTATATGTCATCCATCCGACTTCCCCCGTAGATATACATCTACTCACCTTGATCCTTGTTGCTTGCTGAAATTAGTGACACCTTGCTCTCCTTGGTCGTCTTGAAGTCCACGCAATGATACCCGGGCATGAGAAACGTGGAAGGCAACTATTGGTATGCAAGCAATCTCTGTCAAAAGAATATAAAATCCCAGAAGTAAACCATCTGATGGTGGTCTCCCATTCCACCACTGTAGAGCTTCAAATATTGTTTCCCTGCATAACCAGGCAGATAATGCTACAATGTATGCATGAGCATAACCCTGCCAGACCTTCATCTTTGAAGCTCCTTTGGTTTTGTCTTTGTAAAGTAGCTGCGGGGAAACTGCCAATAGAAGAACAGACGATGCCCAAAGTACAGATTTGGATGTAATAAAAGAATTGATAACTTGACGAATACAGACAACTCAAGATCCAGACAGCTTTTGCTCCAATCCTTCTATCCACAGACAACCTCCTCAACAGAGTTAAGCCCAAAAAGGATGTTGTCAATACCATGCAACTTGGATACCTCATATCATCATCAAATCCAAATTATATATTGCAGAATAGTATAAAAAAAAGAGATCCTCTATGTAGCACAGCAACAATGCATGATTAATAAGACCCAGTTCAGTTAAAAAAATTGCATTTTCGGCGGATGCAGCGACAAGCCAGGAACCGCCATTGCCAGTATTACATTTGCAGCAATCAATTTGTAGAAGGACTTCAAAGACATGCCGGACATCCAAATATTGAGATCCCAGTAGTTATGTACCACAAACCATAACACCATCAAGCTTGCCAATGTGACGAACGCAAAATATGATGATACACTTTTCTTTGTAAAAAAAAATTGAGCTAGGTAGTTGCCAGAGATCAAGGGAAGAGGAAGGAATAAGATAAGGAACCCAATGACAACAGCGCCGGCAGCACTAACCAAAACAGTCAATGCAGTGAATGCCGCCGAACTAACAGCATCCGCTTCATCCCAACAGCATAAGCCCCCGCCGCCAAGGCCCCTCCCAACATCAACACGGTCACTAGAAAATAATTAAATAGTGGTAGCACTTGCACGTAACGTCCAAATGAATGGAACACAACCCACATCTCAAGGCAAATCACAACCACCACCATCGCCGCCACCCCATTCACAACCCAAATCCTATGCACCTGATAACCATCCCTTGTAACCCACCATAATGTCCCTCTTGTCGAAGCATATAATTGGAACAAGAATGGTACAAAGAACAGCAGCAAAACATTGCACAACGAAGAAAACGAGTTGAAGATCACAGAGTGATAAGATGCAATCCTAAACATAATAAGCACAAACAAAAAATACAACGTATGCATACAGCTTTCAAGAGGGCAAAGTATCTGATCCTTATTGGAATTTGACAAAACTTACTTGGATTTGAAGCTAGAAGGCTGAGGGATCGAGAAAACCCAATAGAAAAACGCAACAAAACACCATTAATAGTACTCTGCATTAGCCATTCCTAGAGCTGAAACGGCCGCCCAAGTGAAAAGCGCCGACGTCGTGATCGGGAGGCAAGTAAAGAGCAATCTTTCAAGGGTCTTGATCATACTAGGGTATTTGATCTGGATCAACTTGAACTACAAAGAGAACCAAACCCCAATCAAGAACGTTGTTTGCGCGCATAGTAGAAGGGCGAGCAGCGTCAGGGTTACGATCACCGGCGTCTCGTCGAAGTCGAGGAGGATGGCTGCGGACGGGATCAAGGCGAGGGCGATGCGGCCGTTGTGAGAGAACGCCGACGAGGAAAGGATGCGGGACATCGACGACGAAGACGAAGGATTAGGGTTAGGGATAGGGCTTGGGGAAGGGGATCGAGAGGAAGAAGAGGTGAAGGTTGGGAAAGAAGGTGCGGTAGCGGGAGGGTTGGGAAGGGGGATCGATCATCATCGTGTAGAACTTTCTTGCTCTCTCTCTCTCTCACACACACACCCATACCCCTCCCCATGTCACAAAAATCATCCCATTTCCTCTTTCTTTTCTTTTATAAAATATCCAAATAAATTAAATACGTCCAAATATTTTCCAAATTATCGGTATATAATTATACCATATCATATAAGACTAAAATCCATAGATTAAAATACTCATAATACTTATTAATTTAATTATTTAATTTCGCAAAAATAATATTTTATTTTATGAAATGTTACATTTTGGGTGTCGATGTGGACACTCAGGTTCCATGAGATGTACTGACAGCAGGGCCGGTCATGGTGACGGCGCCTGACAGACGAGGATTTACGTGTCGCTGCTGGACACGGGTTACATGATGTTTTGAGTGGTCGACTTTAGACACTCCGGTTCCATGATTTGATGTGTCGTTGATGGACACACATTATTTGATATCCTCGTATTTACCTGCATATACTTTTGTGATATTTACATGCAGGAGTTGTTGTGTCGGTGGTTGACACATGGACAAGATCCACTGCATACCTGCATTGATTTTATTGTGGACGAGATCCACTGCATACATGCATTGATTATATGTTTGGATGGTATCCATTTGCTGATAGGCAGTTATTTATGTGTTGGCACATATGCAGATACGGTCACCCTAGATATCATAGTGTTACCTTTATGATATAGTTGACTTAGGAATCGTTGTTTATTTCGATTTCTACCTGATGATGTTTTTCTATTCACGAGTTGGTAACTCACCCCCGTTGTGCCACAGTTCTTTCAGGTAGACCGCTTGGATCAGTTGCGGCATCAGTGGCACACAGCTGTTTTCGGGTGACTTGCTTGTGTTAGGTGGTACATGTTAGATCGTGCCCCTCTTGTATTCATTATTCATATTGTATCTAATCACTCCATCAATTCAGAAACTAGTAAATGTATATGTTGCAGACTTAGAGAACTTATAGTTGCGAGACTTCAGCGATGGGTCTTATGTTCTCTTTTAGGGTTGATGTCTTGCTTTACTTTTCATTATGTGGATCTTCGCCGTTGGGCGTCGTATACTCGTTATTTATACTTGTGGTGGTTGTTTCTGCCGTTGGGCGTGATTTGCTCCCGTTTGGGATTCTTTATATATATTCTGTGTTGGACCCGTTTTCGGGGTTAGTTTTTACAAGGGAGGTGCTGCCCAAATTTTGAAAAGACAAAACATGATTAATTGTATCTTTATCTCTTAAAAGGTTTAGATTTCTGGGTTTCAGCTTACTTGAATTACGTTACGCCTATAGACGTCGCGTGATTTAAGAGCTGGTCGCGAGCTAATATTTTGGGTCGTGGCAAATGCATTTATATGGATCATCTAGAGGGCTTCGTTGACAATGGGAGCAGCGGGAAAGCTTGTAGATTGCTTAAATCTATTTATGGATTAAAGTAGGCATCACGGAGTTGGAACATCTGTTTTGATGATGTTATCAAAGAGTATGATTTCATAAAAAATCCAGATGAACCTTGTGTTTATAAGAAGGCTGTAGGGAGAGCCGTCACATTTCTCGTATTGTACGTGGATGAGATTCTTCTGATAAAAATGACATTCCTATACAGAAATTGGTCAAATCATTCTTATCATAAAGGTTCTCCATGAAGGACCTAGGTGATGCCATGTACATATTGGGCATTCGGATCTATAGGGATAGATCAAAAAGGTTAATGGGATTGTCTCAAACCAGGTACATCAACACCATTCTAAAAGGGTTTAGTATGGAAGACTCCAAGCGGGTTGCCTGTAACGTTTTGAAAATCGTTTCGGTGAAATTTTGGAAAAATCGGTAAAATTAGGGGGTTTTCTGTAAAAAGTCAAATTACAAATATCTTTATTATAAAATTAAATATACATATTGTAGTTATATAATTTCTAGTATTTGGTGTTTATTGAGCCACTGGTAAAATTTCTAATTTTCTGGTAAAATTTCTAATTTTCTGAAAAAATTTCCGAAATTAATTATTTTAATATTATTTTAAGCCGTCACTAATACATTTAATTAGGGAAAATTACAAATTGTAATGAGTTGAAACAAATTTTGTGCATCATAACACATTAAACAAAATTTTAAATGTTGCTTTTGAAATGAAATGAAGCTATCAAACGGTTTTAGAAAATATCGAAGAAAAATGCATAAATGGTGAAAAATAGCTAAATAGAATTGGGGTATGGTTGCATGTTACTTGATATTCCTCATATACACACACACACCCTCACCCTCTCACCTAATAAGGCTGAACTCAGCAGACCCCCCTCATTCCCCACTTAAAAGTCAAGCAAACAAAGAAAAGAAAAGGAAAAAATAAAGGAAGGTGGTATAAGTGTTGACTTTGAGGTGTGGGCTTTGTTTTTTCTTCTCACTTTCAACCCCTCCCTCCCTCTCCTCACCCCCCTCAATTTCTGGCCGAAATTTCCAGCCTCCATTCAGCAGCAGCCCCCCTCCTCATTTTATCTCTTTTCCATCAAAAAAATCCACCAATTTTCACCAAAAATCCAAATAAAATTCAAATCAAAGCCCTACCCATTTTTCCTTAACTCATTCTAACATGATTCTTGGAGAAAAATTTGCATTTGAGAGGCTAGATTGCAAGGTTTGATCCATGGTTTGTGAGGTATAAAATCTTGATCTTTTGTTACTTTATTTGTTGTTACTTCAAATTAAGTTAGTAAAGGGTTTAATTTTAGGTTTGAAATTTGCAAGTCCAAATTCATGAGATTAGGGTTTGTGAAAATCTAGTTAGGGTTTTGTGTTGTGAGATTCTGGTTGTGTGATGTATTTGACATATTAATGTTATGCTAAATCAAATCAAGTTGCTAGTTTGCATTTTTGTTGATTTAAATTGTGATAATTATATAAATTGCAAACTAGGTTTTAAAAATATTTATATTTTGGTGAGATAAAATTCTAATTAGGGTTTCATGGCATTATTAACATTATAATTTGTGGTTTAATACTTTAGTATATGCAAAACCAAGCTTAATTGTAAAACTGTGAATTTTACTTTAAAAAGAGTTAAAATCGGTATTTTTGCAAACTAGGAATTTGGAATTTATACAAATTGATGAGTTTAATTTATGAAAGTGATTTGTATGACCTAATTATGTTATTTAATGAGCATTTTGGCCATTTGAATCGTTAAAATTGGTAGATTGGTTAAAACATCAAGTTTTTAACCGAAATGGGAATTTGTGCTAACTAGGTTTTTGGAAAACAAAACGATTGGTTTAACTTTATGGTTTTGACGAATTAAACCCTATTTCTTATGCAGTTAGTGAGTTTTGAAACCATGATTGGTATGTTCGGTGTTTTTCATTACCAATCGACGTTTGTACTACAATGTCGAGGGTTTTTGGGTTTATTTGTGAAAGCAACCATAGGTTTTGACCTATGTGGGATTCGTGTGTCGTTTTGGTCATGAGTCGGATTTTAATGCGATACGGTGCGTTATGATATGTAGGTATCCCATGTGGACTTCAAGACGATAAGCAAGCGCGTGGCGACGTTGGCACCGGCAAGCGAGGACCAGGTGAGTAGATTATATCTACGGGGGAAGTCGGGTGGATGGCGTATAACACCCCCGTAGTTCGTGGTGATGTATACGAATACGTATACACACATATATTTATTATATGTAGTTTGAGTTGATTGATGATAAAGATGGATTTTTGGTGTTCTTGGATTGGTTTAGTGTAGTTGCGAAACCCTAGAGTAGGGGTTGCACCTATACACACACGCACGCACATACTTGCATACATCCTTTCCTTTAGATGTGCGTATATGGGATTATATATTTCTGTGTTCACATGGGTATGGGACTATGTGTTCATATACTGGATTTGGGGATAGTACTTGGGATTTGAGATGAGTCAATGAGATTTGATTTGAGACCGTGAGATCGGTGATTTGGCTGGGTTCGTATTTGAGATACGACATGACGTTGTAGCGGGTCCTTGACGTAGTGTTCCACACACGTGCATGCATACATAGGTGGTATCAGTATTGTACTAGACTTAGATCAGTACCCGTATTGTGATCTTTGATAATGAGGATACCAGAAGAATAATATGATGAATGTGATATCGACCCGTACCTAGATTTGGGATGCCGTACGACGGATTTACGTATGAGCTATATATTGATGTTTGATCCGCACTCTTGACTTGGGAATATCTGATCATAGATATGGTATCGGATGTGATATTATCGAGGCGGGATCACCGACTAATATATATAAATATATGTGTGTGTGTGTGTATCGACTCAGATGTCAGGCGGTTTCCTTACCTTCAGTTAGCTTGTTAGTTCAGCCGTATATTTTAGTGTAGTTGTTAGACTAGGTTAGATTCCTACCTATTTCGAAACTAATGGATTGTGGGTATTTTAAAAGACAGATCAAGGGATTCTACGAATATTTCAAAAGACGTATCTTTTCTCAAAAACACCGTAGCCCTTATTTTCAAAACCCCACGATTCGTGTTATTTCAAATGGCACCACTGTGACTCATATTACATTAAATGCAGATTTGTTTTCTTTGTGTCGAGTATTCACCTCCCGCTCATTATTGTTGTTCGCTCCGCATCGCATACTTATATTGTGATTTCATATTGCATTGTTGATATCATGCTGTTTGGACACCAGCACCATTACCGATGATGCGTATGTTCCACGTACACTTACTTGCCGGCTCACACACATCTTCATCGGTAATTGCCATGTCACGAACACTTTAGAAAATACTACTTCATTGACATAGTTTTGTTAGCTAATAGTGTAGACATGATATTAGTGTACTTGCTACATCATGCATGTTATTATTTACTGTTATGCCGCATTCATGGATTTTTATGCCTATATTGACTGTTTACATGCTATTGATGATTTGGATTCGGATTTTCATGAGATTTCCTGGATTTGGGGGAAAACCGCAAAAACATTTATAAACATCCTTACTCTCTTTTTAAAACAAAAGTGCGGTTTTCCCATGATGTATGAGTCGTCCACCATGAGTTTGCTGATGGATTTCGAGACCCGATTCGAGGAGTTGGATGAACCGTTTCGGGTACATAGTGGGCCCGGTAAGGAACCCCGAGGCAAGAAGTTCAAGTAGTAGACGATGAGCCTGGCAGGGGAGCACTACCGACTGGTGATTTTACCCGACGCGTCGAATATCCGGAGGATACCGTCGTGGTCTTGAGATTGGTGGTAGAGGCCGGTCCGGACTGACGGCGCCCTAGATAGTGAGATTGAGACATTGAGATTTTGAGACATCGAGGTACTGAGATTGATGATCCAGGACAGTCCAGATAGCCGGAGAGATATTGAGATATTGGGATTTATGTTTTGTGTCGATGTTAGACACTGTTTATGCTGATTTCATTTATGATACCTCGTTTTGAAAATACAGAAATCTCACTAAATTATGAAAGCAGTTTCTTAATTTACATGTATTCTGTTTTCATGCATTCATACCTCTTCCATATGATATATTGCTATCTGAGGCACTGACACGAGCACTTGGTATTACCGTTGTTTAGAGGTATACCCTAGTCATTGTTATAGGCTGCAGATTGTATATTTGAGGATATATTATGATCGTATGATTTAGGATTGCGTTGTTCATGCGATTTCTGTTCGTAGATGTTTTCTACTCATGAGTTGGCAACTCACCCCCGTTGTGCCACAGTTTCTTGCAGGTTTTGTCGTACAGGTTTCATTACGGCTTTACTGGCTGCTTCTTTTTCGGGTGACTTACTAGTAGGTGGGTTTACTTGTATCGTACCCATCATTATACCTTGTATATTATTATTCTGTTTTATCTAGAAGTTCCATCAACCAAAAATGTATTTATTTCAGAGATAGAGACCAGTGATGTTTATTCTTTCGATCTTAGAGTCGCGCGTTATTTTTCTATGGATTTCTTGTTGTTTTGAGTTTTCTTTTGAGTTTTGATCCTCGCCCTTGGCGTTGTATATTATATTGCTTGTGTGGTTGTGACCGGTGATTGACGAAGAGCTAGCTCCCGCTTGGGGATGCCTTTTTATTGATTTCGTATACTATTCATGTTGTATCCCGTTTGGGGGCCAGTATTTACAAAGGAGACTCTGCCGAAATTTTCTGGAAATATTTGATGTTTAAAAAAACGCGTAATTCGGCTTATGCTATTAAAACTACTTGCTTTTCCTTCACTCTACTGCTTCTTTGGTTTTGATTTCTGGGTTTTGGCTTACTTAGATTACGTACGCCTTGAGACGTCCGTAATTTAAGTGCCGGTCATGTTCCGTACTTTTCGGGTCATGACAAAGTTGGTATCAGAGCGTTAGGTTTTACATTCGGAGCGTAGAATGACCCTTGGTTGATGGAGTAGGTGACTAAAGTAGAGTGACGTACCGTATGTATGTTCCGCGGCATACTTACGATACGCTACTCCACTCCACTTAAGAAGCCTTAGGATGTACATTTCTTTGCTCAGTATTATATTCATTCCTATGATCTAGCCTTATCGGTACCAGTTATGGTTTTGCTGCCAAGATTACGGGCAGGGGGAGCTACAGTTAGAGTTACGGTCAGCACGAGCTCGTCACGAACGAGGACTGACCAGGGCATAATTCCGGCGACACACGATTGCAGAGATGTGTTTTTTTATTGTGTTTTGCGCCACGAGCGTTGGATGGATCACTGTATGAGGTTACTCGGATGTGCTGATCGGCACCAGAGGATTGAGCCACTGTTAGAGGCAAACCAGATTTTGATAACCGTTGAAGTATTGCTTATTCATGATGATTGAGGCACTGTTCAGCGTGCAGACGAATGAGCCAGTGATTTTGGCAAATGAAAAGATATCGCCCTAGATGCCGGAGCTATTGCAGTACGAGTTGTACTAAGTGATGATAGAAGGTCGCTAGTCTCCGAGGGTGAATGACTAGGACATGTAGTTCGTTCGCTACCCCGATGCGAGGTCATCGGATAGATTGATTCCAGCTAGAGACGACTTCACGCGGAGACGTTGAGAGTCGACAGAGGCGATCGAATGTCAGAAACCAATTATTCCAAGTTTAAATTATTCGGAAAGACATGCAGGCAATTCTATGGACCCTCTGGAAGAATGATACCCTAACTCAACATAACGACCGTGTGAAAGCCTTTGAACCTTAGGGTTTGCGGCAGTTCCGCGGCGCCTTTAGTGAGGCTTGGTTTTGCCCTTCTACGGCTGGACCACCGATGCTGTGGTATGTACTCGATACTATTAAACTGTACCAAAGATATTGAGCTCTTGGGGGATTATGAGGTTTTGACGAATCGGTCGAATGGTTCGACTTCATACGGATGCTATGCAATGGGATGCATGGCTTGGGAGACTCCAGATACGAGTATAGCCGTTGGAGCACAGTCCATGCAGCCACGACGAGGCGAGTCCGAAGCAGTCGACATTAGAGAAAAGTGGAGTAAGAGGTTCGTACGAGATCTTGATGAGGTGACGTTCCACTCCGCTGACATCAGAGATGTGATGCGCAAGCAGGAGCGTTGACTATGGATATATATTCGAGGAGAAGTCATGATGAGTATGCAGCCGTTCTGGAACAAGAAATAGATATAGTAAAAGGATGATAACTTCCGGGCAGTTCGGTAGAAACGAGACTTGGGAGAAACCTCGACAGGACCTTTCTGGAATAATTTACTAGAAGACTTGGACACAGGAGGGGTCATGTTAGACACACCAGCAGGCCAGGGTTCAGGATCGTCGATGAGACATGCTATGAGTGATCACGACAGTTGGCCAGAGACTCTTAGAGGATGTGCTTGAGCGGGACTATTCCGCCATACTTGATTTCGGTATTTTGGGCGATCTATTCGCATGACTGATTTTGATGATTGAGTTTCATGATATTTGTTTTCATGTACCATGGTTGCACCTACTGCGTATTTACGATTTTTGCACAGTTGTTGCACTCGTTATCGTTTTCGTGCCTTGGTTTCACATGTTTATGATTTTATGGGTTTCATACAGTTGAGTTGATTTTGTGCGTATATACGCACACGATTTGGTTTTTGCACTCGTAATAGTTCACATATGCTTGCAGTGCAGTGTTACGCATTTTGTGCACTTAGATGCACTGGACTTCGATTTCGATGGTGATGTTCGATATTTGTTTTGTGCACCTTGTGCACCTGATTGGATTTTGCGCATGATCGGCACTTGATATTGGATTTCATGATTTCGTGCATGATGGATGCACCTGATTTGGGTTTTCGCGCATGTTGGGCGCATGTTATGAGATACGATTTTGGTGCACACCAGATGCACTAAATCGAGATTCTTCGTGCATGTCAGATGCACCTGTTCTTGCTGTCAGGCACACCTATTGCCCTTAACAGTGTAGGGTTGCTAGGCACGCGCTCAAGGGTCTACGAGGCATCAACCATGCCCGATTAAAATTTCAGCCGTGCCGAACGACCCAAAGCCGGATCTTTAAATTAGGGTTTAGGCGAAAACTAACATCTTAAACATTTTAACACTAAGTGAGAGGGATTACAACCTTTGTAGATCCGGTCCTTCACTTCAATAGCTCCGTGTAGATTTCCCCTTCGCTGCGATCATGAACTCCGGACTCTGGAGAAGCTCCACAAGAAGAACAAACGTGCTTGCTTCGATGACTTCGAGGCCGAAGATGATCTACGTCGGGGAGACACTGACTCAAGCTATTCCTTCACTAGGTCATGAACTTTGTGAAGAGAACACACTCTACTACATGGCAAGTGGTAGAGGATGAAGAAGTAGGAGGTGGGCTCAATTTAGAATTGATTTTCTCACACTTTTTCTCAAACTCCATTGAAGCTAGAAAGCTTTTGTTGAATTGAAGAAGAAGAAGAAGTCTAATGAATAATTCATCCAAATAAAAACTTATCCTTTGAATCATTGCACCATGGTTGAGTTAAGCCCTCATGCTTAACTCATGTAGAGAATTAACCAAAGTATGAGGTTAAGGGTTGGGTTAACTAATATCCTAAGGAATGACAAAAGAGTTGACTTTGTCAATGTTGCATACAAGATTCTACAAGCTTGATAACAATGACTAAAGTCTCCTCTCTTTTGTTATTCTTAAGGAAATAAGTAAACCCTAATTTAACCTAAACTTGATATAAGTCTCATACACCCATCTTGTATGTATCATCAAACATGATACAAACATGTACACTTGCATATATCACATATAAACAAAGTGCACAATCTAGTGAGAAAATAAATCATAAGTGAGCTAATACTAGTTAATGTAATGTAATATATAAAATATATAATTATAAATTAAATTATCAAATCAACTCTTGATTTAATAACCCGGCTATAACCGACTAATATCATGTGTAACAACTTATCGAATCAACACTTGATCCGATAACCCGTGTATATCGCATACAACCGATCAATGTCACGAATCGCGAGAATAGAATACGGTATCTCATATCGTATTAATCTCGGTCCCGCACATATCACATATGTGCTCCTACTCCGTTTCTCTTAAGCCAGGAAACCCCTGTGTAGGACTCTAAAGACTCGTCAATACGCCGGCAGTAGGTGATGATCATATCAAACACCCACAAGCCGCAAGCGGTCTGCTAAACGTAACGGCCACCCATTTATTGAGCGATTAGAAGATCAACAAGCAAGCCTGTACATTCTCCTGTGAATCCAATCAGTAACACTCCCGTACAGTCCGGTCTCGTCGTCTGATATGTCGCATATCTCGCCTTGGGGTGGTAAAAGTCAGACTCCAGTAGCTCGATAAGTCGTGTCGATATGATGTCCATAACAGATCGAGAAACTACTGATAATACTTACCAGTAAATCTCAGCAACCCTGGCCAGGGATTTCCGGTTATAGCCAATCGAACACAGCACAACATCAACTCCCTATACCGGGAGAGACGAATCCCCTACTATCGCTCATTGACTCCATGTGATTCGGGACTGTACCCAAAAGCCACCATTTTGCACGCCCTCTTGGACGTGGCATAATGGAAATCAAAGCACAGTGGGAATCACACAAGACTCTATGACGATCTCGGGTCAACAGACTACTCTGTACCAGTGTCACCGGAGAACTGCCATTTGACGTAAGGTATAATACCATCCGGGAGTTTTAAGCGAGTCCGTCTAGTGTACCCGGTCTCCACTGAGCACCCGTACACCATCCTTGATGTCAAACACCGATGGATATGGGATCATCCATTGCCCATCATATGGGTAAAGATGCGTATACGTTAGTCTACTCTGGTGTATCGATGCCCTGTCTCGATACACCCTCGACTAGGAACAGTTATAGGATGTACTCGTCGACTACCCTGGCACCACTAGTATGATCTCATCATAGTCCCAGTAGTCGAGTACATATGCTAAGGGCTTTATCAACATGTAATATAGAGACAATCAGAGTACATGTTAAGATAAAGTACAACCAGATAGCATACTATCATGTCGAGCAAGAAAGTCCTCCCTATATATGTCCAAGCACCCATTACAATATACATCGTATGTACAGTAAAGGCCTCTAGAGCATACATATAACTAACAATCTCCCATTTGCACTAAGGTCATCTGTTGTGGTATCACATACCCAACAATTAGCTGTGGTTGAAGTATCTCATACTCAACCATCCCATAAAAGTCTCTACTGGGAAAAAGGCCTTTATGAGTGGATCCGCGCTGTTGTCCTCTGTGTCAACTCTCCTAACCTCGATCTCCCTGGAGATCAACCATCTCCATGATCAGGTGATACTGCCTAAGAATTATATATGGATTTCTGATGGGACGGGGGTTCCTTGGCATAAGCCACAACTCCATTGTCACACAATGGTAGGAACGAAGTTCATCTCATGAACTTATATATCCAGACTGCCTCTTTGGTAGCATCCTTGATAACTATGTATCTTGCCTTTAATCGTCTAGCATGTCACGGTATCTAGCTTGGAACTCTTCCAACATACGGTCCCTCTACTGAGGGTAAAGACAATGCCGGCGACTGACATTCAGTCGTCTTTATCACCCTGGAACCTTTGCAGTGATTCTCCCCAGGATCGATTGATACCATCTCACTACAACTAGTGAGTATACTAACATCCAATTAGATCTATCTCATAGATCCAAAATCTAGGATTTAGGAGGTATCATTTCGATCCTATATGGAGAATCATTGTGATAAGCGGAGATTGACCGAGCGTAGCATAGGAAACTCCTTCCCTATCAAGAGTATGTCATCCATGTACTCTACGAAGATCAGCACCATACTCTCTACTACCTTTTTCTATATACAAGGTTCATCGACCATTTTGATGTAGTCAAACTCTTTGACTACCACATCAAAACAGATGTTCCAACTCCGCGATGCCTGTTTTATCACATAAAACATCTTGCATACGTTTCCGCTGCTCCCACTGTCTACGAAGCCCTCTGGCTGTGTACTTATAGACGCTATCTTCTAAAACATCATTTAGAAAAGCAGTCATGACACCTAACCACCAGATATCATTGTCATGGTATGTAGCCATGGCAAGTAGGATCTGGATTGACTTAAGCATAGCTTTGAAAGTCTCAACTTTTCCATATACACCAAGTAATCTTCTCAAGATATACTTGCTCCTGATGGTGATTTAACCCTTCAGATAAAGCAACCAAAGTCCATACTTTGTTGGTGTATAAGGATTCCATCTCAGATCACTAAGCATCCAGCCATTCTTACAGAGTCCCACTCCTGATGGCCAGCTCGAAACCAGTTGGGTCATCATCTCATGATGCAATCCTCACTTCCACTGTCATAGAGAAACCGAAGTATCTCTCAGGTGGGTGAGGAACACTACTAGATCGGCGGAGAGGCTGAGGTTCGTTGTTTACTATTGAATCCTTCAGTTCTACCAAATCATGTGCTGTAGTTTGTATAGCTGGAACTCTTTCCAGTTCTACCTCATGACCACTAATTTCTTCACAAGAAATTCTCTTTCACAAAGATGGCATGTTGAGAAACAAAACATCTTTTGATCCTCGGTTTGGTAGAAGATATTCCCTTGCGAATGCTTGGGATATCCAACAAACTTCCACAGACTTAACTTTGCCTCGAGCTAGTCAGGATTTTGCTTTTTAGACATAGGCCGGACAACCCCAAATCTTAACAAACTTAAGATATGGGCTCTTCCCTTTCCATATCACATATGAAGTGGTAGGCAACTAATTTGATTTGAACCCTAATCAGTAGGTATGCAACTTCTAAAGTGCATAACTCCCAAAAGGAAATAGGAAACTCAGTAGTACTCATCATAGAGCACACCATATCACATAGGGTGTAATTGCTCCGCCCCGATATACCATCGTGCTATGGTGTATACGAAGGAGTAATGCTGAGAGAGAATCACATTCTCCTTTAGAATAGTCCAGGAATTCCGTGCTCAAGTATTCTCCTCCTTGATCTCATCAAAGGACATAATACTTATACCCGTATTTTGGTTCTTTACTTCTAACTTACATTCTGTGAATATCTCAAAAGGTTCGGACTTGTGTTTCAACAGGAACATATGTCTGAATTTTGAGAGATCATCAGAGAATGTAATGAAGTACAAAGAACCGGTCTTGGCATGTGTAGACAGGAGACTTTCATACATCAGCATGTATCAATCCCAAGAGCTCACTAAATCTTTCTCTGTTTCCAATAAACAGAGCTATGATCATCTTATCTTTGTGACATGAACGACAAGTTTCACAAGATGTAAATTCAAACAGATTTAAATATGCATCTAAGTGTAACTTAGCTAGTCGGGTCGCATTGATATGACCTAGTCTACAATGCATCAAGAAGGATTCGTTTATTTCTGAACTCTTCCTCTCGTGTGTGTTCTGTATACTAAGAACTGTAGTTTGATTTAGAACGTCAATACTTTTAGATAACGTGCCTGAACTGATCAACTCTTGATATAGGAAATGTTCAAAAATTATCCAACCATACAAAATTATATCATTTCTTTACTAATAAAGAGACTGATATGATGTTGTATATCAGGTTCGGTATCTAATAACATTTGTTCAGAATCAATGTATTCTGGTAATACAAGGTGATAGTGACCAACAGACATGGCTGCAACACATGCACCGTTTTTCTGTCTGATGAAACTTATCACCCATTCTCAGTTCTCTACCTTTCTATAGCCCATGTAACAGATTACATATGCGGGATCCTGATCCGGTATCTCATACCCAGGACGTAAAGGATACTGAGAAACAGTTCTCTGTAATGAACACACCCAAAGAAGATGCATCTGCATGCACTTTCTTCGTTTGGGCGGCACGGGAAATCTGTTATTCCCTAATTTCCTGCTCTGTCTTATAACAATTATAAGTTGGAGCGGGACTAACGTTCCCAGCTCAGTATAACAAGCGGGTTCGGTAAATACATCCGTATTATTATCTTGATTAAGGCGTGATATGGTCGCTACCTGGAGAGAGAAAGAAGAAAACACTCAGCGTATGCTCTTGCAAGATTAGATTGGTTATCTAATATATCTAATCAGGATGTCTCCCACTGTTTTAATCAAATCTTCCTTCAAACCATAAAAGGAAAAACTAGCCGGGATTAATTACACGCTACAATTTCGCTAATCTTTCAGCCAGGCCAGTGTCGGTACTTTGAGGGAGGTTCCCCGTGCTTTCGCACGGACCTAATTAAAGTAAACCTCGTTTTCCCAGAGGCGTAACCCCGTTAACACCTTTCTAGACACCTACTTGATCGGCTAATTGTAATGTGTAAAACTCTCCCAGGAGTAACTCTTACTCGCAGCGGGTATCGGGATCCAACAATCGCATAGAAGGTATGCAATCTCATTACAAATTTCAACACTTGAAATTCCCAATAATATTTTACCCCTAGCGTCCTATGACCTTGACGGAGGCCAAACTACGCATAGTCCGCTAGTCAAGTTCAACCCGTCATTTCCTGATTGAATTAAACCCACCCGCATGACCCTTGACGCAGGCCAAACTACGCCGTACGAATACCCTAATCCAATCGCATCGTATGCTAGCAGATAAGCATTAGTTAGCTACCGTACACTACTCCTTGACGGAGGCCAAACTACCGCAACACGAATACTAACTAGTACTTATCTGATATAACGGAGGGCTACGACAGGTTTTTAAGAAAACCTTTTGCGTAATGAATTTGATATCGTTGTAGAATCGAGTGATTTTAAATGGGATGTTTTTGAGGCTTTTCTAGTTTTGCTAAAGGGGTCACTCCCGGTGAAGGAATCGTCGGCCCTTTCCTCATCGAATAAGGTGCAGGATATTTCATAAATATCACTATGCAGAGCAAGAACTAGAGCTACCAGTTTTTAAACAAGTTTGTACAACATCTTTATGTTTCTTTTAGTTTCATTAATCTCATTAATGAAGTCTCATTTTATTATGCTTCACAAGCATCACATTTGAAACGAAATCTGCAATATAACATATATCTCATATATATAATATAAACATTCGTCTCAGGCAGTAATATGATCTCATCATAGAACATTGCAGAAGAAGAACATATATGAAATATTGGATATACTAGGACGTCCGTGTTTTTAATACGAGCCTCTCTGAAACACGGATTCCACGGTCGCGATGAATAGCCAAACCCACATCCCTAGACCCCTACGAGAGCGGCAAGCAACACTGCCAATTCTAGGGTTAGGGGATCCGGTCTCGACTCTTCGAGATGGTCTCCCATTGGACCCTAAACCCGGTTACTTGTGCTCCCCGCCTTGGGTCTACCTAATGCGGAAAAAGTAAATAATATACAAATGGTGAGATCAACCTCATCCCGGAAGTGCCCCAATAAAAGAATATTACATACAAATGAATTTTACATGAATGAAAAAGAAAAAACTCTCATCTCACATAAAACCCCCGGCTATTCAAAACGCGACGATCCAATATAACATATCACAGCAACACATAATATCTCATATCATCAACGTAAGCAAGTATGCGTATCCCGATTGTCGTTGATGTATAGCAACGAAGCCGGCGATACTCCACATACTACGCTTACGGTCACAGAAAAGAAAGTGTAAAACTACAACAGTTGGAATCCGCAACCTCTTTATACATCGCATGCCTAACCAAATGAATTCCTTAGACATCGCATGCCTAACAATTATAAACCCCGCATTTTAGTCTCATTGTCGAAAACTCTTTTCAATATCAAGTCGGGCAATTCAACAAGATTCCCGACATCCTGATCGAATGCTCGTCGCAAACTTTAGTAGACGGCCGCATCCCCAGATGCCGTCGACGAAGTGCACTAAGGTGGAACACCGCTACCGCGAGCACCCGAACGGATGCTTTCGGCGATGGGGTTCTCCTACAGTCACTTGGTCGGGGCTATAGGGAGTGGCTATCTATTAAGTTTACCCGGCGAGTATCCGCGTACGCTACGTGATTGCGACGGACTTTTGATCACAATAAAATTCCGTGGCAACCAATCAATTGAATCTGAACTGCTAGATTTAGAACATTCAAATTAGTTATCTCATAACTTCCAGTGGATTCCAAATATTGTATCACATTCCAGATAAATAGACAATGTTAAACTTCCCGATCGAATAATCGAACACCCAAGATTTCCCAAATAGCTCAACACTTGAGCGAAGTTCAAAAATATCCATCACATGCCACAGTACCGATGGTCCAGCCGTAGAAGGGTCAAGCCAACGCCTCACATGTGGCACGCTGTACTGCCACAAACCCTAAGGTTTAGAGCCAGTTCAAGACGGTCACATAATCGAGTTAAGGTTTATTGTCTTCTAGAGGGTCCACCGCGTTACTTGCACGACTTAGAACGTTCTTAAACTCGAGAAAAAATCCAACTTTTGAAAAATTTTCCGACAGGGGAAGAAGTGAGTTATTGATATCCGTTCGAACTTTTTAACAGTTTCTAAAATTATCCGGAAAAAACTTAAACGAAGTTTTATTATCCGATTGAATCAACAAGTTCCCAATACAACCCTAGAAAACTGAACACTTGAGTAAAAATAAAAATATCCTAAAAGAATCAGGAAAACCGTACGGACATTTCTGTGCAAAAATATAGCATTAATTAGTCTCTACGACCGCGGAACCGCCGCGGGACCCATGCTCCGGCCGCGGTTCCGCGGCGTATTAGGCGAATTACAATGTAATTTTTTACACGTGTCCATATAATTCCCTGCTGATATTTTTAAGTATTTTTAATTCATAAAAAATGACATTTTTGAAAAATTTACAGAGAAGGGTTCAAATTAGGGTTTCGGGTTTCGATCGGACTTTAAACATCGCTCAGACTTCGCCTAAAGCTCTAGCTTGGCTCTGATACCACTGTAGGGTTGCTAGGCACGCGCACAAGGGTCCACGAGGCATCAACCATGCCCGATTAAAATTTTAGCCGTGCCGAACGACCCAAAGCCGGATCATTAAATTAGGGTTTAGGCGAAAACTAACATGTTAAACATTTTAACACTAAGTGAGAGGGATTACAACCTTTGTAGATCCGGTCCTTCACTTCAATAGCTTCGTGTAGATGTCCCCTTCGCTGCGATCGTGAACTCCAGACTCTAGAGAAGCTCCACAGGATGAACGAACGTGCTTGCTTCGATGACTTCGAGGCCGAAGATGATCTACGTCGGGGAGACACTGACTCAAGCTATTCATTCACTAGGTCATGAAATTTGTGAAGAGAACACACTCTACTACATGGCAAGTGGTAGAGGATGAAGAACTAGGAGGTGGGCTCACTTTAGAATTGATTTTCTCACACTTTTTCTCAAACTCCATTGAAGCTAGAAAGCTTTTGTTGAAATGAAGAAGAAGAAGAAGTCTAATGAATAATTCATCCAAATGAAAACTTATCCTTTGAATTATTGCACCATGGTTGAGTTAAGCCCTCATGCTTAAATCATGTAGAGAATTAACCAAAGTTTGAGGTTAAGGGTTGGGTTAACTAATATCCTAAGGAATGACAAAAGAGTTGACTTTGTCAATATTGCATACAAGCTTCTACAAGCTTGATAACATTGACTAAAGTCTCCTCTCTTTTGTTATTCTTAAGGAAATAAGTAAACCTTAATTTAACCAAAACTTGATATAAGTCTGTTACACCCATCTTCTATGTATCATCAAACATGATACAAACATGTACACTTGCATATATCACATATAAACAATGTGCACAATCTAGTGAGAAAATAAATCATAAGTAAGCTAATACTAGTTAATGTAATCTAATATATCAAATATATAATTATACATTAAATTATGAAATCAACTCTTGATTTATTAACCTGGCTATAACCGACTAATATCATGTGTAACAACTTATCGAATCAACACTTGATCCGATAACCCGGCTATATCGCATATAACCGATCAATGTCACGAATCGCGAGAATAGAATACGGTATCTCATATCATATTAATCTCGGTCCCGCACATATCACGTATGTGCTCCTACTCCATTTCTCTTGAGCCAAGAAACCCTTATGTACGACTCTAAAGACTTGTCAATACGCCGGCAGTAGGTGATGATCATATCAAACACCCACAAGCCGCAAGCGGTCTGCTAAACGTAACGGCCACCCGGGTATTGAGCGATCAAAAGATCAAAAAGCAAGCCTGTACATTCTCCTGTAAATCCAATCAGTAACACTCCCGTACAGTCCGGTCTCGTCGTCTGATATATCGCATATCTCGCCTAGGGGTGGTAAACGTCAGACCCTAGTAGCTCAATAAGTCGTGTCGATATGAGGTCTATAACAGTTCGAGAAACTACTGAAAACACTTACCAGTAAATCTCAGCAACCCTGGCCAGGGATTTCCGGTTATAGCCAATCGAACACAGCACAACATCAACTCCCTATACCGGGAGAGACGAATCCCCTCCTATCGCTCATTGCCTCCATGTGATTCGGGACTCTACCCAAAAGACACCTTTTTGCACGCCTCCTTTGTCGTGGTATGATGGAAATCAAAGCATAGTGGGAAT
Source organism: Agapanthus africanus (assembly GCA_030015575.1). Taxonomy (NCBI): domain Eukaryota; kingdom Viridiplantae; phylum Streptophyta; class Magnoliopsida; order Asparagales; family Amaryllidaceae; genus Agapanthus; species Agapanthus africanus. Next base: position 364,502,085 of record JASDDO010000001.1, on the reverse strand, counting down.
CACACAAGACTCTATGACGATCTCGGGTCAACAGACAACTCTGTACCAGTGTCACCGGAGAACTGCCATTTGACGTAAGGTATAATACCATCTGGGAGTTCTCGGCGAGTCCGTCCAGTGTACCCAGTCTCCACTGAGCACCCGTACACCATCCTTTTTGTCAAACACCGATGGATATGGGATCATACATCGCCCATCATATGGGTCAAGATGCGTATACGCTAGTCTACTCTGGTGTATCGATGCCCTGTCTCGATACACCCTCGACTAGGAACAGTTATAGGATGTACTCGTCGACTACCGTGGCCCCACTAGTATGATCTCATCATAGTCCCAGTAGTCGAGTACATATCCTAAGGGCTTTATCAACATGTAACATAGAGACAATCAGAGTACATGTTAAGATAAAGCACAACCAGATAGCATACTATCATGTCGAGCAAGAAAGTCCTCCCTATATATGTCCAAGCATCCATTACAATATACATCGTATGTACAGTAATGGCCTCTAGGGCATACATATAACTAACAAACAAATGTTTTGTGCACACCCGATGCACTTAGATGTTGTTTCTGTGCATATATATGGCATATTCATGGATTTCGATTTCCTTGCGCACCAGACGCACAAGGCATTCATATATATATTTGGGACTGATTTATGTTGGAGCAGTATATTTTATGATGTTTGCTATTTGGTTTAGTACTGAGCAGGACGAGTCACAGGACAGTACCTGAGTATATTTTTGCATGCATTGATAGTTATCGAAGGGATTTCCAAAGAAGAGCTATAGTCTCAGTATTTACCTACGTGTCCTAGATGACACGAAACATTTTATAAAGAAAACCCTTCTTAAATTGCTTTCAAAATGGCGGGATGTGCATATTAAACAAAGGATATATATATATGTAGTTATTTTCTTACCATAGACGTCCGCCACTGTGCAGTGTTGCGAACATCGCACGGCGATTTGAAAAAGGTTTGGCATGCATTGCTTCTAGATGCTTTAATGATGTATATCATGTTGGTTTTCGTATTGGATCTTGACATTGATGTCTTCCCCATGACTTCGATGATTGCGGGATGCTTGACGGAGTTTTGATTTTGAGTTATATGCTCATTTTTCATGCGCATGCGCTGCGCTACGATTTGTTTATGTATTTATGATTTCGAAGACCCTACGACTTGATTGTTTAGCTTAGATGTTTTAGTATTTGGGAGAGTTTTAATTTAAATTCGGGGACCGAATTTCTCTAAGGGGGGAAGATTGCAACGTTTTGAAAATCGTTTCGGTGAAATTTCGGAAAAATCGGTAAAATAAGGGGGTTTTCTGTAAAAAGTCAAAATACAAATATCTTTATTATAAAATTAAATATACATATTCTATCTATGTAATTGCTAGTATTTGGTGTTTAATGAGCCACTGGTAAAATTTCTAATATTCTGAAATTTTTTCCGAAATTAATTATTTTAATATTATTTTAAGCCGTCGCTAATACATTTAATTAGGGAAAATTACAAATCGGAATGAGTTGAAACAAATTTTGTGCATCATAACACATAAAAAAAAATTTTAACATGTTATTTTTGAAATGAAATGAAGCCGTCAAACGATTTTAGAAAATATCGAAGAAAAATGCTTAAATGGTGAAAAATAACTAAATAGAATTGGGGTATGGTTGCATGTTACTTGATATTTCTCATATACACACACACACCCTCACCCTCTCACCTAATAAGGATGAATTCAGCAGCACCCCCCCTCAATCCCCACTTAAAAGTCAAGCAAATAAAGAAAAGAAAAGGAAAAAAATAAAGGAAGGTGGTATAAGTGTTGACTTTGAGGTGTGGGCTTTGTCTTTTCTTCTCACTTTCAACCCCTCCCTCTCTCTCCTCACTCCCCACAATTTCTGGCCGAAATTTCCAGCCTCCATTCAGCAGCAGCCCCCGCCCCATTTCATCTCTTTTCCATCAAAAAAATCGACCAATTTTCATCAAAAATCCAAACAAAATTCAAATTAAAGCCCTACCCATTTTTCCTTAGCTCATTGTAACATGATTCTTGGAGAAAAATTTGCATTTGAGAGGCTAGATTGCAAGGTTTGATCCATGGTTTGTGAGGTATAAAATCTTGATCTTTTGTTACTTTATTTGTTATTACTTCAAATTAAGTTAGTAAAGGGTTTAATTTTAGGTTTGAAATTTGCAAGTCCAAATTCATGAGATTAGGGTTTGTGAAAATCTAGTTAGGGTTTTGTGTTGTGAGATTATAGTTGTGTGACATATTAATGTTTTGCTAAATCAAATCAAGTTGCTAGTTTGCATTTTTGTTGATTTAAATTGTGATAATTATATAAATTGCAAATTAGGTTTTAAAAATATTTATATTTTGGTGAGAAAAAATTCTAATTAGGGTTTCATGGCATTATTAACATTATAATTTATGGTTTAATATTTTAGTATATGCAAAACCAAGCTTAATTGTAAAATTGTGAATTTTACTTTAAAAAGAGTTAAAATCGTTATTTTTGCAAACTAGGAATTTGGAATTTATACAAATTGATGAGTTTAATTTATGAAAGTGATTTGTATGACCTAATTATGTTATTTAATGAGCATTTTGGCCATTTAAATCGTTAAAACTGGTAGATTGGTTAAAACATCAAGTGTTTAACCAAAATGGGAATTCGTGCTAACTAGGTTTTTGGAAAACAAAACGATTGGTTTAACTTTATGGTTTTGACGAATTAAACCCTATTTCTTATGCAGTTAGTGAGTTTTGAAACCATGATTGGTATGTTTGGTGTTTTTCTTGACTAATCGACGTTTGTACGCCGATGTCGAGGGTTTTTGGGTTGATTTGTGAAAGCAACCATAGGTTTTGACCTATATGGGATTCGTGTGTCGTTTTGGTCATGAGTCAGATTTTAAAGAGATACGGTGCGTTATTATATGTAGGTACCCCATGTGGACTTCGAGACAAGCAAGCGCGTGGCGACGTCAGCACCGGTAAGCGAGGACCAGGTGAGTAGATTATATCTACGGGGGAAGTCGGGTAGATGGCGTATAGCACCCCCGCAGTTCGTGGTGATGTATGCGAATACGTATACACACATATATTTATTATATGTAGTTTGAGTTGATTGATGATAAAGATGGATATTTGGTGTTCTTGGATTGGTTTAGTGTAGTTGTGAAACCCTAGAGTAGGGGTTGCACCCATACACACACGCACGCACATACTTGCATACATCCTTTCTTTTACATGTGCGTATATGGGATTATATATTTATGTGTTCAAATGGGTATGGGACTATGTGTTCATATACTGGATTTGGGGATAGTACTTGGGATTTGAGATGTGTCGATGAGATTTGATTTGAGGCCGTGAGATCGGTGATTTGGCAGGGTTCGTATTTGAGATACGACATGATGTTGTAGCGGGTCCTTGACGTAGTGTTTCACACACGTGCATGCATACTTAGGTGGTATCAGTATTGTACTAGACTTCGATCAGTATCCGAATTATGATCTTTGATAATGAGAATACCAGATGAATAATATGATGAATGTGATATCGACCCGTACCAGATTTGGGATGCCGTACGAAGATTTACGTACGAGCTATATATTGATGTTTGATCCGCACTCTTGACTTGGGAATATCTGATCATAGATATGGTATCGGATGAGATATTATCGAGGCGGGATCACCGACTAATATATATATGTGTGTGTGTGTGTGTGTGTGTGTGTGTGTGTGTGTGTGTGTGTATGTATGTATGTATGTATCGATTCAGATGTTAGGCGGTTTCCTTACCTTCAGTTATCTTGTTAGTTCAGCCGTATAGTTTAGTGTAGTTGTTAGACTAGCTTAGATTCCTACCTATTTCAAAACTAACGGATCATGGGTATTTTAAAAGACAGGTCAAGGTATTCTACGGATATTTCAAAAGACGTATCTTTTCTCAAAAACACCGAAGCCCTTATTTTCAAAACCCCACGATTCGTGTTATTTCAAATGGCACCACTGTGACTCATATTACATTAAATGCAGATTTTTTATGATTGTGTCTAGTATTCAGCTCCCGCTCATTATCGCTATTCGATCCGCATCGCATACTTATATTGTGATTTCATATTGCATTGTTGATATCATGCTGTTTGGACACCAGCACCATTACCGATTACGCGTATGTTCCACGTACACTTACTTGCCGGCTCACACACATCTTCATCAGTAATTGCCATGTCATGAACACTTTAGAAAATAATATTTCATTGACATAGTTTTGTTAGCTAATAGTGTAGACATGATATTAGTGTACTTGCTACTTCATGCATGTTATTATTTACTGTTATGCCGCATTCAAGGTTTTTTTTGCCTATATTTACTGTTTACATGCTATTGATGATTTGGATTCAGATTTTCATGAAATTTCCTGGATTTGGGGGAAAACCGCAAAAACATTTATAAACTTCCTTTCTCTCTCTTTTTTAAAGAAAAGTGTTGTTTTTCCATGATGTATAAGTCGTCCACCATGAGTTTGCTGATGGATTTCGAGACCCGATTCGAGGAGTTGGAGGAACCGTTTCGGGTACATGGTAGGCCCGGTAAGGTGCGCCGGGGCAAGAAGTTTGAGTAGTAGACGATGAGCCTGGCAGGGGAGCACTACCGACCGGTGATTTTACCCGACGTGTCGGATATCCGGAGGATACCGTCGTGGTCTTGAGATTGATGGTATGGGCCGGTTTTGACTGACGGCGCCCTAGATAGTGAGATTGAGACATTGTGATTTTGAGGCATCGAGGTACTGAGATTGATGATCCAGGCCAGTCCGGATAGCCGGAGCCTGAGATATTGAGATATTGGGATTTATGTTTTGTGTCGATGTTAGACACTGTTTATACTGATTTCATTTATGATACCACGTTTTGAAAATACAGAAATCTCACTAAATTATGAAAGCAGTTTCTTTATTTACATGTATTCTGTTTTCATGCATTCATACCTCTTCCATATGATAAATTGCTACCTGAGGCACTGACACGAGCACTTGGTATTATCGTTGTTTAAAGGTATACCCTAGCCATTGTTATAGGCTGCAGATTGTATATTTGAGGATATATTATGATCGTATGACTTAGGATTGCGTTGTTCATGCGATTTCTGTTCGTAGATGTTTTCTACTCATGAGTTGGCAACTCACCCCCGTTGTGCCACAGTTTCTTGCAGGTTTTGCCTTACAGGTTTCAGTACGGCTTTGCTGGCACTGCTTCTTTTTCTGGTGACTTGCTAGTAGGTGGGTTTACTTGTATCGTACCCATCATTATACCTTGTATATTATTATTCTGTTGTATATAGAAGTTCCATCAACCAAACATGTATTTATTTCAGAGATAGAGACTAGTGATGTTTATTCTTTCGACGTTAGAGTCGCGCGTTGTATTTCTATGGATTTCTTGCTGTTTTGAGTTTTCTTTTGAGTTTAGATCCTCGCTGTATATTATATTGCTTGTGTGGTTGTGACCGTCGCTTGACGAAGAGCTAGCTCCAGCTTGGGGATGCCTTTTTATTGATTTCGTATACTATTCATGTTGTATCCCGTTTGGGGGCCAGTATTTACAAAGGAGACTCTGCCGAAATTTTCAGGAAATATTTGATGTTTAAAAAAAAACGCATAATTCGGCTTATGCTATTAAAACTACTTGCTTTAAGTTGGTTTTTCTTTCACTCTATTGCTTCTTTGGTTTTGATTTCTGGGTTTTGGCTTACTTAGATTACGTACGCCTCGAGACGTCCGTAATTTAAGTGCCGGTCATGTTCCGTACTTTTTGGATCGTGACAGTGCTGTACCCCTCCAAATGGCGGCGGAGACAACGTGAGGACATATAGCCTGCGATTCGAGGCAGATGCTCTATGGTTTTATCCATCTACCTCTTCGAAGATGCCAAGTTGATTTACGGCACCGTGTATCGGAGGTTTAGACGGATGCGGCCGATGTAGCAGACTTCGTCAGATTCCCCCTCGCTTGATGGGTTTTTGATTGTGGAGACGCTCTTCCCTGCAGGCGCAAGCCCCTGCAGTTAATTACGCTACCGCATCGCGGTAACAACTTTCTCCTTCTCCAGAATTTCACTTCGTGTCGTGGGTGTTTGTTTTGTTTGTGGTTGCCCGTAGATTGTATACGGAGACTGAGTAATGCCGTCGCCCGTAGGACGTGGATTAGTTCAAATCCGTATTTACTTAGATTTGGGTTTGGTGTTTTTAGTTTAAGGATACGTTAGCTGCATTTGAGACTAAGATCAACTTAAACGTTCGTTAAGGATACATTAGTCTGATTTGAGACTAAGATTAACTTAACGGGAACGTCTAGATCCATTTCCAGTTTAAGGACGTAGTGGTCCATTTAATATATGGCCGTCGGGACCTGTCACCTCTCTGACGACGTTGAAGGATTACAACGACATGTGTCAGAGGAGTTCGGGGATGTACCCTTGAACCAAAGTTGATTAGGGGTCTTATAGTTCAACTTAGGACTAAAGTCTGTTTGAATGTTTAAGGATACGTTATCCATATTTGAGGCTAAGATCAACTTAAACGGGATCGTTTAGATCCGACAAAAGAGCATTTGGGAGCTCTATTGTTCCAGTTTAGGGACGTAGTGTTCCATAGGTAGTTTAGGGACATTGCGGTCCATTATTAGTTTAAGGACGTTTCGGTCCGACATTAGTTTAAGAACGCTTCGGTCCGATATTAGTTTAAGGACGTTTCGGTCCGATATTAGTTTAAGGATGTTTCGGTCCGATATTAGTTTAAGGACGATTCGGTCCATGAGTTTAAGGACCACGCAGTCCGTATTAATGTGTGGTCGTCGGGACCCGTCACCTCTCTTACGTCGTTGAAGGATTACAACGATAGGTGCCTGAGGGGTTCGGAGATGTACCCTTGAACCGGAGGTAAATTGATTTAGGAGAGCAATTTTGCTCAGTCAATTTAATTTGAGGACTTACGGCCATGATTGGGCTAAGTCCAGTTGAAAAATGTTCAACAATTTAATTTGTTTTTGGCCTGTATTAGGGCTTGGCCCATTTTTAAATAATGCATTGCATTATTTGGGTTGGGCTCTGCCCATAAAGGATGCAGAGCATCAATTTATTTTGGGCTCTGCTCATTTATGAATGATCAATTTTACTTGGGCTCTGCCCTTCTATAAAAGATGCAGAGCATCAATTTTGCCTGGGCTCTGCCCATTTATTGCTTTGCAATTTAATTAGGCCTACTAGGTCTTTTTGATTTGGGCCTGGCCCTTTTGGAAATGCATTGCATTTGTCTGGCGCTTTGCGCCAATCAGAGAGCGCAAACGCTTGTGGTATTGACACGTGTCACGCAAGCGCAGTGCGCTGCGCCAACGCGCTGCGCTTGCGCTGCTGACACGTGTCGCGCTCTGGTGAGTTGCGCCAATTCCAGAGAGCAATCCTCTATTTCAAAAGCGCATAGCGCAGATGGTTCAGATGCTGACACGTGGCGCTCTCTGGTGTCTTGAGCCAATCCAGGAGCGCAACAGCGCAGTTTGCAAGTGCAAGGCACTATAATTTGAGAATATTTTTAGAACCAATGGTTCATGACAAAGTGCAAAACACTGTTTGTTTTCTTCGATTTAATTAGAATCAGAGAAAACAAGTATTTCTTGTTTTTCTTATTTCAAAGAACCAGTGGTTCATAAAAAGTGCAAAGCACTGCTTATTATGTGAAGATCATTGATCTTGTTCTTAGATCAATAATCTATTAGAAGAAATTTCTTCTATTTCATGAAGGTTTTTATCTTTTTCTTGAAATTTCTTCAGAGTTTTCTCTGTTTGAAGTTCTTGATTTCTCACAAAATGTTGATGCCTTTGAATTAAGGTCTAGGGTCCTTTTTATAGTACCCATAAATTAGTTAAATTTGTTAAAGAGATTTTTCTCTGAGTGATTTGGGGAATTTTCCACACCGTTGGATCTTTGATCGAAGGGCTTCTGTTTTACAGAAGAAAATCTTCTTGTTTTAACAATAATAGAAAGATTTCTTTAAAATTTTCATTCTGTTTGGGGCCCCAGCGCGTGACACGTATCACGCAGCGCACAGCGCAGCGCAGCTGCGCTTGCGCAGCTGCGCTGACACGTGTCGCGCAGCGCACAGCGCAACGCAACTGCGCTAGCGCATCTGCCCTGACACGTGTCGCGCAGCGCAGCTGCGCTAGCGCATCTGCGCTGACACGTGTCGCGCAACGTAGCGCTTGCGCAACTGAAGCGTTGCATCCTTTAATTTTGTTTTAAATAGAGCTTTGCTCTGGTTGGGTGCGCTGCCTTAGGCACTGCGCTGACGTATCAGCGCCTGACACGTGGCGCGTTGCGCCCGAGATTTGAAGCGTTGCTTTAAAATTTGAATTTTGAATTTCTACAGAGCTTTGCTCTGATTGGGGAAACAAATGCCCCCCCCACCGTTGCACTCACGTGGCGCGCACGTGAGTGCAGCGGTGGCAAGCTCCTAACCGTTGGATCAAGGGGTGAGCTGAAGGGGCGCAAGCGCCTTATAAATAAGACCTATGGCCCTTAAAAAATCTTCACCATCTTTTTTTAAGATTTTGATTTCAACAGAGCTTTGCTCTTGCTTAAGAACTTCAGAGCTTTGCTCATTTCCAAAGTTAGAAACTTTAGGTAAAATTAATCTAAATTAAACTAAATTAATTCAAACCAATCTTAAACCAAAGAGCTTTGCTCTCACAGATCTTTTGATCTAAAGAAATCCCCACTGGGGTTTCATAAACAAAGCTTTGCTCGCAAAAACTTATAGATCTACAGAGATCTTGTTCATGGGTTCTAACCCATGAACAGAACTTTGCTCTTGGATCAGATGTAGATCTTTTAGATCTGAAAAATGAAGAACTTATTATAAGTTTTCATGGATTTTTCAAGATTCCAAAAATTTTAATTCTTTTAAGTGTTAAAAAAAATTTGATGGATCTTTCCATTATTACCACAGAGCTATGCTCTTTTAAGGAATTTTATTCCTTTGAGACCAGAATTTGACAAGTGTCATTCTATGACAGAGCTTTGCTCTGAAAGAGGAGATTTTCTCCTGGTCTCTAGGGATTCCCCATTGATGAGAATATTTTCTTGGGGATCTTTTCTTTAACTGACAGTCTCACCCAATGATGAGGCTGTCTTATTAAATGAGGCATTTTCATCCAGATTTTGTGGGTCCCCATTTGGTTCCCTACCCACTCCACTACAGTGTGATGTGATTAATTTTAATTTAATTAATTTTCAAATTCAGTTAATCGAAAATTTTTTAAACGCCAAGCGTTGGAATTGCAGCACTAACGGCTATTTCTTGTTCCTTTGCAGTGACCATGTCTCTCGATACCTCGTTCCCGTTCGCCCGCTAGAAGGAAGGGATTCCTGAAGCGCCCCTGGACTGTGAAGTTCCAGCCATGATTAAGGACCATGACCCGGAATGCAAGAGTCACCACCTTTGGGGGTAGTGGTATAATCAGATTATCATGGGTCGACGTAGCTTCACCTGCGCAGTACTGTCGGAACCCATTACGGCGATTCACTATGCTACCCCACCCTCGGTGCAGTATGCCGTGGAGATGGCTGAATGGACCTCGAAGGGCTTTCTTCATCCCGCTATTGATGCGATTCCGGTCCAGCGTCCTATGGTTTTGGATATCCTAGGACGCCGTATCTGTCAGGGCAAGGCGCGACCTTGGGGGCAATCATATAACATTGGTCTGATCCCCCGCCACCCGATCGGTTATCTGCCGTGGGCCCGGTATATCCTGTCGACGAAAAAGTCGCAGTTGATAAGGTTAGGATTGTACACCGCGGTCTATTTCTCTCTCTTCCAGTATCCCACGCTCCCCACCTGGTGGTTCAAGGCTTTCTTGGAGCAGTGGAACATTCCTACCCACACTTTCCTTGCCATGGATCGGGAAGTGTTGTTCATATCAGATTTTTGCATTTTCATACCGCCCAATTTTTATCACATTGCTTATCTGTAGATACTCTTGAGCCGTGTTTGCTAGTAAAATGCAGGATACAGGTTCTCGGTTCTAAAACGGTGAAATTCATAGAAAACACAACAAAATCCGGGTTCCTGCCAACCACTGAGAAAACACGGTCTCCGCTCTTCATCCGTATGTTGCCAGATACCAGTTTAAGAGACAAAATGTCAAATCAATGTCGTTTTCATGCACAAGGCTCAATGGCAGCACAAGATCCAAGAAATCTACGCGGAGCTCGAGGCAATCATGACAAAAACATCCACAAAAAGTCCACCTTTCCCTCAACAGAAATTCTGGAAAAATCGTGAAGACAATTTGAGAAAATACATATGCCAGAATAAAGTACACAGCAAACCAGGGAAGCACCAAAAATTCCATGCCCTAACTCCACCAGAGTGCGGCGGATCCGCGGCATAGGGAGGCTTAGGCCGCGGATCCACAGCCACTCTGTGGAGTCAGAGCATGGGCTTTGGGGGGTATTTGGGTCTTTTCATATGTGCTCTGGTGGTTGCCTTAGATTTCCATTCTCCAGCCTATAAATAGCCCAGAACTTTGAGAAGGAAAGGGTCCATATTCTTGTATTCTCATTTTCTAGGTTTAGTTGTTTTCTTCTTCCTCTTCTCATCTCTTCTCCATTAAAACTTGTAATGAGCTTGGTGAGTGAAGAATGGTGAATAAAGAAGATCATTTTATTATTTTGCTTGTCTCATTATCTTGTTAATTGTTGTAATTTTCATTTGTTAACTAGTTGTTGTTATTTCTTGTTGTTTCTTTCTTCTCTCTTTTTCTTTATCCTTAACACAACCATGATGCTTACGCTTGATCCTTGCCGAGGTGAGGTCGCAAATAGCTAGTTGTTATCTTCTAATCTCTTTCTTTCTATCTTTCTCTTTTGTTTTGTTTTATTTTTCCGTATCATGATGTGTGAGTAGTTTAATACTTGTTAGGGTAGGATAAGGGAAGTTTGAGAGAAGGAAATCTCTCTCACTCTTTCCTTGCCCAACAGCTTAATTCGACTCCCGTTAATTGAACTACAATCCGCTCCTTACGGCACCCTATCCTACATGATAGCGGTGATTCCGTAGTGAGACCGGTTGTGGTTGAATTAACCGGAGGTTATGGATAAGTGCCAAGAACGGACGGACAAGCACCAAAAGGAAGAACTTATGCGTTGGAAAGCCTGGCTTATACTCGCAAGTTCCTTCCTAGTCATGCTAATCCCCGTTGTTGCCGATTACCGTAACACCGATATTAAGAGGGGCAACGAAAGATGTGGAGACTCCTAACTCAAACTAACCTAATCCTAACCCTAACAAGCTCTCTTTACATATCATTTTACCACTTAATTAATCACAACAAAATCTGAAAAACTGGACTTAACTCGTTAAAGCACATAGAAAAAGATTCCCATCTCCCTGCGGACGACCCGTACTCAACCGGCTAGCTACAAGCGAAACCGTCTTGATTGCGGTATTTAACTAAAACTTGAACACGCAGAATCGCTAACAATCGAATGGCGTCGTTGCCGGGGAGACGGTAGTTTATTTCCTTGTGTAATTTCGGGTTAACTTGTGAATATAACCGAAAAAACAAAAAAAAAATATACTTTGTAAAAAAAAATCATCTTGTTATTTTTGATTAGTTTTTGTGCAAGTGTGCAGGAAAACACGGAGTTCAAGTTCAGCGCCAAAGAAGTGGGATATACGAAGTTCGAGTTCAGTGCCAAAGACGTGGGAAGATAGACCCACATTTCGCGGCTACACCGCGACGGATCAAAACGGAATAAACGGTCTACTGTCAAGATCTGGAGCAGGTACAGTGAGCAAATAAAAATTCAGAAGATCCATACAAGCAGAGGACAAACACAGGAGCTCACACCAGAAACCCAGAAGCCCAAGTCCCTGTTCCTGCCGCGGAACCGCGGCAAAAGAGGGCTTAGGCCGCGGATCCGCAGCCACTTGGTGCCTTTGGGCTGCCAAATTCTCTCTGTAAGTCTCTCTCCTCTCTCCCACTCCTCTGGACTCCAATAAATTGTGTTTTCTGCAGATTTCTTTGCGCAAACTCTTCTCCCCCTTCCAATAAACTGTTCTTGTGCAGGATTCTTTGCGCCGCAAATAAAAAATTGTTTGCAGTTGATTTGTTACTGCTTTGCATTTTTTTAATACGGACTTAAGGGGCTTGAAACCAATCCATATTGGGTGGGGATTTCATCACCCTTCCCAGGACCCCAAAAAAATCACAAAAGCATATGCATTGTCCATTGTAAATTAAAAAATACTAGACTTCAGCCCTAAGGACTTCGCGCTCATTAGGAGAAGATAAACCGTGTTTAGAACCTCGCTTAACGGTATATTGTTTACGGGGTGTCTAGGAAAGTGTTAACGGCGCAACCGCCAAAAGAGAAAGGGTTATTTAATTAAGGAATTTCGCGAAAGCGTTGGACAACCTCCCCTTATCTCTGCACTTACCTGGCCTCGTGATCAGTGTATTTTTAATCCCGTTTCTCGACACTGTTTAACTTCGACAATCAAGTTCAGGAGCAGGTCTAGTAGACCTAGGTTACCCTAGATCTAGGTGTGATTGTGCATATCTTGTTTGTGATTACTTAAGCCGTATATCCGTACATACTTCTGTAAATCTCTTTCTAAAAACAAAACAAAAAAAAATCAAAAACTTTTATAAAAACTTGCCCTTTGTCGCCAAATCCATTTTTCACCCACCACCCATCACCTTTCTCCATTGACGTTTTCTTACCCTCACCTTCTCCGCTTTGACTATACTAAACTCGTTTAGTGTATGTCCGCTTGGACTCGGGACACTAGCGCCCGTCTAGTCCGCGTTACGTTAGTCGCGACCGACTACGCGATCGACTCCGAAGTCGATACTCCGTCCACTCCTCTTTCACCCCTTCCTTTGCCGGCCAACTCCGACGTTGACCGGAATTCTGTTCATACATCTTCACCTTCACCTTCACCAACCTCTTCTTCCGCGATGTCAGGATTTGATCCGAACATCTCTTTGACTACCCCTGGATTGGCTCCACCTCCTACGGAGACCAATATCCCACCACCACCGCCTGTTGTAGCGCCGCAGCGAATCGCGCTCCAGGATCGTTTCTATCCCACCCGTTCTGCACTTCCCACCTGCCTTTCTCTTCCTCCGGCCAACGGGGACAACTTTGAAATTAAGCCTCACTTCATCAACATGCTTCCACGTTTTCATGGGCTTGAATCTGAAGATGCCTATATCTTCATCAAAAAATTTCAAAACGTCTGTGCCATGATGAAAACCACCCAGCTGTCGGACGATGCTATACGTCTAAGGGTCATTCCGTTCACTCTATGCGATCTTGCTGAAAAATGGCTGTATAGCACCGCTTCCCACTCAATCACCAGCTGGGACGAGTTTTTTAAAGCGTTTCTAAAGAAATTTTATCCGAATCATAAAACTGCAAGGATTCGAAATGAAATCAACCAATTCTCTCAGCTTCCTTCTGAACCCTTCTGGAAGTGCTTTGACCGATACAAAGACCTTCTTGTTCAGTGTCCCCACCACGGTATAGAGAAATGGCAACTCTGCCAAACCTTATACGAGGGCCTGAACCCAGCAACGAAGCAGTTGTTGGAAACCATCTGTCAGGGCCACTTCCTATCCAAATCTGACGAGGAAGCGTGGCAATTCTTTGACGACCTTGCGAAGCAAATCGCTACAATGGGAGAGCACCAGACCGACTTCTTCTTCTTTTACCTCCACTTCTACCGGTCAGTCTAGGGTAGGAATTCACCAACTTGATGTCTCTATTACGATGAAAGCTGAAATGGCTGCAATAACAAGAAAGCTTGAAGCGATAGAGAGCAAATTTTCTTCTCCTGCTCCTGCCCCTGTTCTCCCCCTTCGTACCATTTGCGCTTGTTGTTCCGATCCTTCCCACTTGACCGAAGAGTGTCCTTACAATCCACCCTCGCAAGGACAGGATCAGGTTAATGCTGCATTCCAGCAAAGACCGAGGAATGATCCATACTCTTCCACCTACAATCCCGGTTGGAGGAACCACCCCAATTTCGCCTGGAATCAGAATCAGAATCAATTCCAGGGCAACAATTTCCAAAGGGCCCCTCCACCGCAACAACAAGCGCAACAACAAACTCAACATTAATATCAGCAGCCTTTCCAACCCCAACCTTTTCAGAATCAGACGAACAACTTTGCACCCAACAATTCGTTTCCACCGAACAACTTTGTTCCGTCAAACAACGATAATGTTTCCTCGCTCGAACGAAGTCTGGAGGCGTTCGTTAAACAGTCGACTCAGTCCACCGCCAACATCCAGTCTTCCATTCAATCCTTAGTGCAACACACTGCCGCACACGGGCAAAGCATCAAGACCATCGAGGCCCAGATTGCACAGCTGAACGCGGCCTTAAGCGAGCGAGAGAAGGGGAAGCTCCCGTCCCAGCCACTCCCAAATCCCGGTCACCCACATAATGCACATGTTGCTCTTGAACAACAGGACCATAATGTGAGTGCCGTGACCACACTGAGATCGGGAAGGATGCTGCAAAACAACATTGGCAAACAGATCAACGATGACACCCCGGCCGCTTCTTCTTCTTCTTCTTCTTCTTCTTCTTTTCCTCGTCTTCTGAGCCTATTCTCCGTTCTTCACAAGGCTCACCTTCCTCTTCTTCTGCTCCGAATGGACCCACTTCTCACTCCACGAAAACACTTGTTCTGGGATCCGTTCCGACTCCACAATCTCCTCCTCCAGCATTAGACTCAACCAATTTTCAAAATGTTCCATTTCCAAACCGGTTGAGGTCTAACAAACAAAATCCACAAATGGAGAAGATTTTGGAGTTATTCAAGCAAGTTAACATTAACATTCCTCTTTTAGATGCTGTCCAACAAGTCCCGTCCTACGCGAAAATCTTAAAGGACTTGTGCACGAAAAAGTGGAAGTCTCAGGTACCTAAGAAAGTTTTCTTGGCTAGTGCTGTAAGTGATGCCCTTACCCAATCTTTACCACAAAAACGGAAGGACCCTGGCTGTCCTACGATTTCAATTACCATTGGGGATAAGAACATCAACCGCGCACTATTAGATCTTGGTGCCAGTGTTAACCTGCTTCCGTATTCAGTATACGAGCAATTAGGCGTCGGAGAGTTGAAACCCACGCACTGCACTCTCCAAATGGCCGACCGATCGATCACCCATCCTAGGGGTGAGCTAGAGGATGTGTTAATAAAAGTCGGGGACTTCATATTCCCCGTTGACTTCATTGTCTTAGATACACAGCCTGTAGCAAACCCCCGGAATCAAATTCCGGTGATACTCGGTCGCCCATTTCTCGCAACCTCAAATGCTGTGATCAATTGTCGCAATGGTCCGATGAACCTCTCTTTTGGAAATATGACGATTGAACTTAACATTTTTAGGTTGGGGAATCAGCCCGCCGAACCTAATGCTCATATACTGGACGTCTGCTCGATCCAGGAGATACCCCAGAAGAGTGTGAATTCGAGGAGTTTCTGTTTGATCACGATAATCTTGACGCCACTAGTGCGTTTCTCTTCGAACCTGCTGCTGTTTCTGCGCCCGACAACGACTACGAGTGTTTCACGTTCTCGAACGATCTTAGCCGCGCACAACCCGAGTTTGAATCCTTCGACTTTCCGGATGAGTTACCTGAACCATCCAACTAGGTTGCCTACACTCGTTTTGAACCTTTGCTGGAGTCCTTTGAGTTCGAGACCTTTGCACCAATCTTGCCTTCCATCGTTTCACCTCCAACGCTCGAACTCAAGCCTTTGCCGTCTCACCTTAAGTATGCTTACTTAGGTGAGAACGAGACCCTCCCTGTCATCATTTCGGCTTCTCTAGCTCCCGAGCAAGAGAAAGCCCTTCTCGCGGTCTTGCACAGCAACAGGCAAGCTTTTGGCTGGTCCATGGCGGACATCAAGGGGATTAGTCCCCTAATTGTTGAGCATCACATTCATCTGATGGATGATGCAAAACCAGCCCGGGATCCACAAAGTCGTCTCAATCCAGTCATGAAAGAGCCTGTGAAGAAGGAGATCGTAAAATGTCTAGATAGTGGTATCATTTACCCTATCTCTGATAGCCAGTGGATTAGCCCCATTCATGTTGTCCCCAAGAAGTCGGGCATCACGGTCATCACTAACGAGGCAAACGAGTTAATCCCTACTCGCACCCAAACTGGGTGGCGAGTATGCATTGATTACAGAAAACTCAACGCCGCAACACGGAAAGACCACTTTCCGCTACCCTTCATTGACCAGATGCTTGAACGATTGGCCGTACACGAGTACTACTGCTTTCTTGATGGCTACTCCGGCTATAATCAAATTCCCATCGCCGAAAAAGACCAGGACAAGACCACTTTCACTTGTCCTTTCGGCACGTTTGCATATCGACGCATGCCCTTTGGGTTATGCAATGCGCCCGCTACCTTCCAGCGGTGTATGATGGGTATCTTCTCAGACATGGTGGAAAAATTTCTGGAGATTTTCATGGATGACTTCTCCATCTTCGGCGATTCCTTCAACGAGTGTTTGCTGCATCTTGACGCTGTCCTTACCCGATGTAAGGACAAGAATCTCACTTTGAACTGGGAGAAATGCCACTTCATGGCGCGCGAAGGTATTGTCTTAGGACATATCATCTCGCAAAATGGCATAGAGGTTGACAAAGCAAAGATTGAGGTCATTTCCAATCTGCCTCCTCCCCGATGCGTCAGAGATATCCGAGCCTTCCTTGGCCATGCCGGTTTCTATAGACGGTTCATCAAGGACTTTAGCAAGATTGCTAGGCCCTTGACTCTTTTGCTGGCCAAGGACACGCCATTTGACTTCAACTCGAGCTGTGTGACTGCATTCGAGTCATTGAAATGCTCACTCACTTCTGCTCCCGTTCTTTCTTCTCCTGACTGGACGCACCCATTCGAGATTATGTGCGATGCATCCGACTTTGCCATTGGTGCTGTCCTTGGACAACACATCAACAAGATGCCACACGTAATCTATTATGCGAGCCGAACCCTGAACGACGCCCAACTCAACTATACAACAACTGAGAAGGAATTCTTAGCTGTTGTATTTGCTTTAGAAAAGTTCAGGCCCTACCTCATCGGCTCTCCAGTCATTGTCTACACTGACCATTCTGCTCTGCGCCATCTTTTTGCGAAGAAAGATGCTAAATCTCGGTTAATACGTTGGATCCTCTTGCTTCAAGAGTTTCACCTTGTCATTAAGGACAAACGAGGATGTGAAAACGTAGTTGCCGACCATCTCTCACGACTTCCTTCTTCGCCTTCGCTTCCAATTCCAATCAACGACGTTTTCCCGGATGAACAGCTCTTGACAGTATCGTGCGAACCCTGGTTCGCAGATATTGTGAACTATTTGGCCACAGGATTACTACCGACCGAATGGTCAAGTCAGGACAGACTTCGCTTCTTATCCCAAGTAAAACACTTTTACTGGGACGAACCCTACTTGTTCAAGTACTGTCCCAACCAGATTATTCGTCGGTGTGTCCCTGACGAGGAATTCAAGAGTGTGCTGTCATTTTGCCACGATCAAACGTGTGGTGGGCATTTTGGGCCCAGAAAGACAGCTGAGAAGATCTTGCAATGTGGTTTCTACTGGCCACAACTTTTCAAAGACGCTCATGACTATTGCAAGACTTGCTCCCGGTGCCAACACATGGGCCGGATATCCCGGTGGAACGAGATGCCGCTCCAACCGATCTTGGTTGTCGAGATTTTCGATGTTTGGGGGATAGATTTCATGGGGCCGTTTCCCAGCTCTTTCGGGAACTTGTACATCCTTCTCGCTGTTGATTACGTCTCTAAATGGGTCGAGGCTGTGCCCAGCCGGACTAACGACAACAAGTCATTAGGTTCCTTAAAGAAAACATTTTCTCTCGTTTTGGGCACCCCCGAGCAATCATTAGCAACAATGGAAGTCATTTCTGCAATAAAACTTTCGAAGCCTTGATGCGGAAATACTCCATTAATCATAAGCACTCTACGCCCTACCACCCCCAAACCTGCGGGCAGGCCGAAGATTCAAATCGGTAAATCAAGTAGATACTGGAGAAGACGGTTTCCAAGAACCGTAAGGATTGGTCGCTGAAACTCACTGATGCCCTTTGGGCATTTCGAACCGCTTATAAGACCGACCTTGGCATGTCTCCCTATCGGCTTGTGTACGGAAAAGCCTGCCACCTACCTGTCGAAATAGAGCATCGCGCATTTTGGGCGATAAAGGAGCTGAATCTGTCTCTCGAGGATGCGGGCAGCCATCAGAAGCTGCAGTTGAACGAACTAAGCGAGCTTAGGGATGAGGCTTACGATAACGCGGTTGTCGTTAAGAACCGAACGAAGGTGTTTCACGATAAACACCTTTTGCGCAAAACCTTCGTACCTGGTCAGCAGGTACTGCTTTACGACACCCGACTTCACTTCCATCCTGGAAAGCTCAGATCTCGCTGGAAAGGGCCGTATTTTGTGCGGAATGTGTATCCGCAGGGCGCTGTGGATTTGGAAAATCCAAAGGACGGTTCATTTTTCAAAGTGAACGGACACCGATGCAAACCGTACCTTAGCGCCGAACCAACAGAGGAGCTCCTGTTCTTACAGGAGCCGGTTTACCCTGCCTGATCTTCCTCTGCCTACCTCCAAACTTCGGTTATCCAGCCAAGAACAGTGGACACTGTTCCAAACAAGTTTGGGGGTATGTACAAACCATTTTGTTTATATTTGTATATATTCTTTTTCTTTTTCTTTAAAAACAAAAACAAAAAATTTGTGTATCGCTAACCGACAGTTTTGACCCCTCAAAATGATCTCTTCATGCAACGACAGTGAGGACACTGTCCAGTTTAAGTTTAGGGGTACGCTCGGTACGCATTTCTTACCTTCGCATTCATGTGTATATTTTGCATCTGTATATTAAAATCCATAAAATCCATAAAAATCTGAAAATTTTCTAAAAAATATAAAAACTTTTTTGTCAAGTTAGCTTGTGGAAGAACTCTGATTCAACATTTCGACGGTTTTTGTTTGAAAAAATAGGAATAACTAAATCTTATGTTTAGATTCTGAAAACCTGAAAGATAACTCTCCTTTGAAGTTAACTATAGCTGATATACGTCTTTACATCACACTACACGTGTCGTGAGTTTTTGGGAATTAGATGACAAGTCTGTTATGTTTAAAAACTTTTAAACAGATAGATGATTTTCTGAGGATCAAATAGGTTTGTTCTGAAATAAGTAATGTCAAGAATAGTTTATGAAGTAAAGCGAATATGAAGGAATGTTATTGATGCCGTAATTGGAACTAAGTCTGAAAAATAACCCATCTGAAACTTGATTGGAATGATTACACACCGAACCCACTAAACACGTCTTTTATCCAAAAAAATAATTGAACTGCCGGTTATATCTCCGTTCGTATTAAATCATCTGATTTTCATGCCAAACTGTCTTTTGTTTTTGGACCTAGGTAACTTGAGTAATTAAGTCCGCTGAGGTGTTTTTACACCTAATGCCCTAAAACCAACTGGTTTGGGTGCATTGTCCCAAAGCTCGCTAAGAAGCCTAGAAAGTCCAGATTAAAACAAAGTCAAGCAAGTGTTCTCTCCGAGTTAAAATTCCTAACGGTTCTTTGTGTGAGAATAATCTTGATAAAAAACAGGCTTTTATAAAAAAATTTAACGGAGATATGAAGGTTTTATTCTATGATAAAGACTATTGCACATTCACAGAGGTGTGTATGAAATGAAAACAAGAAAAAGGTGGAGTGAAAAATACGACTTAGTTTCCTGTTAAGGAAGATAGAAATTCTGAAGTTGAAACCTTACTGGAAAACGAAACTTGAAAAATGCTTAACTCTTTATTAAACTTATGTGATCCTTTTAAAATTGTTATCTGGGCTTTATTGTGCGACATGATGACTTTATTCGATCTTTCGGGAACTTAACGACACTATTTGCACTGCACGTAAAGACATATAAAATCTGTAGTTAAATAAGAAGCGAGGTGTGAAAAATAAAGGTTCGATAGTCTAGACTTAGGATTATAGAATTGTTATTTTCTGAAATAAAACTTTAGGGTTTGAATCTTAGTTATTTTACAAAACCAACTTGACCGGATTTTGTGGGCAGTATCCGCTGAAAACCCTCAGGAGACAACACTCCTCCTACTAGGGACATCTAGAGGTTTAACGGCTTGTTGCACATGCTCAGTGCAATCGTGTTCCCTGCGAAAGTGAGGTTAGGAAATTTTTTGTGAGTAAATTGGCTTTGCTCGGTACGAGCAAATGATAAGTTTGGGGGTATTTGTTCATATCAGATTTTTGCATTTTCATACCGCCCAATTTTTATCACATTGCTTATCGGTAGATACTCTTGAGCCGTGTTTGCTAGTAAAATGCAGGATACAGGTTCTCGGTTCTAAAACGGTGAAATTCATGGAAAACACGACAAAATCCGGGTTCCTGCCAACCACTGAGAAAACACGGTCTCCGCTCTTCATCCGTATGTTGCCAGATACCAGTTTAAGAGACAAAATGTCAAATCAATGTCGTTTTCATGCACAAGGCTCAATGGCAGCACAAGATCTAGGAAATCAACGTGGAGCTCGAGGCAATCATGACAAAAACATCCACAAAAAGTCCACCTTTCCCTCAACAGAAATTCTGGAAAAATCGTGAAGACAATTTAAGAAAATACATATGCCAGAATAAAGTACACAGCAAACCAGGGAAGCACCAAAAATTCCATGCCCTAACTCCACCAGAGTGCGGCGGATCCGCGGCATAGGGAGGCTTAGGCCGCGGATCCGCGGCCACTCTGTGGAGTCAGAGCATGGGCTTTGGGGGGTATTTGGGTCTTTTCAAATGTGTTCTGGTGGTTGCCCTAGATTTCCATTCTCCAGCCTATAAATAGCCCAGAACTTTGAGAAGGAAAGGGTCCATATTCTTGTATTCTAATTTTCTAGGTTTAGTTGTTTTCTTCTTCCTCTTCTCATCTCTTCTCCATTAAAACTTGTAATGAGCTTGGTGAGTGATGAATGGTGAATAAAAAAGATCATTTTATTATTTTGCTTGTCTCATTATCTTGTTAATTGTTGTAATTTTCATTTGTTAACTAGTTGTTGTTATTTCTTTTTGTTTCTTTCTTCTCTCTTTTTCTTTATCCTTAACACAACCATGATGCTTACGCTTGATCCTTGCCGAGGTGAGGTCGCAAATAGCTAGTTGTTATCTTCTAATCTCTTTCTTTCTATCTTCCTCTTTTGTTTTGTTTTATTTTTTCGTATCATGATGTGTGAGTAGTTTAATACTTGTTAGGGTAGGATAAGGGAAGTTTGAGAGAAGGAAATCTCTCTCACTCTTTCCTTGCCCAACAGCTTAATTCGACTCCCGTTAATTGAACCACAATCCGCTCCTTACGGCACCCTATCCTACATGATAGCGGTGATTCCGTAGTGAGACCGGTTGTGGTTGAATTAACCGGAGGTTATGGATAAGAGCCAAGAACGGACGGACAAGCACCAAAAGGAAGAACTTATGCGTTGGAAAGCCTAGCTTATACTCGCAAGTTCCTTCCTAGTCGTGCTAATCCCCGTTGTTGCCGATTACCGTAACACCGATATTAAGAGGGGCAACGAAAGATGTGGAGACTCCTAACTCAAACTAACCTAATCCTAACCCTAACAAGCTCTCTTTACATATCATTTTACCACTTAATTAATCACAACAAAATCTGAAAAACTGGACTTAACTCGTTAAAGCCCATAGAAAAAGATTCCCAACTCCCTGCGGACGACCCGTACTCAACCGGCTAGCTACAAGCGAAACCGTCTTGATTGCGGTATTTAACTAAAACTTGAACACGCAGAATCGCTAACAATCAAGTGTCAATCTCTTTGGAGGAGTTCACGGAGGTATCCGGTTTACCAGTCATAGGGGAACACTACGAGGAGTTGCTCCCGATAGACGAGTACGTCTTCGGTGCTAAGCTGGTGGTAAGGGGGCTCACGCCGGAGAATGCTGTCCAACACCAATTCCCAAGCTTGATTAAAGTGTTGAACATCTATGAGTCCCTTTTCATCGAACATGGAGTCGAGGAGTTAGCATTGAGGATTTCATCGCTCGGTTCCTTCGCCCAAGCGTCCTCTCATCAGAAGCTGCCAAGTTCGCTACCCTGGATGACCCTTTCGGTCTAGGTGTGGATAACCTGCCGGAGAAGGAGATAGACCAAAAGGGTTTTTTCCTTCCGGACTTCCCGACTATGTCTTTTGCAGAAATTGTAGCCCCTGGGATGGACGAGGAGGCCTTTTTCTTAGGATTTCTCGGGTTGTGGCCGAGTTGGTTTGCGGTCCCAATGCACTCTCACCGTATGCGGCCCTCTGTCTTTTACCCAGCCCACCGGATGGCCATCGGGGTGAAAGTGGCTGTCGGGATCGCCGTCTTAGCACACTTATATCATGTCCTCAGTCGAGCAGCGGATGCTAATGAGCCCTGGGTACTGCACATGGTCTTCCCGATACACTACTTTGTATCGTGGCTCGAGCTACATACGGCGGGTGTCTTCGGCATGCACAAAAGGCCCTCGTTCTTCGACAAGTGTGGTTTCCCTCGCATTATACAGCTGATCGGCGCATCAATTGTGACCCCATCACCACGAAACGTCAAGGGTTTACTCTTTCACCCTCACACCGTTGGAGCCGGGATGTCCTTTGTTGACAAGGTATTGACTATTGGAAAGGCGTCCACCACTGCGATGCGACCGTTACAAGACTCCTTTAAGGATGGGGCCTCAGTTTTGACGGCCCGGGAGACCCTCCACTTGTATTCTATTAGACCGGGCTTCCTAGCCTTCAGGCAGAACGGTGCAGCAATTTTCATGAGATATAGCCCGCATCGTTTCGCCCAACAACTGGGCTACGATCAAGGGGTACCCTTGGAAGCTTTCCTACTGGAACCTGCTGCTACTGGAGAAGGGATGGAGAACGCGCTGCATCATTTCATGCGCCTGAATACGGGTTCTCACTTTTTTATCAGTGCGCTGGCCTGCACCCCACGACTCCTCAACGTATATAAAGAATGGTATAACCATGCGACGGGAGCCGTTATAAAGGAGGAAAGGCGATTGCTGGTCGACCGTAAGGGTGTGCCTCAAGGTACCGACCGTAACGCTCCCTTAGTGCCAAGGACCCCGGTGGTCCCCCTCTAAAAGATGCCAGGGCCGGACCATCGCGTGCGCAAAGTCCTCCACACGGATCGCCGCTCCCCGATATTGCTGATGCACCTCCAGCGCCCTGTGCTCCAATGGAGACAGTGGCTGTAGCCTTGCCAGAGTCTGGCATGGGTGCGGACATCGGGACCCGCCGTCCCAAGGTGGCTGCTAAGCGTAAGTCGATCCCGCGTGCACCTAGGGTTGGCGGGCAGAAACCCCATGCTCCCTATGCCGAGGGCCTGAGTGAATATGGGACTAACGAAGGATTAGTCATGTCGGATGACACAGATTTGGAGGCTGCCCTCGAAGCTTCGGAGCGGTTAGCGAGGCGCGATGCGTGGCTGGCTAAGCTTGCGGCATCAGGTAATCCCTAGTCATACATTTTTTTATTGCATCATATTTTTATTATTGCCTTTGACTAATATTTTTCCTTCTTTTCTTCCCACAGGCATCACCACTGAAGAAGCCATTGCCGCTTCCCTGAAGACTTTCCAAGAGGAGGAACGTCTTAGAGCGTCCATGGGCCTTAGTAAGTTTCAATTCATCAAGTTTTCATTTCCCTTGTGTTATGGTCGATCTAACCTCACCCTTTTTATCGGAGGAACCTCAATGTCGTTCCCGCTAAGCGATGCGGACATTCTGCCATCTGCCGATGTTCCTGCTTCCTCGGGGCTACCGCGGGAGGTCCGTCTTGAAGAGCCAATGAGTGATGCCTTAAAGGCTCTGGAGGCATCTTTGAACGAAGACGACGACGCCTTGAAGGAAGCGTCGAAGAGATCCATCACGACAGCTCACGAGGAGACGAAACGGTCAAGGCGTGAAGCGAAGGCACGCCGGGCTGCTTTGGCTACGGGAGCGGGCCCCTGCACCGTCCCTCGTGCTGATACTCCCTCCGAAGAGGCCTCTGTCGCCCTATCCACTGCTCGCAGACAAGTGGCGCGCGCAGTTCGGAGCGCAAATGATAAATCCACTTCAGGTAATATTTCTCTCAGAATTTTGTTGTAAGAATTATAATGCCATCGGTTCTTATATATTTTATCTTGTAGGGCCAAGTCCGACCGAGGGGGAGGCGGAGACCGTTGAACCCAAGGAAACAGAGGTGGAGACACCTGCCGAACCCGAGCCGACGGTGGGCAATGTCGCAGAGGCTTTAGAGCCTGAGATGGAGGTTGAGGGGTCTGCAGCCGAGAAGGTCATTGATGCCGAGCCTGAAGTGGCGGCAGATGAAATGATCGTCATAACCGAGCCCAGGGTAGTGGCGGACGAGGCGCTTGAGGCCGGTGACCTCGTGGTGACGGCGGGTGAGCCGATGGAGACCACGGAGCCCGAAGAAATAGCGGGTGAGATGGGTACGACTTTTGGGGAAGAGTCAGCCGCTCTCTCCCAAGAGTCCGGCAATGCTCCAATCATTGCCCTCCCCGCCTACTATCTTCCGCCGTCTCCTGGCCACGTGAGCACAACGACGGTCCCTATCGATTCGGGTGATGAGGCCACGGGCGGTGGCCTCATGTCGATAGAGGGGGAGTTGCCTCCGTTTCAGCCGGCAGCTCATCCGGTAAATCCTAAGTTGCTGTTTTTCTTTACCTTACAATCCTTTCTGACAAGTTCAGCTTTTTCGTAACGCAGGTGCAGCCAGCGCCGATGCCCCACTGTTCGAGGGAGCGCCTTCAACGACTGCCTTGGCGGTGGTCACCCCTCAACCCTCTCTCATACCATCGAAGATGTTGGAAGGTATGGGTTTGCAATTTATTAATCTTATCTTTCAGACGTATAATTTGTGTATTAAAGTCGTACTTGTTATGTCTTTTCAGGAGTGCTCTTTGATCATCTATATCAAGTGTTACTCCCACACTTCTCCTTCCCATCTGAACTCGCTTCTTCCTTCGGTGGCGCTAGTAAGTATGGTTTCCATTGATATCTTTCTTTTTCATTGATGGAATTACTTCTAACCTTTTTTCTGTCCCGACTGCAGTGCTATAAATCGAAGGAGGGGATGAAAGATCGGCTGCACCACCGACCCTTCCGGCCTTGCCACCCGCCTCAGCTGGTACAGCGACTATCACATTGATAACTCCCCCGTTTTTTTTTGAACTGTTATCTGATCATATCTTGTTTCTTTTCAGCTGTTGTTCCGGTCTCGGTGCCCTTTGAATCTCGCATCACAATGCCGGCAGGTCCTTACCTGAGACGTCCATCTTCGAAAGGCGCCGTGAACAGCTTGCGTATGTTGAGCGACTACGTTGAGGAGCTCGACGTCGAGACCCCTATGCCTGCTGCAGATTTTCCTACGGCGGTTAACCCGATGCTGGTGATACTCGTGAATTTCCATGACGAGGGCATCATCGTATCTTGGGTTAACCATTGTATGGAGATCGAGGCTCGCCTGCATCAGCTGGAGTCGATGCGTCTCGCCCCCGAGACTTTAGCCGCGAGCAATGAAAGAGTAGCATGGATCAAGGAAAGCGCTTCTTACGTCCACCACTTAGAACAAGAAGCAGCTTTAAAGCTAAGGGAATGCCAAGAGACCTCGAGCGAGACGGCCCGTCTGCATGCTGAGGTTGAAGCGAATGCTGCCCAAGTGAAGGCTATCTTTGAGGGTCTTCTAGAGCGCATCTCCCATGGGCTAAACTTGAAGCGAAAGCTTGATGTAGCCGAGCGTGACACCCCAGGCCGCGAAGCTGCTCATCAGGTCGTCAGGGAGCAGCTTGCATCTGTCTTCCAGCAACGGGCCCAAGTGGAGGCGGAGCTGGCGGTGGTGGTCGATCAGGAGAAAGTGAGGAAGGAAGTGCGCGAACAATTGCTAGAGCTATGCAAGACGCTTCCTTCTCAATAATTCTCCTTGTATCTAGATACTTGTAAAATTTTTCTTTTTACATAATATGTATCCATTCTTCACTATTTTGTACGCTTCATCTTGTACTTGATTACATTCAATAAAGATACACATATTTTTTTTGCAATGTCTTGTACTATTTCTTTGCTTTTTCCTGTCTTAGTATCAGCATGCTGTCACAATTAGTAGATAATAGAGTAAGCATCTTGGTTTCTTCACGAGATAGCGATGGTTTAGGCCGCAGGTTCAGATTTGCCGCCTAAGACTTTTCAACTCTATGAGCCGTGAGGGTCTCATGGGGACTTTTCTCCCTACGGATCGAGAGGATCTCGTAGGTGGGTTTTCCCCTTAGGAATCGTGAGGATTCCTAAGTGTGTTTTCTCTTATAAGTCGTAAGGATCCTATAAGAGAATTTTTCCCTCTTACGAGTCGAGAGGACCCGTAAGCGGTTGTTTCCCTCCCTATCGAAACTCGACTTTGGAGAGTGAGACCCGTGAATAGTATACAAGAGACCGTTTTAGACCGACTTCCAGGGTCCCATTGTTTAGGAAGCAAGTTTTTTAATCCCTGCTGCCTGAGGCTTCATCTTGCAAGTTGAGACGAATCGGGAATTTCCCGCGGAGACACTGGTTTCTCTGCGAGCAGACGCGAATCAGGAGGCTCTCGTCAAGGATGTTTGTTTCCCTGAGTTGAGGTATTTGCCAAGGATTATTTGTTTCCTTGGTGTTGAAACGATTCGAGAATTTCCCACGGAGACACTGGTTGCTCTGTGAGTCGATGCGAATCAGGAGGCTCTCGTTAAGGATGTTTGTTTCCCTGAGTTGAGGTATTTGCCAAGGATTATTTGTTTCCTTGGTGTTGAAACGAATCGAGAATTTCCCACGGAGACATTGGTTGCTCTGCGAGTCGATGCGAATCAGGAGGCTCTCGTCAAGGATGTTTGTTTCCCTGAGTTGAGGTATTTGCCAAGGATTATTTGTTTCCTTGGTGTTGAAACGAATCGAGAATTTCCCAAGGAGACACTGGCTGCACTGCGAGTCGATGCGAATCAGGAGGCTCTCGTCAAGGATGTTTGTTTCCCTGAGTTGAGGTATTTGCCAAGGATTATTTGTTTCCTTGGTGTTGAAACGAATCGAGAATTTCCTACGAACACACTGGTTGCTCTGCGAGTCGATGCGAATCAGGAGGCTCTCGTTAAGGATGTTTGTTTCCCTGAGTTGAGGTATTAGCCAAGGATTATTTGTTTCCTTGGTGTTGAAACGAATCGAGAATTTCCCACGGAGACATTGGTTGCTCTGCGAGTCGATGCGAATCAGGAGGCTCTCGTCAAGGATGTTTGTTTCCCTGAGTTGAGGTATTTGCCAAGGATTATTTGTTTCCTTGGTGTTGAAACGAATCGAGAATTTCCTAAAGAGACACTAGCTGCACTGCGAGTCGATGCGAATCAGGAGGCTCTCGTCAAGGATGTTTGTTTCCCTGAGTTGAGGTATTTGCCAAGGATTATTTGTTTCCTTGGTGTTGAAACGAATCGAGAATTTCCCAAGGAGACACTGGCTGCACTGCGAGTCGATGCGAATCAGGAGGCTCTCGTCAAGGATGTTTGTTTCCCTGAGTTGAGGTATTTGCCAAGGATTATTTGTTTCCTTGGTGTTGAAACGAATCGAGAATTTCCCACGGACACACTGGTTGCTCTGCGAGTCGATGCGAATCAGGAGGCTCTCGTCAAGGATGTTTGTTTCCCTGAGTTGAGGTATTTGCCAAGGATTATTTGTTTCCTTGGTGCTGAAACGAATCGAGAATTTCCCACGTAGTCACTGGTTGCTCTGCGAGTCGATGCGAATCAGGAGGCTCTCGTCAAGGATGTATGTTTCCCTAAGTTGAGGTATTTGCCGAAGACACTGGTTTCTTCGGAGTTGGGATGAACTGTTGAAATTTGACTTCGTTTTCTGGCGGAGCCTGTTGGGAAAGTATGGTTCCCTCTTCGTTTGCGCCCTTGGATTGTATACAGGGATCGATATGATCTCAACTGTAGGGCCAAAGTTTTATCATTTCTTCTTTTTTTTTGTTTTATTTCCGCGATACTCTATCATTTCAGCTTTTATATCGTGAAGGTCGCGATTGCCAAATCATTTCGGCTATTTTTCGTGGTGCCCAATCATTTCGGCTGTTTATTTCATTTTTACTCGCTGCTTTTTATTGCGAGTTGACCAATCATTTTGGCTATTTTGTGTGCATACGTTTTTACTCGCTGCTTTTTATTGCAAGTTGCCCTATCATTTTGGCTATTTCGTATGCATGTGCGGCCTACTGGCTTTTCGCCGTAAACCTGAAATTAGACGCCGATTTCGGCATCAACACCGCTACGACTGGTATATTGCTAGGAGCGAATCATCATCTGCCTCTATCGATGTCGAACAAGGGTGACTTAGCGAACAGGGTTAAGGTCCTGTCGACTAAGGCTTTTGACTTCATGAGCCGTAAGGGTCTCACAAAGGTATTTCTCCCTACAAGTCGTGAGGATCTTGTAGGTGTATTTTCTTCTTAAGAATCGTGAGGATTCCTAAGTGTTTGTTCCTCTGTAAGTCGTAAGAATCCTATAAGAGGATTTTCTCCTTGTAAGTCGAGAGGACTTATAAGGGTTGTTCGTCATGCGAACATATCCCCAGTCTCGGATGGGACTTGATTAGGGAAATGTTTATTCGCGCCCGTGGATTGTATAAAAGGGCCCGCATTGAGCCACTTGTAGGGCAATATTGGAAGTTGTGGGGGTTGCTTAAGCACAGGTTTAGGTCTCTGTAACTTAAGACTTTCAAATCTTATGAGCCGTGAGGATCTCATAAGAGAGTTCTCTTTACGAGTCGTGAGGATCTCGCAAGTGTATTTTCTCCTTAGGAATCAAGGGGATCCCTAAGTGTGTTGCTCCATTATGAGTCGTAAGGATCTCAGGCGGGTGGTTTCTCCTTACAAGGTCGAGAGGACCCTATAAGTGTCTTTTAACGAGGTTGCGCCCTTTCGGGTTTTCATAAACACTCGCCGGTAGTCTTGCTGTTTTTACTCACGGAGCCCTTTCGGGTTTTCCTCCGTGGCCATTTTGGTTATGAACATACCTTTTTTTATTCCTTTTATTTTCTTCTCTCTCTTTTTTTTACGAGGCCGCGCCCTTTCGGGTTTTCACGAACACTCACCGGTAGCCCTGCTGTTTTTACTCACGTAGCCCTTTCGGGTTTTCATCCGTGTCCTTTTTTGCTTATGGACATAGCGTTTTTATTTATTATATTTTTCTTCTTTTTTTTTATCTCGTCAGCTTACGGAGGCTGCGGTATTAGTTTAAGGACGTTTCGGTCCACTATTAGTTTAAGGACGTTTCGGTCCGTCATGAAGAAGGCTGGCTACTGCTTATAGAGTTTGAGCTTAGGAAGATAGTGAGCGGACATAGTCGTCGTCATCTATCATTGACCTAGGCTGTAACTCATTAAGCGCAGTATTTCTTTAGGAAGCAGCCGTTTATTGGCCTGAAAGGCCTTTCACCGTGCATATCCATGAGTAGATAGGCTCCACCTTGGTAGACGTTATCTATGATGTACGGGCCTTCATAGTTTGGCTCGAATTTTCCCCGCTTGGCGCGATTGGGGATCATAGGCCTTTTGACCACTAGCACGAGTTCGCCTTGGCGGAATGTCCTCGGTCGGGTCAATCTTTCATATGAGCGCGTCATCTTTGCTTTATAAGCTTCCATATTTTGTTGCGCTATGAGCCGTGTTTCTTCAAGGGCATCAAGCTCCTCAAGCCGAAGGTTAGCATTTTCTTCGTTTGTCAACTCGTAGTGGACTGCCACTCGCAAAGAGGGTAACTCTATCTCGAGGTGGAGTACTGCTTCTGTCCCGAATACCAACGCATATGGCGTTGTGTTCGTGGCCGTCTTGAACATAGTTCGATACGCCCAAAGAGCTTCTTGCAGTCTCTCGTGCTAGTCTTTCTTATTTCGGGACACCGTCTTTTTCATGATCTTCGTCAGGGTCTTGTTGAAGGCCTCGGCTAGACCATTATCTTGCGGATTATAAACCGAGGAATATCTCCAGTCTATGTTATGCTGTTGTGCGAAGCGACTGATCTTGTGACTTCTGTAGGCTGGCCCGTTATCGGAGATGTTCCGTCACGGCGTTCCAAGCCGATATATGACGTGCGTCTTGAAGAAATGGAGGATATTCTCCGTCTTCACTTCTCTCAACGGTACTGCTTCTGCCCATTTAGAGAAGTAATCAGTTGTCGCCAGGATGAAGCGATGTCCTCTAGACGATGCTGGTTCGATGGGGCCAACTATGTCAGTTCCCCATATTTCGAATGGCCAGCTAGCCACTGTTGGATGGAGTGGATTTGCATGCTGGTGGATGAAATCCCCATGGATTTGGCACGAGTGACATTGCTTCGCATATTCGAGGCAATCCTGAATCATCGTGGGCCAGTAGTAGCCCATCCGTTTGATCTTCAACTTCATTTTTGGGCCTGCTTGGTGAGAACCACAGATTCCGTCATGAACTTTCTGAACAACTCTTTTTGCTTCATCAGGTCCTAAGCATCTCAGCCAAAGAGAATCGAATGACCTCTTATACAGAGTATCATTGACGAAGGCGAAAGACAGAGCTCGTTTCAGGAGCTGATGTCTTGTGGACGCTTCTTCGGGCATTCGGTGGGACTTAAAGTAGTCTATGAAGACTTCCCTCCAATCCTTAGTCTTTTCCCGGTCTTCTATTTGCAAGGTCGTCTGTTCAGTCGCTCCCTTCTCTTCGGATGATTCTGGAGATATTTCTGCTGGGGCAAGCACCCGACGGCTTTGTACCACGATTCTAATGTCATCAAGGTTCTCGTCAACCGGTTCTTTAGCTAGCTTGGCTAATGCGTCAGCTTCGCTGTTTTCCGCACGCGGTATGCTTTCTAAAGTATAGGAGGGAATTTGGGTCAACAGTTGTTGCACCTTTTCACCGTACTTCACCAACTCCGGTTTGCACGTTTGGTAGTTGCTGTTTACTTGAATAACGACCAGTTGAGAATCTCCGTATATGAGGAGGTTTTCAATTCCCATGTCAATGGCGATCTCGAGGCCTGCTATCAAAGCTTCGTATTCGGCTTCGTTATTTGTCCTCGGCTCTGTTAAGGAGAAAGCGAAGCGCATTATCCCTCCTTGTGGAGTTACGAAGATGAGGCCTACCCCCGATTTGATTAAAGGGGTACTTTGTTTGCGCTTTTTCATGGAAGATGCTCCATCGAAATAAAGCTCCCATTGGGTATCACCACTGTCGATCGCGTCAAACGCATGTTCGTTTGGCAAATCGCAATTCAGAGGAGAATCGGCATGTATTGGGCGGTCAGCAAGGAAGTCGGCGATGGCCTGGCCTTTCACTGCCTTGAAGGGTTGATACGTTATCGAGAACTCCATCATGAGCAGAGCCCATTTAGCGAGTCGACCTGTCAATATGGCCTTCGACATCAAATATTTAAGGGGGTCCACCTTCGAAATGAGACAGACTTCATATGCTAATGCATAATGCCTAAGCATTGTTATCGCAAAGATTAACGCCAGGCAGTGTTTTTCGATAGGAGAGTAGTTGCTTTCTGCCTCCAGAAGAACTCGACTTAAATAGTAGAGTGCTCTTTCCTTCCCCTGGTCATTCTCTTGCGCCCATAATGCGCCTAAAGAACCTTCGAGGGCGGTTGTGTAAAGAATGAGAGGCTTTCTCTTAACCGGAGCAGCTAACAATGGCGTGTTCTGCAGGAACTGTTTAATCTAGTCCAGCGCGCCCTGGCATTTTTGATCCCAGACGAATGGGGTTCCCTTCTTCATCAGGTGACAGTAAGGGCGGCACTTGCCAGAGAGGTTGGCTATAAATCGCCGAATATATGCGAGCTTTCCTTGGAGAGACCGCAACTGCTTCAGAGTTCTCGGCGGAGGCATTTCCATGATCGCCTTGATCTTAGACGGATCTATTTTGATACCTCGGTGTCGGACGATGAATCCCAGGAATTTTCCCGAGGAAACTCCGAATGCGCACTTGAGAGGGTTCATCTTCAAGTTGTCTTGCCGAAGGCGTTGAAATACAGTTTTCAGATGCTCGAGATGTTCCTCGTATGATTTGCTTTTAACCACGAGATCGTCGATATAGCATTCGATGATTTCGTGTATAAGGTCATCGAAGATCTTCGTCATGGCCCTTTGATAGGTTGCACCGGCATTCTTTAAACCGAAGGGCATCACCTTGTAGCAGAATATACCCAAAGGGGTCCGGAAAGCGGTATGCTTCTGGTCTTCAGGATGCATCTTTATCTCATTATACCATGATAAGCCGTCCATGAAGGAGAAAACCTCATGAGTGGACGTATTGTCTATCATCAGTTCGGTGACTGGCACCGGGAAATCATCCTTCTGGCATTCTTTGTTGAGATCCTGAAAGTCCACGCATATGCGCACAGTCCCATTTTTCTTCATCACCGGGACGATGTTATTCAGGATATTGAACCTCCTGGATAAAGCCAGAGTCGATTAACTTCTTGACCTCGGCGTTGATGCTCATCTCAAGCTCGAGCCGCATTCTCCTCGGCGCCTGTTTGACTGGCTTGACTGTTAGTGTATATGCCCTAGAGGCCATTACTGTATCATACTAGTTTGTATATTACTTAATGGAAGCTTGTGATATTCACCTTGTATATACAATCTTGCTCAAAATAATAGTATGCTACTTGGTTTATTTCTACTTCAATGTGTACATATGTTCATTTTAGTATATCGCCTATGCACATTAGTGGAGCCCTTAGGATCTTTGCTTGATTACCAGCGTTGTGATGGCAGTCACACTAGTGGGGGCTGGGTAATCTATAAGCACATCCTTATGCAGGTCCCTAGTTGCAGGACTATCGAGACCGGGCATCGATACTCCGGAGTAGACTAGCGCATGCGCTTCTCATCCCAGAGTGGGAGATGGTCTGTCCCACAGCCATCAGTACGTCGTACTGGAGATAGTATGCGGGTGCTCATTGGGTTACGAGTACACTGGACAGGACTCGTCGGGAACTGACCGGTTGGTATTATACCTATCGTCAGTTATCAGTTCCCAGGTGACATGAGTACAGCTTAGTCCGCTGACTTGACACTATCACTTCTCCTCGAGTGTGTTCCCACTGTACTTTGATTACTACCCTACCACGGCTCAAAGGAGTCGTGCAAACAGGTAGTAGTTGGGAGCAGTCCCGAAGCACTTGGAGGCAGTGAAGGTTAGACAGGAT
Organism: Agapanthus africanus; assembly: GCA_030015575.1. Classification (NCBI taxonomy): domain Eukaryota; kingdom Viridiplantae; phylum Streptophyta; class Magnoliopsida; order Asparagales; family Amaryllidaceae; genus Agapanthus; species Agapanthus africanus. Next base: position 364,468,658 of record JASDDO010000001.1, on the reverse strand, counting down.
TCGTCTCTCCCGGTATTGGTGGTTGACATCGTGCTGTGTCTAGGAGAGCCATTACACGAGTAGTCCCTGGCCAGGGCAAGCGAGATATACTGGTAGGCTTCCAGTGTTATCTCAGGGTGTATTAGGCTTCACTCCGACACGACTTGTACCGCTATTAGGGGACTGACGTTTACCGCCCCCCTAGGCCCGCCATGCGATGTATCAGACGAACAGACCGGACTGTACGGAGACTGTCACATTCAGGCTTAGTAGGAGTTCAGATGGGTTTCACCTCGTTAGTCTTCTTGTCGGCATCTACCTGGGGACCGTTACGCACAGCTAGTGCCGCTTGCGGTCTGTGGTTAAACCCACTGCCACTAAAGTGTCGAGTCTTTAGAGTCCCATACAGAAAGCTATTCGCCTTTAGGCAAAAGAGTAGAGGTCGCATGGTTTTGCGACAGGGTTCAGTCACATCCGTGCACTTGTGCACATTTAGTGTCCGGACAGTTTACACTAGCGGGCTTTGGTTTAAGCCAGATCCTAGTGTACGTATTGGGATTGGTTTTATCCAGTTTGTATTCGTGTTCCTCGGAACGCGGATGCGGGTGTGTATGCACAGTTGGCGGAGAGACAGAGGCAGAGGATTCTCATTAGGGTTGTTGACCGTTGACTGTTGACTATTGACTTTTTGCTCAACCCTAATTAGAATATGATATATGATTAACAATAATATTAATTAAGTATTGTGGTGACATGGTTGTTGAGGGGTTGACTTTGTTGACTTGTTGACTTTGTTGACCGTTGACTAGGTTGGACTAGTTGACCATCATGATGACAATGGCTATCATTTCATGGCAAAGACTTTTCACTTGCTTGTTCTCTTATGCAATATGAGTGCATGAAATGATTTAGCCATTTTGACTTGAACCATTTTACACAATACTTGATTACTATTTTTGTGATGATGGTTTTGGATTATGAGAGCCAAGTGAGAAAAGTCTTTCTCATTCTATCATTTTCATTCTCTCTCTTGTTCTTGAGCTCTCATCTTCTTCCTCTTGCTCTCCCTCTCTTTAGTCTATGGTTCACTTGTCTCATGTGTTGAGAACCAAGAACCATAGAGAAAATCCCAACACACTCTCCTCTACTCACTCTAGTTCACAAGGTTTAGCAAACCGAGTGAACTAGTTTCTTCAAAGTACGAAGAAGAAGCCAAAGGTAGAAGCTTTCAGGTGGATCGATCTTCGGCGCAAGGAGACGATGGGGTGAAGCTGATCCGGACAACCATCGAGGCTTGAAGATGAAGGAGTTCAAGAAAGAAAGGTATAACCCCCTAACCGAGTAGTTAACAACTCCTAGTTAGGTTGTTAGTTAGATGTTTAACAAAGATCCGGTTTTGAGTCCATGTTACCACCTCTAGAAAATTGTTTTTCACCAAATTCCGCATGCCCGAAAGTACCGGGAGAGGTAGCATGGACTTACAGTGGTATCAGAGCCTAGTTAAACACTACCTAACATGTTAGCATAGTAACTAGAAATTCGATCGGAGAAAAAGTCGCGAAATACACCCGGATTTCAAACTTTCTGTCGATTTTCAAAGTGCTGCAAAAATTATTTGAGATATACCAAAAATTGACTCAGGGTTTTTATAAGAAACTGCAATAATTCGACCCACTGAATCGATCAACGCGCCGCGTTTCCGCGGCGGGAGCAAGCTCCCGCCGCGGAACCGCGACCGAGTTGACTCGGTCGTGGGGTTTTATTTTTGCAGTTTGTTCATAGGGGTATTTTGGGATTTTTGGAATATGTATTTTCTGCCCAGATTTTCCAGAACGAAAATTTTGTGTTCTGGGCCTGAAAATCCGTATTTTTGATCGAACTTCTAAAAGACTTAAGCTGACGGGTTTTTCTGTGATGTGATATTTGTATTGATCGTCTGCTAATCGCTATATGTCGATTAGTGGGGGTTATACAAATCTGTGATCTGTAATGTTATTGGAATGTGTATATGAATTCATTGGATTGTCGCGGGTGAATAGCCGGGGGTTGTGAGACGAGAGTTTTCTTTTCTTTCAATTCATGTAAATTTGTAAATTGATGTAATAATTATTTGTATGGCCGCACAACCGGGTCGGGGTTGTAGCCGTCATTGCATAATTTCTTTTTACTGTTTTTGCTCCTAGGATAGACCCATGGAGGGGGTGCACAAACTACCGGGTATGCCGATGTGCCGAGTGGCCTACTCACGGAGTTGAGGGTGGTTGCTTCGCTTCGGGTACTTGGCGGGTAGTTTGCCGCACCCGTAGGGGTCTTCGGTGGGGTATTGGCTATTCACCGCGACCGTGTAATCTGCTTTTCGTTACAGGCTCGTACGAATTGCGGGTTCCTAGTTTATCTAATATGTTCATCTGTGATCTGAAATGGCTATCATTGCAATATATCTATATATGATATTATTTAGGCGTTGCTTATATTTTACAGCCGCGCTAGCCCAGCCCCCGCTCTGTCGTTAGTTAAGTAACCTAACGGGTAATGACGGGGCCCCGTGGCGAATGCGAATGGCATAAGCGTACGTCATATTTTGTTTGTTTTCTGCAATGGTAGGATTAAATGATGGGACGCATTAAAAGAACTAATGCAAGAATATCACGCATTAAAAGAACTAATGCAAGAAAATAAACCAAGTTAAAATCGTTGGAACACTTTCGGAAAACCACTCGGTTCTTTTCAAAACTAACTTTTAAATGCGGAGCTTGAGCCACTCCTTTTAAAAGCTATCTCGTTCCATCGATTATATCAAGTTCACTACGTTCACGGTTTTGCCAAAACCATTCGTAGCCCTCCGTCGTTTCACATGAATAGTCAATAGTATTCAAGCTGTGTATGTTGGCCAAAGTCAAGGCATAGTGATTGGTAGCTATTGGGTATTCATGTGTAGCATAGATAGATGCGTTGGTTTGGGACAGTCGTACTGCCATTTTGGCCAAAGTCAAGGGTAGGTACGGATGAATCCAAATTAACCTGGAGAATGACGGGTAGAACTTGACATGTGACTTATGATATTTTGGCCAAAGTCAAGGTCATAAGAGCATGGGGCAAAAATCCACATCGGGAGTTTCAAAAGAACTGAAACTTGCTAGTGTTGCATACCATTTGGAGTGTGATGATTCTGGTAGGATTCCTTCAATTTCGTCACGCGATGATATTTGGATCCCGATCCTACTGTGAGTATATGCTACTCCTCGGGAAATTTCTCACTTAACGATCAATGCTATAAACCAAGTAGGTGTCTAGAAAGGTGTTAGCGGGGCTACGCCCCCAGGGAAAAGAGGTTATTTAATTAAGGAACTTCGCGAAAGCGTTGGAAAACCTCCCTCGAAGTACCGACACTGGCCTGGCTGAACGGTTAAGCAAGTATTGTACGGTGAGATTGATCCTGACTAATTCTTCCTTTTGGGTTTGAGGAGGGATTCGAGAAACAGTGGGAGCCATCCTGTTTAGACAAACTAAAAACCACTTTAAACTTGCAAGAGCATCATGCTGAGTGTTTCTTCTCTCTCTCCTAATTGCAGCGACCAATCGACATGACTGACTTAAGTTACTCCTAGATAAAAACATACTGACAGGACCAAACTACAAAGATTGGCTCAGGAATGTGAAGATGGCAATCACTTACGACAAGATGGGGTATCTTCTTACCACCAAAGCTCCCCCTGTCCCAGGTCCCACCTCCAGCGTCGCGGATAAGGAAATCCATAAGACTTGGGAGATCGATTGCGCGAAGGCCAAGTGCCTCGTGCTTGCCTCTATGGACAACGAACATCAGAGGAGGCACGAGAATATGGACCTCGAATCCATATTTCTCCATACAAAAGAACTGTATGGAGAGCAATCTCGTATCACAAGATACGAAGTGTCGAAGAAGTTATTTTCGGCAAGATTGGCCGTCGGATCATCGGTAGCGGAACACGTGCTTAAGATGATTGGCTACATAGAAGAGCTCGCGGACCTTGGGACCACGTTGGAGAATGAGCTCTATACGGACTTGATTCTCCAGTCCCTTCCTTCCACTTACGCCTAGTTTATCCTGAACTTCAACTTACAAGGAAAAGAAGTTGAACTTCCGGAGCTCCTCAACATGCTGAGGAGTGCAGAGGGCACCCTACAGAAAGGTAGAGAAACATCCACTTTGTTTGTAGGAGGATCTTCCTCTTCTAGGTCCAAGGCGAAAGCCAAGGGAAAGAAGAAGAAAGCCCCCGCCAAACCAAGGTGCGGTGTCAGTAAAGTGGATACGAAGGGAAAGGCAAAAGCAACAAAGAAAGTGGGAAAGCTTGTGGATAAGGAAGAATGCTTCTATTGTCATAAGAAGGGACACTGGAAAAATGATTGCAGGGCTTGGAAGGCCAGAACACAGGATCTGAAGCAGGTTGCGGCTTCAGCTTCAGGTGTGTATGTTATTGAAAACTGTCTTTCAGTAAACTCTACTTCCTGGGTATTGGATCCCGGATCAGGATCTCATATCTGTAATTCTTTGCAGGCGTTGAGAAATCGTAGGGTTTTGAAGGCAGGTGACTTGACCCTCAAAGTTGCAAACGGAGCTAGCATGGATGCTAAGGCCGTGGAGGACTATCACCTGGGGTTGTCAGATGGACACGTTTTGGTTTTGCGTAATTGCTATTTTGTACCCAACGCAACTTGTAATATCATTTCTGTATCTTTGACTTCTAAAGAAGGTTATGAATTTGCGTTTATAAGTAATGTTGTAAACATTCACCTTAATCAAGTTCTGATTGGGTCAGGTACATTAAGCAATGGTATATACGTATTAAACCATCCGCAGATTTTCAATGTCCAGAATACACACAAAAGAAAGTCTCCGGAAATCAATCAGACTTTCTTATGGCATTGTAGACTGGGTCACATCAATGAGAGAAGGTTGATGAAGTTACATACAGAAGGATATTTGAATCCGTTCGAATATCAATCGTATGCCAGTTGTCAATCCTGTCTCAAAGGAAAGATGACAAAGACTCCGTTCACTGGACACGGAGTAAGAGCGAGCGAGCTCTTCGGACTCGTACACAGCGACGTGTGCGGTTCAATGTCTACACATACGCGAAGCGGTTATTCTTAATTCATTACTTTTACGGATGACTTTTCAAGGTACGGTTATGTCTTCTTAATGAAACATAAGTCCGAAGCCTTTGGAAAATTCCAGGAATATAAGAATGAAGTAGAAAAACAAACCGGCAAAAGTATCAAGATCCTAAGATCGGATCGAGGTGGTGAATACTTGAGTGCCGAGTTCCTGGACTATTTAAAAGAGAATGGAATTCTCTCTCAGCTTACTCCTCCATACACTCCGCAACATAACGGTGTATCGGAGAGATGGAACCGAACCCTATTGGATATGGTACGGTCCATGATGAATAACGCTGAGTTACCGCGATCATTCTAGGGGTATGCGCTAGAATCAGCTGCATACCTTTTGAACCGAGTTCCCACTAAGACTGTGCCTACTACACCATATGAGATGTGGTGTGGGAAGAGACCCTATCTTAATCACATTAAGACATGGGGAAGTCCAGCTTTTGTCAAAAAGCAGCATGCGGACAAGCTCGAGGCACGCTCAGTACAGTGCAAGTTCGTGGGATATCCAAAGAACTCCAAGGGATATTTCTTCTATTGCGAAGAGGAACAAAAGGTTTTTGTTTCTCATCATGCCCATTTTCTAGAACACCAGTTCTTAGAAAAGGAAATTAGTTGGAGCGTAGTAGAACTGGAAGAAATTCCAGAACCACGAGCTATTACTGAAAGCTTAGTGGAACCAGAGGGTTCAAAAGAACAGGACATTCCTACGCCACTCCGCAGGAGTAGTAGGCAGTCTCATCCGCCCGAGTGATACTACGGTTTTCTCATAGACGGGGATAGAGAGGATTGCATCATAGATTATGATGAGCCTTCTAGCTTCCAGCAGGCCGTTCAGAGCGTTGACTAGGTAAAATGGCTGGATGCAATGCGGACCGAAATGGAGTCCATGTACACCAACAAAGTATGGACGTTGGACATTGCTCCAGACGGGGTAAAACCCGTAGGATGCAAGTGGATCTTCAAAAGGAAGATTGGTGTAGATGGACAGGTTGAGACCTATAAAGCTAGACTTGTTGCAAAGGGTTTCCGTCAAAGACCTGGCTTGGACTATGACAAAACCTTTTCTCCAGTGGCTATGCTGAAATCCATTCGGATCCTTCTTGCCATTGCTGCCTTCCACGATTATGAGATCTGGCAAATGGACGTAAAGACCGCTTTTCTAAATGGAAATTTAGAGGAGTGTGTCTATATGGACCAACCAGAGGGTTTCATTCAGAGTGGGAGCAGCGGAAAGGTGTGCAAGTTGCTTAAGTCCATCTATGGACTAAAGCAGGCATCGCGGAGTTGGAACATCTGTTTTGATGAGACGGTCAAGAAATTTGGCTTTATCAAAAATCCAGATGAACCATGCATCTATAGTAGATTTGTAGCGAGAACTGTAGTATTCCTCGTTTTATACGTGGATGACATTCTCTTAATAGGAAATGACATTCCTAAGCTACAATCTGTCAAGGGGTTCTTGTCACACAGGTTCTGCATGAAAGACCTGGGTGATGCCTCATACATCCTGGGGATCCGGATCCATCGTGATAGATCCAAGAGGATATTAGGACTTTCACAGTCCAGGTACATCGACACCATACTGAAAAGATTCAGTATGGAAGATTCTAAGCGCGGTAACCTACCGGCTTGTCACGGGATCACCCTCTCTAAAGAGATGTCTCCCAAGACTGATTTGGAGAGGGATCGCATGTCTATTATACCCTACGCTTCTGCGGTAGGCTCTATAATGTATGCGATGTTGTGTACCAGACCGGATGTAGCTTATGCACTGAGTGTGGTAAGCCGGTATCAGTCAAACCCTGGGGAAAAACACTGGATAGTGGTAAAGAACATTCTCAAGTACCTGAGAAGGACTAAGGAGATGTTCTTGGTGTATGGCGAAAAAGACCTCCAGATCGAGGCCTTTGCTGACTCCAGCTTTCAGAGTGACAAGGATGATTCCAAGTCCATGTCGGGTTTTGTCTTTACCCTCAATGGAGGGCCGGTGTGTTGGAAGAGTTCCAAACAGGAAACCGTTGCAGACTCGACGATGGAAGCGGAATACATCACTGCATCTGATGCCGCAAAAGAAGCTGTCTGGATGAGGAAGTTCTTGAAAGAACTTCAGGTGGTTCCGTCCATTGTTGATCCAATACCTCTGTATTGCAACAACAACGGGGCTATAGCTTTAGCGAAGGAAACCAGGTCCCATCAGAGATCCAGACACATCTTGAGGCGGTATCACCTGATCAGGGAGATCGTGGATCGCCAGGAGATCGAGGTTCGGAGGGTCGCTTCAGAAGATAACACTGCAGATCCATTCACCAAGGCCTTGCCCCAGACTCAGTTCGAGCGGCTGATCGAGATGATAGGTCTTCGATACGCCAGTACATGGCCTTAGTGCAAGTGGGAGATTGTTAGTGTATATGCCCTAGAGGCCATTACTGTATCATACTAGTTTGTATATTACTTAATGGAAGCTTGGGATATTCACCTTGTATATACAATCTTGCTCAAAATAGTAGTATGCTACTTGGTTTGTTTCTACTTCAATGTGTATATGTGTTCATTTTAGTATATCGCCTATGCACATTAGTGGAGCCCTTAGGATCTTTGCTTGATTACCAGCGTTGTGATGGCAGTCACACTAGTGGGGGCTGGGTAATCTATAAGCACATCCTTATGCAGGTCCCTAGTCGCAGGACTATCGAGACAGGGCATCGATACTCCGGAGTAGACTAGCGCATGCGCTTCTCATCCCAGAGTGGGAGATGATCTGTCCCACAGCCATCAGTACGTCGTACTGGAGATAGTATGCGGGTGCTCGTTGGGTTACGAGTACACTGGACAGGACTCGTCAGGAACTGACCGGTTGGTATTATACCTATCGTCAGTTATCGGTTCCCAGGTGACATGAGTACAGCTTAGTCCGCTGACTTGACACTATCACTTCGCCTCGAGTGTGTTCCCACTGTACTTTGATTACTACCCTACCACGGCTCAAAGGAGTCGTGCAAACAGGTAGTAGTTGGGTGCAGTCCCGAAGCACTTGGAGGCAGTGACGGTTTGACAGGATTCGTCTCTCCCGGTATTGGGGGTTAACATCGCGCTGTGTCTAGGAGAGCCATTACACGAGTAGTCCCTGGCCAGGGCAAGCGAGATATACTGGTAGGCTTCCAGTGTTATCTCAGGGTGTATTGGGCTTCACTCCGACACGACTTGTACCGCTATTAGGGGACTGACGTTTACCGCCCCCCTAGGCCCGCCATGCGATGTATCAGACGAACAGACCGGACTGTACGGAGACTGTCACATTCAGGCTCAGTAGGAGTTCAGATGGGTTTCACCTCGTCAGTCTTCTTGTCGGCATCTACCTGGGGACCGTTACGCACAGCTAGTGCCGCTTGCGGTCTGTGGTTAAACCCACTGCCAGCGTAGTGTCGAGTCTTTAGAGTCCCACACAGAAAGCTATTCGCCTTTAGGCAAAAGTGTAGAGGTCGCATGGTTTTGCGACAGGGTTCAGTCACATCCGTGCACTTGTGCACGTTTAGTGTCCGGACAGTTTACACTAGCGGGCTTTGGTTTAAGCCAGATCCTAGTGTACGTATTGGGATTGGTTTTATCCAGTTTGTATTCGTGTTCCTCGGAACGCGGATGCGGGTGTGTATGCACAGTTGGCGGAGTGACAGAGGCAGTGGATTCTCATTAGGGTTGTTGACCGTTGACTGTTGACTATTGACTTTTTGCTCAACCCTAATGAGAATATGATATATGATTAACAATAAAATTAATTAAGTATTGTGGTGACATGGTTGTTGAGGGGTTGACTTTGTTGACTTGTTGACTTTGTTGACCGGTTGACTAGGTTGGACTAGTTGACCATCATGATTACAATGGCTATCATTTCATGGCAAAGACTTTTCACTTGCTTGTTCTCTTGTGCAATATGAGTGCATGAAATGATTTAGCCATTTTGACTTGAACCATTTTGCACAATACTTGATTACTATTTTTGTGATGATGGTTTTGGATTATGAGAGCCAAATGAGAAAAGTCTTTCTCATTCTATCATTTTCATTTTCTCTCTTGTTCTTGAGCTCTCATCTTCTTCCTCTTGCTCTCTCTCTCTTTAGTCTATGGTTCACTTGTCTCATGTGTTGAGAACCAAGAACCATAGAGAAAATCCCAACACACTCTCCTCTACTCACTCTAGTTCACAAGGTTTAGCAAACCGAGTGAACTAGTTTCTTCAAAGTACGAAGAAGAAGCCAAAGGTAGAAGCTTTCTGGTGGATCGATCTTCGGCGCAAGGAGACGACGGGGTGAAGCCGATCCGGACAACCATCGAGGCTTGAAGACGAAGGAGTTCAAGAAAGAAAGGTATAACCCCCTAACCGAGTAGTTAACAACTCCTAATTAGGTTGTTAGTTAGATGTTTAACAAAGATCCGGTTTTGAGTCCATGTTACCACCTCTAGAAAATTGTTTTTCACCAAATTCCGCATGCCCGAAAGTACCGGGAGAGGTAGCATGGACTTACATTGATGTCCGGGGATATCGCCAATTTGTGCACAGCAATTTTTGGATCTAGTCCTGGCATCTCGGAATAGTTCCATGCGAAGCAATCTTTGTGTTGTACAAGGACGTCTTTTAACGCAGCCACCCTTTCTTCAGATAGCAGCTCACTGACGAACGTCGGCCGTGGGTCACTTGCCGTCCCCAACTAATTTTCTGGAGCTTATCTGCAGTGGTATGTATTCCATCCTCCAGCTCTTTCGGAGCTGGCAAAAATTCTGAGATCACCTCATCATTGGCGTTTTCGAAGCACCAGGGAAGGCTGTCCATGTTCTCGGGCTCTTCTTTTAATATTGTTATCATGTGACAAGTGCGAATCCGCTTCCAATCCTAATGTGGAGTTGGTTCTGTTCTTGCGGCTTTGGGTTCGTGCTTCTGTGGCGGCGCTACCCTCCAGTTGTCAGACAGAGCAAATTTGCCAAGCTGATACTGATCTTCAACCCAATTCTTGAAGGTGAAGCAATCTTCAAGAGGATGCCCTATTACTCGATGGTAAGAGCAATAGTTTGGATCAAAGACTTTGCCTGCTTGTTCGGGGTTTTTGGACTCCGGCAGTGTAAGCATTTGATGTTTTAGAGCAAGATCAAGTATCTTCTTCGTCTTGTCCTGAGGAAACGAGTACGCTCGACCCATTTTCTTCATGAGGGATAGATCAATAACGCTCGACTCGCGTTTGCGTGGCTTCTCAGTCCCGCTTTGTTGCTGTTGAGCGCCTTTTTGGCCTTTCGACTTGTTTCTGCTTCTGCGTCGAGTCTTCTTTATAACAGGTTGACACGGAGTGACACTTTCATATTTGACGGCCTGTTGAAGGAGGCGTTGCGTTTTGGCTTTCTCGTAGATGGCCATTTCGCGGTTATGATCGTCTCGGAGTTTTTGACCAGCTTCCCTTATAAGCCTGTCCATTTGTTCTTCAAATGACGGACTGGGCCCTTTTGCATCAGGAACTTTTCCTGGTTCAGGACTAGTGTCCTCCCGTTGCGCATCTGCTTCTTCATTGAAGTCGTGCACGACGTAACAGTCGCGGAGCAGCTCTCGTTTCATCGAGCGAATGTATCCGAGCCCGATCGTCTCCATCCTCCCACTAGGCAGCTTGTGCTGAGTTCCGGGAATGTTCCAGACCCTATCATAGAATTTGGCCTTTCTAACGGTCTGTTGGAAGGGTATCCCTTGGCGCTTCAACAGTCTCTTCAAGCCTTCTGTATAATATCTGGGTAGACGGATGGGTTGAAGCCTGTCCAGCGTAGGATCTGCATCGTGCCAGATTTCTTTCTCCACTTTGTTTTCTTCAGAGCGATAGAATAGAATTGCCTTCTCGCCTGGGCGGGACATAGAACGTCTGCAACTCCTCTACACTGTCGGTATCAAGCGCATCCAGTTCTTTATAATGTTTAAGCGGCACCATGGCGACTTGCAGATTTTGCTCTTCATCAGCGGAAGCTCGTATTGAAGGTCGAGCAGAGAATACAGCATGGATCTCATCTTCCGAATCACTACCAAAGATCAATGTAGGAGCAGATGGTCCCGGCTTGGTGTATTGGGGTGGACCAGAATAAACTATCTCCTCTTCCTCCTCGGTATCATTGCCGAAGACAGGGATGGTAGCGTTAGTTTTATCCTCCGGCTTGTGACACCTTTCCGTGCCTTCGAAACTCGGTAAGAAGTATTTGGCATCTTCATATTTGCGAACTTCATTTATGGAAAACGGATTCAATTCCCCTGTCATGGTATACTCGATACCATCCCTAAAATATTTCATACACTGATGCTATGTAGAAGGGATGATGTTATACACGTGTAATCATGGTCGGCCGAGCAGAGCGTTATAGCACGTCTTGGCGTCTATGACATGGAATTTAATGTCCGTGACGAGCAGACCAAAGCATAGCGTGGGTATCACAGATCCAAGAGTCTTTGATGATTGGGAGTCGAACCCGGAGATGGTGATCTTGTCCCGAGCAAGGTGTTGGACGCTCATGCAGATTTCCTTTAACACCCGCACGTTAAGGAGATTAACAGACGATCCGTTATCGATTAGGATTTTGCCTATCCTTATATCATGGCAGTATCCTGAGACGTAGAGGGGGCGATTGTGTTCGCACGTCCCAAGGAGAAGGTCCTCATCACCAAAATTGACATCGGCCGTGTGCGCTTCTTCCAATTCATCTTTCATCTTTTCTTCAGTAAGGAAAGCTTGGAATTGTTCTGGGTCCTGTAGTGCCTTAATTAACGAATCTCTAACCTCCTTTGATAGTAAATGGGCGTCAAGAATACTGAGCTGCGAGGGTGGCTTCCTCAGATGCACTAAGACGTTATAATCCACCTTATTTTTCTTCGGCGGGTCTTTGGAAGTTAGCTCTTCCATGACCTGGTCATCTAGGGCGATGTCCTCAGAGACCTTTTCTTTCCCTTTATCTTTTTTGTTTGGGGGTCCGAGACTCTTTTCGGGCAGCATGCGATTACGCAGCCGGATATTTTCACAAACTTTCGGCTCTTCTTCTTTTCCCGAAGTGGACTCTTTAAAGAGGGGGCCAAGGTCCAGCTCCTCATCAGAATCGCTCCCGAACGTGAGCACTGGTGATCCCCCGGCGTTGACCATGCTACAGTTGCCGGTGGTTCTATTAAGCCCTTCGGTCGTACCGTTTTGCTCTCGGCGGATCTTGCACTTTTCCCGCTTAAATTGCTGCCGGTGAGCAACATATCCTTGCCACCATCCATTGAAAGCTTTGCACTCTTCAGTGGGGTGCGAAATCTTCCGATGATACAAGCAATAGGAGGGGTGCATTTCCGCTTCTCCAGTAACGCTTTCCTCAGAGGATGGTAGTTTCATACCCATCGACACGGCTTTAGCAAACCTCTTCCTCATCTTGAATTTGATTTTATCCGCAGTGGGTGTACTTTGCTCCAGCGGGAGTATCTCAATTCTTTCGTCAAGGCGTTGGCATTTGGCTTTTTCGAATATGGCCGCCTCGCGCTCCCGATCAGCTTTACTTTTTAAGAGAGCTTCATTAAGGAATGCGTCAGTTACTTCATCCGACGGCCCCGAAATTTTTGGTTCAGGATCTGCCCCCAGCTTTTCCGTACAAGGTGTCTCCTTATTGTTCGTGAGCGAATGGGAAATCATATGACAGCTCGCCACATATTCCTCGGATTCATCAGATGAACTTTCCCCCTTATCTTCCTCTTGAAAGACATGATTGAGGAATTCTTGGAATGTAATGGGAGTCCGTGCCTTCTGGTTGTATTCTTCCAGCGCGTCAATTTGTTTTTGCAAGTCCGTGCGCTTGTCGCCAGGCTTCACGGGCTTCTTTGACTTCTTTTTCTTCTTCTTTGAAGATTTCAGTGGCTGGTTATGAATGCTTGGGCCACCTCCAGCGATCTTTTGAGTTGGACGAGGCTTTAACATCCCTTCAATGATCTGCGGCTCCAACGGGTTCTTCCACTTGATCGCTGGGCATGTTTGAAGATCATTTAGCATCCTCTTTGTCTTTGCTGATAATAAAACCTCCCAAGGAGCTTCTTCAACGACAGAGCATGTTGCCCCCGGCATATTCATTCCCTTAGAGGTGTGGGGCTGCGGTGGATTCACCTTCCATTTGTCGGACAATGCAAACTTGCCCTGTCGGTACTGATCTTCAAGCTAATTTTTGAAGACGTAGCAATTCTCGATCGGATGACCCAGTACTCGATGATAAAGACAGTAGTTAGGCTCATTGACATCATTTGGTTGCGACGGACGTTTTGGATCCGGCAGATTTATAAGTCGGTTGCGCAACGCCAGCTCGAATAACCTTCTCGTTTTATCTCGGGGAAACAAGTAAGGACGTCCCATCCTCTCCTCAAGAGCTACGTACGGGCGCATATTATTTTGACGAACGACCAGCTTCGAGTTGTTCGGCTGTTGTTGAGCATTAGCGACAACGATCGCTTTCCCCTTTCCCTTCTCATTTCGGGAGTCTGGCTTTGGAAGAGGAGGTTTATGGCCCATTTGATCCATTTGCGCCAGCTTGTCGATTAGTGCCTGGAAGGTGGTCGGCTTGAAGAACATCATAAATTGCGAGATGGTTGCTTGCGGATCGAGGGTTCCCACAAACATACCCACTGCAGGAGCTTCTTCTATGCGCTGCTCGCATTTTGACCATAAATTCCGCCACCGTATAGCATATTGGACCCATGACTCGCCCGGCTTCACCCTGGCATTAATCAATGCCGTTATCGGGGTATGCTCGCTGGCACTCGCGAAACGTTGGGTAAACAGCAGTTCCATTTCAGCAAAGGTCTTGATAGAGTCATTCGGGAGCTCGGAATACCACTTGAACGCCGTATCTGACAAGCTGCCAACGAACTGGCGAAGCAACAATTTATCATCACCGCCAGTGTTGCCGCAAAGCGCCCTGAACTGGGCGACATGCTGGTGGGGATTGCCAATACCCTTATACACATGGAATTTTGGGATCGTATAACCTGGCGGGCACTTGATCTGGTCGTACCAGCCTGGATACCGTCGCCCCATTTTTATGACCTGACCCGCTGCTTCGGTCGCTTGATAAACCCGGATCTGCTGAGCTATATATTTGTCCAGGTCGTCTTTGGAGATTGCCTCCTCCTTGGCTGTTGACAGAGTCGGAGGGGGATTTGACGCTTCTCCCCTATCATCTTCAAGGATGATCAGGGGATCTTCAGCTGGTGGATCTTGTTGAATCATTATACCTGCCATGTCCTGGAACAGGAGGGCCATTATCTTTATGCTGACTGCTTGTTCCGCAGCTTCTTTATCCTTCTTCTCCAATATGCAACGAAGGAACTCAGCGTCAGTTTCTTGTTCCTGACGTTCATCCGAGGACGTTTCAGGGCTTTCTTTTGGCCCAGTGAGTGCGGCCATTGCGTTCATCATCTCCTGGAGCTTTTGCTGTTGCTCCTGAGCCTTGGTCACCGACCGTGTAAGCGGTCTATGACCTGTGGATGTACGGCTGTCCTCCTTTCCTGACGCCGTGTATACTGTATGAACTGTTATGCCCCCGGACTTAGGGCGTTTAGGTTCACCACCTTTGGCATTTGCCGCGGGCGCTGGGGTTTTCTCCGGCCTTCTTCTTTTGTGGGCCGTTGGAGTGGGAGGGGTCGTTGCAGTGGGCACCCGAGCGACTGTTGTCCTCTGCTGTTTAATAGGACGGTCCTTTTCTTTTTGCACTTACGCTTTTTTCTGTTGACGAGAGTGATCTGGGTCAATCACGGAGTCTTGAACCCTCCGCCAAACTTTATAAATTTTTTAGGACAGCCGTTGAGGGGGCTGTTCTTGCTTTGTTTCCGGAACTCTCTCCGTAGGTGGAGGAGATCTTTTTAGTGTAGCGGTTGGAGAGTTCTTACGTACCCTCTTCAGCAGTTCAAAGCTGTTCCCAGTTGGAACAGCAGCGTTGACTTCCACCACTGGAGCCGGTGGAGTTAGCTCAGAGGGGGAGTTGCCCCCTGCCTTCCTCACTCGTCGCCAATGGCGACGTCGAGCATGACGAGCCGTTGGGACTGGCTCGGAGATTGAGACAGCTTCTTTTTGCCCCCTGTCTGAATGAGGCGCTGTTGGTGTTAACCTCCTAAAGACGGAGGTTGTCCTTTGAGGGGTGATATTCAACCCGTCGAAGACAGATCCTCGAGCACGGGCAGGAGCAGGAATAGTCATCCTTGAAAAGACTGACTCTTTGACAGGGGAAGCCGCCTTGACGACTTCTGGAGCAGTGGTTATTGCTTTCCTTGGGACAGCCACCTCAGAGTTCATGGGTTTCCTAGCTGGCCCCTCAGAGTTCTGATCCAGCCTGGAGAAGACAGAGGCTGTTGGTTTGGTAGTGGACGATCCGTTGACAGGGGCCGTCGTAGCAGTGAGCCGGTCGAAGACCGACTTCTTGCTCGCTTCTGGTGCAGGTATTGGCATAGAGAAGCTTGCAGGTAGGATCATTGTCCCGAAAAACAGGCCGGTGGTAGCCTGGGTCCCCTGTTCTACCGGCAGAGCGAGGAAGGAGGCCGCTTGAGGCCCATATGCTATTCCTCCAGGTGAGGCGGAGAGTCGATTGCACTGACACTTCGAGCAGTTCGAGCAGCTAGAGGCCATTGATGCTTGAGTTCTGCACCAGGCAAAAGACCAAATCTTAGTAACTTGAAATCCAAAGGCACCCGTTAACAAACCGTGATTGGTTCGCGAAGATGACACACGGAGTGTGGAGTGGAAAGAGGAAAAGGTCCTACCGGGCGTGCCAGAATCTGTACCCCTCCGAATGGCGGCGGAGACGACGTGAGGACGTCTAGCCTGAGATTCGGGGCGATGCTATATGGTTTTATATGTCTACCTCTCCGAAGATGCCAAGTTGATTTACGGCACCGTGTATCAGGGGTTTAGACGGATGCGGCCGATGTAGCAGACTTCGTCAGATTCCCTCTCGCTTGAGGGGTTTTTGATTGTGGGGACGCTCTTCCCTGCAGGCGCAAGCCCCTGCAGTTAATTACGCTACCGCATCGCGGTAACAACTTTCTTCTTCTCCAGAATTTCACTTCGTGTCGTGGGTGTTTGTTTTGTTTTTGGTTGCCCGTTGATTGTATACGGAGACTGAGTAATGCCGTCGCCCGTAGGACGTGGTTAGTCCAAATCCGTATTTACTTAGATTTGGGTTTGGTGCTTTTAGTTTAAGGATACGTTAGCCGCATTTGAGACTAAGATCAACATAAACGTTCGTTAAGGATACGTTAGTCTGATTTGAGACTAAGATCAACTTAACGAGATCGTCTAGATCCATTTCCAGTTTAAGGACGTAGTGGTCCATTTAATATATGGCCGTCAGTACTTGTCACCTCTCTAACGACGTTGAAGGATTACAACGACAAATGTCAGAGGAGTTCGGGGATGTACCCTTGAACCAAAGTTGATTGGGGGTCTTATAGTCCAATTTAGAACTAAAGTCTGTTTGAATGTTTAAGGATACGTTAGCCATATTTAAGGCTAAGATCAACTTAAACGGGATCGTTTAGACCCGACAAAAGAGCATTTGGGAGCTCTATTGTTCCAGTTTAGGGACGTTGTGATCCATAGGTAGTTTAGGGACATTGCGGTCCATTATTAGTTTAAGGACGTTTCGGTCCGTTATTAGTTGAAGGACGTTTCAGTCCGATATTAGTTTAGGGACTTTTCGGTCCGATATTAGTTTAAGGACGTTTTGGTCCACGAGTTTATGGACCCCGCAGTCCGTATTAATGTGTGGTCGTCGGGACCCGTCACCTCTCTGACGTCGTTGAAGGATTACAACGATAGGTGTCAGAGGAGTTCGGAGATGTACCCTTGAACCGGAGGTAAATTGATTTAGGAGAGCAATTTTGCTCAGTCGATTTAATTTGAGGACTTACGGCCATGATTGGGCTAAGTCCAGTTGAAAAATGTCAACACTTTTATTTGTTTTTGGCCTGTACTAGGGCTTGGCCCATTTTTAAATAATGCATTGCATTATTTTCGATTTTGGGTTAGGCTCTGCCCATAAAGGATGCAGAGCATCAATTTATTTTGGGCTCTGCTCATTTATAAATGATCAATTTTACTTGGGCTCTACCCTTCTATAAAAGATGCAGAGCATCAATTTTGCCTGGGCTCTGCCTATTTATTGCTTTGCAATTTAATTAGGCCTACTAGGTCTTTTTGATTTGGGCCTGGCCCTTTAGGAAATGCATTGCATTTGTCAGGCGCTTTGCGCCAAGCAGAGAGCGCAAACGCTTATGGTGTTGACACGTGTCACGCAAGCGCAGTGCGCTGCGCCAATGCGCTGCGCTTGTGCTGCTGACATGTGTCGCGCTCTGGTGAGTTGCGCAAATTCCAGAGAGCATGGCTCTATTTCAAAAGCGCATAGCACAGATGGTTCAGATGCTGACACGTGGCGCTCTCTGGTGGCTTGCGCCAATCCAGGAGCGCAACAACGCAGTTTGCAAGTGCAAGGCACTATAATTTGAGAATCTTTTTAGAACCAATGGTTCATGACAAAGTGCAAAGAACTGTTTGTTTTCTTTGATTTAATTAGAATCAGAAAAAGCAAGTAATTTTAGTTTTTCTTGTTTTAAAGAACCAGTGGTTCATAAAAAGTGCAAAAGCACTGTTTATTATGTGAAGATCATTGATCTTGTTCTTAGATCAATGATCTATTAGAAGAAATTTCTTCTATTTCATGAAGATTTTTACCTTTTTCTTGAAATTTCTTCAGAGTTTTCTCTGTTTTGTAAGTCCACGTTGCGACCCCCGGTTCTTACGGGGAGGCGGAAACGGTATAAAAATCAAATTTTGGCGCATGGGGCAACATGGACTAAACAAAGTCGGGATATTTTCTAAACTAAACTAGCTAACATGCAAAGGAGAGTTAGGATAGATGGTTATACCTAAACTTGAACTCCTTCTTCTTCAAAATTTTGTAGAGGTTGATGGTTCTTTCCTCGTCGCCTTCTTCCGTCGAAGATGGATCCACCTTCGGGCTCTTCCTCGAACTTTGAGTGAACTAGGATCTCCGGCTTGCTAAACCTTGAACCCTAGAGAGAGTAGAGAGTATCTATGGAGTGCTTTCTTTTCAAGGTGATGGATTCTCAACACATGAGAAGGAATCACCTTGAGCTTAAGGAAGAAGAAGATGAAATGAGGAGAGAGAGAGGTTATGAAAGAATGAGCTATCTTTTTCTTTTTGCAACCATATCAAAAAGAAAAAGAATTATCTAAATAATAATAATTCAAATGAGAATAGTTGATGGTAGTTTTGGAATGACCACTATCATACTTTATTAAATGAAATGTAAGCAAGAATCAAGGAGCATCCTTACAAAGTAATGATGATGGTCAAACATTCAACCATGGTCAACAAGTCAACCATGGTCAACAAGTCAACAAAACCAACCATAACATAATTTCATTTAATTACTATTATTAATAGATATTTCACTAATTCATTAGGGTTTGGAAAAAGACGACTGTCAACTGTGCATACGCACCCGTTCCGAAACCCTAATGAAAAACCTCTTCCTCTGCCTCAAGCAATTGTGCATACACACCTGCATTCTCGTTCCGAGGAACAAGAATACCGAGAGATAAAAGCTACCCCAAAACATATACCAGTATCTGGCTCAATTCAGAGCCTGCCAGTATAATCCGTCCAGACTCCAAACGTGCACAAGTGCGCGGATGAGAACGAACCCTGCCGCAAAACCATGCGACCTCTACTCTGTTTTTCCCAGAGGCGAATACCCTCTGTGTGGGACTCTAAAGACTCGACACTACGCTGGCAGTGGGTTTAACCACAGACCGCAAGCGGCACTAGCTGTGCGTAACGGTCCCCAGGTAGATGCCTACAAGAAGGCTGACGAGGTGAACCCCATCTGAACTCCTACTGAGTCTGAATGTGACATTCTCCGTACAGTTCGATCTGTTCGTCTGATACATCGCATGTCGGGCCTAGGGGCGGTAAAACGTCAGTCCCCCAATAGCGGTACAAGTCGTGTCGGAGTGAAGCCCAAAACACCCTGAGATAACACTAGAAGCCCACCAGTATATCTCGCTTGCCCTGGCCAGGGACTACTTGTGTAATGGCTCTCCTAGACACAGCGCGATATCAACCCCCAATACCGGGAGAGACGAATCCTGTCTAACCGGCACTGCCTCCAAGTGTTTCGGGACTGCACCCAACCACTACCTGTTTGCACGACTCCTTTGAGCCGTGGTAGGGTAGTGATCAAAGTGCAGTGGGAACACACTCGAGGCGAAGTGCCAGTGTCAAGTCAGCGGACTAAGCTGTACTCATGTCACCTGGGAACTGATAACTGACGATAGGTATAATACCAACCTGTCAGTTCCCGACAAGTCCTGTCCAGTGTACTCGTAACCTAACGAGCACCCGTATACTATCTCCAGTACGACGTACTGATGGCTGTGGGACAGACCATCTCCCACACTGGGATGAGAAGCGCATACTCTAGTCTACTCCGGAGTATCGATGCCCTGTCTCGATAGTCCTGTGACTAGGGACCTGTATAAGGATGTGCTTACAGATTACCCAGCCCCACTAGTGTGACTGCCATCACAACGCTGGTAATCAAGCAAAGATCCTAAGGGCTCCACTAATGCGTATAGGTGATATCGCAAAATAAACACATGTACACATTGAAGTAGAAAAAAATCAAGTAGCATACTACTATATTGAGCAAGATTGTTTATACAAGGTGAATATCCCAAGCTTCCATTAAGTAATATACAAACTAGTATGATACAGTAATGGCCTCTAGGGCATATACACTAACAATCTCCCACTTGCACTAAGGCCATGTACTGGCGTATCGAAGACCTATCATCTCGATCAGCCGCTCGAACTGAGTCTGGGGTAGGGCCTTGGTGAATGGATCTGCAGTGTTTTCTTCTGAAGCAACCCTCCAAACCTCGAACTCCTTGCGATCCACGATCTCCCTGATCAGGTGATACCGCCTCAAGATGTGCCTGGATCTTTGATGGGACCTGGGTTCCTTCGCTAAAGCTATAGCCCCGTTGTTGTCGCAATACAGAGGTATTGGGTCAACAATGGACGGAACCACCTGAAGTTCTTTCAAGAACTTCCTCATCCAGACAGCTTCTTTTGCGGCATCAGATGCAGCGATGTATTCCGCTTCCATAGTCGAGTCTGCAACGGTTTCCTATTTGGAACTCTTCCAACACACCGCCCCTCCATTGAGGGTAAAGACAAAACCCGACATGGACTTGGAATCATCCTTGTCACTCTGGAAGCTGGAGTCAGCAAAGGCCTCGATCTGGAGGTCTTTTCCGCCATACACCAAGAACATCTCCTTAGTCCTTCTCAGGTACTTGAGAATGTTCTTTACTGCTATCCAGTGTTTCTCCCCAGGGTTTGACTGATACCGGCTTACTACACTCAGTGCATAAGCTACATCCGGTCTGGTACACAACATCGCATACATTATAGAGCCTACCGCAGAAGCGTAGGGTATAATAGACATGCGATCCCTCTCCAAATCAGTCTTGGGAGACATCTCTTTAGAGAGGGTGATCCCGTGACAAGCCGGTAGGTTACCCCGCTTGGAATCTTCCATACTGAATCTTTTCAGCACGGTGTCGATGTACCTGGACTGTGAAAGTCCTAATATCCTCTTGACTCTATCACGATGGATCCGGATCCCCAGGATGTAAGAGGCATCACCCAGGTCTTTCATGGAGAACCTGTGTGACAAGAAACCCTTGACAGATTGTAGCATAGGAATGTCATTTCCTATTAAGAGAATGTCATCCACGTATAAAACAAGGAATACTACAGTTCTCGCTACAAATCTACTATAGATGCATGGTTCATCTGGATTTTTGATAAAGTCAAATTCCTTGACCGTCTCATCAAAACAGATGTTCCAACTCCGCGATGCCTGCTTTAGTCCATAGATGGACTTAAGCAACTTGCACACCTTTCCGCTGCTCCCACTCTGAATGAAACCCTCTGGCTGATCCATATAGACACACTCCTCTAAATTTCCATTTAGAAAAGCGGTTTTTACGTCCATCTGCCAAATCTCATAATCGTGGAAGGCAGCAATGGCAAGAAGGATCCGAATGGATTTCAGCATAGCCACTGGAGAAAAGGTTTCGTCATAGTCCAAGCCAGGTCTTTGACGGAAACCCTTTGCTACAAGTCTAGCTTTATAGGTCTCAACCTGTCCATCTACACCAATCTTCCTTTTGAAGATCCACTTGCATCCTACGGGTTTTACCCCGTCTGGAGCAATGTCCAACGTCCATACTTTGTTGGTGTACATGGACTCCATTTCGATCCGCATTGCATCCAGCCATTTTACTGAGTCAACGCTCTGAACGGCCTGCTGGAAGCTAGTAGGCTCATCATAATCTATGATGCAATCCTCTCTATCCCCGTCTATGAGAAAACCGTAGTATCTCTCGGGCGGATGAGACTGCCTACTACTCCTGCGGAGCGGCGTAGGAATGTCCTGTTCTTTTGAACCTTCTGGTTCCACTAAGCTTTCAGTAATAGTCCGAGGTTCTGGAATTTCATCCAGTTCTACTGCGCTCCCACTTATCTGATTTTCTAAAAACTCAGTTTCCAAGAAGTGGGCATGACGAGAAACAAGGACTTTTTGCTCCTCTGCGTAATAGAATAGATACCCCTTGGAGTTCTTTGGGTATCCCACAAACTTGCACTGTACTGAGCGTGCCTCGAGCTTGTCCGTATGCTGCTTTTTAACAAAAGCCGGACATCCCCATGTCTTAAAGGATTTAAGACAGGGTTTCTTCCCACTCCACATCTGATATGGTGTGGTAGGCACTGTCTTAGTAGGAACTTGGTTTAAGAGATGTGCGGCTGTTTCTAGTGCATATCCCCAAAAAGATCGCGGTAACTCAGCCTTACTCATCATGGAACGAACCATATCCAATAGGGTTCGATTCCTCCTTTCTGATACACCGTTATGTTGCGGAGTGTATGGAGGAGTACGCTGAGAGAGAATACCATTCTCTTTTAAATAGTCCAGGAACTCGGCACTCAAGTATTCACCACCTCGATCCGATCTTAGGATCTTGATACTTTTGCCTGTTTGTTTTTCAACTTCATTCTTGTAATCCCGAAATTTCTCAAAGGCCTCGGATTTGTGCTTCATTAAGAAGACATGTCCATACCTAGAGAAATCGTCTGTGAAAGTAATGAAGTATGAATAACCGCTTCGCGCATGTGTAGACATTGGACCACACACGTCACTGTGTATGAGTCCCAAGAGCTCGCTCGCTCTTTCTCCGTGTCCAGTGAACGGAGTCTTTGTCATCTTTCCCATGAGACAAGATTCACAAGTGGCATAAGACTGATACTCGAACGGATCCAAGTATCCTTCTTTATGTAACTTAGTCAACCGTGTCTCATTGATGTGACCCAGTCTACAATGCCATAAGAAAGCCTGATTGATATTTGGAGACTTTCTTTTGTGTGTATTCTGGACATTGAAAATCTGTGGTTGGTTTAATACGTATATACCATTGCTCAATGTACCTGACCCAATCAGAACTTGATTAAGGTGAATGTTTACAACATTACATACAAACGCAAATTCATAACCTTCTTTTGAAACCAAAGATACAGAAATGATATTACAAGTTGCGTTGGGTACAAAAAAGCAATTACGCAAAACCAAAACATGCCCATCTGACATTCCTAGGTGATAGTCCCCCACGGCTTTAGCATCCATGCTAGCTCCGTTCGCAACTCTGAGGGTCATGTCACCTGCCTTCAAAAACCTACGGTTTCTCAACGCCTGCAAAGAATTACAGATATGAGATCCTGATCCGGTATCCAATACCCAGGAAGTAGAGTTTATAGAAAGACAGTTTTCAATAACATACACACCTGAAGCTGAAGCCGCAACCTGCTTCAGT
This sequence comes from Agapanthus africanus, assembly GCA_030015575.1. Taxonomy (NCBI): domain Eukaryota; kingdom Viridiplantae; phylum Streptophyta; class Magnoliopsida; order Asparagales; family Amaryllidaceae; genus Agapanthus; species Agapanthus africanus. The sequence goes on along the minus strand of JASDDO010000001.1, from coordinate 364,445,547 downwards.
TCCTGTGTCCTGGCCTTCCAAGCCATGCAATCTTTCTTCCAGTGTCCACTCTTATGACAATAGAAGCACTCTTCCTTTCCAACAAGCTTCCCCGCAATCTTTGTTGCCTTTTCCTTTCCCTTCGTACCCACTTTACCAACACCGCCTCTTGGTTTGGCGGGGGCTTTCTTCCTCTTTCCCTTGGCTTTCGCCTTGGACCTAGAGGAAGAAGATCCTCCTACAAACAAAGCGGGTGTTTCCCTACCCTTCTGTAGGGTGCCCTCTGCGCTCCTCAGCAGGTTGAGGAGTTCTGAAAGTTCAACTTCCTTTTCTTGTAAGTTGAAGTTCAGTATAAACTGGGTGTAAGTGGATGGAAGGGACTGGAGAATTAAATCCGTATAGAGTTCACTGTCCAACGTGGTCCCAAGTTCTGCGAGCTCCTCAGTGTAGCCAATCATCTTAAGCACGTGGTCCGCTACCGATGATCCGATGGCCAACTTTGTCGAAAATAACTTCTTCGACACTTCGTATCTTGCGATACGAGACTGCTCTCCATACAGTTCTTTTGTATGGAGAAATATGGACTCGAGGTCCATATTCTCATGCCTCCTCTGATGTTCGTTGTCCATAGAGGCAAGCACGAGGCACCTGGCCTTCGCGCAATCAATCTCCCAAGTCTTACGGATTTCCTTATCCGCGACGCTGGAGGTGGGACCTGGGACGGGGGGAGCTTTGGTGCTAAGAAGATACCCCAGCTTGTCGTAAGCGATTGCCAATTTGACATTCCTGAGCCAATCTTTGTAGTTTGGCCCTGTCAGTATGTTTTTATCTAGAAGTAACTTAAGTCCAGTCATTTCGAATTTGGTCGCTGCAGGAGGGAGAGAAGAAACACTTTAGCACGATGCTCTTGCAATTTTAGAACGGTTTTTAATTTGTCTAAACAGGATGGCTCCCACTGTCTCTCGAATCCCTCCTCAAACCACAAAGGAAGAATTAGCCGGGATCAATCCCACCGCACAATACTTGCTTAACCGTTCAGCCAGGCCAGTGTCGGTACTTCGAGGGAGGTTTTCCAACGCTTTCGCGAAGTTCCTTAATTTAAGAACCTCTTTTCCCTGGGGGCGTAGCCCCGCTAACACCTTTCTAGGCACCTACTAGGTTTATAGCATTGATCGTTTAGTGAGAAATTTCCCGAGGAGTAGCATATACTCACAGTAGGATCGGGATCCAAATATCATCGCGTGACGAAACTGAAGGAATCCTACCAGAATCACCACACTCCAAATGGTATGCAAATCTAGCAAGTTTCAGTACTTATGAAACTCCCGATGTGGATTTTTGCCCCATGCTCTTATGACCTTGACTAAGGCCAACAAATCATAAGTCACATGTCAAGTTCTTCCCGTCGTTATCCAGGTTAATTTGAACCCACCCGTATATACCCTTGACTATGGCCAACAAGGCAATACGACTGTCCCAAACCAACGCATTCTATCTATGCAACATATGAATACCCACCAGCTACCAAACACTGTGCCTTGACTAAGGCCAACAAACACAGCTTGAATACTGTTTGAATATTCATATGAAACGACGGAGGGCTACGGATGGTTTTGGCGAAACCGTGAACGTAGTGAACTTGATATAATCGATGGAACGAGATAGCTTTTAGAAGGAGTGGCTCAAGCTCCGCATTTAAAAGTTAGTTTTGAAAAGAACCGAGTGGTTTTTCGAAAATGTTCCAACGACTTTAGCTTGGTTTATTATCTTGCATTAGTTCTTTTAATGCGTGATATTCTTGCATTAGTTCTTTTAATGCGTCCCATCATTTAATCCTACCATTGCAGAAAACAACCAAAATATGACGTACGCTTATGCCATTCGCATTCGCCACGGGGTCCCGTCATCACTCGTTAGGTTACTTAACTAACGACAGAGCGGGGGCTGGGCTAGCGCGGCTGTAAAACATAAGCAACGCCTAAATATAAAGCAATGATAGACATTACAGATCACAGATGAATACATTGGATATACTAGCAATCCGCAATCCTTTCGAGCCTGCAACGAAAAGCGGATTACACGGTCGCGGTGAATAGCAAATACCCCACCCAAGACCCCTACGGGTGCGGCAAACTACCCGCCAAGAACTCGGCAGTTTGTGCACCCCTCCATGGGTCAATCCTAGGAGCAAAAACAGTAAAAAGAATTATACAATGACGGCTACAACCCCGACCCGGTTGTGCGGCCATACAAATAATATTACATCAATTTACATTTACAAATGAATGAAAGAAAAACAAAAGCTCATCTCACATCCACCCCGGCTATTCACCCGCGACAGTCCAACACATTCATATACACATTCCAATATCAAACACAGATCATGTATAACCCCGACCAATCGACTTATAGCGATTAGCCGACGTTCAATACATGCAAACATCACAGATATAACCAACATAGTCAAAGTGCAGTGAAGTTCGGAAAAAATACGGAATTATAGGACCCCAAAAGTAAATTTCTGTTCTGGAAAATCTGGGCACATATAATATATCTTAAAAATCCCAAAACGAACACAGAGACACACTGCACGAAAAACGATGACGAGAGGACAACAAACGGCGGCGGTTCCGCGGCAAATACCTACCTCATGCCGCGGAACCGCGGCGGTTTGAATGAATCAGGGGATCGTTTTTCTTGGGTGTTCACACAAAACCCTGAGCCGAATTTAGGTGTATAACAAATCTTGTTTTGACCAGAAAAAATTTTAACAGAAACTTAGGGTTTTGGTTTTTCCGGTTTTGCGATTTTTCGGTTCCGAACTTCGTTACACTTCATTACCAAGCTAGTTTAAGTTTAGTTAGGCTCTGATACCACTGTAAGTCCACGTTGCGACCCCCGGTTCTTACGGGGAGGCGGAAACGGTATAAAAATCAAATTTTGGCGCATGGGGCAACAAGGACTAAACAAAGTCGGGATCTTTTCTAAACTAAACTAGCTAACATGCAAAGGAGAGTTAGGATAGATGGTTATACCTAAACTTGAACTCCTTCTTCTTCAAACTTTTGTAGAGGTTGATGGTTCTTTCCTCGTCGCCTTCTTCCGTCGAAGATGGATCCACCTGAGGGTTCAACCTTCGGGCTCTTCCTCGAACTTTGAGTGAACTAGGATCTCCAGCTTGCTAAACCTTGAACCCTAGAGAGAGTAGAGAGTATCTATGGAGTGCTTTCTTTTCAAGGTGATGGATTCTCAACACATGAGAAGGAATCACCTTGAGCTTGAGGAAGAAGAAGATGAAATGAGGAGAGAGAGAGGTTATGAAAAATGAGCTATCTTTTTCTTTTTGCAACCATATCAAAAAGAAAAAGAATTATCTAAATAATAATAATTCAAATGAGAATAGTTGATGGTAGTTTTGGAATGACCACTATCATACTTTATTAAATGAAATGTAAGCAAGAATCAAGGAGCATCCTTACAAAGTAATGATGATGGTCAAACATTCAACCATGGTCAACAAGTCAACCATGGTCAACAAGTCAACAAAACCAACCATAACATAATTTCATTTAATTACTATTATTAATAGATATTTCACTAATTCATTAGGGTTTGGAAAAAGAAGACTGTCAACTGTGCATACGCACCCATTCCGAAACCCTAATGAAAAACCTCTTCCTCTGTCTCAAGCAATTGTGCATACACACCTGCATTCTCGTTCCGAGGAACAAGAATACCGAGAGATAAAAGCAACACCAAAACATATACCAGTATCTGGCTCAAACCAGAGCCTGCCAGTATAATCCGTCCGGACTCCAAACGTGCACAAGTGCGCGGATGAGAACGAACCCTGTCGCAAAACCATGCGACCTCTACTCTGTTTTGCCCAGAGGCGAATACCCTCTGTGTGGGACTCTAAAGACTCGACACTACGCTGGCAGTGGGTTTAACCACAGACCGCAAGCGGCACTAGCTGTGTGTAACGGTCCCCAGGTAGATGCTGACAAGAAGGCTGACGAGGTGAACCCCATCTGAACTCCTACTGAGTCTGAATGTGACATTCTCCGTACAGTCCGGTCTGTTCGTCTGATACATCGCATGTCGGGCCTAGGGGGCGGTAAAACGTCAGTCCCCCAATAGCGGTACAAGTCATGTCGGAGTGAAGCCCAAAACACCCTGAGATAACACTGGAAGCCCACCAGTATATCTCGCTTGCCCTGACCAGGGACTACTCGTGTAATGGCTCTCCTAGACACAGCGCGATGTCAACCCCCAATACCGGGAGAGACGAATCCTGTCTAACCGGCACTGCCTCCAAGTGTTTCGGGACTGCACCCAACCACTACCTGTTTGCACGACTCCTTTGAGCCGTGGTAGGGTAGTGATCAAAGTGCAGTGGGAACACACTCGAGGCGAAGTGCCAGTGTCAAGTCAGCGGACTAAGCTGTACTCATGTCACCTGGGAACTGATAACTGACGATAGGTATAATACCAACCTGTCAGTTCCCGACGAGTCCTGTCCAGTGTACTCGTAACCTAACGAGCACCCGTATACTATCTCCAGTACGACGTACTGATGGCTGTGGGATAGACCATCTCCCACACTGGGATGAGAAGCGCATACGCTAGTCTACTCCGGAGTATCGATGCCCTGTCTCGATAGTCCTGCGACTAGGGACCTGTATAAGGATGTGCTTACAGATTACCCAGCCCCCACTAGTGTGACTGCCATCACAACGCTGGTAATCAAGCAAAGATCCTAAGGGCTCCACTAATGCGTATAGGTGATATCGCAAAATAAACACATGTACACATTGAAGTAGAAACAAACCAAGTAGCATACTACTATATTGAGCAAGATTGTTTATACAAGGTGAATATCCCAAGCTTCCATTAAGTAATATACAAACTAGTATGATACAGTAATGGCCTCTAGGGCATATACACTAACATGTTTGAAGTTCTTGATTTCTCACAAAATGTTGATGCCTTCGAATTGAGGTCTAGGGTCCTTTTTATAGTGCCCATAAATTAGTTAAATTTGTTAAAGAGATTTTTCTCTGACTGATTTGCGGAATTTTCCCCACCGTTGGATCTTTGATCTAAGGGCTTCTGTTTTACAGAAGAATATCTTCTTGTTTTAACAAGAACAGAAAGATTTCTTTAAAATCTTCATTCTGTTTGGCGCCCAGTGCGTGACACGTGTCGCGCAGCGCACAGCGCAGCGCAGCTGCACTTGCGCAGCTGCGCTGACACGTGTCGCGCAGCGCAGCGCTTGCGCAACTGAAGCGTTGCATCCTTTAATTTTGTTTCAAATAGAGCTTTGCTCTGGTTGGGAGCGCTGCCTTGGGCGCTGCGCTGACGTATCAGCGCCTGACACGTGGCGCGTTGCGCCCTAGATTTGAAGCGTTGCTTTAAAATTTAAATTTTGAATTTCAACAGAACTTTGCTCTGATTGGGAGAAACAAGTGCCTTACCCCACTTGCCTTGGAGTCACTCTCTCCAAGGACTTTTGCCCAAAGTCCGATGAAGAAAGAGCTCGCATGAGCATTATTCCCTACGCTTCTGCCGTAGGATCAATAATGTATGCGATGTTTTGTACACGCCCTGATGTAGCTTATGCACTGGGTGTAGTAAGCATGTATTGGTCAAACCCCAGGGAGAAGAATTGGACTGCTGTGAAGAACATTCTTAAGTACTTGCGAAGGACTAAAGAATTGTTCTTGGTGTATGGTAACGGAGATCTCCAAATGGAGGCCTTTACCGATTCGAGCTTCCAGAGTGATAAGGACGACAGCAAATCTATCTCTGGGTTTGTATTCACCCTCAATGGAGGGGCGGAGAGTTAGAAGAGTTCCAAACAGGATACCGTTGCAGACTCTACGATGGAAGCTGAGTACATTGCTGTAAATGATGCCGCCAAAGAAGCGATCTGGATGAGGACGTTCATCTTGGAGCTAGGAGTAGTTCCAACCATTATTGATCCAATACCATTGTATTGTGATAATAATGGGGCTATGGCGTTAACCAAGGAGCCCAGGTCTCATCAGCGGTCCAGATACATTCTGAGGCGTTTTCATCTGATCCGGGAGATAGTTGATCGGCACGAGATCGAGATTAGGAGAGTAGACACAAAGAATAACAACACGGATCCACTCATCAAGGCCCCCCCTCAGCCGCAGTATGATCGACTTTTTGAGATGTTAGGTACAAGATACGCCAATAACTGGCCTTAGTGCAGGTGGGAGATTGTTGGATATAAGTATGTCCTAGAGGCCATTATTAGATAGTGGATGTATTTATACATGTATATATATTCAGAGGACTTTCTTGCTCAACATGATAGTATGCTATCTGGTTACTCTTTATCTGACATGTTCACTTGATCATGCTTTTATTCATTTATACATGTTGATAAAGCCCATAGGTTATTTGCTTTACTACTGTGATTATGATGTAGATCATACTAGTGGCACATGTGTAGTTTATAAGCATATCCTGAAATTTCCCTAGTCGTGGGTATATCGAGACGGGGCAACAATATTCCAGAGTAGACTAGCATATATGATTCTAGACCAATGTGATGGGCGATAGATGTTCCTACATCCATTGATGTTTGACATCAAGATCGTATGCGGGTGCTCAATGGATACCGGGTACACTGGACGGACTCACCGAGAACTCTTATATGGTATTATATCTATCATTGGATAGCAGTTCTCAGGTGACACTGGTACAGGTTAGTCTGTAGACCCGAGATCGTCATAGAGTCTTATGTGTTCTCCGACTGTGCTTTGATTACCGCCCTACCACGGCTCTGCTGAGTCGTGCAAACAGGTGGCTTTTGGGTACAATCCCGAGACATGTGGAGGCAATGAGCAATAGGAGGGGTTTCGTCTCTCCCGGTATTGGGGGTTAATGTTGTGCTGTGCTCGATTGGCTATATCAGTAAGTCCCTGACCAGGACTGTTGAGATTTACTGATAAGTGTTATCAGTAGTTTCTCGGTATGATTATAGGCCATATATCGGCATGACTTATTGAGTTATTGGGGTCGACGATGCCATCCCAAGACTGAATATGCAGTATATCTGACGAAGAGCCCGGACTGTACGGTAGTGTTACAAGTTGGCTCGATGGGAGTTTTGACAGGTTCGCTTGTTTTCTTCTGATCGCTCAATATCCGGGTGGCCGTTATGTTTAGCTGACCTCTTGCGGCTAGGGGGTACTTGATTAGATCATCACCCACTGCTGGAGTATTGACGAGTCTTAGAGTACCACAAAGGAGTTTCCTAGCCCAAGCGAAACGATGTGGTGTGCATATGTGATATGCGCGGGGACCCGATTAAAAGCGAGTATGTGATACCGTATATTAATCGGGCGTTTTACTATTGGTCTGGTCGTATGTGATATGACCGGTTTGTTAAATCAAGTGTTCATTTAACATTGACTAATTAGCTCACTTTGTTTAAACCCTTTTCTTTATTGTATGCATGCATGTATACATATGTTTATGTTGATGCACATGTTGATGTGCATGCACACATACATGCATACACTTGTGTGTATCATGGTTGTTGATACACTAGTGGTGCCAATGCAAGACTCATATGGAAGTATTTATCTTTATATTAATTTTTGAGTTAAAAGAAATAGAATTAATTCATGGTTGATATTTATCTTTCATCCTTCAGTTACCTTGAATTAACCATGAGTTGATTTTCTAAGGCTCTCCTTTCTCCAAAGTAAATATCTAGATATTTATTAACCCATGATTTGGGATGAGAGTGGAAATTATATATAATTTCTATTCTCATTTCTATTCATTATTATTATCATAACTTGAGCTCTTGAGTTGCCATCATCTTCTTCTTCCTCTCTCTTGCTCTCTTGACTTAGTTAGTGAGTGAGATAGTGATAAAGTTAGGGTTTTGAAGTGAGAAAACAAACCACATCATCATTCTACACTATTCTATCGAATTAGTTTAAAGTTTTAGCTTCATCTTCATCTTTTGATAAAGTGGAGCTTGGAGCTTGGACAAAGAGGACTCCGGGTGGATCATCGTGGACTCGGAAGATCACAAGCAAGCCCGTTCCAACTCTCAAGTTGCCAAGGAGTCAAGCAAAGAGAACTACAAAGGTTGTATTCTCTTTACTTAGTGTTATATTACTTGTAGTATGTGATACTACCTCATATGTTACTTTAAATTTCTTATTTGATCCTAGGTTAGTTTGCTTAGCACCCTTAAAATTTAAATTGTAGCATGTTTGATGCATTATAAACCCTTGTAAGGTGCTAGGTAAACCCAACACAAAGAACTCTAGGGCAAAGTCGAGCAAGAATCCTATGGGCTCTATCAACATATACATGATGATAAAAACAAACCAGGTAGCATACTACCATTTTGAGCAAGACTGTTACTATATCTGTGTATATCCCAAGCTCCCATTAAGTAATATACAATCCGGTATGATACAATAATGGCCTCTAGGGCATATATCACTAACAATCTCCCACTTGCACTAAGGTCATATACCGGCATATCACAGACCGAAGGCCTCTAATAGCCTCTCGAACACTGTCTGAGGGATGGCCTCTGTGAGTGGATCATTCTACTTTCGAACACAGCCATTGATCTTTCGCACCTAAGATCGTATACATGTGCTCACTAAGGGTGAGTACACAAGACGGACTCGCCGGTAACATGCTAGATAGCATTATACCTATTGTCAGGTGACATGAGTATATGTTAGTCCTTTGACCTGAGATCGTCATTTGTCTCATGTGAGTTCCCACTGCGCTTTGATTACTACCCTACCATGGCTCAAAGGATTCATACAAACATGTTTTAGTTGGGTACAGTCCCAAGCCATATGGAGGCAGTGAGCGGATCGTCGGGGATTCGTCTCACCCGGTATTGGGTGTTGATGTCACGCTGTGCCCGGGTGGCCATCACCAGAAATCCTTGGCCAAGGTGGTTGGATCGGTAATTTCTCAGTGGATGATAGGCTTCACACTGACACGAAATATCGCGTTATTAAGGGTCTGACTTTATCCACCCCCTAGACCCGATATGTGATACTCTTAGACGAAGAGACCGGACTGTACGGAGGTTGTTACAGATAGGCTCAGTAGGGATCCGGATGAGTTTGCTCGTCGGCCTTCCTTTTCGACAGGTACCTGGGTAGCCGTTACGTACAGCTTGTGCCGCTGACATGTTTGTGGTTATGGCTTTTTCTAGTTACTCACTGCCGGCGTACTGCCGAGTTTTTAGAGTCCCACATAGAGGGTTTCCCTGGTTCAGGTGAAATGATGTAGTAGCCGTATTTTCATACGTGCAGGGTTCCGATTGAATGATTATACTAGTTACTCGGACTTTCGATCGGACAGTTGATAATACTAGTTGGCTTAGGATTGAGCCGGATTATTAAATCGGGTATTGATTTAATAATTTACGTATATATATTTCGATATGTATATTCTAGTATTATGTTCTTTGTGTTATTCTATCTCTTTAGGTATTCGTATTTTGATACGAATACGGGTATGTATATACAGCTGAGTGTATTCCGTGTTTATACGAAAAACATTCTAGAAGGTGGACATCTCATTTTGGTTTATCCATTTATTAATTTAAATGGAAATGAGGTGTAAAGGTAGTGAAAAGAGAATGGTGAGAACCATGCTTGAATAGTGGTGACAAATGAATTGAAAATTCATTTGTGCAAACTATTCAAGTATGGTTGCTTTATTTTCTTTGGAAAATGGTTTTTACAAAACCATGCTTCATATCATACTCTCATTTGGATGTTGGATGAACACTTGGTTTTTTTTGATAAAAACATTCTCACTATTTGCCTCATCTCTCCTCACTAGCCTTTCTTGAGCTCCTCCTCCTTCGATCTTCCACCCTACCATCTCATGAGTTGAGAATTAAGAGTGGAAGAAAGAAAGATATACACTTAGAACAACTCACTACATCCCTAGACACTCGAGATTAGAAACCTAGAGTCCCTAGTAGCTCAACTATATTTTTAGTGTGGAGCTAGAGCCATGAACCACATCCCTCAGGTGGATCATCTTCGACGGAGGAAGACCGGCGGTCAAGCTGGATCAAGGAGACCTCAAGGAGCTAATGAAGAAGGTAGATGACCGAAGGACACGGATCTTTTGGTAATACACTCTATCACAGTAGCTAGAACTTCTATAGCTTTCTAGTTTCATGTTTGGTTTCGATTTTAGGTAGTTGTTTCTAGCACCAAAGTTTTTAAACACCAAAATTTTTATTCCGCAACGGCCGCGGTCGACGGCCAGGGCGTTACGAACCCCAACAGGACCATAGGTTCTAACCTATATACGCTTCGCGTGCCATATCGGTTTTCGGATTTGATTTTGATTTCGATACGATATGCATTGATTTGTAAGTACATTCACGTGGACTTCCGGGGCGACGAAGGAGAGCAAGACGTTCATTGACTTTGGCTAAAGCGAGGATAGTAGATGAGTAGATGCATATCTATAGGGGAATCAGGTGGATGGCATATAGAACCCCTTCAACCATAGTACTAAGATATTAGAAATACGATATATGTTGGATATATGTATGCCCTAGAGGCCATTATATGATAGTGGACGTATTTATACATGTATATATATAAAGATGACATTCTTGCTCGACATGATAGTATGCTATCTGGTTCTTCTTTATCTGACATGTTGACTTGATCATGCTTTTATTCATTTACACATGTTGATAAAGCCCTGAGGATATTTGCTTGACTGCTGTGATTATGATGGAGATCATACTAGTGGGACGTCTGTAGTTTATAAGCATATCCGGAAATGTCCCCTGTCGTAGGTGTATCGAGATGGGGCATCGATATACCAGAGTAGACTAAAGTATATGATACTGGACTCATATGATGGGCGATGGATGTTCCTATATCCATTGATGTTTGACATCGAGATCATATGCGGGTGCTTAGTGGAGACTTGGTACACCGGACGGACTCGCCGAGAACTCCTATATGGTATTATATCTATCGTCGGATAGCAGTTCTTAGGTGACACTGGTACAGATTAGTCTGTAGACCCGAGATCGTCATAGAGTCTTGTGTGTTCTCCCACTGTACTTTGCTTACCACCCTACCACGGCTCTACTGAGTCGTGCAAACAGGTGGCTTTTGGGTACAGTCCCGAGATACATGGAAACAGTGAGCGATAGGAGGCGTTTCGTCTCTCCCGGTATTGGGAGTTGAAGTTGTGCTGTGCTCGATTGGCTATATCAGTAAGTCCCTGGCAAGGGCTGTTGAGATTTACTGATAAGTGTTATCAGTAGTTTCTCGATCTGTTATAGACCATTCTTCGGCACGACTTATTGAGTTATTGGGGTCGACGTTACCATCCCTAAACTCGATATACAGCATATCTGACGAAAAGACCGGACTGTACGGTAGTGTTGCCGGTTGGCTCGACGGGAGTTGTGACAAGTTCGCTTGTTTTCTTCTGATCGCTCAATACCCGGATGGCCGTTACGTTTAGCTGACCTCTTGCGGCTTGGGGGTGCTTGATATGATAATCACCCACTGCCGGCGTATTGACGAGTCTTAGAGTCCTACAATGTAGTTACCTAGCCCAGGCGAAACGATGTGGTGTGCATATGAGATATGCTTGGGGACCCGATTAAATGCTCGTATGTGATACCGTATATTAATCGGTCGGGTCGTATGAGATATGATCGGTTTGCTAAATCAAGTGTTGATTTAACATTGACCATTAGCTTTTCACTTTGGATCTTTTTGTTTTTGGTGTATGCATGCATGTATGCACATGTTTACATTGATGAACATATGGATGTGCATGCACTCATACATGCATACACAATTCTATAATGGTTGTTGATACATGAGATGGTGGAAATATAAAACTCACACCTTGTTATATGTTGATATTTATTTTTGGAAAAGAAAATGGAAATGGATAATTACTCATGTTTGATTATTTTATTATTCCACTAACCTTTGTGTTAACCATGAGTTATTTTCCATGGCCATTTTTGATCCAAAGAGAAATATCCAGATATTTATTAACTTGGGTTAAGAATGAGAAGAGAAAATATATATATTTTCTATTCTCCTTTTTATCTTGATCTTTATCATTATCTCTTAAGCTCTGATTTTCCATCATCTTCTTCCTCCTCTCTCTTGCTCTATGGCTTTCATTAGTGAGTAAGATAGTGTTCAAGTTAGGGTTTTGAAGTGAGAAAACAAACCAAATCACAATTCTAGGCCACTCTTGCCCATTATTTTAGAGTGTTGGCTTCTAATTCTTCTCTTGATCAAGTGGAGCTTCAAGCTTGGACAAAGAGGACTTCGGGTGGATCGTCGTGGACTTGGAGGATCTCAAGCAAACTTCTTTCAACCCTCAAGTGGCCAAGGTGTCTAGCGAAGGGAGTTACAAAGGTTGTATTCTATAACCCTAGCCTTTTACTACTAGTGGGATGTGTTAAATCTTTTATTACCCTAGCTTTTCTAGTGTGATCCATATGTTAGTTTCATTAGCACCTTCTAATTTTTTAACATGGCATGTGTGATGCTACCAAACTCTAGTAGTGGTGCTAAGGAAATCCTTACATGGTATCAGAGCCTAACTAGAAACCTAGACGATGTTACGATAATCCGAAACCGAAAAACTCCGCAAAATACGATTTAAAAAAAACCCATGGAATGCTCTATGTAAATTTTTTAAAAAGTGGTTTAAAAATTATTTTAGCAACTGCAGAGTGACATTTATGATGATATAAGAACACAGGTGCAATACGAAAGGGGGTGCTCGGTTCCTGGCCTGTGACTAAGCCAAAAATCCGGCGTCGCCGACCCTTTTAGCTCCCTTCCTCATCGTATTGCACCAGTGCTCTGTATATCATGATTTGGGGTTTCTGGTATTGTTTTGAAGTCCAAATTTGCATGTGATGTTAGTTGGGAAATGGGATCTTTTCGGAGTATTTCGTATTCGTATTTTTATAGCATTGTATTGGTAACTTTGGCGACGTTAAATAGGTCAAACGAATTATCAAACACTGGTATTTTCCAGGTTGAACGTACTCGATATATAATGCAGGTATTCCTATGGACCCTCTAGAAGAAAGAAACCCTAACTCGAGATGTGACCACCAAACTGCGACTAAACCTTCGGGTTTACCGTAGTTAGTAGCGCCACAAATGAGGCTTGGGTTTGCCCTTCTACGGCTGGTCCATTAAATACTGTGGCATAGACTTTAGGTATTGTTTAACAGCGCTCAAGTGTTGATCTTGCTGGGGAATATGGGTGTTCGTTAATTCGATCGAAGGGTTTAACATCGCCTAGTAGTATGTGATACTTGCTTATGCGACCGTAAGCGTAGTATGCGTATCGCCGGTTTCGTTACTATATGTCAACGGCAATTGGGGTACGCATACTTGCTTACGTAGATGATATATGATGTTATGCGTTGCTGTGTTTTGATGTATAGGATTGTCGTGATCGAATAGACGGGGGGTTTTCTGTGAGATGAGAGTTTCATTTTTCATTCATGTAAAATTCTTTTGTAATATAATATTCTTTTATTTGGGGCACTTCCGGGTTGAGGATGATGTCATCATTGTTGTATATTATTTACTTTTCCGCTTTAGGATAGACCCAAGGTAGAGAGCACAAGTGACCGGGTTCTGGGGTCCAGTGGGAGACCGTCTCGAGGCCTCGAGACCAGGTTTCCTAACTCCAGAATTGGCAGGGTCACTTGCCGCTCTCGTAGGGATCTAGGGTATGGGATTGGCTATTCATCACCGCCGTGGAATCCATATTTTCTATTGTTGGCTAAATACTAAATACGGATGTCCTAGTATATCCTATATTATCATATCTGTGTTTCTGCTACCTATATTCTGTGATGTGATCGCTTAATATATCTAAGACGAATGCTATATTATATATGAGATATATAATAGACGTTGCTTATGTTTTACACCCGTGCTAGTCCCGTCCCGGTATGCCGTTAGTGTAACGCTTCGAAAATCGTTTAGGCAGTTTTTCGGTAATCGGCTAAATTAGCAGCCTTTTCCGTAAAAAGTCAAAATAGGTATTTTTCATTATAGACCTAATTATACAAAATTTAGATAAGATATTAATATAAATTGTTCACTAAAATGTCACTTAAAATTTTCTAGTTAATTAAAAAAATTTCCTTAATTAATTATTTTTAATATTATTTTAAGCTTTTAAAAATACATTAAATTAGTGATAAATACAAATTTAATTACGTAAATTACACACTTAGGAAACATTATAAACTAAAATTTAGTATTAATAAAATTTTATCAAGACTTTTAAAAAAATTTATTCTATGGTTTAAAATTTTAATCAAAAATGGCTTAAAATGGGGTTTTTTGTGTAAAAATTGATGTGATGGTCATTAATTGAGCTTGGGAAAGGCTTTTTTTGTGGAATTTTCTAAACCATTCACACACACAACCTCCCCAACACCAGGTCGAGCTCAACCTGCTGCAAACTCCATTTCCCACTCTCTCTCTCTTGCTTCAAAAAACATGAAAAAATCTACAAAATCCACCAAAATCAACACATTTCTTCACAAATTCAAACCATAATCTTATTCCACCTCTTTCCAACCCTAATTTGCTTTAAAACAAGGTGAAAGGAGGCATATTTCAAGGTCAAGTGCAAGTTAGGGTTCACTTGTAAGGTATAAATCCTAAACTAGTTGTTAAATTTGTAGCTTAAATAAGCTAAATTAGTATTTTAAAGTGTTAATTCCATTGTAATGGTTGGTTTTTGAAAATTCAAGAGAGGTGTTGATGCACTAATTAGGGTTTTTTGTAGGATAAGTGGGTTTAAGTTAGGGTAGTGGTTATCTAGTTGGTTAGAATGGTTGTTTGTGCGATGTAGCGATCGCTACACCGTTAAATTGCGATAATTGCATCGATATTTCTATGCAAATGCTTACTAGATTTTTATGAAAATTAGGAGGTGTTATTATTACGATATATGGACTATATTTATAGCATATCATACGACTTTTAGGGTGTGCAAATGCGTATTTTGATTTAGTCGGGTTTCAGTTTTGACGGTTGCCCGAAACGGCAATTTTAGTTATGGTTTTAGCGATTTTTGTGTGTTTTCCGCGTACCGAGTGCACGTTGTGAATAATTCGAGAGCGCCGATCTTTTCATATTATGAGTTGCGTCATTTCAGGAATCTGTAATCTTATATTGTGTGTTATGCAATTCTTGGAACGGTTGCGGAAACATCAGACGCGGCGCGTAAAGGCAAGACGGTGGTCGGATCGGATTAGCGAGGCATTCAGGTGAGTAGATGTATTCATCTATGGGGGAAATCGTCTGGATGGCACGAGGAACCCCTAGTTAGGATTACTTTATTTCTTGCAAGATTTGCATTGTTAGTTAGCTAACCCCCCCTCATTCACATTGCATACCCTTATAGTTAATCGTCTGCTAGATTGCATGAATATTCATATACACATATGCGATATCACTTCGTAGGACACGAATACCATTACCATTGGCTCCTGTTGCACGCGCACTATTCATGTGACACACACGCCTTTGGTAATTGCCATGTCACGTGCACTATAGAACCTGTTTAGCTTAGTATCGCCACTTGCATCATACATGATATATGAAATAGCATAGCATGTATATACCTTGCATCATCATCATACTTACATAGATTTCTAGCCATAAATCACATCGTATACCTTGATATCATAGATATTTATTATAAACAGCATGTTGGGTATTATGATTTTCTTGAGGATTTCAGTATTACTGCGATTTCTGGATTTTGGGGAAAACCGCAAGAATTTAACAAAAGCTTATATTTATTATTTTTAAAACAAAGTTACGGTTTTCTCGTGATGTATGTGTCATCCACCATGAGTTTTCATGTTTTCTGTTGGATTTCGAGACCCGATTCGAGGAGTGGATGAACCGTCTCGGGTACATGGTGGGCCCGGTATGGTACCCCGGGGCAAGAAGATCGAGTTGTAGACGATGAGCCTGGTAGGGGAAGACTACCTATCGGTGATGTCTGGCGCGGCGAATATCCGGAGGATACTGACCGTTGTCATGAGATTTGATGATATGGGCCGATCCGGACTGACGGAGCCCGACGTATTGAGACTTGATACAGTGAGACATTGAGACAGATGTGTTTTCATATTTGGTGTCGATGCTTGACACGGGTTTTAGATGATTTCTTGATGGTATTTAGCTATCATACAGATATTCTTTTTCTAAAGTTAATAATGCAGAACTCATAGCAATTAAAACACTTAAAGATTTAGTATTGACATTGCATACATGTGCATGCATACTAGAGGTATTACATCACATCTGGACATACATGCTGTGACGCATTTGCGTGCATTCTTACGATTGCCTTACTAGATGTTATATTCTACTCATGAGCTGGCAACTCACCCCCGTTGTGCCACAGTGTCTTGCAGGTAGGACTCATCAGCCTAGTAGCGGCGGCTTATCTTAGTGATTTCTTTTGCTCAGATTCGCGACATTACTCGTAGGTGGGTTGCGAGAGTACTTTTATCTCTTTTGTACTATTTTAGTATTCTCCATCTACCACTTCTTATTTGTATATTTGACCTAGTGATGAGACCGAGAGATTAGTGTATATGTGGGTTCTTTTGGGTCGAGCTCACTTGAGCCGACGTTGTGTTTTCTTACATTTCGCATTTCTTTGTGCACTTTTCTTGATACTACATATATATATTGCGTATAGTTGTGATCCGCCTTGGGCGAAGAGCTAGCTCCCGCTTGGGGATGCCATTTTGTGATTACAGGTTATATATCTTGTTGTACCCATTTTGGGGGATTGAATTTACAAAGAAGACACTGCCGAATTTTTCGGAAATTTTTGATGTTTTTAAAAAGGGGTTCAATGCAACTTAATTGATTTCAAGTTGTTTTCATGAAAGGTTTTCCTTCACTCTCTTTTGATTTTGGTTTAGATTTTTCTGGGATTTGGCTGACTTAGGTTACGTTACGCCTTTAGACGTCTCATAATCTAAGTGCCAGTCACGTTCCGTACTTTCGGGTCGTGACAAAGTTGGTATCAGAGCGTAGGTTTTACCTTTCTGAGTGTAGGGCGACCTTGGTAGATGGAGTAGGTGACTTAAGCAGAGTGGCGTAGCGTGGGTATGTTCCGCGGCATACTTAGGATACGGTACTCCGCCTAAGTGACCTTAGGACATAATTGCTTGTATTTCCCTTCTTGATTCCTTGCATTCCTTGATTCAATTGCAATGTTCTTATCGGTCCTGTTTCTTATTCCAGTTTCGATGCCGCCAAAGACTATGAGAGCTCAGTGGGCTGCCGCTAGGGATGAGATTCGAGCGGGCTCTTCTGAGGCGAGGATCGAGCGGGATGATACGCCTACCTCTCAGGGTCATATTGATCCACCTTATCCTGACCGTATTGCCAGATTAGAGGCCAGCATGTAGGAGTTGCGACAGATGATGGGATCTTTAGTTGAGTCCAGTCAGGCACAGAGGTCCGAAGACGTTCCTTCCACCGCACAGACCACGATTGTACCTGCTGCACCGATGGCCACTCCTGCTGCTACTACGACTATCCCTGTTTCATTACAGGAGTTCATGAGATTGAGACCTCCATCTTTTACCGGTACGGATGCGACAGAGGACCCACAGGCATTTCTTGATAGGATGGCTAGGATTTTCCGTTCGTTGAGGTGTTCTGGTGATAGATTGGTGGAGTTCGCGAGTTTTCGTCTGGAGGGTCTTGCCCAGACATGGTATGATTCAGTAGAGAGAGGCCGAGCTGCAAGTCTACCTTTTATGACCTGGGATGAGTTTACAGCTGTGTTTCTTGCCCGTTTCTTCCGGAGAGTGTCCGAGATGCTCGAGCCCGTAGTTTTGAGTCTCTGCGCAAGACTCCTGGGATGATGGTGTCGGAGTATGATGTACAGTTTACCCAGTTGTCTCGATATGCTCCGTACCTAGACATGGAAGAGAAGAGAATAAAGAGGTTTGTGCGAGGGCTTGATACACAGCTATTCCTTGCCATCGGCACCCAGCACTTTGATACATACGCGGCCGCGATGGACGCAGCCTTACTTTTGGAGGAGCGTATTTCTGAGACTCCGGTCGTTTCTGGGCCGAAGAGGATCCGTACCGATACGCCAGCTCAGCGGAAGATGGCTAGACACCGCGATAGATTATTTTCGGGAGATAGTGGCGGCAGAGGATTGAGACGAGGTCAGTTATTTGGTTCATATCCACAGACACAGCAGTCGTCGCCAGGATGTTTTCTGTGCGGGAGTCAGTACCACCGTGTCAGAGACTGTACCATGGGATGCCAGGGCATAGCGACAGTCCCGCATGTGACCTTACCACCCTCACCACCTCCTCAGAGAGCTTTACTTCCTACTCCTGATGATGCTCCACGCCAGCCAGATGCTCCTAGAGGTCGTGGGCGTGGCGGTCCGGTTCAGAGAGGACGAGACGACAGAGGCCGAGGTAGAGGCAGAGGATAGCCAGCTACTAGTGGTGGACAGGCCCGAGTGTTCGCGTTGACTCCTCAGGATGCACAGGCATCCAATGTCGTCGTGATAGGTACTCTGCCAGTATGTTCTTTTGATGCACGGTTATTATTTGATCCAGGCTCCACACATTCCTATGTATCCACGTACTTTGCACCGAGGTTGGGCCGAGAGTCTTCTCCGTTAGATCAGCCGCTTATCATTATTACACCGGTAGGCGAGTCGTTTGTTGCCCGTTTCGTGTACCGATCATGTTCCGTTCGTATCGGGGAGAGAGATTCTTCAGTTGATTTAATTCTCCTCGATATGCTAGACTTTGACGTTCTTCTTGGTATGGACTGGCTAGCCACCTGTTATGCATCCGTGGACTGCCGTGAGAAAGCAGTCAGATTCAGTTTTCCTGGTGAGCCGGTTCTTGTTATTCATGGAGATCGTAGCGCTACCCTTCCCAGCTTGATTTCTTCTCTTCGCGCTGGTCAGCTCTTAAGGAAAGGGTGTCAGGGATTCTTAGCCTATGTTTGTGATACTAGCTCCACAGAGGTTCTGTTGGACCAGGTCCCTGTTGTGAGAGAGTTTCCTGATGTATTCCCTGACGAGCTGCCTGGTCTGCCACCAGAGCGTGAGATTGAGTTCTGCATCGACTTGATCCCCGGCACGGGGCCTATCTCTATACCGCCTTATCGGATGGCCCCGGCGGAGCTGAGAGAGCTAAAGGATCAGTTACATGACTTGCTGGGCGAAAGGCTTATCCGACCGAGTGTGTCACCTTGGGGTGCTCCCATCCTGTTTGTTAAGAAGAAGGACGGAAGTATGCGCTTATGCATTGATTATCGTCAGCTGAACCGGGTTACTGTGCGGAACAGATATCCCCTACCCCGCATTGATGACTTATTTGATCAGCTTCAGGGTGCAGGGTTTTTCTCAAAGGTTGATTTACGGTCAGGTTATCACCAGTTGCGGGTTCGGAAGGAGGATATTCCGAAGACCGCTTTCTGTACTTAATATGGTCATTATGAGTTCTTGGTGATGTCGTTCGGGCTCACCAATGCCCCAACGGCATTTATGGACATGATGAACCGTGTATTCAGGCCGTATCTCGATCAGTTCATCATTGTGTTCATTGACGACATCTTGGTTTATTCTCGGAGCCGGGAGGAGCATGAGCAGCACTTGCGTATCACCTTGCAGATATTGAGGGTGCATCAGCTGTTCGCTAAATTTTCCAAGTGCGCATTCTGGTTAGACAGTGTCGACTTCTTGGGTCATGTGGTGACGAGAGATGGTATTTGTGTGGACCCGAAGAAGAACGAGGCAATTCAGTGTTGGCCTAGACCGGTAACCGTTACAGAGGTTCGCAGCTTTCTGGGTCTGGCCGGCTATTATCGACGTTTTGTCCAGGATTTCTCCCGTATTGCTGCACCGCTGACCGGGTTGACCCTGAAGGGTGTTCCTTTCGATTGGACCCAGGCATGTGAGGATAGTTTCCAGCAGTTGAAGACTCGTCTGACTACTGCACCAGTGTTAGCATTGCCTTCTGGGTCAGGCGGTTTCGTGGTATATTGTGATGCTTCTCGAGTGAGGCTGGGTTGTGTATTGATGCAGCACGACAGAGTTATCGCATATGCTTCTCGGCAGCTGAGGAAACACGAACAGAACTACCCTACCCATGATTTAGAGATGGCTGCAGTGGTATTTGCACTTAAGATCTGGAGACATTACCTATACGGTGAGTCATGCCAGATATTCACTGACCACAAGAGTTTGAAGTATATCTTTCAGCAGCGAGATCTGAATCTGAGACAGCGCCGTTGGATGGAGTTGGTAAAAGATTATGACTGCGAGATTTTATACCATCCGGGCAAGGCGAATGTCGTGGTAGATGCTTTGAGTAGGAGGCCCGGAGGTAGCTTATCTTGTTTGAGCGCAGTACAGATGCAGTCGACGGCGGATTGGCAGGTTTTATGTGACAGCAGAGTGCAATTCGAGTTTACTCCTAGAGGGGTACAGCTGGCCCATTTCAGAGCACGCCGACAGTTACTTGACCGTATCCACGAGGCACAGTCCGGTGATGCCCATATTTTAGATATTATTGAGTAGATTCGGCAGGTCAGAGTTTCTGAGTTCGTGATTGATGATCGGGGGATATTTCGATTTTGGACTCGACTGTGCGTACAAGATTCTGAGAGACTGAGGCACGATATCCTCGAGGAGGCACATAGATCAGTATACAGTGTGTATCCAGGTTCCACCAAGATGTACCATGATTTGAGAGATGTTTACTGGTGGAACGGGATGAAGAAGGATGTTACAGACTTTGTGTCGAGATGCCTGACTTGTCAGCAAGTCAAGGCCGAGCACCAGAAGCCAGCCGGCGAGTTACAGCCTTTGCCATCCCTGAGTGGAAGTGGGAACAGGTCTCCATGGACTTCATTGTGGGTCTACCAAGGACCAGTCGAGGGTATGACTCTATTTGGGTGATTGTGGATCGACTGACGAAAGCGGCTCATTTCCTGCCAGTGAATACCACTTTTGGATTTGCTCAGTATGCCCAGGTTTATATTGATGAGATCGTGCGACTGCATGGCGTTCCTACTTGCATCGTGTCCGACCGGGGCACCCAGTTTACCAGCCGATTGTGGCAGAAACTCCAGGAAGCATTGGGCACCCGATTGAGTTTTAGCACAGCCTCTCATCCGTAGACTGACGGTCAGTCGGAGCGTACTATTCAGTCTCTTGAGGACATGCTCAGAGCTTGTGTTTTATATTTCGGTGGTAGCTGGGATCGTCATTTGCCTTTGATCGAGTTCTCCTACAATAATAGCTTCCAGGAGACGATTCAGATGGCACCTTTCGAGGCTTTATACGGGAGGAGATGTCGATCGCCTGTGTGTTAGACAGAGCTCAGGGAGAGCAGTATTTTGGGGCCGCAGATCGTACAGGAGACGACCGAAAAGATACAGCTGATTCGGGACAGGATGACAGCGGCACTGAGTAGGCAGAAATCATATGCTGACAGGCGCCGTCGCCGACTCGAGTTCGCTGTTGGCGATCATGTTTTCCTGAAGGTCTCTCCGATGAAGGGTGTGATGAGATTTGGGCGGAAAGGAAAGCTTAGTCCTAGATATATTGGTCCCTTCGAGATCCTAGAGCGTGTTGGTCCAGTCGCTTATCGGTTAACTCTTCCGCCCAGTTTCCTCGATGTTCACTCCGTGTTCCATGTTTCGATGCCCCGCAAGTACCTTCATGATCCTTCCCATACGATTCAGCACCATACGATCCAGCTAAAGTGTGATCTTTCATTCACCGAGCAGCCGGTGGTCATTTTGGATCGGCAGGTGAAGAAATTGAAGTCGAAGGTTATACCGTCCGTCAAGGTCCTTTGGCGTGGCCCGAACAGTGAGGAGGTCACCTGGGAGACTGAGGTCGAGATGAGGAAAAGATATCCCCATCTTTTTGAAGGTACGCATAGTTAAATTCTAATTTCGGGGACCGAATTTCTTTAAGGGGCGAAGATTGTAACGCTTTGAAAATCGTTTAGGCAGTTTTTCGGTAATCGGCTAAATTAGCAGCCTTTTCCGTAAAAAGTCAAAATAAATATTTTTCATTATAGACGTAATTATAAAAAATTTAGATAAGATATTACTATAAATTGGTCACTAAAATGTCACTTAAAATTTTCTAGTTAATTACAAAAATTTCCTTAGTTAATTATTTTTAATATTATTTTAAGCATTTAAAAATACATTAAATTAGTGATAAATACAAATTTAATTAGGTAAATTACACACTTAGGAAACATTATAAACTAAAATTTAGTATTAATAAAATTTTATCAAGACTTATCAAAATTTTTAGTCTATGGTTTAAAATTTTAATCAAAAATGGCTTAAAATGGGGTTTTTTGTGTAAAAATTGATGTGATGGTCATTAATTAAGCTTGGGAAAGGCTTTTTTTGTAGAATTTTCTACACTATTCACACACACACCCCCTTCCCAACACCAGGTCGAGCTTAACCTGCTGCAAACCCCATTTCCCTCTCTCTTTCTTGCTTCAAATATCCTGAAAAAATCAACAAAATCCACCGAAATCAACACATTTCTTCACAAATTCAAACCATAATCCTATTCCACCTATTTCCAACCCTAATTTGCTTTAAAACAAGGTGAAAGGAGGCATCTTTCAAGTTCAAGTGCAAGTTAGGGTTCACTTGTAAGGTATAAATCCTAAACTAGTTGTTAAATTTGTAGTTTAAATAAGCTAAATTAGTATTTTAAAGTGTTAATTTCATTGTAATGGTTGGTTTTTGAAAATTCAAGAGAGGTGTTGATGCCCTAATTAGGGTTTGTTGTAGGATAAGTGGGTTTAAGTTAGGGTAGTGGTTATCTAGTTGGTTAGAATGGTTGTTTGTGCGATGTAGCGATCGCTACACCGTTAAATTGCGATAATTGTATCGATATTTCTACGCTAATGCTTACTAGATTTTTATGAAAATTAGGAGTTGATATTATTACGATATATGGACTATATTTATAGCATCTCATACGACTTTTAGGGTGTGCGAATGCGGATTTTGATTTAGTCGGGTTTCAGTTTTGACGGTTGCCCGAAACGGCGATTTTAGTTAAGGTTTTAGCGATTTTCGCGTGTTTTCCGCGTACCAGTGCACGTTGTGATTAATTCGAGAGCGCCGATCTTTTCATATTGTGAGTTGCGTCATTTCAGGAATCTGTAATCTTATATTGTGTGTCATGAAATTCTAGGAACGGTTGCGGAAACATCAGACGCGGCGCGCAAAGGCAAGGCGGTGGTCGGATCGGATTAGCGAGGCATTCAGGTGAGTAGATGTTTTCATCTATGGGGGAAATCGTCTGGATGGCGCGAGGCGCCCCTAGTTAGGATTACTTTATTTCTTGCAAGATTTGCATTGTTAGTTAGCTAACCCCGCCAGTCACATTGCATACCCTTATTGCTAATCGTCAGCTAGATTGCATGAATATTCATATACACATATGCGATATCACTTCGTAGCACACGAACACCATTACCATTGGCTCCTGTTGCACGCGCACTATTCATGTGACACACACGCCTTTGGTAATTGGCATGTCACGTGCACCATAGAACCTGTTTAGCTTAGTATCGCCACTTGCATCATACATGATATATGAAATCGCATAGCATGTATATACCTTGCATCATCATCATACTCACATAGATTTCTAGCCATAAATCACATCGTATACCTTGATATCATAGATATTTATTATATACAGCATGTTGGGTATTATGATTTTCTTGAGGATTTCAGTATTGCTGCGATTTCTGGATTTTAGGGAAAACCGCAAGAATTTAACAAAAGCTTATATTTATCATTTTTTAAAACAAAGTTGCGGTTTTCTCGTGATGTATGTGTCGTCCACCATGAGTTTTCATGTTTTCTGTTGGATTTCGAGACCCGATTCGAGGAGTGGATGAACCGTCTCGGGTACATGGCGGGCCCGGTATGGTACCCCGGGGCAAGATGATCGAGTTGTAGACGATGAGCCTGGCAGGGGAAGACTACCTACCGGTGATGTCTGGCACGGTGGGTATCCGGAGGATACCGACCGTTGTCGTGAGATTTGATGATATGGGCCGATCTGGACTGACGGAGCCCGATGTATTGAGACATTGTTACAGTGAGACATTGAGACAGATGTGTTTTCATATTTGGTGTCGATACTTGACACGGGTTTTAGATAATTTTTTGATGGTAATTAGCTATAATACAGATATTCTTTTTCTAAAGTTAATAATGCAGAACTCATAGCAATTAAAACACTTAAAAATTTAGTATTGACATTTCATACATTTGCATGCTTACTAGAGGTATTACATCGCATCTGGACATACATGCTGTGACGCATTTGCGTGCATTCTTACGATTGCCTTACTAGATGTTATATTCTACTCACGAGCTGGCAACTCACCCCCGTTGTGCCACAGTGTCTTACAGGTCGGACTCATCAGCTTAGTCGCGGCGGCTTATCTTAGTGATTTCTTTTTCTCAGATTCGCGACATTACTCGTAGGTGGGTTGCGAGAGCACTTTTATCTCTTTTGTACTATTTTTGTATCTAGTATTCTTCATCTACCACTTCTTATTTTTATATTCGACCAAGTGATGAGACTGAGAGATTTGTGTATATGTGGGTTCTTTTGGGTCGAGCTCACTTGAGCCGACGTTGTGTTTTCTTACATTTAGCATTTCTTTGTGCTCTTTTCTTGATATTACATATATATATTGCGTGTGGTTGTGATCCGCCTTGGGCGAAGAGCTATCTCCCGCTTGGGGATGCCATTTTGTGATTACAGGTTATATATCTTGTTGTTCCCATTTTGGGGGATAGAATTTACAATGGAGACTCTGCCAAATTTTTCGGAAATTTTTGATGTTTTTAAAAAGGGGTTCAATGCAACTTAATTGATTTCAAGTTGTTTTCATGAAAGATTTTCCTTCACTCTCTTTTGATTTTGGTTTAGATTTTTCTGGGCTTTGGCTGACTTAGCTTACGTTACGCCTTTAGACGTCTCGTAATCTAAGTGCCAGTCACGTTCCATACTTTCGGGTCGTGGCAGTTAGTTATGTAACCTAACGGTGCATAACGAAATATTGCGGCGAATGCGGATGGCATAAGTGTACGTTGTATTTTCGTTTCTTTTCTGTGATTGGCTTAAGGACTTAAATGATGGGACTACATTAATATGATTAATGTAAAGAAAATAAACCTAAAAAGATGTTGTAGAAATGGATTTGAAAACCACTCGGCTTTTTATGAAAAAGCCACATTTCAAACTTGCGGAGCTTAATCCACTCCTTTTGAAAACCATCTAATTCTACAACGATATCAAGTTCAAAGCGTTGAAGGTTTTCTTAAAAACCATCCGCAACCCTCCGTCATTTTAGGAAGTAGATTACTTATTATGCATGCTACGTTTGTTGATCTTAGCTAAGGCGTAGTGTACGGTAGCTAAGTGATGTCTTCCTACAATGCAGATGATGCAGATTAATTGGGACGGGCATGTGACTTTGTTGACCTTAGCCAAGGGTCATGTGAACGGGTCTAATTAATCAAGAAATGATGGGTTGACCTTGACTAGTGCTTGTGATTTGTTGACCATAGCCATGGTCATGAGTGCTAGGGGTAAAACCATATCGGGAATTTCAAGAGTTGAAATTTGCAATGAGATTGCATACCTTCCATACGATGGTTGGATCCCGATCCCACCGTGGGCAATAGTTGCTCCTAAGAGAGTTTTGCAGTTTACAATTAGCTAACCTATTAGGTGTCTAGAAAGGTGTTAACGAGGCTACGCCTCTGGGAAGATGAGGTTTATATTAATTAGGTCCGTGCGAAAGCACGGGGAACCTCCCTCAGTACCGACACTGGCCTGGCTGAACGGTTAGCGAAGTTGTAGACTGTAATTAATCCTGGCTAGTTTTCTTTTTAAGGTTTGAAAGAAAAACTTGATAAAAGCAGTGGGAGACATCGATTAGATAAGCTAATAACCAATATGATCTTTGCAGGAGCTTTCGCTGAGTGTATTCTTTTCTCTCTCTTAATGGCAGATACCAATGACAGGACTCAAGCTTCCACTAGATAAAAATAAACTGAATGGGACCAATTATAAAGACTGGCTGAGGAACCTTAACATTGCCTTGACTTATGATAAGGTATCATATGTCCTCACGGCTCCAGCCCCGCCCGTCCCAGGTCCTAAATCCTCAGTTGCGGATATTGAAGTCCGCAAGACATAGTACGCTGACTGTGGCACGGCCAAGTGCCTCTCACTTGCATCGATGGATAACACACATCAGAAGCAGCACGAGAATATGGACGTCCAAGCCATATTTCTCCATACAAAGGAGTTGTATGGAGAGTAATCTCATGTCTTACGATACGAAGCATCCAGAAAGCTGTTTCAGAAGCGAATGGACCCTGGCACACCAGTAGGAGACCATGTTCTGAAGATGATAGCTCTCATAGAAAAGCTTGAGGACCTTGGGTGGACAATAGACAATGAGCAATATACTGATATTATTCTGCAGTCTCTCCCCTCCACCTTTGCTCAATTTATAGTTAACTTCAACATGCACAACATGGAGAAGGAACTACCTAAACTCCTTAATATGTGAAGGAGTGCAGAGAGCACGCTGAAGTCAGTGAAGACTTCCGTTTTGAGTGTTGGGCCATCTTCCTCTGTAAGTGCACGGCGGCGACCCGGCCTCCATCCCGAGGCCAAATGCGGAAGCGAGGGTTAACTTTAAATTTTCTTGAACCGGCACCACCGCGTACTAAAACTCGGATCGAACCATTAACTAGTCCTAACTAACTACAAGATGGGGAAGAGAGATATACCGACTGATCCGTGTCCTCCGGTCTTCTCGTCGTCGTCCCGATCTCCCGCGGAAGCTCCGGTCTCTACCTCGTCGCCGGAAGGGCACCACGTCGCCGGCTTCTTTTACGGGCTCCCACCTCTATACCGAGGCAACTCGGGCACGAAGTTGGCGAGCCGACATGCCCAAGGTTTGCTGTAGAATGCGTGTAGTGCTCATGTCTCATTTTGGGGTTCATGGAGGTTGCCTTTTGGTGGAGGGATGATACAAGCTAATGGAGATTGATCTTATAGGATTTTTATCAAAGCAAAAGCACAAAAACCCCACCTCTAGAATTTTGGACAGCCCCCAAGGAGCTTGGCCGGCCATGCATGATGGAGTGGAGAGAAAATGAAAGTGTGTATCAAAAATGAGAGATGCCACACAATAATGCAAGAGGGAATCAAAAGAAATCATGAAAGAACATGATCACAAACACATCCACACTCAACCACAACCATCATCAAACATGATGACTCCAAAAGTCAAGCAATGATGAAGTGAACAAGTCAAGGTCAACAAGAGCTATCATGAAGCAACAAAATGCAAAGAACCCCCTCCACTAATGCTTATTTGCACAAATGCAAATAAGCCATCCTCCACCAATCTTCGGCCAATGAAAGATACAAAGAAATATGGCCGAAACGGAAAGCAAACTGGCAACTCCAAAAACTGATCCCGTAATAAATTATAGGAAAACCCCGCTGCTGTGTATACACACCCGCATCTGTATTCCGACCGAAATACAAATGCAATGAGACAAATCTACACTGTACTATACTAGGATCCGGCTTAAGCCAAAGCCATCTAGTATTATCCGTCCGATCCTGATCCATGCAATACCGCACGTATCTGATCGAACCCTGCCATATCTCCATATGTCCTCTACAGCGTTTCGCCCGAAAACTTGAGCAACTGAATGTGGGGGACTCTAAAGACTCGTCAACACCTTGGTTATGGATTTAACCACTAGCACGTCAGAGGTATAAGCCAATACGTAACGGGCTACCAGGTATTGACCAAAAAGGACGTCGATGAGCGAACTCATCCTGACACCCTACTGAGCCTGTCAGTGACAATATCCGTACAGTCCAGTCCGTTTGTCTATGAGCATCGCATGGCAGGCCTAGGGGGTTGGTAAAAGTCAGACCCCCAAAAGCGGTACAAGTCGTGTCGGAGTGTAGCCCAGAACACCCTGAGATACTACTGGAATACTTACCAGTAAATCTCCTGCCTCGGCCGAGGGCTTCGTGTAATGGCTCGCCTAGACACAGCGCGACCTCACCCCCAATACCGGGAGAGACGAACCCCTGAAGATCCGCTCACTGCCTCCATGTGGCTCGGGACTGTACCCAACTAAAACCTGTTTGCACGTCTCCTTTGAGCGTGGTAGGGTAGTAATCAAAGTACAGTAGGAACTCACACGAGACAAATGCCGATCCTCAGGTCGATGAACTAACCTGTACACATGTCACCTGGGAACTGCTATCTGACATCTGGTATAATCCCAACTAGCAGGTTCCCGGCGAGTCCTGTCCGGTGTACTCATAACCCAATGAGCACCTGTATACATCTTAGGTGAACCAACTGACACCAGTGGCTTGTGAGACCGGCCACCGCCCCTCGTCGGGGTCTCGACTGTATACACTAGTCTACTCTGGAGTATCGATGCCCTGTCTCGAAACTCCCACGACTAGGGACCTTTTAAGGATGTGCTTATAGACCCCAGCTCCCACTTATATGATCGCCCTCATACTGCTGGTGGTCAAGCAAGATTCCTAGGGGGTCTATCAACGTGTAATAGCGACATGTCAGGTCACCTAAAGTAGTACACGATGATAAAGATAAACCAGATAGCATACTATCATCTCGAGTAAGACTGTCCTACTGGGACAGGTCCTCCCTCAATCATTGCAATCACATGCCTGTGATCCAATAATTGACTCTTAGGGCACTATCTCCTACAATCTCCAACTTGCACTCAAGGCTAATTATTGCGATGTCGCATACTCACAGCCCGTGTGATACCGAACACCCAACTCCTCTACTAGTCAGTCTCACAAAGCCCGTTTGCGAAACTATTGCGTTCGAGGAATAGCCTACGTGAGTGGATCCGCTTTGATGTTTCTTTCTATATCTCTCTATATCTCAAGTTCGTGGAGAAAGCCATCTCCTGAAATGAGCAATACCTGTCTCAGAATATGTCTGGATGTCTGATGGGACCTAGCTCATAAATGAACTCCAAATCCAAACTTCTTAGACTGTATCGTCAACTGAACTTAATCAGTATCCTGCGCCATGCCTCCCTCAGTATTGCCTTGGACCACCTGTCCAAAATACTGCCCCTCGTCAGAAGGAAAAACTATAACTCTGACAACCTCCTTGTCGTCCAGGTCACCTTGGAAGCCTGGAATGATAACTGTCTCCCAAATGTGGCTATCGTTATCATATCCCTAGAACATCCACTTATGTTCTAAAACTGCTTCCGACTGTTTCTCCAGGATTGGATCAATGTCAACTTATTGCATCTAGTGCAAGAACAATATCTGGTGTGGTACTTGACATCTTATGATTGACTCAATTGTCTGAGCAAGTGATCTGCCAATCATGTACATCCCTCTCCCCTTTAGTCTGTAAGACACCTTTAGAGAGGGTGACTCCATCACCTGCAGGTACACTACCATGCCAGGAGTCGTCCATTCTAAATACTCTTAGAATGCTGTCTAAGTACCCTGATTGGGAAACCACCCAAATCTAGATCTAAAACCATAGATCTAGTAACCAGTATGTCTGATATAATGTCCAAGTCCCATGTGGAGAAACAACTGTGTGACGACCAAAGTATAACCGATCGTAGTATAGGAATATCATTTCCTACTCTGTGTATGTCATCCAAATACCATGACATCCTACCCTACTACCTTCTCAACAGATCCATCCCCTATTCTGATGAAGTCAAACCTATGACTGTCACATCAGAAATTGATGATCTATCTCCGCTATATCTGCTTTAGTCTATAAATAGACATGAGCTACCTGTCCACCAATGCTTCCGCTGCTCCCACTGACTACGACAACCCTCTGGCAAAGTCATATAAACGTACACTTCTAAAGCAAGTTTAGAACGACGCTATACTCATTCTCCTGCCGGGTCTCACAGTCTGGAACAACAGCAATGACAAGTCTGGGTAAACAAGAACTTCCCTGTCACCGTCCTTGAGGCTACCGGAGTACCTCTCGGGTGCCTGAAGTTACCCACCTTATCTACGGAGTTGCCAATGGAATGTCAAACCAGATTGAATCTTTAGGTTCCTATCAAATCTTCAGTAATCGTTTGTGGTTCTGGAATCACTTCCAGTTCTACCATACTCCCACTATTGTTTTTCTGAAGAGAAAAAAAAATCCATTTTTAATAAAACTGTGGCGAGTCAAGAGCAATATCACTATTGATCTTCCAGATGGTAGAAAGTCAACCCTCGTCATAGCCTGGGTTAACCCACAAACAGCCATTACAGAAACGTGCCTTGAGTTATCCAGAGTCCGGTTTTAATCATAAGCCAGACAACTCCCCGTACCTTAACATCGTTAAGATATAAACTGTTCTATATCCAATATACAACCAGAGGCACTGATTTAATTGAACCAGATTCAAATCATACAGCTGTCCCAAGTGCATGTCAGCTAAATGGAAGGAGGCCGATCAGCGTTACTCAACTTAGGAATGCTTCCAATTATGAGTAACCGGAAAAAGAAGCAAGTTCTCTTAACCAATTACTATCAACTGAATACCATACACAAGTATCTACATCTTCGATCACTTTGAAGAATCCCAATACTTGCAATACCTGGTTCTCTACTTTATTCAAATACCTATAACTTCTCAAAATTCGCACCCTGTGTTTCCACGAAACACCTGTCTAAAAACTAGAGAAGTCATAAGTAAACCGAATATAGTACGAGGACCAACCCCTCTGTCCTGATGGACCCTGGACAACATACAATACTCTGTATAAGTCCCTTGAGTCTGATAACTCATTCACCGTGTGTCGTAGGTTGAAAACTGTACTATGGTCATGAAGAATTACACCGCTGTTTAATGTTCCTTACCTAACCATCCACTGATATAGGTAAATGTCATAGACATAATTTCAAAAGGTATATCTCACTCTATGAAAATAGACGTACAGATATATGAATTTGAAATTGGTGTACAACAGCGGATATTCAAAACCAAATATTTGCCGACCGGCAAACAACCCAGGCGATTTCCTCAAATATCACCAATTACAACGAATTCCGATATATTGAGGAAGATCACCTAATTCCCAATAACTTACTCCCACTCATCATCTGTAAAACCATACAGATGTGAGAATCAAACCTGGTAAATACATACCCTGGAGTAAGTATCTAATCGGGAAATCAGTTTTCCTTTACCAGTACACAGTGAAACCGAAACATTGAAATGTTTCGATGGGGTATCCCGGTATTCCTAGTAATGCCTCTTCCAGATTCACGACTGTAACCGTATAATTCTTTGCCACCTCTCCAAATCCCTTTATATGTCTTTAGTCATTACCTTCTGCACACCCTTTAGGCCAAGTGGTTTTCTTCCTTCCCTACCGTTCGGTACCAGCCTATGGTTTGGAAGAAGAGTATCCAATAAGCATAATGGGTGTACTGTCCTAATCTTAGGAGCACTCGCAATGCGAGAGAAGGTGAAGATAAAAGACAACCGAATAAACCTTATTCCTATTTCTCCTGAACCAGAATCCATCCTCGAACTGGAACAAGTTCCTTTCGAGTTCGTATATAACCATACGATGGATTATCCAATAAACTGTGGATCTTCGTAGTGATACGGAGTTTCCTGGAGAAATACAAAGGTGATTTAGGATTGGCGAAGAAATACTTGGTTTGGTCGTGAATAGCAGTCGCAATTTACTTTGCCCTCCTTCAAATCCCTTTCCTTGTCTTTACATAATACCTTCTGTACACCATCGTTAGGCTAATTGGTTTTCTTCATTCCCTACCGATCGGCACCAGCCTAAGGTTTGGAAGAAGACTATCCAATTTGCATAATAGGTGTACTATCTCCTAAACCAAGGAGTACTCGTAACCTGATAGAAGGTAAAAGGAAAAGACAACTGAATAAACCTATCCGTTTTCTCCAGAACCGGAAACCATCCTCGAATAAATTCCTTCGAGTTCGTATCTAACCATACGATGGTTTTGTCCAATGGAAGTGGACGTTCGTAGTAATACGGGGTGTCTTGGAGAAAAGGGTAAAAGTAGGAGTGGCAATGAGGTTTGCAACTCTGACAATCCAAAAGCCAGTGTTTAAGAAGGTTCGGTCAACTTGGTCACTGAGTCATAGTCTTAGGGTCGGGTCAATGGTCGCTGCCAAAGAGAGAGAGAGAAAAGAAACACTCAGGGTGCACTCTAACCTAGATCAGAATGGTTACCAATTTATCTAATCTGGAAACCTCCCACTGTAACTTCAAATTCTTCTCCAAACCCGAAAGAAGAATTAGTCGGGATCACCCGAGGAGTAAACCAACTCATCAGTGGGAATCGGGATCCAACTATCATCGCATAATAACGTGACGGAATCCGCTCACGGTATCACACTCCAGAAGGTATGCACATATCTGGCAAGTTTCAGTTTCCTTAGAAACTCCCGATGATTTTTTCCCCATGCTCTTATGACCTTGACTTTGACAAACAAATCATAAGTCACATGTCAAGTTCTACCCATCATTCTCCAGGTTAATTTGAGTCCACCCGTACCTACCCTTGACTTTGGCCAACAAGGCAGTACGACTGTCCCAAACCAACGCATCTATCTATGCTGCATATGAATACCCAACAGCTACCAAACACTGTGCCTTGACTTTGGCCAACAAACACAGCTTGAATACTATTGACCACTCATATGAAACGACGGAGGGCTACGAATGGTTTCTGGCGAAAACTTTTAACGTAATGAACTTGATATCGTTGAAGGAACTGATAGCTTTTTAGAAAAATATAGTGACGAAAACCTTTGCTAAAGAGGTCACTCCCGGTGAAGGGATCTCGGCTCTTTCCCCGTAGAATGAGGTGCAGGATATTCCAATTGAATACCACGGTGAAAAGCAAAAGTAATCGGCTATAGTGAGGTCATTGCCCTGATGCAAACTTTTGTCTAGGGGGTCACTCCCGGTGAAGGGATCGCGGCCCTTGCCTCGTCGACTGAGGAGCAGGATATTCCAAGTGAATACCACGATGCAAAACAAGAGTGAACGTCCTTGCAATAACAGCTTTTTGAAAAGTGTTTCAACAACATCAGATTAGGTTTGTTTAACTTGCATTGATCCGAATCAACGCAGTCCCATCAATTGATCACACCACAAAGAACGAAAATAATATGACGTACGTATATGCCATCCGCATTCGCCACTGGGTCCCGTCATTACCCGTTAGGTTAGCTAACTAACGACAGAGCGGGGACTGGACTAGTGCGGATGCAAAACATATACAACATCTACTAATATATATCAATATATAATATTTCGCTCAAGGCGTGATAAAATGCAACATCACAGAAATGTACAGCATCACAGAACAATACAGATATCTGGGATCCCCGGGTTTCACAGAGCCGCTGAAACCCGACGTTCCCCTGGTCGTGTGGATAGCCTGTGCAATGAAAACCTAGACCCTTACGGGCGCGGCAAGTTACCCGCCAAAACCTGAAGCGAGGCAGCCCCCTTCAGCAACGTGAATGGACCACCCAGCACTTCACGGAATCCGGTAACTTGGGCACCCCTCCTGGGTCAACCTGTACCCCCTACGAGTGCGGCGAACAGCCCGCCAGTTCTAGAGTGAAGCCCCCTCCGTCTCAATGCCATGAGATGCAGGCTTGTTGCCCTCTAGAACCCGGCTATCCGTGCACCCCTCCGCGGGGTAATCCTAGTACAGAAAGAAAAATATACATACAACGGGTACATCGACCGCAACCTGGTCGTGCCCTAAAATAATAATACAAACAGGCAGTGACGGCAGTCCACATGTCGGACGCTCGCCCCGCAATATCAAATGTACATAATACAACCAAAAACTGTACTAACATTGAATCCAGGCTATCCCCCACGACCAATCCGCAACATCACAGCAATACACAGGACATCAACGTGAAAGTCACGTTCGCAAATCCGTCTAACCGGGCTATAGCAGTTAGACAGGATCTACCGATCAAGTGACATTCACGGCCGCAGATATAATGTAAATACTGTGAAATAATGTGTTTAAAATATCCGATCGATCAAATTTACCCAAGTTGGCCCCAAGCAATACTGTAGCAGTTAAAGAAATTCTGGGCCCAAACAAAGTATACCGAAACCCCTATTTTCAGCCCACAAGCCCACTGCAAAAAATTCGTGACGTGAATCCAAATTCCTGCGGCGGAACCGCGGCCAAAGAGGGGTTATGGCCACGGTTCCGCGGTCGTACGGAAGGATCAGGTGACCAAAATTCTACAGTGTTCTTAGGATTCCCTGCACATCATTCTGCAACATACTGAAAAAATTTTGGACTCCAAAAAATTTCGACAGAAACTGATGTGAAGAAAAATACGGTTTTTGGAAAATTGTTCCATCGAAAATGTAAAACACATTAGACAAAGCTAGACTATGTTAATGGCGAGGCTCTGATACCACTGTAAGTGCACGGCGGCGCCACGGCCTCCATCCCGAGGCCAAATGCGGAAGCGATGGTTAACTTTAAATTTTCTTGAACCGGCACCACCGCGCACTAAAACCCGGATTGAACCATTAACTAGTCCTATCTAACTACAAGATGGGGAAGGGAGATATACCGACTGATCTGTGTCCTCCGGTCTTCTCGTCGTCGTCCCGATCTCCCACGGAAGCTCCGGTCTCCACCTCGTCGCCGGAAGGGCACCACATCGCCGGCTTCTTTTACGGGCTCCGACCTCTATACCGAGGCAACTCGGGCACGAAGTTGGCGAGCCGACGTACCCAAGGTTTGCTGTAGAATGCGTGTAGTGCTCATGTCTTATTTTGGGGTTCATGGAGGTTGCCTTTTGGTGGAGGGATGATACAAGCTAATGGAGATTGATTTTGTGGGATTTTTATCAAAGCAAAAGCATAAAAACCCCACCTCTAGAATTTTGGACAGCCCCCAAGGAGCTTGGCCGGCCATGCATGATGGAGTGGAGAGAAAATGAGAGTGTGTGTCAAAAATGAGAGATGCCACACAATAATGCAAGAGGGAATCAAAAGAAATCATGAAAGAACATGATCACAAACACATCCACACTCAACCATAACCATCATCAAACATGATGACTCCAAAAGTCAAGCAATGATGAAGTGAACAAGTCAAGGTCAACAAGAGCTATCATGAAGCAACAAAATGCAAAGAACCCCCTCCACTAATGCTTATTTGCACAAATGCAAATAAGCCCTCCTCCACCAATCTTCGGCCAATGAAAGATACAAAGAAATATGGCTGAAACGGAAAGCAAACTGGCAACTCCAAAAACTGATCCCATAATAAATTACAGGAAACCCCCGCTGCTGTGTATACACACCCGCATCTGTATTCGGACCGAAATACAAATGCAATGAGACAAATTTACACTGTACTATACTAGGATCCGGCTTAAACCAAAGCCATCTAGTAT
The DNA here is from genome assembly GCA_030015575.1 of Agapanthus africanus. Taxonomy (NCBI): domain Eukaryota; kingdom Viridiplantae; phylum Streptophyta; class Magnoliopsida; order Asparagales; family Amaryllidaceae; genus Agapanthus; species Agapanthus africanus. The sequence continues at coordinate 364,409,875 of JASDDO010000001.1, read as the reverse complement.
TATCCGTCCGATCCTGATCCGTGCAATACCGCACGTATCTGATCGAACCCTGCCATATCTCCATATGGCCTCTACAGTGTTTTGCCCGAAAACTTGAGCAACTGAATGTGGGGGACTCTAAAGACTCGTCAACACCTTGGTTGTTGATTTAACCACTAGCACGTCAGAGGTATAAGCCAATACGTAACGGGCTACCAGGTATTGACCAAAAGGGACGTCGATGAGCGAACTCATCCTGACACCCTACTGAGCCTGTCAGTACAATATCCGTACAGTCCGGTCCATTCGTCTATGAGCATCGCATGGCGGGCCTAGGGGGTTGGTAAAAGTCAGACCCCCAAAAGCGGTACAAGTCGTGTCGGAGTGTAGCCCAGAACACCCTAAGATAATACTGGAATACCTACCAGTAAATCTCCTGCCTCGGCCGAGGGCTTCGTGTAATGGCTCTCCTGTTAGTTATATGTATGCCCTAGAGGCCATTACTGTACATTGGATGTATATTGTAGTGGATGCTGGGACATATATAGGGAGGACTTTCTTGCTCGACATGATAGTATGCTATCTGGTTGATCTTTACCTTAACGTGTACACTAATTGTCTCTCTGTTACATGTTGGTAAAGCCCTTAGGATGTGTACTTGACTACCTGGACTATGATGCGGATCATACTAGTGGGGACATGGTAGTCTATAAGTACATCCTTCAAAGTCCCTAGTCGTGGGTGTATCGAGACAGGGCATCGATATACCAGAGTAGACTAGCGTGTACCTTCTCGACCCATGCAGATGGGCGATGGATGATCCCATATCCATTGGTGTTTGACATCAGAGGAGATATACGGGTGCTCAGTAGAGACTGGGTACACTGGACGGACTCGCCGAGAACTCCCAGATGGTATTATACCTTACGTCAGATGGCAGTTCTCTGGTGACACTGGTACAGAGTAGTCTGTTGACCCGAAATCGTCATAGAGTCTTGTATGGTTCCCACTGTGCTTTGATTTCCATCTTACCACGTCCAAGAGGGCATGCAAAACGGTGGTTTTTGGGTACAGTCCCGAGTCACATGGAGGCAATGAGCGATAGGAGGGGATTCGTCTCTCCCGGTATAGGGGGTTGATGTTGCGCTGTGTTCGATTGTCTATAACAGGAAATCCCTGGCCAGGGTTGCTGAGATTTACTGGTAAGTGTTACCAGTAGTTTCTCGAATTGTTATAGACCTCATATCGACACGACTTATCGAGCTATTGGGGTCTGACGTTTACCACCCCTAGGCGAGATATGCGACATATCAGACGATCAGACCGGACTGTACGGTAGTGTTACTGGTTGGATTCAGTGGAGTGTGAGCGGGTTTGCTCATCGATCTTCAGATCGCTCAATACCCGGGTGGCCGTTACGTTTAGTAGACCGCTTGCGGCTTGTGGGTGTTTGATATGATCATCATCTGCTGCCGGCGTATTGACGAGTCTTTAGAGTCCTACACAGAGGTTTCCTGGCTCAAGCGAAACGAAATAGGAGCGCATATGAGATATGTGCGGGACCGAGAATCATGCATGTATGTGATACCGTATTTCATTCTTGCGATGAATGTATCGAATGGTTATATGCGATATAACCTAGTTATCGAATCGAGGGTTAATTCGATAAGCCGATACATTGGATACTAGTCGGTTATATGCGATATGACCGGATCGTTAAATCAAGTGTTGATTTAATGATTTAATGCATAATTATATATTTGATATATTACTTTGCATTAACTAGTAATGGTTCACTTTAAATGGATTTTCTCACTTGAATTGTGCACATTGTATATGTGATATATTTTTGTGCACTTGATTGTATCATGTTTGATGATACATGAATGCTAGGGTTTGTGTAAAGAGTTAAACCTTAGTTAAGTAAATGGTTAGGGTTATTATATATTTATTCATTCATTTATTGAATTGTTTATTTCTTTTTGGTAAAAGGAAAATGGTGGCTAATTTTGTTCTTTGTTGAAGCTTCATGAAGCTTTGAATAAAGTCCACCATTTTTGTTTTATACCTAACCTAACCATTCACCTAACTATAGTTTGCTCTCTACACATAACCATGGTTGGATTATGATAAGTTTTGATTTTCTTTTCTATTTTAAATTAACTTATCATAACACTTATCTTCTTCTTGCTTTCTTCTTCTTCTTCACTTCAAGAAGAAAGCTTGCTACATCAATGGTGGATTGAGTAAATGAGTGAGAAATCCAATTCTAAAGTGAACCCACTTCCTATTTCTTCATCCTCTACCTCTTGCCAAGTAGTAGAGTGTGTTTTCTTCACAAGTTTCATCACTTGGTGAAGTTGGAGCTTGATCTAGCGATGCCTCGATGTAGATCATCTTCGGCACGAAGCCGACGACCTTGCCCGCTCTTTCTCCGATGAAGTCGACGCTAGAGCCCGGATTTTGATTTGGACAGCGGAGATGACTTCATCACGGAGCCGTGGAGGTGGAGGACCGGATCTACAAAGGTTGTATTTCCGTATTCTTATAGTTAAGTGTTAACTAGTTTTCTTTTCGCCTAAACATCTAGAAAACGATCTAGTCTAGGGTTTCTCGGCACCGTATTTTTAGAAATTGGCATGGTTGATGCCTTGTGAGACCTCTTGAGAGTGCCTAGGAACCCTACAGTGGTATCAGAGCCAAGCTAGAGCCATAGGCAAAGTCTAGACGGAGTTTGAAGTCCGAACGAACCCGAAAACCCATTTCAAAATTGCTCTCTGTCCTTTTTCTAAAATCTGGGATTTTTCAACATTAAAAATATGCAGAAAAATCAGCAGGCGATTTTAAGAGTTACTGTGAAGTTCGAGTGTCTAACTCCATCAACCAGCCGCGGTTCCGCGGCACGAGCATGGCTCGTGCGGCGGATCCGCGGCCGTACGGCCACAGTATGTAAATCTTTTTGCACAGTAATTCTTATTTTCCTGTGGTGATTTTTCTGGGAATTTTTAATTTTTATACTTGAGTTGAATTTTTCTGGGTTGTTTTGGGAATTCGAATGTTCGATCGGATTATCAAATTTTGTCTGTGTGGCTTTCCGGATAATTTTTTGAATATGTTAAAATGTTCAACCGGATATAAATACCCACCTTTTCCCCTGTCGGGAAATTTCCAAGTGTTGGATTTTTCCGTAGTTTAACGACGTTCTAAGTAGTGCAAGTAACGCGATGGACCCTCTAGAAGACAACAAACCTTAACTCGATTATGTGACCGTCTTGAACTGCCCTTTGAACCTTAGGGTTTGGGGCAGTACGGCGTGCCACATGTGAGGCGTTGGCTTGACCCTTCTACGGCTGGACCGTTCGTACTGAGGCACGAACTGAATGTTGTTAGACTTATTTCATATGTTGAGCTGTATCGGGAAAACTTGGGTGTTTGACTGTTCGATCGAAAAGTTTAACATTTTCTAATTATCCAGAATGGGATACAATAATTGGAATTCACAAAGAGTTATGAGATAACTGAATGAATGTTATAAACATAGCAGTTTAGTCTCACTTGATCGGTTGCCACGGAATTTTGATGTGATCAAAAATCCGTCGCAATCACGTAGCGTACGCGGATACTCGCCGGGTAAACTTAATAGACAGCCTCACTCCATAACCCCGACCAAGTGACTGTAGGAGAACCCCGTCGCCGAAAGCATCCGTTCGGGTGCTCGCGGTAGCGGTGTTCCGCCTTGGTGCACTTCGTCGACGGTATCGGGGGTGCAGCCGTCTACTGAAGTTTGCGACGAGCATTCGATCAGGATGTCGGGAATCTTGTTGAATTACCCGACTTAATATTGAAAAGTGTTTTCAATGATGAGACTAAAATGCGGGGTTTATAATTGTTAGGCATACGATGTCTAAGTAATTCATTTGGTCAGGCATGCGATGTCTGAGGTGGTTGTGGATTCCAACTGTTGTAATTTTACACTTTCTTTTCTGTGACCGTAAGTGTAATATGTGATATTGCCGGTTTCGTTGCTATATATCAACGACAATTGGGATGCGCATATTTACTTATGTTGATGACATGTGATGTTATGTGTTGCTGGATATGTTATATTGGATCGTCGTGTTTGAATAGCCGGGGTTTTTTATGTGAGATGAGTGTTTTTCATTTTCATTCATGTAAAAACTTGTATGTAATATTCTTTTATTTGGGTGCTTCCAGGTTGCGGAAGTTGTCACCGTTTGTATATTATTTACTTTTCCGCACTAGGATAGACCCAAGGAGGAGGCCACAAGTAACCGGGTTTTGGAGTCCAGTGGGAGACCAACTCGAGGAGTCGAGTCCGGGTCTCTTAACTCCAGAATTGGTAGGGTTGCTTGCCGCTCTCGTAGGGGTCTAGGGGTGTGGGTTTGGCTATTCATCGCGACCGTGGAATCCGTGTTTTATACTGGCTCGTATTGAAAACACGGACGTCCTAGTATATCCAATATTTCATATGTTTCTTCTGCTGCGATATTTGTGATGTGATCATGTGATGTTCTGTGATAGATACAGTATATAGTATATATGATATATTATATAGGCGTTACTTATGTTTTACACCCGCGCTAGCCCTGCCCCGCTCTGCCGTTAATTACCTAACCTAACGGTGCACGAGGGCACATCGAGGCGAATGCGGATGGCATAAGTGTACGTCGTATTTATCTGTGATGTTTAGGTACATAATTGATGGGACTTCATTAATGTGATTAATGAAAGTAAAAGAAACCTAAGATGTTGTAGAATCGAATTTCAAAAATAAAACAGGTAGCTACAGTTCTTTCTTTGCACAGCGGTATATATGATATATCCTGCACCTTATTCGATGAGGAAAGGACCGAGATCCCTTCACCGGGAGTGACTCCTTTAGCAATAACTGGCAGATGCTACACACTCGGTTTGTCTTTTGATTGCTTTTAAGAGTTTTTGCTTTGCACAGTGATATATATGATATATCCCGCACCTCATTCGACGAGGAAAGGACCGACGATCCCTTCACCGGGAGTGACTCCTTTAGCAAAACCAGAAAAGCCTCAAAAACACTCCATTTCAAAATTCATTCGATCCTACAACGATATCAAGTTCATTACGCAATAGGTTTTCAGAAAAACCTGTCGTAGCCCTCCGTCATTTCAGATAAGTCCTATTTAGTATTCGTGCTACGTTTGTTGACCTCCGTCAAGGCGTAGTGTGCGGTAGCTAACTAGTATTTATATGTTTATGCATATGATGCAGATTGAGTTAGGGTAGTCGTGCGGCCTTGTTGACCTCCGTCAAGGGTCGTGTGGGTGGGTTTAATTCGATCAAGAAATGACGGGTTGAACTTGACTAGTAGCCTATGGTTTGTTGACCTCCGTCAAGGTCATAGGGTTCTAGGGGCAAAATATTATCGGGAATTTCAAGTGTTGAAATTTGCAATGAGATTTCATACCTTCTATGAGATAGTTGGATCCCGATACCCGCTGCGAGTAAGAGTTACTCCTGGGAGAGTTTTATACATTACAATTAGCCGATCAAGTAGGTGTCTAGAAAGGTGTCAACGGGGTTACGCCTCTGGGAAAACGAGGTTTACATTAATTAGGTTCGTGCGAGAGCACGGGGGACCTCCCTCAAAGTACCGACACTGGCCTGGCTAAAAGATTGGCGAACTTGTAGTGTGTAATTAATCCCGGCTAGTCTTTTCTTTTAGGGTTTGAAGGAAGATTTGATAAAAAGCAGTGGTAGCCATCCTGATTAGATAAAATAAAACCAATCTATTCTTGCAAGAGCGCACGCTGAGTGTTTTCTTCTCTCTCTCTCCAGGTAGCGACCATATCACGCCTTAATCAAGATAATAATACGGATATTTGACCGAACCCGCTTGTTATACTGAGCTGGGGAACGTTGGTCCCGCTCCAACTTATAATTGTTATAAGACAGAGCAGGAAATTGGGGATTACCAGAATTCCCGTGCCGCCCAAACGAAGAGAGTGCATGATGATGCATCATCTTCGGGTATGTTCATTATACAGAACTGTTTCTCAGTATCCTTTACATCCTGAGTATGTGATACCATATCAGGATCCCAGATATGTAATCTGTTACATAGGGCTACAGAAAGGTAGAGAACTGAGAACGGGTGATAAGTTTCATGAGGCAGAAAACGGGGCAAGTGTTGCAGCCAAGTCTGTTGGTCACTGGCACCCTGTATTACGAATACATTGATTCTGAACAAATGTTATTAGATACCGAACGTGATATACAAAATCATATCTATCTCTTTATTAGTAAAGAAATGATAAAATTTTGTATAGTTGGATAATGTTTTGAACATTTCCTATATCAAAAGTTGATCGGTTCAGGCACGTTATCTAAAAGCATTGACGTTCTAAATCAAACTACAGTTCTTTAGTATACAGAACACACACAAGAGGAAGAGTTCAGAAATGAACGAATCATTCTTGAGGTATTGTAGACTGGGTCATATCAATGCGACCCGACTAGCTGAAGTTACACATAGATGCATATTTAAATCTGTTTGAATTTACATCTTATGAAACTTGCCAGTCATGTAACAAAGATTAGATGACCATAGCTCTGTGTATTGGAAACAGAGAAAGAGTTACTGAACTCTTGGGATTGATACATGATGATGTATGTAAGGTCCCCTGTCTACACATGCCAGGACCGGTTCTTTATACTTCATTACATTCTCTGATAATCTCTCAAGATTCAGATATATGTTCCTGTTGAAACACAAGTCAGAACCTTTTGAGATATTCATAGAATATAAGTTAGAAGTAGAGAACCAATAAGGGTATAAGTATTATGTTCTTTGATGTGATCGAGGAGGAGAATACTTGAGCACGGAAATCCTGGACTTTTCTAAAGGAGAATGAGATTCTCTCTCAGCATTACTCCTCCGCATACACCATAGCACGATGGTATATCGGGGTGGAGCAATTACACCCTATGTGATAAGGTGTGCTCTATGATGAGTAATACTGAGCTACCTATTTCCTTTTGGGTGTTATGCACTTGAAAAGCTGCATACCTATTGAATAGGGTTCTAATCAAATCAGTTGCCTACCGCTTCATATGTGATATGGAATGGGAAGAACCCATGTCTTAAGTTAGTTAAGATTTGGAGTTGTCCGGCCTATGTCTGAAAGCAAAATCCGGACAAGCTCGAGGCAAGGTCTGTAATGTAGAACTGGAAAGGTTCCAGCTATACAAACTGCAGGATGATTTGAAAGAACCAAAGGATTCGATAGTTACCAACGAACCTCAGCCTCTCCGCCGATCTAGTAGGGTTCCTCACCCACCTGAGAGATACTTCTGTTTCTCTATGACAGTGGGAGCGAGGATTGCATCATGAGATGATGACCCAACAATTTTCGAGCTGGCCATCAGGAGTAAGACTCTGTAAGAATGGCTGGATGCTTAGTGATCTGAGATGGAATCCATATACACCAACAAAGTATGGACTTTGGTTGCTATATCTGAAGGGTTAAATCCCCATCAGGAGCAAGTATATCTTGAGAAGATTACTTGGTGTACATGGAAGAGTTGAGACTTTCAAAGCTAGACTTGTTAAAGGTCTACATCATTGACCAGGTATGGATGATGATGAAACCTTTTCTAAGTAGCGATGCTTAAGTCCATCCAGATCCTACTTGCCACGGCTACATACCATGACTACGATATCTGGTGGTTGGGTGTCATGACAGCTTTTCTAAATGATGTTTAGAAGAGAGTGTCTATAAGTACACAGCCAGAGGGCTTCGTAGACAGTGGGAGCAGCGGAAACGTGTGCAAGATGCTTTATAGGATAAAGCAGGCATCGCGGAGTTGGAACATCTGTTTTGATGAAGCGGTCAAAGAAGTTGACATCATCAAAATGGTAGATGAACCTTGTATAAACAAGAAGGTAGTAGGGAGTATGGTGACGATCCTCGTAGAGTACGTGGATGACATACTCTTGATAGGGAAGGAGTTTCCTATGCTACGCTCGATCAATCTCCGCTTATCACAATGATTCTCCATATAGGATCAAAGTGATACCTCCTAAATCCTGGGTTTTTAGATCTATGAGATAGATCTAATTGGATGTTAGGACTCTCACTAGTTGTAGTGAGACGGTATCAACCGATCCTGGGGAGAATCACTGGGAGGGTTCCAGGGTGATAAAGACGACTGAATGTCAGTCACAGGCATTGTCTTTACCCTCAGTGGAGGGACGGTATGTTGGAAGAGTTCAAAGCTAGATACCGTGACATACTAGACGATAAAGGCTGGATACATCGCTACTTAAGATGCTACCAAAGAGGCTGTTTGGGTGTATATTGGTTCATGAGATGAACTATGTTCCTCCCATTGTGTGACAATGGAGTTGTGGCTTATGCCAAGGAACGCCGGTCCCATCAGTGATCCAGACATATTCTAAGGCAGTATCACTTGATCATGGAGATGGTTGATCTCCAGGGAGATCGAGGTTAGGAGAGTAGACTCAGAGGACAACACAGCGGATCCACTCACAAAGGCCTGTTCCCAGAGAGAGACTTTTATGGGATGGTTGAGTATGAGATACTACAACCACTGCTACAGATGGCCCTAGTGCAAGTGGGAGATTGTTAGTTATATGTATGCCCGAGAGGCCATTACTGTACATTGGATGTATATTGTAGTGGATGCTGGGACATATATAGGGAGGACTTTCTTGCTCGACATGATAGTATGCTATCTGGTTGATTTTTACCTTAACGTGTACACTAATTGTCTCTCTATTACATGTTGGTAAAGCCCTTATGATGTGTACTTGACTACCTGGACTATGATGCGGATCATACTAGTGGGGACATGGTAGTCTATAAGTATATCCTTCAAAGTCCCTAGTCGTGGGTGTATCGAGACAGGGCATCGATAAACCAGAGTAGACTAGCGTGTACCTTCTCGACCCATACAGATGGGCGATGGATGATCCCATATCCATTGGTGTTTGACATCAGAGGAGATATACGGGTGCTCAGTAGAGACTGGGTACACTGGACGGACTCGCCGAGAACTCCCAGATGGTATTATACCTTACGTCAGATGGCAGTTCTCTGGTGACACTGGTACAGAGTAGTCTGTTGACCCGAGATCGTCATAGAGTCTTGTGTGGTTCCCACTGTGCTTTGATTTCCATCTTACCACGTCCAAGAGGGCGTGCAAAATGGTGGTTTTTGGGTACAGTCCCGAGTCATATGGAGGCAATGAGCGATAGGAGGGGATTCGTCTCTCCCGGTATAGGGGGTTGATGTTGCGCTGTGTTCGAATGGCTATAACAGGAAATCCCTGGCCAGGGTTGCTGAGATTTACTGGTAAGTGTTACCAGTAGTTTCTCGAATTGTTATAGACCTCATATCGACACGACTTATCGAGCTATTGGGGTCTGACGTTTACCACCCCTAGGCGAGATATGCGACATATCAGACGATCAGACCGGACTGTACGGTAGTGTTACTGGTTGGATTCACTGGAGTGTGAGCGGGCTTGCTCGTCGATCTTCAGATCGCTAAATACCCGGGTGGCCGTTACGTTTAGCAGACCGCTTGCGGCTTGTGGGTGTTTGATATGATCATCATCTGCTGCCGGCGTATTGACGAGTCTTTAGAGTCCTACACAGAGGTTTCCTGGCTCAAGCGAAACGAAATAGGAGCGCATATGAGATATGTGCGGGACCGAGAATCATGCGTGTATGTGATACCGTATTTCATTCTCGCGATGAATGTATCGAATGGTTATATGCGATATAACCTAGTTATCGAATCGAGGGTTAATTCGATAAGCCGATACATTGGATACTAGTCGGTTATATGCGATATGACCGGATCGTTAAATCAAGTGTTGATTTAATGATTTAATGCATAATTATATATTTGATATATTACTTTGCATTAACTAGTAATGGTTCACTTTAAATGGATTTTCTCACTTGAATTGTGCACATTGTATATGTGATATATTTTTGTGCACTTGATTGTATCATGTTTGATGATACATGAATGCTAGGGTTTGTGTAAAGAGTTAAACCTTAGTTAAGTAAATGGTTAGGGTTATTATATATTTATTCATTCATTTATTGAATTGTTTATTTCTTTTTGGTAAAAGGAAAATGGTGGCTAATTTTGTTCTTTGTTGAAGCTTCATGAAGCTTTGAATAAAGTCCACCATTTTTGTTTTATACCTAACCTAACCATTCACCTAACTATAGTTTGCTCTCTACACATAACCATGGTTGGATTATGATAAGTTTTGATTTTCTTTTCTATTTTAAATTAACGTATCATAACACTTATCTTCTTCTTGCTTTCTTCTTCTTCTTCACTTCAAGAAGAAAGCTTGCTACATCAATGGTGGATTGAGTAAATGAGTGAGAAATCCAATTCTAAAGTGAACCCACTTCCTATTTCTTCATCCTCTACCTCTTGCCAAGTAGTAGAGTGTGTTTTCTTCACAGGTTTCATCACTTGGTGAAGTTGGAGCTTGATCTAGCGATGCCTCGACGTAGATCATCTTCGGCACGAAGTCGACGACCTTGCCCGCTCTTTCTCCGATGAAGCCGACGCTAGAGCCCGGATTTTGATTTGGACAGCGGAGATGACTTCATCACGGAGCCGTGGAGGTGGAGGACCGGATCTACAAAGGTTGTATTTCCGTATTCTTATAGTTTAGTGTTAACTAGTTTTCTTTTCGCCTAAACATCTAGCCAACGATCTAGTCTAGGGTATCTCGGCACCGTATTTTTGGAAATTGGCATGGTTGATGCCTTGTGAGACCTCTTGAGAGTGCCTAGGAACCCTACATCTCCTAGACATAGCACGACCTCACCCCCAATACCAGGAGAGACGAACCCCTGAAGATCCGCTCACTGCCTCCATATGGCTCGGGACTGTACCCAACTAAAACCTGTTTGCACATCTCCTTTGAGCGTGGTAGGGTAGTAATCAAAGTACAGTGGGAACTCACACGAGACAAATGACGATCCTCAGGTCGATGAACTAACCTGTACACATGTCACCTGGGAACTGCTATCTGACGTCTGGTATAATCCCAACTAGCAGATTCCCGGCGAGTCCTGTCCGGTGTACTCATAACCCAATGAGCACCTGTATACATCTTAGGTGAACCAACTGACACCAGTGGCTTGTGAGACCGGCCACCGCCCCTCGTCGGGGTCTCTACTGTATACACTAGTCTACTCTGGAGTATCGATGCCCTGTTTCGAAACTCCCACGACTAGGGACCTTTTAAGGATGTGCTTATAGACCCCAGCTCCCACTTATATGATCGCCCTCATACTGCTGGTGGTCAAGCAAGAATCCTAGGGGGTCTATCAACGTGTAATAGCGACATATCAGGTCACCGAAAGCAGTACACGATGATAAAGATAAACCAGATAGCATACTATCATCTCGAGTAAGACTGTCCTACTGGGACAGGTCCTCCCTCAATCATTGCAATCACGTGCCTGTGATCCAATAATTGACTCTGAGGGCACTATCTCCAACATCCTCCTCTCGCCCGAAGGCTAAGGCCAAGGGTAAGATGAAGAAGAAACCCACCAAACCTAAGGGTGGAGTCAAAAAGGCTATGTGGAAAGACAAGTCCAAGGCTGGAGAATCGGCGAATGGGGAATGTTATCACTGCCACAAAACAGGACACTGGAAGCGCAACTGCACGGAGTACTTGGATCTCAAGAAGAAGCATGGGGATGCTTCGGCTTCAGGTGTGTTTGTGACAGAAAACTGTTTTTCAATAAACTCTGCTTCCTGGGTATTAGATACCAGTTCAGGTTCTCACATTTGCAATTCTATGCAGGGGCTGAGAAATAGCAAGGTTTTGATGACAAGTGACCATACTCTTCGCGTTGGAAATGGTTCTAATGTACATACAGTTGCAGTGGGAGAGTATCACTTGGGGCTGCCGTCTAGATGTATATTGGTTTTGAACCCATGTTATTATGTACCTAATATGCTTTGTAATATAATATCCGTTTCTTTGTTAGACAATGAAGAATATAATTTTGTATTGCAGAACAATGTTATGAACATTCACCTGAATCAAATGTTGGCTGGGTATGATACACTTAATAACGGGATATACGTCCTAAATCAACTCACGGTTTTCAGCATACAACACACTAATAAAAGAAAATTTTCATAAATAAATGAAGCTTTTCTTTGGCACTGTAGACTTGGTCATATTAACGAAACAAGACTAAACAAGCTACATAAAGATGGATATTTAAAACCTTTTGAATATAAATCTTATGCAACTTGCCAGTCTTGTATCAAGGGTAAAATGACCAAAACTCCGTTTACCGGACACGGAGAAAGAGCTACCGAGCTCTTAGGCCTCATACATAGTGATGTATGCGGGCCAATGTCTACACAGGCTAGAGGCGGTTTTTCATACTTCATTACTTTCACTGATGATTTCTCAAGATTCGGTCATGTATTTTTATTAAAACACAAGTCCGAAGCTTTCGAGAAATTCACTGAATATAAACTCGAAGTAGAAAAACAAAACGGCTTGAGCATCAAAATGCTTCGATCAGATCGAGGTGGAGAGTACCTCAGTATAGAGTTTGCAGACTTCCTAAAAGAGAATGGGATTTTCTCTCAGCTCACTCCTCTTTACACACCACAGCACAACGGTGTGTTAGAACGACGGAATCGGACCCTATTAGATATGGTCTGTTCCATGATGAGTGATGCTGAGTTACCCATCTCATTTTGGGGGCATGCATTGGAGACTGCAGCGTTTCTACTGAACATGGTCCTAACCAAAACCGTGTCTACCACACCATATGAGATATGGCATGGGAAGAGACCGTCTCTTAAATGAATTAAGATTTGGGGTTGTCCGGCTTATGTTAAAAAGCAGAATCCAGACACGTTAGAGACACGGTCAGTCATGTGTAATTTTGTAGGATATCCGAAGAATTCTTATGGATATCTATTCTACCACAAGGAGGAACAAAAGGTGTTTGTTTCTCAGCATGCCACATTTTTAGAAAAAGAGTATTTTACATATGATACAGATGGCAGTGTGGTAGATCTAGAAGAGGTTCTAGAAACACAAACAGCAAATGACGACTTGGTTGAACCGGCTGTTGCAACAGAAACTATGAATCACGGCCACTCCGTAGGTCTATAGGACTTCTCGCCCACCGGAGAGGTACTACGGTTTCCTCATTGATAGTGACAGAGAAGACATCATCATGGAGGATGATGATCCTAACAGTTTTCAGCAAGCTATCATGAGTGGAGACTCAGTGAAGTGGCTGGATTGCATGAGATGTGAAATGGAGTCTATGTACACCAACAAAGTATGGACTTTGGACGTTGTACCCCCTGGGGTAAAACCTGTGGGGTGCAAATGGATCTTTAAAAGAAAGATTGGTGTTGATGGGCAGGTAGAGACCTATAAGGCAAGACTTGTGGCGAAGGGTTTTCGTCAAAGACTAGGTCTGGTCTATGACGAAACATTTTCTCCCGTAGCCATGCTTAAATCCATTCGGATCCTACTTGCTATTGCTGCTCACTACGACTATGAAATCTGGCAGATGGACGTTAAAACAACATTTCTAAATGGAGATTTAGAAGAATGCGTTTATATGGATCAACCAGAGGGCTTCATTGACAGTTGGAGCAGCGGGAAAGCATGTAGATTGCTTAAATCCATTTATGGATTAAAGCAGGCATCACGGAGTTGGAACATCTGTTTCAATGATGTTATCAAAGAGTTTGATTTGATCAAAAATCCAGATGAACCTTGTGTTTATAAGAAGACTGTAGGGAGAGCTGTCACATTCCTCGTATTGTACGTGGATGACATTCTTCTGATAGGAAATGATACTCCTATGCTACAGTCGGTCAAATCTTTCTTATCACTAAGGTTCTCCATGAAGGACCTGGGTGATGCCACATATATTCTAGGCATCAGTGTCTATAGGGATAGATCCAAGAGGTTCTTGGGATTGCCTAAGCCAGGTACATCAACACCATCCTAAAAAGGTTTAGTATGGAAGACTCCAAGCGGGATGCCTTACCAGCTTGCCATGGAGTCACTACCTCCAAGGACTTTTGCCCAAAGACCGATGAAGAGAGAGCTCGCATGAGCATTATACCCTATGCTTCGGCGGTAGGATCTATAATGTATGCGATGTTATGCATACGCCTAGATGTAGCTTATGCCCTTAGCGTAGTAAGCAGGTATCAATCCAACCCATGGGAGAATCACTGGATAGCTCTGAATAACATTATTAAGTACATGCGAAGGACTAAAGAATTGTTCTTTGTGTATGGTAATGGAGATCTCCAGATGGAGGCCTTTACCGATTCGAGCTTCCAGAGCGATAAGGACGACAGCAAATCTATCTCTGGGTTTGTATTTACCCTCAATGGAGGGGCGGTAAGTTGGAAGAGTTCCAAACAGGATACCGTTGCAGACTCTTCGATGAAAGCTGAGTACATTGCTGCAAATTATGCCGCCATGGAAGCCGTCTGGATGAGGAAGTTTGTCTCGGAGTAAGGAGTAGTTCCAACCATTATTGATCCAATACCATTATATTGTGATAATAATGGGGCTATGGCATTAGACAAGGAGCTCAGGTCCCATTAGCGGTCTAGACACATCCTGAGGCGCTTTCATTTGATCCGGAAGATTGTAGATCGCCGCGAGATCAAGATTAGGAGAGTAGACACAAAGAATAACACTGCGGATCCACTCACCAAGGCCCTCCCTCAGCCGCAGCATGAGCGAATTTTTGAGACGTTGGGTATGAGATACGCCAATAACTGGCCTTAGTGCAAGTGGGAGATTGTTGGATATATGTATGCCCTAGAGGCCATTATATGATAGTGGATATATTTATACCTGTATATATATACAGATGACATTCTTGCTCGATATGATAGTATGCTATCTGGTTCTTCTTTATCTGACATGTTAACTTGATCATTCTTTCATTCATTTACACATGTTGATAAAGCCCTGAGGATATTTGCTTGACTACTATGATTATGATGGAGATCATACTAGTGGGACGTTTGTAGTTTATAAGCATATCCTAAAATGTCCCTAGTCGTAGGTGTATTGAGATGGGGCATCGATATTCCAGAGCAGACTAGCGTATATGATACTGGACTCATTTGATGGGTGATGGATGTTCCAATATCCGTTGATGTTTGACATCGAGATTATATGTGGGTGCTCAGTGGAGACTGGGTACACTGGACGGACTCGCCGAGAACTCCTATATGGTATTATATCTATCGTCGAATAGCAGTTCTCAGGTGACACTGGTACAGGTTAGTCTGTAGACCCGAGATCCTCATAGAGTCTTGTGTGTTCTCCCACTGTACTTTGATTACCACCCTACCACGGCTCTACTGAGTCGTGCAAACAGGTGGCTTTTGGGTACAGTCCCGAGACACATGGAGACAGTGAGCGATAGGAGGGGTTTCGTTTCTCCCGGTATTGAGAGTTGATGCTGTGCTGTGCTTGATTGGTGATTGATAGGATTTTGCGTGTTCAAGTTTATTACCACAATCAAGACGGTTTCGCTTGTAGCTAGCCGGTTGAGTACGTGACGTCCACAGGGAGATGGGAATCTTTTTCTATGTGCTTTAACGAGTTATGTCCAAATGTTCAGATTTGTTTTAGATTAACTATGTGCTAAATTGTTATATAAAGAGAGCTTGTAAGGGTTAGGATTAGGTTAGTTTGAGTTAGGAGTCGCTCACTTCTTTCGTTGCCACTCTTAATATCGGTGTTACGGTAATCGGCAACAACGGGGATTAGCATGACTAGGAAGGAACTTGCGAGTATAAGCTAGGCTTTCCAATGCTTAAGTTCTTCCTTTTGGTGCTTATCCGTCCGTTCTTGGCTCTTAGCCTTAACCTCCGGTTAATTCAACCACAACCGGTCTCACTAAGGAATCACCGCTATCATGTAGGATAGGGTGCCGTTGGGAGCGGATTGTTGTTCAATTAACGGGAGTCCGAATTAAGATGTTGGATAAGGAAAGAGTGAGAGAGATTTCCTTTTCTCAAACTTTTCTTATCCTACCCTAACAAGTAAGAAAACTACTCACCCATTACAAGAAAATGAAAATACAACAAAGGAGGAAGATAGAAATAAAGAGGTTAGAAGATTACAGCTAGCTATTTGAGACCTCAACTTGGCGAGGATCAAGCTTAAGCATCATTGTTGTTAAGGATAAAGAAAAAGAGAACAAGAAAGAAATGAACAACAAATAACAACAACTAGATTAGCAAATGAAAAATACAAGCAATTATCATTAACAACATAACAAGACAAGCATGGTAACAAAAAGAACTCTTTTATTCATCCTTCACTCATGAAAAGCTCATTACAAAGTTTTAATGGAGAAAAGATGAAAAGAGGAAGAAGAACTACAAAATATATCCTAGAATTTTACATAAGAATAAGCACCCTTGGCTTGGCAATGTTCTGGGCTATTTATAGGCAGGGAACTGGAAACCTAGGGCAACAATCTGCCTCCATATAAAATGACCAAAATACCCTCAAAAGATTAGGTGCTGCGGAGTCTATCAGGCCGTGGATCCGCTGCCTAAGCGCGCTTATGCCGCGAATCCACTGCCATGTAGGAGAATTTGGTTATACAATTTGGTGGGTTTTCCTGGTTTTCGGTACTCTTCAGTGTGGTATATATTGTTTCTCAGAATCTCTTCACAATATTTCCAGAATTTTAGCAGATCAAAAGGTGATGTGATGTGGATCTTTTGCCATGATTTTTCTTGAGCTCCGCGTAGACATGTTGGATCTTGTGTTGACACTATGCTTTGTGCATGGAAATGACATCGATTTGTCATTTTGTCCCTTAAACTGGTGTGCGGCAACATACGGATAGAAAGCGGAGACCCGTGTTTTATCTGTGGTTGGCAGTAATCCGGAATTTGTCGTGCTTTTCCATGAATTTCACTGTTCTGAGCTGAGAACCTATATCCTGCAATTAACTAGCAAACACGGCTCAAGAGTACCTACCGATAAGCATTGTGATAAAAATTGGGCGGTATAAAAATGCAAAAATCTGATATGAACAAATACCCCAAACTTATCATTTGCTCGTCCCGAGCAAAGCCAATTTATTCACAAAAATTCCTAACCTCACTTTCGCAGGGAACGCGATAGCACTGAGCATATTTAACAAGCCGTTAAACCTCTAGGTGTCCCTAGTATGAGGAGTGTTGTCTCCTGAGGGTTTTCAGCGGATACAACCCACAAAATCCCGTCAGGCTAGTTTTGCAAAATAACTATGATCCAAACCCAAGGGTTTTGTTTCAGAAAATAACAATTCTATTATCCTAAGTCTAGACTATCGAACCTTTATTTTTCACACCTCGCTTCTTATTTAACTTAAGATTTTATATGTCTTTACGTGCAGTGCAAATAGTGTCGTTATGTCCTAGAAGGATCGATTAAAGTCATCATGTCACACAATAAAGCCCAGATATAAATTTTAAAAGGATCACATTAGTTTTATAAAGAGTTAAGTATTTTTCAAGTTTCGTTTTCCAGTAAGGTTTCAATTTCAGAATTTCTATCTTCCTTAACAAGAAAGTAGGTCTTATTTTTCACTCCACCTTTTTCTTGTTTTCATTTCATACACACCTCTGTGAACGTGCAATAGTCTTTATCATAGAATAAAACCTTCATATCTATGCTAGAAATATATTTTTATAAAAACCTGTCTTTTTTCAAGATTATTCTCACACAAAGAACCGTTAGGAATTTTAACTTGGAGAGAATACTTGCTTGGCTATGTTTTAATCTGGACTTTCTAGGCTTCTTAACGAGTTTTGGGCCAATGCTCCCAAACTAGTTGGCTTTAGGGCATTAGGTGTAGAGACACCCCAGCGGACTTAATTACTCAAGTTACCTAGGTCCCAAAACCAAAGACAATTTAGCGTGAAAATCATGATGATTTGATGCGAACGGAGATATAACCGATAGTTCAATTATTTTTTTGGATAAAAGTTGTGTTTAGTGGGTTCGGTGTGTAATCATTCCAATCAAGTTCTAGATGGGTTATTTTTCAGAATTAGTTCCAATTAAGGCATCAATAACATCCCTTCATATTCGCTCCACTTCATAAACTATTCTTGATATTACTTATTTCAGGACAAACCTATTTGATCCTCAGAAAATAATTTATCCATTTAAAAGTTTTTAGATATAATAGACTTGTCATCTAATTTTCAAAAACTCACGACACGTGTAGTGTGATGTAAAGACGTATATCAGCTATAGTTAACTTCAAAGGAGAGTTATCTTTCAAGTTTTCAAAATCTAAAAATAAGATTTAGTTATTCTTATCTTATCAAACAAAACCATCGAAATGTTGAATCTGATTTCTCCTACTAGCTAACTTGACGAAAAGTATTTATGTTTTTAGAAAATTTTCTGATTTTTATGGATTTTAGTATGCAGATGCAAAATATATATATATGAATGCGAAGGTTAGAAATGCGTACCGAGCGTACCCCCAAACTTAAACTGGACAGTGTCCTCACTGTCATTACATGATGAGATCATTGAAGGGTCAAAATTGTCGGTTAGATATATAAAAAAAAATTGTTTTTGTTTTTAAAGAAAAGAAAAAAATAGTAAGACTGGAAAAGAATATTCACAAATATATACAAAATGATATGTACATACCCCCAAACTTATTTGGAATAGTGTCCACTGTTTTGGCTGGAAAACCGAAGTTTGGTGGTAGGAAGAGGAAGATTATGCAGGGTAAACCGGCTCCTGTAAGACCAGGAGCTCCTCTGTTGGTTCGGCGCTAAGATACGGTTTTAGTCTGTGTCCGTTTACTTTGAAAAATGAACCATCCTTTGGATTCTCCAAATCCACAGCGCCATGCGAATAGACATTCCGCACAAAATATGGCCCTTTCCAGCGAGATCTGAGTTTACCTGGATGGAAATATAGCCAGGTGTCGTAAAGCAATACCTGTTGACCAGGTGCGAATGTTTTGCGCAAAAGGTGTTTATCGTGAAACACCTTCGTTCGGTTTTTAGCGACAACCGCGTTTTCGTAAGCCTCATCCCGAAGCTCGCTTAATTCGTTCAACTGCAGCTTCCGATGGCAGCCCGCATCTTCGAGAGACGGATTCAGCTCTTTTATCGCCCAAAAGGCGCGATGCTCTATTTCCACAGGAAGATGGCAAGCCTTTCCGTAAACAAGCCGATAGGGAGACATGCCAAGATCGATCTTATAAGCTGTTCGAAATGCCCAAAGGGCATCAGTGAGTTTTAACCACCAATCTTTACGGTTCTTGGAAACCGTCTTCTCCAGTATCTGCTTGACTTGCCGATTGGAAACTTCGGCTTGCCCACAGGTTTGGGGGTGGTAGGGCGTAGATAGCTTATGATTAATGGAATATTTCCGCATCAAGGCTTCGAAAGTCTTATTGCAGAAATGAGTTCCATTGTCGCTAATGATCGCTCGGGGGTGCCCAAACCGGGAGAAAATGTTTTCCTTAAGAAATCTAACGACAACCTTATTGTCGTTAGTCTGGCTGGGCACAGCCTCGACCCACTTAGATACGTAATCAACAGCGAGAAGGATGTACAGGTTCCCAAAAGAGCTGGGAAACGGCCCCATGAAATCGATCCCCCAAACATTGAAAATCTCCAAAACCAAGATTGGTTGGAGAGGCATCTCATTTCTCCTGGATATCCGGCCCAAGTGTGGGCACCGGGAGCAAGTCTTGCAATAGTCATGAGCGTCTTTGAAGAGTTGTGGCCAGTAGAAACCACACTGCAAGATCTTCTCAGCTGTCTTTCTGGGGCCAAAATGCCTGCCACATGCTTGATCGTGGCAAAACGACAGTACACTCTTGAATTCATTGTCAGGGACACACCGACGAATAATCTGGTCGGGACAGTACTTGAACAGATAGGGTTCGTCCCAGTAAAAGTTTTTTACTTGGGATAAGAATCGAAGTCTGTCCTGACTTGACCATTCAGTCGGTAGTAATACTGTGGCCAAATAGTTCACAATATCTGCGAACCAGGGTTCGCAAGATACCGTCAAGAGCTGTTCATCCGGAAAAACGTCGTTGATCGGAATTTGAAGCGACGACGAAGAAGGAAGTCGTGAGAGATGGTCGGCGACTACGTTCTCACATCCTCTTTTGTCCTTGATGACAAGGTCAAACTCTTGAAGCAAGAGGATCCAACGTATTAGCCGAGATTTTGCATCTTTCTTCGCAAAAAGATGGCGCAGAGCAGAATGGTCTGTGTAGATGATTGTTATATTTTCTTGATTGGATGTAAAAGTATCGAATCAAATAGTCCCCGGCAACGGCACCATTTGATTGAAACGAATTCTTGATGTGTAGTATAAAATGGTAAAGAAATCACAATCAAAAATTATTTGACCGCAATCAACTACGGTGTCGGATGTAGTTAGTATGTGAGTGCGGATCGTCCACAGGGAAAGTGTAATCGTTCGTCTTTTGAATTAGATGAGTAGAAACTTTAAAGAAAACAAAACAAAACAATTCATGATTTAAATTTTGTATTTCAAGAAAAAGAAAATATCTAGATCTAAGAAAGCATTAAAAAGATAGAATCAAGAATTGATAGTTTGTTGATTTTTTCAAACCAAATCTCAAGAATCGAAATGAGGCTCGTAGGAATCGATCGGATCTATAGATGTGATGTAATCTTACAATTACGTATTCTTATCCTTCGATGAATTGATACTAGATCGATGATAATCGATGAGAATTAGAGACTTCTTGTGAAACTAGGGTTTCATCTTATCTCTTGTTCTTTCATTGATACCATTCATATTCTAGCCTCTAGTAAATTCAAGAAACGATCGTAGATCCCTAATTTCGAGCGATCACAATCAAGAAAGCCTCGCTACGAAACTAGGTCATCAATTCTTGAACTTGCTAGGGTTTACAAAACTCGTAGGACTTAAAATCGTATTAAGATTTGTTACATCATCATTCTACAATCGTCTCGACTCCTTTACGAGCGGAGTTTTACTCAAACATCACAACAAGAACAACAATTACAAATTGAGATCTAATCATGATGTAAGAATTAAAAGAAAGCAAGATTAAAGAATTTCACCTTTTATTTATATCAACAATTTCATTACATTCGCTCAAGAACTACAAGAGGAAGAATTCGATCGTCGAATTGGCTTTGCTCGTCTCCGTGGATCGCGGATCGGCTTGGATCACTTGCCCGATTGAAGATCGGCTCGGCTCCTAAAAGGTTGAAGGCTTCTTGCTTGATTTGGTACTCAAGATCTTGGATTTGGAGTGGAATTAGGGTTAGGGTTTCGCACAAGCTTTGTCACGAAACTTGTGGAAGAAGATGATGTAGAAGGGATTATTTAACTAATGAAGATTAAAGATTGATTCGCCTTTAACCCTAGGTCTAGGTTCCTATTTATAGATAACTAACCCTAGAGCTAGGATTTCAAATTCTAAGTTTCCCTCCAAAAGTTTGTTGAGGGAATTCAAATTTCCCTCCAAAAGTTAGTTAGGAGAGAAGCTTCTAGATGTGATTAGTTAGGAGGAGCTTCTAGAAGAGGATTAGTTTAGGAGCTTAATTAGGATTAGCCTTCTTAATCTTCTTTGCTGATCTGGCAGTATCTTCGAGGGTATTCTGGAACTTGATGTATCACAATGAGGTGTGGGTCCCGCTGTGAGAATTTTTCCCTGAAAATAAGATGATGACGTGGCATAGGAGGCGCGGAACCGCGGCGCAAGCCATCTCCTGCCGCGGTTCCGCGGCTGACTTGGAGCCTTGGAGCTTGTGGCTTCTGGGTTGAACTTGGGCTGTTGTATTGGGCTTTATGTGATATATAGAATTTAATATCTCCTTTTGTATTGCTACCAGATCTGAAGTGATTGAATTGGCGTAATGTTGATCAGCTCTTTTGCTTTTCTTCCGTATTTCCTGCACAGACTCAAGACAAGTGTTGCGCAAATACAGAAATGATGCGATGCCATGAAATGCGGTTAATTTCCTTTAAAGTGTCGGTTTAAAAGTCTAACACATGCAATCTCATATTTTGTGACAGATTTGCTAATATGTAGAATATGAATGCCGAACACTTCTAAATGTATGCAAATGTTAAGGAAATTGCCGGCTAAAATATACAATATTTTCGACTGATCAAATACCCCCAAACTTAATTTCGATCGTCTCGAGCGAATGTTTTATTAAAAAGAGAAGGAGAAAATAAAGAAAGAGAAAAACTAACTAGCACACTTTCGTAGGCAACACGATTGCACTGAGCACGTGCAATAAGCCTTTAAACCTCTAGGTGTCCCTAGTAGGAGGAGTGTTGTCTCCTGAGGGTTTTCAGCGGATTGCACCCACAAAATCCAATAATAAAAGAAAGATCATGAATATTACATTTAAAGAAGAGAATCGTAAAAGAAAAGCTTTGAAAATTAGGGTTTCCAACTAAGCTAGCTTTTCGGTTGTCATGAGCCCTATCTTAATGGTCATGAAAAGATGTCAGAAATCACGTCCTCCCTCAATAAAACATCATCTTATTCTTCATTCCTATCTTTCTTCCAAACATCGATCATATAACCCTGCGTGTGTGTAAAGACATCCCTACACCCGGAGAATTCAATTCAAGCTATCATACTCTTGCCCATCAACCTCAGTATATATTTTTTTCTCGATGAGCTCACACACTTTCATGCGACCGTTAATACTTCTTGAGGTACTAACCGACCGATTACTCATGTGATTGCTTATTTGGTGTATTTTCCTAGTCTTGCACCACCTCAGGTATAGCAGTGACTCCCAGACCAGTTGGCCTTAGGGCACTAGATGAAAAGGCACCCTTGCTATATATTTTTTTATTTCCCTTGGTGATAACAAAACCAGTGTCCATTTTTTTCACCATATATATTTTTTTTTTCATACTTTTGGCTTTAAGACAAGAGCATTTCAAGGTATCTTTTACTATCCCAGGCTTCAAGATGTGTGTAAGTGCGAATAGCAGGGTATCAACGTTCAAAATGTTTGGCTTCCAGAATAGAAACTATTTTTCAGACTTATTTTTATCCTCAGATTAGTGACGTCCTTCATCTTACTAACCCTTGGGACAACGGCTCATAACTACTTATTACTAGTTCGTATAAGAAAACTTCTAATTTTCTTGGTTTTCTTAAATTTTTCAATCTCATAGATGTAATTTTTCACTATCTAAACTTTCATTATCTTATTTATGTACAAAAAATATTTTTATAATTTTGAAATTTTTTAAATTTTTATAGGTTTTCAAAAAAAAAAATGTTTTGTGCTTATGCAAATGATATGCAAATGATGCGAAAATAAGCACAAACCTCCCCCAAACTTGTTTTCAACAGTGTCCTCACTGTTGCCTTCTGCTTTATCTACAAAAACCTGTAAGCTTGGGAGGAATTTATTAGTGAGGGCAAAATATTTAAGTGAAGAACCTCCCCGAAACTTATTTTTGGCTCAAAATTTTGTAAAAATTTTATTTTCAAGAGCCCGATTGAAATGCCCCCCCAAACTTATGCAATGTTAATCTTTGAAAATCACATGAGGGGGGTCAAAAATCATTGGTCGATGCCAAGCTTTGCAAAGACCGAAGGTTAACACCAACCATTCAAAATTTTTATCAATGCAGTGCTCTGGTTGGTGGAAGAAGAAGTGGGGAAAGGTTAAGTGGTGGAAAAGAATGTGTGTGCGTCTCATTTTGGAGAGACGATGCAGTGAATATGATGGATTACTCGCATTCTTTTTACAATTCAGAAGAAGGGGTGGAGGCTCAATTTCATTGATTGGAAGATGATTCATCTCAACACCCGTGTCATTTAAAAATGCAAGTTCATCAGCGAAGATTTCCTCAAAAGTTCCATCAATACCCCGATGAATAATATCATCACAAAGTGCGGGGTGATCTTCAGACTCTAAAAGCGGTTCATAATCAGTGTTAATTGTTGACCCGGACATCACGGTGGAAGAGTCCGTATGTGTATGATACATAATTGGGTCAAACAACAACGTATGAAAAGAGTCAAGATCGATATCAGGAGGATCATCAAATTCGCTGCTGTCGATATCCATTAAGTCGACAGAACAGACCTGAGCAGTAGGTTCGGAGGGTACACTTCCCAACTTGTAAATGTTCAGCTCTATTGACCTATTCCCGAAAGATAGGGTCATAGAACCGTTACGACAGTTGATTATTGCATTGGAAGTGGCCAAAAAGGGGCGACCTAAAATCACCGGAATTTGATTCCGTGGGTTCGCTACTGGCTGTGTATCAATTACAATAAAATCTACAAGGAATATAAATTCTCCGATTTTTATTAACACATCCTCCAGTTCACCCCTAGGTTTGGTGATAGATCGGTCAGCCATCTGGAGAGTGCAATTGGTTGGCTTCAACTCTCCGATCCCTAGTTGCTCATAAACAGAATATGGAAGCAAGTTAACACTAGCGCCAAGGTCTAGTAGAGCACGGTTAATGTGTTTTTCCCCAATAGAAACGGAAATAGTAGGATATCCAGGATCCTTACGTTTCCTCGGTAATTGCTGGGGGAAAGCCGTGTCTATTGTCTTTTCCATAAAAATCTTCTTGGGCACTGGATTCTTCCTCTTCCTAGTGCACAAGTTCTTAAGTGTTTTCGCATAGGACGGAACTTGTTGGATGGCATCTAGGAGAGGGATGTTGGTGTTTACTTGCTTAAAAATGTTCATAATCTTCTCCATATGTGGACTCGGAGTGTTAGCCCTTAACCGATTAGGATAAGGTGCTTTAGCAATAAGCGCTAGGTCCATCATAGGAGAAGGAAGTGTGTGTGGAACCGATCCCAGAGTAGAAGTGGGGATCGTCCGTGGAGGGGTAAAAGAGGTGGGCTGTAGTGGCGAGCCTTTTGGGAAATGGAGAATAGGCTCGGAAGAAGAAGGTGGGGTAGAAGAACTGGGGTAAGAAGTGTGTGTGTGAGGAAAGGTCTCAGCCGGGGTGTTATTGATTGATTTATCAGTATCATCAAACTCTTCCCCAACATGAGTGTCGAGCACTCTTCCAGATCTCAACGTGATTGCATCCACATCGTGTAAATAGTTAGGATTAGGTAAAGGTTGAGCTGGAAGTTTCCTTTTCTCTCTTGCACTCATTTCAGCTTTTAAACGTGCAATTTCTTCTTCCATCGATTTAATACTCTCGCTTTGGGACGCAGAGTTTTTCTTTATATAATCGACAGAAGACTTTATTTCAGCCGAAACTTGCATGATATTTGTTAAGACCAAATTCATGCATTGTGCAAATGAATAGGATTCATCAGTCCCGGTCAACTGCAAAGGACTAGATGGTGTAAAAGTGTTGACCGGATTTTGAAAATTTTGTGTTTGAAAGGGGTGCTGACTCAATTGTGGTGGCTGCTGTTGTGGTGGAGGGGCCCTTTGGAATTGATTCGGGTTTGGAACCGTGTTTTGAAATTGTGATTGGTTCCAAGCAAAGTTAGGGTTATTCCTCCAACCCTGATCTTATGTGGAGGAAGATGGATCGTTTCTAGGTCTTTGAAATGCGGCATTTGTATGCTCAGGACCTTGAAATGGACATTCTTCCGTCAAGTGAGACGGATCAGAACAGCATCCACATACAGTTTTGGAGAGTGATATTTGACTTAGGGCGGCTAAAAATTTGTTTTCCATAGTCTCGAGTTTCTTTTGCATAGCTGAAATGTCAGCTCTAACTCCTATGGAAATATCATTGCCATCCCTAGACGATTGACTCACACCCTCCCACTGTAAAGATTTTTCAGCGAAATCTTCTAAAAATTTCCAGGCTTCCCCATCATCTTTGGTCATAAAGTTGCCTTGACACATTGATTCAAGGGTCTGTCTTGTGTAAGGAGTAATGCCCTCATAAATGATTCGGCAAAGATCCCATCTCGGGATGCCGTGATGTGGACATTGGACTAACAGATCCTTGAAGCGGTCAAGACATTTTGAAAATGTTTCATTTGGAAGCTGGGTGAATTGATAGATTTCGCTACGGACTCGAGCTGTCTTTTGATGTGGGTAGAATTTCTTAAGGAATGCTTTGACGAATTCGTCCCAATTTGAAATGGAATGTGCGGTAGTGTTATATAGCCACTTCTCGGCTAAATCGCACAAGGTAAATGGGAGAAGACGAAGACGTAAAGCATCCACAGACAACTGTGAGGTACCCATCATTGCGCATACATTTTCAAATTTCGTGATAAACACGTATGCGTCTTCAGACTCGAGACCGTGAAATTTTGGTAGAAGGTTGATGTATTGGGGTTTTATTTGAAAATTTTCCCCGTTGGCTGGTGGTGTGGAAAGACAGGTGGAAAGTGGGCCTCGTGTAGGATAGCATCTCTCTTGGAGAGAGATGCGAGGTGGATTCTGCGCACCAACGGACGGCGGCAGAGTAGTGGAAAAGAAGTTCGATGGAGGTGGATCCATCGATGTGGGTGTGGTGGTGGGTAAAAGAAAGGTAAATGTAGAAATACCGACTTTAGGGTCGATGAGGGAAACGCGGACTTAACAGGCACTAGAAACCCGTTGTCCAGCCTATCTTGCACTAAAAAGGGTTAGTACAAGTGGCAGCGTGAATTTATAATTAGGGGAAATGATGTATGCGGTGTTTGCTTTAAAAAGATACGGATTTTTTTGAAAAAATATGATGCAACAAAACAAATGCAACACACAAACCCTAGAATCTAGTGGTCACCTAGGTCAAACTCTAGACCGCTCCTAACTGCCAAAAGACAAGTCGCAGGATAAATCCTCCACTGCCTCTTTGTCCCCCTGTGGCCGGATAAGTGCCAGGTAAGTGGGAAGGAACCACCACTACAGTGGGCCTAATTAATAACCACTAGCCTTAGACACACTCGCCTTAGGCACCACAAGAAAACTCGGATAAGCAATGAATTACCCACGGCCTTCTCTTGTCCTAATTGAGCGCGACGGTCCTTAGAGTCATCTCTAGATTTCTTTTAATTAATGAGGGTAAATGCGGATGCAAGTTTGTGATTTTCGGGGCCTAGGAAGGGTAATGAAATCCCCACCTAATTTGGATTTGGTCGTGCCCCTTAAATTTCCGTATTAATATGCAACAACCACAAGAATCAAAACACGCACAAATTTTTATTTAGCTTTGCGGCGCTGCGATTTATTTGCAAAGAAACCTGCAGCAAATTGTCAATTGGAGCAGACAGAGGAGGAGATAAGAAAGACAGAGACTCACAGAGCAAAATTTGCACAGAGAGGAGTTAGGTTAGCCGCGGATCCGCCGCGTTTGAGCGGTATATGCCGCGGATGAGCGGTCCTTTTAGGGGATCACTGCACAATCTTTTCTGCACAAGCTCCTGTCCAGCTTGTGAGTCCACTGGAATTTTCAGAAAAAATTTTCTCCAGCTCCAATGATTCCAGATTTTCTCGCAATCAAATCACAACACACGTATTAGTGTTTGCACGAATTTTTGATCTAAAATTTATAATGGAATAAATTGCTCAACTCAAATTTCAAAATACGAACTATTAGCGCACTATCCCCGGCAACGGCGCCATTTGATTGTTATATTTTCTTGATTGGATGTAAAAGTATCGAATCAAATAGTCCCCGGCAACGGCGCCATTTGATTGAAACGAATTCTTGATGTGTAGTATAAAATGGTAAAGAAATCACAATCAAAAATTATTTGACCGCAATCAACTACGGTGTCGGATGTAGTTAGTATGTGAGTGCGGATCGTCCACAGGGAAAGTGTAATCGTTCGTCTTTTGAATTAGATGAGTAGAAACTTTAAAGAAAACAAAACAAAACAATTCATGATTTAAATTTTGTATTTCAAGAAAAAGAAAATATCTAGATCTAAGAAAGCATTAAAAAGATAGAATCAAGAATTGATAGTTTGTTGATTTTTTCAAACCAAATCTCAAGAATCGAAATGAGGCTCGTAGGAATCGATCGGATCTATAGATGTGATGTAATCTTACAATTACGTATTCTTATCCTTCGATGAATTGATACTAGATCGATGATAATCGATGAGAATTAGAGACTTCTTGTGAAACTAGGGTTTCATCTTATCTCTTGTTCTTTCATTGATACCATTCATATTCTAGCCTCTAGTAAATTCAAGAAACGATCGTAGATCCCTAATTTCGAGCGATCACAATCAAGAAAGTATCGCTACGAAACTAGGTCATCAATTCTTGAACTTGCTAGGGTTTACAAAACTCGTAGGACTTAAAATCGTATTAAGATTTGTTACATCATCATTCTACAATCGTCTCGACTCCTTTACGAGCGGAGTTTTACTCAAACATCACAACAAGAACAACAATTACAAATTGAGATCTAATCATGATGCAAGAATTAAAAGAAAGCAAGATTAAAGAATTTCACCTTTTATTTATATCAACAATTTCATTACATTCGCTCAAGAACTACAAGAGGAAGAATTCGATCGTCGACTTGGCTTTGCTCGTCTCCGTGGATCGCGGATCGGCTTGGATCACTTGCCCGATTGAAGATCGGCTCGGCTCCTAAAAGGTTGAAGGCTTCTTGCTTGATTTGGTACTCAAGATCTTGGATTTGGAGTGGAATTAGGGTTAGGGTTTCGCACAAGCTTTGTCACGAAACTTGTGGAAGAAGATGATGTAGAAGGGATTATTTAACTAATGAAGATTAAAGATTGATTCGCCTTTAACCCTAGGTCTAGGTTCCTATTTATAGATAACTAACCCTAGAGCTAGGATTTCAAATTCTAAGTTTTCCTCCAAAAGTTTGTTGAGGGAATTCAAATTTCCCTCCAAAAGTTAGTTAGGAGAGAAGCTTCTAGATGTGATTAGTTAGGAGGAGCTTCTAGAAGAGGATTAGTTTAGGAGCTTAATTAGGATTAGCCTTCTTAATCTTCTTTGCTGATCTGGCAGTATCTTCGAGGGTATTCTGGAACTTGATGTATCACAATGAGGTGTGGGTCCCGCTGTGAGAATTTTGCCCTGAAAATAAGATGATGACGTGGCATAGGAGGCGCGGAACCGCGGCGCAAGCCATCTCCTGCCGCGGTTCCGCGGCTGACTTGGAGCCTTGGAGCTTGTGGCTTCTGGGTTGAACTTGGGCTGTTGTATTGGGCTTTATGTGATATATAGAATTTAATATCTCCTTTTGTATTGCTACCAGATCTGAAGTGATTGAATTGGCGTAATGTTGATCAGCTCTTTTGCTTTTCTTCTGTATTTCCTGCACAGACTCAAGACAAGTGTTGCGCAAATACAGAAATGATGCGATGCCATGAAATGCGGTTAATTTCCTTTAAAGTGTCGGTTTAAAAGTCTAACACATGCAATCTCATATTTTGTGACAGATTTGCTAATATGTAGAATATGAATGCCGAACACTTCTAAATGTATGCAAATGTTAAGGAAATTGCCGGCTAAAATATACAATATTTTCGACTGATCAGTAGACAATGACTGGAGAGCCGATGAGGTAGGGCCTGAACTTTTCTAAAGAAAATACAACAGCCAAGAATTCCTTCTCAGTTGTTGTATAATTCAATTGGGCGTCGTTCAGGGTTCGGCTAGCATAATAGATTACGTGTGGCATCTTGTTGATGTGTTGTCCAAGGACAGCACCGATGGCAAAGTCGGATGCATCGCACATAATCTCAAATGGGTGCGTCCAGTCTGGAGAAGAAAGAACGGGAGCATAAGTGAGTGAGCTTTTTAATGACTCGAACGCTGTCACACAGCTCGAGTTGAATTCGAATGGCGTGTCCTTGGCCAGCAAAAGAGTCAAGGGCCTAGCAATCTTGCTAAAGTCCTTGATGAACCGTCTATAGAAACTGACATGGCCAAGGAAGGCTCGGATGTCTCTGACGCATCTGGGAGGAGGGAGATTGGAAATGACCTCAATCACGCTTTGTCAACCTCTATGCCATTTTGCGAAATGATATGTCCTAAGACAATACCTTCGCGTACCAAGAAGTGGCACTTCTCCTAATTCAAAGTGAGGTTCTTGTCCTTACATCGGGTAAGGACAGCGTCGAGATGTAGAAAACACTCATTAAAGGAATCGCCGAAGATGGAGAAATCGTCCATGAAGATCTCCAAGAATTTTTCCACCATGTCTGAGAAGATTTCCATCATACACCGCTGGAAGGTAGCTGGCGCATTGCATAACCCAAAGGACATGCGACGATTTGCAAACGTGCCGAAAGGACAAGTGAATGTGGTCTTTTTCTGGTCTTTTTCAGCGATGGGAATCTGATTATAGCCGGAGTAGCCATCAAGAAAGCAGTAGTACTCATGTCCGGCAAATCGTTCAAGCATTTGGTCAATGAAAGGTAGCGGAAAGTGGTCCTTCCGCGTTGCGGCGTTGAGTTTTCTGTAGTCGATGCATACTCGCCACCCAGTCTGGGTGCGAGTAGGGATTAACTCGTTCGCCTCGTTGGTTATGACCGTTAAGCCTGATTTCTTGGGGACAACGTGAATGGGGCTAACCCACTGGCTATCAGAGATAGGGTAAATGATACCACTATCCAGACACTTTACGATCTCCTTTTTTACAGCCTCCTTCATGACTGGGTTGAGTCGCCTTTTTGGATCCCTGGCTGGTTTGGCATCATCCATCAGATGAATGTGGTGTTCAACGATCAGGGGACTAATCCCCTTGATGTCCGCCATTGACCAGCCAAAAGCTTGCCTATTGCTGTGCAAGACCGCAAGAAGGGCTTTCTCTTGCTCTGGAGCTAGAGAAGCCGAGATGATAACAGGGAGGGTCTCGTTCTCACCCAAGTAAGTGTACTTAAGGTGAGACGGCAAAGGCTTGAGTTCGAACGTTGGAGGTGAAACGATGGAAGGCAAGATTGGTGAAAAGGTCTCGAACTCAAAAGATTCCGGCAAAGGTTCAAAATGAGTGTAAGCGACCGAGTTGGATGGTTTGGGTAACTCATCCGGAAATTCGAAGGATTCCAACTCGGGTGGTGACTGGCTAAGATCAGTCGAGAAAGTGAAACACTCGTAGTCATTGTCGGGTGCCGAAGCAGCAGCAGGTTCGAAGAGAAACACACTAGTGGCGTTAAGGTTGTCATGATCGAACAAAAACTTCTCAAATTCACACTCCTCTGGGATGATCTCCTGGATTGAGCAAACGTCTAGTATATGAGCATTAGGTTTGGAAGGCTGATTCCCCAACCTAAAAATGTTGAGTTCAATTGTCATATTTCCAAAAGATAGGTTCATCGAACCATTTCGACAATTGATCACATCATTTGAGCTTGCAAGGAATGGGCGACCGAGTATCATCGGAATTTGATTCCGGGGGTTAGCTACAGGCTGTGTGTCTAAAATAATGAAGTCAACGGGGAATATGAAGTCCCCAACCTTGATTAACACATTCTCTAGCTCACCCCTAGGATCGGTGATCGATCGGTCGGCCATTTGGAGAGTGCAGTGTGTGGGTTTCAGCTCTCCTACACCTAGTTGCTCATATACTGAGTACGGAAGCAGGTTAACACTGGCACTAAGATCTAATAGTGCGCGGTTGATGTTCTTATCCCCAATGGTAATAGAAATCGTAGGACAGCCAGGGTCCTTCCGTTTTTGAGGTAAAGATTGGGTAAGAGCATCACTCACAGCATTAGCCAAGAAAACTTTCTTGGGTACCTGAGATTTCCTTTTTTCGTGCACAAGTCCTTTAAGATTTTCGCGTAGGAAGGGACTTGTTGGACAGCATCTAAAAGGGGAATGTTGATGTTAACATGCTTAAACAACTCCAGAATCTTCTCCATTTGGGGATTTTGTTTATTGGACCTCAACCGGTTTGGAAATGGAACGTTTTTAAAATTGGTTGAGTCCAATGCTTGTGGAGGAGATTGTGGAGTTGGAACGGATCCCAGAGCTGGTGTTTTCGTGGAGTGAGAAATGGGTCCGTTTAGAGCAGAAGAAGAGGAAGAGTCTTTTGAAGAACGGAGAATAGGCTACGAAGAAGAAGAAGAAGCGGCCGGGGTGTCATCGTCGATCTGTGTGCCAATATTGTTTTGCAGCATGCTTCCCGATCTCAATGTAGTCATGGCACTCACATTATGGTTCTGTTGTTCAAGAGCAACATGTACATTATGTGGGTGACCGGGATTTGGGAGTGGCTGAGACGGAAGCTTCCCCTTCTCTCGATCGCTTAAGGCCGCATTCAGTTGTGCTATCTGGGCTTCAATGGTTTTGATGCTTTGCCCGTGAGCGGCAGTGTGTTGCACCAAGGACTAAATGGAAGATTGGATGTTGGCGGTGGACTGAGTTGATTGCTTTACAAATGCATCCAGACTTCGTTCGAGCGAGGAAACCTTATCTTTATTTGACGGAACAAAGTTGTTTTGGGGAAAAGAATTGTTGGGTGCAAAGTTTTTCGTCGGATTTTGAAAAGGTTGGGGTTGGAAGGGCTGCTGAAATTGATGTTGAGTTTTTGTTGCGCTTGTTGTTGCGGAGGAGGGGGTCTCTGGAAATTGTTGCCTTGGAATTGATGCTGTTTCAGATTCCAGGCGAAATTGGGGTAGTTCCTCCAACCGGGATTGTAGGTGGAAGAGTATGGATCATTTCTCGGTCTTTGCTAAAATGCAGCATTAATCTGATCCTGTCCTTGAGATGGTGGATTGTAAGGACTCTCTTCGGTCAAGTGAGAAGGTTCGGAACAACAAGCACAAATGGTACAAAGAGGAAGAACAGGGGCAGGAGCAGGGGATGAAAATTTTCTCTCTATCGCTTCAAGTTTTCTCGTTATTGCAGCCATTTCAGCTTTCATTGCAATTGAGACATCGAGTTGGTGAATTCCTACCCTAGACTGACCAGTAGAAGTGGAGGAAGAAGAAGAAGTTGGTCTGGTGCTCTCCCATTGAAGCATTTGTTTCGCAAGGTCGTCGAAGAATTGCCACGCTTCCTCGTCAGATTTCGATAGGAAGTGGCCCAGACAAATGGTTTCCAACAACTGCTTGGTTGCTGGGTTCAGGCCCTCGTATAAGGCTTGGCAAAGTTGCCATTTCTCAATACCGTGGTGAGGGCACTGAACAAGAAGGTCTTTATACCGGTCAAAGCACTTCTAAAAGGGTTCAGTAGGAAGCTGGGATAATTGGTTGATTTCGTTACGGATCCTCATGGTTTTATGATTCGGATAGAATTTCTTGAGAAACGCTTTCACAAACTCGTCCCAACTGGTTATGGAGTGGGAAGCGGTGCTAAACAGCCATTTTTCAGGAAGATCGCACAAAGTGAACGGAATGACCCGTAACCGTATAGCATCGTCAGATAGCTGGGTAGTTTTCATCATGGCACAAACATTTTGGAACTTGTTGATGAAGATATAGGCATCTTCAGATTCAAGCCCATGAAATTTCGGAAGCATGTTAATGAAGTGGGGCTTAATTCTAAAATTATCCCCATTGGCTGGTGGAAGGGAAAGACAGGTGGGAAGTGCAGACCGGGTAGGATAGAAACGATCCTGGAGCGCGATTCGCTGTGGCGCTACAACAGGCGGTGGTGGTAGGTTATTCGCATCCATAGGAGGTGGAATCAATCCCAGGGGAGTCAAAGGGATGTTTGGATTAAATCCTGACATCGCAGAAGAAAAGGTTGGTGATGGAGAAGGTGAGGATGTATGAATAGAATTCCGGTCAACATCGGAGTTGGCTGGCAAAGTTAAGGGTGAAAGAGGCGTGGAAGGAGTTTCGACGTCTGAGTCGATCGCGTAGTCGGTAGCGACTAACGTAACGCGGACTAGGCGGACGCTAGTGTCCCGAGTCCAAGCAAACTTATACTAAACTAGTTTAGTGTAGTCAAAGCGGAGAAGTGGGAGGTAAGTGCCAGGTAAGTGGGAGGCTCCCCACTACGTAAGTAGTGGTCCTAATTAAGTAACCACTTGCCTTGGACACACTTGCCTAGACACCGCAAAGTCAGGATAGGATAAACTATCGATGCTTACAACCAGTCCTCTGTCCTATTGAGCGCGACGTCCTTAGGGCTGAGTCTAGTATTTTTTTAATTGAACAATGGTCAATGCATATGCTTTTTGTGATTTCTGGGGTCCTGGGAAGGGTGATGAAATACCCACCCAATCTGGATTGGTTTCAAGCCCCTTAACGTCCGATTAAAATATGCAAAGCAGTAACAATCAACTGCAATCAATTTTTTATTTTTTTAGCGTGGCGCAAAGAATCCAGCACAAAAATAATTTATTGGAAGGGGGAAGAGAGTTTGCGCAAAAAAAGCTGCAGAAAACACAGTTCAGTGGAGTTCAGAGAAGCGGAGAAGAGGGTAGAAGGACTAACAAAAAATTTGGGATTCTGAAGGCTGCAAACCGCCGCGATTCCGCGGCCAGACACTGCTAATGCCGCGGTTTCGCGGCACACTGGTAGAATTGGGCCTTCAAATTCCTATGCTGTGCTGGGTTGGGTGTTCTCTTCTTGTCTGGAGCTCCTGAATCTTGATTTGCTTACTGGATCTGCTCAAGAATTTTACAGTAGACCGTTGGTTCCGTTTTGATCGAACGCGGTGTAGCCGTGAGATATGGGTCTAACTTCCCACGTCTTTGGCACTGAACTCGACCTTTCTTTTTATCCTGCACATTTGCACAAAAACTAATCAAAAATAACAAGATGATTTTTACAATATATTATTTTTGTTTTGTTTTTCGGTTAAATCTATATTCACAAATTAACCCGAAATTACACAAAGAAATAAACTACCGTCTCCCCGGCAATGGCGTCATTTGATTGATAGGATTTTGCGTGTTTAAGTTTATTACCGCAATCAAGACGGTTTCGCTTGTAGCTAGCCGGTTGAGTACGGGTCGTCCGCAGGGAGATAGGAATCTTTTTCTACGTCCTTTAACGAGTTAAGTCCAAATGTCCAGATTTGTTTGAGATTAATTATGTGCTAAAATGTTATATAAAGAGAGCTTGTTAGGGTTATGATTAGGTTAGTTTGAGTTAGGAGTTACTAACTGCTTTCGTCGCCACTCTTAATATCGGTGTTACGGTAATCGGCAACAACGGGGATTAGCAGGACTAGGAAAGAACTTGCGAGTATAAGCTAGGCTTTCCAACGCTTAAGTTCTTCCTTTTGGTGCTTGTCCGTCCGTTCTTGGCTCTTAGCCTTAACCTCCGGTTAATTCAACCACAACCGGTCCCACTAAGGAATCACCGCTATCATGTAGGATAGGGTGCCGTAGGAAGCGGATTGTGGTTCAATTAACGGGAGTCCGAATTAAGATGTTGAGCAAGGAAAGAGTGAGAGAGATTTCCTTCTCTCAAACTTTCCTTATCCTACCCTAACAAGTAAGAAAACTACTCACCTATTACAAGAAAAAGAAAAAACAACAAAGGAGGAAGATAGAAAGAATGAGGTTAGAAGATTACAACTAGCTATTTGAGACCTCACCTTGGCAAGGATCAAGCTTAAGCATCATTGTTGTTAAGGATAATGAAAAAGAGAACAAGAAAGAAACAAACAACAAATAACAACAACTAGATTAGCAAATGAAAAATACAAGCAATTATCATTAACAACATAACAAGACAAGCATGATAACAAAAAGAACTCTTTTATTCATCCTTCATTCATAAAAAGCTCACTACAAAGTTTTAATGGAGAAAAGATGAAAAGAGGAAGAAGAACTATAAAATATATCCTTGAATTTTACACAAGAATAAGCACCCTTGGCTTGGCAATGTTCTGGGCTATTTATAGGCAGGGAACTGGAAACCTAGGGCAACAATCTGCCTCCATATAAAATGACCAAAATACCCTCAAAAGATTAGGTGCTGCGGAGTCTATCAGGTCGCGGATCCGCGGCCTAAGCGCGCTTATGCTGCGGATCAGCGGCCATGTAGGAGAATTAGGTTATACAATTTGGTAGGTTTTCCTGGTTTTCAGTACTCTTCAGTGTGGTATATGTTGTTTCTCAGAAGCTCTTCACAATTTTTCCAGAATTTTAGCAGATCAAAAGGTGATGTGATGTTGGTCTTTTTCCATGATTTTTCTTGAGTTCCGCGTAGACATGTTGGATTTTCTGTTGACATTGTGCTTTGTGCATGGAAATGACATCGATTTGCTATTTTGTCCCTTAAACTGGTGTGCGGCAACATACGGATAGAGAGCGGAGACCCGTGTTTTATCTGTGGTTTGCAGTAATCCGGAATTTGTCATGCTTTTCCATGAATTTCACTTTTTAGAGCTGAGAACCTATATCCTGCAATTAACTAGCAAACACGGCACAAGAGTACATACCGATAGGCAATGTGATAAAAATTGGGCGGTATAAAAATGCAAAAATCTGATATGAACAATTGGCTATATAAGTATGTCCCTGGCCAGGGCTGTTGAGATTTACACATAAGTGTTATCAGTAGTTTCTCGATCTGTTATAGACCATTTTTCGGCACGACTTATTGAGTTATTGGGGTCGACACTACCATCCCTAGACTTGATATGCAGTATATCTAACGAAGAGACCAGACGGTATGGTAGTGTTTCCGGTTAGCTCGACGGAAGTTCTGACAAGTTCGCTTGTTTTCTTCTGATCGCTCAATACCCGGGTGGCCGATACGTTTAGTTGAGCTCTTGCGGCTTGGGGGTGCTTGATATGATCATTACCCAATGCCGGCTTTGACGAGTCTTAGGGTCTCACAATGGAGTTACCTAGCCCAGGCGAAACGATGTGGTGTGCATATGAGATATGCGCGGGGACCCGATTAAATGCGCGTATGTGATACCGTATATTAATCGGGTGGTTTGCTATTGGTCGGGTCGTATGAGATTTGACCGGTTTGCTAAATCAAGTGTTGATTTAACATTGACCATTAGCTTTTCACTTTGGACCCTTTTGTTTTTGGTGTATGCATTCATGTATGCACATGTTTACATTGATGCACATATGGATGTGCATGCACTCATACATGCGTACACAATTCTATCATGGTTGTTGATACATGAGATAGTGGCAATATAAGACTCACACCTTGTTATATGTTGATATTTATTTTTGGAAAAGAAAATGGAAATGGATAATTACTCATGGTTGATTATTTTATTATTCCACTAACCTTTGTGTTAACCATGAGTTATTTTCCACGGCCATTTTTGATCCAAAGAGAAATATCCAGATATTTATTAACTTGGGTTAAGAATGAGAAGATAAAATATATATATTTTCTATTCTCATTTTATCTTGATCTTTATCATTATCTCTTGAGCTCTCATTTGCCATCATCTTCTTCCTCCTCTCTCTTGCTCTCTAGCTTTCATTAGTGAGTAAAATAGCGATCAAGTTAGGGTTTTGAAGTGAGAAAACAAACCACATCACCATTCTAGACTACTCTTGCCTATTAGTTTAGAGTGTTGGCTTCTACTTCTTCTCTTGATCAAGTGGAGCTTCAAGCTTGGACAAAGAGGACTCCGGGTGGATCGTCGTGGACTTGGAGGATCTCAAGCAAACTTCTTTCAACCCTCAAGTGGCCAAGGAGTCTAGCGAAGGGAGCTACAAATGTTGTATTCTCTAACCCTAGCCTTTTACTACTTGTGGAATGTGTTAAATTTTGTTTTCCTAGCTTTTCTAGTGTGATCCTTAGGTTAGTTTCATTAGCACTATCTAATTTTTTAACATGGCATGTGTGATGCTGCCAAACCCTAGTAGTGGTGCTAAGGAATTCCCTATATGGTATATCCCTAGTTCTAATTTTCTTAGTCCATGAGTCATAGGTACATACGCATATATATATATATATATATATATATATATAACCTTGAGGATTGTTACGAGAAAATATGATGAGATGAGAATATGATGAAATAAAATTACACGAGTCGATATGTCTGATATGAGGATGCGAGGTGATATATATATATATATATATATGATAAGATATGACATGAGATGACATATATGATGATATGATGTACAGGATGATAGATCTGTACTTTTGATTTGATGATACCGTATGATGGATTATACCGTACGTGATGTGTTGAGAATGAATCGCCGACTTATATAGATCGACTCGAGGAATATTGTTTTAGATCACTTAAGTAGATAATATGATATATTTAGAACCATACTTATTTTCAAAACTAACGAATCGTTATGCAGTTTTAAATGACAATCTCAAGGGACGCTACTGATTTTCAAATGGTATCTTTTTCACAAAAACACCGTAGCCCCCATATTCAAAAACAACGATTCATACTATTTTAAACTATAACCGTATGGTTCATATGTACTTACGTATTTATTATTGTTCGTGTTTACGTTTTCCCTTATTCTCCTTAAGTTGTATTATTTTCATTGCGACATACATACTATGTTCCTGTCCTTATCTTGTATGTCATCGCCTGGTAGGACACACGCACCATTACCGATGATGCGCATGTTGCACGTACACATACTCACCGGCTCACACACATCATCGGTATATGTCATGCCACGTACACATTAGAAACTGCTATATCGCTGTATTATTCTCTAATTTGTAGAGTTATAGTTATTGTCCAGTACTCTTTACCGCACATGCTACTTAGATATTGCACTTCGTTACTTAGTTACAAGACATGCTTATATATCACGACCCAAAATATTAGCTCATGACCAGCACTTAAATCACGCAACGTCTAAAAGCGTAACGTAATTCAAGTAAACTGAAACCCAGAAATCTAAACCTTTTTAAGAAAATAAATGAGGTGAAGATTTGAAATAAAGGTATAATGAAATCAAGTTTTCTTAAATGCATAGAAAAGGAAAATGAATAATGCAAGTGAAATTTACTAGTTTGAAAACATTTTAAAAATTTGGGCAGCACCTCCTTTGTATATTTTGATCCAAAACCACAATACATGATAATATAAAGGCATCTCCAAGCGGGTGGTAGTTCTTCACCAAATGGCGGATTCACAACCACGCAAAGCATAAATATAAGTATACAACGCCCAACGGCGAAGATCACCACCAAAGATAATGAAATAAGCAAGACATCAAAACCACTAGTAGCGGAATACCCCTCGCTCTAAGTCTCGCAACCACAAGTCTCACTAAATCTCATTACTTATACAATTACTAATTTTGATTGATGGAGTTGACTAGATACAATATGAATAATAAATACAAGATGTGTACGATCCAACATGTACCACCTACCAAAGCAAAACACCCGAATGCAGCTGTGTGCCAGTGATGCTGCTACAGATCTATGCGGTCAACCTGCAAGAACTGTGGCACAACAGGGGTGAGTAGAAAACATCAACAGGTAGAAATCGAATAAACAACGACTCCTAGGTCAACTGTACCATAAAGGTAGTACTATAATATCTAAGGTGACCGTATCTGCATATGTGCCAACAATGTAATCAATGCCTATGAGCATGCGGATAACATCCGACAGTAATAATCAATGCCTGTATGTATGTGGATCTCGTCCACATGTCAACCGATTACACAACAACATCATGCATGTAAATATCATAAAAGCATATGCATGAAGGTATGGGGATATAAATCAACGTGTGTCCCTCACGACACATAAAAATCATGGAATCTGAGTGTCCAGCATCGACACTCGAAACATCATGAAACCCGCGTCCAGCATCGACATGTAAATCCTTATATATCTCGGGCTCCGTCTGCGAGATCGGCTCGCGGGCTCTGGCAGAACGGGTCAGCCATATCCATATCTCGACTCCGGTCGGTATCCTCCGGATAACAGCCAGGTCCAACCAATCACCGGTAGGTAATGCCCACCCTGCCAGGCTCATCGTCTACTCCACGAAAATCATTTCTCACCCCGGAGAACTATACCGGGTCCACCATGAACCCGCAAACGGATCATCCACCTCCTCGAATCGGGTTTCTATCATACGTCTCAGAACCGAGAAAACGCATGGTGGACGCACTGAAATATCATATCAAGAGAAACCGGGTTTTTAAAACAATACATTCTTTCTTTTGAAATATCCATGGTTCTCAAATCCAGAAATCTCATGAAAACAGCATATCTCAATGCGTAAAGTCATAAAGCATGATGTATGCGACATATAATAGAAATGTAAGCATATCCGTATATCATGCACATGAAACAGTAATATGCACATATCAAGGAAAAATCGCTCTTTTAAATGATTCCAGTTTTAAAATACATCATGCGGTTCCCAATTTTTCCAAAGTCAAATGCAACATCGTATAAAGGCGTATATGCAACTATATCAAGTAAATTATGCAAGGAGTCATATCATGATGCAGCAATCCTACTGTGTAGTGACATGGCAATTATTGATGATGAAGTGTGAGCCGGTAAATCGATGTAAGTGTAACATACGCATCATCGATAATGGTGTAGGTGTATTAGCACAGGTATATGAAATGCAATGAGAATAACCTGAATGCGGCATGAAGTAAATCGTATGCGAATGATAATAGGTATACGTATCAAACATGACCGAGTCGGTGAATCTATCGATCGGCATATAGCCTCACAACATCACGTACGGTATAATCCCTCGTACGACATTCTCTAGTCAAGGGTACGGATAAATCATCATAAAACTCATCACGTACGGTAAATCATCGTACGGCGGCATTAAACCATCAAGGATCCTATCAACCTATAAGACAATGAAGGTATGGACCTATCGCCACGTACGGCATGTCACTCATGATTCATGACATTCTATATATATATCTATATACCTATGTCTCAGGTCACATCTATAACCAACTCATATCAGGGGATCGGCAAAGGTATCAATCATCACAATCGACTCGCATCCGTATACCAACATACCACCAAGTCATCATATCACATCGTATATTCTTTTCATCGCATTTATATCTCACATCAAGTCAATTTATATATACATTCTACCCTATACATCAAATTTCATGTTACTCTAAAATTTCTACTTATTCTAATGCAACTATATATCTATAAGTCATGGTTCACATTCAGTTTTCATATCCCTAAAGCTTTCATCTCATATCTCGATATACATAAACTACCTTTCACATCATCTTTAACTATCCTTTTATCCCAATCCATAGCTTCCTAATCTAGGTTTCCTTAAACATATTCTATGAATCGGTTTCCATCAAAAACTTGCGGGGGTGCTATACGCCATCCACCCGACTTCCCCCGTAGATATAGATCTACTCACCTTGATCCCTGCTTTCCGAAGTCGATGACGCCATGCTCCGTCGCCTCGGAATCCATGCGAATGTACCTACAATAATACACAATCGCAATCGCTATTAAAATCGAATCCGGAAAACCGATACGGCATACGGTTCGCTCATAGGTTAAAACCTATAGCCTCGCATGCAAAAAATAGCCAAATAACTCTCGTCGTTGATGTTCAAACGCCACACGACGGAATTCAAATCAAATACAAAAACCAAGTTTCAGAATCGCAAAACACAAAAACAACAACATAGGAAAACCACTCCCAGATTTCACCCTAGGCCAAACTAGAACATTTTGCACATTGGGTTGCTCTAGATATCAGAAAACAAGACTACTGACCAAAAATCATGCGAATCACCCGCCACTTGGCCGCAAATTGCGGCCAAACACAATAAATCTGCGGCCAGATAAGGAGGGGAGGGGCTCGGGTTTCAAGGGTAGATACAAGGTTTCCTGCACGTCTCACTATCAAGGGAACTTGTTTTATAATGGCTTCGGCTCATCCCAGATTCCTATATACCATCTCTAATTCTACAAAAACCTGATATCGGCAAATCTAAAGTTTGTATCTTGGTGTGTAGTTTCTGGTTTTGTCCAGAATTCCAACACAAAGGCCTTGTAACAGCCACTAGGTATCACCCAATCCACACAAACACTCAAACCCTTTTCTTGAATTTTCTAACATCACAATTCCACACTAAAACAACTTCTAAACTAAACTAGAATATAAAGAACTAAAAATTAAACCAAATGGAAGAATTTATACCTCCTTTGGGCAACCCAAGAAAAGCCCTAGTTTCTCAAAGTCATCAAAATTTAACTTTTCTTGGTCCAATGTATTGAGGAAGAGCTGGGGATCAACTTTTGTGAAGGGGGTATGGGGTTTTGACAACGTCTTTTAGATGGATCTTGGGGCTGAAGGTGGAGGGAAGTGAGGAGGAAGAAGATGAAGGAAAAATATGAGAAGGGGAAATAATGGACAGCCCTCTTTCTCTCTCTCTCTTTCTTATTCTCACCCTCTCACTCTCATGTCTCACTCACTCTCTCTCTCTCCAATCATTCTCTTTTCATCCCTTTTCTCTTTTCTTTTAAAACCAAACCATATAATACCCCAAAACAACACAATAACACAACATGTAACCAAAATGCAACATGACATGGTGCACCAGCCATGGAAAACTATTGAAACACGGATTTGGCCTAATCACGATTAGTAGTGCAATAATCTGTTTTTTTTTATTTAAACTGCATATAATAAATTTTAAAAATGCCAAATCCAAATAAATATATTTTTTAAATTTATAAATCATTTTAAACCCCAATTGTTTCACAATTATTTGTATATATTTATACCCTTTTTCGAAAACCCCAATTTCGCAAATCGGGCAGTTTTCGCGAAATATATTATTTTAATATTAAATTCCAAAAATAATATTTTATATTTTATGAAATATTACAATCTTCCCCCCTTAAATAAATTCGGTCCCCGAATTTAAATTTAAACCCCCGATTACTAAAACATTTCAAAATTCAACTCCATCAACGGGGCTCCGAAATCACGGAAGTTATAGCAATACCACAGTGCATCAAGTGCGCATAAAAACGAGTATAAAAGTCAAAATCGAACTCCGTCAAGTATCACGCAAATCATCAGATTTGCACGCATATCATCGGAGTTACAATGGAGATACAGATCTCGAACTCCACTACTGAAATCCAATATACACTAGTCAAATACTATAATACGAGTATAGTACGCATCCTTGAAAATCTCCTAAAACCGAATAAACACATGCAAAAAGCTTTTCTGAATGGCCGCGTGATGCGTAACTCACGACACAAGTGACGGACGCTCATTTGTAAAGTAATAAATATACATTCTTATATGTTTTGCTAAATATGCGTTTCGCCGTTTCTAAAATATCCTAAAAGGTTTTCCTTTTTAACGTTCGTGTTGCTCACGGACATGTAAGAAATAGCGAGACTATAGGTCCTTTTTGAAAACCTCTTGTTAAACTTTTTAAATGCATGCAAAGTACTCAGATACTGTCCTC
The DNA here is from genome assembly GCA_030015575.1 of Agapanthus africanus. Lineage (NCBI taxonomy): Eukaryota > Viridiplantae > Streptophyta > Magnoliopsida > Asparagales > Amaryllidaceae > Agapanthus > Agapanthus africanus. The sequence continues at coordinate 364,366,522 of JASDDO010000001.1, read as the reverse complement.
AGATCAATCATGTTCGTGTAGGGTTCCTAGGCACACTAATGAGGCCTCACAAGTGATAAAACATGGCTAATTCAAAATTTTCCATGTGCCTACAAACCCTAATACGGACCGTTAACTAGATTTATAGACGATACAATGCAAGTTAACGACTTTAACTAAAAGGGAAGGGTCTACAACCTTTGTAGATCCGGTCCTCCACCTCCATAGCTCTGTCATGAAGTCCCTCCGCTGTACCCATCGGATCTCGGACTCCCGCGGTGGTTTCATCGAAGAATTGATCGGGCTAGGTCGTCGACTTCGATGCCGAAAATGATCTACGTCGAGGCAACTCAAGATCAAACTCCAACATCACCAAGTCATGAAACTAGTGAAGAAAACACCCTATACTACTTGGCAAGTGGTAGAGGATGAAGAAATAGGAAGTGGGTTCAGTTTAGAATTGGATTTCTCACTCTTTTTCTCAAGTTGCCATTGATGGAGGCAAGTTTTTCTTCTTGTTGATGAAGAAGAAGAAGAAGAAAGAATATGATAAGTCTTATTCAAAATAGAAAATAAAATGATTACTTATCATATAGAAACCATGGTTAGGTGTAGAGAATAAACTATGGTTAGGTTGAATGGTTAGGGTTAAGCATGAGACAAAAATGGTGGACTTGTTCAAACCTTCATGAAGCTTCAACAAGCAAACAAAGAAAGCCACCATGACTTATTTTGCAAAAATGAATAAATAAATAAATGAATAGATAAGTAAACAAAACCCTAACCATTCATATAACCATGTTTTAATCATACACACAAACTCAAGTTAGCATGTATCATCAAACATGATACAAACAAGTGCACAAAAGTATATCACATATACAACTTGTGTACTTCAAGTGAGAAAATCCATTTAAAGTGAACAAATACTAGTCAATGCAAAGTAATATATCAAATATATAATTATGCATTAAATCATTAAATCGATACTTGATTTAACGATCCGGTCATAACGCATATAACCGACTAATATCCAATGTATCGGCATATCGAATCAATCCTTGATTCGATAACTAGGTTATATCGCATACAACCAATCGATACATTCATCGCGAGAATTCAATACGGTATCACATACACGCATTATTCTCGGTCCCGCACATATCTCATATGCGCTCCTATTTCGTTTCGCTTGAGCCAGGGAACCTCTGTATAGGACTCTAAAGACTCGTCAAGACGCTGGCAGCAGATGATGATCATATCAAGCTCCCACAAGCCGCAAGCGGTCTGCTAAACGTAACGGCCACCCGGGTATTGTGCGATCAGAAGATCGACGAGCAAGCCTGCTCACACTCCTGTGAATCCAACCAGTAACACTTACCGTACAGTCCGGTCTGTTCGTCTGATATGTTGCATATCTTGCCTAGGGTGGTAAACGTCAGACCCCAATAGCTCGATAAGTCATGCCGACGTGAGGTCCATATCAATCGTGAAACTACTGTTAACTCTTACCAGTATATCACTGCAACCCTGGCCAGGGATTTCCTGTTATGGCCAGTCGAGCATAGCGCAACATCAACCCCCAATACCGGGAGAGATGAATCCCCTCCTATCCCTCATTGCCTCCATGTGAATCGGGACTGTACCCAAAAACCACCTGTTTGCACGACTCAGTAGAGCCGTGGTAGGGTTGAAATCAAAGCACAGTAGGAGACACATAAGACTCTATGACGATCTCGGGTCAACAGACTAAGCTGTACCAGTGTCACCAGAGAACTGCCATCTGACGTGAGGTATAATACCATCTGGGAGTTCTCGGCGAGTCCGTTCAGTGTACCCAGTCTCCACTGAGCACCCGTATACCATCTCTGATGTCAAACGCCAAATGATATGGGATCATCCATCACCCATCGCATGGGTTGAGAAGATATACGCTAGTCTACTCTGGAATATCGATGCCCCGTCTCGATATTCCCACGACTAGGAACATTGAAGGATGTACTCATAGACTACCCAGGCCCCACTAGTATGATCTACATCATAGTCCTGGAAGTCGAGTACATATCCTTAGGGCTTTATCAACATGTAATCAGAAAGACAGAAAGTATACATATTAAGATAAAGAGCAACCAGATAGCGTACTATCATGTCGAGCAAGAAAGTCCTACCTATATATGTCCCAGCATCCACTACAATATACATCAAATGTACAGTAATGGCCTCTAGGGCATACATTTAACTAACAATCTCCCACTTGCACTAGGGCCATCTGTAGCAGTGGTTGCAGTATCACATACTCAACCATCCCCTATAAGTCTCTCTCTGGGAAAAAGCCTTTGTGAGTGGATCCGCCGTATTATCTTCTGAGTCTACTCTCCTAACCTCGATCACCCTGGAGATCAACTATCTCCATGATCAGGTGATACTGCCTCAAAATATGTCTGGGTCACTGATGGGATCGGGGTTCCTTGGCCAAAGCCACACTTCCATTGTCATACAATGGTAGGAACCTAGTTCATCTTATGAACCAATATATACCCAAACTGCCTCTTTGGTAGTATCTTTAATAGCGATGTTACCAGCCTTTATCGTCTTGTTTGCCACGGTATCTAGCTTGGAACTCTTCCAACATACCGTCCCTTTACTAAGGGTAAAGACAATGCCTGTGACTGACATTCAATCGTCTTTATCACCCTGGAAACCTTCCAGTGATTCTCCCCAGGATCGATTGATACCATCTCACTACATCTAGTGAGAATCCTAGCATCCAATTACGTCTATCTCGTAGATGAAAACTCAGGATTTAGGAGGTATCACTTTGATCCTTTATGGAGAATCCATATGATAAGAGGAGATCGACCGATCGTAATATAGGAAACTCTTTTCCTATCAAGAGTATGTTGTCCACGTACAATATGAGGACGACTACCTTACTCTCTACTACCGTTTTGTATATACAAGGTTCATCTACTATTTTTGATGAAGTCAAACTCTTTGACCACCACATCAAAACAGACGTTCCAACTCCGCGATGCCTGCTTTATTCTGTAAATCAACTTGCGCATGTTTCCGCTGCTCCTACTGTTTACGAAGCCCTCTGGCTGTGTTCTTATACACGTTCTCTTCTAAATCACTATTTAGAAAAGTAGTCATGGCACCCAACCACCAGATATCGTAGTCAGGGTATGTAGCAATGGCAAGTAGGATCTGGATGGACTTGAGCATAGTCCCTAGAAAAGGTTTCATCATTATCCACACCTGGTTGATGACTAAAACCTTTAACAAGTCTAGCTTTGAAAGTCTCAACTTTTCCATCTACACCAAGTAATCTTCTCAAGATATACTTTCTCCTGATGGGGATTTAACCCTTCAGATATAGCAGCTAAAGTCCATACTTTGCTGGTGTACATGCATTCCATCTTAGATCGCTAAGCATCCAGCCATTCTTACAGAGTCCCTACTCTTGATGACCTGCTCGAATTTAGTTAGGTCATCATCTCATGATGCAGTCCTCGCTCCCACTGTCATCAAGAAACCGAAGTATCTCTCATGCAGGTGAGGAACCCTACCTGATCGGCAGAGAGGCTTGAGGTTCGTTGGGGACTATAGAATCCTTTGGTCCAGTCAAATCAGCTGCAGTTTTGTATAGCTGGAACCTTTCCAGTTCTACAGAACTGACCTTGCCTCGATTTTGTCCGGATTTTGCTTTTGACATAGGCCGGACAATCCTAAATCTTAACTTATTTAAGAGATAGGCACTTCCCATACCATATCTCATATGGAGTGGTAGGCACTGATTTGATTCGAACCTAATTCAATAGGTATGCAGCTTCTCAAGTGCACAACCCCAAAAGGAAATAGGTAACTCAGTAATACTCATCATAGAGCACACCAAATCTAATATTGTGCGATTGCTCCGCCCCGATACACCGTTGTGCTGTGGTGTATTCAGAGGAGTAATACTGAGAGAAAATCTCATTCTTCTTTAGAATAGTCCAGAAATTCCATGCACAAGTATTCTCCTCCCTGATCTCATCATAGGATATAATACTTATACCCGGTTTTTGGTTCTCTACTTCTAACTTATATTCTGTGAATATCTCAAAAGCTTCGGGCTTATGTTTCAACAGTAACATATGTCTGAATCTTGAGAGATCATCAGAGAACATAATGAAGTATAAAGAACCGGTCCTGGCATGTGTAGACAGGAGACCTTACATACATCATCATGTATCAGTCCCAAGAGTTCACTAACTCTTTCTCTGTTTCTAATAAACAGAGCTATGGTCATCTTATCTTTGTGACATGACTGGCAAGTTTCACAAGATGTAAATTCAAACTGATTTAAATAAGCATCTAAAATGTAACTTCAGCCAGTCGGGTCGCATTGATATGACCTAGTCTACAATGCCTCAAGAATGATTCGTTCATTTCTGAACTCTTCCTCTTGTGTGTGTTCTGTATACTAGGAACTGTAGTTTGATTTAGAACGTCAATACTTTTAGATAACGTGCCTGAACCGATCAACTTTTGATATAGGAAATGTTCAAAACATTATCCATCAATACAAAATTTTATCATTTCTTTACTAATAAAGAGACTGATATGATTTTGTATATCAGGTTTGGTATCTAACAACATTTGTTCAGAATCGATGTATTGGTAATACAGGGTGACAGTGACCAACAGACTTGGCTGCAACACTTGCCCCGTTTTCTGTCTCATGAAACTTATCACCCGTTCTCAGTTTTCTACCTTTCTGTAGCACTATGTAACAGATTACATATCTGGGATCCTGATCCGGTATCAAATACCTAGGATGCAGAGGATACTGAGAAACAGTTCTTTGTAATGAACACACCCGAAGGAGATGCATCATATGCACTTTCTTCGTTTGGGCGGCATAGGAATTCTGGTATTCCCCTATTTCCTGCTCTGCCTTATAATAATTATAAGTTGGAGCGGGACCAACGTTCCCCAGCTCAGTATAACAAGCGGGTTCGGTCAATACATCCATATTATTATCTTGATTAAGGCGTGATATGGTCGCTACCTGGAGAGAGAGAGAAGAAAACACTCTGCGTGCGCCCTTGCAAGATTAGATTGGTTATATATTTTATCTAATCAGGATGGCTCCCACCGTTTTTATCAAATCTTCCTTCAAACCCTAAAAGGAAAGACTAGCCGGGATTAATTACACTCTACAAGTTCGCTAATCTTTCAGCCAGCCCAGTGTCGGTACTTTGAGGGAGGTTTCCCGTGCTTTCGCACGGGCCTAATTACAGTAAACCTTGTTTTCCCAGAGGCGTAACCCCGTTGACACCTTTCTAGACACCTACTTGATCAGCTAATTGTAAAGTGCAAAACTCTCCTTGGAGTAACAATTACTCGCAGTGGGTATCGGGATCCAACTATCACATAGAAGGTATGCAATCTCATTGCAAATTTCAACACTTGAAACTCCCGATAAAGATTTTTACCCTAGCACTTATGACCTTAACTATGGTCAACAAATCATAAGTACTAGTCAAGTTCTACCCGTCATTTCGTGATTAATTAGACCCACCCACATGACCCTTAACTAAGGTCAACAAAGTCACGCGACTGTCCTAACTAATCGCATCATATGCGGTGTAGGAAGACATCACTTAGCTACCGTACACTGTGCCTTAACTAAGGTCAACAAACAGAGCACGAATACTAAGTACTCTACTTCCTAAAATGACGGAGGGTTGCGAATGGTTTTGAATAAAACCTTTAACGCTTTGAACTTGATCTCGTTGCGGAATCAAATGGTTTTTAAATGGAATGTTTTTTAGGCTTGTTTAGTTTTGCTAAAGGGGTCACTCCCGGTGAAGGGATCGTCGGCCCTTTCCTCGTCGAATGAGGTGCGGGATATATCATATATATCACTGTGCAAAGCAGAAACTATAGAAGCAATCAAAAGACAAACCGAGTGTGTAGCATCTGCCAGTTATTGCTAAAGGAGTCACTCCCGGTGAAGGGAGTTCGGTCCTTTCCTCATCGAATAAGGTGCAGGATGTTCTACAATGAACACCGCGATGCAAAGCATGAACTGTAGCTACCTGTTTTATTTTGAAATTCGATTCCACAACATCAATTAGGTTTATTTTCTTTCATTAATCTCATTAATGAATATCCCATCATTTAAGTCCACCTAAACATCACAGATAAATATAACGTACGCTCATGCCATCCGCATTCGCCTCGATGTCCCGTCTGCACCGTTAGGTTAGGTAACTAACGCCAGAGCAAGGCAGGGCTAGAGCGGGTGTAAAACATAAGCAACGTCTATATAATATATCATATATACTATATATAATGCCTATCTGAACATATCACATGATCACATCACAGATAGCGCAGCAGAAAGTATCATATGAAATATTGGATTTACTAGGACGTCCGTGTTTTCAATACGAGCCAGTATAAAACACGGATTCCACGGTCATGATGAATAGCCAATCCCACACCCCTAGACCCCTACAAGAGCGGCAAGAAACCCTACCAATTCTAGGGTTAGGAGACCCGGACTCGACTCCTCGAGTTGGTCTCCCACTGGACCCTAGAACCCGGTTACTTGTGCCCTCCTCCTTGGGTCTATCCTAGTGCAGAAAAGTAAATATACAAATGGTCACATCATCCGCAACCTGGAAGTTCCCCAATAAAAGAATATTACATACAAGTTTTTACATGAATGAAAATGAAAAACACTCATCTCACATAAAAAAAACCCGGCTATTCAAACACGACGATCCAATATAACATATCCAGCAACACATTACATCACATGTCATCAACGTAAGTAAATATGCGCATCCCAATTGTCGTTGACATATAGCAACGAAAACGGCGATATCACATATTACACTTACGGTCACAGAAAAGAAAGTGTAAAACTACAACAGTTGGAATCCGCAACCTCTTTAGACATCGCATGCCTAATAAAATGAAATACTTAGACATCACATGCCTAACAATTATAAACCCCTCATTTTAGTCTCAAAATCGAAAACACTTTTCAATATAAAGTCGGGCAGTTCAACAGGATTCCCGACATTCTGATCGAATTCTCGTCGCAAACTTTAGTAGAAGGCCGCACCCCCAATACCGTCGACGAAGTGCACTAAGGCGGAACACCGCTGCCGCGAGCACCCGAACGGATTCTTTCGGCGACGGGGTTCTCCTACAGTCACTTGGTCGGGGCTATGGGGCGAGGCTGTCTATTAAGTCTACCCGGCGAGTATCCGCGTACACTACGTGATTGCGACGGACTTTTGATCGTATCAAAATTCCGTGGCAACCGATCAAGTGAGACTAAACTGCTATGTTTATAATATTCATTCAGTTATCTCATAACTACTTGTGGATTCCAAATATTGTATCACATTCCGGATAAATAGAAAATATTAAACTTTCCGATCAAACAATCGACCACCCAAGTTTTCCCGATACAGCTCAACACATGATATAAGTTTAAAAACATTCAGTTCATGCTTCAGTACAAACGGTCCAGCCGTAGAAGGGTCAAGCCAACGCCTCACATGTGGCACGTCGTACTGCCCCAAACCCTAAGGTTCAAAGGGCAGTTCAAGACGGTCACATAATCGAGTTAAGGTTTGTTGTCTTCTAGGGGGACCATCGCGTTACTTGCACTACTTGGAACATCATTAAACTATGGAAAAATCCAACAATTGGAAATTTCCCGGCAGGGGAAAAAGTGGGTATTTATATCTGGTCGAACTTTTTAACATATTCTAAAATTACCCGGAAAAACACATAGACAAAGTTTGATAATCCGATCGAATTTACGAACTCCCAATACAACCCAGAATATTCAACTCTTGAATAAATATTAAAAAATCCTAGAAAATCCAGAACCAAAATATAGGAATTACTGTGCAAAAATTATTGGGCAATGTGACCATACGACCGCGGAACCGCCGCAGAATCCATGCTTCTGCCGCTGTTCCGCGGCGGTTTAGATGATTCAGGGGCTCGTTTTGCACCATATTTCTTAGAACTTCCTGCTGAATTTTTTAAGAATTTTTAATCTGGAAAAAAACCCAGTTTTTGAAAAATGTCCAGAGAGCATTTTGGAGTTAGGGTTTCGGTTCGATCGGACTTCTAACTCCGTCTACGCATCGCCTAAGGCTCTAGCTAGGCTCCGATACCACTGTAGGGTTCCTAGGCACAGTAATGAGGTCTCACAAGTGATCAAACATGGCTAATTCAAAATTTTCCATGTGCCTACAAACCCTAATACGGACCGTTAACTAGATGTATAGACGATGCAATGCAAGTTAACGACTTTAACTAAAAGGGAAGGGGCTACAACCTTTGTAGTTCCGGTCCTCCACCTCCATAGCTCCAAGATGAAGTCCCTCCGCTGTACCCATCGGATCTCAGACTCTCGCGGTGGTTTCATCGAAGAATTGATCGGGCTAGGTCGTCGACTTCGATGCCGAAGATGATCTACGTCGAGGTAACTCAAGATCAAACTCCAACTTCGCCAAGTCATGAAACTTGTGAAGAAAACATCCTATACTACTTGGCAAGTGGTAGAGGATGATGAAATAGGAAGTGGGTTCACTTTAGAATTGGATTTCTCACTCTTTTTCTCAAGTTGCCATTGATGGAGGCAAGTTTTTCTTCTTGTTGATGAAGAAGAAGAAGAAGAAAGAATATGAAAAGTGTTATTCAAAATAGAAAATAAAATGAATACTTATCATATAGCAACCATGGTTAGGTGTAGAGAATAAACTATGGTTAGGTTGAATGGTTAGGGTTAAACATGAGACAAAAATGGTGGACTTGTTCAAAGCTTCATGAAGCTTCAACAAGCAAACAAAGAAAGCCACCATGACTTATTTTGCAAAAAATGAATAAATAAATAAATGAATTGATAAGTAAACAAAACCCTAACCATTCATATAACCATGGTTTAATCATACACACAAACTCAAGTTAGCATGTATCATCAAACATGATACAAACAAGTGCACAAAAGTATATCACATATACAACTTGTGTACTTCAAGTGAGAAAACCCATTTAAAGTGAACAAATACTAGTTAATGCAAAGTAATATATCAAATATATAATTATGCATTAAATCATTAAATCAATGCTTGATTTAACGATCCGGTCATATCGCATATAACCGACTAATATCCAATGTATCGACTTATCGAATCAATCCTTGATTCGATAACTAAGTTATATCGCATACAACCAATCGATACATTCATCGCGAGAATGGAATACTGTATCACATACACGCATTATTCTCGGTCCCGCACATATCTCATATGCGCTCCTATTTCATTTCGCTTGAGCCAGGAAACCTCTGTGTAGGACTCTAAAGACTCGTCAATACGCCGGCAGCAGATGATGATCATATCAAGCACCCATAAGCAGCAAGCGGTCTGCTAAACGTAACGGCCACCCGGGTATTGAGCGATCAGAAAATCGATGAGCAAGCCAGCTCACACTCCTATGAATCCAACCAGTAACACTTACCGTACAGTCCGGTCTGTTCGTCTGATATGTTGCATATCTCGCCTAGGGGTGGTAAACGTCAGACCCCAATAGCTGGATAAGTCATGCCGACGTGAGGTCCATAACAATCGTGAAACTTCTGATAACTATTACCAGTATATCACTGCAACCCTGGCCAGGGATTTCCTGCTATGGCCAGTCGAGCATAGCGCAACATCAACCCCCAATACCGGGAGAGACGAATCCCCTCCTATTGCTCATTGCCTCCATGTGAATCGGGACTATACCCAAAAACCACCTGTTTGCATGACTCAGTAGAGCCGTGGTAGGGTGGAAATCAAAGCACAGTGGGAGACACACAACACTCTATGACGATCTTGGGTCAACAGACTAAGCTGTACCAGTGTCACCAGAGAACTGCCATCTGACGTGAGGTATAATACCATCTGGGAGTTCTCGGCGAGTCCGTTCAGTGTACCCAGTCTCCACTGAGCACCCGTATACCATCTCTGATGTCAAACACCAATGGATATGGGATCATCCATCGCCCATCGCATGGGTCGAGAAGATATACGCTATTCTACTCTGGAATATCGATGCCCCGTCTCGATATTCCCACGACTAGGAACATTGAAGGATGTACTCATGGACTACCCAGGCCCCACTAGTATGATCTACATCATAGTCCTGGAAGTCGAGTACACATCCTAAGGGCTTTATCAACATGTAATCAGAGAGACAGAAAGTATACATGTTAAGATAAAGAGCAACCAGATAGGGTACTATCATGTCGAGCAAGAAAGTCCTACCTATATATGTCCCAGCATCCACTACAATATACATCCAATGTACAGTAATGGCCTCTAGGACATACATATAACTAACAGTTCGGCTACTTCATAATATAGAGCATATCATGAAAACAAGGTGCTCAAGAGAAAAATCAGCCTCGATAGGCGTATCCAACAATCACGTGCGTCTGGTGCGCATGGAAATCAAATCCAATCGAAGTGCCACAATATGCAAAAAAGCAAAACTAAGTGCAACGGGTGTGCACGAAAACATTTGTCCAGTACAACGGGTGTGCACGACAATAATATCGAGTGCATCTATAGTGCACGAAAATCTCAATCCAGTGCAACTAACATGCACGAATGAAAATCCCAATCGAGTGCATCCGGTGTGCACAAAATCAAATCTCATATAATGTGCCCAACATGCGCAAAGTCCCAAATCAAGTACATCCATCATGCACGAATAAAATCTAAATCAAGTGCATCCAACATACACAAAATCCAATATCGATCACCGAATATGCACATAAATCCAATCTAAGCACGTCAGGTTCGTAAAAAGCATCTAGTGAAGTAGCATGCACGAAAACGAACAGCATGTGCCAACACGCAAGAAAAACGCAATCTGATAAAGAAAATGCTCAAAGACATAAATCGAGTGCAACCAAGGCACGGAGTATAAAGCCGGTGCAACCAATCCAAAATATACAAAGCTGGTGCAACAGTGCACGAAATACGAATCTGGTGCAACAAATGCACAAAACACGAATCTGGTGCAACAAATCCACAAAACACAAATCGGGTGCATCCAGTGCACGAAATACAAATCTAGTGCATGCAAATGCACAAAGTACAAATCTGGTGCAATAAATGCACAAAACACAAATCAGGTGCGTCCAGTGCACGAAATACAAATCCAGTGCATGCAAATGCATAAAGTACAAATCTGGTGCAATAAATGCACAAAACAGAAATCGGGTGCGTCCAATGCACGAAATACAAATCCAGTGCATGCAAATGCACAAAGTACAAATCTGGTGCAATAAATGCACGGAAATTCATCAATAACTCAAATGCGTATAAAAGCAACACCGAGTGTACCAAGGTGTATGAAATCATAAACGTGTGCAACTACGTACACAAAACACGTATCAATGCACTGCAAGTATATATGAGCTATACCGAGTGCAAAAATCAATCGAGTGCGTACCATATGCACAAAGTCAATTCAACTGTATGAAATCCACGAAATCATAAACACGTGAGGCCAAGGCAAAAAACCGATATCAAGTGCAATAAATATGCACAAATCGTAATGTTAGTTATATGTATGCCTTAGAGGCCATTACTGTACATGAGATGTATATTGTAATGGATGCTGGGACATATATAGGGAGGACTTTCTTGCTCGACACGATAGTACACTATCTGGTTGGTCTTTATCTTAACATGTATACTTACTGTCTCTCTCTTACATGTTGATAAAGCCCTTAGGATGTGTACTCGACTTCCAAGATTACGATGGAGATCATACTAGTGGGGCCTGGGTAGTCCATGAGTACATTCTTCAATGTTCCTAGTCGTGGGAATATCGAGACGGGGCATCGATATTCCAGAGTAGACTAGAGTATATCTTCTCGACCCATGTGATGGGCGATGGATGTTCCCTTATCCATTGGTGTTTGACATCAGAGATGGTATACGGGTGCTCAGTGGAGACTGGGTACACTGAACGAACTCGACGAGAATTCCCAAATGGTATTATACCTCACGTCAGATGATAGTTCTCTGGTGACACTGGTACAACTTAGTCTAATGACCTGAGATCGTCATAGAGTCTTGTGTGTCTCCCACTGTGCTTTGATTTCCATCCTACCACGACTCTACTGAGTCGTGCAAACAGGTGGTTTTTGGGTACAGTCCTGAGTTACATGGAGGCAATGAGCGATAGGAGGGGATTCGTCTCTCCCGGTATTGGGGGTTGATGTTGCGCTATGCTCGACTGACCATAACTGGAAATCCCTGGCCAGGGTTGATGTGATTTACTGGTAAGTGTTATCAGTAGTTTCATGCTCGTTATGGACCTTACATCGGCATGACTTATCAAGCTACTTGGGTCTGACGTTTACCACCCCTAGGCGAGATATGCGACATATCAGACGAACAGACCGCACTGTGCGGTAAGTGTTACTGATTGGATTCACAGGAGTGTGAGCAGGCTTGCTCTTTGATCTTCTGATCGCTCAATACTCGGGTGGCCGTTACATTTAGCAGAACTCTTGCGGCTTGTGGGTGACTAATATGATCACCACCTACTGCCGGCATATTGACGAGTCTTTAGATTCCTACACAGAGGTTTCCTGGCTTAAGCAAAACGAAATAGGAGCACATATGAAATATGTGCGGGACCGAGAATAAACGAGTATGTGATACCGTATTCTATTCTCGCGATTTATATCATCGGTCGGTTATATGCGATATAGCCGGGTTATCGAATCAAGTGTTGATTCGATATATCGATACACAAGATATTAGTCGGTTATATGTGATATGACCGGATCATTAATTCAAGTCTTGATTTAATGATTTAATCTATAATTATGTATGTCATATATTACAATACATTAACTAGTATTGGTTCACTTAAGATTATTTTTTCACTTGATGTGCACAAAGTGTATATATATGATATATATATTGATGTACATGAATTCTGTCATACTAGATGCCACATGCAACTTTTATGTATGAGACTTACACCATGACCATGATAATGTATTTGGATTTTATTTATTTTGGTAATTCAAATATAGTGGAAATTGGTCATGGTTGCAAGCTTGTAGAAGCTTGTGGATTCCCTTGACTTAGTCCACTAATTTGTCTCACCTAAGATATTTATTAACCAAACCATTATCTAAAATCATGGATAAATCTCTACAAAGGTTAGTATATGATGCTAACTTACCCATGGTTGCAAATAACTTCACTTGAGTTTTCATTCTCATTCTTTTTCTTCTTCTTCTTCTTCATCCAAAAGAAAAAAGCTTTCTAGGTTTTTTTCTAAGTGAAGAAACAAAGTGAGAAAAATAAATCTAAAGTGAACCCACTTTCTATTTCATCATCCTCTACTACTTTCCATTTAGTTTAGGGTATTATCTTCATAAAGTTTATGACCAAGTTAAGGGTTAGCTTGGGTTTGAGTTTCCTCGACGTAGATCATCTCCGGCCTCGTAGACTACGAGCAAATCCGTTCATTTCTCCGGGGAATCCTATATTAAAGTCCGGGAGCTCGATGATCGTAGCGAAGGGACGTCAACACGGAGAATTAGAAGTGAAGGACCGGATCTACAAAGGTTGTATTCTAGTTCACTTCTTTTTGTAATGTTAGATTACAAGTTTTTGTTACCCTAGTTTTCTAGCATGATTCTTAGTTTTATTGCTTAGCACCCCCTTGATTTTTGTTGTGGCATGTGTGATGCTTGCAAACCCTAGACTAGGTGCTAAGAAATCCAACATGGTATCAGAGCCTAACTAGAAACTTAGATGATGCTAAGATAATACCAAACCGAAAAACTCCGCAAAAAGATGATTTTAGAAACCTTGAAAATTGCTCTCTGGAAATTTTTTGAAAAGTAGTTTAAAAATTATTTTAGCAACTGCAGAGTGATGTACTGGAGATTATAATAACAAAGGTGGAATACGAAGGGGGGGCTCAGATTTTTGCCGAGCTCTAGGGCTCTTTTTCCGGCGTCGCCGGCCTTGTGTGCTCCTTCCCTCCTCGTATTGCACCAGTGCTCTAGTCTTCATATTTTGGGGTTTCTGGTATTATTTGGGTAGTCCAGATTTTCATGTGATGATAATTGAGTTATGGACTCTTGGCGGAGTATTTCATATTCGTATTTTTTTAGCATCGTAATGGTAACCTAGGCTATGTTTAACACTTCAAATGAATTTCAAACAGCACCCCATGACCCACCATGAAATTTCCAAGTGTTGGAATTTTTCTAAGTTAATTATATTCAATGTTTGTGCAAGTAACTCTTTGGACCTGATTGAATATTTTGATTTCGGATTGTGTATGTTTTGGGAAAATAGTATATAGAAATCACAACAAAAAATATTTTGACCGCAATCAATAACGGTGTCGGATGTAGCGCGTTAGTAAGTGCGGATCGTCCACAGGGAAAGTGAGATCCGTTCAATTTTCGAATTAAATGAGTTGAAAATTTAAGGCAAAGAAAAGAAAACAATTCATGATTTGCAATTGAAGATCAAGAATAAGAAAAATCTAGATCTAAAAGAAAGTATTAAAACAAGAATTGAGATGTGTGATAATTTCCAACCAACAATCAAGATTAGAAGTATGGCTCGTAGGAGTAGATCGGATCTATAGATGTAATGAGATCTAATGATTACTCATTCTTATCCATTAACGAATTGATACTAGATCAATGCAAATTCATCGAGGTTTAAGGATCTTGCGAGGAAATTAGGGATTTCACAACTCATCCTTTGTCCTTTCGATGGATCGCATTCAAATTCTAGCTTCTAGTTAATCAAATGGTCAATAGTTGTTCCCTAGTTTCGAGTGAACACGATCAAGAAAGCATCATCTCGAAACTATGTCATTAATCATTTGATTCACTAGAATTTCCAAATATTATAGGACTTAAGAATTGTAAAAATATCTAAATCATCAACATTTAAAGATCGTCACAACTCCTACACGAGCGGAGATTACTCAAACATCATGATCACAAACACAATCACAAATTGAGATCTAATCATTATGCTTGAATTAAAAGATAAGCAATAATATAGAAAATTCACCTTTATTTATAGACAATTTTCGTTACAACTCTCTTGAATTTACAAAAGGAAGGAACCAGATCATCGATTTCGGCTTCGCTCGGCTCCTTGAGTCGCGGATCGGCTTGGATCTCTTGCTCCGTTGAAATCCGGCGTCTCTTCTAAAGGTTGAAGGCTCTCTTGCTTGAATGGTCCTCGGGATCTTGATCTTGATTTTGAATTGGATTTTTGAGACACAAGTTGTGTCACTCAACTTGTGGGTAGAAGATGATGGTGATTCTTGAACGACCTCAACCCTAGATCTAGGCTCCTTTTTATAGACCTCAAAATTCTAGATCTAGGATTTGAAATTTGAAATTTCCCTCCACAAGTTTGTTAACAAAAGATTTGAATTTCCCTCCAAAAGTTTGTTAAGAGAGCCTTCTAGAAATAGTTTGTTAAGCCGAGCCTTCTAGATGCACCACGTGGAGCTTCTAGGGTCTTCTGGAAGCTTTGGACGTTAAAGGAGAGCATGTGGCAAAATTTGAGCCAATGATCACATCATATCACCATGGATCCGCGGCGCCAAGGGGGTTTGGGCCGCGGATCCGCGATCTTATGAGGCCCTTGGAGCTTGATTTTTCTTCTGTGGACTTGGGCTGACATTTGGGCTTTTGTCTGATATTTTAAATTTTATTTGGCCTTCTGTATTGCTACCAGATCTTTAGCCATTGAGTTGGCGTATCTTTTATCAGTTCTTTTTTCCCAATTTTTGGCTTTGCTTCTGGAATTTCCTGCATTAAACCCCAAGACAAGAGTTGCGCAATACAAGGATGATGCGATGCCATGAAATACAGTCAATTTCCCTTAAAGTGCCGGTTTAAAAGTCTAACACATGCAATCTGGTATTTCAGAGATATTTTGCTAATATGTGCAATATGAATACCGAACACTTCTAGATGAGTGCAAATGTTAGGGAAATTGCCGGTTTAAAAATGCAGTATTTTCGACTGAGTCCATCTTCTCGTGAAATGATAGGGAAATTAACCTGTTTAAACATTTCAGTGATCTTCTCCATTTGTGGACTCAGTGTGTTTCCCCTTAATCAATTCGGGTAAGGAGCTTGGGCAATAAGGTCGGGGTCCAACATTGGAGAAGATCGTGTGGGTGGAACCGATCCCAGAATAGAAGTGGGGATCGTCCGTGGAGAACTAGAAGAGATGGGCTGAGGTGGCGAGCCTTGTGAGAAACGGAGAATAGGCTCGGAAGAAGGTTGTGGGGTAGAAGAACTGGGGTCAGAATTAGAAGTAGAAGTGGAAGGAAAGGTCTCAGCCGGGGTATCATTGATAGATATTTCAGTGTCATCAATCTCTTCCCCAACATGATTTTCAAGCACTCTTCCAGATCTCAACGTGGTGATTGCATTCACATGATGTGAATAGCCAGGATTGGGTAAGGGTTGAGACGGAAGTTTCCCTTTTTCTCTCGCACTCATTTCAGCTTTAAGTCGTGCAATTTCAGCTTCCATTGTTCTGATACTCTCAGCTTGGGATTCTGAGTTTTTCTTTATCTCACCAACGGAAGACTTAACCTCGGCCGATACTTCCATGAAATTTGACAGGAGTGATTTCATGGTTTGAGCGAATTGAGAGAACTCGTCAGAACAGGTCGACTGCATAGGATTAGACGGTGCAGGATGGGTGACCTGGTTTTGGAAATTTTGTGACTGGTAGGGGTGCTGGGTGAGTTGAAGTGGTTGCTGTTGTGGAGGAAAGACCCTTTGGAATTGATTCGGGTTTGGAACCGTGTTTTGGGATTGGTTCCAAGCAAAATTCGGGTGATTTCTCCAACCCTGATTGTACGTGGAAGAATATGGATCGTTTCTAGGTCGTTGCAATGCGGCATTGGTATGCTCGTGACCTTGAAACGGAGAGTTTAATGGACATTCTTCCGTTAAGTGAGACGGATCAGAACAGCACCCATAAACAGTTTTGGGGAGCGACATTGGGTTTAGGGAGGCTGCTAAGAATTTGTGTTCCATAGCGTCGAGCTTCTTTTGCATTGCTGCCATCTCAACTCGAACACCTATGGACACGTCTATTTGGTGTACGCCACCCCTACTCGATGGTTGGGTTCCAGTCTCCCACTGTAGTGACTTTTCAGTGAACTCTTCTAAAAATTTCCATGCTTCCCTATCATCCTTGGTCATAAAGGTGCCTTGATACATGTTTTCAAGGTTTTGTTTAGTGGTAGGGTTACTGCCCTCATATATAATTCGGCAAATATCCCATCTCGGGATGCCGTGATGTAGGCATTGAACCAAAAGATCCTTGAATCGTTCAAAGCATTTCGAGAATGGTTCAGCCGGAAGCTGGGAGAATTGATATAGTTCGCTACGGATTCGAGTTGTCCTTCGCATAGGGTAGAATTTCCTAAGGAATGCCGCAACGAATTCTTCCGAATTCGTGATGGAATGTGCGGTGGTGTTATACAGCCACTTCTCGGCTATATCGCACAAAGTAAATGGAACAAGTCGTAGACGCATGGCATCCACAGAAAGTTGTGATGTACCCATCATTGCACATACGTTTTCAAATTTGGTGATAAAAACGTATGCGTCTTCAGTCTCGAGACCGTGGAATTTGGGTAGAAGGTTGATGTACTGGGGCTTAATCTCAAAGTTATCCCCGTTGGCTGGTGGAATGGATAAGCAGGTCGAGAGAGGACCATGCAAAGGGTAGCACCTCTCTTGAAGAGAGATGCGGGGAGGATTCTGCGCACCAACGGACGGCGGCAGAGCAGCGGTAAAGTGGTTCGATGGAGACGGATCCATCGGTGTGGGTGTGGTGGTGGGTAAAAGAAAGGTAAATGGAGAAATACCGACTTCGGAGTCGATCGAGGGGATGCGGACTAAACGGGCACTAGAATCCCGTGTCCAGCCTATCTTGCACTAAAAGGGGTTAGTACAAGTGGCAACGTGATTTATAATTACTGGAATGAATGAATGAATGCGGTGTTTGTTTTGAAAAATGATACGGATTTTGAAAATATGATGCGATCACAACAAATGCAACAAGCAACCCTAAAATCTATGGTCACCTAGGTCAAAGCTCTAGACCGCTCCTAACTTCCAAAAGACAAGTCGCAGGATAAAATCCTCCACTGCCTCTTTGTCTCTCCTGTGGCCAGGTAAGTGCCAGGTAAGTGGGAGGTTCTCGACTACGTAAGTAGTAGGCCTAATTAAGTAACCACTAGCCTTCGACACACTTGCCTTAGACACCACAAAAAGAAACGCGGATAAGCAATGAATTACCCACGGCCTTCTTCTGTCCTAAGTGAGCGCGACGGTACTTAGAGTCATCTCTAGATATTTTTTAGTTAATGAGGGTAATGTGGATGCAAGTTTGTGATTTTTGGGGCTTAGGAAGGGTAATGAACTCCCCACCTAATCTGGATTTGGCCGTGCCCCTTAATGTCCGTATTAATTATGCAAACAACCAAAAAATAAAAAACAAGCACAATTTATTTTGCTATTTGCGGCGCTGCGATTTTTGCAAAGAAGCCTGCAACAAATTGTTAATTGGAGCAGATTTAGGAAGGAGATAAGAAAGATAGAGATTACCTGCCAAAAATTGTACAGAGATCCTTCTTAACTGCCGCGATTCCGCCGCAGGAGCCAACAAATGCCGCGGTTCCTCCGCGCCTCAAGCTCCTCTCTGCACAGAAAAATTTTGTACTGTTCCTGTTCAACTCCTGATCTCTGTGGAATTCTCCAAATAATTTTCCAACTTCACAGCAAGCTCCAGATTTCCTTGCAATTAACCACAAGAACTCGTTTAGTGTTTTGCGCGAGTTTTGATCCAAAAAAATATTGATGGAATAAACTTTTCAACTCAAATTTCAGAAAATGAACAAATAGCACACGATCCCCGGCAACGGCGCCATTTTGATTGAATATTTTGATTTCCGAATGTGTATATTTTGGGAAAATAGTATATAGAAATCACAGCCAAAAATATTTTGACCGCAATCAATAACGGTGTCGGATGTAGCGCGTTAGTAAGTGCGGATCGTCCACAGGGAAAGTGAGATCCGTTCAATTTTCGAATTAAATGAGTTGAAAATTTAAGGCAAAGAAAAGAAAACAATTCATGATTTGCAATTGAAGATCAAGATTAAGAAAAATCTAGATCTAAAAGAAAGCATTAAAACAAGAATTGAGATGTGTGATAATTTCCAACCAATAATCAAGATTAGAAGTATGGCTCATAGGAGTAGATCGGATCTATAGATGTGATGAGATCTAATGATTACTCATTCTTATCCATTAACGAATTGATACTAGATCGATGCAAATTCATCGAGGTTTAAGGATCTTGCGAGGAAATTAGGGATTTCGCAACTCATCCTTTGTCCTTTCGATGGATCGCATTCAAATTCTAGCTTCTAGTTAATCAAATGGTCAATAGTTGTTCCCTAGTTTCAAGTGAACACGATCAAGAAAGTATCATCTCGAAACTAGGTCATTAATCATTTGATTCACTAGAATTTCTAAACATTATAGGATTTAAGAACTGTAAAAATATCTAAATCATCATCATCTAAAGATCGTCACAACTCCTACACGAGCGGAGATTACTCAAATATCATGATCACAAACACAATCACAAATTGAGATCTAATCATTATGCTTGAATTAAAAGATAAGCAAGAATATAGAAAATTCACCTTTATATTAGTATACATTAAATTATCGAATCAACACTTGATCCGACAATCCAGCTATATCGCATATAACCGACTAATATTTATCCGTACCGATTCATCGAATCAACACTTGATCCTATGACCCGGCTGATATCAAATATCGCGAGAATAGAATACGGTATCTCATATCGTATTATCCTCGGTCCCGCACATATCACATATGTGCTCCTACTCCGTTTTGCCTGAGTCAAGAAACCTCTGCGTAGGACTCTAAAGAATCGTCAATACGTCGGCAGTAGGTGATGATCATATCAAACACCCACAAGCTGCAAGCGGTCAGCTAAATGTAACAGCCACCCTGGTATTGAGCGCTCAGAAGATCAACAAGCAAGCTTGTACATTCTCCTGTGAATCCAATCAGTAACCCTCCCGTACCGTCCGGTCTCGTCATCTGATATGTCGCATATCTCGCCTAGGGGTGGAAAACGTCAGACCCCAGTAGCTTGATAAGTCATGTCGATATGAGGTCTATAACAGTTCGAGAAACTACTGATAACACTTACCAGTAGATCTCAGCAACCCTGGCCAGGGATTTCCGGTTATAGCCAATCGAACACAGCGCAACATCAACTCCCTATACCGGGAGAGACGAATCCCCTCCTATCGCTCATTGCCTCCATGTGATTCGGGACTGTGCCCAAAAGCCACCTTTTGCATGCCCTCTTGGACATGGTATGGTGGAAATCAAACCACAGTGGGAATCACACAAGACTTTATGACGATCTCGGGTCAACAGACTACTCTGTACCAGTGTCACCGGAGAACTGCCATCTGACGTGAGGTATAATACCATCTGGGAGTTCTCAGCGAGTCCGTCCAGTGTACCCAGTCTCTACTGAGCACCCGTACACCATCCTTGATGTCAAACACCGATGGATATGGGATCATCCATCACCCATCATATGGGTCAAGATGCGTATACGCTAGTCTACTCTGGTGTATCGATGCCCTGTCTCGATACACCCTCGACTAAGAACAGTTATAGGATGTACTCGTCGACTACCGTGGCCCTACTAGTATGATCTCATCATAGTCCCAGTAGTCGAGTACATATCCTAAGGGCTTTATCAACATGTAATATAAAGACAATCAGAGTACATGTTAAGATAAAGTACAACCAGATAGCATACTATCATGTCGAGCAAGAAAGTCCTCCCTATATATGTCCAAGCATCCATTACAATATACATCGTATGTACAGTAATGGCCTCTAGGGCATACATATAACTAACAATCTCCCACTTGCACTAGGGCCATCTGTTGTGGTATCACATACCCAACAATTAGCTGCAGTTGAAGTGTCTCATACTCAACCATCCCATAAAAGTCTCTACTGGGAAAAAGGCCTTTGTGAGTTGATCCGCGCTGTCGTCCTCTGTTTCTACTCTCCTAACCTCGATCTTCCTGGAGATCAACCATCTCCATGTTCAGGTGATACTGCCTAAGAATTATATCTGGATTTTTGATGGGACGGGCGTTCCTTGGAAAAAGCCACAACTCCATTGTCACACAATGGTAGGAACGAAGTTCATCTCATGAACTTATATATCCAGACTGCCTCTTTGGTAGCATCCTTGGTAACGATGTATCTTGCCTTTAATCGTCTAGTATGTCACGGTATCTAGCTTGGAACTTTTCCAACATACCGTCCCTCCACTGAGGGTAAAGACAATGCCTGCGACTGACATTCAGTCGTCCTTATCACCCTGGAACCTTTCCAGTGATTCTCCCCAGGATAGATTGATACCATCTCACTACAACTAGTGAGTATCCTAACATCCAATTAGATCTATCTCATAGATCCAAAACCCAGGATTTAGGAGGTATCACTTTGATCCTATATGGAGAATCCTTGTGATAAGAGGAGATTGACCGAGCGTAGCATAGGAAACTCCTTCCCTATCAAGAGTATGTCATCCACGTACTCTACGAGGATCACCACCATACTCTCTACTATCTTTTTGTATATACAAGGTTCATCTACCATTTTGATGAAGTCAAACTCTTTGACTACCACATCAAAACAGATGTTCCAACTCCGCGATGCCTGCTTTATCACATAAAACATCTTGCACACGTTTCCGCTGCTCCCACTGTCTATGAAGCCCTCTGGCTGTGTACTTATAGACGCTCTCTTCTAAAACATCATTTAGAAAAGCAGTCATGACACCCAACCACCAGATATCATAGTCATGGTATGTAGCCGTGGCAAGTAGGATCTGGATGGACTCAAGCATAGCTTTGAAAGTCTCAACTTTTCCATGTACACCAAGTAATCTTCTCAAGATATACTTGCTCCTGATAGGGATTTAACCCTTCAGATAGAGCTATCAAAGTCTATACTTTGTTAGTGTATGAGAATTCCATCTCAGATCGCTAAGCATCCATCCATTCTAACAGAGTCCCACTCCTGATGGCCAGCTCGAAACTAGTTGGGTCATCATCTTATGATGCAATCCTCGCTCCAACTGTTATAGAGAAAACAAAAGTATTTCTCAGGTGGATGAGGAACCCTACTAGATTGGCGGAGAGGCTAAGGTTCGTTGGAAACTATTGAATCCTCATTCAATAGGTATGCAGCTTCTCAAGTGCATAACATCCAAAAGGAAATAAGAAACTCAGTAGTACTCATCATAGAGCACACCATATCACATAGGGTGTGTTTGCTCCGTCCCGATATACCATCGTGCTATGGTGTATGTGGAGGAGTAATGCCGAGAGAGAATCTCATTCTCTTTTAGAATAGTCCAGGAATCTGTGCTCAAGTAGTCTCCTCCCTAATCTCATCAAAGGACATAATACTTTTACCCGTATTGGTTCTCTACTTCTAACTTATATTCTGTGAATATCTCAAAAGGTTCGGACTTGTGTTTCAACAGAAACATATGTCTGAATCTTAAGAGATCATCAGAGAATGTAATGAAGTACAAAGAATCGATCTTGGCAAGTGTAGACAAGGGACATTCATACATCAGCATGTATCAATCCCAAGAGTTCACTAACTCTTTCTCTATTTCCAATAAACAGAGCTGTGGTCATCTTATCTTTGTGACATGACCAGCAAGTTTCATAAGATATAAATTCAAACTAATTTAAATATGCATATTTATGTAACTTTAGCTAGTCGGGTCACATTGATATGACCTAGTCTACAATGCTGATTGTCGGGTCAAGTGTTGATTCGATAATTTAATGTATAATAATATATATATGATATATTAAATTACATTAACTAATATTTGCTCACTAAAAGATTCTTTTTCTCACTCGGGTAATACATTGATATATATGCGATATATGTTAATTGTATTATTTTATTTGGTTACAATAAATATTATATATGTGATATATAATATTGTAACATGATATGATAACTAATGCAACATGTTTAGTAGAGATTAAACAAGATTAGGGTTTGATTTGGGTTAATGCTTTCAAGATGATTCTAGAAGGTTTAGTTTTGTTTTATGAAAGATATTTTGTTATGACTCATGCTTTAACCCAACCCAAACCCTAACCCTAGTTAATTCTCTACATGGGTTTGGTTGACCATCGTTGCATTAATCATCATATTTTATCCTTTCATTATTCATCACAAAAAGGTTTGATGTTGATTCATTCATCTTCTTCCTTCTTCTTTCTTTCATGAAAAAGCTTATTAGCTTTTTCCAAGTGATGAATGAGTGAGAAAAAGATAATAAAAGAGGGAAAAAATCCTACTTCATCATCCTCATCTATCCTTGCCATTTAGATGAGGGTGTTCACTTCATATTATGAGTGTTATCTTGTTTTAACGAAACTTCAAGGTAGATCATCTTTGTATCGAAGATCGGAAGCAAGACGGCATCTTTCCCTTCGTGGAACCTCTTGAGAGTCCGGAACACGATGATCGCAGCGATGGGACCTCAACACGGAGCTTAAGAAGTGAAGGACCAGATCTACAAAGGTTGTAATCCCTCTCACCTAGTGTTAAAGAGTTTAACATGCTTGTTTTCGCCTAATCTCTAGTTTAAAGATCTCATATCGGGTTGTTCGGCACGGCCAAATTTTAAATCGGGCATGGTAGATGCCACGTAGACCCTTGTGCGTGTGCCCAGCAACCCTACAAAAAACACTACAGGAAAATTGTGCCACGACCGAGTCAACTCGGCCGCGGATCCGCGGCGGGAGCATGCTCCGGCCGCGGTTCCGCGGCGCTTTAACTGAGTCGGTGGACCAATTTTCTTGTGTGAGTTTTAAAAAGCCTGAGCCGATTTTTGGTGTAAGATTAATTATTTTTTGAACAGGAAAAAAAATCGGCAGAAAGTATACTTTTCGGGCGTGTTTCGTGACTTTTTCTCCGATCGAACTTCTAGTTACTTTGCTAACATGTTAGATAGTGTTTAACCTGGCTCTGATACCACTGTAAGTCCACGTTACCCGTCCCCGGTTCTTTGGGGTTGCGGAAATGGTGAAAAACGAATTTTTTTCTTTGGGGGTAACATGGACTCAAAATACGGATCTTTGTTAAACAACTATCTAACAACCTAACTAGGAGTTTTTCGTACTCAGTTAGGGGGTTATACCTTAACTTGAACTCCTTCGTCTTCAACTCCTTGCGGTGGTCGGATCGGCCTCACCTCGTCGTCTCTTTGAGCCGAAGATGGATCCACCCGAAAGCTTCTACCTTTGGCTTCAACCTCAAACTAGAGAAAACTAAAACACTTGGCTTGCTAGACTTTGTGTACTAGGATGAGTAGAGAAGTGTTACGGGTTTTTATCTCCAAGGAAAATGATTCTCAACACATGAGAGGTTTTTGCCTTGAACTAGAGAGAGAGCAAGAGGAAGAAGGAGAGCTTGAGGATGAGAGAGCTGTCATGAGAGAGAAAGCAAATGAAAGAATGAGCAAGACTTTTGCACCCTTGCTCTCATAATCAAAAATAATCATAACACATAATAATAATTGAGTATTATGTGATGGTTGTTATCATATCAAATGGCAATATCATTTCTTGCATTAAATGCAATTTGTGAACAAAACAAGCAAGCTAAAGTCAATGCCAAGAAATGATAGCCATTGTCATGATGGTGGTCAACAAGTCCAACCTAGTCAACCGGTCAACAAAGTCAGCAAGTCAACATGGTCAACCCTTCAACCCAACCATGTCACAATAATACTTAATTAATATTATTGTTAATCATATTTCTAATTCTCATTAGGGTTTAGCAAAAGTCAACAGCCAACAACCCTAATGAGAATCCTCTGCCTCTGTTTCTGTCAACCGTGCATACACACCCGCATCTGCGTTCCGGGGAACACAAATGCAAACGAGATAAAATCAATCCCAAAATGTATACTAGGATCTGGCTTAAACCAAAGCCCGCTAGTAATAACTGCCCGGACACCAAACGTGCACAAGTGGACGGATGTGTCCGAACCCTGTCGCAAAACCATGCGACCTCTACTCTTTTTCCTAAAGGCGAATAGCTCTCTGTGTGGGACTCTAAAGACTCGACACTACGCTGGTAGTGGGTTTAACCACAGACCGCAAGCGGCACTAGTTGTGCGTAACGGCCCCCAGATAGATGCTGATAAGAAGACTGACGAGGTGAAACCCATCTGAACTCCTACTGAGCCTGAATATGACATTCTCCGTACAGTCCGGTCCGTTCGTCTGAGAATATCGCATGGCGGGCCTAGCGGGTGGTAAACGTCAGTCCCTTAATAGCGGTACAAGTCATGTCGGAGTGCAGCCCAGAACACCCTGAGATAACACTAGAAACCTACCATAATATCTCGCTTGCCTTGGCCAGGGACTACTTGTGTAATGGCTCTCCTAGACACAGCGTGATATCAACCCCCAATACCAGGAGAGACGAATACTGTCTAACCGTCACTGCCTCCAAGTGCTTCAGGACTACACCCAACTACTACCTGTTTGCACGACTCCTTTGAGCCGTGGTAGGGTAGTAATCAAAGTACAGTGGGAACACACTCGAGGAGAAGTGACAGTGTCAAGTCAGCGGACTAAGCTGTACTCATGTCACCTGGGAACTGATAACTGACGATAGGTATAGTACCAACCAACAGTTCCCGATGAGTCCTGTCTAGTGTACTCGTAACCTAACGAGCACTCGCATACTATCTCAAGTACGACGTACTGACGGCTGTGGGACAGACCGTCTCCCGTGCTGGGATGAGAAACGTATACGCCAGTCTACTCCGGAGTATCGATGCCCCGTCTCGATAATCTTATGACTAGGGAACTGTATAAGGATGTGCTTGTAGATTACCCAGCCCCCACTAGTGTGACTGCCATCACAACGCTGGTAATCAAGCAAAGATCCTAAGGGCTCTACTAATATATATAAGCGATATTCTAAAAGAAACACATGCACATATTGAAGTAGAGACTAACCAAGTAGCATACTACCATTTTGAGCAAGATTGTCTATACAACTGTGAATATCCCAAGCTTCCATCAAGTAATATACAAACTAGTATGATACAGTAATGGTCTCTAAGGCATATACACTAACACTAGTTGTTACTTTGCATAGCGGTATTCCTTGTAGAATATCCAGCACTTCATTCGACGAGGAAAGAGCCGAGATCCCTTCTCCGGGAGTGACCTCTTTAGCAATAACTAGCAAATGCTACAACCCTCGGTTTTGTCTTTTGATTGCTTTTCTAGTTCTTGCTTTGTACAGTGATATTGTGAATATCCTGCACCTCTTTCGACGAGGAAATTGCCGAGATCCCTTCACCGGGAGTGATCTCTTTAGCGAAACTAGCAAAAGCCTTAAAAACACTCCATTTAAAATCATTTGATTCTGCAACGAGATCAAGTTCAAAGCGTTAAAGATATTCTTAAAAACCATCCGCAACCCTCCGTCATTTTAGGAAGTAGAGTACTTAGTATTTGTGCTACGTTTGTTGACCTTAACCAAGGAGTAGTGTGCGGTAGCTAAGTGATGTCTTCCTACACAGCATATGATGCGATTAGTTAGGACAGTCATATGATTTTCTTGACCTTAGCCAAGGGTCATGTGGGTGGGTCTAATTAATCACGAAATGACAGGTAGAACTTGACTAGTGCTTATGATTTGTTGACCATAGCCAAGATTATAGGTGCTAGGGGTAAAAATCATTATCGGGAGTATCAAGTGTTGAAATTTGCATTGAGATTGCATACGTTCTATGAGATAGTTGGATCCTGATACCCACTGCAAGTAATTGTTCCTCCTGAGAGAGTTTTGCATTTTACAATTAGCCGATCAAGTAGGTGTCTAGAAAGGTGTCAACGGGGTTAAGCCCCTGAAAAAATGAAGTTTATTTTAATTAGGTCCGTGCGAAAGTACGGGGAATCTCCCTCAAAGTACCGGCACTGGCATGGCTGAAAGATTGGCGAACTTGTAAAGTGTAACTAATCCCGGCTAGTCTTTCCTTTTAAGGTTTGAAGGAAGATTTGATAAAAACAGTGGGAGCCATCCTGATTAGATAAAATATATAACCAATCTAATCTTGCAAAAGCGCACGCAGAGTGTTTTCTTCTCTCTCTCTCTCCAGGTACCGACCATGTCATGCCTTAATCAAGAAAATAATATGGATTATTGACCGAACCCGCTTGTTATACTGAGCTGGGGAACGTTGGTCCCACTCCAACTTATAATGGTTATAAGACCGAGAAGCAATTAGGGGAATACCAGGATTACCATGCCGCGCAAACTAAGAAAGTGCATGCTGATGTATCTACTTCGGGTGTGTTCGTTACAGAGAACTGTTTCTCAGTATCTTCTACGTCCTGGGTATGTGATACCGGATCAGGATCCCACATATGTAATCTATTACATGGGCTACAGATAGGTATAGAACTAAGAACGGGTGATAAGTTTCAAGAGTTGAAAAGGGTGCAATTGTTGCAACCAAGGTGTTGGCAGTTATCACCCTGTATTACCAAATACATTGATTCTGAATGAATATTATTAGATATCGAACCTGTTATACAACATCATATCGGTCTCTTTATTTAGTAAAGAAGGATATAATTTTGTATTATTGGATAATGTTTCGAACATTTCCTGTATCAAGAGTTTATAGGTTCAGGCACGTTATCTAAAAACATTTACATTCTAAATCAAACCACAGTTCTTAACGTACAGAACACACAAAAGTGGAAGAGTTCAGAAATGAACGAATCCTTCTTGAGGCATTGTAGACTAGTTCATATCAATGCGACCCGACTAGCTAAGTTATATTAAGATGCATATTTAAATCAGTTTGAATTTACATCTTGTGAAACTTGCCAGTCATGTCATAAAGATAAAATGACCATAGCTCCGATTACTGGAAACAGGGAAA
Source organism: Agapanthus africanus (assembly GCA_030015575.1). NCBI lineage: Eukaryota > Viridiplantae > Streptophyta > Magnoliopsida > Asparagales > Amaryllidaceae > Agapanthus > Agapanthus africanus. Next base: position 364,338,330 of record JASDDO010000001.1, on the reverse strand, counting down.
GAGTTAGTAAACTCTTGGGCCTGATACATGATGATGTATAAAAGTCCCCAGTCTACAATTGCCAGGACTGGTTCTTTGAACTTCCTTACATTCACAGATGATCTCTCAAGATTCGGACACATGTTTCTGTTGAAACACATGACTGAAGCTTTTGAGAAATTCAAAGAATATAAGTTAGAAGTAGAGAACCAATATATGTATAAGTATTATCTCCTTTGATGTGATCAGGGAGGAGAATACTTAGGCATAGAGATCCTGGACTATTCTAAAGGAGAATAAGATTCTCTCTCAGCATTACTCCTCCATATACACCATAGCACAACGGTGTATCGGGGTGGAGCAATCGCACCCTATTAGATATAGTGCGCTCTATGATGAGTATTACTGGGTTACCTATTTCTTTTGGGAGTTGTGCACTTGTGAAGATGCATACCTATTGAATAAGGATTCAATAGTTCCCGATGAACCTCAGCCTCTCCGCCGATCTGGTAGGGTTCTTCATCCGCCTGAGAGATACTTCAGTTTCTCGATGACAGTGGGAGCGAGGATTGAATCATGAGAAGATGATCCAACTAGTTTCGAGCAGGCCATCAAGAGTGGGGACTCTGTAAGAATGGTTGATGCTAAGCGATCTGAGATGGAATCCATGTACACCAACAAAGTATGGACTTTGGTTGCTATATCTGAAGGGTTAAAACCCCATCAGGAGCAAGTATATCTTGAGAAGATTACTTGGTGTAGATGGAAAAGTTGAGACTTTTAAGGCTAGACTTGTTGTTAAAGGTTCTCATTATCGACCAGGCATGGATAATGATAAAACCTTTTCCAGTGGCTGTGCTTAAGTCCATCTGGATCCTACCTGCCATTGCTACATACCATTACTACGATATCTGGTGGTTGGGTGTTATGACTACTTTTCTAATTATTGATTAGGAAGAGAACTTCTATAAGTACACAGCCAGAAGGCTTCGTAGACAGTGAAAGCAGTGAAAACGTGTGCAAGTTGCTTTAAAAGTAAAAGCAGGCATCGCGGAGTTAAAATATCTATTTTGATGTGGTAGTCAAACTGTTTGACTTCATCAAAATGGTAGATGAACCTTGTATATACAAAAAGGTAGTAGAGAGTAAGGTGGTCATCCTCGTATTGTACGTGGACGACACACTCTTGATAGGAAAAGAGTTTGATATGCTACGTACGGTCAATCTCCTCTTATCACATTGATTCTCTATGTAGGATCTAGGTGACACCTCCTAAATCCTGGGTTTTGGATCTATGAGATAGATCTAAATGGATGTTAGGATTCTCACTAGGTGTAATGAGATGGTATCAATCGATCCTGGGGAGAATCACTGGATAGCTTCCAGGGTGGTAAGGACGACTGAATGTCAGTAACAAGCATTGTCTTTACCTTCAGTGGAGGGACGGTATGTTGGAAGAGTTCGAAGCTAGATATCGTGGCATAATAGACGATAAAGGCTGGTGACATCGCTATCAAAGATGCTACCAAAGAGACAGTCTGGGTGTATATTTGTTCATGAGATGAACAAGGTTCCTACCATTGTGTGACAATAGATGTGTGGCTTTGGCCTAGGAACCCCGGTCCCATCAGTGACCCAGACATATTCTGAGGCAGTATCACCTGATCATGGAGATGGTTGATCTTCAAGAGATCGAGGTTAGGAGAGGAGACTTGGAGGTTAACACGGCGGATCCACTCACTGAGGCCTTTCCTAGAGAGTGACTTTTATGGGATAATTGAATATGAGATACTACAACCACTGCTACATGATGGCCCTAGTGCAAATGGGAGATTGTTAGTTATATGTATGCCCTAGAGGCCATTACTGTACATGAGATGTATATTGTAGTTGATGCTAGGACATTTATAGGGAGGACTTTCTTGCTCGACATGATAGTACGCTATCTGGTTGCTCTTTATCTTAATATGTATACTTACTGTCTCTCTGTTACATGTTGGTAAAGCCTTTAGGATGTGTACTCGACTTCCAGGATTACGACTAGTAGGGCCTGGGTAGTCCATGAGTACATCCTTCAATGTTCATAGTCGTGGGAATATCGAGACGGGGCATCGATATTTCAGAGTAGACTAACGTATATCTTTTTGACCCATGTGATGGGCGATGGATGTTCCCATATCCATTGGTGTTTTACATCAGAGATGGTATACGGGTGCTCAGTGGAGACTGGGTACACTAAACGGACTCGCCGAGAACTCCCAGATGGTATTATACCTCACGTCAGATGGCAGTTCTCTGGTGACACTGGTACAGCTTAGTCTGTCGACCTGAGATCGTCATAGAGTCTTGTGTGTCTCCCACTGTGCTTTGATTTCCACCCTACCATGGCTCTACTGAGTCGTGCAAACAGGTGGTTTTTGGGTACAGTCCCGAGTCACATGGAGGTAATGAGCGATTGGAGGGGATTCGTCTCTCCCGGTATTGGGGGTTGATGTTGCGCTATGCTCGACTGGACATAACTGGAAATCCCTGTCCAGGGTTGATGTGATTTACTGGTAAGTGTTATCAGTAGTTTCACACTCGTTATGGACCATATATCGGCATGACCTATCAAGCTACTGGGGTCTGACGTTTACCACCCCTAGGCGAGATATGCGACATATCAGACGAACAGACCGGACTGTGCGGTAAGTTTTACTGATTGGATTCGCAGGAGTGTGAGCAGGCTTGCTCGTTGATTTCTGATTGCTCAATAGCTGGGTTGCCGTTATGTTTAGCAGATTGCTTGTGGCTTGTGGGTGACTGATATAATCACCACCTACTGCCGCCGTATTGACGAATCTTTAGAGTCCTACACAGAGCTTTCCTGGCTCAAGCGAAATGAAATAGGAGTACATATGAGGTATGTGCGGGACCGAGAATAATACGAGTATGTGATACCGTATTCGATTCTCGCGATTTCTATCATCGGTCGGTTATATGCGATATAGCCGGGTTATCGAATCAAGTGTTGATTCGATATATTGATACACATGATATTAGTCGGTTATATGTGATATGACCGGATCATTAAATCAAGTGCTGATTTAATGATTTAATGTATAATTATATATGTGATATGTTACTTTACATTAACTAGTATTGGTTCACCTAAGATTACTTTCTCACTTGATGTGCATAAAGTGTATATATATGATATATATATTGATGTACATGAATTGTGTCATGCAAGATGCCATATGCAACTTGTATGTATGAGACTTACACCATGACCATGATAATGTATTTGGATTTTATTTATTTTGGTAATTCAAATATAGTGGAAATTGGTCATGGTTGCAAGCTTGTAGAAACTTGTGGATTCCATTGACTTAGTCCACTAATTTGTCTCACCTAAGATATTTATTAACCAAACCATTATCTAAAATCATGGTTAAATCTCTACAAAGGTTAGTATATGATGCTAACTTACGCATGGTTGCAAATAACATCACTTGAGTTTTCATTCTCATTCTTTTTCTTCTTCTTCTTCTTTATCCAAAAGAAAAAAGCTTTCTAGGTTTTTTTCTAAGTGAAGAAACAAAGTGAGAAAAATAAATCTAAAGTGAACTCATTTCCTATTTCATCATCCTCTACTACTTGCCGTTTAGTTTAGGGTGTTCTCTTCACAATGTTTATGACCAAGTGAAGGGTTAGCTTGGGTTTGAGTCTCCTCGACGTAGATCATCTTCAGCCTCGAAGACTACGAGCCAATCCGTTCATTTCTCCGAGGAATTCCATACTAGAGTCCGGGAGCTCGATGATCACAGCGAAGGGACATCAACACGGAGCTTTAGAAGTTAACGACCGGATCTACAAAGGTTGTATTTTAGTTCACTTCTCTTTGTAATGTTAGATTACAAGTTTTTGTTACCCTAGTTTTCTAGCATGATTCTTAGTTTGATTGCTTAGCACCCCCTTGATTTTTTTTGTGGCATGTGTGATACTTGCAAACCCTAGGCTAGGTGCTAAGGAATCCCAACACGTAAACCAACACAACGGTGTATAAAGCATATCTCATGTGCAATAACTATGCACAAAATATAAATACCCAGTAGGTGCAGCCATTGTGCACGAAAACAATATCATGAAACTCAATCATCAAAACTCAAATCCAAGCGATATAAGCGTAATACTCGGATCACAAACGCAAATCGTAACAAATGACATTGAGGTACACTTCTTACAATGTTGAAAAATGTGTCGGTGCGCCCAAAACTGGCTGAACAAGAACATCCGCTTGCCTCCTGCTCACGGTCTGGCGTCCTTTGTCTCTGGGTCCTTATTTTCTCTGTGGATTACCAATCTCGCCATCCATCGGCTCGTCGATCCGGTCAGATGTGCTAACGGAAATGATTCCGCTCTGGCACTTCTCTGGTCATCTCTTGGCCAATTAGTATGATCACTCATAAAGCAGCACATCACTGGCGTCGGCCTCTGGCCCTCTAAATACTCATGACATATATGATCCTCAGTGCGAATCTCATTGCAGCAGTGTCCTGGAAGGAACTTGCCCAAGGTTTCTTCCGATCTCGCGTATGCCGAACTATACGGAGGATGGTAATCTTGCATAATCTTTTCTCGCTTTCTGGACATCTGTGTTCTCAGTATAACATTTCCTCAGGAACTGGTCGTATCTCACGCCTCTGTGTACATATCAGATCTCTAATCTCGACGGGGAGTAACAACAGCTCATCAGCATCTTGCACGAACCTCTTGTTCCCCTTGTCTTTGTTATCGTCCAGTCCGATGTTACGTCACTCCATCCGCGTACTTCAAATGTTCTCGGCCACAGTCAATCCGAAATTTCTCACACGGACTCAAGATCGTGAACTCGGTATCTTCATCACTCTATAGAAGATATCAAGCCGAACACGTCCTCAGGAACTCGTCCCAACCATCGGAGGAATACTCTATACTCGTCCGTTCTTGATCAACTCACAACGCATCTGAGTGGGGTCCTCTATCCGAAGCTGGTCAACATACCGGTCTCCTACCACATGATATCCGGACAACGTTAAACTTTTCGATCGATTCATCAAAGTCCCATAATTCCCCGAAAGATCAACACCTGAGCATAGTTTAATAATATCCGGTACATGCTACAGTACCTATGGACCAGCCGTAGAAGGGCAAACCCAAGCCTCACTGTTGGCACGGCTAAACTCCCGCAAACCCTAAGGTTCAAAAGCGGTTCCATGGTCAGCATGTCGAGTTAGGGTTTCATTCTTCTAGAGAGTCCACAGAATTACTTGCATGTTCCTCCGAATAACATAAACTTGGAAAAAAGGGTTTCTGGCATTCGTTCAAACTTTTTAACTTCGCCTAGACAACATGTGAATACCCTTCATCCGCAAGCTAAACAATGCCTCAGTTCTGAATGATAGACTAGCTATTATATGTCGTATCTCTGCCTGAAAGCTCCAGCGATCTCAGCTCGTAAAGTCTGGAGTTGACATCCTATCAATCTCAGCAACTGCTGGGTCATCTGTCTGCACGGTAGACGAAATCACAATCTCTGAGGTAGGCTTTACATCAACAGTCTTCTCACAACAGGCAGCTTCTATCAATGGCCCGATCTTCCGGTGCAAAACCAACACTCGCCTCAATAAGAGGTCACAACACAACACTACATCGAGACGTTCCCAGGTCACCAGAAAACACAATGGTCAGTCCTCGTCCATGACGAGCTCGCCCCGATCTCAATACTAGCAGCAGCTCAACTGTGCTCAAACCACTGTGACAGGAACCTCAAGCGTGTATCGATGAAAATAGATCAAGGGCATGGAAGGAAACGACAGATCCATAATGGATATATGATCATAAGAAGAGACAGCGTCAATGAGAGTATGATCATGGAAATGAAGAGAATTACAGATCACAAAATATGTACATCCTAAGCTTTCTTAAGTGGAGTATCGTATCGTAAATATGCCGTGGAACATACGTACGCTACGTCACTTTACTCAAGCTACCTACTCCATCAATCAGGGTCAGCCTATGAAACGAAAGTTCGGGTCTAATATCCCATGTTCAAGTCTAAGTTTCGTAAGGTCAAGCCTAGGTTCCGAAGTAAATTACGCCCCACACTCCACATAGTCAAACATAAACTCGAACCAAGGTTAAACCTAGCGCTCAGATACCAACTTTGTCATGACCCGAAATATTAGCTTGTGACCAGCACTTAAATCACGCAACGTCTAAAGGCGTAACGTAATTCAAGTAAGCTGAAACCCAAAAATCTAAACCATCTTAAGAAGATAAAAGAGTTGAAGTTTTGAAATAAAGGTATAATGAAATCAAGTTTTCTTAAATGCGTAGAAAAGAAACATGAATAATGCAAGTGAAATTTACTAGTTTGAAATTATGTTTCGTCTTTTAAAAATTTGGGCAACACCTCCTTTGTATATTTTGATCTAAAACCACAATACATGATAATATAAAGGCATCCCCAAGCGGGAGCTAGCTCTTCGCCAAACGGCGGATTCACAACTACGCAAAGCATAAATATAAGTATACGACGCCCAACGGTGAAGATCACCACAAAAGATAAAGAAATAAGCAAGACATCAAAACCACTAGTAGCGGAATACCCCTCGCTCTAAGTTTCGCAACCACAAGTCTCACTAAGTCTCATTACTTATACAATTATTAATTTTGATTGATGGAGTTGACAAGATACAATATGAATAATAAATACAAGAGGGGTACGATCCAATATGTACCGCCTACCAAAGCAAAACATCCGAATGTAGCTGTGTGCCAGCGATACCGCTATGGATCCATGCGGACAACCTACAAGAACTGTGGCACAACAGGGGTGAGTCGCCAACTCGTGAGTAGAAAACATCAACAGGTAGAAATCGAATAAACAACGACTCCTAGGTCAACTGTACCGTAAAGGAAATACTATGATATCTAGGGTGACCGTATCTGCATATGTGCCAACAATGTAATCAATACCTATAAGCATGCGGATAACATCCAATAGTAGTAATAAATGCCTGTATGCATATGGATCTCGTCCACGTGTCAACCAATGACACAACAATATCATGCATGTAAATATCATAAAAGCATATGCATGAGGGTATGATGATATAAATCAACGTGTGTCCCTCGCGACACATCAAAATCATAGAACCTGAGCATCCATCATCGACACTCTAAACATCATGAAACCCGTGTCCAGCATCGACACGTAAATCCTCATATATCTCGGGCTTCGTCTGCGGGATCGGCCCGCGGGCTCCGGCAGAACGTGTCAGCCCATATCCATCTCTTGACTCCGGTCGGTATCCTCCGGATAACCGCCAGGTCCAACCAATCACCGGTAGGTAATGCCCACCCTGCAAGGCTCATCGTCTACTCCACGAAAATCATTTCTCGCCCCCGGGGAACTATACCGGGTCCACCATGAACCCGCCAACGGATCATCCACCTCCTCGAATCGGGTTTCTATCATAAGTCTCAGAACCGAGAAAATGCATGGTGGACGTACTAAAATATCATATCAAAAGAAACTGGATTTTAAAACAATACATACTTTCTTTTGAAATATCCACGGTTCTCAAATCCAGAAATCTCATGAAAACAGCATATCTCAATGCGTAAAGTCATAAAGCATGATGTATGCGACATATAATAGAAATGTAAGCTTATCCGTATATCATGCACATGGAACAGTAATATGCACATATCAAGGGAAAATCACTCTTTTAAATGATTCCAGTTTTAAAATACATCCTGCGGTTCCCAATTTTTCCAAAGTCAAATGCAACATTGTAGTATATGTAACTATAGCAAGTAAATTATGCAAGGAGTCATATCATAATGCAGCAATACTTCTGTGTAGTGACATGGCAATTATCGATGATGAAGTGTGTGAGCCGGCAAATCTGTACAAGTGTAACATGCGCATCATCGATAATGGTGTAGGTGTATTAGCACAGATATATGAAATGCAATGAGAATAACCTGAATGCAGCATGAAGTAAATTGTATGCGAATGCTAATAGCTATACGTATCTAATATGACCGAGTCGGTGAATCTATCAATCGGCATCCATCGTTACAACATCACGTATGGTATAATCCCTCGTACGGCATCCTTTAGTCAAGGGTATGGATCAATCATCATAAAACTCATCACGTACGGTAAATCATCGTACGGCGGCATTAAACCATCAGGGATCCTATCAACCTATAAGACAATGAGGGTTCGGACCTATCTCTCGTACGGCATATCTGTCACGACCCGAAATTGCACGTGACAGGCCTTTGAATCATATGATGTCTATATGACCCCATCTAATTCAAGTAAGCCAAAAGCCCAGAAATTTAAAACCATTTTAAATAATAAATGAAGGAAAACTAGTTTTAAAGAAGTGGTTTTAATAGCATAAGCCGAATTATGCGTTTTTAAAATCCCAAGTCTTTTCTGAAAATTTCGGCAGAGTTTCCTTTGTAAAAACTGACCCCGAACGGGGTACAACATGCATAATATAAATAAAGGCATCCCCAAGCAGGAGCTAGCTCTTCGTCAATCGACGGTCACAACCACGCAAGCAGTATAATATACAACGCCAAGGGCGAGGATCAAAACTCAAAAGGAAACTCAAAATCATCAAGAAAACCATAATACTACAACGCGCGACCCTAAGGTCGAAATAATACACAACTGGCTTTCTAAGTCTGAAATAATTATACAAGTCCGGTTGATGGAATTTTACTAGATACAACAGAAAATAAATATACAATGGTGGTTATGATACAAGTGAGTCCACCTACCCAAGCAATCACCCATAATGGAAGCAGTGTGCCAGAAAGCCGCAACGAAACCTGTACGGCAAAACCTGTAAGAAACTATGGCACAACGGGGGTGAGTTGCCAACTCGTGAGTAGAAAACATCACAAAGCAGAAATCGTATATATGACTCAATCCTAGGTCAATACGATAAGTAGTATATATCCTCAATATGCTAAAGTCTGAAGCATGATAAGGTGGCAAGGGTAAACATCTATACCAAGTGTAATACCAAGTGCTCGTGTCAGTGCCTCAGGTAGCAACATATCATATATATGAAGTATGATCAATGTAATCAATATGAAATCAGTGTCAACTATATCATGAAGTCTAAGTATGTGGATATCATCCAACTATGTAATCAATATCTGTATGCATGTGGATCCCATCCACGAGTCAACCAATGACACAAAACATCATGCAAGTATATGCATGAAAGTATGAGGATATAAATTATCGTGTGTCCCTCGCAACACATCAAAATCATGGAACCTGAGTGTCTAGCATCGACACTCGAAAACATCATGAAACCTGTGTCCAGCATCGGCACGTAAATACTCATATCTATAGGGCTTCATCAGTCCGGATTGGCCCACGAGCTCCGTCAGTTCGGATCGGCCCATATCATCTCTCAACTCCGGTAAGTATCCTCCGGATATCCGCCGAGCCCAAATACAATCACCGGTAGGTAGTAGTCCCTCTGCCAGGCTCACCGTCTGTATACACAGCATCCCTTTCTTGCCCCGGGGTACCATACCGGGCCCCACCATGTACCCGCACACGACCCACGACTCCTCCTCGCATGGGGTATATATATATCAGAACCGATAAAACTCATGGTGGACGCACTGAAATATCATATCAAGAGAAACTGGGTTTTTAAAAACAGTACATACTTTCCTTTGAAATACCCACGGTTCTCAAATCCAGAAATATCATGGAAACAGCATATCTCAATGCGTATAATCATAAAGCATTATGTATGCGACATATAATAGAAATGTAAGCATATCAGTAAATCATGCAACATAAAACAGTAATTTGCACATATCGAGAGAAAACCGCTCTTTTAAAATGAATCCAGTTTAAAAATATATCTTGCGGCTGCCAAATCTCCAAAATCAAGCCAGAATCACCTATGTACGTGCAAATAGGTATGTATGCACGTATGAGTGTATAAAATGTCTGTGTGCCTATATGGATGTACAAGTAGGCATATACGGAAGTATGAGTGTACAATATGCATGTGCTCCAATATGGATGTACAAGTAGGTATACACGCAAGTATGAGTGTACAATACGCATGTGTGCCAATATGGATGTACAAGTAGGCATATACGCATGTATGAGTGTACAATATGCATGTGCGCCAATATAGATGCACAAGTCGGTATATACGCAAGTATGAGTGTATAATACACATGTGTGCCAATATGGGTGTACAAGAAGGTATATACGCAAGTATGAGTGTACAATATTCATGTGTGCCAATATGGATGTACAAGTAGGTATATACGCAAGTATGAGTGTACAATATGCATATGCGCCAGTATGTCATGCAAGGGTCATATCCTGATGCAACAGTCCTACTGTGCAGTGACATGGCAGTTATCGATGATGAAGTGTGTGAGCCGACAACCAGGTGTACGTGGAACATACGCATCATCGATAAGGGTGCTGGTGTCCTGACAGCATGGGTTTAATATAACAATAAACACATTTAACATGCAATGCGATGCGAATAGCAAGAATATGCAGAAAATGAATAATAAACACAATAGTGATGAATCTACATCAATATATATATATATATATATATATATATATATATATATATATGTATATATCATACAGTTTTGCCGTTTGAAATAACACGAATCGTGGTGTTTGGAAAAATAAGGGATACAGTGTTTTAAAGAAAAAATGTGTCTTTTAAAAATATCCGTAGAATCCCTTAGCCTATCTTTAAAACACTCATGATTCGTTAGTTTTGAAATAGGTATGATTCGAGTCTAGTCTAACATCTATAAGTAAACTACAGGACTAAATAAACGGTCTAACCGAAAGGGTAAGGGAAAACCACCTAAATCTGAGTCGATATGTATATAAATATAATAGTCGGTGATCCCGCCTCAATAGTATCACATATGATACAATATACAATATGACATCCTCGAGTCAAGAGTGCGGATCTATCATCAATATATAGCTCGTACGTAAATCCTTCGTACAGCATCCCAAATCTGGGTATGGGTCAAATATCACATTTATCTCATTATTCATCTGGTGTCCATTATCATCATATCTCATGAACTAGGGGTACTGATCTAAGTCTAGTATAAACTGATACCATCTGCATATATATGCGTGTATGAAAACACACGCCTAAAGGCCCGCTAAAATCTCATGTCGTATCACATAATACGAATCTAAACATATCACCGATCTCGTGGCATCAAGCCCAATCTCACCGACTCATCTCCAAATATCATCCACTATCCTCATTATCCATGTATAGGTATACATATATATATAGACCTAGTCCCATACCTATTTGTGTGTGTATGTGTGTATATATATATATACGTATCACCATATACGCACAAGTAATAATAATGCATGGAAGGGTGAATGTGTGCGTGTGTGCAAACCTATTCTATGGTTCGCGACTAAGAAATCAATGATTATTAGGGATTCTGCATGTTCAAGTTTAGTTAATTACCGCAATCAAAACGGTTTCACTTGTAGCTAGCCGGTTGAGTACGGGTCGTCCGTAGGGAGATAGGAATCTTTTTCTATGTGCTTTAACGAGTTAAGTCCAATTTTCCAGATTTGTTTGTGATTAACTAAGTGTTAAAATGATATGTAAAGAGAGCTTGTTAGGGTTAGGATTAGGTTAGTTTGAGTTAGGAGTCGCTCACTTGTTTCGTTGCCACTCTTAATATCGGTGTTACGGTTATCGGCAACAACGGGGATTAGCACGACTGGGAAGGAACTTGCGAGTATAAGCTAGGCTTTCCAACGCTTAAGTTCTTCCTTTTGGTGCTTGTCCGTCCGTTCTTGGCTCTTAGCCATAACCTCCGGTTAATACAACCACAACCGGTCTCACTACGGAATCACCGCTATCATGTAGGATAGGGTGCCGTAGGGAGCGGATTGTGGTTCAATTAACGGGAGTCGATTTAAGATGTTGGGCAAGGAAAGAGTGAGAGAGATTTCCTTCTCTCAAACTTCCCTTATCCTACCCTAACAAGTATGAAACTACTCACCCATTATACGGAAAAGAAAATAAAACAAAAGAGGAAGATAGAAAGAAGGAGATTAGAAGATAACAACTAGCTATTTGTGACCTCACCTTGGCAAGGATCAAGCGTAAGCATCATGGTTGTTTAAGGATAAAGGAAAATAGAAAAGAAAGAAACAACAAGAAATAACAACTAAATTATCAATTAAAGATTACACGTAATTAACATAACAAGAGCAAGACAAGTATTATAACAAAATGAACTTCTTTATTCATCATTCTTCACTCACAAAAGCTCACTACAAGTTTTTCAATAGAGAAGAGATGAGAAGAGGAAGAAGAACAAGTATTCTAAACCCTAAAAACAATACAAGATTAAGCACCCTTGGCTTCACAAGTTCTGGACTATTTATAGGCAGGGAAATGGAAATTTAGGGCAACAATCTGCCTCTATATGAAAAGACAAAAATACCCCTAAAAATAGTCAACTGCCGCCACCATATGGCCGCGGAACCGCGGCCTAGACCCCCTATTGGCCACGGTTCAACGGCCCTTTAGATGAGTTGGGCTCTCTGCTTTTTTGGGCTTCCCTGGTCTTTCATGTACTTTATTCTGGCATATGATTTTTCTCAGATTTTCTTCACGATTTTTCCAGAATTTCTGTTGAGCAATAAGTGATTTGATGTGGATCTTTTTGTCATGCTTTCCTCGAGCTCCGCATAGATTTCTTGGATCTTGTGTTGCCATTGAGCCTTGTGCATGAAAATGACATTGATTTGCCAATTTGTCTCTCAAACTGGTGTGTGGCAACAGACGGATAAAGAGCCAAGATCCGTGTTTTATCTGTGGTTGGCAGGAACCCGGATTTTGTCGTGTTTTTTCATGAATTTCACCGTTTAGAGCCGAGAACCTGTATCCTGCAATTGACTAGCAAACACGGCTCAAGAGTACCTACCGATATGCAATGTGATAAAAATTGGGCGGTATAAAAATGCAAAAATCTGATATGAACAAATACCCCCAAACTTATCATTTGCTCGTCCCGAGCAAAGCCAATTTATTCACAAAAAATCCTAACCTCACTTTCGCAGGGAACGCGATTGCACTGAGCATGTGCAACAAGCCGTTAAACCTCTAGGTGTCCCTAGTAGGAGGAGTGTTGTCTTCTGAGGGTTTTCAGCGGATACTACCCACAAAATCCGGTCATGCTAGTTTTGAAACATAACTATGTTTCAAACCCTAAATTTTTGTTTCAGAAAATAACAATTCTATGATCCCAAGTCTAGACTATCAAACCCTTATTTTTCACACCTTGCTTCTTATTTATCTATAGATTTTATATGTCTTTACGTGCAGTGCAAATAGTGTCGTTAAGTTTCCAGAAGGATCGATTTAAAGTCATTATGTCACACAATAAAGCCCAGATAAAATTTTTAAAAGGATCACATAAGTTTTATAAAGAGTTAAGCGTTTTTCAAGTTTCGTTTTCCAGTAAAGTTTCAACTTCAGAATTTCTATCTTCCTTAACAGGAAACTAGGTCTTATTTTTCACTCCACCTTTTTTTTTCTTGTTTTCATTTCATACACACCCTTGTGAACGTGCAATAGTCTTTATCATAGAATAAAACCTTCATATCTCCGCTAAATTTTTTATAAAAGCCAGTCTTTTATCAGGATTATTCTCACACAAAGAACCGTTAGGAATTTTAACTCGGAGAGAATACTTGCTTGACTTTGTTTTAATCTGGACTTTCTAGGCATCTTAGCGAGCTTTGGGCCAATGCATCCAAACCAGTTGGCTTTAGGGCATTAGGTGTAAAAACACCCAAACGGACTTAATTACTCAAGTTACCTAGGTCCAAAAACAAAAGACAGTTTGGCGTGAAAATCGTGATGATTCAATACGAACGGAGATATAACCGGCAGTTTAATTATTTTTTTGCATAAAAGACGTGTTTAGTGGGTTCGGTGTGTAATCATTCCAATCAAGTTTCAGATGGGTTATTTTTCAGACTTAGTTCCAATTAAGGCATCAATAACATTCCTTCATATTCACTTCACTTCATAAACTATTCTTGATATTACTTATTTTAGAACAAACCTATTTGATCCTCAGAAAATCATTTATCGATTTAAAAGTTTTTAGACATAAAAGACTTGTCATCTAATTTCCAAAACTCACGATACGTGTACTGTGATGTAAAGGCGTATATCAGCTATAGTTAACTTCAAAGGAGAGTAATCTTTCAGGTTTTCAAAATCTAAAAATAAGATTTAGTTATTCTTATCTTATCAAACAAAACCGTCGAAATGTTGAATCAGAGTCCTCCCACTAGCTAACTTGACAAAAAGTTTTTATGTTTTTAGAAAATTTTCTGATTTTTATAGATTTTATGGATTTAAATATGCAGATGCAAAATATACATATGAATGCGAAGGTAAGAAATGCGTACCGAGCGTACCCCTAAACATAAACTGGACAGTGTCCTCACTGTCATTGCTTGAAGAGATCATTTGAAGGGTCAAAATTGTCGGTGAGATATACAATTTTTTTTTTATTGTTTTTGTTTTTAAAGAAAAGAAAAGCAAAAATGGAAAAGAATATCCTCAAAAAAAAAGTACAAAATGGTATATACATACCCCCAAACTTATTTGGAACAGTGTCCACTTGTTCTTGGCTGGATAACCGAAGTTTGGAGGTAGGCAGAGGAAGATTATGCAGGGTTAACCGGCTCCTGTAAGAAAAGGAGCTCCTTTGTTGGTTCAGCGCTAAGGTACAGTTTTAGTCGGTGTCCGTTCACTTTGAAAAATGAACCGTCCTTTGGATTCTCCAAATCCACAGCGCCATGCGGATACACATTCCGCACAAAATACGGCCCTTTCCAGCGAGATCTGAGCTTTCCTGGATGGAAGTGTAGTCGGGTGTCGTAAAGCAGTACCTGCTGACCAGGTACGAAGGTTTTGCGCAAAAGGTGTTTATCGTGAAACACCTTCGTTCGATTCTTAACGACAACCGTGTTATCGTAAGCCTCATCCCTAAGCTCGCTTAATTCGTTCAACTATAGCTTCCGATGGCTGCCCGCATCTTCGAGAGACAGATTCAGCTCCTTTATCGCCCAAAATGCGCGATGCTCTATTTCGACAAGTAGGTGGCAAGCCTTTCCGTACACAAGCCGATAGGGAGACATGCCAAGATCGGTCTTATAAGCGGTTCGAAATGCCCAAAGGGCATCAGTGAGTTTCAGCGATCAATCCTTACGGTTCTTGGAAACCGTCTTCTCCAGTATCTGCTTGATTTGCCGATTTGAAACTCGGCCTGCCCGTAGGTTTGGGGGTGGTAGGGCGTAGAGAGCTTATGATTAATGGAATATTTCCGCATCAAGGCCTCGAAAGTTTTGTTGCAGAAATGGCTTCCATTGTCGCTAATGATCGCTCGGGGGTGCCCAAACCGGGAGAAAATGTTTTCTTTAAGAAACCTAACGACCTCCGGCTGGGCACAGCCTCGACCCACTTAGAGACGTAATCAACAGCGAGAAGGATGTACAAGTTCCCGAAAGAGCTGGGAAACGGCCCCATGAAATCTATCCCCCAAACATCGAAAATCTCCAAAACCAAGACTGGTTGGAGCGGCATCTCGTTCCTCCGGGATATCCGGCCCAAGTGTTGGCACCGGGAGCAAGTCTTGCAATAGTCATGACCGTCTTTGAAGAGTTGTGGCCAGTAGAAACCACATTGCAAGATCTTCTCAGCTGTCTTTCTGGGGCCAAAATGCCCGCCACACGTTTGATCGTGGCAAAATGACAGCACACTCTTGAATTCCTCGTCAGGGACACACCGACGAATAATCTGGTCGGGACAGTACTTGAACAAATAGGGTTCGTCCCAGTAAAAGTGTTTTACTTGGGATAATAAGCGAAGTCTGTCCTGACTTGACCATTCAGTCGGTAGTAATCCCGTGGCCAAATAGTTCACAATATCTGCGAACCAGGGTTCGCAAGATACTGTCAAGAGCTGTTCATCCGGGAAAACGTCGTTGATCGGAATTGGAAGCGAAGGCGAAGAAGGAAGTCGTGAGAGATGGTCGGCAACTACATTTTCACATCCTCGTTTGTCCTTAATGACAAGGTCAAACTCTTGAAGCAAGAAGATCCAACGTATTAGCCGAGATTTTGCATCTTTCTTCGCAAAAAGATGGCGTAAAGCAGAATGGTCTGTGTAGACAACGACTGGAGAGCCGATGAGGTAGGGCCTGAACTTTTCTAAAGAAAATACAACAGCTAAGAATTCTTTCGCAGTTGTTGTATAATTGAGTTGGGCGTCGTTCAGGGTTCGGCTCGCATAATAGATTACGTGCGGCATCTTGTTGATGTGTTGTCCAAGGACAGCACCAATGGCAAAGTAGGATGCATCGCACATAATCTCAAACGGGTGCGTCCAGTCAGGTGAAGAAAGAACGGGAGCAGAAGTGAGTGAGCTTTTTAATGACTCGAACGCAGTCACACAGCTCGAGTTGAAGTCGAATGGCGTGTCCTTGGCCAGCAAAAGAGTTAAGGGCCTAGCAATCTTGCTAAAGTCCTTAATGAACCATCTATAGAAACCGGCATGGCCAAGGAAGGCTCAGATATCTCTGACGCATCGGGGAGGAGGGAAATTGGAAATGACCTCAATCTTCGCTTTGTCAACCTCTATGCCATTTTGCGAGATGATATGTCCTAAGACAATACCTTCGCGTACCATGAAGTGGCATTTTTCCCAATTCAAAGTGAGGTTCTTGTCCTTACATCGGGTAAGGACAGCGTCGAGATGCAGCAAACACTCGTTGAAGGAATCGCCGAAGATGGAGAAATCATCCATGAAGATCTCCAGAAATTTTTCCACCATGTCTGAGAAGATTCCCATCATACACCGCTGGAAGGTAGCGGACGCATTGCATAACCCAAAGGGCATGCGACGATAGCAAACGTGCCGAAAGTACAAGTGAAAGTGGTCTTGTCCTGGTCTTTTTCGGCGATGGGAATTTGATTATAGCCGGAGTAGCCATCAAGAAAGCAGTAGTACTCGTGTCCGGCCAATCGTTCAAGCATTTGGTCAATGAAAGGTAGCGGAAAGTGGTCTTTCCGCGTTGCGGCGTTGAGTTTTCTGTAATCGATGCATACTCGCCACCCAGTTTGGGTGCGAGTAGGGATTAACTCGTTCACCTCGTTAGTGATGACCGTTATACCTGATTTCTTGGGGATAACGTGAATGGGGCTAACCCACTGGCTATCAGAGATAGGGTAAATGATACCACTATCCAGACATTTTACGATCTCCTTCTTCACAGCCTCTTTCATGACTGGATTGAGACGTCTTTGTGGATCCCGGGCTGGTTTGGCATCATCCATCAGATGAATGTGATGTTCAACGATCAGGGGACTAATCCCCTTGATGTCCGCCATGGACCAGCCAAAAGCTTGCCTGTTGCTGTGCAAGACCGTGAGAAGGGCTTTATCTTGCTCTGGAGCTAGAGAAGCCGAGATGATGACAGGGAGGGTCTCGTTCTCACCTAAGTAAGCGTACTTAAGGTGAGACGACAAAGGCTTGAGTTCGAGCGTTGGAGGTGAAATGATGGAAGGCAAGATTGGTGAAGCGGTCTCGAACTCAAAAGATTCCAGCAAAGGTTCAAAACGAGTGTAAGCGACCGAGTCGGATGGTTCAGGTAACTCATCCGGAAATTCGAAGGATTCAAACTCGGGTTGCGAGCGGATAAGATCGTTCAAGAACATGAAACACTCATAGTCGTTGTCGGGCGCAGAAACAGCAGTAGGTTCGAGGAGGAACGCACTAGTGGCGTTAAGGTTATCATGATCGAACAGAAACTCCTCGAATTCACACTCTTCTGGGGGTGATCTCCTGGATTGAGCAAACGTCCAGTATATGAGCATTAGGTTCGGAGGGCTGATTCCCCAACCTAAAAATGTTGAGTTCAATCATCATGTTTCCAAAAGAGAGGTTCATCGAACCATTGCGACAATTGATCACAGCATTTGAGGTTGCAAGGAATGGGCGACCGAGTATCACCGGAATTTGATTCCGGGGGTTAGCTACAGGCTGTGTGTCTAATACAATGAAGTCAACGGGGAATATGAAGTCCCCGACTTTGATTAACACATCCTCTAGCTCACCCCTAGGATGGGTGATCGATCGGTCGGCCATTTGGAGAGTGCAGTGCGTGGGTTTCAGCTCTCCTACGCCTAATTGCTCGTATACTGAGTACGGAAGCAGGTTAACACTGGCACCAAGATCTAATAGTGCGCGGTTGATTTTCTTATTCCCAATGGTAATAGAAATCGTAGGACAGCCAGGGTCCTTCCGTTTTTGTGGTAAAGATTGGGTAAGAGCATCACTCACAGCACTAGCCAAGAAAACTTTCTTTGGTACCTGAGACTTCCTCTTTTTCGTGCACAAGTCCTTTAAGATTTTCGCGTAGGATGGGACTTGTTGGACGGCATCTAAAAGAGGAATGTTAATGTTAACCTGCTTAAATAACTCCAGAATCTTCTCCATTTGAGGATTTTGTTTATTAGACCTCAACCGGTTTGGAAATGGGACGTTTTTAAAATTGGTTGAGTCTAATGCTTGTGGAGGAGATTGTGGAGTTGGAACGGATCCCAGAACAGGTGTTTTCGTGGAGTGAGAAGCGGGTCCGTTCAGAGCAGAAGAAGAAGAAGAAGGAGAGCCTTTTGAAGAATGGAGAATAGGCTCAGAAGACGAAGAAGCAGGAGGAGAAGAAGAAGAAGCAGCAACGGCCGGGGTGTCATCGTTGATCCGTGTGCCAATGTTGTTTTGCAGCATCCTTCCCGATCTCAATGTGGTCACGGCACTCACATTATGGTTCTGTTGTTCAAGAGCAACATGTATATTATGTGGGTGACCGGGATTTGGGAGTGGCTGGGACGGGAGCTTCCCCTTCTCTCACTCGCTTAAGGCCGCATTCAACTGTGCAATCTGGGCCTCGATGGTCTTGATGCTTTGCCCGTGAGCGGCAATGTGTTGCACTAAGGACTGAATGGAAGACTGGATGTTGGCGGTGGATTGTGTCGATTGTTTAACGAACGCCTCCAGACTTCATTCGAGCGAGGAAACCTTATCGTTGTTTGACGGAACAAAGTTGTTTTGGGGAAAAGAATTGTTGGGTGCAAAGTTGTTCGTCTGATTTTGAAAAGGTAGGGGTTGGAAGGGCTGCTGAAATTGATGTTGAGTTTGTTGTTGTGCTTGTTGTTGCGGCGGAGGGGGCCTTTGGAAATTGTTGCCTTGGAATTGATTCTGATTCTGATTCCAGGCGAAATTGGGGTGGTTCCTCCTACCGGGATTGTAGGTGGAAGAGTATGGATCATTCCTCGGTCTTTGCTGAAATGCAGCATTAACCTGATCCTGTCCTTGTGATGGTGGATTGTAAGGACACTCTTCGGTTAAGTGAGAAGGATCGGAACAACTAGCGCAAATGGTATGAAGGGGGAGAATAGGGGTAGGAGCAGGAGAAGAAAATTTGCTCTCTATCGCTTCAAGCTTTCTCGTTATTGCAGCCATTTCAGCTTTCATCGCAATAGAGAAATCAAGTTGGTGAATTCCTACCCTAGACTGACCGGCGGAAGTGGAGGTAGAAGAAGAAGAAGTCGGTCTGGTGCTCTCCCATTGTAGCGTTTGCTCCGCAAGGTCGTCAAAGAATTGCCATGCTTCCTCGTCAGATTTTGATAGGAAGTGGCCCTGACAGATGGTTTCCAACAACTGCTTCGTTGCTGGGTTCAGGCTCTCGTATAAGGTTTGGCGAAGTTGCCATTTCTCAATACCGTGGTGAGGGCACTGAACAAGAAGGTCTTTGTACCGGTCAAAGCACTTCCAGAAGGGTTCAGAAGGAAGCTGAGAGAATTGGTTGATTTCGTTACGGATCCTTGCGGTTTTATGATTCGGATAGAATTTTTTTAGAAACGCTTTAACAAACTCGTCCCAACTAGTTATGGAGTGGGAAGCGGTGCTATACAGCCATTTTTCAGCAAGATCGCATAGAGTGAACGGAATGACCCGTAGACGTATAGCATCGTCCGACAGTTGGGTAGTTTTCATCATGGCACAAACGTTTTGAAATTTATTGATGAAGATATAGGCATCTTCAGATTCAAGCCTATGAAATCGTGGAAGCATGTTGACGAAGTGGGGCTTAATTTCAAAATTATCCCCATTGGCTGGTGGAAGAGAGAGACAGGTGGGAAGTGCGGAACGGGTGGGATAGAAACGATCCTGGAGCGCGTTTCGCTGCGGCGCTACAACAGGTGGTGGTGGTGGGTTATTGGTCTCCGTAGGAGGTGGAGCCAATCCAGGGGTAGTCCAAGAGATGTTTGGATTAAATCCTGACATCGCGGAAGAAGAGGTTGGTGATGGTGAAGGTGAAGATGTATGAACAGAATTCCGGTCAACGTCGGAGTTGGCCAGCAAAGGTAAGGGTGAAAGAGGAGTGGACGGAGTTTCGACGTCTGAGTCGGTAGCGACTAACGTAACGCGGACTAGGCGGGCGCTAATGTCCCGAGTCCAAGCGGACATACAATAAACGAGTTTAGTATAGTCAAAGCGGAGAAGGTGAGGGTAAGAAAACGTCAATGGAGAAATACGATGGGTGGTGGGTGAAAAATGGATTCTGGCGACAAAGGGCAAGTTTTCATAAAAGTTTTGAAATTTTTTTTTTTAAGAAAGAGATTTACAGAAATATGTACGGACTTACGGCTTTACGCAATCACAAACAAGATATGCACAATCACACCTAGATCTAGGGTCACCTAGGTCTGCTAGACAGCTCCTAACTGTTCTAGAGGGCTAGAAATAGGACCTCAAACCGCCTCTTCTCCGTCAATTGCGACCAGGTATGTGCCAGGTAAGTGGGAGGTTGTCCAACGCTTTCGCGAACTTCCTTAATTAAATAACCACTTGCCTTCGACACACTTGCCTAGACACCGCAAAAGTCAGATAGGATAAACGGCCGATGCCTGTAACTAGTCCTCTGTCCTATTGAGCGCGAAGTCCTTAGGGCTGAGTCTAGTATTTTTTAATTAACAATGGTCAATGCATATGCTTTTTGTGATTTCTGGGGTCCTGGGAAGGGTGATGAAATCCCCACCCAATCTGAATTGGTTTCAAGCCTCTTAAGTCCGTATTAATGAATGCAAAACGGTAACAAATCAACTGCAAACAATTTCTATTTTAGCGCGGCGCAAAGAATCCTACACAAGAATAGTTTATTGAAAGGGGGAAGAGAATTTGCGCAAAGAATGCTGCAGAAAACACAGTTTATTGGAGTCCAGAGGAGTGGGAAAGAGATAGAGAGACTTACAGGGAATTTTGGCACCCTGAAGACACCAGACGGCCGCGGTTCCGCGGCAAGATGGTGGGCTTGGGCCTTCAAATTTTTTGGCAGTGCTCTGTTGGGTGTCCCCTTCTGTTCTAAGGCCCCTGAATCTGGAATTGCTTACTGGAACTGCTCCAGAATTTCACAGTAGACCGTTTGCTTCGTTTTGACCCGTCGCGGTGTAGCCGCGAGATGTGGGTCTATCTTCCCACGTCTTTGGCGCTGAACTTGAACTTTGTGTTATCCTGCACACTTGCACAAAAACTAATCAAAGATAACAAAATGGTTTTTTTTACAATGTATATTTTTTTGTTTTGTTTTGTTTTTCGGTTAGATTTATATTCACAAGTTAACCCGAAATTACACAAATAAATAAACTACCGTCTCCCCGGCAACGACGTCATTTGATTGTTAGGGATTCTGCGTGTTCAAGTTTAGTTAATTACCGCAATCAAAACGGTTTCGCTTGTAACTAGCCGGTTGAGTACGGGTCGTCCGCAGGGAGATGGGAATCTTTTTCTATGTGCTTTAACGAGTTAGTCCAATTTTCCAGATTTGTTTGTGATTAACTAAGTGTTAAAATGATATGTAAAGAGAGCTTGTTAGGGTTAGGATTATGTTAGTTTGAGTTAGGAGTCGCTCACTTCTTTCGTTGCCACTCTTAATATCGGTGTTACGGTAATCAGCAACAACGGGGATTAGCACGACTGGGAAGGAACTTGCGAGTATAAGTTAGGCTTTCCAACGCTTAAGTTCTTCCTTTTGGTACTTGTCCGTCCGTTCTTGGCTCTTAGCCATAACCTCCGGTTAATACAACCACAACCGGTCTCACTACGGAATCACCGCTATCATGTAGGATAGGGTGCCGTAGGGAGCGAATTGTGGTTCAATTAACGGGAGTCGATTTAAGATGTTGGGCAAGGAAAGAGTGAGAGAGATTTCCTTCTCTCAAACTTCCCTTATCCTACCCTAACAAGTATGAAACTACTCACCCATTATACGAAAAAGAAAATAAAACAAAAGAGGAAGATAGAAAGAGGGAGATTAGAAGATAACAACTAGCTATTTGCGACCTCACCTTGGCAAGGATCAAGCGTAAGCATCATGGTTGTTTAAGGATAAAGGAAAAGAGAAAAGAAAGAAACAACAAGAAATAACAACAACTAAATTATCAATTAAAGATTACACGTAATTAACATAACAAGAGCAAGACAAGTATTATAACAAAATGAACTTCTTTATTCATCATTCTTCACTCACAAAAGCTCAATACAAGTTTTTCAATGGAGAAGAGATGAGAAGAGGAAGAAGAACAAGTATTCTAAACCCTAAAAAAAATACAAGATTAAGCACCCTTGGCTTCACAAGTTCTGGACTATTTATAGGCAGGAAAATGGAAATTTAGGGCAACAATCTGCCTCTATATGAAAAGACAAAAATACCCCTAAAAAATAGTCAACTGCCGCCACCATGTGGCCGCGGAAGCGCGGCCTAGACCCCCTATTGGCCGCGGTTCCGCGGCCCTTTAGAGGAGTTGGGCTCTCTGCTTTTTTGGGCTTCCCTAGTCTTTCATGTCCTTTATTCTGGCATATGATTTTTCTCAGATTTTCTTCACGATTTGTCCAGAATTTCTGTTGAGCAATAGGTGATTTGATATGGATCTTTTTGTCATGATTTCCTCGAGCTCCGCATAGATTTCTTTGATCTTGTGTTGCCATTGAGCCTTGTGCATGAAAATGACATTGATTTGCCATTTTGTCCCTCAAACTGGTGTGTGGCAACAGACGGATAAAGAGCGGAGATCCGTGTTTTATCTGTGGTTGGCAGGAACCCGGATTTTGTCGTGTTTTTTTCATGAATTTCACCGTTTAGAGCCGAGAACCTGTATCCTGCAATTAACTAGCAAACACGGCTCAAGAGTACCTACCGATATGCAATGTGATAAAAATTGGGCGGTATAAAAATGCAAAAATCTGATATGAACAATCAACCATGACACTAATCATCTAATTTCACAACACATATGTAAATATATAACATATCATTAACTACACTACGAACTGCAGGGGTGCTATATGCCATCCACCCGACTTCCCTCGTATATGTATATCTACTCACCTTGAGCTTCGCTTGCCGATGCCGACGTCGCCATGCGCTTGCTTGGTCTCGAAGTCCACATGGGGGTACCTACATGTTACAACGTATCGTATCGCATTAAAATCCAATTTGAAATCGAAACGTCATACGAAAACTAAATCAGCACGCGCATCACACATAGGTCAAAACCTATAGCCTACGCATGCAAGAATAATCAAACAATCCCTCAATGTCGATGTACAAACGTCAAACCATCGAGTTAAAACCAAAATACCAAAACTTGAATTCATAAACACAAAAGAATTCAAAGCAGCAACCCACTTAAATGGTCCCAGAATTTGTTTAAGGTGAAAACAAAGTAAGCAAACAATACTAGGGTAATATATATAGTGTATGTGACCTACAGAAGCAACCTGGACCTAATCCCTCACCCCATGGCCGGCCACATGCAGCGAAAATCTGGCCTGCTCTGATTTGTATGGGAGATGGGGCCTCGTCTTGGTAGGGTGGTCTCGTAGTGGTCAATCTAGGCTTCTGAAGTTGTTTGCTTATCTTGAAAATATTCCAGGTCATCCCAGATTTCCCTGCACCCTCTAATAGTTTACAAACCGACATGAAAAGTTTCTATTTTTGGGTTTCATGTTCTTGTTTCGAGTTTGGTCTGGGTTTTTAACACAATGGGGGTTTAAGGTCACTACTAGGCCTCAATTACACTAACACAACCCAAAAATCCCACAACCCTCTTCTAGGAATTTCCAAAGTTCAATAAACTTCGCCAAATCGGTTTTAAACTTGAAAAGAGGCTAAGGAAAATGGAATACTATACTTAATGTGAAAGAATTACCTCATTTGGTACTCATGAATCCCCTAGGGCACCAAAATGCAAACTTTCTTGGTCCAAAGTGAAGCTTGTGAGCTTGAGCACATATTTTGTGAAATGGAGATGGAGTTTTGGTGTTATTTTGATAATGTTTTTGGGGTTTGAAGTGCAGGGGGAGTGAGGTGCTGCCATGGGTGAAAAGGGATGAGAAAAGATGAAGTTGATGATGAGGTAACAAAGTGTTATGGTTCAAGGTTGACCCCTTACCTCTCTCTCTCTCTCACGCATACCTTATTGTTTAATCATTTCCATTTTCTTTTATTTTCTTTTTCTTTTTCTTTTCTCTTATCACAAAACCAAAGCCATGAATGAAAAATGAAGAGAAAGCCATATAGGAAAATGTAACACAAGTGTAAAAATGATATGGTGCATGTTTTGCACAAAACTAGCTTAATGCGCGATTAGCGATATTTAATCGCGATTAGCACTAAATAGTGTATAATTAATTATAAAAACTTATAATTTGCATAATTCACATAAAGCACTCTCTTTTTAGTAATTTCTATAATTTTCCAAATTTTCCCAAATTTATCGGTATTTAATTATACCGCCTTATTAACATATTCAATATAATATTATTTAATTATAAAAATTCCAAAAAATAATATTTTATTTTTCTGAAATGTTACAATATCACTCATTATTCACGACATTCGATATATATCTATATACCTATGTCCCAGGTCACATCCATAACCAACTCATATCAGGGGACCGGCAAAGGTTTCAATCATCTCAATCGATTCGCATCCGTATACCAACATACCATCAAATCATCATATCACATCGTATATTCTTTTCATCGCATTTATATCTCACAACAAGTCAATTTATATATACATTCTACCCTATACATCAAATGTCATGTTACTCTAAAATTTCTACTTATTCTAATGCAACTATATATCTATAAGTCGTGGTTCACATTCACTTTTCATATCCCTAAATCTTTCATCTCATATCTCGATATACATAAAAAACCATTCACATCATCTCTAACTATCCTTTTAACCCTATCCATAGCTTCCTAATCTAGGTTTCCTTAACTATATTTTATGAATCGGTTTCCATTAAAAACTTATGGGTGTGCTATACGCTATCCACCCGACTCCCCTCATAGATATAGATCTACTCACCGTGATCCCTGCTTTCCGAAATTGATGACACCATACTCCATCGTCTCGGAATCCACGCGAAGATACCTACAATAATACACAATCGCAATCTCTATTAAAATCGAATCCGGATAACCGATACGGCATACGGTTCGCTCATAGGTTAAAACCTATAGCCTCGTATGCAAAACACAGCCAAATAACCCTCGTCGTTGACGTTCAAATTCCACACGATGGAATTCAAATCAAATACAAAAACCAAGTTTCAGAATCGCAAAACACGAAAACAGTAACATAAGAAAACCACTCCCAGATTTCACCCTAGACCAAACTAGAACATTTTGCCTATTGGGTTGCTCTAGATATCAGAAAACAAGACTACAGACCAAAAATCATACGAATCACCCACTACTTGGCAGCAAATTGCGGCCAAACACAATAATTCTACGGCCAGATAAGGAGGGGAGGGGCTCGGGTTTCAAGGGTAGATACAAGGTTGCCTGCACGTCTCACTGTCAAGGGAACTTGTTTTATAATGGCCTCGGGTCATCCCAGATTCCTATATACCATAACTAATTCTACAAAAACCCGATATCGGAAAATCTAAAGTTTGTATCTTGGTGTCTAGTCTCTAGTTTTGTCCAGAATTCCAACACAAAGGCCTTATAACAGCCACTTGGTATCACCCAATCCACACAAACGCTCAAACCCTTCTCTTGAATTTTCTAACATCACAATTCCACACTAAAACAACTTCTAAACTAAACCTGAATATAAAGAACTAAAAATTAAACAAAATGGAAGAATTTATACCTACTTTGGGCAACCCAAGAAAAACCCTAGCTTCTCAAAGTCATCAAAATCTAACTTTTCTTGGTCCAATGTGTTGAGGAAGAGGTGGGGATCAACTTTTATGAAGGGGGTATAGGGTTTTTGTTAGTTATATATAAGCCCTAGAGGCCATTGTTGTACTTATGATGTATAATATAGTGGACGCTTGGATATATATAGAGAGATGACTTTCTTGCTCGACATGATAGCATGCTATTTGGTTTCCATTTATCTTAACATGTTGACTTGTATCTGTCTTGCTATCACATGTTGATAAAGCCCTTAGGATATGTACTCGACTACTAGGACTATGATGCAGATCATACTAGTGGAGCTAGGGTAGTTCAAGAGTACATACTATAACTGTTCCTAGTCGAGGGTGTATCGAGACAGGGCATCGATACTCCTGAGTAGACTGGCGTATACGCTTCTCGACCCATATGATGGGCAATGGATGATCGCATATCCATTGGTGTTTGACATCAAAGAAGGTATACGGGTGCTCAGTGGAGACTAGGTACACTGAATAGACTCGCCGAGAACTCCTAGTTGGTATTATACCTATCGTCAGATAGCAGTTCTCTGGTGACACTAGTACAAGTTAGTCTGTAGACCCGAGATCGTCATAGAGACTTGTGTGATTCCCACTGTGCTTTAATTTCCACCTTACCACGTTCACGAGAACGTGCAAAACGGTGGATTTTGGGTACATTCCCGAATCACATGGAGGCAATGAGCGATAGGAGGGGCGTCTCTCCCGGTATTGGGAGTTGATGTTGCGCTCTGTTCGATTGGCTATAACTGGATGTCCCTGGCCAGGGCTGATATGGAAACCTACTGGTAAGTGTTATCAGTAGTTTCTCGACGCTTTATGAGCCTCACATCGACATGAATTATCGGTTACTGGGGTCTGACGTTTACCATCCCAAGACTGGATATGTGACTTATCAGACGAAGAGACCGGACTGTACGAGAATGTTACTGGTTGGATTCAAAGGAGAATGTACAGGCTTGCTTGTTGATCTTCTGATCGCTCAATACCTGGGCGGCTGTTACGTTTAGTTGACCGCTTGCAGCTTGTGGGTGTTTGATATGATCATCACCGACTGCCGGTGTAATGACGATTCTTTAGAGTCTTATACAGAGGTTTCCTGGATCAGGCAAAACGGAGTAGGAGCACATATGTGAAATGTGCGGGACCGAGATTAATACGATATGAGATACCATATTTTATTCTCGTGATATGTGATATAGCCGGGATATCGGATCAAGTGTTGATTCGATAAAAAGATACATGTTATATTAGTCGGTTATATGTAATATAGCCGGATTATCGGATCAAGTGTTGATTCGATAATTTAATGTATAATTATATATGTGATATATTACATTGCATTAACTAATATAAGCTCACTTAAATAATTCTTTTTCTCACTTGGATAATACATTGATATACATGTGATATATGTTAATTGTATTATTTTCTTTTGTTACATTAAATATTATATATGTGATATATAATATTGTAACATGTTAGGCTTACAAATGCATCTAGGGTTATGAGATTAAACCATGTTAGGGTTTGGATTAGGGTTAATGTTTTGGATTAAGTTTTGGATGAGCTTTGAGGAAGCTTCATGATGGTTTGACTTAGTCCACTCTCTTTGATATTTTTGGAAGATATTTGTTAACCCACCCCAAACCTTAACCCATGGTTTATTCTCTTCAAGGGTTAAGCATGTCATGTTTAACCCTAGGTTGCAATTGTAACCACAACAATAATTCATTATTCATCACAAAAAAAAAATCATCTTCTTCTTTCTCTCTTGGAAAAGCTTTTCTAGCTTTTGGTTTGTGATGATTTAAAGTGAGTTAAAGAAAGCAATAGAGAGCAAAATTCCTGCTTCATCATCCTCATCTATTCTAACCAATTAGATTTGGGTGTTCACTTCACTAATACCTAATTAGAGAAGTGTGAGCTTGGGTTAGTGTTGCTTCAAGGTAGATCATCTTAGAAAAGGAAGACTTCAGGAAGATGCCTCATTCACCTCATGGAGCCTCTCTAGAGTTCGGGTTCATGATGATCGCAGCGAAGGGAATTCAACTCGGAGCTTATGAAGCGAAGGAACGGACTAAAAAGGTTGTAATCCCTAACTCTTAGAAGTAAAGTTGTTTACTTGGTTGTTTGGTTTGATTATCTAGTTAAAGTTCCTAGGTTTAGGGTTATCTTCAATGGCAAAATTTTAACTTGGCATGGATGATGCCGCCCGAAACCTTGCTGCCGATGTAGGTAACCCAACAGTGGTATCAGATCCTTGCTAGAGAATTAAACGGATAAGTTTAGGATTACGAAACTGAAACAACACTGAAACATCCATATCGAAACCCTAGTTTCTGTAAATTTTTCAGAGTGTCAAAAAATGTTCCAAACAATGGCAGAGTGATTTATGTGATACAATATGAGCACCGTACAAGTTTCATCCCATTCCAAAAAAATTTGGCCAAGATCAAACCCCCCCACAAATCAGCCACATCGGATCCCCCAAGGCTGGAATTTGCACAGTGTTTAAAGCTCTGGGTTTTGATACTTTTGGTGTTGTTTGGGTTTGCTAATTTTGCATGTGATGTTATCTTTTAGCAAAGGCAATTCGGAGTGTTTCGTATTCATAATTCTAGCTTTTGTTTCGGTTATTTAGACGGCATTAAAAAGTTCGATCGGATATCAAATACCCACTTTAACCCCTTCCGGAAAATTTTCAAGTGTTGGATTTTTCTTTAGTTAAAGAACATTCAAATAACAAGCAAGTGTTGCGGTGAACCCTCTAGAAGAACAAAACCTTAACTCGATTTTGTGACCGTCAAAACCGCCACTAAACCCTAGAGTTTGAGGTAGTTTAGCGGTGCCACAAGTGGGGATTGGTTGACCCTTCTACGGCTGGTTCACTACTACTGTGGCATTTGATGGATACTTCTAAACTACGCTCAAGTGTTGAGCATTTGGAAAATTTTGGGTGTTTGTTGATTCGATCAGAATGTTTAATATCGTCTAGCTTTTTCTGTAATATGATACAATATGTGGAATTCATATAGTTAGGCATAAAATTCGTAATATGTGATATTTCGGGTTTACGATGTCTAAGGAGATTATGGATTTCAAATGTTGTAGTTTTTCACTTTCTTTTCTGCGACCGTAAGTGTAATATGTAGTGTATCGTTGGTTTCGTTGTTATACATCAACGACAATTGGGATACGCACATTTACTTACGCTGATGACATGTGATGTTATGTGTTGCTGTGATATGTTATATTGGATCACCATGTTTCGAATAGCCGGGGGTTTTATGTGAGATGAGGGTTTTTATTTTCATTCATGTAAAATTCATTTGTTTGTAATATTCTTTTATTGGGACACTTCCGTATTGAGGATGATCTCACCATTGTATATTATTTACTCTTCCGCATTAGGATAGACCTAAGGAGGAGAGCACAAGTAGCCGGGTTCTAGGGTCCAATGGGAGGCCATCTCGAGGAGTCAAGACCGGGTCTTCTAACCCTATAATTGGAAGGGTTGCTTGCCTCTCTCGTAGGGGTCTAGGGATGTGGGTTTGGCTATTCATCGCGACTGTGGAATCCGTGTTTTATACATGCTCAAAATAAAACACGGACAACCTAGTATATCCAATATTTCATATGTTTCTTCTATTGCTGATATACTGTGATGTGATCATATTATATGCGTGAGAAGAATGCTTTATTATTCTATATATGATATATAATAAACGTTGCTTATGTTTTACACCCGCGCTAGTCCCGTCCCGGTATGCCGTTAGTTAAGTAACCTAACGGTGCATAACAGGACACTGTGGCGAATGCGGATGGCATAAGCGTACGTTGTATTTTCATTTCTTCTGTGATGCTTAGGAAGCATAATTGATGGGATTCATTAATGAGATTAATGAAAGAAAAGAAACCTAAAGATGTTGTAGAATCAAATTTATAAAAAAAAGGGGCAGCTCTAGTTTTGCTTTGCATAGCAGTATTCCTTGTAGAATATCGAGCACCTTATTCGATAAGGACAGAGCAGATATCCCTTCACCGGGAATGACCACTTTAGCAAAACTAGCAGATGCTACAACTCACTCGGTTTTGTTTATGATTGCTTCTATAGTTCTTGCTTTGCATAGTGGTATTCGTGAAATATCCTGCACTTTATTCGATAAGGAAAGAGCCGAGATCCCTTCATCGGGAGTGACCTCTTTAGTAAAACTAATAAAATCCTCAAAAACACTCCTTTTCAAAATCAGTTGTTTCTACAACGATATCAAGTTCATTACGCTCAAAGGTTTTCTAAAAAACCTGCGTAGCCCTCCGTCATTTCAGATAAGTAATATTTAGTATTCGTGCTACTGTAGTTTGGCCTGCGTCAATGCGTAGTATACGGTAGCTGATTATTACTTATCTGTAGCATAAGATGCGATTGGATTAGGGTATCCGTACGACGTTGTTTGGCCTGCGTCAAGGGTCGTGTGGGTGGGTTTAATTCAATCAGGAAATGCACGGGTTGAACTTGACTAGCGGACTATGGGTTGTTTTGCCTGTGTCAAGGTCATAGCACGCTAGCGGTAAAACATATTATCAGGAATTTCAAGTGTTGAAATTTGCAATGAGATTGCATATCTTCTATGAGATAGTTGGATCCTGATACCCACTGCGAGTAAGAGTTACTCCTGGGAGAGTTTTACACATGGAAATTATCCGATCAAGTAGCTGTCCAGAAAAGTGTTAACGAGGTTATGCCTCTGAGAAAATGAGGTTTATTTTAATTAGGTCCGTGCGAAAGCACGAGGAACCTCCCTCAAAGTACAAACACTGACCTGGCTGAAAGATTGGTGAACTTGTAAAGTGTAATTAATCCCGGCTAGTCTTACCTTTTAGGGTTTTAAGGAAGATTTGATAAAAAGCAGTGGGAGCCATCCTGATTAGATAAGATAATAACCAATCTAATCTTGCAAGAGCATATGCTAAAGTGTTTTCTTCTCTCTCTCTGCAGGAAGCGACCATGTTAGGCCTTAATCAAGATAATAAAATGGATGTATTGACCGAACCCGCTTATTATATTGAGTAGGGGAATGTTGGTCCAGCTCCAACTTATAATTGTTATAAGTCCGAGCAGGGAATATGAGAATATACGGATTCTCACACCGACCAAATGAAGAATAAGCTTGTTGATGCATCTTCTTCGGGTGTGTTAGTTATCGAGAACTGTTTCTCAGTTCACTCTACGTCCTGGGTATTAGATACCGAATCGGGATCCCATATATGTAATATGTTGCATGGGCTACGAAAAGGTAGGGAACTGGGCGAGGGTGATCATTCCATAAGAGTAGGTAATGGTGCAAATGTTGCAGCCAAAGCTGTTGGTGAATATCACCTTATATTACCAAATGGTAATACATTGATTCTGAACGAATGCTATTACATTCCGACCCTCATATGCAATATTATATCAGTTTCTTGATTGAGTAAAGAAGGATTTAATTTTATAGTACAGGATAATGTTATGAATATCTTCCTGAATCAAAAGTTGATTGGATCAGGCTCGTTAAATAATGGCATATACGTTCTCAATCAAACTACAGTACTTAATGTGCAAAATACACACAAGAGAAAAAGTTCAGAAATGAACGAATCCTTCTTGTGGCATTGTAGACTAGGTCACATCAATGTGACACGACTGGTTAAGTTACATAAGGATGGATATTTGAATCCGTTCCAATTTTCATCTTATGACACCTGCCAGTCATGTCTCAAAGACAAGATAACCAGAACTCCATTTAGTGGACACGGAGAAAGAGTTACAGAACTCTTGGGACTGATACATAGTGAAGTATGCGGTCTCATGTGTACAAATGCCAGGAATGGTTCTTCATACTTCATTACATTCACTGACGATCTCTCATGATATGGACATGTGTTCCTATTGAAGCACAAGTCTGAAGCTTTTGAGAAATTCAAAGAATATAAACACGAAGTCGAGAACCAAACGGGTAAAAGTATTAAAATCCTTCGATCTGATCGAGGAGGAGAATACTTGAGCATTGAGTTCCGGGACTATCTAAAAGAGAATGGGATTCTCTCTCAGCTTACTCCTCCCTATACACCATAGCACAACGGTGTGTCGGAACGGAGGAATCGCACCCTATTAGATATGGTGCGCTCTTTGATGAGCACCACTAAGTTACCTATTTCCTTTTGGGGATATGCACTGGAGACAGCTGCAGACCTATTGAATATGGTTCCCATCAAATCTGTACCTACCACTCCATATGAGATATGGAAAGGAAAGATATGGGGTTGTCCGGCATATGTGTAAACACAAAATCCGGACAAGCTCGAGGCAAGGTCAGTTATGTGCAAGTCTATAGGATATCCCAAGCATTCATGAGGGTTTATCTTCTACCACTCCGAGGAACAAAAGGTGTTTGTTTCTCGTCATACCACCTTCTAAGAAAATAGTTTTCTTATGAAACAAATCAGTGGAAATGAGGTAGAACTGGAAGAAGTTCCAGCTACACAAACTACAACAGAAGATTTGGTGGAACCAGAGGATTCAGTAGTTCCCGACGAACCTCAGCCGCTCCGCCGATCTAGTAAAGTTCCTCATCCACCTGAGAGATACTACGGTTTTCTCATCGATGGTGGGAGCGAGGACTGCATCATGGAAGATGATGACCCAACTAGCTTCGAGCAGGCCATCACGAGTAAGGACTCTGTGAAATGGCTGGATGCAATGCGATCTGAGATGGAATCCATGTACACCAACAAAGTATGGACTTTGGAAGTTGCTCCTGAAGGGGTAAAACCCATTGGGAGCAAATGGATCTTTAAAAAGAAAATTGGTGTAGATGGAAAAGTTGAGACTTTCAAAGCTAGACTTGTTGCAAAGGGTTTTCGTCAACGACCAGGTGTGGATTATGACGAAACCTTCTCTCCAGTAGCTATGCTTAAGTCCATCCGGATCCTACTTGCCATTGTTGCATACCATGACTATGAAATTTGGCCGATGGATGTTAAGACCGCATTTTTAAATGGTGATTTAGAGGAGTGCGTGTACATGACTCTGCCAGAGGGCTTCAAAGACAGTAGGAGAAGCGGAAAGGTGTGTAAGCTGCTTAAATCCATCTACGGGTTGAAGCAGGTATCGTGGAGTTTGAACATCTATTTTGATGTAGTAGTCAAAGAGTTTGACTTCATCAAGAACGTAGATGAACCTTGTATCTACAAAAAGATTGCAGAGAGTAAGGTTTTCTTCCTCGTATTGTATGTGGATGATATACTCTTGATAGGAAATGATGTTCCTATGCAGCACTCGGTCAAGCTCTTCTTGTTACATAGATTCTCAATGAAGGATCTAGGTGATGCCTTCTGCATTTTGGGAATTAAGATCTATAGAGATAAATCTAAAAGGATACTGGGATTGTCCCAATTCAGATACATTGACACCATACTAAAGAGGCTTAGTATAGAAGAATCCAAGCATGGGAACCAACCCACGATCTCTAGACTCACTCTCTCCAAAGTGATGGCTCCGAAGACTGATTTGGAGAGAGCTCGCATGCAAGGGATACCCTATGCTTCGACAGTAGGCTCTATCATGTACGCGATGCTTTGTACCAGACCCGATGTAGCATACTCACTAAGTGTATTGAGTAGGTATCAAGTCGATCCTGGAGAGATTCACTGGACAGCTGTGAAGAACATTCTCAAGTACTTGAGAAGGACTAAAGAGATATTCTTAGTGTATGGTAACGGAGAACTCCAGGTAGAGTCCTTTACCGATTCAAGCTTCCAAAGTGATAAAAACAACTCTAAGTCGCACTCAGGATTTGTCTTTACCCTAAATGGAGGGGCAGTTTGTTGGAAGAGTTCCAAGCAAGAAACTATGGCAGACTCGACGATGGAGGCTGAATACATCTCTGCCAACGATACTGCCAAAGAGGCTGTCTGGATGAAGAAGTTCATCATTGAACTTG
This sequence comes from Agapanthus africanus, assembly GCA_030015575.1. Taxonomy (NCBI): domain Eukaryota; kingdom Viridiplantae; phylum Streptophyta; class Magnoliopsida; order Asparagales; family Amaryllidaceae; genus Agapanthus; species Agapanthus africanus. The sequence goes on along the minus strand of JASDDO010000001.1, from coordinate 364,303,929 downwards.
GTGTTGTTCTATCTATTGACATCCAATACATTTGTATTGTGATAACAATGGAGCTGTGGCTTTAGCCAAGGAACCCAGATCCTATCAGAGATCCAGACATATTCTAAGGCCGTATCGCCTGATCTGAGAGATAGTTGATCGCCGAGAGATCGAGGTCAGGAGAGTTGACACGAAGGACAGCACTGCGGATCCACTCATGAAGGCCATACCCCAAATACAATTTGAGAAACTCTTCGGGTTGTTGGGTATGAGATACTACAACAGCTGGCCTTGGTGCAAGTGGGAGATTGTTAGTTATATAGCCTAAGAGGCCATTGTTGTACATATGATGTATATTATAGTAGATGCTTGAATATATATACAGAGGACTTTCTTGCTTGACATGATAGTATGCTATTTGGTTTCCCTTTATCTTAACATATGGACTTGTATTGGTTTACTGTCTTGCTCTCACATGTTGATAAAGCCCTTAGGATATGTACTCGAATACTAGGACTATGATGCAGATCATACTAGTGGGGCCAGGGTAGTCCAAGAGTACATTCTATAACTGTTCTTAGTCGAGGGAGTATCGAGACAGGGCATCGATACTCTAGAGTAGACTAGCGTATACGCTTCTCGACCCATATGATGGGAAATAGATGATCCCATATCCATTGGTGTTTGATATCAGAGAAGGTATATGGGTGCTCAGTGGAGACTGGGTACACTGAACGGACTCGCCGAGAACTCCTATATGGTATTATACCTATCGTCAGATAGCAGTTCTCTGGTGACACTAATACATGTTAGTCTGTAGACCCGAGATCGTCATAGAGGCTTGTGTGATTCCCACTGTGCTTTGATTTCCATCTTACCATGTTCACGAGAACGTGCAAAACGGTGGCTTTTGGGTACAGTCCCGAATCACATGGAGGCAATGAGCGATAGGAGTGGTTTCGTCTCTCCCGGTATTGGGAGTTGATATTGCGCTATGTTTGATTGGCTATAACTGGAAGTCCCTGGCCAGGGCTGATATGGAGACCTACTGGTAAGTGTTATCAGTAGTTTCTCGATCCGTTATGAGCCTCTCATCGACACGAATTATCGGTTACTGGGTCTGACGTTTACCACTCCTAGACTGGATATGCGACATATCAGATGAAGAGACCGGATTGTACGGGAGTGTTACTGGTTGGATTCATAGGAGAATGTACAGGCTTGCTTGTTGATCTTCTGATCGCTCAATACCTGGGTGGCTGTTACGTTTAGCTGACTGCTTGCAGCTTGTGGGTGTTTGATATGATCATCACCTACTGCCGGCGTATTGACGATTCTTTAATGTCCTACACAGAGGCTTCCCGGCTCAGGCAAAATGGAGTAGGAGCATATATGTGATATGTGCTGGACCGAGATTAATACGATATGAGATACTGTATTTTATTCTCGCGATATGTGATATCGGCCGGGTATATGTGATATAGCCGGGATATCGGATCAAGTGTTGATTCGATAAAATGATACATGTTATATTAGTCGGTTATATGTAATATAGCCGGATTATCGGATCATGTGTTGATTCGATAATTTAATATATAATTATATATGTGATATATTACATTGAATTAACTAATATAAGCTCACTAAAATGATTCTTTTTCTCACTTGGATAAACAATTGATATATATGTGATATAAGTTAATTATATTATTTTCTTTTGTTACATTAAATATTATATATGTGATATGTAATATTGTAACATGTTAGGGTTACAAATACATCTAGAGTTATGAGATTAAACCATGTTAGGGTTTGGATTAGGGTTAATGTTTTGGATTAAGTTTTGGATGAGCTTTGAGGAAGCTTCATGATGGTTTGACTTAGTCCACTCTCTTTGATATATTTGGAAGATATTTGTTAACCCAACCCAAACCTTAACCCATGGTTTATTCTCTACAAGGGTTCAGCATGTCATGATTAACCCTAGGTTGCAATTGTAACCACAACAATAATTCATTATTCATCACAAAAAAAACTTCTTCTTCTTCTTCCTCTCTTGGAAAAGCTTTTTTAGCTTTTGGTTTGTGATGATTTAAAGTGAGTTAAAGAAAACAAAAGAGAGCAAAATTCCTACTTCATCATCCTCATTTATTCTAGCCACTTAGATTAGGGTGTTCACTTCACTAATACCTAATTATAGAAGTGTGGGCTTGGGTTAGTGTTGCTTCAAGGTAGATCATCTTAGAAAAGGAAGACTTCAAGCAAGATGACTCATTCACCTCATGGAGCCTCTCTAGAGTCTGGGTTCTTGATGATCGCAGCGAAGGGACTTCAACTCGGAGCTTATGAAGCGAAGGAACGGACTACAAAGGTTGTAATCCCTAACTCTTAAAAGTAAAGTTGTTTACTTGGTTGTTTGGTTTGATATCTAGTTAAAATTCCTAAGTTTAGGGTTATCTTCAATGGCAAAATTTTAACTTGGCATGGATGATGCCTCCCAAAACCTTGCTGCCGTTGTAGGTAACCCTACAGTTTTGACAAGCTTTTTGAGATGGATCTTGGGGTTGAAGGTGGAAGGAAGTGAGGAGGAAGAAGATGAATGAAAAATATGAGAAGGGGAAATAATGGGCAACCCTTTCTATCTCTCTTTCTTATTCTCACCCTCTCGCTCTCATGTCTCACTCTCTCTCTCTCTCTCTCTCCAATCATTCATTTTTAACCCCTTTTCTCTTTTTTTTAAAAACCAAACCATATAATACCCTAAAACAACACAATAACACAACATGTAATCAAAATGCAACATGACATGGTGCACTAGCCATGGAAAACTGTAGAAACACGGATTTGGCCTAATCGCGATTAGCAGTGCACTAATCGGTTTTTTTATTTAAACTGTATATAATAAATTTTAAAAATGCCAAATCCAAATAAATATATTTTTTAAATGAATAAATCATTTTAATCCTTAATTGTTTCACAATTATTGGTATATATTTATACCCTTTTTCGAAAACCCCAATTTCGCAAATCGGGCAGTTTTCGCGAAATATATTATTTTAATATTAAAATCCAAAAATAATATTTTTTATTTTCTGAAATGTTACATTATATGAAAACATCAGCTACATTGCAGTATTGTTCTGTGCTTGTACTTACTGTCCCATCGTGGTTAAATGCATATGCTATTCTGTTTTTCTGAGATTTCTAGATTTGAGAACCGTAGATACATTTTTAAAGTCTTATGATTGTTTTGAAAACGCGGATTCTCTTGATATGATATTTCGACGTCCACCATGAGATTTCTCGGTTCTGAGCTATGATACTACCCGATTCGAGGAGCGAGGAGGCACCTTCTGCGGGTATATGGTGGACCCGGTACGATACCCCGAGGTAAGAAGATTGTCTAGAAAGGCGTTGAGCCAAGCAGGGAAACACTACCTACCGGTGATAGTATTAGAATCAGTGGATATCCAGAGGATACCGACCGGAGTGATTGAGACAGATGAATATGAGGGCCGATCCGATGAGACGACGCCTGAGATATGAGGATTTATGTGTTCATGCTGGACACGGGTTTTATGATATTTTCGATTTTCAATGCTGGGCAATCAGGTTTTTATGATGATTTGATGTGTCGTTGATGGACACACGTTGGATGATATATATGTATACATATATATGATACAGATGACATTGTACCATATTATGATATGAGCACGATAATTTTATTATTATTATACTTATGTATACACGTTTTACCCTTGTTACCTCCCTGTATTATATTAATATATTACTGTATGACCTAGGAGATCGTCATATCTTCGATTTCTACCTGCTGATGTCTTCTACTCACGAGTTGGCAACTCACCCCCGTTGTGCCACAATTTTCTTGCAGGATCGATCGCTCGGATCAGTAGCGGCTTGCTGGCACACAGCTTTCTTCTGGGTGATTTGCATTGGTAGATGGGGTACACTTGGGATGGAGACCACCATTTGTATATATTTATTTAGTTGTATCTAGTTAAAAGCTTAATCAACCAGACTATGTATATTTGGTAGACTTAGAAACCACAGACTTGTATATTCTTTCGGACTTAGGGTCACAGATATTTATTTATTCTTTATTTTTGGGTTTGATGATACTTTGGTTTCCTTTATCTTAATTTCTGTGATTGATCTTCGTCTTGGGGCGTTGTATATCCTTATTTGTGTGGTTGTGATTCTGCCAATTAGCGAATAGCTAGCTCCCGCTTGGGGATGCCTATATTATTGTTACGTATTGGTTTTGGATCAAATTTACAAAGAAGGTGCTGCCCAAATTTCAAATAACGAAAATATTTTCAAAAATAGTATACAATTCACTTGTATTTTCATATAACATTACTTATAATTTTCAAGAAAGAATCGGAATGCATTATACCTTTATTTCAAAACTCTACCTCCATTATTTTCCTAAAAAGATTTAGATTTCTGGGGTTTCGACTTACTTGGATTTCGGTGGGGTCCTATAGACTTTATGTGATTTAAGTGCCGGTCACATGCCAATTTTGAGTCATGACAAAGTTCGTATCAGAGCGTTAGATTTAACGTTGGTTCGAGTCTAGTTTTGACTATGCGGAGTCTAGGGCGTATATATATTTCGGAACCTAGGCTTGACCTTACGGAACTTAGACTTGACTGAGGTGGTATTAGACCCGAACATTCGTTACGTAGGTTGATCTTGGTTGATGGAGTAGGTGACTTAAGTAGAGTGACGTACCGTGGGTATGTTCCGCGGCATACTTACGATATTCTGCTCCACTTAAGTAACCTTAGGATGTGCATTATTTTGTGACCCGTATTTATATTCGTTCCTATGATCTATCCTCATTGATAATTGATTGCGGTTCCGGTCACCATGGCTACAAGAGCAGAGAGAGCTGGGGCTAGAGATGCGGTCAGAGCGAGATCGTCAGGGATGAGGACTGACTATGATATTCTTCCAGTGACGTTGGAACATATTGATTAATTGATTGTGCTAGGATCTCTCGATTGAGACAAGCGTTCGGGATCTTCGTTGGATGATCAGACCATCGTTTGAGGCCAGCCAGATTGTGAAGACTGCTGACATATAGCCTACTCCAGAAATCGATGTGGTGTCTACCATGCAGACAGATGAACCAGCTGTTGCTGAGATTGACGGGACGTCTCCTCCAGAGTTTATTAAGCTGAAGCCACATGAGTTTACAGGCAGGGTTGTGACAAAAGATCTCTAGTCATTCTTGGATAAAGTGACTAAGTTAATTCATCTATTTGTATGCCCCGACGTAGGATCAGTTAAGTCGAATAATTCCAGTTTGAAGGGTCTTGCTTAGACCTGGTGTAAGTCAATCAAGAGAGGACGAGCAAAGCGAATTCCTCCGATGACTTGGACGAGTTTTCAAGGACGTAATCGGTCAGATGTCTCCTACAGCATGTTGAAGATGCTGAGTTCTTAGCTTTGAATCTTTACAAGGGACTCTGGATATGACTATAGCCAAATTGGGTTGCGGTCTACACAGCCACCAAGGTGTGATTTCGAATTGGTCGATATTGAAGAAAAATGGATAAGAGATTCGTGTGAGCTCTTAATAAGTCGTTCTTCTCCGTTGAAGCCAGAGAATTGATATGTACGCAGAGGCATTGGATATGGCCACATTTCTAGAGGAAAGTCGTGATAAGATTGCAGCTGTCCCGGAACGAGAAACGGGTTAAGTAAAGGGTGCGAGTTTCCGGGCAGTTCGACAGAGGTGAGATTGGAAGAGACCATGGCTGGTAGTTTCTGGAGTACTTCAGCGGTAATGATTTAGACCCAGGATCGGTTGTATGGCATGCACTCAGAGGGCAAGAGGCCACCATCATTGACGTGCTACATTATAAGTGGCCATGTTAATTAGCCAGGAGATGTTCAAAAAAGCGTCAGAGCGGGACTGTTTCCGTCATTACTCCTAACCGGGCCGTCGAGCCGAGAGATTGTGGAATTGGTGACCCACAGATAAAACAAGTACCCAGAAACAAAGGATGCCAGACCGTGGGTTAGAGGCAAGTAGATATTCTTGCTCTGCCAACTTTGGGTGCACCGGCACCTTTCGACATTGAAAGAGGTGTATCTCAATGTCATTTATTTTTTACTTGTGTTTAGTGATCCGGGTATCACGCTTATATCATTTTAGACTTTTGAGTTTTGATGATTTAGTTCATGATTGATATTTTAGTGCACTGTAGTTGCACTTGATTTATGTTTTATACATCCATTACGTTTAATTTATGATTTGTACATATCCAGATGCACTTGATATCGATTTTGTGCACTTGTTGCACATATTTATGATTCTCTGTATCCCGATACAATCGATTTTGATTTAGTGACCGATGAGGTGAGCCTATCCGAACTCCTACTGAGCCTGAACATGACAATCTCCGTACAGTCTGCTCTGTTCGTCTCAGAGTATCGCATGGAGGGCCTAGGGGGCGGTAAACGTCATTCCCTTAATAGCGGTACAAGTCGTGTCGGACTGTAGCCCAGAACACCCTGAGAAACTACTGGAAACACTACGAGTAATTCTCGCTTGCCCTGGCCAGGGACGACTATGTGTAATGGCTCTCCTAGACACAGCGCGATATCAACTCCCAATACCGGGAGATACGAATCCTGTCTAACCATCACTGCCTCCAAGTGCTTCGGGACTGCACCCAACTACTACCTATTTGCGCGACTCAATAGAGCCGTGGTAGGGTAGTAATCTAAGAACGGTGGGAACACACTCGAGGCAAAGTGACAGTGTCAAGTCAGCGGACAAAGCTGTACTCATGTCACCTGGGAACTGTTAACTGATGATAGGTATAATACCAACCAACAGTTCCCGACGAGTCCTGTCCAGTGTAATCGTAACCTAACGAGCACCTGCATACTATCTCCAGTACGACCTACTGATGGCTGTAGGACAGACCGTGTCCCCTGCTGGGACGAGAAGCATATGCACTAGTCTACTCTGGAGTATCGATGCCCTGTCTCGATAATCCTACGACTAGGGACCCAAATAAAGATGTGCTTATAGACTACCCAGCCCCTACTAGTGTGATTGCCATCACACACTACTACAAATAAGGATTGCCCCTACGGATTTACCCGTAGGGTTAAACCACTGCCCCTACGGATATATCCGTAGGGCCACAAAATTAACCTGTAGGTGCAAACGCCGTAGGTTCAAGTTGAAGCACTGAACTTGCCCCTATGGACAAAAACCTGCCCCTACGGAGTTCTGTGTAGGTCCTGTATCCCATACGGCGTAGGCCGTAGGGGCAAAAAAATTATTTTATTTACGGTTTTTTAAAATATATTACTTGTACCTACGGATGAATCCGTAGGTCAAAGTTATAGCCCCTACGGATACATGCGTAGGTACATATCCGTAGGGACAAAATATCAGGATTCCTGATATTTTGCCCCTACGGATAACTCCGTAGGGACCTCTGTTTGCCCCTACGGATATATCCATAGGGGCACTCCCAACCCCCTGATACTGAGATCAGGGGGGAAAATATCAGTTATTCTGATATTTTGCCCCTACGGTTTAATCCGTAAGGGCAACATGTGTACCTACGGATTAATCCGTAGGTACAGATCATCTGTTTTTTTTAAAAAAGGTCTGCCTGATTTTTTCTCGCCCCGTGCACAATAATATATACATCAATCAAATATAAAATTAATCATCACACAACATATATCGCAGTATTCATAATCAAATCTCACGTATATAATATACAAAAGAAACCAAAATACTGAATATGATATAAATATAAACCAATATCAATATCGTCCAAAATGTTTCAAAATGTAGTACAATATGTATCATATAAATAAATACATGTTTCAAAAAATAAGAATAAAAAATCTACCCTAGCTCGGTCCAGCTCCACCTCTGAAAAATGCTAGAATCTGGCGCGCCTGCTCCTCGGTCAACAAACCATGCAATTCGGCGCGTGCGGGAGTCTGAGCGGCCTGTGGAGCTGGCGATGTGGTCTGCGCAGCCGCCATCAAGGCAGTGGCATGCGGAGCCGCGGCTGCGGGAGTCTGAACGGGCGGTGGAGCTATAGGAGCTGTCTGCGGAACCGCAGCCGATGTAGTGGCTTGCGGAGCCGCAGCCGAAAGAGATGCATGTGGAGGCTTGGCCGATGTACCCTGTCGCGTCTGGACCTAACTTGTGTAATAAGCGTGTAAGAACTGTGTATTATTCGAATTCGTATTATTATCAAGTTATTTCGAAACCCCATTTGGATATCTAGTTTGGAAAACCGTAGTTTATTTTAATTAGATATGTATGTATGATTAATCAAACCTAACTCTACAACCAAATAAGCTCAGGCTACATACTAATTATGGATATGTTAATATCTATAATATGACATGTATTTTACTATAAAGTAGTATACATACCAGCATCTCCTTCAACTCCTAAACGGTGGCCCTCAAGGTCTCCAGTTCCTGCTGGACACGTCGCTCACTGGAGACGGAGGAAGTAACCGTCGGGGTGGAGTCCAACCTCATATGGGCCCTGCTAGGTCCCAGTCCCCGGCCTCTCTCCCAACCTCCGTGGTGCCCTCCGTGTGCGGCGTCCAGGACTGGGGTCAGCAGCCTCGGATCGCTCTATCCGGTAAAATCGATCCCCGAGGCCTCGGCCTGCTCAACCACCCGCTCCTACAACCACCTTAAGCAATAAAGTATATGTATAAAATTTAAATTTGAACCTTCCAAAACTAAAATTTCAAACATGGGTAGAATAAATATTAACACTTACGCAATACTCCTGGGTGGCGACGTCGGGATATCGAAGCTCGCCCGTGGCGGGATCTGTCGAGGTGCCGTGGACGGCAAGATATGCGGACAGCACGCTCGGTGTACCACCTAGCGCCACGGTCTGAGCTGCCTGCAATATTAGAAAATAAATATTAATATTAGAAATATTAGAAAATAACTCTTAATATTGCAGAATATCACAAAGCTCGGTCTATTGTAATTTACCGATAACTCCATGGCTCGAGTAATATTCCTCGAGCCACCTGTTTAAGTGGGGCGACCCCTCTTTGCCGACTTCCTGTTCTCTGTATTCGGAGCGGCCTGTTTCTGCACAACGCATTAACATTTAGTTTTCTAATTAAGGAACACAAAAAAATAAATTATATCCTAAACAATGAATTACATTTAAAATACATACCTGTTTTCGTTGGGAGTCGAAATATTCGCACAATAGAGGCCATGTCTCTACGTCGACTCGCTCAAACGCCGGAGTAGATAGGAGGGCCGCTCTCTCTGCCTCGGGGGTCGCCATCCACAGGGAGTAGCAGTCGGCCTTCAGCTCATTCCTGTTGTATCGGACCTTGGTCTGCATGTTCTTCATCAGGCCGTTGTACAGAGCATGAAGGTCGAGCACCCTCCCAGGATGATCAGGGTCGGGTACAAGCTGAAAATCGTAATCCGACTGAAAATACAAAAAAACATTGTTATTAGATTGCAAGTGTTAATAATAAATATATTGGATAAATCAAATGAAAATACACATTAATACGTACCCAAGCCTGATCAAAGAAGAGGGCGAATGAGCGCCGGTGCTGCTCGCCCCACTCAACATGAAGTAGATAGTTCTTCACGAGCCGGCTCTCGTCCCCCATATACAGGTCGAACCTCTCGGCATGAGGACCGGTATATCAATAGTCAAGGGTAAAAAAGAGGGGGAATGCTGCCTCCCCCTAGCTCTGTCAGGCCTCAGCCTATGGGACTGATTCGGGCCTCGAGTCCCCCTTTGGGGATGGGGAGGCCCTGCGTCTGCAAGAAATATCAAGACAATCAATATTAATACAAAGTTGTATTAAGAAATCAAGCTTAAACGAAAATTGAAGTGTGATATATACCTCCGGTGACTAACGCACGAGCCTGGGCCCGGGCAGCAGCACGAGCGGGACGATAGTTCCTCCGGTGAGGAACAGCCGGGGTCCCGGATGCGGACGCATCCCCTCCAACTAGAAAATAAACATTGACGCTAAATTTCCATGAAGTTCATATTTATTCTATAGAGCATATGTAAAATGAATAAATATTTTATATTTATTCATACTAACCTGTAGACGATGCGGAGGGTATGGAAGCGGCAGGAGTGGCCCCTGCGGAAGATGTGGACGTACCACGTATAATTAGACAATTAAAAATAGATTATATAAGTAATTGCAAAAAGAATGTGTAGATCAATAATATAATGTTCTAAATCAATATGCATGCACTATAGGATATATAAACATGCCCGCAGGTGCGGTGGTGTCACCACCTACAGCTAGACAATAATAAAAATCGCTAAATAAGAGCAAAAGGAATGTGTGTATATTTATGATCTAAATCAATATACATGCACTATATGTTATATAAACATACCTGGAGGAGCGGGAGTGGCCTCTGTCCCAGATGTGGACGCATCACCAACAACTAGACAATCAAACATTGACAATATAAGTAATTTTGACATAAACATGCATGAATATCTGTAATATTATATTCAAAATGGATATGCATGCAGTATACCTGAAGGTGTGGCAAAATCCACACGGAAGGAGGCATCCGAAGGGGTCTCCGATCTGGGTGCAAGACCGGCCCTCTGAAGCTCCCTACGGAGCTCTTCGGGCGGCAGAACCGCTCTGCCTCTGCCTCTGCCTCTGCCGCGGCTGGAGTTCTTGCCGCCCCTCGCTACTCCCGACATCGTCATCAAATCTAGATAAACGATACGTGGACGCATTAGACAATCATTAAAAGTATTGACTATATATGTATAGATCGTAAAATGTGAAGTAATAATATAACATTACTGATAACCTTTTTCGTTTCGTGGGCGCATTATACATATCTACTTGGATTTCATCGTCGATGTCATTTCTAACCCACGTAACTACATGATCGGTCGAAGACAACCCGTCCTTCGAAACAGACGGTCGGAGCACTCTAAGCCTTCTCTCTTCTTCGTCCTCATCGCTGTCCTCGAATTCTGGGACATCGTAGACATCTCTGGGTTTCTATCTGCATACAACACTCCATCCCGGATGCTTCAAACATTATGAGTAGTATACTTGGAACGCTTGGTTCAGAAAGATAAACGGATATTGCTGACCGTAAAATCGAAGTGTGTTTACACTGGTCAATCCATATTCATCTTTCCAAGTCCCAAGATTGCTTCTCCACTTGTCCGTATCGGTTCGCGTATCGTACCAAGTACACTGGAATATATAAAAGGGTTCTGATTATCCGAGATAGTTGATGCCGAGTATACAATTTAAGTACCCATAATAAATCACACCGTCCGATCCTACCGTCGCAATCCCACTATTCTGAGTGGTTCTAGATGTTTCTATGTCCTTAACTTCGAATTTGTATCCAAGGACACCAAATCTTTTGTAATATGCAACCTCCATACTAGGAAATTGAGCTAAACATCTTGAATCACTCTCAAATGATGCAGACAAGTTCGGATCGTGGATCTAATAAAACAAATTTTATGAAAAATAGATAACGATATAAGTTTAGATTAAAACTGATAGCAATAAAATGTTATTCGAATAAGTTACATGATCTGTGACCCAATCACAAAAATTATCCTGATGATATTTTTCCAATCGTTCTTCGTTCCAATCAAGATGCCCCTCACGTACCTCGCTAAAATGAATTCCGTTTTCGACAAATAATGGTGACATTAATATTATATCATTTCATGCACACACAAACACAGATATAACAATTAATCCAAGAAAACTTACTCTCTAATTTGTTCAAGACATGCGCAATTAAGCAAGATAAACCGGTATATCTTGTTGATAAACATAGTGTCTACCCTCTTATATTCGGCTTTACCATATGGCCCGTCTTGAATTCTTCGTGGCCGGTTAAGTCTTGTCTCAATGTTCTCGTCCAGATAGCGGGAACAAAATGTGGTTGCTTCATCAAGAAGATAACCTTGCATGATAGAACCCTCTGGTCGATTTTTATTGCCTATATACTTCTTAAGAGTGTAGAGGTACCTAATGAAAATATGTTGAATAAATAAATACGGGCATACAGGATAACAATAAATATATAAATTGCGCGAAACAAAAAATTACACGTATCTCTCGATGGGATACATCCATCGATATTGTACCGGTCCGGCTAACTTAGCCTCAGTTGCAAGATGAACCGTTAAGTGTATTATGATATCGAAGAATGACGGTGGGAAAATACGCTCAAACTTGCAAAGTATCAACGCAATAGAATTTTCTAGTTTATCCAGCGTCACAACCTCCAGTGTTTTAGCACACAACTCCCTGAAAAAATAACATAGGTCGTTGATTACTAGACCAACCGATTCGGGGAGAGAAGTCCTGAGGGCTAATGTAAGAAGGTGCTCCACGATAACATTGTGATAATGACTTTTCAGCCCATCGATCTTGCCCTTCACAATTTTTATTTTCTTGCTGAATGATCCTGAGAAACCTGTGGGAACTTTCAAATCATGCAACACCTGCAGGAATGTTTTCTTCTCCGGTTGTAACATATGATAAGCGGCATTGGGAAGTACAAACTTGCCCGGTTTACCCGCTACCGGTTTAGGGTGCAATTCACTTCTTATTCCCCACTCTTCTAGATTCATCCGAGCATTGAGGTTGTCTTTCGATTTCCCGTCTTTACAAAGAAGCAAGTTAAGTATGTGCTCTGATACTCCCTTCTCTATATGCATGACGTCTAGACAATGACGCACTAAATCTGTAGACCAGTACGGAAGCTCGAAGAAAATGCTTAACTTGTTCCAAAATGGTGGTTTGACCTGTTTCGTCGGATCCATCCCCAAGGTCACATTATTGTAACCATCCTATTTAGCAGTCACGTCCTCTCTAGACAATGGGGATGGAGGTCCAAGAAGCTCCTGATGACCATCAAAGTGAACCGTGTCTAACCTATAGGGGTGGTCTGGTGGCAGGAAACGTCGATGGCCGCAATAACAAACCTTCCTGCTAAAATTCAAGAATTTCGATGTTGTGTGTTCATGGCAATGAGGACATGCTTTGTGACCATGTACGGGCCAACCTGATAGCATTCCATACGCAGGAAAGTCATTAATTTTCCACATTAAATCCGCACGCAGTATGAAGGTTGTATTTGTGTTTGCATCATATGTCTCTACACCATCAATGAACAAAGATTTCAATTTCTCGATCAAAAGTTGGAGATAGACGTCAATATTGTTCCCCGGTGAGTTTGGTCCGTCGATAAGAAGAGGCATCATAATGTATGATTGGTCCATAGCCAACCAAGGCGACAGATTATAAATTATCATTACAACGGGCCATGTGCTGTGATTTCCAGCCATATAGTTGAACGGGCAGAAGCCATCAGTAGCCAGTCCAAGCCGGACATTGCGAGGATCGCTACTGAATATTGCGTGCCTCCTATCGAAATCCTTCCATGCCGGTGAATCTCTTGGATGGCCCATTTTTCCATCTTCACTTGGAGGAGCACGGTGATGCCAAATCATTGCCTCGGCTGTTTTCTTGCACCAAAATAGCCTCTGTAGCCTCTGTGTTATGGGAAAGTATCGTGCTATCTTGACAGGTATATCAAGCTTCTTATCAGAATCTTTCGGCTTATACCTGGCCTCTCCGCATGTTGGACACTCTTTCAAATCTGAATTCTCTTTCCGGTACAACACGCAATTTTTAGGACATGCTTGAATCTTCTCGCACTTTAGACCCAAATCAGACATCATCTTCTGGGCTCCATACCATCTGTCAGGCACGTTATTTCCCGAAGGCATAGAATCTTTCAAGAACGAAAGAAGCATTATGAATGACTTGTTGCTCCATCCATTTAGGCACTTAATCTGGAAAAGTTGGACGAACCATGAGAGGGTGGAATACTTCGCATTCTCATAAATTGGTTTCCTAGCATCATTCATGAAATTTTCATATTTATCCCCACGCGGTCCTTGACCAGAAGGAATGTCATCTTTGGTACGAATAGATTCACCTAGGGCAGCCTCTACCAAATCTTCCATTTCTTCTGATGGAAATAAATTACCGTCTTCTTCTTCTGCCGCATTACCGAATTCTTTTTCTTCTCCTGCCGCATTATCGTGTTCTCCTTGTTCTTCTGCCACAGTACTGCATTCTTCTTCTTCTCCGTGATATTTTCAAGCTGTATAAAGTCTAGTAAACCCATATTTTACAATATGAAGCTCTGCCAATTCTACCTTCTGCCAGTACTTATTGCAACATCTATCGCAAAGACAAAGAATCTTCTTTATTATGATCTTATTATGTGCGCGTGCAAATTCAATGAAAGCAGCAACTCCCGCGACAAACATAGGTTGCATACGTTGTTGCCAATCCACATACATCCAGTCCTTAACTCTGACGTACTCATGGGCTATGTTAGACTGTATAACATATAAATTGTAGGTTATGGTGACTATATTGAGAAATATAAGAACGAGATAGTTACTGACAAAGGAGAAAATCCGTGTATATGCTTTGTGTGTGCGTTTGTCGTTGAAAAGAATAAATTATCGCACGTATGTTAACCGATAGACGGGGACTAAATGGCGCTTTTAGTTTTATATATGAGTATCGATGAGAATATGAAGGTTTCATATTATCATCGAGTATCATATATTGGTTTTAACTTGAACATCTCGAATCACTCTCTAATTATGCGTTTGTTGTGTATTCTTGTTGTATGTGTGTGTTCCGGCTGTCGGGGATAAGGCTTCTATCCCATTAAGAATGTATAGAGCGAACACCCATCACTTGTGCTTTCAACCGTTTCGAGTAAATTTCGGCAGCACCTCCCCGCTGTTCTCCGAGTACACTGCAATCGAATAGATAATCATTTCAAAGCTGTGAAACAACGTTGAAATGAACATCTAATCTATCTTTCTACACGGAGAACTAGCAGAAAGGTACCGACGAAATATCTCGAAACGGATGAAAACACAAGTGAATGAAGGTGTTTGCTTTATACATTCTTAACTTGTCCACACGGGGCAAAGCTATTGGTTACCATACGATTGAATTTTCTCGTCGCATAGACTATACGACTATTGTTAGTATCGAGCTATATCGTCCGATATTTAACAACCTTCGTATAGTTCTATGTCACGACAAACATCGCACGTATGTTAACCGATAGACGGGGACTAAGTGGCGCTTTTAGTTTCATATATGAGTATCAATGAGAATATGAAGGTTTCATATTATCATCGAGTATCATATATTGGTTTTAACTTGAAAATCTCGAATCACACTCTAATGATGCATTTGTTGTGTATTCTTGTTATATGTGTGTGTTCCGGCTGTCGGGGGTAAGGCTTCTATCCCATTAAGAATGTATAGAGCGAACACCCATCACTTTTGCTTTCAACCGTTTCGAGTAAATTTCGGCAGCACCTCCCCACTGTTCTCCGAGTACACTGTAATAGAATAGATGATCATTTCAAAGCTGTGAAACAATGTTGAAATGAACATCTAATCTATCTTTGTACATGGAGAACCAGAGGAAAGGTACTGACGAAATATCTCGAAACGGATGAAAACACAAGTGAATGAAGGTGTTTGCTTTATACATTCTTAGCTTGTCCACACGGGACAAATCTATCGGTTACCATACAATTGAATTTTCTCGTAGCATAGACTATACGACGGTTGTTAGTATCGAGCTATATCGTCCGATATTTAACAACTTTCGTATAGTTCTATGTCACGACGAACATCGCACGTATGTTAACCGATAGACGGGGACTAAGTGGCGCTTTTCGCTTCATATATGAGTATCGATGAGAATATGAAGGTTTCATATTATCATCGAGTATCATATATTGGTTTTAACTTGAACATCTCGAATCACTCTCTAATGATGCGTTTGTTGTGCATTCGTGTTGTATGTGTAACATGATTTTAAACTATTGAGATCAAGATTGATAGAACTAATCATCCTACATTGCAATGGCATTCATCTACCCAAAACTATTATTGCAATGGCATTCATCTATAAGAATCAATAATTAAAACTATAAATGTAGGATACTGTATCATAAAGCGTTATACGCAACATATGAATTCACATGACTGAAACATGCATAAAAAAACATGTTCATCCAAAAGAAAGACCACTGTCCACAAATATAGACAAAGGATTATTATATTAACTATGAAACATATTAGAAAAAGGATAGAAGTTCAAGATGTTAATAACACGATGATAATCAAAGCAGTTGCGTACAGATGCTAAAACCGAATATGTGACACGATATTCTTGTAAAGATAGACATGTATTAAAAGAGGAGACGCCCAAGTAAAATCCATAACTATATCCCTATCTTGCCCTTCCTTTTCTTCAAATCAGAAATGTGTCTTTTTTTTTTTGCAATTATATATAGCCAAAACAAAGAAGGTCCTACAATTCTAAGCATTTCCAATTACAACGGCCCATCCTCAAAATCCAGAATCTTATGAGTATCTTATGCAATTAGCAAACATATTCAACCGAAAACACCCTCAAAATTTCCAACAGACTACAAATTCTCTGCTTACTCAAACCCCAAGCAGATCAAATTAAGGGACTACTCAGACCCGTAGTTTAAATCAATCAAAAATATCCAAAATCAGACACGGGGTCTTTAGATACCTACCAAATGCCAGGTCCCATGACTCTAAAAACAAAACCCCAACATGCCCAACGGCTAAAAGTTCCACAAAACAGTCTCCGTTTCCAAGAAAATTTGAGAATGACAAATAAAATTATTAATTAAACTGGGCTTTACCCATATTATTAGTCCAGTTTCCAACACCTTCTCAAACTAGACACATTTTCCTCTTATGATCATCATCAACATTTCTATTAAAGAGCTTAATGCTAATTAGAATGGAAATTAACTTAGACCCTGAAATCCAAAACCCCAACCCCAACAGCAACCCCCTGCCGAACCCTAACCCCAACCGCAGCCCTAGCCCCAGCCCGAGCCCGAGCCCCAACCCTAACGCTAACCGCAGCCCGAGCCCGAGCCCCAACCCCAACCACAGCCTTATCTGCAGCCCGAGCCCGAGCCCCAACCCTAGCCCCAGCCGTAGCCCCAGCCCCAGCCCCAGCCCCAGCCCCAATAAAAAATTTGAGTAATTGAAGATTTCCTTACCTGTGCAGAGGCGACGACGAGAACGGAGATGAGCCAGCGCTGGCGACGACGAAAGCTGGCGGTGGCTACGACGAATCGGCGGCGCTGGCGACGACGAGAACGACAAGAACGATGATCGATCGGCGGGAACGAGGGTTTGGGAATTTTTTCTTCGCGCGAGAATTAGGAATAATGAGCGTAGGGATCAATCTGAGCTTTTAACTTAAATCCCTATTTAGATGCCCCTACGGATAAGTCCGTAGGTTCTTGGTTTGCGGCTCCGTAGGGGCAAACAAAAATTGAAGATTTAATAATTTTTATATAAATATGTAAGGGCCGTAGGGGCAACCTTTTTGCCCTACGGATTAATCCGTAGTGCTAAACTAAAATTGCCCCTACGGATGTCGTTATCCGTAGGGGCAACCCCCTATTTTAGTAGTGACAACGCCGGTAGTCAAGCAAAGATCCTAAGGGCTCCATCAATATGGTTTTTAGCGATATGTTAAAAGAAACATATACACATATTAAGATAGATACACCCCAAGTAGCATACCACTATATCGAGCAAGACTGTCGTAAACCCGTGTATATATCCCAAGCTTCCAAAATGTATTATACAAACTAGTACTATACAATAATGGCCTCTAGGACATACATATCCAACATATTAGTTGCACTTGGTTGTTATTTTCATGCACACTAGATGCATTTGATATGGTTGTCATGCATACCTGTTGCACTTGACAGATGCTTTCGTGCATACCCGTTGCACTTAGTTTTCGCTTTCGTGCACATTTGTGGCACTTGAATTTGACTTCAATTTCCGTGCGCACCAGATCACGTGGTAATTCCATATGCACCTATTGAGCTTGGTTTCTTCTTTCGAGAATCATATTATTATGATATATATTATATGATATAGTAACCGAGCAGGACTGGTCTGAGGACAGTACCTGAGTATCTTTGGCATGCATCGATATTTACCGAGAGGATTTTCAAAAGGAGTTATAATCTCAATATTTTCCTACGTGTCCATGAGCGACACAAACTTTTACAAAGAAAACCCTTCTAAATCATTTTTAAAAAGGGCGAGATGTATATCTTAAGTAATACACACACACACACACACACACACATATACTTCTTCACAAATGAACATCCGCTACTTGTGCCGTGATATACGCACTGCACGGCGATTTGAAAAGGATTTTGCATGCATTTACATTCAGTTATTTAAAGGAGTTCACAAGCATGCGTACTATATATATTATAGTCTGGATTATATCGTATCTTATTTTAACAGTATATTTCAAAACTTGCTTCTTCATTATAACTCCCATGATTGCATGACGCTTGACGGGGTTTCGATTTTTGAGTTTTGCACTCGTTTTCATGCGCACACGATGCGCTGTGATATTCTTACGTAATCATGATAATCGGATCCCTGTTGATTTGACTGATTTACTGAAATGTTTAAATATTTGGAGGGTTTAAATTTAAATTCGAGGACCGAATTTTTTTAAGGGGGAAGATTGTAACATTTCAGAAAATATAAAATATTATTTTCGGAATTGAAATAATAAAATAATAAATTTTATGAATATTATGCAAATATGGAAATAAGTTTTAGCAAAATGGTATAATTATATAACTATGTTTTGAAAAATATTTGGAAATAAATATGAATTATTAATTATGAAGGTATTTATTGGATCTGAACATTTTATAAATTAGTAAACAAATATTTATATGCAAGTTTAATGTTAAACTTGATTAATATTTTCTAATTATTCATTAAACCAAACTTATTTTTTTAAACCATGTTTAACTCGCCATAACACATTTATTTGTAAAGGTTAATATTTTACTTGGGTTTCTATGCACGGTTTTCCTTTATAAAAAAAGAGAAAAGAAAAGAAAAATAGAATATATGAGAGATGGGGACAAAGAGACATGAAGGTATGGGTCGAGAGAGAGTGAGAATGAGAGAGATATGGTTGCCTTCACTCTTTTCTTTTTTCATTCCATTCTTCATATCCTTCATACTCTCTTCACTTTTCCTTCACCTCCAAACCCTCACTACCACCCTCACAAACACCACTCAAACCCCATCAAAACCTCACACCACCTTCACAAAAAAATGTCCACAAGATCATCCTGCACTCCATGGTGGAATCAAGTTGGAGTTTTGAGCACTTTTGACCACCAAGGAATTTTCTTGATGTGCTCCTTTGAGTTAAACACACACCTTTATCTAAGTATTTAGTTTCCTAACCTCCACCATTAGTTAGAGTTAAAAAGTTTAAGTTTTAGTGATCTTGGAAAATTCTAGGGTGAGGGTTGTAAGTCGATGTCGCATACTCGATAGGGTTTGTAGAGAGGCGAAATTATGTAAAAATTATTTTATTGCAAGTAATATCGACTAAACTTCCAAGATCAACCATAAGCCTTAACTAGCAATACTAACAAAGGTTCTAATCTACTATGCAGTGATTTATACATTTGTGTTCATGTCCTTCGGATCTTCTTATCCTCTTCTTAAACTCCTTGTTTGTACGGATCGAGCTTGGTTATCGGCCTCGTCGGGTCGGAGAAGATCCACTCGAAAGTCTATGGTTCAAGCTCCAACCTCTAGAATGAGGTAACTAAAGTACCTAATTTTCTAATCTAGATTTCTTAGGAGATGTAAAGAATGTTTATTGGATTAATTTGTCTCAATAACCCTAGGTTTCTCAACTCATGAGAGTGTTTAGGGTTTGAGGAAGAAGAAGAGAGCAACGGAGGAAAGAGAGTGTTGTGTGTAGAATGAGATGAAGAATGGCTAAGTGATAATATCAAGCATATCATTTACATTAAAATTAATGTGACATACTTCAATAGTTATCAAAATGAGTGAGTCATCTAATATAGCCACGCTTCAACCATGCATAAAAAAAGACCTCATACCTCCACCTCATTATCCATTTAAACATAATGGATTTATCACAAATCAGGTGTTTTCTTCTAGAAGCACTCTTATGAAATTACAAGAATACCCATCACCGTATATATATACCCGTATTCGTACTACAAATACCAAGAGATGAAAATAATCCAATATTATAATACTAGAATGCGGCTTAATCCTAAGCCCGCTAGTATTATCCGTCCGATCAAAAAAACGTGTAGCTAGTACACGTATATGTTCGAAACCCTACACGTAAAACCGTACGACCTCTACATCGTTTCGCCTGAACCAGGGAAACACTCTGTGTGGGACTCTAAAGACTCGACAGCACGCTGGCAGTGGGTTTAACCACAAGCTCTTCAGTGGCACTAGCTGTACGTAACGGCTACCCAGGTATCCGTCGAAAAGAAGGCCGACGAGCAAACTCATCCGAACTCCTACTGAGCATGTCCATGACAATCTCTGTACAGTCCGTTCTGTCCGTTTGTGAGTATCGCATGCCGGGTCTGGAGGGTGGAAAACGTCAGAGCCCTAATTGTTGGATGTAGTGCCCTCAAAGTCAATTATTGGATCGTAAGTACGTGATTGCAATGATTGAGGGAGGACCTATACCGGTAGGACAGTCTCACTCAAGATGATAGTATGCTATAAGGTTTGTCTTTATCAGTCATGTACAGTTTTAGGTGACATGATCACTATTACACGTCGATAGAGCCCTTAGGATCCTCCTTGACTACCAACAGTATGATGGCGATCATATACATGAGAGTTGGGTAGTCCATAAGAACATCTTTAAAAGTGGTCCCTAGTCATGGGAGTTTCGAGACAGGGCATCGATACTCCGGGGTAGACTAGTGTATACAGTCGAGTCCCCGACGAGGGGCGGTGGCCGGTCTCATAAGCCATTGGTTTCAGTTGGATCACCTAAGATGTATACAGGTGCTCATTGGGTTATGAGTACACCGGACAGGACTCGCTGGGAACCTGCTAGTTGGTATTTATACCTAGCGTCAGATAGCAGTTCCCTGGTGACATGTGTACAGGTTAGTTCATCGACCTGAGGTCGTCATTTGTCTCATGTGAGTTCCCACTGTGCTTTGATTACTACCCTACCACGGCTCAAAGGAGTCGTGCAAATAGGTTTTAGTTGGGTACAGTCATGAGCCACATGGAGGAAAGTGAGCGGATCGGCAGGGGATTCGTCTCTCCCGGTATTGGTGGTGAGATCGTGCTGTGTCTAGGAGAGCCATTACACAAAGTCTTTGGCCAAGGCAGGTGAGAATTACTGGTAAGTATTCAAGTAGTTTCTCAGGGTGTTCAGGGCTACTCTACGACACGACTTATACCGCTATTGGGGGTTTGACGTTACCATCCCCCTAGGCCCGATATGCGATACTCATAGACGAACGAACAGGACGTATGTATATTGTCACTGATAGGCTCAGTAGGGTTCCAGGATGAGTTCTCTCATCAGGCATCCCTTTTGGTCAGTGCATAGACAGCCGTTACGCACAGCTAGTGCCGCTGACGCACTTGTGGTTAAACCCACTGCCAGGGTACTGATGAGTCTTTAAAGTCCCCCACAGATAGTTTCCCATGTTCGGGCGAAACGTTGTAGAGGCCGTATGGTTTTATTGCAGGGTTCGAAATTGCACGTGCATTTGTGCACGTGTCATGTTTCTGGCAGATAATACTGGTGGGCTTTGGTTTAAGCCGGATCCAAGTATTATATTGAGTCGGAATATTTTAGTTTCTCGTATTCGTATTCGGTCGGAATACGGATACAGGTATGTATATACAGGTGAGGGGTATTCTCGTAATCCGTTACGAGAATATTTTAGAAGATGCATTTCATTTTGGATTAATCATTTTGGTTTAAATGATTATTGGTTTTGGAAAGGGTGACTCATTTTGGTGACACATTTCTTCTAGCATGTTCATTAGTGACTCATGCTAATGAGTCACTAAGTGAGTCATGATAGAATTAATTGTAGTTTACTTTGTGAATAGATATTTTAGGGTTTTGTGGAGATATTTTTTGAGATATTTTCTTTACAAAAACCATATTTATCTAATCACAAAAGAAATGAACACAAGTTTTATTACGCTTGAGTTCTTGCTCTCTTGAGTTTTTCTTGAGTTCACCATTTCCAATCCTAAGCATCTTCTTTAACCTCCACCCTAACCCTCTCATGTGATGAGAACCCTAGTGTGTTTGAGAAAAAGTATTCTACTCATTCTCTAGTTCATCTTGGTCATCTCTTTTAGCAGATCTGATGACCGAGTTTCCTCGGTATAGAGGCGGGAGCCCGTTTAAAGATCCGTTGACGTGGTGCCATGTCGATAAGGAGACAAGAGATCGGAGTTGCCGCGAGGAGCGTGGGATGATGGCTAAAGACCTAAGGACTCAGATCGATCGGTATAGCCTTTCTACCTCCTTACAGTTTGTTAGTTTAGCGTTAATAGCAAAATCCGGGTTATAGTATGCGATAGCGCCAGTTATAAAAGTTTTTGTTCCATGTTTGGCATCAGAATGAAGGCCGGGGCGCTACCGTAGACTTACATGGTATCAGAGCCACGCCATTAACCTTTACTAACTTATTCTAGCGTGTTTAAAACATCGATCGAACGAAATTTCCAAAACCGCGATTTCAATATTAAAGTTTCTGTTGATTTTGTTTTGTCGTCTAAAATTATTTTGAGCATCTCAGAAAATCGAGCAGACTTTTTTAAGAATACTGAACAAATTTGGTCCACTGTCTCCACAGTACTGCCGCGGAACCGCCGCACAAACCATGGTTTGGCCGCGGTTCCTCTGCCTGTTTGTGGGAACAGTACACCATATTTCTTCTGGGAGTTTTGCATATGGAATTGTGGTTTCTGGAATATTTTGTTTGGGCCCAGATTTTGTTTGCGTACTGCAGTTGTACTTAGGGCCCACTTCGAGAAGTTTTGTCGATCGGAATTTTAAACTTGTTAGTTTACAGTACTTACATTATATCTCCGACCGTGAATGTCATTCGAGCGGTAAATTGCGTCTAATTACTATATCTCTTTTAGACGGGTTTGCAAACGTGACATTCGCGTTGATGTTCTGTGTTGTGCTGTGATGTTGTGGATTTGTCATGGTGGATAGCTGTGTGCAATGGTAGTGCAGTTTGGATTTATTTGTACATTTGATATTGCGGGGCGAGCGTCCAACATATGGACTGCCGTCACTGCCTGATTGTATAATATTCTTTTGTGGCACGACCGGGTAGAGGTCTTTGTACCCGTTGTACATATTTTTCATTTATGTAATAGGTTTACCCCGCGACGGAGTGCACGGATAGCCGGATTCTGGAGGGCAACGGGTCCGCATCTCATGGCTTTGAGAGGCAGAGGGTCTCACTCTAGAATTGGCAGACTATTCGTCGCACTCGTACGGGGTACAGGTTGACCCAAGATGGGGTGCTCAAGTTACTGAATTCTGTGAAGTGCAGGGTGGTCCAATCACTTTACTGTAGGGGCTGCCTCGCTTCAGATTTTGGTGGGTAACTTGCCGCACCCGTAGGGGTCTAGGTTTCATTGCACAGACTGTCCACACGACCAGGGGAACGTCGGGTTTCAGCAGCGGCTCTGTGAAACCCGGGGATCCCAGATTATCTGTATTGTTCTGTGATGCTTATTACTTTTCTGTGATGTTGCATTTATCATGCCTGGAGCGATTATTGTATATTGGTATATATATTAGTAGATGTTGTCTATGTTTTACACCCACGCTAGTCCAGTCCCCGCTCCGTCGTTAGTTAAGTAACCTAACGGATGATGACGGGACCCAGTGACGAATGCAGATGGCATATACGTACATTTTATTTTCGTTCTTTTCTGGTGTGATTAATTGATATGACTGCGTTGATTCTGATCAATGCAAAGGAAAACAAACCTGTTTGGACGTTGTTGGAACAGTTTTAAAAAGTGTTATTACAAGGACGTTTTTCTTTTGTTTTGCACAGTGGTATTCAGTTGGAATATCCTGCACCTCATTCGACGAGGCAAGGGCCGAGATCCCTTCACCGGGAGTGACCCCTTGGGCAGAAATTTGCGTCAGGGTAATAACTTCACTATAGTCTATTACATGTTGCTTTGCATCGCGGTATTCAGTTGGAATATCCTGCACCTCATTCTACGGGGAAAGAGCCGAGATCCCTTCACCGGGAGTGACCTCTTTAGCAAAAGGTTTTCGCCACTATATTTTTATAAAAAGCTATCAGGTTCCTTCAGCAATATCAAGTTCGTTATGTTAAAGGTTTTTCGCCAAAAACCAGCCGTAGCCCTCCGTCATTTCAGACGGGTAGCACGTAGTATTCATGCTATGTTTGTTGGCATTCGTCAAGGTATAGTGAATGGTAGCTACTTGTTACTTTTCTGTTGCATAGATAGATGAGTTGGTTTGGGACAGTCGTATTACCTTGTTGGCCTTCGTCAAGGGTATGTACGGGTGGGTTCAAATTGACAAGATAATGACGGGTAGAACTTGACATGTGACTTATGATTTGTTGGCCTTCGTCAAGCTCATAAGAGCATGGGGTAAAAATCATATCGGGAGTTTCTAAAGAAACTGAAACTTGCCAGGCATGCGCATACCTTCTGGAGTGTGATAACGTGAGTGGATTCCTTCACGTTATCATGCGATGAGAGTTGGATCCCGATTCCTACTGATGAGTTGGTTTACTCTTCGGCTGATCCCGATTGATTCTTCTTTTAGGTTTGGAGGAGAATTTGACAGTACAGTGGGAGGTTTCCTGATTAGATAAAGTGATAACCATTCTGATCTAGGTTAGAGTGCACGCAGAGTGTTTCTTTTCTCTCTCTTTGGCAGCGACCATTGACCGACCCTAGACTATGACTCAGTGACCAAGTTGACCGAACCTTCTTAAAATACTAGCTTTTAGATTGTCTGTGTTGCATAAGTCATTTCCGCTCCTTCTTTTACCCTTTGCATTTCTCAGAACACCCTGTATTACTACGGACATCCACTTCCATTGGATAGATCGATCGTATGGTTATATACGAACTCGAAGGGACTTCTTCGAGGATGGATCCAGGTTCAGGAGAAATATAATTGGTTTATTCAGTTGTCTTTTATCATCACCTTCTCTCAGGATGCGAGGGCTCCTTAGTTTAGGAGAGTACACCTATTACGCTTATTGGATAGTCTTCTTCCAAACCATAGGCAGGTGCCGAAGGGTAGGGAATGAAGAAAACCAATTAGCCTAAGTAGGGTGTACAGAAGGTAATAAGTAAAGAAAAAATAAAGGGATTAGAAATAGGGCAAAGTAAATTGCGACTGCTATCATTCACGACCAAACCGTGTACTTCATCGCCACTCCTATTTCACCTTTGCTTTTTTCCCCAGTTAGGGAGAAATAGAATAAGGTATTATTCAGTTGTCTTTTATCATCACCTTCTCTCAGGTTAAGAGTAATCCTAGGATTAGGAGAGTACACCTATTATACTTACTGGATAGTCTTCTTCCAAACCATAGGCTGGTGCCGAACGGTAATGAAGGAAGAAAACCACTTAGCTTAATGTGGTGTACAGAAGGTACTAAATAAAGGCAAATAAAAGGATTTGGAGAGATGGCAAAGAAATATACGGTTATAGTCATGAATTGGATTATGGAAGAGGCATTACTAGGAATACCAGGATACCCCTACGAAACATTTTCATGTTTCAGTTTCACTGTGCATTGTTAAAGGAAAACTGATTTCCCGATTAGATACTTACTCCAGGGTATCTATTTACGAGGTATGATTCTCACATCTGTATGGTTTTGCAGATGATGAGTAGGAGTAAGTTATTGGGGATAAGGTGATCATCCTCATTATATCGCAATTCGTTGTAATTGGTGATATTTGAGGAAGTCGCCTGGGTTTTTTGCCGGACGGCGTGTATTTGGTTTTGATTATCCGTTGTTGTGCACCAATTTCAAACTGATATATCTATACGTTTATTTTTATAAAGTGTGATATAACTTTTTGAAATTATGTCCGTGACATTTACCTATATCAGTTGACGATTGGGTAAGGAGCATTGAACAACGGAGTTGTTCTTAAGCATAAGTACAGTTTTCAACCTACGATGCACAGGTTTTGAGTTATTCAACTCAGCAGACTTATACAGAGTATTTTATGTTTTCCAGTGTCCATCAGGACAAAGGGGTTGGTCCTCGTACTATGTTCTGTTTACTTGTGACTTCTCTAGTTTTTAGACAAGTGTTTCGAAGAAATATAAGGTCTAAGTTTTGAGAAGTTGTGGGTATAGGAATAAAGTAGGGAACCAGATGTCGTAAGTATCGGGATTCTTCAAAGAGATCGAAGATGTAGATACTTATGATTGGAATTCAGTTGATAGTAATGGTTTTGAGAAACTTGTTTTTCTTTCAGGTTACTCATAATTAGATGCATTCCTAAGTTGAGTAATGCTGATTAGCCACTTTCCATTAAGTTGATATGCACTAGAGACAGCTGCATGATTTGAATCTGGTTCCAATTAAATAAGTGCAAAATTTTCTATATTGGATATAGAATGGTTCGTATCTTAACGATGTTAAGGTACGGGGAGTTGTCCGGCTTATGCTTAAAACCAGACTCTGGATAACTCAAGGCACGTTTCTGTAATGGCAGTTTGTGGGTTGACCCGGGCTATGTCGAGGGTTGACTTTCTACCATCTGGAAGATCAATGGTGATATTGTTCTAGACTTGCCACAGTTTTAGTAAAATGGATTTTTTCAGAAAACAGTATTAGGAGTATGGTAGAACTGGAAGTGATTCCAGAACTGCAAACGATTACGGAAAATTTATTAGGACCTATAGATTCAATCAGGATTGACATTCAATTAGCCACTCTGCAGATATGGTGGGTAACCTCAGACACCCGAGAGGTACTCCGGTAGCCTCAAGGACGGTGACAGGGAGGTTCTTGTTTACCCAGACTTGACACTACTGTTGTTCCAGGCCATGAGACCCGGCAGGAGGTTAAGTATAGCGTCGTTCTAAACTAGCTTTAGAAATGCACGTATATATTATTCTGCCAGAGTGTTGTTGTGGTCAGTGGGAGCAGCGGAAGCATAGTGGGCAAGTAGCTTATGTCTATTTATAGACTAGAGCAGATATAGCGGAGATAGATTGATGTGATAGTCATAAGTTTGACTTCATCAGAATAAAGGATGGATCTGTTAAGAAGGTAGTCGGGTGTGATGTCCTGGTATTTGGATGACATACATAAAGTAGGAGGTAAAATTCCAAAACTACGATCGGTTATACTTTGGTTGTCACACAGTTGTTTCTCCACACAGGATATGGATATAATATCAGACATTCTGGTTACTAGATTTATAGTTTTAGATCTAGATTTGGGTAGTTTCCCAATTTGGGTACTTAGACAGTATTCTAATGGTATTTAGAATAGATGACTCCTGGCATGGTGGTGTACCTGCAGGTAATGGAGTCTCCCTCTCTAAAGGTGTCTTACAGACTAAAGGGGAGAGGGATGTGCATGATTAACATATCACTTGCTTAGGCAATTGAGTTGATCATCAGATGTCAAGTACCACACCAGATGTTGTTTTTGCACTAGATGCAATAAGTTTATATTAATCCATTCCTGGAGAAACATACGGAAGCAGTTTTAGAACATAAGTGGATGTTCTACGGATTTGATAACGGCAGCCTCCTTCGGAGACGGTTATCATTCCAGGCTTCCAAAGGTGACATGGATGACAGTGTGATTGTCAGAGTTATAGTTTTCCCTCTGACAAAAGGGGCAATATTATGTACAAGTGGTCTAAGAGGATACTGTGGGAGGCATGGTGCTGGATACTGATTAGTTTCAGTTGACGATACAGTCTAAGAAGTTTGGATTTGGAGTCCATTTATGAACTAGGTCCCATCAGATATCCAGACATATTCTAAGATAGGTATTACTCAATTCGGGTGATGGCTTTCTCCGCGAACTTGAGATTAAGAGAGACATAGAAAGAAACACCAGGGCGGATCCACTCATTGAGGCTATTTCTCGAACAAAAGGGTTTTGCAAACGAGCTTTGTGAAACTGGTTAGTAGAGGAGTTGGGTGTTCGGTATCACACGGGCTGTGAGTATGAGACATCGCAATAATTAGCCTTAAGTGCAAGTGGGAGATTGTTGGATGTAGTGCCCTCAAAGTCAATTAGTGGATCGCAGGTACGTGATTGCAATGATTGAGGGACGACCTATACCGGTAGGACAGTCTTACTAAAGATGATAGTATGCTATCCGGTTTGTCTTTATCAGTCGTGTACAGCTTTAGGTGACATGATCACTATTACACGTTGATAGAGCCCTTAGGATCCTACTTGACTACTAACAGTATGATGGCGATCATATACGTGAGAGTTGGGTAGTCCATAAGCACATCCTTAAAAGTGGTTCTTAGTCGTGGGAGTTTCGAGACAGGGCATCGATACTCCGAAGTAGACTAGTGTATCAGTCGAGACCCCGACGAGGGGCGATGGCCGGTCTCACAAGCCATTGGTGTCAGTTGGATCACCTAAGATGTATACAGGTGCTCATTAGGTTATGAGTACACCGGACAGGACTCGACGGGAACCTGCTAGTTGGTATTTATAACTAGCGTCAGATAGCAGTTTCCTGGTGACATGTGTATAGGTTACTTCATCGACCTGAGGTCGTCATTTGTCTCGTGTGATTTGCCACTGTGCTTTGATTACTACCCTACCACGGCTCAAAGAAGTCGTGCAAACAGGTTTTAGTTGGGTACAGTCCCGAGCCACATGGAGGCAAGTGAGCGGATCGGCAGGGGATTCGTCTCTCCCGGTATTGGGGGTGAGATCGTGTTGTGTCTAGGAGAGCCATTACACCAAGTCCTTGGCCAAGGCAGGTGAGAATTACTGGTAAGTATTCGAGTAGTTTCTCAGGGTGTTCAGGGCTACTCTTCGACACGACTTATACCGCTATTGGGGGTCTGACATTACCAGCCCCCTAGGCCCGATAAGCGATACTCATAGAGGAACGGACCGGACTGTATGTATATTGTCACTGATAGGCTCAGTAGGGTTGCAGGATGAGTTCGCTCATCACGCTTCCTTTTCGGTCAGTACATGGGCAGCCGTTACGCACAGCTAGTGCTGCTGACGTGCTTGTGGTTAAACCCACTGCCAGGGTACTGATGAGTCTTTAGAGTCCTCCTTAGATAGTTTCCCAAGTTCGGGCGAAACGTTGTCGAGGCCGTATGGATTTATGGCAGGGTTCGAAATTGCACGTGCATTTGTGCACGTATCATGTTTCAGGCAGATAATACTGGTGGGTTTTGGTTTAAGCCGGATCCAAGTATTATATTGAGTCGGAATATTTTATTCTCTCGTATTCGTATTCGGTCGGAATATGGATACAGGTATGTATATACAGGTGAGGGGTATTCTCGTAATCCGTTACGAGAATATTTTAGAAGATGCATTTCTTTTTGGATTAATCATTTTGGTTTAAATGATTATTCGTTTTGGAAAGGGTGACTCATTTTGGTGACACATTTCTTCTAGCATGTTTCTTAGTGACTCATGCTAATGAGTCACTAAGTGAGTTATGATAGAATTAATTGTAGTTTGTTTTGTGAATAGATATTTTAGGGTTTTGTGGAGATATTTTTTGAGATATTTTTTGAGATATTTTCTTTACACAAAACATATATATCTAATCACAAAAGACATGACCACAAGTTTTATTATGCTTGAGTTCTTGCTCTCTTGAGTTTTTCTAGAGTTCACCATTTCCAATCCTAAGCATCTTCTTTAACCTCCATCCTAACCCTCTCATGCGATGAGAACCCTAGGGTGTTTATGACAAAGTATTCTACTCATTCTCTACTTCATATTGGTCATCTCTTTTAGCAGACCTGATGACCGAGTTTCCTCGGTATAGAGGCGGAAGCCTGCTTAAAGATCCATTGACGTGGTGCCACCTCAATGAGGAGACAAGATATCGGAGTTGCCGCGAGGAGCGTGGGATGATGGCTAAACACTGAAGGACTCGGATCGATCGGTATAGCCTTTCTACCTCTTTACAGTTTGTTAGTTTAGCGTTAATGGCAAGATCCGGGTTATAGTATGCGATAGCGCCAGTTATAAAAGTTTTTATTCCGCGTTTGGCATCAGAATGACGGCCGGGGCGCTACCGTAGACTTACACTAATAACCTAAAAAGTTGTGCCGATGTGGCTCAAGAACATCCGAGAATCTACCGATCTAACTATCAGTAATCCTCAATCCGCTCTGGCCAGGAACATACGGTGTTAGCCAACCGAACACAGTGCGACATCGATTGCCTATACCGGGAGAGACGAATCCCCAACAATCACTCACTGCCTCCATATGTGTCACGACTCGAATGCGGCACGTGACCGGTACTTAAATCACGTGACATCTAAAGACGCCGACGCGGTCTAAGTAAGCCGAAACCCGGAATCTAAACCTTTTTTTTGAAAATATTGGAGGTGAGGTTTAAAATAGTCATCATACGGAATCAGTTTAAAAATAAACATTTAAGTCTAACAAAGTATGTTTGAATAAGCATCTATGATGTTTTGAAATTCGACAGCACCTCCTTGTAAATTTTGAATAAAACCTGATACAACATAATAATAAAAACAGCATCAAAACGGGAGCTAGCTTCCACGCCAAAACGGCGGAGCAACCAAGCAAACAATATACGACGCCCAAATGGCGGAGCAACCAAGCAAACAATATATGATGCCTAATGACGAAGAAAAGAAATGTGAAACAAACCAATAAGTATAAAAAGAGTCGACTCCAACGAGTGCGACGCCCACAACACAAACTCTAAGTCTTGCTTCTTAGTCCACAATATACAAGTTCTAAGTCGATGGAGTTTCACTAGATACAAGAATATATAAATATACAAGTGTGGGTACGAACAATAGTAGCCCACATACCAAAGCAATCACCGAGAAGAAGGGTGTGCCGTAATCCGCCGATAATCCGAGCGGTATAACCTGTAAGAAACTATGGCACAACAGGGGTGAGTTGCCAACTCAGTGGATAAAAGTACATCACAAGGTAGAAATCGAAATGCACAATGATACCTAGATCATAAATATTGTACTATCATATCCTGTACTAATATATATATATATATATATATGATATCCATAAGTATCATAAATGCAACATTATCCATCACATGAACCCAAAATAGAATATATAAATGCAAATGACCTGAATCTAGGTATAAGCCCATAAGTAGCCGAAAATATATATGTAAAACCTTTTCTTTAAAGTAGCTGCGGAATACATATGTTATGGCATAGAAGCAGACGTGATAGTATGAATTATAATAGGTATCTTATTTAAGATATACGTCTTGCTGTTTTGTGAAGAGTGTTAAGAGGTATACGATTTGAATGATCCCAGTGTCATACTAGACATGTCAAAATAATGAGATTATAGCTTGATTTAGAAATCCTTTTTATACGCAATAACCCGTAAAAAGGAATTTAGGTACTGTCCTCCGGATCAGTCCAGGTTGGCTACAATAACTCATAACACAACTGTATATCTCGTATGATAGCAACATATCAACATCTGGATGTCCATCATCGACACCCAAAATCAGAAATCTCTCGTGTCCATCACCGACACGCAAATCCTCAAATCTCTCGTGCCCATCACCGACACGCGCAGATATCGTCGACACCATCTCAACAGATGATCGCCACCCGATATTCCTGGCCTCGGTCGGTATCCCTTGAATATCCGTTGTGCTCAAATCTAGCCCCGGTCAGTATCCCGTGGATATTTGCCGTGCTCATCTCTATCTCCGGTATTGAGTGTCCTCGCTAGGCTCCCTGCCTCTAATGCGGATTCCCTGCCCCTCCGTCTCGATCGGGTCCACCATGTATCCGGCTATTTACTCCCCCACTCAGCCCAGATAAGTAGCAAGTCCGTAACCGTATATCTCCCCCACTCGGTTCGGAACAAAACAATCAGAAAACATCAAGCTCATGGTGGACGTCAACTCATCGTATCCAGAAATATCGAGTAAAGAATAAGGAACTTACATAGATCATTCTGATGATATATTATATAGATACATATATAACAGCGTCCCATACCACTGATATATATCATCAAAAGCAAAATATCATGAAAACTCATAGAAGTCGGATACACTATCCATGGTACTGGTATTTGCAATATTCAACAGGTAATAAAGGTATAGTATGTAAATAAAGTCGTGCATACAACAACCATAACAGTTCTACTGTGTCATGGCAATACTAATGATGTGTAGTGTAGCATACACTTCTGTGCTCGTGCAGTATGGCAATCATTAGTATTTGTGCAAGTGTTCTATAAGTGTATAAAGCATACTCGTATCAACATCTACATACTCATCACGTAGTATAGCGGTCCTGCAATGACATAGCAGTACCAATGAGATGTAGTGTAACATGTGCGTCTGTGCTTGTGCAACATAGTACTCATTGGTAGTTGTGCAGTGTTCTATCATTGTGTTCGTATAACGGAAAAGTATATCATCGATAAATGTATCGCGAACATATAAAGTAAATCTAAGCGTAAATATTAAATATAATTACTTGTTATGAGTTATACCATTATCTTTGAAAATTGGAACGAACGTTGGTTTTGAAATAAGAAAGCTGGCTTAGGTTAAAAATAGATATTCATTTTGGAAATTAGTATCGCATCCTTGTCATTTATCATTTAAAAAGGAAACGAATCGTTAGTTTTTAAAAGAGTATAGCTCACTCAA
The DNA here is from genome assembly GCA_030015575.1 of Agapanthus africanus. Taxonomy (NCBI): domain Eukaryota; kingdom Viridiplantae; phylum Streptophyta; class Magnoliopsida; order Asparagales; family Amaryllidaceae; genus Agapanthus; species Agapanthus africanus. Next base: position 364,270,982 of record JASDDO010000001.1, on the reverse strand, counting down.
ATATTACTTTCTAAATCGAAATAAAACATGACTCCACAAGTTCAAAGGAAACTTGGCCGTATTCGGCATGCTAACCTCGTCATCACAAGTACGGTATGATCCCAAGTTTAATTTCATCCAAATTATAACCATATCGTAAGGACCGATCGTCACGTACGCATATCATCATAACCATGTATTAAACTATATGCACATGAATAGTATACTAGATGTGAAATAACGTCAATACCATTTACTTAATTTAACGTTAATTACTAACTAGATAGTATAACTATCATAGTTAAATGGTTGCGGGGGTGCTATACGCCATCCACCCTACTTCCCCTGTAAATATAAATCTACTCACCAACTTGTCGAACTCGTCGAATCCACGATTGCTATGTCCGTCATCTCCATCCCAGAAACCTTCGCGATCGTACCTATAATCGTAGTTAAATCATATCGACGTAAATATCATATCAAAATCAAAACAACAAGCTAAGCCCTGTAGGTTAGAACCTACAGCTTACTTACCCCCAAAATGACAAGATACCCCTGCTGTTCACGTACAAACGTCAACAATTCAATGGCGGCACAGAAGTACGAAAACCCGTATCGAAATATCGAAAACTTTAACAAAACCCTTACTAGAATACTCCCAGATTCACTGTATGACTACTGGGACAAATCAAACAATACTATAGATCATAAAATAGCCAAAACCCCTACTGACCAAAACCCAACATGAAACTCCAAAGAAGGATCGGCGGCGCCGGCCAAAATAAAGATGACACCGGGTGAACATGAATTTAGGGTCGAGCTTTAGGTATAGTCTCCTAGTGGTCTCATAATACTACAGTATTGTTAGTTTTTCTTATGGTTACACCTAGTGGTTCCAGATTCAATTTCAGTAAGACAATTATAAAAAAAAGTTCAAATTCTAGATACTGCACACTAAAAACAGCTATCAAACAGAATGGAAATGGTATAGAAAATAAGATATACCTATGCAGATGATTCGCAAAGAAACACCAGCTCAAGAAGTGTAGGAATGCCTAGCATGACAGCAAAGGTTCGGGAGACATCGTCCATGCCATTTTTCAAAATTTTGCCATACTAAACAATCCTAACCTTAGAATCTTAACTAGAGATTTAGACAATACAAAGTGTAATCAACTTTACAACTAAGTGAACTAGGAATACAACCTTTGTAGACCGGTCCTTCACTTCAATAGCTCCGTGTAGTAGTCCCTTCGCTCCAAGTAGTGATCTTTCGGACTCAAGAATGGCTCCACAAGATGAAAGGAACGAGCTTGCACGAAGTCTTCGAGGCCGAAGATAATCTACGTCGAGGAGACACCAACCCAAGCTACCTCTTCAATAATTAGAGATTAGCGAAGCTAACACCCTGAACTAAATGGCTAATTTAGTAGAGGATGATGAAGTAGGATTTTTGCTCACTTTAGAATTAATTTCTCAATATTTTTATTCTCCTATCAAAAACCTAGAGAGCTCTCTCATAAGCAAAATGAAGATGAAGAAAATAATGGATGAGAGAGTGAATGGAAACCATGGATGAGAAATATCTCATATAACTCATGTAGAGACTTAACCATGAGTTTAGATAATGGTTTAGTTAATAAATATCTTAAGTAAAACAAAACTAGTGGACTAAGTCAATGCATCTACAAGTTTCCACAAGCTTCATTCCTTGTGACCAATTTCTATTTAATTTGGATTTATTTTAAATAAATAAACCTCACTTTATCATGAGTATGGTGTGGGGCTCATACGCCCATGTAGTGTGTATCATCAATCATGACACAAAAAAGAAAACACAATTAATATATATCACATATATATTAAGTGTGCACATATGAGAAAAAGAAATGCTTAAGTGAGCAAATATTAGTTAATGTAAATTAATATATCAAATATATAATTATACACTAAATCATTAAATCAACACTTGATTTAATACTCCGACTATATCACATACAACCGACTAATATTATTTGTATCAACTTATCGAATCAACACTTGATTCGATAACCAGGCTATATCACATATAACCGACCGATACGAATAAATCACGAAAATAGAATACGGTATCACATACTCGTATTAATCTCGGTTCCGCACATATCACATATTTTCTCCTGCTTCGTTTTGCCTGAGCCAGTAAACCTCCGTGTACGACTCTAAAAACACGTTAATACGCCGGTAGTAGGTGATGATCATATCAGGCACCCACAAGCCATCAGCGGTACTAGCTGGATGTAACGGATACCCGGGTATTGAGCGATCAGAAGATCAACAAGAAAACCGCTCTAACTCCTGTGAAGCCTGTCCGTAACACTACCGTACAGTCTGGTCTCTTCGTCTGATATGTCGCATATCTAGTCTAGGGGTGGTAAACGTCAGACCCCAGTAACCGATAAGTCGTGCCGATGTGAGGCTCATAACGGGTCGAGAAACTACTGATAACACTTACCAGTAAATCTCTGTATCAGCCCTGGCTAGGGACTTCCTGTTATGGACAATCGAGCACAGCGCAACAACAACCCCCAATACCGGGAGAGACGAATCCCCTCCTATCGCTTATGGGCTCCATGTGATTTGGGACTGTACCCAATATCCACCGTTTTGCACATTCTCTGGAACGTGGTAAGGTGGAAATCAAAGCACAGTGGGAATCACACAAGATTCTATGACGATCCCGGGTCTACAGACTAACCTATACAAGTGTCACCAAAGAACTGGTAACTGACGATAGGTATAATACCAACTAGGAGTTCTCGGCAAGTCCGTTCAGTGTACCCAGTCTCCACTGAGCATCCGTATACCATCTTTGATGTCAAACACCAATGGATGTGGGATCATCCATCGCCCATCATATGGATCAAGAAGCGTATACGCTAATCTACTCTAATATCGATGCCCTGTCTCGATACACCCTCGACTAGGAACAATTATAGGATGTACTTGTGGACTACCCTTGGCCCTACTAGTATGATCTACATCATAGTCCTGGTAGTCAATTACACATCCTAAGGGCTTTATCAACATGTGAGAGTAAGACATTATCTCAATACAAGTCAACATATGACCAGATAGCATACAATCATGTCGAGCAAGAAAGTCCTCTCTGTATATATGTAACATTTTAGAAAAATAAAATATTATTTTTGGGAATTTTTATAAATAAATAATAAATATTATGAATATTTTAATAATGTGGTATATTTATATACCGATAAATTAGGAAATATTTGGAAACTATGTTAATTATTGAATTTGAAAGAAATTATAAGAATGGAGTATTCATACATTTTATATAATTAATTCTATTCCATTTTAATTCTGATCGCGATTAAATATCACTAATCGTGGATTAAGCTTGTATTATGGATGCGACATGCACCAAGTCATTTTTCACATTTGCTACATTTTTCTACCATGACTTTTCTTTTTCCTCATGCATGATTTGTTTTTGAAAATGAGAAGAGGAAACAAAAGGAAAAGGAAAAGAAAAGAAAATTAATAAAGAATGAGGGATAGGCATGAGAGAAGAGAGAGAGAGAGAGAGGTGGGGGGTCAACCTTGGATCATGGCTCATGTCCCATTCATCATTTTCTTCTTCATTTTTTTCCCTCTCCCTCTCCCATGGCTGCCCTCATCTCCCTCCTCCACAAAACCCTCACAAACACCCTCACAAACACCCTCAATCCCACCTCAAAACTCCATCTCCCTTTCACAAAAAACATGCACAAGCACTTTGGACCAAGAAAGTTTGGATTTTGGAGACTTAGGGCAACTCAAGAAAATTCTTGTGTTGCCAAATGAGGTAATTTCATCACCATTAGTGTAGAATTTCAATTCCTTTAGTATCCATGTTAAATTGGAATCGATTAAGTGAGGGTTAGTGTTCTTGGAAAATTCTAAGATGAGAGTTAGGAAAATTTATGTAATGTGAAGTGTAAATTGAGGTTAGCAGAGGCCTTACAACCCCTTTAGCGTAAGAATTATTGAAAAAACCAGAGGATTACACCCCAAGACACGAACTTAGAAACCCCGATATCGGGAATTTATGGAAATTTAAGGAGTTATTGGAGATCTGCAAACACCCGGTGTCGCGCCCCGCTTTCCGGTATTCGGGCAAAGGACGCGATGAGGCCACCATGTATTTACTCTGAAGTAAATACGCTAAGCGTATCTAAGCAATATAAATATAATTGCATAAGAGACAAGATATAATAAAACAACAACTTTATTTATTCACATTCTTTTGTACAATGAATGGAAAGTAAATACATCTGATGAAAGCAATGCCTAAACAGCGGCAAAACAGAAAAGAAAAGTACTGAAATAAAAATTTGTACAATGAAGCTAGAGCTCTGGGTCGTAGGAAAGCTAGTCCAAGTCCTCACTAGTAAGGTCGATCTCCTGAGTGTCCAAATCACCTGACAAAATTCCAAAGAAGAAAAAGAAGAAATGTCGCAAGCGAACAATCGCTCGGTAAGTCCCAAAGATAAGGAAGAAATAGAATAGACAAAGGGAGAGAGTAGCTTTTAAAGTTGTATTATATTGTTATTATGTTGTATTTAGTGTTAACGCTGTTGTTTGTAGCTTGGTATAGAAGGATGCCAGTGTATACGAGAGGAGTTTCTATATGCTAGAGAATAGGGCAAACAGAATGTACAAGGCTCCGTAATACAACCCGGAACAACGGCAGTTGGATTCAGGTTAGGTGTCTTAATCTTGCAGTCTCGTGTCACTTTTAACACCTTCCGTGCCAATCCACCCCTTAAACCCCGCGATGTCTTGATTGTATTGTTTGTATTGTATTTCAACTTGTAATTGAATTGTAATATAGATTGTATATTTGGATGACTTGCTGAAACCATAATATCAGTAAAATGAATGTACTGGAGAATCATGGATGTAACTGGAGAATCATGTAAATAGAAGTATATCCATGGTTCGGTTCAGTCAATACAGATTAAATAGATTGAATATATGGATTCATGGATTCATGTTGGATTGTAGATTGTAGATTGTACTTAAATTATATTCAAGTTAGATTATTAATGAGACTCAGTCTGAGTCAGAACAATTAGAAAAGAAATTGAAGTCTTGATTGTTTTGATATTATCGGTAACCGTTGCATATGGGCGGCAGCATTTGTGTCTTTTTCAAAGATGATTACCGTGTTGATAACACCGTTGTTAAGTTTTCTACCTTAAATAGGCAAGCATTCACTTCTCCGGCTCCGTGAGGCTCAAGAGATTGGTCCCGCTTAAACCTATATTTACTAGGGTCCTTAGGGTAATTTATTGAACTTGAGGGGGAGTTTTGTAAAAATACTTTGTATAATTTTCAAAACACACCCCAAGTGTTTATTTATCGTCTTTAGAGTTGTAATAAATGTAGATTTTATATTTATGATATTTCTAGTGAAAATATCCTAATTTCATAATACAAGGTATTTAATTGTAATATTGAACTCGTATGGATTTCATAGTATTTTAATGTAAAGTGATCCTTGTGATTTTAGAAAAAAATTGGAATATTTATATTATTATAAAATAGATATTTTAATGATATATATATATATTTATAAAAATAAATTTTAATATATATTATATTTCTAGAAATCTCATTTCTTAAGATTTTCGTATTTTAAATCTCTCGAGACCGAATGCTCCATGCGGAGGTCTGCATCTCACACTACTAAGCCCAGGGATGTGCGATAATCCGCACCATCCCAGTCGGATTTCCCAAAATGGGTTGTAGCGGCACTTTGCAAAGATTTATAAAAATACTTAATCCTTTAGAAAACGGTTTATTAATTCATGGTTTTTATTTGAAATGTTTCGTTTTCCAGTATTCTATATTCCCGAAAGGTATTGTGTTATGTTGTATATGAGTGTTGTGAGGAGGTAGGTCATTACCTCGTGATCTACTTAAAAGTATAGCAAGTTTGTGATGTTTAAATGTCGAAATGAAACTATATGGTATTTTACTGAAAAAGAGCGGTAAAAAGTATAAAATGAAATAATTTGTTATGAAACTTGTTCAAGTTGTTTTTTAATGATTACTAGTCAACATGATAGAGTTTGGTATGGTTGTTGTTTAAGAAAAAGTTAGTATTTAGGAAAAACCGAATTGGAGAGCGGATAACTCCGATTTCCGTCGTGTTTTAAAAATACGGATTTTGAGAATAGTAAAGTGAAGAAAGAATTGGGACTTACTCGCTTAGATGTTAGGGATGAGGAAGAGGAAGTGAACGTAAGTTCCGGTGCATCGTTTCTTCGCCGGTTGCTCCTTCAAACGTTGTCGGAAGATCGTCGGGGTTTCGCCCCTTTGCTAACTCCAAAAGCACACTAAGCTTCTAGGAATTTCATGAGAATTTTGATCAGAATTTTGTAGTGATGGGGGTGTGTTTACGGGTTGTATTTATAAGGTAAGGCTAGGTTTGGGGTAGGTGAAAGGTTGGATTGAAAAAATGTGTTAAATTGTATTAAAATGGAGTAAACAGGATTTTAAAGAGGCTCTGCAACCGATCGAAAGAAATAAAGTATACAGGAGTGATGGGGAGGTGAAGAGGCAAACTTTTCATGTTGACCGATTCAACATTGGAGCCAACTCGGCCGCCGCCGGACGAGTCACCGCCTCTGCCGGCCCGAGTCGGCCGAGTGCCAATTCGGGGGTCCCCTGGGTTTGTCGTCGGTGGGTGTAGCCCCTGGGCCAGTTTGTTTAACATGTGTAGTGGGATTTTTACGAAATATGCACATGCAAACCCTTTGTATTCTAAAAGTTCAAAATAAAACAATATTAAAAATAATGTGGGGTATGGGATTTGAACTCTAGTGGCATGGTTCAGCAGTGCAAGGTATTACCAATGAGCTACAAGCTCCTTCTTGATATTAAAAAGAAAATCAAACTTATATCTTGTGCTCAGGAAAAAATACCCCTTTCTGTATTTTTAAAAAAATTTGTACAGAAAGTTGTACAGGAAATTTAGGGTTGTTACACCCGGGGACCCTAGGATTTATTTTGCAAACACAGTGATACATGCAGGCACCTAGGAAGCTACCAGAGAGACCCGAGCCCCAATACCCTCACCATGGCCGCAAATAAATTGTTTCTGGCTGCAATTTGCGGCCAGAGTAGAGAAATATGGCATCGTTTTTGGTTCATGGATCCAGTATCTATAAATTAGACCTCCCCTATGTGCAAAATTTCCCAATTGTCACCTGAGGAAAATCTGGAGCAAGTTTTCAAAGTTTCTGATTTCGTTTTGCGGCTTTTAATGAATTGGAATTTGTTATTTACGTTTTATCTCGATCACTTGACGTTTGTACGTCGATATCGGGAGTTGGTTGATTATTCTTGCTTGCGTAAACTATAGGTTTTAACCTATGTGTGATTCGTTCGACATTTTCGTTTTCGTGCATGATTTCCGTTTACGATGCTATATGTGTATATATGTAGGTACCCCCACATAGACTTCAGATGATGAAGAAGAGGTTGGCGACATCGATTTCGGCAAGCGATGAACAAGTGAGTAGATATATATCTACGGGGGAAGTCGGGTGGATGGCGTATAGCACCCCCGCAGTTCGTATTGTAACCTATGGTACTTTATATATATATATATATATATATATATATGTTACGTGAAATATTACTTTTTAGCTAGAAAGACTTTAGGAGATCATAGGTAAAACCTTAGTGTATTTGGATGATAGTGTCGTTAGATAGTTTTTAGTCGCGAAACCCTAGAGTATAGTTTGCATACACGCACACTCGCATACATTTTATTTTACATGTGCGTATATAGGGATATATATATATATATATACATATATGTTTGTGAGTATACATACACACACACACGTACATGGATAATGAGGATAGTACATGGTAATTGGAGATGAGTCGATGAGATTGGGCATGGTACCACGAAATCGGTGATATGTTTTGGTTCGTATTATGATATACGACATGTTGTTATAGCGGGTCCTTAGGCGATGTGTTTTCATACACATGCATACATATATGTAGATGGTATCAGTATGTACTAGACTTTAGATCGGTACTCTAATACAGGATATGATAATAAGGATACCAGATGAATAATGAGATAATGTGATATTTGACCCGTACCCAGTTTTGGGATGCCGTACGATGGATTTACCGTATGTGATATGATTATGATGATAGATCCGCACTCTTGACTCGAGGATGTCATAGTATATATTGTATCGTACGTGATACTATTGAGGCGGAATCACCGACTACTATATATATATATATATATATCGACTTAGACTTAGGTGGTTTTCCTTACCCCTTTCGATTAGTCTGTTAGATTAATCCTGTAGTGTACTTGTAGATGTTAGACTGGACTCGAGTCATACCTATTTCCATAACTAACGAATTGTGAGTATTTTAAAGACAGGCCACGGGATAATACGGATATTTCAAAGGATGTACATTTTCTTAAAAACACCGTAGCCCTTATTTCTAAACATACGATTCATGTTATTTCAAATGGCAAAACTGTATGACTCATATATAGTAATGTAGATTGTTTATTGTTGTGTTTATTATTCATTTTCCGCATATTCTTGCTATTCGCATCGCATTCCATGTTTAAATGAGTTTATTGTTATATTAAACCCATGTTATCAGGATACCAGCACCATTATCGATAATGCGTATCTCTAGGAACACATACTTGCCGGCTCACACACATCATCATCGGTAATTACCATGTCACGTACACTTTAGAGAATATTGATTCATTGATATCGCTTGTTAGCTAATAGTTCCGATATATTATTATTGTGCTAGATTAGATATTGCATTTATTTACTATGTTATCTCAGGCATGTATATTCATATATTCATTTGCCATGTGATAGTATGGGCCAGTCCAAATTGCCGGAGCCCCAGTATTCATTATTTATTTACATCGTGATTTGAGATTTCGGATTTCCATGAGATTTTTGGAATTGGAGAAACCGCAAAAATTTTATAAACCGATTATCATTTCTAAAAATAAAAAATACGGTTTTCTCATGATATGATATGAGATATTTCTACCATGAGTTTTCTCGGCTCTTGAGCGATATCATACACCCGATTCGAGGAGGAGGAGGAACCGTCTGTGGGTGCATGGTAGACTCGGTGCGGTACCCCAGGGCAAGATGGTCGCAGATGATGGCGTTGAGCTTGGCAGGGGAGCACTACCGACCGGTGATTTTATTGTGACTCGACGGATATCCGGAGGATACCGATCGGAGTATAGGCCAGTCCGGATTGCCGGAGCCTGAGGTTTGAGATTTGATGATATGGGCCAATCCGGATAGCCGGAGCCCTAGATATTGAGATTCGAGGATACGGGCCAGTCCGGATTGCCGGAGCCTGAGATATGGAAACATTTGGATATATGTTTTGTGCCGATGCTTCACACTAATTTTATGTTGATTTCGTTGATGATACCTCGATTTATATATATACAGAAATCTCACTAAATTAAGAAAATAGTTTTTCTCATTCATGATGTATTCTGTTTTCATTATATTGCATTCATACCTCATATTTATGATATGTTGCTACCTGAGGCACTGACACGGGCACATAGTATTATACTTATGTATAGATGTTTACCCTTGCTACCTTATCTTGCGTCAGGCTTTATCATTTTGAGGATATATATTATGATCGTATGACCTAGGATTGAGTCGTACATACGATTTCTGCTCTGTGATGTTTTCTACTCACGAGTTGGCAACTCACCCCCGTTGTGCCACAGTTTCTTGCAGGTTTTGCCGTACAGGTTTCCTTGGCGGCTTTGCTGGCACACTACTTCTTTCGGGGTGATTGCTTTGGTAGGTGGGTTCACTCGCATCATGACCACCATTGTACTTTATTTATATTCAGTTGTATCTAGTAACTCCAACAACCAGACTTGTATATTTTATAGACTTAGAAGACCAAGCGATATTATTTCGACCTTAGAGTCGCGCGTTGTTGTAATGCCTTAGATTTCGGGTAGTGATAGTTTAGACGATAGTGCGGGTTTTTGGAAAAGAGTTTACCAATTTGGGTTCCTCACATTTTATAACATTTAATTAATAATTTATTATTATTTATTATGGCATGCACGCACGTGTGCACGTTAATGTGAGGGTTTGTTTTGTGATAATCTTGTTCTTAGCAACCATGATAACTTAGCCTAATCTATTCTTGCTTTATTCTTATCCTTAACCCTAAACCTCAAGATATTTGTTGTGAGAGAGATATTTTCTTTTGGAAGAGAAGAGGTGGCATGGTGACATGGTGTGAATGCATTAATGGTGATTAATGCAAAAGGTTACACTTACCCTCTCACCCTACACTCACCTCCCTTTCTCTTTATCCTCATACTCTGTCATTTTCTCTATCTCTTCTCATTTTCTTATCTCTTCCTTTCCTCAACTGAACACTTTCATTTCTTACACAAATCCATCACAAAACTTCACAAAAACTCACAAAAATCACATCTTTTGCCTTGATTTGCCTCTTGGATTCCTTGGAGCTTGCAAAGCTAGGATCTTCGAGTTCTTTTGGTTAGGTAATGATCTCATGCTGTTAGTTAAGTGTTTATTGTGTTGTGTAGACTTTTAGTTTTAGTTTAGAATGTTTAAAGTTAAGTTTTCGTGCAAATATCGTATTTTTAGTGTCAATATACGACATCTGTGATCTGCTGTGACCCCAAGTGTTTACTAGAAAACCAAACAATGTAGTTGTGTTTTACCTGAGACCTTGAGTGTAACGCCTTAGATTTCGGTTAGTGTTCATTTAGACGTTAATGCTGGTTTACTGTAAAATGTTTACCAATTCTGGTTTCTCATATTTTATAACATTTAATTAATAATTTATTTTTATTTGTTATGAGCATGCACGCACGTGTGCATGTAAATGTGAGGATTTGTTTGTGTTATTTTTGTTCTTAGCAACCATGACACTTAACCTAATCCTTGTTAATCCTATCCTTAATCATTTCATAGATCTTTTGTGTGAGAGAGAGAGAGATATTTGTTAGGGTTTTTGTTTGTGTGATTGGTGGCATGGTGACTTGTATAAATGCATTAAATGGAGAGATAATGCTAATGTTACACTCACCTCTCACCTCACCCTACACTCACCTCCCTCTCTCTTTTCCTTACACTCTCTCATTCTTTCTCACTTAATTCTTCATCTCTTTCTATTGCAAACTGAACACTTAGCTTCTCTTCACAAGTTCCTACACAAATCCATCACAAACTTCATCAAAATCACATCTTTCTTCACTTTTTGCCTCTTGGATGCCTAGGAGCATGCAAAGCTTGGATCTTTGAGTTCTTTTGGCTAAGTAATGATCCCTATCTGTTCTTTTTATAGTTTTTGTGATATGTAGCTACTTAGTTTCAGTGTGGATAGTGTAAAGTTAGGATTTGTGCGTAATATCGTATTTTTAATGTCGGATTGTGATTTATGGGATCTGCTGTGATTCGGAGAGTGTACTAGAAAACTAAACAAAGTAGTTGTGTTGTACCTGAGACCATAGGACCTCACCTGGAGCACGGACTCTTGGAGCTCGGAGCCGGCCGGCGACGTATGAAGGGGATTCCGGCAAGATAGTCTGTGGGAAGGAGTTAGAGTGTGGGGTTTTCTGGGTAGGTGTCTGCAGTGGTTTTGGTGTATTTGGTCTTGTTTAGTTGTTTAGTTTTCTCTGTATATGAAATCTGGGAGCCCGTAGGTAGTTTCCAGTGTTAAGTCTAAGCGCGATACGTTATACGACACGGATCGTGCATTTTGTGTGGTTTTGCTCTTGGGTTAGTTTCGTCCTGTCGCTACGCACGTTAGCCACAATACGAACACTTGAGAGTATGTTTTATGTTGTTGCGTCGGTCAATTGTAGTTTGTACGTGTTTTGGGTATATTATTAATATACACTTGTTTTATTATTTTAATGTTGTAGGTTCGCAAGCGGGGACTTCGGACACTGCTACAAAGGGAAAACAGGAGGTTGGCTTCATTTAGCCAGGAGCGTTAGTGAGTAGATTTAACATCTACACGGGAATCGCCCACATGGCGTTATGTGTCTGGGCTAGAAATGACTTGTTGCATATTCCATGTCATATTTAGAATTGCGCATTTACCCTACTGCTTAGTAAATTGTTGTGCTTGGACTAGTATCCTTAGGACACTGCACTATTATTGACGCCTCATGTTGTACGAGCACTGATTGTATGCCACACACACCGTCAATAACTGCCATGTCACACATAACCCACTTATAGATATGATAATGTTTGGTTAGGGACATTGTGACATTGATTCATATTTCTTATCGCATATGATATATATAGCATACCTGTACCTACATGCTTACACATATGCCTTGACATGCTAGTTACCTGTATACCTATAGAGTATTGTACCATTAGCGATAGGTACATACACACTTCATGACATAGCTATAGGTATACCTTGCACACACATTTCACTTATACCCAGGGGTATATTTCATCATTACTCATAGGTAGATACATATACCATGCTATATCTTATGTTTACACATATACCTGGTTATAGCTACATGTTTACCTTTACTTGATGTTATATAGACTTTGTGAAATTAGGAACCGCATGATTTATATGTTAACTTGTTGCAGTTAAATAGCGGCTTTTCCTTTATATGCTCGCATTTCAGATTTATGATGCGTATATTATATTCATGGATTTTCGAACTGAGATATGGATTTTTCATGATGTTTTCCGGATTTGGGGACCGTGGTAGTTTCATGAAATTATGCATTATTTTTAAAACCCCGGTTTTTCATGATATGATATTTCAGCAGCCACAATGAGATTAATCGAGTCTGATATATTACCCCACGCGACGAAAGGAGGGGTCCGTGTGCGGGTACATGGTGGGGCATGGAGGTACCCCGGGGCAAGAATCTCAGTGAGGAGATGAGTTATTGGTGGAACCATACTTTCCGGTGACATTACTAATGACTCGGCGATTATCATGGGGATACCGACGGGAGTTATGTGCGTATGGATACGTCGAGAGGCGAGGGTCAGAGCTAGGCACTCGAGCTTTCGGGATAGAGTATGATACGTACCTATCAAGGGGCCAGTCATGGAGAAAGCACCTGATAGATCAGCATTTCTGTGTCGATGCTTGACACATTGGTTTCATGATATTTCTTTTACTCCTAAGTATATATAACAGTGGAATGGGACGCTGTTATATATGCCTTTACACCAATATTAGTAGAATGGAACGCTAATATATGTGTATTGATATCAATTTATATATACATCATCATATTTATTCATGCAAATATACCTAGGATATAAGAGATGCACTTGATCTTGAATTTAGGACATATGAGATATACTTGATATGGCTTACTGGATACATACGAGATTTGCTGATTTTGTACATTCAGGATATATGAGATTTACTTGATATTGTACATTCACGATTTGTGAGACTTATATGATATGAGAGCCAATTTGGGGGGCTGATTTGAGGAATTGGGATTTGGATTGTCTTGATGGATTTTGATCCTACCACGAGTTTAGGATTTCTGTGGAAATGACATATTTCATTCCATACTCCACATTTATTGTTTATGCATTGTTTCATGTATTAGTAGTACCTGTTAGTGTACCTTTCATGATTGTTGCATTTACATACCTTTATTTATATGCATTACTTCATGTGTTAGTTGTACCTGTTGGAGTACCTTTCATGACTATTGCATATATACTTTTTCATATCATTATTGCATGATTTTGCATACCGATAGTCATATCATTACTTCATGTACTTGTAGTACCTGATAGAGTACCTTACATGACTGTTACATATATATCATCATTTTATTGTTTCATGTATTAATTATACCTTCTAGTGTACTCTTCATGATTCTTGCATTACATATGACCATTCATGGCTATTAGATGCTTATGTTACATTCGTGATGTACGTATATACTCGCGATTACCTGCATATGTTATTTTACTATTCACGAGTTGGCAACTCACCCCCGTTGTGCCACACTGTTTGCAGGTGTTCCTGTTCCTCAGAATAGTCAGAGGCATGGCTATTTTCATCCATTGTATCATCTTTGCTGCGGATACCGCTTCGCCTGACAGTGTGCAGTTTTGCTTAGGTAGGTTTTGCGGTAATCCAAATGTTGCTTGTTGTGTATTCGTCGTACCATGTACTCTCCATCTTCCATTATCTTGTATGACTTAGACTTGATGTGAGGACGATATTATATATTATTTCGTGACTTGGAGGTTTTTATGTAGTTTTATTTATATCGTCTCTTTTTTCGCTACGGCGTCATATATCTTTTGTAGTGATTGTTTTCCGCCGTTGGGCGTGGATTCTGCTCCCGTTTGGGATGCTTTACTTTATATTTATGTTGTACTCATTTTTGCGGGCTTGTTTTACAAATGAGGTGCTGTCAAAATTTTAAAGGAAATAAGTTGGACTTTTAAAGAATTTGGGTTGAGATTTCAAAGGTTTTGAAAATGCTATTATTTCTTATTACTTTTGATGGTTTAGATTTCTGGGTTTTGGCTTTCTTTTACTGCGTTACGCCTGTAGACGTTGCGTAATAATAGGGCCATCACGTGCCAAATTTCGGGTCATGACACTGAGCCTTCACCTCATGCCCGAACACCCTTGCTCGGACTCCGGCGGGCGACATGAAGGCTATTTCCGGCAACCTCGGTTTTAGGGTAAAGTTAGGGTGTGGGTTTTAGTGGGTAGGTGTCTGCAGTGGTTTAGGATTGTTTGGTCTTGTTGATTTTTGGGTTTTCTCTGTATGCAAAAATCTGGGATCACATGGGTAGTTTCTTGTGTTACGTTTATGTTAGGTTTACCTAGCACCCTATGAATGGTTTGGAAGCATCACATGTACCAAAGATTAGATTTTTATGGTGCTAAGTAAGCATAAAAAGGATCTATCCTAGAAAAATTAGGGTTTCATAACATTATAAGTAACAAAGGCTAGGGTTTTGAGAGTACAATCTTTGTAGCTCCCTATTCTTGACTCCTTGGCCACTTGAGAGTTGGAAAACGGTTAGCTTGAGGTCTTCTAGCGTCCACGACGATCCACCCGAAGCTCCTTTGTCCAAGCTTGCAACTTCACTTTATCAAGAGAATGAAATGAAGATAACACTCCAAACAAGTGGGCAAGACTTGTGTAGAATGATGTTGTGGTGACTTTTATCACTTCAAAAACCTAACTTGATGAGTGTTTTGCTCACTACAGAAATCTAGAGAGCAAAAAAAGAAGGAGGAAGAAGATGTTGGCTTTTTTTGAACAAGAGTAAAAGATTAACCCTTGTGAAGAAAATGGAAAATATATCTATATATATTTTCCCTCTTCATCTCAAACCATGGTTATCTATTATGGATATTTATTTTAGTTTAGTTAAAACACAAGAAAAAGATTAAATCATGGTTAATAAGTAGGTGAACATGGTTAGGTCAAAAGAAGAGTGTAGAAACTAATCCATGAAATAATCTTTTCTCTTTTCTTTTGTTTTAACATAAATAGAAATAATAATCCATAATATAAACCATGGTGTGAGTCTTATATTGCCACCATTTTCAATGTATAAATAATCATGAAGGATGATGTATGTACGTATGTGTGCATGCACATCCATATGTGCATGAATCAAGAAAGAATGCATACATGCATGCATACATCAAGAATACAAGAAAGGATTTCAAGTGAGAAACTAATGGTTAAATGATAAATCAATACTTGATTTATGAATCCGGCCATATCACATACGACCCAACCAAAAGCAAGCCGCCCGATTAATATACGGTATCTCATACGTGCATTTTAACCGGGGCCATGCGCATATCGCATACGCGCACCACAACGTTTCGCCTGGACTAGGTAACTCCTTTGTGGGACTCTAAGACTCGTCAATACGCCGGCAGTGGGTGATGATCATATCATGCACCCCCAAGCCGCAAGCGGTCAGCTAAACGTAACGGCCACCCGGGTATTGAGCGATCAGAAGAAAACAAGCGAACCTGCTACAACTCTCGTCGAGTCAACCGGCAACACTACAGTACAGTCCGGTCTCTTCATCAGATATGCTGCATATCGAGTCTAGGGATGGTAACGTTGACCCCAATAACTCAATAAGTCGTGCCGGTGAATGGTCTATAACAGATCGAGAAACTACTGATAACACTTATCAGTAAATCTCAGCAGCCCTGGCCAGGGACTTACTGATATAACCAGTCGAGCATAGCACAGCATCAACTCCCAATACTGGGAGAGACGAAACCCCTCCTATCGCTCATCGCCTTCGTGTGTCTCGGGACTGTACCCAACGGCCACCTGTTTGCACGACTCAGTAGAGCCGTGGTAGGATGGTAATCAAAGTACAGTGGGAGAGCACACAAGACTCTATGACGATCTCGGGTCTACAGACTAACCTGTACCAGTGTCACCTGAGAACTGCTATCCGACAATAGATATAATTCCATATAGGAGTTCTCGGTGAGTCCGTCCAGTGTACCCAGTCACCACTGAGCACCCGTATATGATCTTGATGTCAAACATCGATGAATGTGGGAACATCCATCGCCCATCATATGGGTCTAGTATCATATACGCTAGTCTACTCTGGTATATCGATGCCCCGTCTCGATACACCGTTGACTAGGGACATTTCAGGATATGCTTATAAACTACAGATGTCCCACTAGTATGATCTCTATCATAATCACTGTAGTCAAGCCAATATCCTCAGGGCTTTATCAACATGTATGAATGAGTAAAAAGCATGATCAAATCAACATGTCAGATAAAGAAGAACCAGATAGCATATTATCATGTCGAGTAAGAATGTACACTGAATATATATATATATATATATACATGTATAAATACATCCACTATCACATAATGGTCTCTAGGGCATACATATATCCAACAATCTCCCACTTGCACTAAGGCCAGTTATTGGCGTATCTCATACCCAACATCTCAAAAAGTCGCTCCTGCTGCGGCTGAGGGAGGGCCTTGGTGAGTGGATCCGCGGAGTTATTCTTTGTGTCTACTCTTTTAATCTCGATCTCGCTGCGATCTACAATCTCCCGGATCAAATGAAAGCGCCTCAAGATGTGTCTGGACCGCTGATGGGACCTGGGCTCCTTGGCTAACGCCATAGCCCCATTATTATTATAATACAATGGTTTTGGATCAATAATGGTTGGAACTACTCCTAGCTCCGAGACGAACTTTTTCATCCAGACGGCTTCCTTGGCGGCATCATTTGCAGCAATGTACTCAGCCTCCATCGTAGAGTCTGCAACGGTATCCTGTTTGGGACTTTTCCAACTTACCGCCCCTCCATTGAGGGTAAATACAAACCCTAAGATAGATTTGCTGTCGTCCTTATCACTCTGGAAGCTCGAATCGGTAAAGGCCTCCATTTGGAGATCTCCATTACCATACACCAAGAACAATTCTTTAGTCCTTCGTAAGTATTTAAGAATGTTCTTCACAGTTGTCCAGTGATTCTCCCCTGGGTTGGATTGATATCTGCTTACAACACTAAGTGCATAAGCTACATCTGGGCGTGTACATAACATCGCAAACATTATAGATCCTACTGCCGAAGCGTAGGGTATAATGCTCATGCGAGCTCTCTCTTCATCGGTCTTTGGACAAGAATCCTTGGAGAGAGTGACTCCATGGCAAGCGGGTAAGGTACCCCGCTTGGAGTCTTCCATACTAAACCTTTTTAGGATGGTGTTTATGTACCTGGTTTGGGACAATCCCAATAACTCTTTGGATCTATCCCTATAAATCCTTATGCCCAGGATGTATGTGGCATCACCCAGGTCCATCATGGAGAACCTTAGTGATAAGAAAGATTTGACCGACTGTAGCATAGAGATATCATTTCCTATCAGAAGAATGTCATCCATGTACAGTACGAGGAATGTGACAGCTCTTCCTACAGCCTTCTTATAAACACAAGGTTCATCTGGATTTTTGATGAAATCAAACTCTTTGATAACATCATCGAAACAGATGTTCCAACTCCGTGATGCCTGCTTTAACCCATATATGGATTTAAGCAATCTACATGCTTTCCCGCTGCTCCCACTGTCAATGAAGCCCTCTGGCTGATCCATATAAACGCATTCTTCTAAATCTCCATTTAGAAATGCTGTTTTAACGTCCATCTGCCAGATTTCATAGTCGTAGTGAGCAGCAATAGCAAGTAGGATCCGAATGGATTTAAGCATGGCTACGGGCGAAAAAGTTTCGTCATAGTCCAAACCTGGTCTTTGATGAAAACCCTTCGCCACAAGTCTTGCCTTATAGGTCTCTACCTGCCCATCTACACCAATCTTTCTTTTAAAGATCCATTTGCATCCCACAGGTTTTATCCCAGGGGGTACAATGTCCAAAGTCCATACTTTGTTGGTGTACATGGAGTCCATTTCGGATCTCATGGCATTCAGCCACTTCACAGAGTCTCCACTCGTGATAGCTTGCTGAAAACTGGTAGGATCATCATCATCCATGATGCAGTCTTCTCCGTCACCATCAATAAGGAAACCGTAGTACCTCTCCAGTGGGCGAGAAGTCCTACCAGACCTACGGAATGGCCGGGGTTCTTCAGTTTCTATTGCAACAGCAGGTTCAACCAAGTCGTCATTTGTAGTTTGTGTCTCTAGAACCTCTTCTAGATCCACCACATTGCCATCATCTTTATCTGTGAAAAACGCTTTTTCCAAGAATGTGGCATGCTGAGAAACAAACACCTTTTGTTCCTCCTTGTGGTAGAATAGATATCCATATGAGTTCTTTGGATATCCCACAAAGTTACACATGACCGACCGTGTCTCGAGTTTGTCCGAATTCTGCTTTTTAACATAGGCCGGGCAACCCCAAATCTTAATTCTCTTAAGAGATGGTCTCTTCCCATGCCATATCTCATATGGCGTGGTAGATACGGTTTTGGTTGGAACCCTGTTCAAAAGAAACGCTGCAGTTTCCAATGCATGCCCCCAAAATGAGACAGGTAACTCAGCATCACTCATCATGGAACGGACCATATCTAATAGGGTCCGATTCCGTCTTTCAGACACACCGTTGTGCTATGGTGTGTAAGGAGGAGTGAGTTGAGAGAGAATCCCATTCTCTTTTAGGAAGTTTGCAAATTCTATACTGAGGTACTCCCCACCTCGATCTGATCGAAGCATCTTGATACTCAAGCCGGTTTGTTTTTCTACTTCTTGTTTATATTCAATGCATCCGTACGGCCGCGGAACCGCGGCCCAAGCAGGCTATTGCCGCGGTTCCGCGGTGGAATGTACTATTCATGGCATCGTTTTTTACAGTTGTCCTTATATTTACCTGCTGAATTTTTTGCATATTTTTAATTCTGAAAAATATCAGTTTTTAAAAAATGTCCAGAGAGTGTCCCGTAAATTCGTATTTCGGTTCGATCGGAGTTTATACTTCGCTAAAGTGTTGCCTAATGTTCTAGGTCGGCTCTGATACCAATGTTAGGTTTACCTAGCACCCTTTGAAAGGTTTGGAAGCATCACATGTACCAAATATTAGAATTTTATGGTGCTAAGTAAGCATACAAATGATCTATCCTAGAAAAATTAGGGTTTCATAACATTACAAGTAACAAAGGCTAGGGTTTTGAGAGTACAACCATTGTAGCTCCCTATTCTTGACTCCTTGGCCACTAGAGAGTTGGAAAACGATTAGCTTGAGGTCTTCTAGCGTCCATGACGATCCACCCGAAGCTCCTTTGTCCAAGCTTGCAACTTCACTTTATCAAGAGAATGAAATGAAGATAACACTCTAAACAAGTGGGCAAGACTTGTGTAGAATGATGTTGTTGTGACTTTTCTCACTTCAAAAACCTAACTTGATGAGTGTTTTGCTTACTATAGAAATCTAGAGAGAAAAAGAAGAAGGAGGAAAAAGATGATGGCTTTTTTTGAACAAGAGTAAAAGATTAACCCTTGTGAAGAAAATGGAAAATATATCTATATATATTTTCCCTCTTCATCTCAAACCATGGTTATCTATTATGGATATTTATTTTACGTTAGTTAAAACACAAGAGAAAGATTAAATCATGGTTAATAAGTAGGTGAACATGGTTAGGTCAAAAGTGTTAGTTATATGTATGCCCTAGAGGCTATTACTGTACATAGGATGTATATTGTAGTGGATGCTGGGACATATATAGGGAGGACTCTCTTGCTCGACATGATAGTATGCTATCTGGTTACTCTTTACCTTAACGTGTACATTGATTATCTCTCTGTTACATGTTGGTAAAGCCCTTAGGATGTGTACTTGACTACCTGGACTATGATGCGGATCATACTAGTGGGGATAGGGTAGTCCATAAGTACATCCTTCAAAGTCCCTAGTCGTGGGTGTATCGAGACAGGGCATCGATATACCAGAGTAGACTAGTGTATACCTTCTCGACCCATACAGATGGGCGATGGATGATCCCATATCCATTGGTGTTTGACATCAGAGATGATATACGGGTGCTCAGTGGAGACTGGGTACACTGGACGGACTCGCCGAGAACTCCCAGATGGTATTATACCTCACGTCAGATGGCAGTTCTCTGGTGACACTGGTACAGAGTAGTCTGTTGACCCGAGATCGTCATAGAGTCTCGTGTGGTTCCCACTGTGCTTTGATTTCCACCTTACCACGTCCAAGAGGGCGTGCAAAACGGTGGTTTTTGGGTACAGTCCCGAGTCACATGGAGGCAATGAGCGATAGGAGGGGATTCGTCTCTCCCGGTATAGGGAGTTGATGTTGCGCTGTGTTCGATTGGCTATAACCGGAAATCCCTGGCCAGGGTTGCTGAGATTTACTGGTAAGTGTTACCAGTAGTTTCTCGAAATGTTATAGACCTCATATCGACACGACTTATCAAGCTATTGGGGTCTGACGTTTACCACCCCTAGGCGAGATATGCGACATATCAGACGATCAGACCGGACTGTACGGTAAGTGTTACTGGTTGGATTCACTAGAGTGTGAGCGGGCTTGCTCGTCGATCTTCTGATCGCTCAATACCCGGGTGGCCATTACGTTTAGCAGACCGCTTGCGGCTTGTGGGTGCTTGATATGATCATCACCTGCTGCCGGCGTATTGACGAGTCTTTAGAGTCCTACACAGAGGTTTCCTGGCTCAAGCGAAACGAAATAGGAGCGCATATGAGATATGTGCGGGACCGAGAATGATACCATTATGTGATACTGATTTCGATTCTCGCGATATGTAACATTGATCGGTTATATGCGTTATAGCCGGGTTATCGGATCAAGTGTTGATTCGATAAGTTGTTACTATTGATATTAGTCGGTTATATGCGATATGACCGGATCGTTAAATCAAGTGTTGATTTAATGATTTAATGTATAATTATATATATTTGATATATTACTTTGCATTAACTGGTATCGGTTCACTTTAAATGGATATTCTCACTCGGATGTGCACATTATATATGTGATATACTTTTGTGCACTTGATTGTATCATGTTTGATGATACATGTTTGCTTTGGTTAAGTGTAAAGAATTAAACCTTGGTTAAGTATATGGTTAGGTTTTTATTTATTTATCCATTCATTTATAAATTTATTTTGGATTAATAAAGAGAGAAGAAAACAAAATGGTTGCTTTGATTCATGAAGTTTCTTGAAGCTTCATGCAACTTTGACCATTTTGTCTTCATCTCCTTAACCTAACCATTCACTAACCCTAGTCTATTCTTTACACCTAACTATGGTTGGAATTATGATAAGGATTCATTTTTCTTTTCAATTCTAATTAACTTATCATAATTCTATCTTCTTCTTCCTCTTCTTTTTCTTGAAGAAGAAACCTTCCTCCATCAATGGCAACTCTTGAAAATGAGTGAGAAATCCAATTCTAAAGTGAACCCACTTCCTATTTCTTCATCCTCTACCTCTTGCCAAGTAGTAGAGTGTGTTTCCTTCACAATTTTTCATGGCTTGGTGAAGGTGGAGCTTGATTTAGTGATGCCTCGACGTAGATCATCTTCGGCATCGTCGTCGATGACCTAGCCCCCTTTTTCTCCGATGAAGCCGATGCAAGAGTCATGGTTCGATTTGGACAGCGGAGAGGACTTCATCATGGAGCTATGGAGGTGGAGAAACGGATCTACAAAGGTTGTATTTCCGTTCTTTTAGTTTAGTTGTAAACTAGTTGCATCTTTCGCCTAAATTTCTAGTTAACGATCCGTATTAGGGTTTCTCGGCACCCGTAAAATTTGAAATTGGCTTGGTTGATGCCTTATGAGACCACTTAAGAGTGCCTAGGAACCCTACAGTGGTATCAGAGCCTAGCTAGTGCCTTAGGCGATGCGTAGACGGAGTTAGAAATCCGATCGAACCGAAACCATAACCCTAATATTTCTCTCTGTACATTTTTGAAAATCGTGGATTTTTGAGAATTAAAAATATGCAGAAAACTCAGTAGAAGATTCTAAGAATTACTGTATAAAACGGGGCCCCTGAATCCATAAAAGCGCGGCGGAACCGCGGCATTAGCATGCTAATGCGGCGGTTCCGCGGCCCTTTTGTCTCTTCTTGCAATCAATTTTGCACAGTAATTCCTAGTTTACAGTGCTGGTTTTCCTGGGAATTTTTAATGTTTTTTCAAGAGTTGAATTTTCTGGGTTGTATTGGGGACTCGGTGTATTGATCGGATTGTCTAATTTTGTCAGTGTGTTTTTCCGGGTATTTTTAGAATATGTTAAAAAGTTCGACCGGATATAAATACCCACTTTTTCCCCTGCCGGAAAATTTCCAATTGTTGGATTTTTCCGTGGTTTAAAGACGTTCTAAGTAGTGCAAGTAACGCGATGGACCCTCTAGAAGACAACAAACCTTAACTCGATTATGTGACCATCTTGAACTGCCCTTTGAACCTTCGGGTTTGGGGCAGTACGGCGTGCCACATGTGAGGCGTTGGCTTGACCCTTCTACGGCTGGACCGTTGGTACTGAGGCACGAACTGAATGTTTTTAGACTTGTTTCATGTGTTGATCTGTTTCGGGAAAACTTGGGTGTTCGATTATTCGATCGGAAAGTTTAACATTTTCTATCTTATTCGGAATGTGATACAACAATTGGAATTCACACATAGTTATGAGATAACTGAATGAATGTTATAAATCTAGCGGTTTAGTCTCACTTGATCGGTTGCCACGGAATTTTGATGTGATCAAAAGTCCGTCGCAATCACGTAGCGTACGCGGATACTCGCCGGGTAAAGTTAATAGACAGCCTCACTCCATAGCCCCGACCAGGTGACTGTAGGAGAACCCCGTCGCCGAAAGCATCCGTTCGGGTGCTCCCGGTAGCGGTGTTCCGCCTTGGTGCACTTCGTCGACGGCGTCGGGGGTGCGGCCGCCTACTAAAGTTTGCGACGAGCATTCGATCAGGATGTCAGGAATCTTGTTGAATTGCCCGACTTGATGTTGAAAAGAGTTTTCGATTTTGAGACTAAAATGCGGGGTTTATAATTGTTAGGCATGCGATGTCTAGGTAATTCATTTGGTCAGGCATGCGATGTCTGATGTGGTTGCGGATTCCAACTGTTGTAGTTTTACACTTTCTTTTCTGTGACCGTAAGTGTAATATGTGATATCGCCGGTTTCGTTGCTATATGTCAACGACAATTGGGATGGACATATTTACTTACGTTGATGACATGTGATGTTATGTGTTGCTGGATATGTTATATTGGATCGTCGTGTTTGAATAGCCGGGGGGTTTTTTATGTCAGATGAGTGTTTTTCATTTTCATTCATGTAAAAACTTGTATGTAATATTCTTTTAATGGGGCACTTCCAGGTTGCGGAAGTTGTCACCTTTTGTATATTATTTACTTTTCCGCACTAGGATAGACCCAAGGAGGAGGGCACAAGTAACCAGGTTCTGGAGTCCAGTGGGAGACCAACTCGAGGAGTCGAGTCCGGGTCTCCTAACTCTAGAATTGGTAGGGTTGCTTTCCGCTCTCGTAGGGGTCTAGGGGTGTGGGTTTGGCTATTCATCGCGACCGTGGAATCCGTGTTTTATACTGGCTCGTATTGAAAACACGGACGTCCTAGTATATCCAATATTTCATATGATTCTTCTGCTGCGATATCTGTGATGTGATCATGTGATGTTCTGTGATAGATAGAGTATATAGTATATATGATATATTATATAGGCGTTACTTATGTTTTACACCCGCGCTAGCCTTGCCCCGCTCTGCCGTTAGTTACCTAACTTAATGGTGCATGAGGGGACATCGAGGCGAATGCGGATGGCATAAGTGTACGTCGTATTTATCTGTGATGTTTAGGTACTTAAATGATGGGACTTCATTAATGTGATTAATGAAATAAAAGAAACCTAAGATGTTGTAGAATCAAATTTCAAAAATAAAACAGGTAGCTACAGTTCTTGCTTTGCACAGAGGTATATGTGATATATCCTGCACCTTATTCGATGAGGAAAGGACCGAGATCCCTTCACCGGGAGTGACTCCTTTAGCAATAACTGGCAGATGCTACACACTCGGTTTGTCTTTTGATTGCTTTTAAGAGTTTTTTTTGCTTTGCACAGTGATATATATGATATATCCTGCACCTTATTCGATGAGGAAAGGACCGACGATCCCTTCACCGGGAGTGACTCCTTTAGCAAAACTAGAAAAGCCTCAAAAGCACTCCATTTTTAAAATCGTTTGATTCCACAACGATATCAAGTTTATTACGCAATAGGTTTTCAGAAAAACCTGTCGTAGCCCTCCGTCATTTCAGATAAGTTGTATATAGTATTCGTGCTGCATTTGTTGGCTTTCGTCAAGGTGCAGTGTGCGATAGCTATATGCTGCTTATCTGCCAGCATACGATGCGATTGGATTAGGGTAGTCGTGCGGCTTTGTTGGCTTTCGTCAAGGGTCGTGCGGATGGGTTTAATTCAATCAAGAAATGAACGGGTTGAACTTGACTAGCGGGCTATGGTTTGTTGGCTTTCGTCAAGGTCATAGCACGTTAGGGGCAAAATACTATCGGGAATTTCAAGTGTTGAAATTTGCAATGAGATTGCATACCTTCTATGAGATAGTTGGATCCCGATACCCGCTGCGAGTAAGAGTTACTCCTGGGAGAGTTTTACATATTACAATTAGCCGATCAAGTAGGTGTCTAGAAGGGTGTTAACGAGGTTACGCCTCTGGGAAAACAAGGTTTAAACTAATTAGGTTCGTGCGAAAGCACGGGGGACCTCCCTCAAAGTACCGACACTGGCCTGGCTGAAAGATTGGCGAACTTGTAGTGTGTAATTAATCCCGGCTAGTCTTTCCTTTTAGGGTTTGAAGGAAGATTTGATAAAAAGAAGTGGGAGCTATCCTGATTAGATAAAATAATAACCAATCTATTCTTGCAAGAGCGCACGCTGAGTGTTTTCTTCTCTCTCTCTCTCCTGGTAGCGACCATATCACGCCGTAATCAAGATAATAATACGGATTATTGACCGAACCCGCTTGTTATACAAAGCTGGGGAACGTTGGTCCCGCTCCAACTTATAATTGTTATAAGACAGAGCAGGAATTTGGGGATTACCAGAATTCCCGTGCCGCCCAAACGAAGAGAGTGCATGATGATGCATCATCTTCGGGTGTGTTCATTACAGAGAACTGTTTCTCAGTATCCTTTACGTCCTGGGTATGTAATACCAGATCAGGATCCCAGATATGTAATCTGTTACATAGGGCTACAGAAAGGTAGAGAACTGAGAACGGGTGATAAGTTTCATGAGGCAGAAAATGGGGCAAGTGTTGCAGCCAAGTCTGTTGGTCACTGTCACCCTGTATTATCAATACATTAATTCTGAACGAATGTTAATAGATACCGAACCTGATATACAAAATCATATCTGTCTCTTTGTTAGCAAAGAAACGATAAAATTTTGTATTGTTGGATAATGTTTTGAACATTTCCTATATCAATAGTTGATCGGTTCAGGCACGTTATCTAAAAGCATTGATGTTCTAAATCAAACAACAGTTCTTTAGTATACGGAACACATAAGAGGAAGAGTTCAGAAATGAACGAATCCTTCTTGAGGCATTATAGACTAGGTCATATCAATGCGACCCGACTAGCTGAAGTTACATGTAGATGCATATTTAAATCAGTTTGAATCTACATCTTGTGAAACTTGCCAGTCATGTCACAAAGATATATTGACACCAGCTCTGTTTATTGGAAACAGAGAAAGAGTTAGTGAACTCTTGGGATGATACATATTGGTCCCCTGTCTACACATGCCAGGACTGGTTTTTTATACTTCATTACGTTCTCTGATATCTCTCAAGATTCAGTCATATGTTCCTGTTGAAACATGAGTCCGAACTTTTTGAGATATTCACAGAATATAAGTTAGAAGTAGAGAACCAATACGGATATAAGTATTATGTCCTTTGATGAGATCAGGGAGGAGAATACTTGAGCACGGAATTCCTGGACAATTCTAAAGGAGAATGAGATTCTCTCTCAGCATTACTCCTTCGTATACACCATAGCACGATGGTATATCGGGGCGGAGCAATCACACCCTATATGATAAGGTGTGCTCTATGATGAGTACTACTGAGTTGCCTATTTTCTTTTTGGGAGTTATGCACTTATGAAGTTGCATACCTATTGAATAGGGTTCGAATCAAATCAGTTGCCTACCACTTCATATGTGATATGGAAAGGGAAGAGCCCATGTCTTAAGCTAGTTAAGATTTGGGGTTGACCGGCCTATGTCTAAAAAGCAAAATCCGAACAAGCTCAAGGCAAGGTCTGTTATGTAGAACTGGAAATGTTCCAACCATACAAACTGCAGCTGATGATTTGATAGAACCAAAGGATTCAGTAGATTCCAACGAACCTCAGCCTCTCCGCCGATCTAGTAGGGTTCCTCACCCACCTGAGAGATACTTCGGTTCCTCTATGACAGTGGGAGCGAGGAGTGCATCATGAGATGATGACCCAACTAGTTTCGAGCTGGCCATCAGGAGTAAGACTCTGTCAGAATGGCTGGATGCTTAGTGATCTGAGATGGAATCCATCTACACCAGCAAAGTATGGACTTTGGCTGCTATATCTGAAGGGTTAAATCCCCATCAGGAGCAAGTAAATCTTGAGAAGATTACTTGGTGTAGATGGAAAAGTTGAGACTTTCAAAGCTAGACTTGTTAAAGGTTTTCGTCATCGACCAGGCATGGATAATGATGAAACCTTTTCAAGTAGCTATGCTTAAGTCCATCCAGATCCTACTTGCCACGGCTACGTACCATGACTACGATATCTGGCGGTTGGGTGCCATGACTGCTTTTCTAAATGAAGTTTTAGAAGAGAACGTCAATAAGTACACAGCCAGAGGGCTTCGTAGACAGTGGGAGCAATGGAAACGTGTACAAGATGCTTTATAGGATAAAGCAGGTATCGCGGAATTGGAACATCTGTTTTGATGGATTAGTCAAAGAAGTTGACATCATCAAAATGATAGATGAACCTTGTATAAACAAAAAGGTAGTAGGGAGTATGGTGATGATCCTCGTAGAGTACGTGGATGACATACTCTTGATAGGGAAGGAGTTTCCTATGCTACGCTCGGTCGATCTCCGCTTATCACATGGATTCTCCATATAGGATCAAAATGATACCTCCTAAATCCTGGATTTTGGATCTATGAGATAGATCTAATTGGATATTAGGATACTCACTAGTTGTAGTGAGATGGTATCAATCGATCCTGGGGAAAATCACTGGAAGTGTTCCAGGGAGATAAAGACGACTGAATGTCATTCACAGGCATTGTCTTTACCCTCAGTAAAGGGACGGTATGTTGGAAGAGTTCCAAGATACATATCGTGGCATACTAGACGATAAAGGCTGGATACATCGCTACTTAAGATGCTACCAAAGAGGCTGTTTGGGTGTATATTGGTTCATGAGATGAACTACGTTCCTACCATTGTGAGACAATGGAGTTGTCGCTTATGCCAAGGAACGCAGGTCCCATCAGTGATCCAGACATATTCTAAGGCAGTATCACCTGATCAAGGAGATGGTTGATCTCTAAGGGATCGAGGCAAGGAGAGTAGACTCAGAGGACAACACGGCGGATCCACTCGCGAAGGCCTATTCCCAGAGAGAGACTTTTATGGGATTGTTAAGTATGAGATACTACAACCACTGCTATCAGATGGCCCTAGTGCAAGTGGGAGATTGTTAGTTATATGTATGTCCTAGAGGCCATTACTGTACATAGGATGTATATTGTAGTGGATGCTGGGACATATATAGGGAGGACTTTCTTGCTCGACATGATAGTATGCTATCTGGTTACTCTTTACATTAACGTGTACATTGATTGTCTCTCTGTTACATGTTGGTAAAGCCCTTAGGATGTGTACTTGACTACCTGGACTATGATGCGGATCATATTAGTGGGGACAGGGTAGTCCATAAGTACATCCTTCAAGGTCCCTAGTCGTGGGTGTATCGAGACAGGGCATCGATATACCAGAGTAGACTAGTGTATACCTTCTCGACCCATACAGATGGGCGATGGATGATCCCATATCCATTGGTGTTTGACATCAGAGATGATATACGGGTGCTCAGTGGAGACTGGGTACATTGGACGGACTCGCCGAGAACTCCCAGATGGTATTATACCTCACGTCAGATGGCAGTTCTCTGGTGACACTGGTACAGAGTAGTCTGTTGACCCGAGATCGTCATAGAGTCTTGTGTGGTTCCCACTGTGCTTTGATTTCCACCTTACCATGTCCAAGAGGGCGTGCAAAACGGTGGTTTTTGGGTACAGTCCCGAGTCACATGGAGGCAATGAGCGATAGGAGGGGATTCGTCTCTCCCGGTATAGGGAGTTGATGTTGCGCTGTGTTCGATTGGCTATAACCGGAAATCCCTGGCCAGGGTTGCTGAGATTTACTGGTAAGTGTTACCAGTAGTTTCTCGAAATGTTATAGACCTCATATCGACACGACTTATCAAGCTATTGGGGTCTGACGTTTACCACCCCTAAGCGAGATATGCGACATATCAGACGATCAGACCGGACTGTACGGTAAGTGTTACTGGTTGGATTCACTAGAGTGTGAGCGGGCTTGCTCGTCGATCTTCTGATCGCTCAATACCCGGGTGGCCATTACGTTTAGCAGACCGCTTGCGGCTTGTGGGTGCTTGATATGATCATCACCTGCTGCCGGCGTATTGACGAGTCTTTAGAGTCCTACACAGAGGTTTCCTGGCTCAAGCGAAACGAAATAGGAGCGCATATGCGATATGTGTGGGACCGAGAATGATACCAGTATGTGATACTGTATTCGATTCTCGCGATATGTAACATTGATCGGTTATATGCGTTATAGCCGGGTTATCGGATCAAGTGTTGATTCGATAAGTTGTTACTATTGATATTAGTCGGTTATATGCGATATGACCGGGTCGTTAAATCAAGTGTTGATTTAATGATTTAATGTATAATTATATATATTTGATATATTACTTTGCATTAACAGGTATCGGTTCACTTTAAATGGATATTCTCACTCGGATGTGCACATTATATATGTGATATACTTTTGTGCACTTGATTGTATCATGTTTGATGATACATGTTTGCTTTGGTTAAGTGTAAAGAATTAAACCTTGGTTAAGTATATGGTTAGGTTTTTATTTATTTATCCATTCATTTATCTATTTATTTTGGATTAATAAAGAGAGAAGAAAACAAAATGGTTGCTTTGATTCATGAAGTTTCTTGAAGCTTCATGCAACTTTGACCATTTTGTCTTCATCTCCTTAACCTAACCATTCACTAACCCTAGTCTATTCTCTACACCTAACTTTGGTTGGACTTATGATAAGGATTCATTTTTCTTTTCAATTCTAATTAACTTATCATAATTCTATCTTCTTCTTCCTCTTCTTCTTCTTGAAGAAGAAACCTTCCTCCATCAATGGCAACTCTTGAAAATGAGTGAGAAATCCAATTCTAAAGTGAACCCACTTCCTATTTCTTCATCCTCTACCTCTTGCCAAGTAGTAGAGTGTGTTTCCTTCACAAGTTTCCATGGCTTGGTGATGGTGGAGCTTGATCTAGTGATGCCTCGACGTAGATCATCTTCGGCATCGTCGTCGATGACCTAGCCCCCTTTTTCTCCGATGAAGCCGATGCAAGAGTCATGGTTCGATTTGGACAGCGGAGAGGACTTCATCATGGAGCTATGGAGGTGGAGAAACGGATCTACAAAGGTTGTATTTCCGTTCTTTTAGTTTAGTTGTAAACTAGTTGCATCTTTCGCCTAAATTTCTAGTTAACGATCCGTATTAGGGTTTCTCGGCACCCGTAAAATTTGAAATTGGCATGGTTGATGCCTTATGAGACCTCTTAAGAGTGCCTAGGAACCCTACAAAAAGAAGAGTGTAGAAACTAATCCATGAAATAATCTTTTCTCTTTTCTTTTGTTTTAACATAAATAGAAATAATAATCCATATTATAAACCATGGTGTGAGTCTTATATTGCCACCATTTTCAATGTATAAACAACCATGAAGGATGATGTATGTATGTATGTGTGCATGCACATCCATATGTGCATGAATCAAGAAAGAATACATACATGCATGCATAGATCAAAAATACAAGAAAGGATTTCAAGTGAGAAACTAATGGTTAAATGATAAATCAACACTTGATTTATCAATCCGACCATATCACATACGACCCAACCAAAAGCAAGCTGCCCGATTAATATACGGTATCTCATACGCGCATTTTAACCGTGTCCATGCGCATATCGCATACGCGCACCACAACGTTTCGCCTGGACTAGGTAACTCCTTTGTGGGACTCTACGACTCGTCAATACGCCGGCAGTGGGTGATGATCATATCAAGCACCCCCAAGCCGCAAGCGGTCAGCTAAACGTAACGGCCACCCAGGTATTGAGCGATCAGAAGAAAACAAGCAAACCTGCTACAACTCTCGTCGAGTCAACCGGCAACACTACCGTACAGTCCGGTCTCTTCGTCAGACATGCTGCATATCGAGTCTAGGGATGGTAACGTCGACCCCAATAACTCAATAAGTCGTGCCGGTGAATGGTCTATAACCGATCTTGAAACTACTGATTACACTTATCAGTATATCACAGCAGCCCTGGCCAGGGACTTACTGATATAACCAGTCGAGCACAGCACAGCATCAACTCCCAATACCGAGAGAGACGAAACCCCTCCTATCGCTCATCGCCTTCGTGTGTCTTGGAACTGTATCAAACGACCACCTGTTTGCACGACTCAGTAGAGCCGTGGTAGGGTGGTAATCAAAGTACAGTAGGAGAGCACACAAGACTCTATGACAATCTCGGGTCTACAGACTAACCAGTACCAGTGTCACCTGAGAACTGCTATCCGACGATAGATATAATTCCATATAGGAGTTCTCGGTGAGTCCATCCAGTGTACCCAGTCACCACTGAGCACCCGTATATGATCTTGATGTCAAACATCGATGAATACGGGAACATCCATCGCCCATCATATGGGTCTAGTATCATATACGCTAGTCTACTCTAGTATATCAAAGCCCCGTCTCGATACACCCACGACTAGGGACATTTCAGGATATGCTTATAAACTACAGATGTCCCACTAGTATGATCTCTATCATAATCACAGTAGTCAAGCCAATATCCTCAGGGCTTTATCAACATGTATGAATGAGTAAAAAGCATGATCAAATCAACATGTCAGATAAAGAAGAACCAGATAGCATACTATCATGTCGAGCAAAAATGTACACTGAATATATATATATATACACATGTATAAATACATCCACTATCACATAACGGCCTCTAGGGCATACATATATCCAACAGTTTATGCATGATACGTTATAGGACACGGATCGTGCACTTTGTGTGATTTTGCTCTTAGGTTGTTTTCGTCGTGTCGCTATGCACGTTAGCCATAATACGAACACTTGAGAGTATGTTTTGAGTTTTTGCGTCGGTCAAATGTAGTTTGTACGTGTTTTGGATCTACTGCTAATATATACTTGTTTTGTTATGTTATGCTTTAGGTTCGCAGGCGGGGACTTCGGGCGCTGCGAAGAAGGGGAAACAGGTGGTAGGCTTTAGTTAGGCAGGAGCGTTGGTGAGTAGATTTAACATCTACATGGGAATCTCCCGCATGGCGTTATGCGTCTGGGCTAGAGATGTTATGTTATTGTTTGGTTAGGGACACTGAGACATTGAATCATATTTCTTTATGCATATGACATATAGCATACCTGTATACCTACATGCTTACACATATGCCTTGACATGCTTACAAGCTAGTTACCTGTATACCTATAGGTTATTGTACCATTTGTAGGGTTGCTAGGCACGCGCACAAGGTTCTACGAGGCATCAACCATGCCCGATTAAAAAATTAGCCGTGCCGAACAACCCGAAGCCGGATCTTTAAACTAGGGTTTAGGCGAAAATAAACATGTTAAACAGTTTAACACTAAGTGAGAGGGATTACAACCTTTGTAGATTCGGTCCTTCACTTCTAAAGCTCCGTGTTGAAGTCCCTTCGCTGCGATCATCGTGTTCCAGACTATCGAGAGGTTCCATGAAGAGAATGATGCAACCTTTGCTTCCGATCTTCGATACAAAGATGATCTACCTTGAAGTTTCGTTAACACAAGCTATCACTCATGAAATGATGTGACCACCCTCATCTAAATGGCAAGGATAGATGAGGATGATGAAGTAGGATTTTTGCTCTCATTTGTTTTCTTATTCTCACTCATTTATCATCACTTAGAAATATCAAGCAAGCCTTTTTCATGAAAGAAAGAAGAAGGAAGAAGAAGATGAATGAATAAAGAATAATTCCTTTTGGGATGAATAAGGAAAGGATGATAATGATAAATTATGCAACCATGGTCAAGTAACCTTTGTAGAGATTGAACTAGGGTTAAGGGGTGTGGTTGGGTTAAGAAATATCATGCAAAAATATCTAAGCAAATATCTTTGCACAAAACAAAAAGAAAGCTTCTAGAAACATCTAGAAAGGTTTAACCCTAATCAAACCCTAACCATGTTTAATCTCTACTAAACACGTTGCATTAGTTATCATATAATGTTACAATATTATATATCACATATATAATATTTATTGTAACAAAAGAAAATAATACAATTAACATATATCGCATATATATCAATGTATTACCCGAGTGAGAAAAAGAATCTTTTAGTGAGCTAATATTAGTTAATGCAATTTAATATATCATATATATTATTATACATTAAATTATCGAATCAACACTTGATCCGACAATCCGGCTATATCGCATATAACCGACTAATATTTATCCGTACCGATTCATCGAATCAACACTTGATCCGATGACCCGGCTGATATCATATATCGCGAGAATAAAATACGGTATCTCATATTGCATTATCCTCGGTCCCGCACATATCACATATGTGCCCCTACTCCGTTTCGCCTGAGCCAAGAAACCTCTGTGTAGGACTCTAAAGAATTGTCAATACGCCGGCAGTAGGTGATGATCATATCAAACACCCACAAGCTGCAAGCGGTCAGATAAACGTAACAGCCACCCAGGTATTGAGCGCTCAGAAGATCAACAAGCAAGCTTGTACATTCTCCGGTGAATCCCAACAGTAACACTCCCGTACAGTCCGGTCTCGTCATCTGATATGTCGCATATCTCGCCTAGGAGTGGTAAACGTCAGACCCCAGTAGCTTGATAAGTCATGTCGATTTGAAGTCTACAACAGTTCCAGAAACAACTGATAACACTTACCAGTAGATCTCAGCAACCCTGGCCAGGGATTTCCGGTTATAGCCAATCGAACACAGCAGAATATCAACTCCCTATACCGGGAGAGACAAATCCCCTCCTATTGCTCATTGCCTCCATGTGATTCAGGACTGTACCCAAAAGCCACCTTTTTGCACGCCCTCTTGGACGTGGTATGATGGAAATCAAAGCACAGTGGGAATCACACAAGACTGTATGACGATCTCGGGTCAACAGACTACTCTGTACCAGTGTCACCGGAGAACTGCCATCTGACGTGAGGTATAATACCATCTAGGAGTTCTCGGCGAGTCCGTCCAGTGTACCCAGTCTTTACTGAGCACCCGTACACCATCCTTGATGTCAAACACCGATGGATATGGGATCATGATTTGTGTGTCAAAAACTATATCTATTACCGCAATCAGAAACGGCGTCGGTTCACAGCTAGCCGGTGAGTACGGGTCGATCCACAGAGACGGGTAAATTCCTTTTATCTGTGTTAACGAGTTGATTCAAAATGTCGTTTTGGTTGGTTTATAAAAATCTATAAAAACTGGATCTAATTAATCTAATTAAGAGTCTTGCTAGGGTTAGGCTTAGGTGATGTTTTGGAGATTAACGTTTTTCATCACCGCTTTCAATGCCTAACTTTTTTTAGATCTATTAGGTGTAAAGTTAATTATCAATAAAGTGGATACGAATTTTTTGGGAAGATGTTTCTTCCTCTAGATTCGTATCCCTCCTTTGTTGATAATCACCCTAACCCCCACGGAAAACGCGCGCAACCGGCCCTTTATACTACGGTTCATCGTTACCTCGATGGGTAGGATGCCGCAGGGAGCGGTTGTGCTCGTATGCGTGGAGTTCTAATTCGTTAGGTTAAAGTGGCATTGAAAGGGGTGAGAGATCTCATCTCTCAACCCTTTCCCTAAGGCTAACCCTAACAAGCGAGGAGACTACTCGCTCATTAGGGGATGAGAAAACATTATAATTAAAAGAACAGAAATAAAATACTTACTAGGTTGACGGCTCCCTCCAAAAAAGAAGAACAGATCTAAATTTTTTCTCTCAGAAATTCTGAATTTTATTGATTGAAAAGAGGCATAGAGTTTTACAATTTTGAGATTACAATTTATAAGTAAACAGGAGAATTAGGGTTTCAGAGTCTCGCACATGCGCAATTACATATTTGACCCCTAAAAATCCCAACACCCGCACCGTCGCACCGACACGCCAATTTTCCACCGACACGCGCACTAGATGGCCGCGGATCCGCGGCATTAGTTGGCTTAGGCCGTGGATCCGCGGCCCTTTGGTGAGCTTGGCTCACCAAAATTCCTGGGATGCATACTGGGTATTTGGGCTTTCTATTTCCATAGTTCTTTTATCTGTTGGGCTTCTGGGTCTTCTCCAGATCTTCAGTGAAAACTTGTTCGTATCTTTTGACCGTTCACTTGACATTTTGGATCTTGTACTGTTCTTCGACTAGGATCCGTCTATTTGTTTGGTCAAAAGTCCATTTCTCTGTCGTTTTGTGTCTTTTTCACTGTATTTGCTCCAGAAACCTGTATCCTGTAATATGCAACAAACGTGCGTCAAGAGTACCTGTTTACTTATAAAACGGATAAGAATAGGGGAATGAAAAATGTAATATTATGGTCTGAACAAATACCCCCAAACTTACCTTTTGCTCGTCCTCGAGCAAATTTATTATTTATTCACTAAAATCCTAACCGCACTTTCGCAGGGAAACGCGATTGCACTGAGCACGTGCAACAAGCCGTTAAACCTCTAGGTGTCCCTAGTAGGAGGAGTGTTGTCTCCTGAGGGTTTTCAGCGGATTACACCCACAAAATCCTATAAACTCGGCCCATTGACTTTTGTTCTCCAATTAGGTTTTCTAACAAGGAATTCTATTATCGTCGACCCGTAAATTATCCACCCATATTTTACACACTTCCTCATTATTTAACTTAAGATTATATATGTTATGTAGACCTACTTAGCTTTCGGCATTTCTTAAGTCTTCCTCCTAGGGTTCAATCTCTACTTAGGAATTTTTATCAACTCTACTAAAGATACAAGTTCTATTCTTCATTCCTTTCTCTTATCTAAATTCCAATTACATATCCCTACGTGTGTGTATAGATCACCCCTATACTTGGAAATTCAAATCAAGCAATCGTACTCTCGTCCTTTATCCAAAGCACTTATTAATTAGTGAATTTTTAAATGAAATTTGCTTACACATCCTTCATGCGACCGTTAATACTTCTTGAGGTACCAACGACCGATT
Source organism: Agapanthus africanus (assembly GCA_030015575.1). NCBI lineage: Eukaryota > Viridiplantae > Streptophyta > Magnoliopsida > Asparagales > Amaryllidaceae > Agapanthus > Agapanthus africanus. The sequence continues at coordinate 364,234,656 of JASDDO010000001.1, read as the reverse complement.
ACAAAATGCGTTTGCACTTTAAAGCGTACTTCCTAGTCTTTGCAACACCCAAGGCTTTAGCAGTGACTCCCAAACCAGTTGGTCTAAGGCACTAGGTGATAAGGCACGCTCGCTAAATATTTTTCTATTTTTACAGCCTTAGGTAATCACAAAAACCAGTGTCCATTTTTTTTTCTTTATTCACTTTTTTTTTCTTTTTATTTTCATTGTACTACGGACTTTAGACAAGAGCATTTCAAGGTCTCTTCTACTATTCCAAGTTTCAAGGTGCGTGAATGTGCAAATTATAGGGTATACATTTTCAGAATTTAGACTTAAGCTAGGAACTATTTTTCAAACTTATACTCTAATAAGAACATCAATACTCTTCCTTTGTTTCGACTTAGCCCAAGAAGTGAACCCAAAATTTGTCTATTTCTAAATAAACTACACGGCATATACTTTCTACCGTTAAATTTTAAGGAATGTTATTTTTAGGGTTTTTAATTCACTAAGTCTAAGATCTAGTTGTTCTTAAATAGTTAACTTATTTGTCAAACTCAAGTCAATTAGCCAAAATTGAATACAATAATTTTTATAATTTTTGAAAATTTTCAATTTTTTATGGGTTTTCAAATAAGTATGCAAATGCAAAAATATGTATAAATGAATGCGGAGGAAGAAGACGTACCGAGCATAAATACCCCCAAACTTGAACTTGACAGTGTCCTCACTGTCATACTAAACTAAGAGGGTCAAAATACCGGCACTTCCCTGTTTATTTATTTATAATTTTTTATTGTTAAGAAAAACAAAAATATATACAAAAAGGCCCTCCCCCAAACTTCATTTAAACTATGTTAGACATTACTGCCAAACTTTGCCTAGACCAAACGTCAACACCAACCAGTTGAAAAATTTATCAGTAAAGAATATTGGTTGGTGGAAGAATAAGTTATGGTGGTCCGCAAAGAATTGGGGAAGATAGAAGTAGTGGTATGGGAGGTGTGGAGGTAAATATACAGGTGATGGTGATGCATCGAAACGAGAATGGAAATGATCAGCAATCAGTGGAGTGTTGGCATTCTCGTAGCTTATTAAAAGAAATGGGGGTATTTCAACTTCTAAAGGAGGAGATTGACTCACCACAATACCCCCAAGATGTTCTTGTGGGTCCTCTAGTGACCTGGCATCATCCATCAATTGTGTATGATACTTAATTATGAGGGAACTTATCTCCTCGATGTCCGCCATGGTCCAATCGAAAACTTGCCGCCTATCTTGTAAGACCATTAAGAGGGCGTTCTCTTGCTCTAGGGCTAGAGAGGCCGATATGATAACGGGAAAGGTCTCATTCTCACTTATGTAAGTATATCTAAGGTGAGACGGCAAGGGCATAAGTTCGAATTTCGGAGGTGAAAGAATCATTGCGGAATCTACCTCGAACTCAAAGGACTCCAACACAGGTTCGAAATCACTGCAGACAACCGATTCGGATGGCTCGACTGGCTCATCCAAAAATTCAAACGACTCATATTCGGGCTGTGAGTCGTCATCATCCAAAAAAGTGAAACATTCATAATCAATATCGGTTGTGTCAACGATGGTAGGCTCAAGGAGGGACGCACTAGTGGCGTCAGAACTGTCTTCATCAAATAGAAATCTCTCAAGCTCGCAGTCCTCCTGCGTGATTTCGTGAATAGAGCAAACTTCTCGTGTACTAGTTTTTGGTACGGGGGGCAGACTTCCCATCTTATAAATATTGAACTCACTAGACATTTTCCCAAAGGATAGAGTCATGGAGCCATTGCGACAGTTTATTACAGCATTGGAAGTGGCCAAAAATGGTCGACCTAGGATCACCGGAATTTGGTTTCTTGGGTTAGCAACAGGTTGTGTATCCATAACAATAAAATCAATGGGGAATATGAACTCCCCGACTTTGATCAACACATCCTCTAGTTGACCCCTAGGATGGTGATTGATCGATCAGTCATTTGGAGAGTGCAACGAGTGGGTTTCAACTCTCCAACCCCTAATTGTTCGTACACGGAGTAGGGAATCAGGTTAACACTAGACCCACGATCTAGAAGTGCTCGATTAATTTTCTTATCCCCAATTGTGATGGAAATCGTAGGACAGCCGGGGTCCTTTCGTTTTTGGGGTAAGGTTTGATGGTGGTTAATAGCATTGCTCACTGCACTAGCCACTAGCACTTTCTTGGGTACTTGAGATTCTTTTCTCTTTGAGGTGCAAAAGACCTTTAAGATTTTTGCGTATGAAGGGACTTGTTGGATTGCATCCAAGAGAGGTATATTTATGCTAACCTGCTTAAATAATTCCACAATCTTCTCCACTTGTGCAGTTGGTTTATTAGGACTTAACCTGTTTGGAAATGGAGCATTTTGAAAATTAGTTGAGTCAGAAGTCTGTGAAGTAGAATGTGGAGTAGGAACGGATCCCGGTGTAGATGTGTTCATGTTGTGAGAAATGGGTCCGTTAGAGCTAGAAGAAGTAGAGCCATGTGAAGGGTGGAGAATAGGCTCTAAAGAAAAAGGTGAAGAAGAAAGTGAAGAAAATGAAGAAGGAAAAGAAGAAGAAGAAGATGAAGAACCACTGGCGGGGATGTCATCACTAGTATCCACATTATTTTGCAACTCTCTTCCGGATCTCAACGTGGTCACCGCATTTACATTGTGATTGTGATATGCGTTTTGTGTGTGACCGGGATTTGGTAATGGTTCAGATGGAAGCTTTCCCTTTTCTCTCTCGCTCAACGCAGCAGTTAATTGTGCAATTTGTGCCTCAATAGATTTGATCCTTTGATCGTGTGAGGCATTGTTATTCATTAAAGATTGAACATAACTTTCAAATCTTACTGCGGATTCTGTAGATTGCTTGAGAAATGCTTCTAGACTCTTCTCGAGCGAGCTAACCTTATCATCATTTGGTTGAACTAAGTTGTTCGTTTGATTTGTATAAGGTTGTTGTTGGAAAGGTTGCTGGTTTTGAGTTTGTGAGGGTGCTTGTTGTTGTTGTGGAGGACGTCTTTGAAAATTATTATTCCCTTGGAACTGTTGATTTGGGTGACTCCTCCACCCCTGATTGTATGCCGAAGAGTACGGATCGTTTCTTTGTCGTTGCTGAAATGCAGCATTGACTTGATCCTGTCCTTGAATAGGTGCATTATAAGGACACTCTTCGGTTAGATGCGATGGATTCGCACAACAAGCACAAACAGTTCGTGTGGGTAGAGTAGGGGCAGGAGAAGACGATGAGATTTTGGTCTCAATGGCTTCTAGCTTTTTCATAAGTGAGGCCATCTTGGCCTTCATAGCAATCGACATATCTATTTGATGTATGCCAGCCCTAGATTGACCAACAGAAGAAGATGTGGTCTTGGTACTCTCCCACTGAATTGTTTGCTCACTTAGATCCTCAAGAAACTGCCACGCTTCGTCGCTAGACTTGGAAAGAAAATGACCTTGACATATAGTTTCTAGCAACTGCTTCGTTGCTGCGTTCAATCCCTCGTATAATGTTTGGCAAAGTTGCTAACTTTCTATCCCATGATGAGGGCATTGAACGAGTAGGTCCTTAAATCTCTCGAAGCACTTCCAGAATGGTTCGGAAGGAAGCTGTGAAAATTGTATAATCTCGTTTCGGATTCTAGCAGTTTTGTGATGAGGATAGAACTTTTTCAGAAAAGCTCTCACAAACTCGTCCCAATTTCTAATGGAGTGTGATGCGGTGCTATATAGCCACTTCTCGGCTAGGTCACATAAGGTAAAAGGAATGACCCTTAGCCTTATTGCGTCATCACTTAATTGGGTTGTCTTCATCATGCCGCAAACGTTTTGGAATTTATTAATAAAAATATATGCATCTTCGGATTCCAAACCATGAAACTTAGGCAGCATATTGATGAAATGTGGTTTTATTTCAAAATTATCCCCATTTGCCGGTGGGGGTGAAAGACATGTAGGTAAAGAAGTGCGGACGGGGTAGAAGAGATCCTGGAGCGCGACTCGTGCGGGCGCTACAACAGACGGAAGATTCGGGTTATTCGCACCTGGCGGAGGTGGAATCATTCCCGTCGTTAAGGTATTGTTGGGGTTGTATCCCGACATACCTTCGAAAGAAGAATTTGACGATGGAGGTAAGGAAATGGACGGAATGTCGACGAAGGGTTCGTCGAAGGGTTCATCGGTCGGTACCAACGAAACACGGACTAATCGGGCGTTAGTATCCCTAGTCCAAAGTGACATACACTAAAGGAGTAGTGTAGTCAGAAAAAATAGAAAAAACAGAATGTGGGGGTAAGATAACGTCAATGAGAAGAAGTGAGTGAAAGTGAGTTGCAAGTCTTTTAGCGGCAAGTTGCAAGTTTTTGAAAAGAATTATATATTTTTTTTTATTTTATTTTTGTGTGAGTTTTGCAAAGAGGTTTTTGAAATGGGACTCGTGACACAAATGTATCAACCACACATGCACAATCAGGCCTAGATCTAGGGTCACCTAGGTCTGCTAGACAGCTCCTAACTAGGGCTAGAAATAGGACCTCAAACCGCCTCTTCACGGACAAGTACGGCCAGGTAAGTGGGAAGGAACCACCACTACAGTGGGCCTAATTAATAACCACTAGCCTAGACACCGCAATGTCGGTTAGGATAAACGGCCGATGCCTATACTAGTCCTTTTCCTATTGAGCTCGATATCCTTAGGTCTGAGTCTAGTCTTTTTTAATTTATTGTGGTCGATGCAAAATGCTTTAGGTGTTTTCTGGGGTCCTAGGAAGGGTGATGAAATCCCCACCCAATCTGAGTTTGGTCAATTAGCCCCTTAGAGTCCGGTTAAATTATGCAAAACAATAAAATTTCACTTGCAATCAAATTTTAGCGCGGCGCAAAGAAACCTGCAGAAAATCTGTTATTTAAAAGGGGAAGAAAGACTCTTTACGCAAAGAATTCCTGCAGAAATTTTTTTACAGTAGAGATATGGAGGTTGCAGAGGGGAGGAAAAGAGAGCAAACCATGCAAATTTGGTGCACTGCAGAGGCAGAGGGAGCGCGGAAACGCGGTCTGGGACCCCCCTATGCGGCGGAAACGCGGCAAGATGAGGAGATCAGTGGCTCAAAAAATTTTTGTGTCTCTGTTGTGATCTTTCCTCTCTGTTCTGATATGATTTATTTTGTTTTTCCCTCTGTAAAATTCCAGATCCGCGATTCTTCGCTGTTCCTGCAAGATTCAAAAGATACACCCTTCAAACCGATCAAAGTTGATAATTTTTGTATTTTTTTATATTTTCAGATTTTTATAATTTTTAAAATTTATATCAACCCGAAAATTCACAAAAAGAAAAATTACGCCATCCCCGGCAACGGCGCCATTTGATTTGTGTGTCAAAAACTATATCTATTACCGCAATCAGAAACGGCGTCGCTTCGCAGCTAGCCGGTGAGTACGGTTCGATCCACAGAGACGGGTAAATTCCTTTTATGTGTGTTAACGAGTTGATTCAAAATGTCGTTTTGGTTGGTTTATAAAAATCTATAAAAACTGGATCTAATTAATCTAATTAAGAGTCTTGCTAGGGTTAGGCTTAGGGGAAGTTTTGGAGATTAACGTTTTTCATCACCGCTTTCAATGCCTAACTTTTTTTAGATCTATTAGGTGTTAAGTTAATTATCAATAAAGTGGATACGAATCTTTTGGGAAGATCTTTCTTCCTCTAGATTCGTATCCCTCCTTTGTTGATAATCACCCTAACCCCCACGGAAAACGCGCGCAACCGGCCCTTTATACTACGGTTCATCGTTACCTCGATGGGTAGGATACCGCAGGGAGCGGTTGTGCTCGTATGCGTGGAGTTCTAATTCGTTAGGTTAAAGTGGCATTGAAAGGGGTGAGAGATCTCATCTCTCAACCCTTTCCCTAAGGCTAACCCTAACAAGCGAGGAGACTACTCGCTCATTAGGGGATGAGAAAACATTATAATTAAAAGAACAGAAATAAAATACTTACTAGGTTGACGGCTTCCTCCAAACAAGAAGAACAGATCTAAATTTTTTCTCTCAGAAATTCTGAATTTTATTAATTGAAAAGAGGCATAGAGTTTTACAATTTTGAGATTACAATTTATAAGTAAACAGGAGAATTAGGGTTTCAGAGTCTCGCACATGCGCAATTACATATTTGACCCCTAAAAATCCTAACACCCGCACCGTCGCACCGACACGCCAATTTTCCACCGACACGCGCACTAGATGGCCGCGGATCCGCGGCATTGGTTGGCTTGGGCCGCGGATCCGCGGCCCTTTGGTGAGCTTGGCTCACCAAAAATCCTGGGATGCATACTGGGTATTTAGGCTTTCTATTTCCATAGTTCTATTATCTGTTGGGCTTCTGGGTCTTCTCCAGATCTTCAGTGAAAACTTGTTCGTATCTTTTGACCGTTCACTTGACATTTTGGATCTTGTACTGTTCTTCGACTAGGATCCGTCTACTTGTTTGGTCAAAAGTCCATTTCTCTGTCGTTTTGTGTCTTTTTCACTGTATTTTCTCCAGAAACCTGTATCCTGTAATATGCAACAAACGTGTGTCAAGAGTACCTGTTTACTTATAAAACGGATAAGAATAGGGGAATGAAAAATGTAATATTATGGTCTGAACAGATCATCCATCGCCCGTCATATGGGTCAAGATGCGTATACGCTAGTCTACTCTGGTGTATCGATGCCCTGTCTCGATACACCCTCGACTAGGAACAGTTATTGGATGTACTCGTCGACTACCGTGGCCCCACTAGTATGATCTCATCATAGTCTCAGTAGTCGAGTACATATCCTAAGGGCTTTATCATTATGTAACATAGAGACAATTAGAGTACATGTTAAGATAAAGTACAACCAAATAACATACTATCATGTCGAGCAAGAAAGTCCTCCCTATATATGTCCAAGCATCCATTACAATATACATCATATGTACAGTAATGGCCTCTAGGGCATACATATAACTAACAATCTCCCACTTGCACTAGGGCCATCTGTTGTGGTATCACATACCCAACAATTAGCTGCGGTTGAAGTATCTCATACTCAACCATCCCATAAAAAGTCTCTACTGGGAAAAAAGGCCTTTGTGAGTGGATCCGCGCTGTTGTCCTCTGTGTCTACTCTCCTAACCTCGATCTCTCTGGAGATCAACCATCTCCATGATCAGGTGATACTTCCTAAGAATTATATCTGGATTTCCTATGGGACAGGGGTTCCTAAGCAAAAGCCACTACTCCATTGTCACACAATGGTAGGAACGAAGTTCATCTCATGAACTTATATATCCAGACTGCCTCTATGGTAGTATCCTTGGTAACGATGTATCTTGCCTTTAATCGTCTAGTATGTCACGGTATCTAGCTTGGAACTCTTCCAACAAACCGTCCTCCACTGAGGGTAAAGACAATGCCTGCGACTGACATTCAGTCATCCTTATCACCCTGGAACCATTCCAGTGATTTTCCCCAGGATCGATTGATACCATCTCACTACAACTAGAGAGAATTCTAACATCCAATTAGATCTTTCTCATAGATCCAAAACCCAGGATTTAGGAGGTATCGCTTTGATCCTATATGGAGAATCCTTATGATAAGCGGAGATTGACCAAGCGTAGTATAGGAAACTCCTTCCCTATCAAGAGTATGTCATCCACGTACTCCACGAGGATCACCACCATACTCCCTACTACCTTTTTGTATATACAAGGTTCATCTACCATTTTGATGAAGTCAAACTCTTTCACTACCACATCAAAACAGATGTTCCAACTCCGCGATACCTGTTTTATCACATAAAACATCTTGCACACGTTTCCGCTGCTCCCACTATCTACGAAGCCCTCTGGCTGTGTACTTATAGACGCACTTTTCTAAAACATCATTTAGAAAAGCAGTCATGACACCCAACTGCCAGATATCGTAGTCATGGTATGTAGCCGTGGCAAGTAGGATCTGGATAGACTTAAGCATAGCTTTGAAAGTCTCAACTTTTCCATGTACACCAAGTAATCTTCTTAAGATATACTTGCTCCTGATGGGGGTTTAACCCTTCAGATAAGGCAACCAAAGTCCATACTTTGTTGGTGTATAAGGATTCCATCTCAGATCGCTAAGCATCCAGCCATTCTTACAGAGTCTCACTCCTGATGGCCAGCTCAAAACTAGTTGGGTCATCATCTCATGATGCAATTCTCGCTCCCACTGTCATAGAGAAACCGAAGTATCTCTCAGGTGGGTGAGGAACCCTACTAGATCGGTGGAGAGGCTGAGGTTCGTTGGAAAGTACTGAATCTTTTGGTTCTACCAAATCATCAGTTGCAGTTTGTATAGCTGGAACTACTTCCAGTTTTACAGAGCTAACCTTGCCTTGAGCTTGCCCGGATTTTGCTTTTAGACATAGGCCGGACAACCCCAAATCTTAACCAACTTAAGATATGGGCTCTTCCCTTTCCATATCACATATGAAGTGGTAGGCAACTGATTTTATTTGAACCCTATTCAATAGGTATGCAGCTTCTCAAGTGCATAACTCCCAAAAGGAAATAGGAAACTCAGCAGTACTCATCATAGAGCACACCATATCATATTGGGTCTGATTGCTCCGCCCCGATACACCGACATGCTATGGTGTATACGAAGGAGTAATGCTGAGAGAGAATCTCATTCTCCTTTAGAATTGTCCAGGAATTCCGTGCTCAAGTATTCTCCTCCCTTATCTCATCAAAGGACAAAATACTTATACCCGTTTTTGGTTCTCTACTTCTAACTTATATTCTGTGAATATCTCAAAAGCTTCGGACGTGTGTTTCAACAGGAACATATGTCTGAATCTTGAGCGATCATCATAGAATGTAATGAAGTACAAAGAACCGGTCTTGGCATGTGTAGAAAGGGGACCTTCATATATCAGCATGTATCAATCCCTAGAGTTCACTAACTCTTTCTCTGTTTCCAATAAACAGAGCTGTGGTCATCTTATCTCTGTGACATGACTGGCAAGTTTCACAAGATGTAAATTCAAACTAATTTAAATATGCATCTTTATGTAAATTCAGCTAGTCGGGTCGCACTGATATGACCTAGTCTACAATGCCTTAAGAAGGATTCGTTCATTTCTGAACTCTTCCTCTTGTGTGTGTTCTGTATACTAAGTACTGTAGTTTGATTTAGAACGTCTATACTTTTAGATAACGTGCCTGAACCGATTAACTCTTGATATAGGAAATGTTCAAAACATTATCCAACTATACAAAATTATATCCTTTCTTTACTAATAAGGAGACTGATATGATGTTGTATATCAGGTTCGGTATCTAATAACATTCGTTCAGAATCAATGTATTCTTGTAATACAGGGTGATAGTGACCAACAGATTTGGATGCAACACTTGCACCGTTTTCTATCTCATGAAACTTATCACCCGTTCTCAGTTCTCTACCTTTCTGTAGCCCATGTACCAAATTACATATGCGGGATCCTGATCCGGTATCACATACCCAGGACGTAAAGGATACTGAGAAACAGTTCTCTGTAATGAACATACCTAAAGAAGATGCATCAGCATGCACTTTCTTCGTTTGGGCGGCACGGGGTATCTGGTATTCCCCAATTTCCTGCTCTGTCTTATAACAATTATAAGTTGGAACGGGACCAACGTTTCCCAGCTCAGTATAACAAGCGGGTTCGGTCAATATATCCATTTTATTTTCTTGATTAAGGCGTGATATGGTCGCAACCTTGAGAGAGAGAGAGAAGAAAACACTCAGCATATGCTCTTGTAAGATTAGATTGGTTATCTAATATATCTAATCAGGATGTCTCCCACTGTTTTAATCAAATCTTCTTTCAAACCATAAAAGGAAAGACTAGCCGGGATTAATTACACGATACAAGTTCGCCAATCTTTCAGCCAGGCCAGTGTCGGTACTTTGAGGGAGGTCCCCCGTTCTTTCGCACGAACCTAATTAAAGTAAACCTCATTTTCCCAGAGGCGTAACCCCGTTGACACCTTTCTAGACACCTACTTGATCGGCTAATTATAATGTGTAAAACTCTCCCTGGAGTAACTCTTACTCGCAGCGGGTATCGGGATCCAACTATCTCATAGAAGGTATGCAATCTCATTGCAAATTTCAACACTTGAAATTCCCAATAATGTTTTGCCCCAAGCGATCTATGACCTTGACTGAGTCAACAAACCATAGACCGCAAGTAAAGTTCAACCCGTCATTTCCCGATTGAATTAAACCCACTCGCACGACCCTTGACTGAGTCAACAAGGCCGCATGACTACCCTAATCCAATCGCATCATATGCTTTGCAGATAAGCACTAATCAGCTACCGCACACTACGCCTCGACTGAGTCAACAAACGCAGCATGAATACTAAATACTACTTATCTGAAATGACTGAGGGCTACGACAGGTTTTAAGAAAACCTTTTACATAATGAACTTTATATCGTTGTAGAATCGAGTGATTTTAAATGGATTGTTTTTTAGGCTTTTCTAGTTTTGCTAAAGGGGTCACTCCCGGTGAAGGGATCGTCAGCCCTTCCCTCATCGAATAAGGTGCAGGGTATATCATATATACCAATATGCAAAGTAAAAACTATAGAAGCAATCAAAAGACAAACCGAGTTTGTTGCATCTGCTAGTTCACTAAAGATGTCACTCCTGGTGAAGGGATCTTGGCTCTTTCTTTATCGAATAAGGTGCTGGATGTTCTACAAGGAACACCGCTATGCAAAGCAAGAACTAGAGCTACCAGTTTTTAAACAAGTTTCTACAACATCTTTAGGTTTCTTTTATTTCATTAATCTCATTAATGAAGTCCCATTTTTATTATGCTTCACAAGCATCTCTTTTTGAAACGAAATCTGCAATATGACATATATCTCATATATATAATATAAACATTCATCTCAGGCAGTAATATGATCTCATCACAGAACATTGGAGCAGAAGAACATATATGAAATATTGGATATACTAGGACGTCCGTGTTTTTAATACGAGCCTGTATAAAACACGGATTCCACGGTCGTGATGAATAGCCAAACCCACATCCCTAGACCCCTACGAGAGCGGCATGCAACACTGCCAATTCTAGGGTTAGGAGACCCGGTCACGACTCCTCGAGATGGTCTCCCACTGGACCCTAGAACCCGGTTACTTGTGCTCCCCGCCTTGGGTCTACCTAATGTGGAAAAGTAAATAATATACAAGGGTGACACCAACCTCATCCCGGAAGTGCCCCAATAAAAGAATATTACATACAAAAGAATTTTACATGAATGAAAAAGAAAAAACTCTCATCTCACATAAAACCCCCGGCTATTCAGAACGCGACGATCCAATAGAACATATCACAGCAACACATAATTGTAAGTCGATGTTCAACACCCCAATACTTGTGGGGAGGCGGAAATATGAATAACAATCTTGTTCTATGATCAAACATCGATTAACCGTATGAATCGTTTGCTAAACAAGTTTTAACAAAAGCTATAGAGTTCTAAACTACTATGTTAAGAGATTATACCAAACAGTTCTAGTCCTTCGTCTTAATGTTATCTACGGCCTCTTTGGATCTCCACGTCCTCTTCGGCTTTCTCCCGTGATAGACGATCCACCTGAGAACCCTAATCCAAGCTATAACCTCTAAACTTGAGGTTACTTAGTTTCTCTAGTTGCTAAATAGAGTAGCTAAGGTGATGTAGAGATAGGTTATGGAGTAATTAGTCTTTCCTAATCCTTGTTCTCAACTCATGAGGGGTAGGATTAGGCTTGGTGAAGGAGAGAGAACTTGAAGAGAGAGAGTGAGAAGATGATAATGATAATAATAATGATAATGAAAAAAGCTTCTCACTAGATATATGAAACATAATGAATAAGAAAGAAAAGAATAATATGAGATTATTCATCATGTTTCATTAATGCAAGTGGGTGATTCATTATGTGAGTCGTTAAGCATTTAATAATGCATTAATGACATGATGAATCACTCACAATGAGTCACTTAATCATTAAATGAAAATGCCACCTCTCCCTCCATGTCACATCCTTCTAGAAGCTTCTCGGAAAATTACAAGAACGCCCCTCTCATCCGTGAAAGTACGGAAAAACTTTAGACTGTATAAATCCAATAACCTGATACTAGAATCTGGCTTAAACCAAAGCCGACTAGTAAAAACTGTCCGAATGTCGTACGTGCGTTCAAACACGTATGCGTCCGAACCTTTGTCGTAAAACCATACGACCTCTATATCTTTTCGCCTGGGTTTGGGAAATCTCTGTGTGGGACTCTAAAGACTCAACTACTACGCTGGCAGTAGGTTTAACCACAGACCGCAAGCGGCACTAGCTGTACGTAACGGTCCCCAGGTAGTTGTCGATAAGAAAGCTGATGAGGTAACCCATCTGAAATCCTACTGAGCCTGTCTGTGACAATATCCGCGCAGTCCGGTCTGTTCGTCTAAGAGTATCGCATGTATGGTCTAGGGAGGTGGTGGACGTCAGACCCCTAATAACCGTACAAGTCGTGTCGGTATGGCTCTATCACCATCCGAGAATCTACTGATCAACCTATCAGTAATTCTCAATCAGCCCTGGCCAGGGACTTATGGTAATGACCAACCGATCACCGTGCGATATCAACTCCCTATACCGGGAGAGACGAATCCCTAACAGTCACTCACTGCCTCCACGTGGCTCCGGACTGTGCCCAACTGAAACCTGTTTGCACGACTCCTTTGAGCCGTGGTAGGGTAATAATCAAAGCACAGTGGGAACTCACACGAGACAAATGATGACCTTAAGTCAACGGACTATCTGCACACATGTCACCTGAGAACTGCTATCTGACGTTAGGTATAATACCATCCAGTCAGTTCTCGGCGAGTCCTATCCGGTGTACTCACACCCAGTGAGCATCTGTATACAATCTTAGGTGAACACCACCAATGGTTGCGGGACCAATCCATTGCCCCTCGTCAGGGTCTAGATATGTATACACTAGTCTACTCCGGAGTATCGATGCCCAATCTCGATACTCCTGCGACCAGGGACTTCTAAGGGTGTGCCTATTGACTATCCAGTTCCCACTAGTATGACTGCCATCACAACACCGATAGTCAGACAAAACACCCTTTGGGCTTTATCAACATATATATATAAATACCAAGTAAAATATATCATACGTTAAGACAAAGTCAAACCAAATAGCGCACTATCATATCAAGCAAGACTGTCATGTACATACATATCCCAAGCATCCTATACAATGTAGGCCTCTAAGGCATATATATCCAACAATCTCCCACTTGCACTAAGGCCTATAATTGGCGCAATGAGTACCCACTGTCTCTACCCGATCCAGTTGCTGGCGTACCGCATGCCCAACATCTCAAATAGCCTCTCGAACTGTACTTGAGGAATGGCCTTGGTGGATGGATCTGCCGTGTTGTCTTTTGTGTCTACTCTCCGTATCTCGATCTCCCGACGATCCACGATCTTCCTGATCAGGTGAAACCGCCTTAAGATATGTCTGGATTTCTGATAGGACCTTGGTTCCTTCGCTAAAGCTACAGCGCCATTGTTATCGCAATACAATGGTATTGGATTGGCAATGGATGGAACCACCTGAAGTTCAGAAATGAACTTCCTTATCCAGACAGCCTCTTTTGCGGCTTCACTAGCAGCTATATACTCAGCCTCCATAGTTGAGTCTGCGACGGTATCTTGTTTGGAACTCCTCCAACTTACTGCCCCTCCATTGAGGGTAAACACAAAACCCGAAATAGATTTAGAATCATCCTTGTCACTTTGGAAGCCGGAGTCGGTAAAAGCCTCTACCTGGAGGTTCCCATTACCGTAAATCAAGAACATCTCCTTAGTCCTTCTCAGGTACTTGAGAATGTTCTTTACCGCTATCCAATGTTTCTCACCTGGGTCCGATTGATACCTACTTACCACACTAAGTGCGTAAGCTACATCTGGTCTGGTACATAACATCGCATACATTATTGATCCTACCGCCGAAGCGTAGGGTATAATGCCCATACGAGCCCTCTCTTCATCAGTCTTTGGAGACATCTCTTTGGAGAGGGTGATTCCGTGACAAGCGGGCATATTGCCGCGCTTGGAATCTTCCATACTAAATCTCTTTAGTATAGTGTCTATATACCTGGACTGTGAAAGTCCCAATATTCTATTAGATCTATCTCGATAGATCTTAATGCCCAGAATGTATGATGCATCTCCCAAGTCTTTCATAGAGAATTTCTGTGACAAGAAGAGCTTTACTGATTGTAGTATAGGGATATCATTCCCTATCAGTAGTATGTCGTCGACGTATAAAACGAGGAAGACTACTTCTCCTTCTACAATCTTCCTATAAATACATGGTTCATCTATATTTTTAATAAAGTCAAATTCCTTGACTGTTTCATCAAAACAGATGTTCCAACTCCGCGATACTTGCTTTAACCCATAAATGGATTTAAGCAATTTGCACACACTTCCGCTGCTCCCACTGTCTAAGAAACCTTCTGGTTGATCCATGTAAATACTCTCTTCTAGATGTCCATTTAGAAAAGCTGTTTTTACATCCATTTGCCAGATTTCATAGTCATGGAAGGCAGCAATGGCAAGCATGATCCGAATGGATTTAAGCATAGCTACTGGTGAAAAAGTTTCATCATAGTCCAATCCTGGTCTTTGACGAAAACCTTTTGCTACTAGTCTAGCTTTGTAGGTTTCCACTTGTCTAAATGTACCAATCTTCTTTTTGAAGATCCATTTGCACCCAACTGGTTTAACCCCAGGAGGAGCAATTTCTAAAGTCCATACTTTATTGGTGTACATGGATTCCATTTCGGATCTCATTGCATCCAGCCACTTCACTGAGTCGCTACTTGTGATAGCCTGCTGAAAACTAGTAGGCTCATCATCATCGATGATGCAATCCTCTCGATCCCCATCAAGAAGAAAACCATAGTATCTTTCAGGAGGATGAGAAAGCCTACTAGATCTGCGGAGTGGCGTTGGTTCGTCATGTTCTATTGAAATCTGAGATTCTTCTAAGTCCTCGGTTGCAGTTTGAGGTTCTGGAATTTCTTCCAGTTCTACCGCGCTCCCACTAATTTCTTTTGCAAGAAATTCCCTTTCTAAGAAGACAATGTGACGAGCGACAAACACCTTTTGTTCTTCAGTGTGGTAGACCATGTACCCCCTTGAATGCTTGGGGTATCCTACAAACTTGCATAAAACCGATCGTGCTTCGAGCTTGTCCGGATTATGCTTTTTAACATATACCGGACACCCCCATATCTTGATATACTTGAGATATGGTCTCTTCCCACACCACATTTCATATGGAGTGGTAGGTACAGACTTAGTTGGAACTCTATTTAATAGATATGCGGCTGATTCTAGAGCAAATCCCCAGAAGGAAAGTGGCAACTCAGCACTACTCATCATTGAACGCACCATATCTAATAGCGTGCGATTCCTTCTTTCTGATACACCATTATGCTGAGGTGTATAAGGTGGAGTAAGCTGAGAGAGAATTCCATTCGCTTTTAAGTATTCAAGGAAACTGGTGCTTAAGTATTCTCCACCTCGATCAGATCGAAGTGTCTTGATGCTTTTACCAGTTTGTTTCTCTACTTCATTTTTATACTCCTTAAACTTCTCAAAAGCCTCGGATTTATGCTTTATTAAGAACACATGTCCATACCTAGAGAAGTCATCAGTAAAAGTGATGAAGTAGGAGTGACCACTTCGTGCATTTATAGACATCGGACCACATACATCACTGTGTACTAGTCCCAAGAGTTCAGTGGCTCTTTCTCCATGTCCGGTGAACGGAGATTTGGTTATTTTTCCTTTGATACATGATTGACAAGTTGCATATGATGAATATTCAAACGAATCTAGATATCCATCGTTATGTAACTTAGTCAGCCTTGTTTCATTTATATGTCCAAGTCTACAATGCCATAGGAAGGCTTGATTCGAATCTGGAGCCTTTCTTTTACGCGTGTTTTGAATATTGAAAATTTGAGGTTGATTTAGTATGTATATGCCGTTTTCCAGTGTGCCAAACCCAATCAGTTCTTGATTTAGGAGAATGTTCATGACATTTCTTTCAAGCACAAAATTATATTCTTTATTAGACAACAAAGATACTGATATAATATTACACAACATACTGGGAATACAAAAACAGCTATACAATACCAAAATGTGTCCACTATTCAACCCTAGGTGATATTCCCCTATTGCAACTGCATCTACATGCATTCCATTGCCCATCCGGAGAGTCATATCACCTGCCCCCAGTACTCTACTATTTCTCAGATCCTGTAAAGAATTACAGATGTGAGAATCAGAACCGGTATCAAGTACCCATGAAGTAGAGTTTACTGAAAGACAATTTTCGATTACGAACACACCTGAAGTAGAAGCAACTGCTTGCTTCATGTCCTTGGCTTTGAAGGCCTGACAATCCTTCTTCCAGTGCCCCTGCTTGTGACAATAGAAACACTCGTTCTTTTCTGTCTTCACCCTTCCTGCCTTGTTCGTTCCATGCACCTTCTTGACCCCACCCTTCGGTTTGGTGGCTTTCATCTTCTTCTTCCCTTTAGCTTTCGCTTTAGATTTAGAAGAAGATGATTGGCCAACATACAGAATGGGGGTCTTCTCCTTTTTCAAGGAGGTCTCTGCTACCCTCAACATATTGAGGAGCTTTGGAAGATCCGCTTCCATTTCGTGCATGTTGAAGTTCAGCACGAACTGAGAGAAGGTGTGGGGAAGGGACTGCAAAATTAAGTCGATATACAAATCGTTCTCTAGCACGCATCCCAGGTTTGCGAGTTCCTCAATGAGGATGATCATTTTGAGGACGTGCTCTCCAACAGGCGATCCTGAAGCTAACCTCATCTGGAAGAGTTTCCTTGAGGTTTCGTACCTCGCGATACGGGAGTGTTCACCATACAATTCTTTGCAATGGAGGAATATGGATACGATATCCATACTCTCGTGCTGTTTCTGGAGTTCATTATTCATGGACGCCAGCACGATACACTTAGCTCGCTCACAGTCTAGATCCCAGGTTTTGCGAACTTCCTTGTCCGCAACTGAGGAATCTGGTACTGGGATAAGGGGAGGAACAGCGGTGGTAACATATGCAACTTTGTCATAAGTCAGCGCAATATTGACGTTTCTTAGCCAATCTTTATAGTTCTGCCCGGTCAGTATATTCTTTTCAAGTAATAGTTTTAGTCCAGTCATGGTAGCTGCCAGAGAGAGAGAAAAGAAAACACTCAGCATATGCTCTTGCAAGTTTAGATTGGTTAATATTTTATCTAAACAGGATGGCTCCCACTGTTTCCTCAAATCCTTCTTCAAAATCTAAAAGAAGAACTAGTCAGGATTTAATCACACGTCACAATTCTTGCTTAACCTTTCAGCCAGGCTGGTGTTGGTACTTCGAGGGAGGTTTTCCAACGCTTTCGCGAAGTTCCTTAATTAAAGAATCTCTTTTCCCTGGAGGCGTAGCCCCTCTAACACCTTTCTAGGCACCTACTTGGTTTATAGCATTGATTGTTAAGTGAGAGAAATTCCCGAGAGTAATCCTACTCATCAGTGGGATCGGGATCCAACTATCATTGTATGATGCCCTAGATGGAAGCCACTCTAGTCACCATACTCCAGAAGGTAAGCTAAATCTGCAAGTTTCCTTTATGTTTGAAACTCCCGATGTGATTTTTACCCCAAGCTCTTATAGACCTTGACGTAGGCCAACAAGTCATAAGACGCAAGTCAAGTTCTACCCGTCGTTGTCCTGATCAATTTAAATATATCGTACAAGCCCTTAACGTAGGCCAACAAGGTGTACGTCTGTATTAAACTAATGCATCTATCTATGCAACAAATAGGCACACACACTGCTACCATTCACTATGCCTTGACGTAGGCCAACAAGCATAGCATGAATACGATGTGCTGTCTATCTGAAACGACGGAGGGTTACGGCTGGTTTTTGGCAAAAAACCGTTAACGTAATGAACTTGATTTGATCGAAGGAACTAAGATAGCTTTTATTAAAAGGAGTGGTTTAAGCTCCGCATTTAAAATTTGCTTTTTCAAGAAAACCGAGTGGTTTTTATAAATTGTTCCAACAATTCAGTTTAGGTTTTATTTTCTTTGCATTAATAATAATGCGTCCCATCTTTAACCTATCATTACAGATAACAACGAAAATACGACGTCCTCTTATGCCATCCGCATTCGCCACGGGATCCCGTCATCACCCGTTAGGTTACTTAACTAATGATAGAGCGGGGGCTGGGCTAGCGCGGGTGTAGAACATAAACGACGTCTAAATAACTATCATATATAGATATTGTACATTCGTCAGACGCAATAATAGGCATTCCAGATCACAGATAAACAATATTGGATTTGCAAGCAATCCGCATTTCATTTGAGCCTGCAATGAAAGACGGATTACACAGTTGTGATGAATAGCCATTTTCCCACCCAGACCCCTACGGGTACGGCAAACTACCCGCCAAGTACCAGAAGTGAAGCGGTCTGCCCCAACACTTCAAAATACCCGGTAGTTTGTGCACCCCACCTTGGGTCTATCCTAGGAGCAAAAAACAGTAAAAAGAAATAATACAATGGTGGCTACAACCGCAACCTGGATGTGCCCCGCAAAATAATATTACAACTTGTTACATTTACATCAAATGAATTAATACAATAACCCATCACAAAACCCGGCTAATCACCACAACAGTCCAATACAGTTTATATACACAAACAGTTAAAATCCATTTCAGAAATGTGCAACCCCCTGCCAACTGACATACTAGCAGTTAGGGGAGGTTTACGAACACATTATACAATCACGGATATAATCCAATATGCAAATACTGTACAATTTCGATCGATTAAACGCATTTAATATTGCTCCAATACTGTTCTGTAAAATTGAAACCTGAGCAAAATTAAAAAATACCAGAAAATACCAAATATCACAGGGGACCCACACAAGAAATTTAGGTTCATGACTCGGCAACTCGGCGGCGGAACCGCGGCGGATCGGTGGGATCCGCCGCGCTTCCGCGGCGCTTTAGCGGAGTCATGGGCCCAATTTTCTTGGGTGTTCTCCTGGATACTTTTCAAGCTTTCTGAACCTCCCTGAAAAAATTTTGGACTTCATTTAAATTTCGACCGAAACTTGACAGTTCGGGGTTTTCCGGTTTCGTTTTTTCCGTTCGAAATTCGTACAAATTTGCAATAAAGTTATAAATTGTTTAGCCAGGCTCTGATACCACTGTAAGTCGATGTTCAACACCCCAATACTTGTGGGGAGGCGGAAATATGAATAACAATCTTGTTCTATGATCAAACATCGATTAACCGTATGAATCGTTTGCTAAACAAGTTTTAACAAAAGCTATAGAGTTCTAAACTACTATGTTAAGAGATTATACCAAACGGTTCTAGTCCTTCGTCTTAATGTTATCTACGGCCTCTTTGGATCTCCACGTCCTCTTCGGCTTTCTCCCGTGATAGACGATCCACCCGAGAACCCTAATCCAAGCTATAACCTCTAAACTTGAGGTTACTTAGTTTCTCTAGTAGCTAAATAGAGTAGCTAAGGTGATGTAGAGATAGGTTATGGAGTAATTAGTCTTTCCTAATCCTTGTTCTCAACTCATGAGGGGTAGGATTAGGCTTGCTGAAGGAGAGAGAACTTGAAGAGAGAGAGTGAGAAGATGATAATGATAATAATAATGATAATGAAAAAAGCTTCTCACTAGATATATGAAACATAATGAATAAGAAAGAAAAGAATAATATGAGATTATTCATCATGTTTCATTAATGCAAGTGGGTGATTCATTATGTGAGTCATTAAGCATTTAATAATGCATTAATGACATGATGAATCACTCACAATGAGTCACTTAATCATTAAATGAAAATGCCACCTCTCCCTCCATGTCACATCCTTCTAGAAGCTTCTCGGAAAATTACGAGAACGCCCCTCTCATCCGTGAAAGTACGGAAAAACTTTAGACTGTATAAATCCAATAACCTGATACTAGAATCTGGCTTAAACCAAAGCCGACTAGTAAAAACTGTCCGAATGTCGTACGTGCGTTCAAACACGTATGCGTCCGAACCTTTGTCGTAAAACCATACGACCTCTATATCTTTTCGCCTGGGTTTGGGAAATCTCTGTGTGGGACTCTAAAGACTCAACTACTACGCTGGCAGTGGGTTTAACCACAGACCGCAAGCGGCACTAGCTGTACGTAACGGTCCCCAGGTAGTTGTCGATAAGAAAGCTGATGAGGTAACCCTCCTGAAATCCTACTGAGCCTGTCTGTGACAATATCCGCGCAGTCCGGTCTGTTCGTCTAAGAGTATCGCATGTATGTTCTAGGGAGGTGGTGGACGTCAGAACCCTAATAACCGTACAAGTCGTGTCGGTATGGCTCTATCACCATCCGAGAATCTACTGATCAACCTATCAGTAATTCTCAATCTGCCCTGGCTAGGGACTTATGGTAATGACCAACCGATCACCGTGCGATATCAACTCCCTATACCGGGAGAGACGAATCCCTAACAGTCACTCACTGCCTCCACGTGGCTCGGGACTGTGCCCAACTGAAACCTGTTTGCACGACTCCTTTGAGCCATGGTAGGGTAATAATCAAAGCACAGTGGGAACTCACACGAGACAAATGATGACCTTAAGTCAACGGACTATCTGCACACATGTCACCTGAGAACTGCTATCTGACGTTAGGTATAATACCATCCAGTCAGTTCTCGGCGAGTCATGTCCGGTGTACTCACACCCAGTGAGCATCTGTATACAATCTTAGGTGAACACCACCAATGGTTGCGGGACCAATCCATTGCCCCTCGTCAGGGTCTAGATATGTATACACTAGTCTACTCCGGAGTATCGATGCCCAATCTCGATACTCCTGCGACCAGGGACTTCTAAGGGTGTGCCTATTGACTATCCAGCTCCCACTAGTATGACTGCCATCACAACGCCGGTAGTCAGACAAAACACCCTTTGGGCTTTATCAACATATATATATAAATACCAAGTAAAATATATCATACGTTAAGACAAAGTCAAACCAAATAGCGTACTATCATATCAAGCAAGGCTGTCATGTACATACATATCCCAAGCATCCTATACAATGTAGGCCTCTAGGGCATATATATCCAACAATAATATCTCATATCATCAACGTAAGCAAGTATGCGTATCCCGATTGTCGTTAATGTATAGCAACGAAGCCGGCGATACACCACATACTACGCTTACGGTCACAGAAAAGAAAGTGTAAAACTACAACAGTTGGAATCCGCAACCTTCTTAGACATCGCATGCCTAACCAAATGAATTCCTTAGACATCTCATGCCTAACAATTATAAACCCTGCATTTTAGTCTCATTATCAAAAACTCTTTTCAATATCAAGTCGAGCAATTCAACAAGATTCCCGACATCCTGATGGAATGCTCGTCGCAAATTTTAGTAGACGGCCGCACCCCCGGATGCCGTCGACGAAGTGCATTAAGGCGGAACACCGCTGCCACGAGCACCCGAACGGATGCTTTTGGCGACGGGGTTCTCCTACAGTCACTTGGTCGGGGCTATGGGGCGTGGCTGTCTGTTGAGTTTACCCGGCGAGTATCCGTGTACGCTACGTGATTGCGACGGACTTTTGATGACATCAAAATTCCGTGGCAACCGATCATCTGAGACTGAACTGCTAGATTTATAACATTCAAATTAGTTATCTTATAACTACCTGTGGATTCCAAATATTGTATCACATTCCAGATAAATAGACAATGTTAAACTTTCCGATCGAATAATCAAACACCTAAGATTTCCCCAATTTATCTCAAAACTTGAAATCAGTTTAAAAACATCCATCACATGCCACAGTACCAATGGTCCAGCCATAGAAGGGTCAAGCCAACGCCTCACATGTGGCACGCCGTACTGCCCCAAACCCTAAGGTTCAAAAGGCAGTTCAAGTCGGTCACATAATCGAGTTAAGGTTTGTTGTTTTCTTGAGGGTCGACCACGTTACTTGCATGACTTAGAACATTCTTAAATTCGAGAAAAAATCTAATTTTTGAAAAATTTTCTGACAGGGGAAAAAGTGAGTTATTGATATCCGTTCGAACTTTTTAACAGTTTCTATAAATTATCCGGACAAACTAAACAAAGTTAAATTATCTGATCGAATCAACAAGTCCCCAATACAACCCTAGAAAATTCAACACTTGAGTGGAATTAAAAAACTTACAGAAAAAAATAACAAGAAAGGACCTAAGAATAATTACATGAAATTCCAGGGACTAAGTCACAATTTTGGCCGCGGAACCGCGGCCAAACCCTTGGTTTCGCCTCGTTTCCGCGGTCAAATTTTTGAATTAGAGGTCCGTACTTCACAGTTATTCTTAGTTTTTCCTGCTAGTTTTTCTGAGAATTTTTAATTCAGAAAAACCACATTTTTGAAAAATGTACCGAGAAGGGTTCGTGTCGGGGTTTTCGGGTTCGATCGGACTTTAAACTTCATCAAGACTTCGCCTAAAACTTTAGCTTGGCTCTGATACCACTGTAGGGTTGCTAGGCACGCGCACAAGGTTCTACGAGGCATCAACCATGCCCGATTAAAAAATTAGCCGTGCCGAACAACCCGAAGCCGGATCTTTAAACTAGGGTTTAGGCGAAAACAAACATGTTAAACAGTTTAACACTAAGTGAGAGGGATTACAACCTTTGTAGATCCGGTCCTTCACTTCTAAAGCTCCGTGTTGAAGTCCCTTCGCTGCGATCATCGTATTCCGGACTCTCGAGAGGTTCCACGAAGAGAATGATGCAACCTTTGCTTCCGATCTTCGATACAAAGATGATCTACCTTGAAGTTTCGTTAACACATGCTATCACTCATGAAATGATGTGAACACCCTCATCTAAATGGCAAGGATAGATGAGGATGATGAAGTAGGATTTTTGCTCTCATTTGTTTTCTTATTCTCACTCATTTATCATCACTTAGAAATATCAAGCAAGCCTTTTTCATGAAAGAAAGAAGAAGGAAAAAGAAGATGAATGCATAAAGAATAATTGCTTTTGTGATGAATAAGGAAAAGATGATAATGATAAATTATGCAACCATGGTCAAGTAACCTTTGTAGAGATTGAACTAGGGTAAAGGGGTGTGGTTGGGTTAAGAAATATCATGCAAAAATATCTAAACAAATATCTTTGCACAAAACAAAAAGAAAGCTTCTAGAAACATCTAGAAAGGTTTAACCCTAATCAAACCCTAAACATGTTTAATCTCTAATAAACATTTTGCATTAGTTATCATATCATGTTACAATATTTTATATAACATATATAATATTTATTGTAACAAAAGAAAATAATACAATTTACATATATCGCATATATATCAATTTATTACCCGAGTGAGAAAAAGAAACTTTTAGTGAGCTAATATTAGTTAATATAATTTAATATATCATATATATTATTATACATTAAATTATCGAATCAACACTTGATCCGACAATTCGGCTATATCGCATATAACCGACTAATATTTATCCGTACCGATTCATCGAATCCACACTTGATCCGATGACCCGGCTGATATCATATATCGCGAGAATAAAATACGGTATCTCATATTGCATTATCCTCGGTCCCGCACATATCACATATGTGCCCCTACTCCGTTTCTCCTGAGCCAAGAATCCTCTGTGTAGGACTCTAAAGAATCGTCAATACGCCGGTAGTAGGTGATGATCATATCAAACACCCACAAGCTGCAAGCGGTCAGCTGAACGTAACAGCCACCCAGGTATTGAGCGCTCAGAAGATCAACAAGCAAGCCTGTACATTCTCCTGTGAATCCAAACAGTAACACTCCCATACAGTCCGGTTTCGTCTTCTGATATGTCGCATATCTCGCCTGGGGGTGGTAAACGTCAGACCCCAGTAGCTTGATAAGTCGTGTCGATATGAGGTCTATAACAGTTCGAGAAACAACTGATAACACTTACCAGTAGATCTCAGCAACCCTGGCAAGGGATTTCCGGTTATAGCCAATCGAACACAGCACAACATCAACTCCCTATACCGGGAGAAACGAATCCCCTCCTATCGCTCATTGCCTCCATGTGATTCGGGACTGTACCCAAAAGCCACCTTTTTGCACGCCCTCTTGGACGTGGTACGATAGAAATCAAAGCACAGTGGGAATCACACAAGACTCTATGTCGATCTCGGGTCAACCGACTACACTGTACCAGTATCACCGGAGAACTGCCATCTGACGTGAGGTATAATACCATTTGGGAGTTCTCGGTGAGTCCGTCCAGTGTACCCAGTCTCTACTGAGCACCCGTACACCATCCTTGATGTCAAACACCGATGGATATGGGATCATCCATCACCCATCATATGGGTCAAGATGCGTATACGCTACTCTACTCTGGTGTATCGATGCCCTGTCTCGATACACCCTCGACTAGGAACAGTTATAGGATGTACTCGTCGACTACCGTGGCCCCACTAGTATGATCTCATCATAGTCCCAGTAGTCGAGTACATATCCTAAGGGCTTTATCAACATGTAACATAGAGACAATTAGAGTACATGTTGAGATAAAGTACAACCAGATAGCATACTATCATGTCGAGCAAGAAAGTCCTCCCTATATATGTCCAAGCATCCATTACAATATACATCGTATGTACAGTAATGGACTCTAGGGCATATATATAACTAACACCATTAGCGATAGGTACATACAAACATAATGACATAGCTACATGTATACCTTGCATACATAGTTCACTTATACTTGGAGGGTATACTACATCATTATTGATAGGTAGATACATATATTTGGCTATAGCTACATGTTTACCTTTATTTGATGTTATATAAACTTGGAGAAATTAGGAATCACATGATATTTATATTAACTTGTTGCAGTTAAATAGCGGTTTTTCCTTTATATGCTCACATTTCAGTTTTATGTTGCGTATATTATATTCATGGATTTTTGCATTGAGATATGGATTTTTCATGATGTTTTCTGGCTTTGAGGACCGTGGTAGTTTCATGAAATTATGCATTATTTGAAAAACCCGGTTTCTCTTGATATGATATTTCAGCAGCCACCATGAGTTTTATCGGTTCTGATATATATACCCCATGCGAGGAGCGTCGTGGGTCGTGTGAGGGTACATGGTGGGGCCCGGAGGTACCCCGGGGAAAGAAAGGGATGTCGATGTAACATGCCGATGAGGCCTGACAGGCGAACCATACCTTCCGATGACAGTACCAATGACTCGGCGGTTATTATGGGGATACCGACGGGAGTCTTGTACGTATGGATACGTCGAGAAGCGAGGGTCAGAGCTAGGCAGTCGAGCTTTCGGAATAGCGTATGATATGTACCTATCAGGGTGCCAGTCGTGATGACAACACCTGATAGATCAGCCTTTATGTGTCGATGCTTGGCACAATTTTTCATGATATTTTTACTCCTAAGTATATATAACAGTGGAATGGGACGTTGTTATATATGCATATATATATATATATATATTAGTGGAATGGGACGCTAATATATATGTATACATATCAATTAATATACATCATTATAATTATTAATGCAAATATACTTATTCAGGATATATGAGATTCACTTGATATTGGATTTGGGATATACGAGATTCATTTGAGATTGGATATAGGATATATATGAGATTGCTGATTTTGTACATTAAGGATATATGAGATTTACTTGATACTGTACATTCAGTGTTTGTGAGACTTACATGATATGAGAGCCAATTTGGGTGCTGATTTGAAGAAATTGGGATTTGGATTGTCTTGATGAACTTTGGTCCTACCACGATGTCAGGATTCCGTGGAAATGACATGTTTCATCCCATACTCCGCATTTATTGTTTATGCACTGCTTCATGTATTAGTAGTACCAGATAGAGTACCTTTCAAGACTGTTGCATTTACATACCTTTATTTTATATGCATTGGTTCATGTGTTAGTTGTATCTGCTAGCGTACCTTTCATGGTTGTTGCATATATACGTTGTCATATCATCGCTTCATGTATTAGTAGTACCTGATAAAGTACCTTACATGATTGTTGCATACAGATTGTCATATTATTATTACTTCATGTATTAGTTGTACCTGCTAGTGTACCTTCATGACTGTTGCATTCATATGACTTTTATTGCTATTAGTTGCATATGTTAGATTCGCGCTATACGTGCATACTTGCGATTACCTGCGTATGTTATTTACTATTCACGAGTTGGCAATTCACCCCCGTTGTGCCACAATGTTTGCAGGTTGTTCCCGAGAGTAGTCGAGGCAAGCTATTCATCTATCATATCATCTTTTACTGCGGATACCGCTTCGGCTCACAGTGTGCAGTGTTTCTTTAGGTGGGTTTTGTGGTTATCCGTTCATGTTTATTGTATATTCGTTGTATCATGTACTCTCCATCTACCATTATCTTGTATGACTTAGAGACTTGATGTGAGGACGATATTGTATATTATTTTGGTGACTTGGATGTCCTTTATGCAGTTTTACTTATATCGTCTTTTATTTTTTCGCTACAGCGTCGTATATCTGTTGTGCTGGTTGTTTTCTGCCTGTGGGTGTGTTTTGCTCCCGTTTGGGGATGCTTTACTTATATTTATGTTGTACCCATTTTTGGGGCTGGTTTTTACAAAGGGGGTGCTGCCAAAATTTTAAAGGAAATAAAGTTGGACTTTTGAAGAATTTGGGTTGAGATTTCAAAGGTTTCGAAAATGCTATTATTTCTTACTACTTTTTATGGTTTAGATTGCTGGGTTTTCGGTTTACTTAAATTGCGTTACGCCTGTAGACGTTGCGTAGTTTAAGGGCCGTCACGTGCCAATTTCGGGTCGTGATAAAGTTGGTATCAGAGCGCTAGCTTTCACCTTTCGGAGTGTAGGATGACCTTGGTATGATGGATTAGGTAGCTTAAGCAGAGTAACGTAATGTGTGTATGTCCGCGGCATACTCACGACACGGTACTCCGCCTAAAGTGACCTAAGTACAAATTGCTTGAAATTCCTTCCTTGATGAT
This sequence comes from Agapanthus africanus, assembly GCA_030015575.1. Classification (NCBI taxonomy): domain Eukaryota; kingdom Viridiplantae; phylum Streptophyta; class Magnoliopsida; order Asparagales; family Amaryllidaceae; genus Agapanthus; species Agapanthus africanus. Next base: position 364,207,377 of record JASDDO010000001.1, on the reverse strand, counting down.
ATATCCTTGTGATTCGATTTCCGTGTTCTTATTGAAGCTTATTTCCATTTATAGCCTTTGCCACCGATGACTATGGGGACTCAAAGAGATGCAGCGAGGGCCGAGGTCAGAGTCAACTCGGGTAGGACGAGGATTGATCAGGATGGCATGCTCGTTGCACTGGAGCAGATGGATCCGCCTTCGGCAGATAGTATCACTAAGCTTGTGGCAGAGATGCAGGACTTGCGCCAGACGACGAGGTCTTTGGTTTAGGCCAATAGAGCGCAGCGACAGGAGGTTGTCACCCCTGTTATCCAGTTGTTCCTTGCGATCAACACACAGCATTCCGTCACCTACATAGTACCAGTGGATGCAGCCCCAGTTGACGAGGCACGTCTTCCAGAGACTTTTGGAGTTCCGGAACAGTAGAGGACTCATACCCGTGTACCAGCTCAGAGACAGAGGCTTCGTCGTCGAGACAGATTTCGGGCACGTCGCGGGAGTAGCGGAGGCTTGGGACGAGGTCAGTCTTTTAGCTCGTATTCCCAGGAGGGTCGGCAGCCATGGAGTGGATGCTATCGGTGCGGGAACCTTCATCACCACATCAGGAGTTGTTCCCTAACACCGCGTCAGGGTCGTATTCAGAGAGGTCGTGGACACGGAGGGTTCGCTCAGAGCTGAAAGGATGGCAAAGGAGGATTTCAGCCAGTTGCGGGCAGGGGGCAGACACGAGAGTTTGCTTCTACTCATCGGGACGCGCGGGCGTCCAATGCAGAGTTTTCAGGTATTCTTAATTCGTTTGTTTGCATTAGTTTGTTTTACACACTTTGTGCAGTGGTTGGGCCGAGAGTCGTGTTTGCTAGATCAGCCGTTTGTTGTGTTAACTTCTTTCAGCGATTCTTTTGTTGCGCGACACGTATTTCGGTCGTGTGCCAATCGGATAAGAGATAGAGATTCGTCCGTCGTCTTGATCCTTCTAGAGATGTTGGATTTGACGTTCTCCTGGGCACGGACTTGTTAGCTACGTGCTAGGCGACTGTGGATCTGCCGTGAGGAAACAGTCAGGTTTTGTTTTCCCGGCGAGTCAGTTCTTGTTGTGCAGGGGGACAGTGGTGCCACCTCTTACAGCTTTAATTCAGCCTTTTTCGCTAGTCTGCTTTTGAGGAGAGGATGTCGAGGATTCTTGGCTTTCATTCATGATACCGGAGCCACAGTGGGTTTGTTGGACCGGGTTCCTTTCGTGCGAGAGTTTTCCGACGTTGTTCCAGATGAGCCGGCGGAGCTTGGGGAGCTTAAGGATCAACTGCAGAGTTGTTTGTGGGGGGGTCTTTTGCGTCTGAGTGTTTCTCTTTGGGGTGATCCTATTTTGTTCGTCAAGGAGAAGGACGGCAGTTGAGGTTGTGTATTGATGGATCGTCAATTGAACCGGCTTACGGTCTGGATAGGTATCCTTTACCTCGCATTGATGATTTCTTCGATAAGCTCCAGAGTGCGAAACATTTTTCTATGTTGTTTGGGATCAGGTCATCATTGGTTGCGGGTTCGGAGTGATGACTTTCCGAAGACTGCTTTTGTGCGTGCTACGGGCAGTATGTGTTTTGGTGGTGTCGTTGGACTCACCAATGCCCTAGCAGCATTCGTGGATATGATGAACTAGATTTCTTTAGGCCGTTCCTCGACCAGTTTATTGTTGTGTCATTGATGACATTCTGGTCTATTCCAAAAGTCGTGAGGAACAGGAGCGACACTTGAGGATTTGTTTTGCAGATACTGGGAGAGCACCAGCGGTTTGCTAAATCCTCGGAGTGTTCCTTCAGGCTTGATTGTGTTGACTCCTAGGTCTTGTAGTTACGGGAGACGGTTTTTATATGGTCCTGAGGAAGATCGAGGCCGTACAGCTTTGGCTCAGACTTGTGTACGGGACGGAGGTCCGTAGATTTTTGGGCTTAGCATGTTTTTACCGCCGTTTCGTGCAGTATTACTAGTGTATCGCTGCACCGTTGACTGGACTGACCGGAAAGAAGGTTTTTTTCTTTGGACTGAGGCATGCGTGCGGTGTTTTCAGCAGTTGGAGATTCGGTTGACAACTGCACTAGTTCTTTCTTTTCTTTCTGGTTCGGGCGACTTTGTTGTTTAACTGTGATGTTTCGCGAGTGGGGCTTGATTTTGCGCTGATGTGGCACTTTAGAGTTATCGCTTATGCTTCCCGACGGTTGAAGGAAGTATGAGCAGGATATCACACTCATGATCTAGAGATAGCCACGGTGGTCATGCGTTGAAGATCTGAGGACACTACTTGTTCGGAAAGTCGTGTCAGATTTTCATGAACCACCAAAGCTTAATGTACATCTTCCTGCAGTGGGTTTTGATTGTTGAGACAGTCTTCTGCAGATTTATAGTTCTTGCGTGATCGTTGAGTACAGCTTAAGTTTGACTCTACTGAGGAGACAGCTTGCTCATGTCCGCGCCCGTCCAATTTTCCTTAATCGTTTTCGCGAGGCACAGCCCGCCGATATTCGTTTGTCAGAGATTCTTGAGCATACTCGGCTGGGTAATGATTTGGAGTCCTTGATTTGTGACCAGGGTGTGCTATGTTTAAGGACGTGTTTGTGTATACCTGATACTGTTTGGTAGAGACGTGAAATCCTAGAGCTGGCACATCGGTCAGCTTTCTGTGTTCATTCAAGTTCCACCAACATTTGACGTGACTTGTGAGATAGTTACGGGTGGGCAGGGATGAAGAGTGAAGTTTCGGATTTTGCTTCGAGGTGTCTGTCTTATTGTGAGCTAAGGTTGAGCATCTGAGACCGGCTGGAGAGTTGCAACCTTTAACTATTCCCGAGTGGGAATGGGAGCAGATCTCCATGAATATTCGTTGTAGCGTCTACCCAGGTTTATTCAGGGTGTGACTCCATTTGGGTGTTTGTTGTCCGGTTATGCTCAGTTTGTTTAGTTGTTCTTTGTTAAGTTTGTGCGTTTGCACGGAGTTCCTTCATGCGTTGTATCCAATAGAGGCACCCTGTTCGCTTGCCATCTTGGGCAGAAGCTTTAGGAAGCCTTGGCTATTGTTTGAGCATTAGCTCCGCTTCCAATCCGTTGGCTGACGGTTAGACAGAACAGACTATACACACTGTGGAGGATATGCTTGTGCGTATGTACTAATTGTTGTCGGCAGTTAGGATCGTCACTTGCCATTGTTAGGATTCTCCTTCGATAGCTGTTATCAGGAGGCACTCCAATTGGCAACCCATAGGTTTTGTTTGGTAGGTTATGTCGATCGCCAGTCTGTTTTTCAGACTCTGCGAGAGTAGGATTTTTGGACCCAACTAGTCTAGAGACATCGGAGATGATCCAGTTGATTCAGGTCAGGATGAGAATAGCCCAGTGCAGACAGAGGTCTTATGCCGACCGTGGTGGTCGCAGACTTGAGTTCGCAGTGGGAGATCATGTGTTCTTACGGATTTTCGATGAATGACATGTTGAGTTTTGGGAAGCTTATCCCAGGATTATAGGTCCTTTTGAGATCCTTAAAACGAGTTAGTTCCATTGCCTTTAATTTGGAACTTCCGCCCAGATTATTGAGTATTCACCCCGTATTCTTTGTGTCGATACTTCGCAAATACCTTCATGACCTTTCTCACATGATTCAGCATTAGACCATATAGCTTGGACGAAATCTTTTCGTTCACCTGCAGCCATTTGTGTTTGTAGTTCGGCCGGTGGAGAAACTTCGGTCAAAAGTCTTGTCATCTGTGGAGAGTTTTCTTGGAAGTAGCCGTATAGTGAGGTGATCACTTGGGAGGCTGCGATCGAGATATGGGAATTTTGTAATCTTCTCATTGAAAGTACGCTTAGTGAGAATTTTAAAGTCGGGGACGAATTTTTATAAGGGGGGAGATTGTAACGCCTTAGATTTCGGTTAGTGATAGTTTAGACGATAATGCGGGTTTTGGGTAAAAAGTTTACCAATTTGGGTTCCTCAGATTTTATAACATTTAATTAATAATTTATTATTATTTGTTATGACTTGCATGCACGTGTGCACGTTAATGTGAGGGTTTGTTTTGTGATAATCTTGTTCGTAGAAACCATGACAACTTAGCCAAATCTAATCTTGCATTAATCTTATCCTTAACCCTAAACCTCAAGATATTTGTAGCGAGAGAGATATTTTCTTTTGGAAGAGAAGAGGTGGCATGGTGACATGGTGTGAATGCATTAATGGTGATTAATGCAAAAGGTTACACTTACCCTCTCACCCTACATTCACCTCCCTCTCTCTTTATCCTCACACTCTCTCATTTTCTCCATCTCTTCTTATTTTCTTATATCTTCCTTTCCTCAACTGAACACTTTCATTTCTTACACAAATCCATCACAAAACTTCACAAAAACTCACAAAAATCACATCTTTTGCCTTGATTTGCCTCTTGGATTCCTTGGAGCTTGCAAAGCAAGGATCTTTGAGTTCTTTTGGTTAGGTAATGATCTCCTGCTGTTAGTTAAGTGTTTATTGTGTTGAGTAGACTTTTAGTTTTAGTTTAGAATGCTTAAAGTTAAGTTTTCGTGCAAATATCGTATTTTTAGTGTCAATATATGACATCTGTGATCTGCTGTGACCCCGAGAGTTTACTAGAAAACCAAACAATGTAGTTGTTTTTTACCTGAGACCCTGAGCCTTCACCTCATGCCCGAACACCCTTGCTCGGACTCCGGCCGGCGACATGAAGGAGAATTCCGGCGACCTCGGTTGTGGGGTAGAGTTAGGGTGTGGGTTTTTGTGGGTAGGTGTCTACAGTGGTTTAGGTGTGTTTGGTCTTGTTGATTTTTGGGTTTTCTCTGTATTCAAAAATCTAGGATCACATGGATAGATTCTTGTGTTACGTTTACATGCGATACGTTATACGACACGGATCGTGCACTTTGTGTGATTTTGCTCTTGGGTTGGTTTCTTCGTCTCGCTACGCACGTTAGCCACAATACGAACACTTGAGAGTATGTTTTGAGTTGTTGCGTCGGTCAAATGTAGTTTGTACGTGTTTTGGTTCTATTACTAATATATACTTGTTTTGTTGTGTTATGCTTTAGGTTCACAGGCAGGGATTTCGGGCGCTGCGAAGAATGGGAAACAGGTGGTTGGCTTTACTTACCTAAGACCCTGAGCCTTCACCTCATGCCCAAACACCCTTGCTCGGACTCCGGCCGGCGACATGAAGGAGATTTCCGGCGACCTCAGTTTTGGGGTAGAGTTAGGGTGTGGGTTTTTGTGGGTAGGTATCTGCAGTGGTTTAGGTGTGTTTGGTCTTGTTGATTTTTGAGTTTTCTCTGTATGCAAAAATCTTGGATCACATGGGTAGTTTCTTGTGTTACGTTTACGTGCGATACGTTATACGACACGGATCGTGCACTTTGTGTGATTTTTCTCTTGGGTTGGTTTCGTCGTGTCGCTACGCACGTTAGCCACAATACAAACACTTGAGAGTATGTTTTGAGTTGTTGCGTCGGTCAAATGTAGTTTGTACGTGTTTTGGGTCTATTGCTAATATATACTTGTTTTGTTGTGTTATGCTTTAGGTTCACAGGCGCGGACTTCGGGCGCTGCGAAGAAGAGGAAACTGGTGGTTAGCTTTACTTAGCCAGGAGCATTGGTGAGTACATTTAACATCTACAGGGGAATCGCCCGCATGGCGTTATGCGTCTGTGCTAGAGATGTTATGTTATTCTCGCATGTTCTTTTTCATATATAGAGTTGCGCATACATCTTATTGCTTAATTACTTGTTGTGCTTGGACTACTACCTTTAGGACACTGCACTACTATTGACGGCTCATGTTGCACGAGCACTGATTGTATGCCACACACACCGTCAATAATTGCCATGACACGCACAACACACATACCTACATGATATTGTTTGGTTAAAGACATTGAGACATTGATTCATATTTCTTTATGCATATGACATATAGCATACCTATATACCTACATGCTTACACCTATGCCTTGACATTCTTACATGCTAGTTACCTGTATACCTATAGGGTATTGTACCATTAGTGATAGGTACATACACACATAATGACATAGCTACATGTATACCTTGCATACATACTTCACTTATACCGAGAGGGTATACTACATCATTATTGATAGGTAGATACATATATATGGCTATAGCTACATGTTTACCTTTATTTGATGTTATATAGACTTGGAGAAATTAGGGATCGCATGATATTTATATTAATTTGTTGCAGTTAAATAGCGGCTTTTCCTTTATATGCTCGCATTCAGTTTTTTGTTGTGTATATTATATTCATGGATTTTCGCATTGAGATATGGATTTTTCATGATATTTTCTGGATTTAAGGACCTTGGTAGTTTCATGAAATTATGCATTATTTGAAAACCTGGTTTCTCTTGATATGATATTTCAGCAGCCACCATGAGTTTTATCAGTTCTGATATATATACCCCATGCGAGGAGCGTCGTGGGCCATGTGAGGGTACATGGTGGGGTCCGGAAGTACCCCGGGGCAAGAAAGGGATGTCGATGTAATATGCCGATGAAGCCTGATAGGGGAACCATACCTTCCGGTGACAGTACCAATGACTCGGCGGTTATCTTGGGGATACCGACGGGAGTTATGTACGTATGGATACATCAAGAGGCGAGGGTCAGAGCTAGGCACTCGAGCTTTCGGTATAGCGTATGATACATACCTATCAGGGTGCCATTCGTGGTGACAGCACCTGATAAATCGGCATTAATGTGTCGATGCTTGGCACAGGTTTTCATGATATTTTTACTCCTAATATATATGTATATTAGTAGAATGGGACGATGTTATATATGCATATATATATATATATATATATATATATATATTAGTTGAATGGGACGCTAATATATATGTATACATATCAATTAATATATATCATCATAATTATTCATGCAAATATACTTATTGAGGATATATGAGATTCACTTGATATCGGATTTGGGATATAGGAGATTCATTTGAGATTGGATACAGGATATATATGAGATTGCTGATTTTGTACACTCAGGATATATGAGATTTACTTGATATTGTACATTCAGGTTTTATGAGACTTACATAATATGAGAGCCAATTTGGGGCTGATTTGAGGAAATTTGGATTTGGATTGTCTATATGGACTTTTGTCCTACCACGATGTCAGGATTCTGGGGAAATGACATGTTTCATCTCATACTCCACATTTAATTTTTATGCATTGCTTCATGTATTAGTAGTACCTGATAGAGTATCTTTCATGACTGTTGCATTTACATACCTTTATTTTATATGCATTGCTTCATGTGTTAGTTGTACCTGCCAGCATACCTTTCATGGCTGTTGCATATATACATTGTTATATCATCGCTTCATGTATTAGTAGTACCATATAAAGTACTTACATGATTGCTGCATACAGATTGTCATATTATTATTACTTCATGTATTAGTTGTACCTGCTAGTGTTCCTTCATGACTGTTGCATTCATATGACTTTTATTGCTATTAGTTGCATATGTTAGATTCACGCTGTACGTGCATACTTCCGATTTCCTACATATGTTATTTACTATTCATGAGTTGGCAACTCACCCCCGTTTTGCCACAGTGTTTGCAGGTTGTTCCCCAGAGTAGTCGAGGAAGGCTATTCATCTACCATATCATCTTTGCTGTGGATACCGCTTCGGCTCACAGTGTGCAGTGTTGCTTTAGGTAGGTTTTGTGGTTATCCGTTCATGTTTATTGTATATTCGTTGTATCCTGTACTCTACATCTATCATTATCTTGTATGACTTAGAGACTTGATGTGAGAACGATATTGTATATTATTTTGGTGACTTGGATGTCCTTTATGCAGTTTTACTTATATCGTCTTTTATTTCTTCGCTGCGGCATCGTATATCTGTCGTGGTAGTTGTTTTCCGCCTTTGGGCGTGTTTTGCTCCCGTTTGGGGATGCTTTACTTATATGTATGTTGTACCCATTCTTGCGGCTGGTTTCTACAAAGAAGGTGCTGCCAAAATTTTAAAGAAAATAAAGTTGGACTTTTAAAGAATTTGGGTTGAGATTTCAAAGGTTTCGAAAATGCTATTATTTCTTACTACTTTTGATGGTTTAGATTCCTGGGTTTTCGGCTTACTTAAATTGCGTTACGCCTGTAGACGTTGCATAGTTTAAGGGCCATCACGTGCCAATTTCGGGTCGTGGCAGTTGTATTATTATGGGTTTTCTTGATGATATTGTGTTTTCTTTTGAGTTTTGATCCTCGCCCTTCAGCATTGTATATTATATTGCTTGCCTGGTTATGACCGCCAATTGGCGAAGAGCTAGCTCCCGCTTGGGGAGTCTTTATTCTTATTATTCATGTTGTATGCTTTTGGGGCCAGTATTTACAAAGGAAACTCCGCCGACATTTTCAGAAAAGACTTGAGATTTTAAAAATGCGATACTTCGGCCTATGTTGTTAAACTACTTGCTTTAAAACTAAACTTTTCCTTCTTCTTTTTTAAAATGGTTTAGATTTCTGGGATTTTGGCTTACTTGAATTAGATGGGGTCCTATAAACTTCATATGAATCAAGTTCCAGTCACGTGCCATTTCGGGTCCTGACAAAGTTGGTATCAGTGCGCTAGGTTAATCTTGGTTCGAGTCTATGTTTGACTATGCGGACCCTAGGCTTGACCTTACGGAACTTAGACTTAGTCGAGGGGGTATTAGACCCGAACTTTCGTCACGTAGTTTTACCTTGGTTGATGGAGTAGGTGACTTAAGGAGAGTAACGTACTGTGTGTATATTCCGCGGCATACTTACGATTTGCTACTCCGCTTAAGAAGTCTTAGGATGTACATTTCCTTGCACAGTATTATATTCATTTCTATGGTCTATCCTCATCATTATCGGTTTATGGTTTTTGCTGCCATGATTACACGGGCAGAGAGAGCTACGGCTAGAGTTGCGTCAGCACGAGCTCGTCACGGACGAGGACAGACCAGGGCGTGATTCCAGGGACACATGATTGCATAAATGTATCGTCCTATTGTGTTTTCGCGCCATGAGCGTTTGATGGATAACTTTTACAAGATTTCTCAGACGTGCAGATCAGCACCAGAGGATTGGGCCACTTCTAGAGGCCAGCCAGAATGTGATGACCGTCAATACACCGATTATTTGATGATTGAGGCACTGTTCAGTGTGTGGAAAAATGAGCTAGTTTTTGCTGCGAATAATAAGATATCTCCCCAGATATTTAAAGCTAATGCCGCACGAGTTGTACTTAGAGATATGATAGAAGATTGCTAGTCACCCAAGGAGGAATGACTAGGACATGTGGTTCGTTGCCTACCCCGATGCGAGGTCATCAGATTGATTACTTCCAGCTAGAGAAGACTTCATGCATGTACGTTGAAAGTCGATAGAAGATGATCTAATGTCAAAAACCCATTTTTCCAAATTTAAAGTATTTGGAAAAACATGCAAGTAATTCCGTGGACCCTCTAGAAGAATGAAACCCTAACTCGATATAATGACCATGAGAACGCTTTGAAACTATAGGGTTCGCGGCAGTTCCGCGGTGCCATTAATGAGGCTTGGGTTTGCCCTTCTACAGCTGGTCCATAGGTACTGTGGCATGTACTAGAATACTATTAAACTGTACTCAATATGTTGAGCTCTTGGGGGATTATGGAACTTTGATTACTCGATCGAAAGGTTCGACGTCGTTTGGATATCATGTGATGAGATACATTGCTTGGGAGACTCCAGATACGAGTATAGCCATTGGAGCACAGTCCATGCAGCCACGAAGAGATGAGTCCGAATCGGTCGACATTAGAGAAAAGTGAAGTAAGAGCTTCGCACGAGATCTTGATGAGATGACGTTCCACTCTGTTGACATCAGAGATGTGATACGCATGCTGAGGCATTATACATGGATATATCTTCCAGTAGGAGTCGTGATGAGTATGCAGCCGTTCCGGAACAAGAAATAGATCTAGTAAAGGGTGATAACTTCCGGGCAGTTCGGCAGAAACGAGATTTGGGAGAGACCTCGACAGAACCTTTCTGGAATACTATACGGGAGACTTGGACCCAAGATCGGTCATATTATGCACACCCAGTAGGCCAGAGTTCGGCATCGTCGACAAGACATGTTATGAGTGACCGTGACAGTTGACCGGAGATTTTTAGAGGATGTGCCAGAGCGGGACTATTTCCGCCACCTTTGATTTCGGTATTTTGGAAGATTTATTTGCATGATTGAGATTTTGTGCACTACAGTTGCACCGGACATCGATTTGATGTAATTCGAGATGTTGATTTCGATTTCATGCCTATGGTATACATGTAATTTGACTTATGCTTTCGGCATAGTTTTCATGCACTTTTAGTATTTTGATTCGATTTATGCACACTGATGCAAATGGTTGGGAGATTATATACCACGGTATACATGATTTGGATTTGGAGTGAAATTTGTTGTATACCGTCAATTTCGATTGCGATATGCGATATTGGTTTTCGTGCACCTTATGCATTTGAGTTGAATTTTTCGCACACTTGACGCGCTTGATGCGATTTTGGTGCATGCCAGATGTACTAAATCGGGATTCTTCGTGCATATCAGATGCACCTGATTTTGTTGTCAGGCACACACCGTTGCCCTTGACAGGTGTTTTCGTGCACACCCATTGCACTTATATTTTGTTTCTGTGCACATGTATGACACATTTATTGATTTCGATTTCCGTGCACACCAGACGCACGTGGCATTCATATACACATTTTGGGATTGATTTCTTTGGGAGTATTATGTTTTATGATATTTACTATTTGGTATAGTAGCTCAGCAGGGTTAGTCCGAGGACAGTACCTGAATGTATTTTTGCATGCAATGATAGTTATCGAAAGGATTTCCAAAAAGGAACTATAGTCTCAGTATTTCCCTACGTGTCCGAGATAACACAAGACATTTAACAAAGAAAACCCTTCTAAATTAATTTTCAAAACGGCGGGACGTGTATGTTAAACAAAGGGTATATAGTTATTTTCTTACAATAGAAGTCCGCCACTGTACTGTGATGCGCGCTTTACACAGCGATTGGAAAAGAGTTTGGCATGCATTTCTTTCAGATGTTTTAACGATATTTACATGTATAGTTTGATGTATATCATGCTGGTTTTCGTATTGGACTTTGACATTAGTGTCTTCGCCATAACACCGATGATTGCAGGATGCTTGACGGAGTTTTGATTTTGGTTTATATACTCGTTTTTCATGCGCATGTATTGTGCTACGATGTGTTTTATGTATTTATGATTTCGGAGCCCCGACGACTGGATCTTTTTACTGAAATGTTTTAATATTTTAGGGGTTTAAATTTAAATTTGGTGACCGAATTTCTTTAAGGGGGAAGATTGTGACATTTCAGAAAAATAAAACATTATTTTTGGGAATTTTTATAAATAAATAACAAATATTATGAATATTTTAATAATGCGGTATATTTATATACCGATAAATTAGGAAATATTTGGAAATTATGTAAATTATTAAATTTGAAGGAAATTATAAGAATGGAGTATTCATAGATTTTAAATAACAAATATTTCGTATTGGGCTTTGACCTTGTTTTGTGGATGTGACATGCACCAAGTCATTTTTCCCATTTGCTACATTTTTCTACCATGTCTTTTCTTTTTCCTCATGCATTTGTTTTTAAAAATGGGAAGATGAAAGAAAAGAAAAAGTAAAAGAAAAGAAAAGGAATAAAGAATGAGGGATGGGCATGAGAGAGAAGAGAGAGAGAGGTGAGGGGTCAACCTTGGACCATGGCTCATGTCCCATTCATCATTTTCTTCTTCATTTTTTTCCCTCTCCCTCTCCCATGGCTGCCCTAATCTCCCTCCTCCACAAAACCCTCATAAACACCCTCAATCCCACATCAAAACTCCATCTCCCTTTCACAAAAAATATGCACAAGCTCACTACAAGCACTTTGGACCAAGAATGTTTGGATTTAGGAGACTTGGGGCAACTCAAGAAAATTCTTGAGTTGCCAAATGAGGTAATTTCATCACCATTAGAGTAGAATTTCAATTTCTTTAGTATCCATGTTAAATTGGAATCGATTAAGTGAGGGTTAGCGTTCTTGAAAAATTCCCAGATGAGGGTTAGGGAAATTTATGTAATGTGATGTGTAAATTGAGGTTAGTAGAGGCCTCACAACTCCTTTAGCGTAAGAATTCTGGGCAAAATCAGAGGATTAAGCCGTAAGACACGAACTTAGAAACACCGATATCGGGAATTTATGGAAATTTAAGGAGTTATTGGAGATCTGCTAACACCTGGGGACCCTAGGATTATTTTGCAAATACAGTGATACATGCAGGCACCTAGAAAGCTACCATAGGGACCCGAACCCTAATACCCACACCATGGCCGCAAATAAATTGTTTCTGGCCGTAATTTGCGGCTAGAGTAAGGAAATATGGCTTCGTTTTTGGTTCATGGCTCCAGTATCTGTTAATTAGACCTCCCCTATATGCAAAATGTCCCAATTGTCACCTGAGGAAAATCTGGAGCAAGTTTTCAAAGTTTCTGATTTCGTTTTGCAGCTTTTAATGAATTGGAATTTGGTATTTGCGTTTTATCTCAATCACTTGACGTTTGTACGTCGATATCGGGAGTTGGTTGATTATTCTTGCATGTGTAAACTATAGGTTTTAACCTATGTGTGATTCGTGCGACATTTTGGTTTTCGTTCGTGATTTCCGTTTACGATGCTATATGTGTGTATATATAGGTACCCCCACATGGACTTCGGATGATGAAGAAGAGGATGGCGACATCGACTTCGGCAAGCGATGATCAGGTGAGTAGATATATATCTACGGGGGAAGTCGGGTGGATGGCGTATAGCACCCCCGCAATTATTAGTGTAACCTATGATACATCATGTGTGTGTGTGTGTGTGTGTGTGTGTGTGTGAAACATTACATTTTAGCTAGAAAGGCTTTAGGAGATCATGGGTTAAATTTTAGTGTATTTGGATGATAGTGTCGTTAGATTGTTTTTAGTCGCGAAACCCTAGAGTATAGTTTGCATACACACGCACACACACTCGGATACATTTTATTTTACTTGTGCATATATGGGGATTTATATATATACATATATGTTTACGAGTATGTCTGTGTGTGTGTGTGTGTATGTGTATATATATATATAAACATATACATGGATAATGAGGATAGTACATGGTACTTGGAGATGAGTCGATGAGATTGAGCATGGTGCCACGAGATTGGTGATATGTTTTTGTTCGTATTATGATATACGACATGTTGTTATAGCGGGTCCTTAGGCAATGTGTTTTCCTACATACGCATACATATATGTAGTTGGTATTAGTATGTACTAGACTTTAGATCAGTACTCTAATACATGATATAATAATAAGGATACCGGATGAATACTGAGATAATGTGATATTTGACCTATACATAGATTTGGGATGCCGTATGATGGATTTACCGTACGTGATATGATTATGATGATAGATCCGCACTTTTTACTCGAGAATGTCATATTATATATATTGTATCGTACATGATACTATTGAGGCAGAATCACCGACTAATATATATATACATATATATATATATATATATATATATATCGACTCAGACTTCGGTGGTTTTCTTTACCCCTTTCGATTTGTCTGTTAGATTAATCCTGTTGTGTACTTGTAGATGTTAGTCTGGACTCGAGTCATACCTATTTCCAAAACTAACGAATCGTGAGTATTTTAAAGACAGGCCAAGGGATACTGCGGATATTTCAAAGGACGTACCTTTTCTTAAAAACACAGTAGCCCTTATTTCTAAACACACGATTCATATTATTTCAAATGGCAAAACTGTATGACTCATATCTAGTAATGTAGATTCTTTATTGTTGCGTTTATTATTCATTTTCCGCATATTCTTGCTATTCGCATCGCATTGCATATTTAAATGAGTTTATTGATATATTAAACCCATGTTATCAGTACACCAGCACCATTACCGATGATGCGTATGTCTACGAACTCTTACTTGCCTACTCATACACACCATCATCGGTAATTACCATGTCACGTACACTTTAGAGAATATTGATTCATTGATATCGCTTGTTAGCTGATAGTTCCGATATATTATTATTGTGCTAGATTAGATATTGCATTTATTTACTGTGTTGTCTCGTGCATGTATATTCATATATTCATTTGCCATGCGATAGTATGGGCCAGTCCGGATTGCCGGAGCCCAGTATTCATTATTTATTTACATCGTGATTTGAGATTTCGGATTTCCATGAGATTTCTGAATTTGGAGAAACCGCAAAGATTTTATAAACCGATTATCATTTCTAAAAATAGAAAATGCGGTTTTCTCATGATATGATATGAGATATGTCCACCATGAGTTTTCTCGGCTCTTGAGCGATATCATACACCCGATTCGAGGAGGAGGAGGAACCGTCCGTGGGTGCATGGTGGACCCGGTGCGGTACCCCGGGGCAAGATGGTCGCAGATAATAGTGTTGAGCCTGGCAGGGGAGCGCTACCGACCGGTGAATTTATTATGACTCGACGGATATCCGGAGGATACCGATTAGAGTATAGGCCAGTCCGGATTGCCGGAGCCTGAGGTTTGAGATTTGATGATATGGGCCAGTCCAGATAGCCGGAGCCCTAGATATTGAAATTCGAGGATACGGGCCAGTCCGGATTGCCGGAGCCTGAGATATTGAGTCATTTGGATGTACATTTTGTGCCGATGCTTGACACTGATTTTATGTTGATTTCATTGATGATACCTCGATTTATATATATATAGAAATCTCACTAAATTAAGAAAATAGTTTTTCTCATTCATGATGTATTCTGTTTTCATTATATTGCATTCATACCTCATATTTATGATATGTTGCTACCTAAGGCACTGACACGAGCACATGGTATTACACTTATGTATAGATGTTTACCCTTGCTACCTTATCTTGCTTCAGGCTTTATCATTTTGAGGATATATATTACGATCGTATGACCTAGTATTGAGTCATACATATGATTTCTGCTCTGTGATGTTTTCTACTCGTGAGTTGGCAAGTCACCCCCGTTGTACCACAGTTTCTTGCAGGTTTTCTCGTACAGGTTTCTTTGGCGGCTTTGCTGGCACGCTACTTCTTTCGGGGTGATTGCTTTGGTAGGTGGGTTCACTCGCATCGTGACCACCATTGTACTTTATTTATATTCAGTTGTATCTAGTAACTCCATCAACCGGACTTGTATATTTTATAGACTTAGAAGACCAGTGTATATTATTTCGACCTTAGAGTCGCGTTGTATTATTATTGGTTTCCTTGATGATATTGAGTTTCCTTTTGAGTTTTGATCCTCGCCCTTCGGCGTTGTATATTATATTGCTTTCCTGGTTATGACCGCCAATTGGCGAAGAGCTAGCTCCCGGTTGGGGATGCCTTTATTCATATTATTCATGTTGCACCCTTTTGGGGCCAGTATTTACAAAGGAAACTCTGCCGAAATTTTTAGAAAAAACTTGAGATTTTAAAAATGCAATATTTCGGCTTATGCTGTTAAACTACTTGCTTTAAAACTAAACTTTTCCTTCTTCTTCTTTAAAATGGATTAGATTTCTGAGATTTTGGCTTACTTGAATTAGATGGGGTCCTATAGATTTCATATGATTCAAGTGCCAGACACGTGCCATTTCGGGTCCTGACAATATATCCAAGAATCCACTATAATATACATCACATGTACAATAATGGCCTCTAGTGCATACATATAACTAACAATCTCCCACTTGCACTAAGTCCAGTTGTTGTAGTATCTCATACCCAACATCCCCATGAGTCTCTCAAATTGTAGCTGGGGTATGGCCTTTGTGAGTGGATCCGCTGTGTTGTCCTTCATGTTAACTCTCCTGATCTCGATCTCCCGGCGATCAACTATCTCCCAGATTAGGTGATACTACCTCAAAATATGCCTGGATCACTGATGGGACCTAGGTTCCTTGGCCAATTCCACTGCTCCATTGTTATCACAATACAAAGGTATTGGATGCCCGATGGACGGAACCACACCAAGTTCGTTTATGAACTTCTTCATCCAGACAACCTCTTTGGCAGCATCGTTGGCAGCGATGTATTCAACCTCTATCATCAAGTCTGCCACGGTTTCCTGTTTGGAACTCTTCCAACAAACCGCCCCTCTATTGAGGGTAAAGACAAATCCCGAGACCGACTTATAGTCGTCCTTATCACTCTGGAAGCTCGAATCGGTAAAGGACTCTACTTGGAGTTCACCGTTACCATATACCAAGAACATCTCTTTAGTCCTTCTCAAGTACTTGAGAATGTTCTTCACAGCTGTGTCATGACCCAAAATTGGGCACATGACCGACACTTAAACTACGTAACGTCAACAGGCGTAACGCAATTAAGTAAGCCAAAAAACCCACCAATCTAAATCATTACAAGAAAGAAAGATAGATCACTTCTAAAAATATCAATGCAAACTTTAAACTTAAGTTTGTTTTTCATAAAAATTTTGGCAGCACCTCCTTTGTACAAGGCAGCCCTAAAACGAGTACAAACATAAGATAAAACTAAAACATCCCCAAACGGGAGCAAATCTTGCCCAACGGCGAAAACAACCACAACAACAGATATACGATGCCGTAGCGAAGAAATGAGATAATCCACATATATAAAGGTCGGCTCATACAAGCACGACAACAAGAGTCATAAGAATAACAACATCGATCCTCACAACTCGTCTCCAAGTCAATACATGAAGGTGGTAGATGGAGAGTACTAGATACAAGAAATATACAATGTACATCATCGGATAACCACAACCCACCTATAGCAAACGTCTTCACAGCCAACCGTAGCGGTATCCATAAAAGTAGAGATAATAAGGCGCCCTGCCGCGACCACTCTGATGATCAGACCTGAAAAACCCTGAGGCACAACGGGGGTGAGTTGCCAACTCGTGAATAGTAAATAACATCAAACTGAAATCGCAAGTATGCACTAACAGCAATAATCTATCATATGTAATCTGATATCATAAGTATGGCAATATGTATATATGCAACAATCATGAATGGTACTCTATCAGGTACTACTAATACATGAAGCAATGCATATAGAATAAATGCGGAGTATGTGGTAAAACAAGCCATCCTCACGGAATCCTCAACGTGGAGGACCAGTGTCCATCAAGACAATATAATCCTCAATTTCCCTCATATCGGCTCCCATATCGGCCCTCATATCGGGCACATCGGCCCCTCACATCGGGCACATCGGCCCCTCGCATCGAGTACATCAGCCCCTCATATCGGAATAAATAAGAATACTTGCACAGATCATTAGGATGATATATATATTAGTTATGTATATGCCCTAGAGGCCATTGTTGTACATATGATGTATATTATGATGGATGCTTGGATATATACAGAGAGGACTTTCTTGCTCGTCATGATAGTATGCTATTTGGTTTCACATTATCTTAACATGTTGACTTGTACTGGTTTACTGTCTTTCTCTCACATGTTGATAAAGCCCTTAGGATCTGTACTCGACTACTGGGACTATGATGAGATCATACTAGTGGGGCCACGGTAGTCGATGAGTACATCCTATAACTGTTCCTAGTCGAGGGTATATCGAGACAGGGCATCGATACACCAGTGTAGACTAGCGCATACGCATCTTGACCCATATGATGGGCGATGGATGATCCCATATCCATCGGTGTTTGACATCAGAGATGGTGTACGGGTGCTCAGTGGAGACTGGGTACACTGGACGGACTCGCCGAGAACTCCCAGATGGTGATATACCACACTTCAGATGGCAGTTCTCCGGTGGCACTGGTACAGGGTTGTCTGTAGACCCGAGATCGTCATAGAGTCTTGTATGATTCCTACAGTGCTTTGATTTCCACCTTAACACGTCCAAGAGGGCGTGCAAAACGGTGGCTTTTGGGTACAGTCCCGAATCACATGGAGGCAATGAGCAATAGGAGGGGATGCGTCTCTCCCGGTATGGGGAGTTGATGTTGTGCTGTGTTCGATTGGCTATAACTGGAAGTCCCTGGCCAGTGCTGATATAGAGATTTACTGGTAAGTGTGACCATTAGTTTCTCGACCTGTTATGAGCCTCACATCGACACGACTTATCGGTTACTGGGGTCTGACGTATACCACCCCTAGACTTGATATGCGACATATCAGACGAACAGACCGGACTGTACGGGAGTGTTACTAATTGGATTCACGGGAGAACGTACAGGCTAGCTTGTTGATATTCTGATCGCTCAATACCAGGGTGGCTGTTACGTTTAGCTAACCGCTTGCAGCTTTTGGGTGTTTGATATGATCATCACCTGCTACCGGCGTATTGACGATTCTTTAGAGTCCTACACAGAGGTTTCTTGGCTCAGGCAAAACGGACTAGAGGCACATATGCGATATGTGTAGGACCGAGGATAATGCGATATGAGATACTGTATTATATTCTCACAATACTTAGATATGAACCGGATCATCAGATCAAGTGTTGATTCGATGAATCGGTACATGATATATTAGTCGGTTATATTCGATATAGCCGGATTGTCGGATCAAGTGTTGATTCGATGATTTAATGTATAATAATATATATGACATATTGTATTACGTTATCTAATATTGGCTCGCTTTATTATTTCATTTTCTCACCGAATAATACATTGATATATATGCGATATATATTAAATGTATTATTTTCTTTTGTTACAAATATTATATATATGTGATATATATTATAGTAACATGATATGATTAATAATGAAACATGTTTAGTGATGATAAAAAGAGATTAGGGTTTGATTAGGGTTAGTTTCTTCTTGCACCATCTAGAAGCATTCCTTTTGTCATGAAGAAGATATTATGATAGATATTTTCTTATGACTCATTTCTTAACCCATCCAAACCGTAGCCTTAGTTAACTCTCTACAATGGTTATCCTTGTCATCATTAACCATGGTTGCATTATTATTGATATACTCTTATTATTATTCATCACAAAAGGATTATCTCATTTATTCTTCATCTTCTTCTCTCTTGAGTTTTTGAAATAGCTCACTAGATTTTCCTTTGGTGATGATTTCTTGTGAGAAATTGATATAATAAGATAGCATAAATACTACTCCATCATCCTCATCTAATCTAGCCCATTAGATTAAGGTGTTCACCTCATTAGAGTGAGAGAGCTTGGGTTATAACAACTTCGACGTAGATCATCGGAGAAGCGGAACACTACAAGCTAGCATGGATCGTTCGAGTCGTGGAGCCTCTCTTGAGTCCGGGAGATCGTGGATCGTGGCAAAGGGGCTTCTACTCAGAGAGCTTATGAAGTGAAGGAGCAAACTACAAAGGTTGTAATCCCTCACACTTAGTAGTAAAGATGTTTACTTGCATGTTAAACCCTAATAATCTAGCAAAGATCCCCGCTTTGGGTTATTCGGCACGTCTAAAATTTTATTCGGGCATGTTTGATGCCTTATGAACCCTCACAAGAGTGCCTAGGAACCCTACAGTGGTATCAGAGCCTAGCTAGAGTATTAGGCGACGTGTATACGAAGTTAAAACTCCGATCGAACCCGATACGACGAAATAGAATCCCTCTTTGGAAATTTTGTAAAAATGTTATTTTTTCTGCATTAAAAATACTCAAAAAAATCAGCAGGGAATTCTAAGAATTATCATGAAATACGAGCTCCCAATTCTATTAAGTCGCCGCGGAACCGCAGTGGAAACCTGCTTCCCGCGGCGGTTCCGCAGCTGATCTTTGGCTTTGGGACTCATGGCTTCAAGGTAATATCTGTAGGTACTTGTTGCTGCTTCTGGGTATTTTTAATCTGTCTCAAGTGTTGAGTGTTCTGGGGTTTATTTTGTAATCGTTGATTCGATCGGAAAATTTAATTTTTTGATGTTTTCCGGATATTTAGAAACTATTAAAAAGTTCGAGCGGATATCATTAACTCACTTTTTCCTGGCACGAAAAACTTTCAATTGTTGAATTTTTATCGGGTTTAAATCTTTTGGAAAAATGTGCAAGTAACACGGTGGACCCTCTAGAAGACAACAAACCATAACTCGATTATGTGACCGTCTTGAACTGCCTCTAAACCATAGGGTTTGGGGCAGTACGGCGTGCCACATGTGAGGCGTTGGCTTGACCCTTCTACGGCTGGATCATCGGTACTGTGACATATTCTGGGATTATTGGAACTCCGCTCAAGTGTTGAGCAATTTAGGAAATTTTGGGTATTTGATTATCTGTTCGAAAAGTTTAATACTGTCTATTTATCTGGAATGTGATACAATTTGTGGAATTCATAGAGTTAGGCATGAAATGCGAAATATGTGATATTTCGGATTTATGATGTCTAAAGTGATTGTGGATTCCAAATATTGTAGTTTTACAATTTCTTTTCTGTGACCGTAAGTGTAGTATGTAGTTGTATTGCCGGTCTTCGTTGATATACGTCAACGACGATCGTTGTATGCATACTTACTTACATTGATGATATGTGATATCATGTGTTGCTGTGATATGTTATATTGGATCGTCGTGTTCTGAATAGCCGGGGGTTTTATGTGAGATGAGGGTTTTTATTTTCATTCATGTAAAATTCATTTGTATGTAATATTCTTTTATTTAGGGCACTTCCGGGATGAGGTTGATGTCACCAGTGTATATTATTTACTTTTCCGCATTAGGTAGACCCAAGGAGGGGAGCACAAGTAACCGGGTTCTAGGGTCCAGTAGAAGGCCATCTCGAAGAGTCGAGACCGGGTATCCTAACCCTATAATTGGCAGTGTTACTTGCCGCTCTCGTAGGGGTCTAGGAATGTCGGTTTGGCTATTCATCGCGACCGTGGAATCCGTGTTTTATACAAGCTCGTATTGAAAACACGGACGTCCTAGTATATCCAATATTTCATATATGTTCTTCTGCTGCAATGTTCTGTGATAAGATCATATTACTGCCTGAGACGAATGTTTATACTATATATATATATATATGCTGATATATAAATATTTCTTCTTTCGTTTCTTCTATGATGCTTAGGAAGCATAAGCTGATAGGATTTTATTAATGAGATTAATAAAAAGAAAAGAAACCTAAAAAATGTTGTAGAAACAAAACTTTATAAAAATTGTAGCTACAGTTTTGCTTTGCATAGCGGTATATATGATATACCATGCACCTTATTCGATGAGGAAAGAGCCGAGATCCCGTAACCGGGAGTGACCTCTTTAGCGAAACTGGCAGATGCTACAAACTCGCGGTTTTGTTTTTGACAGCTTATATAGTTCTTGCTTTGCACAGTGGTATATATGATATATCCAGCACCTTATTCGATGGGGAAAGAGCCGAGATCCCTTCACCGCGAGTGACCTCTTTAGCGAAACTAGAAAAAGCCTCAAAAACACTCCTTTTTCAAAAACCACATGATTCTACGACGATATCAAGTTCATTACGCTCAAGGTTTTCTGAAAAACCTACGTAGCCCTCCGTCATTTCAAATAGATATTATTTAGTATTCGTGCTATGTTTGTTGACTTAGTCAAGGCGTAGTGTACGGTAGCTAAATAGTGTTTATCTGCTAAAACATGAGATGTGATTGGATTAGGGTATTCGTACGGCCTTGTTGACTCAGTCAAGGGTTGTACGGATGGGTTTAATTCAATCGGGAAATGTACGGGTTGAACTTGACTTGCGATTTATGGTTTGTTGACTTAGTCAAGGTCATAGATCGCTAGGGGCAAAATATTATCGGGAATTTCAAGTGTTGAAATTTGCAATGAGATTGCATACCACCTATGAGATAGTTGGATCCCGATACCCACTGCGAGTAAGAGTTACTCCTGGGAGAGTTTTTACACAGGACAATTAGCCGATCAAGTAGGTGTCTAGAAAAGTGTTAACGGGGTTACGCCTATAGGAAAACGAGATTTACTTTAATTAGGTCCGTGCGATAGCACGGGGAACTATTAGTGTATATGCCCTAGAGGCCATTACTGTATCATACTAGTATGTATATTACTTGATGGAAGCTTGGGATATTCACAGTTGTATATACAATCTTGCTCGAAATGGTAGTATGCTACTTGGTTTGTCTCTACTTCAATATGTGCATGTGTTTCTTTTAGCATATCGCTTATATACATATTAGTAGAGACCTTAGGATCTGTGCTTGATTACCAGCGTTGTGATGGCGCTCACACTCGTGGGGGGCTGGGTAATCCATAAGCACATCCTTATACAGGTCCCTTATCCTTGGACTGTCGAGACAGGGCATCGATACTCCGGAGTAGACTAGCATATGCGCTTCTCATCCCAGCGTGGGAGACGGTCTGTCCCACAGCCGTCAGTATGTCGTACTTGAGATAGTATGCGGGTGCTCGTTAGGTTACGAGTACACTGGACAGGACTCGTCGGGAACTGTTGGTTGGTATTATACCTATCGTCAGTTATCAGTTCCCAGGTGACATGAGTACAGCTTAGTCCGCTGACTTGACACTGTCACTTTGCCTCGAGTGTGTTCCCACTGCACTTTGATTACTACCCTACCACGGCTCAAAGGAGTCGTGCAAACAGGTAGTTTTTAGGTGCAGTCCCGAAGCACTTGGAGGCAGTGACGGTTAGATAGGATTCGTCTCTCCCGGTATTGGGGGTTGACATCGCGCTGTGTCCAGGAGAGCCATTACACAAGTACTCCCTGGCCAGGGCAAGCGAGATATACTGGTAGGTTTCCGGTGTTATCTCAGGGTGTTCTGGGCTACACTCCGACACGACTTGTACCGCTATTAGGGGACTGACGTTCACCGCCCCCTAGGCCCGCCATGTGATGTATCAGACGAACAGACCAGACTGAACGAAGACTGTCACATACAGGCTCAGTAGGAGTTCAGATAGGGTCACCTCGTCGGTCTTCTTATCGGCATCTACCTGGGGACCGTTACGTACAGCTAGTGCCGCTTGCGGTCTGTGGTTAAACCCACTGCCAGTGTAGTGTCGAGTCTTTAGAGTCCCACACAGAGAGCTATTCGCCTTTAGGCAAAATGAGTAGAGGTCGCATGGTTTTGCGACAGGGTTCGTTCACATCCGCGCACTTGTGCACGTTTACTGTCCGGACAGCTTATACTAACGGGCTTTGGTTTAAGCCAGATCCTAGTATATGATTTGGGATTGGTTTTATCTCTTTGTATTCGTGTTCCTCGAATCACGAATGCGGGTGCGTATGCACAGTTGATTGAGACAGAGGAAGAGGACTTTGATTAGGGTTAATGACCATTGTCATTTCATTAACCCTAATGCTTATGTGTGTATTATAATTAATTGATATTAGCTATATATATTTGTGAATGGTTAGGGTTGTTGACATTTTGACCATACTTGACGTTGACCATTATCATTTCATATAAAAGATGCTCTTTGATCCTTGCAATTTTCATTTAATGTGAAATGATAATGGTCAAGTCTTGATTAACGATGACAATTATCTAGCTAATTATCTATTTTTATAATTCACACATATATGTGAGAATGGCTTATTATTCTCTCATTCTATTATATGCTTTCTCTCTCCTCCTCTTCCTCTCTCTCAAGCACTCCCCTCTCATGTGTTGAGAAACACTTGAGCTTAAGAAAAAGCTCTTCTTGATAATCTCTACTCTCATCTAAGGTTCTAGGATTAGCACTTCTAGCACTTTAGTTACTTCTAGTTTGAAATTGAAGCCAAAGGTTGAGGCTCTCCGGTGGATCCTTCTTCGACGTGAGAAGACGACAAGGAGATCCCTTCCGTTCACTCCAAGGAGCAAGGAGAGAAGGACATAAAGACCTAGGTATAACCATTCTTCCTTGTAGCTAATTTCTAGTTAGCTTTAGTTAGTTTTTGTTTAGTAAAGATCCCCTCCATGTTGCCTAGAGTAGTAAAAATCCGATTTTTATTCCGTTTTCCACCTCCCCGCAAGCACTGGGGTGGGCAACGTGGACTTACAGTGGTATCAGAGCCTAACTAAACATAAACTAGCTAGGTAGTAAAGTGTATGAAAGTTCAATCGGAAAAAATCACAAAACTAAAAATCCAAAACCCTAACTTTCTGTTGAAATTTTTTCTGCTCAAAATAAAATAAATCTTACGTCAAATATCATCTCAGGGTTTTGTGAAGAAAGCCACCAAAAACGATCCAGTGTATCGCTCAAAGAGCGCCGGTTCCGCGGCAAAAGCATGCCTATTGCCGCGGAACCGCGGCCGTTTTGACTCGGTTCTGGACCGAGTTTGGTGCAGTGCTCCTCTGGTTTGGTTTTGTGATTTTTAAGACATTTTATTTGTGCCCAGGTTTTCCAGAAAAGAAATTTGTATTTGGGGGCCTATAAATCCGTATTTTTTGATCGAACTTCACTACACTTTGACTAATGGGTTATATCTGTGATGTTTATATGTATTGAACGTCTGCTAATCGTTATAGGTCGATTAGTGGGGGTTATACATATCTGTGATCTGTGTTTGTTGATGGTATGTGTATATGAATGCGTTGGATTGTCGCGGGTGAATAGCCGGGGTTGATGTGAGGTGAGTGTTTCTTTTTCTTTCATTCATGTAATATGTAAATTGATGTATTATTATTTGATTGGCCGCATAACCGGGTCGGGGTTGTAGCCGTCATTGTATAATTCTTTTTACTGTTTTTGCTCCTAGGATTGACCAATAGAGGGGGTGCACAAACTACCGGGTATCTCGAAGTGCCGAGTGGCCTACTCACGGTGTTGAGGGAGGTTGCTTCGCTTTGGGTACTTGGCGGGTAGTTTGCCTCACCCGTAGGGTTCTTGGGTGGGGTATTGGCTATTCACCGCGACCGTGTAATCCACTTTTCATTGCAGGCTCGAACGGATTGCGGATTCCTAGTATATCCAATGTATTCATCTGTGATCTGTAATGTCTATCATTGCTATATATCTATATACTATAACTATTTAGGCGTTGCTTATGTTTTTCAGCCGCGCTAGCCCAGCCCCCGCTCTTTCGTTAGTTAAGTAACCTAACGGGTGATGACGGGGCCCCGTGGCGAATGCGAATGGCATAAGCGCACGTCATATTTTGGTTGTTTTCTGCAATGGTAGGATTAAATGATAGGACACATTAAAAGAACTAATGCAAGAAAATAAACCATGTAAAAGTCGATTGGAACACTTTGAAAACCACACGGTTCTTTTCAAAACTAAACTTTTTAACGCGGAGCTTGAACCACTCCTTTTAAAAGCTATCTCGTTCCATCGATTATATCAAGTTCACTACGTTCACGGTTTCGCCAAAACCATTCGTAGCCCTCCGTCGTTTCATATAAATATTCAACAGTATTCAAGTTGTGTTTGTTGGCCTTAGTCAAGGCACAGTGTTTGGTAGCTGGTGGGTATTCATATGTTGCATAGATAGAATGCGTTGGTTTGAGACAGTCGTATTACTTTGTTGGCCATAGTCAAGGGTATATACGGGTGGGTTCAAATCAACCTGGACAACGACGGGTAGAACTCGACATGTGACTTATGATTTGTTGGCCTTAGTCAAGGTCATAAGAGAATGGGGCAAAAATCCACATCGGGAGTTTCATAAGCACTGAAACTTGCTAGCGCTGCATACCATTTGGAGTGTGATGATTCTGGTAGAATTCTTTCGGTTTTATCACGCGATGATATTTGGATCCCGATCCTACTGTGAGTATATGCTACTCCTCGGGAAAACTCTCACTTAACGATCAATGCAATAAACCTAGTAGGTGTCTAGAAAGGTGTTAGCGGGGCTACGCCCACAGGGAAAAGAGGTTAGTTAATTAAGGAACTTCGCGAAAGCGTTGGAAAACCTCCCTCGAAGTACCGACACTGGCCTGACTGAACGGTTAAGCAAGTATTGTACGGTGAGATTGATCCTGACTAATCCTTCCTTTATGGTTTGGGAAGGGATTCGAGATACAGTGGGAGCCATCCTGTTTAGATAAATTAAAAACCAATCTAAACTTGCAAGAGCATCATGCTAATTGTTTTCTTCTCTCTCTCTTAATTGCAGCGACCCAATGACCGCACCTAGGTTACATCTAGATAATAAAATGACTGAATCTGACTGTTATGACTGGCAAAGGTCTGACCAGATGTCCATTGCCCATGACAAGCTAGGACAGCCCCTAACTAATCCAACCCCTGCTGTCTCATGTCCAGCTTCCCCTGTCATGGATATTCATATCCATAGGACATCGGAAAAAGACTGTGCGAAAGCCAAGTGCCTCGTCTTAGCCTCAGTTGATGGTACATACCAGAGGCAGCACGAGAAGATGGACTCAGTTTCTATCTTCCTCCATAACAAGGATTTATATGGAGAGCAATGTCGTATCGCAAGATATGAGACCTCGAATGAATTGCTTGCAGCGAGGTTGGCTATCGGTTCATCTGTAAGGGGCAACGTCCTTACAGAGACCAGCACTTTTGAGCTCACGGACCTGAAGACCACGTTGAAGAACGGGTCAGATGCTGACTTAGTTCAACTGTCTCTACCTACTACCCTGAAGGAAACCAGGGAAGTAGAAAGAAAGGGAAGGGCTGAAGTTTCGGGAGTGGATATAATGGAAGAGGGACGTTCCTATTGTTACAGGAATGCACATTGGCAGAAGGATTGCAGGGCTAGTATAGCCAGTAGCCAGAATTCGAAGCATTTTGTGGCTTCGGATTCGGGTGTGTTTGTTATTGAGAATTGTATGTCAGTTAACCCTACTTCCTGGGTATTGGATACCGGATCAGGATCTCATATCTGTAATTCGTTACAGGCTCTGAGAAACCGTAGGGTTATCTGAAAAGGTGATATGACTCTCAGGGTTGCTAACGGAATGAGCATGTATGCTGAATCCGTAGGGGAATATAATCTAGGACTGACAACTGGGCAGATATTGATTCTGCGTGACTGTTTTTATGTACCAGGTGCGACTTGTAATATCATATCTGTATCCTTACTTTCTAAGAAAGGATATGATTTTACTTTTGTAAGCGATGTAGTAAACATTCACCTAAATCAAGTTCTGATTGGGTCAGGTACATTGAAATACGGTATATACGTTTAGAATCAAGCTCAGGTCTTCAGTGTCCAGAACACACTTAAAAGAAAGTCTCCGGACTTAAATCAGGCTTTCTTATGGCATTGTAGACTGGGTCACATTAATGAGACACGGTTAACAAAGTTACATAAAGAAGGATACTTGGATCCGTTCGAGTATCAGTCTTATGCCACTTGTGAATCTTGTCTCATGGGAAAGATGACAAAGACTCCGTTCACTGGACACGGAGAAAGAGCAAGCGAGCTCTTGGGACTCATACACAGTAATATGTGTGGTCCAATGTCTACACATGCGCGAAGTGGTTATTCATACTTCATTACATTCACAGATGATTTCTCTAGGTATGGGCATGTCTTCTTGATGAAAGAACAAATCCGAGGCCTTTGAGAAATTTCAGGAATATAAGAATGAAGTTGAAAAACAAACAGGCAAAAGTATCAAGACACTGAGATCTGATCGAGGTGGTGAATACTTGAGTGCCGAGTTTCTGGGCTTCTTAAAAGAGAATGGAATTCTCTCTCAGCTTACTCCTCCATACACACCACAACACAACGGTGTATCGGAAAGGAGGAATCGAACCCTATTGGATATGGTTCGTTCCATGATGAGTAAGGCTGAGTTGCCGCGATCCTTCTGGAGTTATGCGCTAGAAACAGCTGCATATCTTTTGAACCAAGTTCCTACTAAGTCAGTGCCTACCACACCATATCAGATGTGGAGTGGGAAGAAACCCAGTCTTAAACACTTTAAGACATGGGGATGTCCAGCTTTTGTAAAAAAGCAGCATGCAGACAAGCTCGAGGCACGTTCAGTACAGTGCAAGTTTGTGGGATACCCAAAGAACTCCAAGGGGTATCTTTTCAATTACGCAGAGGAACAAAAGGTTTTTGTTTCTCGTCATGCCCGCTTTTTGGAAACTGAGTTTTTGGAAAATCAGATAAGTGGGAGCGCAATAGAACTGGAAGAAATTCCAGAACCATGACCTATTACTGAAAGCTTAGTAGAACCAGAGAGTTCGAAAGAACAGGACATTCCTACGCCACTCCACAGGAGTAGTAGGCAGTCTCATCCGCCCGAGAGCTACTACGGTTTTCTCATAGACGGGGATAGAGAGGATTGCACTATGGATTATGGTGAGCCTACTTGCTTCAAGCAAGCCATTCAGAGCGGTGACTCGGTAAAATGGCTGGATGCAATGCGGGCCGAGATGGAGTCCATGTACACCAACAAAGTTTGGACTTTGGACTTTGCTCCAGAAGGGGTAAAACCCGTAGGATGCAAATGGATCTTCAGAAAGAAGATTGGTGTAGACGCGCAGGTTGAGACCTATAAAGCTAGACTTGTTGCAAAGGGTTTTCGTCAAAGACCTGGTTTGGACTATGATGAGACCTTTTCTCCAGTGGCTATGCTGAAATCCATTTGGATCCTTCTTTCCATTGCTGCCTTTGACGATTATGAAATCTGGCAGATGGATGTAAAGACGGCTTTCCTAAATGGAAATTTGGAAGAGTGCGTCTATATGGATCAGCCAGAAGGATTCATTCAGAGTGGGAGCAGCGGTAAAGAGTGCAAGTTGCTAAAGTCCATCTATGGACTTAAGCAGGCATCGCGGAGTTGGAACATCTGCTTTGATGATACTGTTAAAGAATTCGACTTTATCAAAAACCCAGATGAACCATGCCTTTACAGTAAGATTGTAGGGAGAACTGTAGTATTCCTCGCCTTGTACGTGGATGACATTCTCCTAATAGGAAATGACATTCCTATGCTACAGTCAGTCAAAGGATTCTTGTCGCAGAGGTTCTCCATGAAGGACCTGGGCGATGCCAACTACATTCTGGGGATCCAGATCTATCGTGATAGATCTAAGAGGATGTTGGGACTTTCACAGTCAAGGTACATTGACACCATACTGAAAAGATTCAGTATGGAAGATTCCAAGCGCGGTAATTTACCGGCTTGTCACGGGATCACCCTCTCCAAAGAGATGTCTCCCAAGACTGATTTGGAAAAGGATCGCATGTCTATTATACCCTACGCTTCTGCGGTAGGCTCTATAATGTATGCGATGTTATGTACCAGACCAGATGTAGCATACGCATTGAGCGTTGTAAGCCGGTATCAGTCAAACCCAGGGGAGAAACACTGGATAGCGGTAAAGAACATTCTCATGTACCTGAGAAGGACTAAGGAGATGTTCTTGGTGTATGGCGGAAAAGACCTCCAGCTCGAGGCCTTTGCTGACTCCAGCTTCTAGAGTGACAAGGATGACTCCAAGTCCATGTCGGGTTATGTCTTTACCCACAATGGAGGGGCGGTTTGCTGGAAGAGTTCCAAGCAGGAGACCGTTGCAGACTCAACTATGGAAGCAGAGTACATAGCTGCTTGCGATGCCGCAAAGGAAGCTGTCTGGATGAAGAAGTTCGTCACAGAGCTTCAGGTGGTTCCTACCATTGTTGATCCAATACCGCTGTATTGCGACAACAACGGCGCTATAGCTTTAGCGAAGGAACCCAGGTCCCATCAGAAGTCCAGGCACATTTTGAGGCGGTACCACCTGATCAGGGAGATCATAGATCGCCAGGAGATCGAGGTGAAAAGAGTAAATACGGAGAACAACACTGCAGATCCACTCACGAAGGCCCTACCCCTGACTCAGTTCGAGCTGCTGATCGAGATGATAGGTCTTCGATACGCCAGTACATGGCCTTAGTGCAAGTGGGAGATTATTAGTGTATATGCCCTAGAGGCCATTACTGTATCATACTAGTTTGTATATTACTTGATGGAAGCTTGGGATATTCACAGTTGTATATACAATCTTGCTCGAAATGGTAGTCTGCTACTTGGTTTGTCTCTACTTCAATATGTGCATGTGTTTCTTTTAGCATATCGCTTATATACATATTAGTAGAGCCCTTAGGATCTTTGCTTGATTACCAGCGTTGTGATGGCGCTCACACTCGTGGGGGCTGGGTAATCCATAAGCACATCCTTATACAGGTCCCTAGTCGTTGGACTGTCGAGACAGGGCATCGATACTCCGGATTAGACTAGAGAATGCGCTTCTCATCCCAGCGTGGGAGACGGTCTGTCCCACAGCCGTCAGTACGTCGTACTTGAGATAGTATGCGGGTGCTCGTTAGGTTACGATTACACTGGACAGGACTCGTCGGGAACTGTTGGTTGGTATTATACCTATCGTCAGTTATCAGTTCCCAGGTGACATGAGTACAGCTTAGTCCGCTGACTTGACACTGTCACTTCGCCTCGAGTGTGTTCCCACTGCACTTTGATTACTACCCTACCACGGCTCAAAGGAGTCGTGCAAACAGATAGTTTTTGGGTGCAGACCCGAAGCACTTGGAGGTAGTGACGGTTAGATAGGATTCGTCTCTCCCGGTATTGGGGGTTGACATCGCGCTGTGTCCAGGAGAGCCATTACACAAGTAGTCCTTGGCCAGGGCAAGCGAGATATACTGGTAGGTTTCCGGTGTTATCTAAGGGTGTTCTGGGCTACACTCCGACACGACTTGTACCGCTATAGGGGACTGAAGTTCACCGCCCCCCTAGGCCCGCCATGCGATGTATCAGACGAATAGACCGGACTGTACGGAGACTGTCACATACAGGCTCAGTAGGAGTTCAGATAGGGTCACCTCGTCGGTATTCTTATCGGCATCTACCTAGGGACCGTTACGTACAGCTAGTGCTGCTTGCGGTCTGTGGTTAAACCCACTGCCAGCGTAGTGTCGAGTCTTTAGAGTCCCACACAGAGAGCTATTCGCCTTTAGGCAAAATGAGTAGAGGTCGCATGGTTTTCCGACAGGGTTCGTTCACATCTACGCACTTGTGCACGTTTGCTGTCCGGACAGCTTATACTAGCAGGATTTGGTTTAAGCTAGATCCTAGTATATGATTTGGGATTGGTTTTATCTCTTTGTATTCGTGTTCTTCAAATCACGAATGCGGGTGCGTATGCACAGTTGATTGAGACAGAGGAAGAGGACTTTGACTAGGGTTAATGACCATTGTCATTTTATTAACCCTAATGCTTATGTGTGTATTATAATTAATTGATATTAGCTATATATATTTGTGCATGGTTAGGGTTGTTGACATTTTGACCATACTTGACTTGTTGACCTTAGTTGACATGTTGACCATCATCATTTCATACAAAAGATGCTCTTTGATCCTTGCAATTTTCATTTAATGTGAAATGATAATGGTCAAGTCTTGATTAACCATGACAATTATCTAGCTAATTATCTATTTTTATAATTCACACATATATGTGAGAATGGCTTATTATTCTCTCATTCTATCATATGCTTTCTCTCTCCTCCTCTTCCTCTCTCTCAAGCTCTCCCCTCTCATGTGTTGAGAAACACTTGAGCTTGAGAAAAACCTCTTCTTGATAATCTGTACTCTCATCTAAGATTCTAGGATTAGCACTTCTAGCACTTTAGTTACTTCTAGCTTGAAGTTGAAGCCAAAGGTTGAGGCTCTCGGGTGGATACTTCTTCGACATGAGAAGACGACAAGGAGATCACTTCCGTTCACTCCAAGGAGCAAGGAGAGAAGGACATAAAGCCCTAGGTATAAACATTCTTCCATGTAGCTAATTTCTAGTTAGCTTTAGTTAGTTTTTGTTTAGTAAAGATCCCGACTTTGTCTAGTCCATGTTGCCTAGAGTAGTAAAAATCCGATTTTTATTCCGTTTTCCGCCTCCCCGCAAGCACCGGTGTGGGCAACGTGGACTTACAGGAACCTCCCTCAAAGTACCGACACTGATCTGGCTGAAAGATTGACGAAATTGTACGGTGTAATTAATCCCGGCTAATCTTACCTTTTAGGGTTTGAAGGTAGATTTGATAAAAACAGTGGGAGACATCCTGATTAGATAAGATAATAACCAATCTAATCTTGCAAGAGCATACGCTAAAGTGTTTTCTTCTCTCTCTCTCCAGGTAGCGACCATGTCAGGCCATAATCAAGATAATAATATGGATGTATTGACTGAACATGCTTATTATACTGAGCAGGGGAACGTTGGTCCCGTTCTTTCTTATAAGAGTTATAAGATTGAACAGGAAACAGGAGAATATCTAGATTCTCACACCGCCCAAACGGAGAATATGCATGTTGATGCACCTTCTTCGGGTGTGTTAGTTATTGAGAACTGTTTCTCAGTTCACCCTACGTCCTGGGTATTAGATACCGGACCAGGATCCCACATATGTAAATTGTTATATGGGCTACGTAAAGGTAGAGAACTGGGAAAAGGTGATCATTCCGTTCAAGTAGGGAATGGTGCAAGTATTGTAACCAAAGCAGTTGGCGAATATCACCTTGTATTGCCAAGTCATAATACACTGATTCTAAATGAGTGCTATTATATACCGAACATGATGTGCAACATTATATCAGTTTCTTTATTAAGTAAAGAAGGATATAATTTTGTAGTAAAGGATAATGTTATGAACTTATTCCTAGATCAAAAGTTGATTACATCAGGCTCGTTACATAATGGAATATTCATTCTCAATCAAAATACAGTCCTCAATATACAAAACACACACAAGAGGAAAAGTTCAGAAATGAACGAATCCTTCTTGTGGCATTGTAGACTTGGCCATATCAATGAGACACAGTTAGTTAAGTTACATAAGAATGGATATTTGAATTCATTCGAATTATCATCTTATGTTACTTGCCATTCATGTCTCAAATGAAAAATGACCGAAACTCCGTTTAGTGGACACGGAGAAAGAGTTACAGAACTCTTAGGACTGGTACATAGTGATGTATGCGGTCCTATGTCTACACACGACAGGAACGGTTCTTCCTACTTCATTACATTCACTGACGATCTCTCTAGATACGGCCATGTGTTCCTGTTGAAACACAAGTCTGAAGCTTTTGAGAAATTCAGAGAATATAAGCACGAAGTAGAGAACCAAACGGGCAAAAATATTAAGATTCTTCGATCTGATCGAGGAGGTAAATACTTAAGCAATGAGTTCCTAGGTTATGTAAAAGGGAATGGGATTCTCTCTCAGCTTACTCCTCCTTATACATCACAGCACAACGGTGTATCAAAACAGAGGAATCGCACCCTATTAGATATGGTGCGCTCTATGATGAGCGATGCTGAGTTTCCTATTTCCTTCTGGGGGTATGCGCTTGAGACAGCCATATACCTATTGAATTTAGTTCCATCTAAATCTGTACCTACCACACCATATGAGATATGGAGTGGGAAGATGCCATATTTTAAGCGAGTTAGGATATGGGGTTGTCCGGCCTATGTCAAAAGGCAAAATCCGCACAAACTCGAGGCACGATCAGTTCTTTGCAAATTTATGGGATATCCAAAAAATTCTCAAGGATATTTTTTCTACCACGCTGAGGAACAAAAAGTGTTTGTAGATCAACATGCCACCTTTTTGGAAAAGGAATTTCTTGCAAAAGAAATTAGTGGCAAAGAGGTAGAGCTGGAAGAGGTTCGAGCACCACAAAGTACAACTGATGATTTGTTGGAACCAGAAGATTCTGTAGTACCCGACGAACCATCCTCTCCGCCAATCTAGTAGGGTTTCTCGTCCACCTGAGAGATACTACGGTTTTCTCATTGATGGTTGAAGTGAGGATTGCATCATGGAAGATGATGACCCGACTAGTTTCGAACAGGCCATCACGAGTGGTGACTCTGTGAAATGGCTGGATGCAATGCGATCTGATATGGAATCCATGTACACCAACAAAGTATGGACTTTGGAAAATGCACCTGAAGGGGAAAAACCCATTGGGAGCAAGTGGATCTTTAAAAAGAAATTTGGTGTAGACGGAAAAGATGAGACTTTCAAAGCTAGACTTGTTGCAAAAGGTTTTCGTCAACGACCAGGTGTAGATTATGACGAAACCTTTTCTCCAGTGGCTATTCTTAGGTCCATCCTCGTCTTACTTTCCATTGCTGCATACCATGACTACGAAATCTGGCAAATGGATGTTAAGACTGCCTTTATAAACGGTGATTTAGAAGAGTGTGTGTACATGACTCAGCCAGAGGGCTTTATAGATAGTGGGAGCAGCGAAAAGGTGTGCAAGCTGCTTAAATCCATATATGGGTTAAAGCAAGCATCGCGGAGTTGGAACATCTGTTTTGATGTTGTAGTCAAAGAGTTTGACTTCATCAAAAATATAGATGAACCTTGTATCTATAAGAAGGTAGCAGAGAGTAAGGTAGTCTTTCTCGTATTGTACGTGGATGACATACTCTTGATAGGAAATGATATTCCTATGCTGCAATCAGTCAAGCTCATCTTATCACAAAGATTCTTAATGAAAGATCTAGGTGATGCCACCTGCATATTGGGAATCATGATCTATAGAGATAGGTCTAAACAGATACTGCGATTGTCCTAATCAAGGTACATTGACACCATACTAAAGAGGTTTAGTATGGAAGAATCCAAGCGTGGGAACCAACCCACGATCTCTGGACTCACTCTCTCCAAAGAGATGTCTCCTAAGACTGATTTGGAGGGAGCTCGCATGCAAGGGATACCCTATGCTTCGACAGTAGGCTCTATCATGTATGCGATGCTATGTACCAGACCCGATGTAGCATACTCACTATGTGTAGTAAGTCGGTATCAAGAAGATCCTGGAGAGAGTCACTGGACAGCTGTAAAGAACATTCTCAAGTATTTACGAAGGACTAGAGAAATGTTCTTGGTGTATGGTAACGGAGAACTCCGGGTGGAGTCCTTTACCGATTCCAGCTTCCAAAGTGATAAGGATGACTCTAAGTCGCACTCGGGTTTTGTCTTTACCCTCAATGGATGGGCGGTATGTTCGAAGAGTTCCAAACAGGATACCGTTGCAGACTCGACGATGGAGGCTGAATACATCGCTGCCAACAATGCTGCCAAGGAGGCTGTCTGGATAAAGATGTTCATTAGTGAACTTGGTTTGGTTCCATCCATTAAGCATCCAATACCTCTGTATTGCGATAACAATGGAGCTGTGGCTTTGGCCCAAGAACCCAGGTCCTATCAGAAGTCGAGACATATTCTGAGGCGGTATCACCTGATCAGGGAGATAGTTGATCGCCGGGAGATCGAGGTCAGGAGAATAGATACGAAGGAGAACACTGCGGATCCACTCACGAAGGCCATTCCCTAGATACAGTTTGAGAGATTATTCGGGATGCTAGGTATGAGATACTACAGCAGCTGGCCTTACTGCAAGTGGGAGATTGTTAGTTATGTATATGCCCTAGAGGCCATTGTTGTACATATGATGTATATTATGATAGATTCTTGGATATATACAGAGAGGACTTTCTTGCTCGTCATGATAGTATGTTATTTGGTTTCACTTTATCTTAACATGTTGACTTGTACTGGTTTACTGTCTTTGTCTCACATGTTGATAAAGCCCTTAGGATCTATACTCGACTACTGGGACTATGATGAGATCATACTAGTGGGGCCACGGTAGTCGATGAGTACATCCTATAACTGTTCCTAGTCGAGGGTATATCGAGACAGGGCATCGATACACCAGTGTAGACTAGCGTATACGCATCTTGACCCATATGCTGGGAGATGGATGATCCCATATCCATCGGTGTTTGACATCAGAGATGGTGTACGGGTGCTCAGTGGAGATTGGGTACACTGGATAGACCCGTCGAGAACTCCCAGATGGTGATATACCACACGTCAGATGGCAGTTCTCCGGTGACACTGGTACAGGGTAGTCTGTAGACCCGAGATCGTCATAAAGCCTTGTGTGATTCCCACTGTGCTTTGATTTCCACCTTACCACGTCCAAGAGGGCGTGCAAAACGGTGGCTTTTGGGTACAGTCCCGAATCACATGGAGGCAATGAGCGATAGGAGGGGATTCGTCTCTCCCGGTATAGGGAGTTGATGTTGTGCTGTGTTCGATTGGCTATAACTGGAAGTCCCTGGCTAGGGCTCATATAGAGATTTATTGGTAAGTGTTACCAGTAGTTTCTCGACCTGTTATAAGCCTCACATCGACACGACTTATCGGTTACTGGGGTCTGACGTATACCACCCCTACACTTGATATGCGACATATCAGACGAACAGAACGGACTGTACGGGAGTGTTACTAATTGGATTCACAGGAGAACGTACAGGCTAGCTTGTTGATCTTCTGATCGCACAATACCTGGGTGGCTGTTACGTTTAGCTGACCGCTTGCAGCTTGTGGGTGTTTGATATGATCATCACCTGCTACCGGCATATTGACGACTCTTTAGAGTCCTACACAGAGGTTTCTTGGCTCAGGCAAAACGGACTAGAGGCACATATGTGATATGTGCAGGACCGAGGATAATGCGATATGAGATACCGTATTATATTCTCACGATATTTAGATATGAACCTGATCATCGGATCAAGTGTTGATTCGATGAATCGGTACATGATATATTAGTCGGGTATATTCGATATAGCCGGATTGTCGGATCAAGTGTTGATTCGATGATTTAATGTATAATAATATATATGACATATTGTATTACATTATCTAATATTGGCTCGCTTTATTATTTCATTTTCTCACCGGATAATACATTGATATATATGCGATATATTTTAAATGTATTATTTTCTTTTGTTACAAATACAATATATATGTTATATATATTATAGTAACATGATATGATTAATAATGAAACATGTTTAGTGATGATAAAAAGAGATTAGGGTTTGATTAGGGTTAGCTTCTTCTTGCACCATCTAGAAGCATTCCTTTTGTCATGAAGAAGATATTATGATAGATATTTTCTTATGACTCATTTCTTAACCCAACCAAACCCTAGCCTTAGTTAACTCTCTACAAGGGTTTTCCTTGTCATCATTAACCATGGTTGCATTATTATTGATATACTCTTATCATTATTCATCACAAAAAGATTATCTCATTTATTCTTCATCTTCTTCTCTCTTGAGTTTTTGAAATAGCTCACTAGATTTTCCTTTGGTGATGATTTCTTGTGAGAAATTGATATAAAAAGATAGTATAAATACTACTCCATCATCCTCATCTAATCTAGCCCATTAGATTAGGGTGTTCACATCATTAGAGTGAGAGAGCTTGGGTTATAGCAACTTCGATGTAGATCATCGGAGAAGCGGAACACTACAAGCTAGCATGGATCGTTCGAGTCGTGGAGCCTCTCTTGAGTCCGGAAGATCGTGGATCGTGGCAAATGGACTTCTACTCGGAGCTTACGAAGCGAAGGAGCGGACTACAAAGGTTGTAATCTCTCACACTTAGTAGTAAAGATGTTTACTTGCATGTTAAACCCTAATAATCTAGCAAAGATCCCGGCTTTGGGTTGTTCGGCATGTCTAAAATTTTATTCGGGCATGGTTGATGCCTTATGAACCCTCACAAGAGTGGCTAGGAACCTTACAATATATTATATAGGTGTACATATATATAACAGCGTCCCATACTCCTGATATATATATATATACATGTATATATATCAGCGTCCCATACCACTGATATATATACCTCGGAGCAAAACATCCAGGAAACATCATATGAAATCTATATATCAGTGCGAAATCCATGAAATATAATATATGCAACATGAAATAGTAATAAGAGCATATAAAGGAAAAACCGCTATTTAACTACAACAAGTTATTAAATATATCATGCGGTTCCTAATTTCTCTGAAACCAAACGCAATATCATATAAAGGTGAACATGTTGCTATAGCCAGGTATGCATACCCATGTCAGTATAGCAAGATGTGTGTATCTACCTATCAATAATGATGTAATACCCGCCAGGTATATGTGTAGCTATATCAAGCTAGGTATATGTATATACATGTCAATAATGATACAATACCCTCCAGGTATATGTGTAGCTAACAAGTAGGCATGGCAAGGCATATGTGTAAGCATGTAGATATACAGGTATGCTATATGTCATATGCACAATGGAATATGAATCATTGTCTTAATGTTCCTAACCATACAATATCACGTATGTAAAGGTGTTGTGCGTGTCATGACAATTATTGACGGTGTGAGTGGCAAGGAGAACGTCGAAGTCCAACATATCTAGAAGGAGAACGTCGAAGTCTAACATATCTAGAAGGATCAAATCGACGAACGACTCTCTATCTCCAATCTGAACGGCATACGACCGAAACACGTAACGCGCGACAAAATAATCGCCAACAGGTGTAATCACGACAAGCAGCAGATCTAGCAAATACGACTCTCGGCCCAAACTCGGCATGAAGTGCGTAGAAAGATACGAATGCATAGATCCTGGATCAAACAAAACATGAGCCTCAAAATTACATACAGAAAGAGTACCTGAAACAACTGTTTTGGACGCCTGTGCGTCCTAATGAGTCAAGGAAAACACCCGAGCCTGTCCTCTACCGGTGACTGGCTGACCTCTGCCACTACTAACCCGCCCTCTAGGCACAAAACCACCGCGTCCTCGACCTCTCTGCACAAGAGTCTGACGCGGAGCAACAACAGGCATAAGGGGCAACGCCCTCTGCGGCGGAGAAGGTGATAAGGTAACCTGCGGTACAGCTGCCTCGCGCTTACATGGCTCAGTACAATCTCGAACCCGATGACCGAAACTCCCGCACCGGTAACATCCAGATGAAAACTGCTGATTGCCCTGAGAATAAGAGCTAAAAAGTTGTCCTCGTCCCGGACCTCCCCTACCCCCAGTATCTGAACAGGAACTGTCATGACGTCTAAACGCCTGCCTCTGTGCTGAAACACCAGTTCGAACCCTCTTCGGTTCCGGAGCAACCGACGTCTCAAAAAGACGCTCCTCACCCAACAGGGCTGCATCCACCGCTGCTGCATAGGTGTCGCAATGATGAACGCTGATAGCGAAGAACAAGTAGGTAAGCAGGCCTCGAACAAACCTCTTGACCCGTATCTCCTCCATAGCTACCAAATACGAAGCATACACAGATAGCTTGGTAAACATAACATCATACTCGGCCACCGTCATACCATGAGTATGGCGTAACGACTCGAATCTACGTGCTCGAGCATCCCTGACTCTCAGCGGAAGAAAACGCGCAAGAAACACCGTCATAAACTCAGCCCAGGTCATAGGAGAAAGACCTGCGGCTCTGCCCTTCTCTAAGGACTCGAACCACTTCTGGGCCAGACCCTCCAGATGAAAGCTCGCGAATTC
Source organism: Agapanthus africanus (assembly GCA_030015575.1). NCBI lineage: Eukaryota > Viridiplantae > Streptophyta > Magnoliopsida > Asparagales > Amaryllidaceae > Agapanthus > Agapanthus africanus. The sequence goes on along the minus strand of JASDDO010000001.1, from coordinate 364,167,876 downwards.
CACCCATCTCGCGTCGGAGCATCTAAGCGAACGACATATCCAGGAAATCCGGTCGATAAACGACTGCGGATCCTCAGCTGCATTGGTGCCAGTGAAAACCGAAGGCCTCTGCCTCATGAACTCTGATAACGATACGGTGATCACCTCCGTATCTGCAGGTACAACCATTTGAACAGTAGGCACCGACACGGTCCCCGTAACGGGTGGAACAACCGCTTTCCCTTGCGATCAAATGGCCTCAACTAATGACTCCATCATCTGGCGCAAATCCTGCATACCAGCCCTTAGCATAGCCATATGGTCTGTCGAAGGTGGAAAAATCTTCTCCTACACAACGGGCGTACTGCCCTGGTCAGTCCTCGTCTCAGACGAGTCAACTCTGACCTCGGCCCTCATAGCGGCTCTCTACGCCCTCGTAGTCTTCGACGGCATAAAGGCTGGAAATGGAAACAGGATTTGATAAGGACACAGAAATCGGATCACAAGGATATATATATCACGGAAGGAATTTCAAGCAATAAGTCCTAAGGTCACTTATGCGGAGCACCGTGTCGAAAGTATGCCCCGGAACATACGCACGCTACGTTACTCTGCTTAAGCTACCTACTCCATCATGCCAAGGTCATGCTACACTCTGAAAAGTAAAACCTAGCGCTCTGATACCAACTTTGTCACGACCCAAAATTTGGCACATGACCGGCACAAAAACTACGTAACGTCAACAGGCGTAACGCAATTAATTAAGCCGAAAAACCCAGCAATCTAAACCATTACAGGAAAGAAAGATAGATGACTTTTAAAAATCTCGATGCAAAACTTTAAACTTATGTTTGTTTCTCATAAAAATTTCCGCAGCACCTCCTTTGTAAAAGCTAGCCCCGAAACGGGTACAAACAAAAGATAACAGTAAAACATCCCCAAACGGGAGAAAATCTCGCCCAACAGCGGAAACAACCACCACAATAGATATACGACGCCGTAGCGAAGAAATGAGATAATCCACATATATAATGGCCGGCTCACACAAGAACAACAACCAGAGTCATAAGAATAACACCATCGATGCTCACAACTCGTCTCTAAGTCAATACAAGAAGGAAGTAGATGGAGAGTACTAGATACAAAAAATATACAATGTACATCATCGGATAACCGCAAACCACCTATAGAAAATGGCTTCACAGCCAACCGTAGCGGTATCCGCAAAAGTAGAGATAATAAGGCGCCTGCCACGACCACTCCGATGATCAGACCTGAAAAACCCTGCGGCACAACGGGGTTGAGTTGCCAACTCGTGAATAGTAAATAACATCATAGTGAAATCGCAAGTATGCGCTAACAACGATAATCTATCATATGTAATCTGATAGCATAAGTATGGCAATATGTATATATGCAACAGTCATGAAAGGTACTCTATCAGGTACTACTAATACATAAAGCAATGCATATATAATAAATGCGGAGTATGGGGTAAAACATGTCATCCTCACGGAATCCTCATCGTGGCGGACCAGTGTCCTTCAAGACAATCTAAATCCCCAATTTCCCTCACATCGGGCACATCGGCCCCTCACATCGGGCACATCGTCCCCTCATATCGGAATGAATAAGAATACATGCACAGATCATTATGATGATATATATTATATATGTGTACATATAGATAACAGCGTCCCATACCACTGATATATATATATATATACATACATGTATATATATCAGCGTTCCATACTACTTATATATATACTTAGGAGCAAAACATTCAGGAAATATCATATGAAACCATATATCAGTGCGAAATTCATGAAATATAATATATGCAACATGAAACAGTAATATGAGCATATAAATGAAAAACCGCTATTTAACTGCAACAAGTTATTAAATATATCATGCGGTTCCTAATTTCTCCGAAACTAAACGCAACATCATATAAAGGTGAACATGGAGCTATAGCTAGGTATGTGTACCCATGTCGGTATAGCAAGATGTGTGTATCTACCTATCAATAATGATGTAATACCCAACAGGTATGTGTGTAGCTATGTCAAGCTAGGTATATGTATATACATATCAATAATGATACAATGCCCTCTAGGTATATGTGTAGCTAACAAGTAGGCTGGCAAGGCATATGTGTAAGCATGTAGATATACAGGTATGCTATATGTCATATGCACAATGGAATATGAATCAATGTCTCAATGTCCCTAACCATACAATATCACGTATGTATAGGTGCTGTGCGTGTCATGGTAATTATTGACGGTGTGAGTGGCATACAATCAGTGCTCATGCATCATGAACCATCAATAATAGTGCAGTGTCCAAGCACATCAAATAATAGTATGCAATGAGGTTTTATGCACAATCTCTATATGTGCAATATAAAAATGAGGCTAATATCATATTATATCTAGCCCTGACGCATAACGCCATGCGGGCGAATTCCCCGTAGATGTTAAATCTACTCACTGACAATTGCGGGCTAGGTAAATCCAATCACCTGCTTCGCTTTCTTCGCAGCGTCCGAAGTCCCCGCCTGCGATCCTATTAACACAAAACGTAGCCAGTGCAAAAATCTCATAAATCGATCAATATCACACACACACTACGTTTGACCAACGCACCAACTCCAATCCAACTCATAAGTGTTCGTCTAACGGTTAACGTGTATTGCAACACACCAAAACCAACCCAAGTGTAGCTGCTACACAAAATCACGAATCGTGTCAGATAACGTTACACACGTACTCAAAACACTAAATTATGCATAAGTGATCCCAGGTTTTGCATACTGTCAATACTCAAAAATCAAACAGTACCAAACACCTCTAAACAACTGCAGACAGCTACCCTCCAAAAACCAAAACCCAAGTCCCCTAAAAATCCGAGGTCGCCGGATTTTGCCTTCTTATCGCCGGCCAAAACCGAGCCCCTGGTGTTCGTGCTCCAGGTGTAGTCTCAGGGTTCCTAGTACAACACTACTACACTGCTAGATTTTTCAGTAAAATTCTTAGGTCATAGCAGATCACAAAGACTCTATTATGACCCTAAAAATACAATATTTGAACGAAGCGATACCTTAAGTGTTCTAAATAGCAACCAACAAGCTACACGACATTAAAACACCAATTTAACAGTTTAGAGATTATACCTATCCACACTTGCTCACAAAATCCTAGCTTTCCAAGCTCCAGGTGATCTTGAGGCAAAAACAAGACTTGGGATGTGATTTGGTGAGGTTTAATCAAGTTTTAGCAAGATTTTGTGAAGAGGGAGTGAGAGTTCAGTTGAGAGAAATAATTGAGGGAGTTAGAGTGAGAGAGAATGAGAGGATGAGGTGAAATAATGGTGAGGGTGAGTGTAAGGTGAAACAAAACCTTATGCTCACTCTCTCCCTCACCTCCATTTATGCTCCATTAATGCTTCTTTACTCATCTTGCCACCTCTCTCTCATCCAAATAAGATATTTCCTCACACCAAAAGATCTAGGAAAAGGTTAAGGTAAGGTTAATTTGGGCATGGTTTAGCTTAAGGTGTTATGGTTGCTAAACAAGGTTAACACTAATATACCCTAACATTAACATGCACAAGTGTGTGCAAGCCACAACAAATAATATAAAAATATTAATTAATTGTTATAAAATGTGAGGAACCCGATTTGGTAAACTTTTCCTTAAAAACCCGCATTACTGCATAATTAACACTAATCGCATTCCAAGGTGTTACAATCTGTGCAGTGACTCTCTTCTGGATCTGCTTGATACCTACTCACTACACTTAGTGAGTATGCTACATCGGGTCTGGTACATAGCATCGCGTAGATGATAGAGCCTACTGCCGAAGCATAGGGTATCCCTTGTATGCGAGCTCTCTTCAAATCAGTCTTTGGAGAGAGTGAGTCCTGAGATCGTGGGTAAATTCCCACGCTTGCATTCTTCCATACTAAACCTCTTAAGTATGGTGTCAATGTACCTGGATTGGGACAATCTCAGTATCCGTTTATATCTATCTCTATAGATCTTATTTCCTAAGATGTAGGAGGCATCACCTAGATCTTTCATTGAGAATCTTTGTGATAAGAAGAGCTTGACTGAGTGCAGCATAGGAACATCATTTTCTATCAAAAGTATACCATCCACGTACAATATGAGGAAGACCACCTTACTCTCTGCCACCTTCTTGTATATACAAGGTTTATCTACATTTTTGATGAAGTCAAACTCTTTGACTACGACATCAAAATAGATGTTCCAACTCCACGATGCTTCAACCCGTAGATGGATTTATGCAGCTTGCACACCTTTCCGCTGCTCTCACTGTCCACGAAGCCTTCTGGCCGAGTCATGTACATGCACTCTTCTAAATTACCATTTAAAAAGGCGGTCTTAACATCCATTTGCCAGAATTCGTAGTCATGGTATGCAGCAATGGCAAGTAGGATCCAGGCGGACTTAAGCATAGCCACCGGAGAAAAAGTTTCATCATAGTCCACACCTGGTCATTGACGAAAACCTTTTGCAACAAGTATAGCTTTGAAAGTATCAACTTTTCCATCTACACCAAGTTTCTTCTTAAAGATCCATTTGCTCCCAATAGGGTTTACCCCTTCGGGAGCAACTTCCAAAGTCCATACTTTGTTGGTGTACCTGGATTCCATCTCAGATCGCATTGCATCTAGCCATTTCACAGAGTCCCCACACGTAATGTGTTAGTTAAGTATATGCCCTAGAGGCCATTGTTGTACATATGATGTATATTATAGTGGATGCTTGGATATATATAGAAAGAACTTTCTTGCTCGGCATGATATTATGCCATCCGGTTTCACATTGTCTTAACATGTTGACTTGTACTGGTTTACTGTCTTGCTCTCACATGTTGATAAAGCCCTTAGGATATGTACTTGACTAATAGGACTATGAGGCAAATCATACTAGTGGGGCCAGGGTAGTCCAAGAGTACATCCTATAACTGTTCTTAGTGAAAGGTATAGCTAGACAAGGCATCAATACTCCAGAGTAGACTAGCGTATACGCATCTTGACCCATATGATGGGTGATGGATGATCCCACATCCATTGGTGTTTGACATCAAAGATGGTGTACGGGTGCTCAGTCGAGACTGGGTACACTGAACGGACTCGCCGAGAACTCTTAGATGGTATTATACCTAACGTCAGATAGAAGTTCTCTGGTGACACTGGTACAGGTTAGTCTGTAGACCCGAGATCGTCATAGAGTCTTGTGTGATTCCCACTGTGCTTTGATTTCCACCTTACCACGTTCATGAGAACGTGCAAAACGGAGGCTTTTGGGTACAGTCCCGAATCATATGGAGACAATGAGCGATAGGAAGGGTTTCGTCTCTCCCGGTTTTGGGGGTTGATGTTGCGCTATGTTCGATTCTCTATAACTGGAAGTCCCTGGCCAGGGCAGACATGGAGATCTACTGGTAAGAGTTATCAGTAGTTTCTCGACCCATTATGAGGCTCACATCGACACGACTTATCGGTTACTTGGTGTTGGATATATGTATGCCCTAGAGGCCATTATGTGATAGTGGATGTATCTATACATGTATATATATTCAGTTTGCATTCTTGCTCGACATGATAGTATGCTATCTGGTTCTTCTTTATCTGATATGTTGATTTGATCATGCTTTTATTCATTCATACATGCTGATAAAGCCCTGAGGATATCGGCTTGACTACTCTGATTATGATGGAGATCATACTAATGGGACATCTGTAGTCTATAAGCATATCCTGGAACGTCCCTAGTCGTAGGTATATCGAGACGGGGCATTGATATACCAGAGTAGACTAGCGTATATGATACTAGACCCATACGATGGGCGATGGATGTTCCCACATTCATCGATGTTTTACATCAAGATCATATACGGGTGCTCAGTGGTGACTGGGTACACTGGATGGACTCACTGAGAACTCCTATATGGAATTATATCTATCGTCGGATAGCAGTTCTCAGGTGACTCTGGTACAGGTTAGTCTGTAGACCCGAGATTATCATGGAGTCTTGTGTGTTCTCCCACTGTACTTTGATTGCCACCCTACCACGGCTCTACTGAGTCGTGCAAACAGGTGGCCGTTGGGTACAGTCCCGAGACACACGAAGACGATGAGCGATAGGAGGGGTTTCGTCTCTCCCGGTATTGGGAGTTGATGCTGTGCTGTGCCTGACTGGTTATAACAGCAAGTCCCTGGCCAGGGCTGCTGAGATTTGCTGATAAGTGTTATCAGTAGTTTCTCGATCTGTTATAGACCATTCACCGGCACGACTTATTGAGTTATTGGGGTCGACGTGACCATCCCTAGGCTCGATATGCAGCATATCTGACGAAGAGACCGGACTGTACGGTAGTGTTGCCGGATGGCTCGACGGGAGTTGTAGCAGGTTCGCTTGTTGTCTTCTGATCGCTCAATACCCGGGTGGCCGTTACGTTTAGCTGACCGCTTGCGGCTTAAGGGTACCTGATATGATCATCACCCTCTGCCGGCGTATTGACGAGTCTTAGAGTCCCATAAAGGAGTTACCCAGTCCAGGCGAAACGTTGTGGTGCGCGTATGCGATATGCGCATGCACCCGATTGAAATGTGCGTATATGATACCGAACATTGATCGGGTGAACTACTTTTGGTGGGGTCATATGAGATATGACCGGATTGATAAATCAAGTGTTGATTTATCATTTAACCATTAGTTTTCTCACTTAAAACCTTTTCTTGGATGATGGATGTGTGCATGCATGTGTGCTTTTCTTTCTTTCTTTCATGCTAGTTTCATGCACATGTGGATGTGCATACATGCACACATACATACACTCATCCATCATGGTTGTTAGCATATGGAAATGGTGGCAATATAAGACTCACACCATGGATTATAAAATGGATTATTATTTAATTTTGGATTTAAAAGAAAATGAAAAAGGAAAGGATAATCTTTCATGCTTCTACATTCTTCCTTGGACCTAACCATGCTCAACTACCACTAACCTAAGGTTATCCTTCTCTTTATCATTCCAAACCAAAGTTAAATAATGTCTCCATCACTTTAACCATGGTTCATAGCATGAAGGAATAAAATATATATTGATATATTTCTTTTTCTTCACTTGAGTTATCTTTTTATCTCTTGTTAAAATTGCCACCATCTTCTTCCTCTAGCTCCTTTGCTCTCTTGATTTTCCTAGTGAGCAAATACCACTTAAAGATAGGTTTTTGAAGTGAGATTCCAAACCACAACATCATTTTACTCAAGTCTAGCCGACTTGATTAGAGTGTTTCCTTCGGTTTTCCAAAGAAGCGAGCTTGGACGGAGTGCTCCGTGGTGGATCGTCGTGGACGCAAGGGAACTTCGAGAGGACCTCAATTCAACACCCAAGACACCAAGGAGTCTAGCAAAGGGGAGCTACAAAGGTTGTAGCCTTCAAACCCTAATCTTTTCTAGCTTAATGTTTCAGAACACTAATTTTCTAGGATCGATCCCTTTGCATGTTAGTTTAGCACCTTAAAAATTATAACTTTGGGTCATGTGATGCTTCAAAACACTTCATAGGGTGCCATACTAACCTTTCATTGGTATCAGAGCCGACCTAGAACATTAGGCGACGTTTTTACGAAGTGAAAACCCCGATCGGACAAAAATACGGTATTTTTGGGTGCTCTCTGGAAATTTTCTAAAATTTGATAATTTGCAGAATTAAAAATATGTAAAAAATACAGCAGGAAAATATAAGGATTACGGTACAAAAAGTTTCAAGTGAACAGTGATTATAGCCGCAGAAACGCGGCCTAAGCTTGCTTAGGCCGCGGTTCCGCGGCCATATAAATGAATTGATGAATTTTGTTTGTACAGTAATTCATGAATCTGCTTGTATAAATTTTTGGATATTTTTAATCTGTATTTGGTTTTGAAAAATTCTGGAGATGGTGTTGGACTCGTCAATTCGATCGGGACTTTCATTTCGTAGCTTTTCCGGGTAAATTAGAAAGTATTGAAGTGTTTGAACGAGTATCATTTATTCACTATTCACGGGGTTTAAATACTTTGGAGATACGTGCAAGTCTTTTTGCGGTGGTCCTTCTAGAAGACAACAAACCTTAACTCGATTATGTGACCGTCTCGAACTGCCCTTTGAACCTTAGGGTTTGGGGCAGTACGGCGTGCCACATGTGAGGCGTTGGCTTGACCCTTCTACGGCTGGACCGCTACTACTGTGTCACACTCCGGATTTTTGAACCCTGCTCAAGTGTTGAGCTTTAGTGAATCTTGGGTGCTTGATTGTTCGTTCGAAAACTTTAATACTGTCTGTTTATCTTGAATGTGATACAATATGTGGAATTAATATAGTGTAGGCATGAAATACGAAATATGTGATATTTCGCATTTATGATGTCTAAAGAGAATCTGGATTCCAAATATTGTAGTTTTACACTTTCTTTTCTGTGACCGTAAGTGTAGTATGTTAGATATCGCCGGTTTCGTTGCTATACATCAACGACAATCGGGGTACGCATACTTACTTACGTTGATGATATGTGATATTATATGTTGCTGAGATATGATGTGCAGGATTGTCGCGATCGAATAGCCGGGGGGTTTTTGTGAGATGAGAGTATTATATTTTCATTCATGTAAATTCAAATGTAATGTAATATTCTTTTATTTGGGGCACTTCCAGGTTGCGGTTGTGTCACCAGTGTTGTATATTATTTACTTTTCCGCATTAGGATGGACCCAAGGAGGGGATCACAGGTGACTGGGTTCTGGGGTTCAGTGGGAGGCCATCTCGAGGAGTCGAGACCGGGTCTCCTAAACTCCAGGATTGGTAGGGTCACTTGCCGCTCTCGTAGGGGTCCAGGGTATGGGCTTGGCTATTCATCGCGACTGTGGAATCCGTATTTTCTATTCTGGCTAAATACTAAATACGGACGTCCTAGGATATCCCACGTTATATCTATGTTTCTGCTGCCTGTGTTCTGTGATATCTGAGACGAATGACATATTATATATATGATATATAGTAGTCGTTGCTTATGTTTTACACCCGCGCTAGTCCCATCCCGGTATGCCGTTAGTTAAGTAACCTAACGGTGCATAACGGAACATTGCGGCGAATGCGGATGGCATAAGCGTACGTGTTATTTTCGTTTCTTTTCTGTGATTGGCTTAAGGACTTTAATAATGGGATTACATTAATGTGATTAATGTAAAGAAAATAAACCTAAAAAGATGTTGTAGAATCGGATTTAAAAACCACTCGGCTATTTATGAAAAAGCTATATTTCAAAACTGCGGAGCTTAAGCCACTCCTTTTGAAAACTGTTTGATTCTACAAGGATATCAAGTTCAAAGCGTTAAAGATTTTCTTAAAAATCATTCGCAACCCTCCGTCATTTTAGGAAGTAGAGTACTTAGTATTCATGCTACGTTTGTTGACCTTAGCCAAGGCGTAGTGTACAGTAGCTAAGTGATATCTTCCTACAAACGCATATGATGCAGATTAATTAGGACGGGCATATGACTTTGTTGACCTTAGCCAAGGGTCATGTGAACGGGTCTAATTAATCAAGAAATGACGGGTTGAGCTTGACTAGTGCTCGTGATTTGTTGACCTTAGCCAAGGTCACGAGTAATAGTGGTAAAAACCACATCGGGAATTTCAATAGTTGAAATTTGCAATGAGATTGCATACCTTCCATATGATGGTTGGATCCCGAACCCACTGTGGGCAATAGTTGCTCCTAGGAGAGTTTTACAGTTTACAATTAGCTAACTCATTAGGTGTCTAGAAAGGTGTTAACGGGGCTCCGCCTCTGGGAAAACGAGGTTTACTCTAATTAGGTCCGTGCGAAAGCACGGGGAACCTCCCTCAAAGTACCGACACTGGCCTGGCTGAACGGTTAGCGAAGTTGTAGACTGTAATTAATCCTGGCTAGTTTTTCTTTTTAAGGTTTGAAAGAAAAACTTGATAAAAAGCAGTGGGAAACATCGATTAGACAAGATAATAAACCAATCTAATCTATGCAAGAGCTTTCGCTGAGTGTATTCTTTTCTCTCTCTTAATGGCAGATACCAATGACTGGACTTAAGCTTCTACTAGATAAAAACAAACTGAATGGGACCAACTATAAAGACTGGCTAAGGAATCTGAAGATTGCCTTGACTTATGATAAAGTATCATATGTCCTCACGGCTTCAGCCCCGCCCGTCCGAGGTCCAAAATCCTCAGTTGCGGACATTGAAGTCCGCAAGACATGGGATGCTGACTGTGCCACGGCCACATGCCTCGCGCTTGCATCGATGGATAACACACATCAAAAGCAGCACGAGGACATGGACATTCACGGAATACTGCTCCATACAAAGGAGTTGTATGGGGAGCAATCCCGCGTATTACGATACGAAGCATCAAAGAAATTGTTTCAGATGCGAATGGCCCCTGGCACACCAGTAGGAGACCATGTTCTGAAGATGATAGCCCTTATAGAAGAGCTTGAGGACCTTGGATGGACGATGGACAATGAACAATATATAGATATTATTCTGCAGTCCCTCCCCTCCACCTTTGCTCAGTTCATAGTGAACTTCAACATGCATGGCATGGAGAAGGACCTCCCTGAACTCCTTAATATGTTAAGGAGTGCAGAGAGCACTATGAAGTTAGCAAAAACTCCCGTTATGACTATTGGACAGTCTTCCTCTTCTCGCCCGAAAGCCAAGGCCAAGGGAAAGAAAAAGAAGAAACCCACTAATCCTAAGGGCGGAGTTAAAAAGGTGAAGGGAAAGGGAAAGTCCAAGGCTGGAGACTCAGGGAAGGGCGAATATTTCCATTGCCACAAGACAGGACACTGGAAGCGCAATTGCACGGAGTACTTAAGTCTCAAGAAGAAGGATGGTGATGCTTCTGCTTCATGTGCGTTTGTGACTGAAAACTATTTTTCTATAAACTCTGCTTCCTGGGTATTGGATACCGGTTCAGGTTCTCACATTTGCAATTCTATGCAGGGGCTGAGAAATAGCAAGGTTTTGAGGACAGGTGACCATACTCTCCGCGTTGGAAATGGTTCCAATGTACATACAGTCGCAGTGGGACAGTATCACTTGGGGTTGCCATCTGGATGTATTTTGATTTTGAATCCATGTTATTTTGTACCAAGTATGCTATGTAATATAATATCCGTTTCTTTGTTGGACAATGAAGGATATAATTTTGTGTTGCAGAACAATGTTATGAACATTCACCTAAATCAAATGTTGGTTGGGTATGGTACGCTTAATAACGGAATATATGTACTAAATCAACACACAGTTTTCAGTATACAACACACTAATAAAAGAAAACTTTCAAAATTAAATGAAGCTTTTCTTTGGCATTATAGACTTGGTCATATTAACGAAACAAGACTAAACAAGTTACATAAAGATGGATATTTAAACTCTTTTGAATATGAATCTTATGCGACTTGCCAGTCTTGTATCAAGGGTAAAATGACCAAAACTCCGTTTACCGGACACGGAGAAAGAGCTACTCAGCTCCTTGACCTCATACATAGTGATGTATGTGGGCCAATGTCTACACAGGCTAGAGGCGGTTTTTCATACTTCATTACATTCACCGACGATTTCTCAAGATTCGGTCATGTATTTTTATTAAAGCACAAGTCCGACGCTTTCGAGAAATTCATTGAATATAAACAAGAAGTAGAAAAACAAACCGGCTTGAGTATTAAGATGCTTCGATCAGATCGAGGTGGAGAGTATCTCAGTACAGAATTTGCAAACTTCCTAAAAGAGAATGGGATTCTATCTCAGCTCACTCCTCCTTACACACCACAGCACAACGGTGTGTCAGAACAAAGGAATAGGACCCTATTAGATATGGTCCGGTCCATGATGAGTGACGCTGAGTTACCAGTCTCGTTTTGGGGGCATGCATTGGAGACTGCAGCATATCTGCTGAACAGGGTTCCAACCAAAGCCGTGTCTACCATGCCATATGAGATATGGAATGAGAAGAGACCATCTCTTAAGAGAATTAAGATTTGGGGTTGCCCGGCCTATGTTAAAAAGCAGAATCCGGACAAACTCGAGACACGGTCGGTCATGTGTAACTTTGTGGGATATCCAAAGAATTCTTATGGATATCTATTCTACCACAAAGAGGAACAAAAGGTGTTTGTTTCTCAGCATGCCACATTCTTAGAAAAAGAGTTTTTCACAGACAAAGATGATGGCAAGGTGGTGGATCTAGAAGAGGTTCTGGAGACACAAACTACAAATGACGATTTGGTTGAACCGGCTGTTGCAGCAGAAACTGAAGTACCTCGGCCACTCCGTAGGTCTGGTAGGACTTCTCGCCCACCGGAGAGGTACTACGGTTTCCTCATTGATGGTAACGGAGAAGATTGCATCATGGATGATGATGATCCTACCAGTTTTCAGCAAGCTATCACGAGTGGTGACTCTGTGAAGTGGCTGGATGCCATGAGATCCGAAATGGAGTCTATGTACACCAACAAAGTATGGACTTTGGACGTTGTACCCCCTGGGGTAAAACCTGTAGGGTGCAAATGGATCTTTAAAAGAAAGATTGGTGTAGATGGGCAGGTAGAGACCTATAAGGAAAGACTTGTAGCAAAAGGTTTTCGTCAAAGACCAGGTTTGGACTATGACGAAACTTTTTCGCCCGTAGCCATGCTTAAATCCATTCGGATCCTACTTGCTATTGCTGCTCACTACGACTATGAAATCTGGCAGTTGGACGTTAAAACAGCATTTCTAAATGGAAATTTAGAAGAATGCGTTTATATGGATTAGCCAGAGGGCTTCATTGACAGTGGGAGCAGCGAGAAAGCATGTAGATTGCTTAAATCCATATATGGGTTAAAGCAGGCATCTCGGAGTTGGAACATCTGTTTCGATGATGTTATCAAAGAGTTTGATTTCATCAAAAATCCAGATGAACCTTGTGTTTATAAGAAGGCTGTAGGAAGAGCTGTCACATTCCTCGTATTGTACGTGGATGATATTCTTCTGATAGGAAATGATATTCCTATGCTACAGTTGGTCAAATCATTCTTATCACTGAGGTTCTCCATGAAGGACCTGGGTGATGCCACATACATCCTGGGCATAAGGATCTATAGGGATAGATCCAAAAAGTTATTGGGATTGTCCCAAACCAGGTACATCAACACCATCCTAAAGAGGTTTAGTATGGAAGACTCCAAGCGGGGTGCCTTGCCCGCTTGCCATGGAGTCACTCTCTCCAAGGATTCTTGTCCAAAGACCGATGAAGAGAGAGCTCGCATGAGCATTATACCTTATGCTTCGGCAGTAGGATCTATAATGTATGCGATGTTATGTACACGCCCAGATGTAGCTTATGCACTTAGTGTTGTAAGCAGGTATCAATCCAACCCAGGGGAGAACCACTGGACAGCTGTGAAGAACATTCTTAAGTACTTACGAAGGACTAAAGAATTGTTCTTGGTGTATGGTAATACAGATCTCCAAATGGAGGCCTTTACCGATTCGAGCTTCCAGAGCGATAAGGATGACAGCAAATCTATCTCAGGGTTTGTATTTACCCTCAATGGAGGGGCAGTAAGTTGGAAGAGTTCCAAACAGAATACCGTTGCAGACTCTACGATGGAGGCTGAGTACATTGCTGCAAATGATGCCGCCAAGGAAGCCGTCTGGATGAAGAAGTTCGTCTCGGAGCTAGGAGTAGTTCCAACCATTATTGATCCAATACCTTTGTATTGTGACAATAATGGGGCGATGGCGTTAGCCAAGGAGCCCAGATCCCATCAACGGTCCAGACACATCCTGAGGCGCTTTCATTTGATCCGGGAGATTGTAGATCGCCGTGAGATCGAGATTAAGAGAGTAGACACAAAGAACAACGCCGCGGATCCATTCACCAAGGCCCTCCCTCAGCCGCAGCATGAGCGACTTTTTGAGATGTTGGGTATGAGATACGCCAATAACTGGCCTTAGTGCAAGTAGGAGAGTGTTGGATATATGTATGCCCTAGAGGCCATTATGTGATAGTGGATGTATCTATACATGTATATATATTCAGTTTGCATTCTTGCTCGACATGATAGTATGCTATCTGGTTCTTCTTTATCTGACATGTTGATTTGATCATGCTTTTATTCATTCATACATGCTGATAAAGCCCTGAGGATATCGGCTTGACTACTCTGATTATGATGGAGATCATACTAGTGGGACATCTGTAGTCTATAAGCATATCCTGGAACGTCCCTAGTCGTAGGTATATCGAGACGGGGCATTGATATACCAGAGTAGACTAGCGTATATGATACTAGACCCATACGATGGGCGATGGATGTTCCCACATTCAACGATGTTTGACATCAAGATCATATACGGGTGCTCAGTAGTGACTGGGTACACTGGATGGACTCACTGAGAACTCCTATATGGAATTATATCTATCGTCGGATAGCAGTTCTCAGGTGACACTGGTACAGGTTAGTCTGTAGACCCAAGATCGTCATGGAGTCTTGTGTGTTCTACCACTGTACTTTTATTGCCACCCTACGACGGCTCTACTGAGTCGTGCAAACAGGTGGCCGTAGGGTACAGTCCCGAGACACACGAAGACGATGAGCGATAGGAGGGGTTTCGTCTCTCCCGGTATTGGGAGTTGATGTTGTGCTGTGCCTGACTGGTTATAACAGCAAGTCCCTGGCCAGGGCTGCTGAGATTTGCTGATAAGTGTTATCAGTAGTTTCTCGATCTGTTATAGACCATTCACCGGCACGACTTATTGAGTTATTGGGGTCGACGTGACCATCCCTAGGCTCGATATGCAGCATATCTGACAAAGAGACCGGACTGTATGGTAGTGTTGCCGGATGGCTCGACGGGAGTTGTAGCAGGTTCGCTTGTTGTCTTCTGATCGCTCAATACCCGGGTGGTCGTTACGTTTAGCTGATCGCTTGCGGCTTGAGGGTACCTGATATGATCATCACCCTCTGCCGGCGTATTGACGAGTCTTAGAGTCCCACAAAGGAGTTACCCAGTCCAGGCGAAACGTTGTGGTGCGCGTATGCGATATGCGCATGCACCCGATTGAAATGTGCGTATATGATACCGAACATTGATCGGGTGAACTACTTTTGGTGGGGTCATATGAGATATGACCGGATTGATAAATCAAGTGTTGATTTATCATTTAACCATTAGTTTTCTCACTTAAAACCTTTTCTTGGATGATGGATGTGTGCATGCATGTGTGCTTTTCTTTCTTTCTTTCATGCTAGTTTCATGCACATGTGGATGTGCATACATGCACACATACATACACTCATCCATCATGGTTGTTAGCATATGGAAATGGTGGCAATATAAGACTCACACCATGGATTATAAAATGGATTATTATTTAATTTTGGATTTAAAAGAAAATGAAAAAGGAAAGGATAATCTTTCATGCTTCTACATTCTTCCTTTGACCTAACCATGCTCAACTACCACTAACCTAAGGTTATCCTTCTCTTTATCATTCCAAACCAAAGTTAAATAATGTCTCCATCACTTTAACCATGGTTCATAGCATGAAGGAATAAAATATATATTGATATATTTCTTTTTCTTCACTTGAGTTATCTTTTTATCTCTTGTTAAAATTGCCACCATCTTCTTCCTCTAGCTCCTTTGCTCTCTTGATTTTCCTAGTGAGCAAATACCACTTAAAGATAGGTTTTTGAAGTGCGATTCCAAACCACAACATCATTCTACTCAAGTCTAGCCGACTTGATTAGAGTGTTTCCTTCGGTTTTCCAAAGAAGCGAGCTTGGACGGAGTGCTCCGTGGTGGATTGTCGTGGACGTAAGGGAACTTCGAGAGGACCTCGATTCAACACCCAAGACACCAAGGAGTCTAGCAAAGGGGAGCTACAAAGGTTGTAGCCTTCAAACCCTAATCTTTTCTAGCTTAATGTTTCATAACCCTAATTTTCTAGGATCGATCCCTTTGCATGTTAGTTTAGCACCTTAAAAATTATAACTTTGGGTCATGTGATGCTTCAAAACACTTCATAGGGTGCCATACTAACCTTTCACTTGGGTCTGACGTTTACCAACCCTAGACTGGATAAGCGATATTTCAGACGAAGAGATCGGACTGTACGGTAGTGTTACTGATTGGATTCACAGGAATGTGTGTAGGCTTGCTTGTTGATCTTCTGATCGCTCAATGCCCGGGTGGCTGTTACGTTTAGCTGACCGCTTCCAGCTTGTGGGTGTTTGATATGATCATCACCTACTGCCGGCGTATTGACGAGTGTTTAGAGTCTTACCCAGAGATTTCCTGGCTCGGCCGAAACGGAGTAGGAGCACATATGTGATTTATGCAGGACCGAGAATAATACGTGTCTGTGATACAGTATTCTATTCTCGCGATATATGATATCGGCCAGTTATATGTGATATAGCCGGGTTATCGGATCAAGTGTTGATTCGATAAATAGGTACATGTTATATTGGTCGGTTATATGCAATATAGCCGGATTATTAAATCAAGTATTGATTTAATAATTTATTTTATAATTATATATGTGATATATTACATTACATTAACTAATATAAGCTCACTTAAATGATTATTTTTCTCACTTTGGATACATTGATATATATGTGATATATGTTAAATGTAATTTTTTCTTTTGTTACAAAATTATATATATATATATGATATGTATACTTGTAACATGCTAGGTTATTAATGCAACTAGGGTTTATGAGAGTTAAACCATGCTAGGGTTAAGATTAGGGTTTACGTTTTATTTTAGATAAATCAAAATTCTGGATTTATGCGAAGATATTTTTCTTAGTTGACTTGGTCCACTCTTTTGTCAAGTCTAAGATATTTATTAACCTAACCCTAACCCTAGCCCATGGTTTATTCTCTACAAAGGTTAAGCATGACAATCTTAACCCATGGATACATATCTAACCTCATAACAATAATTCTTTTATCACTTCATCTTCTTCTTCCTCTAAAAGCTCTTCTAGCCTTTTCATTTGTGATAAAAGATTGTAAGAAAAAGAAAACAAAAGAGAGCAAAATTCCTACTTCATCATCCTCTTATATACTAGCCATATAGATTAGTGTGTTAGTTTCACTAATCCCTAATTAGTAAAGAGATAGCTTGGGTTTGTGACTCCTCAATGTAGATCATCTTGGATAATGAAGACTTCAAGCAAGGATGCATCATTCACTTCATGGAGCCTCTCAAGAGTCCGGAAGCTTGATGATCGCAGCGAAGGGACCTCAACTCGGAGCTTATGAAGCGAAGGAACTGACTACAAAGTTTGTAATCCCTATCACTTAGAAGTAAAGTTGTTTGCTTTATCGATTCTGTATGATTCATTAGTTAACGATCTAGGGTTAGGGTTAGCTAGAATGGAAAAAATTTTAATTTGGCATGGACGGTGCCTCCCGAAACCCTGCAGCCGTGCTATACAACCCAACAGTGGTATCAATGCCTAGCTAGAGAATTAGATGGATATGTGTAGGATTACGAAACCGAAACAACTCCGAAACACCCGAATCGAAACCCTAGTTTCTGTCAAAATTTTCTGAGAGTGAATTTTTTTTTAAAACAGTTGCAGAATGTTGTATGTGATATAACATGAACACAATGCAATACCCACCCCTCCTCGCCGGGTTTAGACCGGTCACAAAGCATGTTTGACCGGCCTGCTCGGCCAATGTAGGGTATTTTGGGGTGAAGTTTGCACTGTGTTCCAGTCTCTGGGGTTTGGTGTAAGGTATGCCTAGCACCCTATGAAGAGTTTTGAAGCATCACATGTGTCAAAGTATATATTTTTAAGGTGCTAAACAAACACGCAAAGGAATCGATCCTAGAAAATTAGGGTTACAAAACTTTAAGCTAATAAAAATTAGGGTTTGAAGGCTACAACCTTTGTAGCTCCCCTTTAGCTTGACTCCTTGATCTCTAGGGTGTTGGAAGAAGGTCCACTTGTAGTCCTCTTTCGTCCACGACGATCCACCCGAAGTTTCCCGTCCAAGCTTGCAACTTTGGAAAAGCAAAGAGAACACTCTAATCAAGTTTGCTAGACTTGAGTAGAATGATGTTGTGGCTAAGGATCTCACTTCAAAAACCTTTCTTTAATTGTGTTCAACTCACTAGAAAAAACTAGACAGGAAAAGGTGAAGGAGGATGAAGATGGTGGCTATTTTTAACAAGAGGTGAAGAAAAATAACCCTTAGTTAAAAAAAGGAAAATGAAATATATATCACTATATATATTTATTTCCTTCTTGCATTCAACCATGATTAAATTATGGAGAGTTAATTTAACTTGGGTTTTAAATGATAAAGAGAAGGATAACCCTAGGTTAGTGGTAGTTGAGCTTGGTTAGGTTAGAAGAAGAATGTAGAAGCTAGAATGATTATCCTTTCCTTTTCATTTTGTTTTAAAACCAAAATTAAATAATAATCCATAATTTAATCCATGGTGTGAGTCTTATATTGGCACCATTTCCATATGCTAACAACCATGATGGATGGGTGTATGTATGTATGCATGTATGCACATCCACATGTGCATGAAACTAGAATGGAAGAAAGAAACACATGCATGCATGCATACATCCATCAAACCCTAGAAAGGTTTCAAGTGAGAAAACTAATGGTTAGATGGTAAATCAACACTTAACTTATCAATCCGGTCATATCTCATATGACCCCTACCAAAAGCAGGCCACCCGATCAATGTTCGGTATCATATACGCACATTTTAATCGGGTGCATGCGCATATCGCATACGCGCACCACAACGTTTTGCCTGGACTGGGTAACTCCTTTGTGGGACTCTAAGACTCGTCAATACGCCGGCAGAGGGTGATGATCATATCAGGTACCCTCAAACCGCAAGCGGTTAGCTAAACGTAACGGCCACCCGGGTATTGAGCGATCAGAAGAAAACAAGCGAACCTGCTACAACTCCCGTCGAGCCATACGGCAACACTACCGTACAGTCCGGTCTCTTCGTCAGATATGCTGCATATCGAGCCTAGGGATGGTCACGTCGACCCTAATAACTCAATAAGTCGTGCTGGTGAATGGTCTATAACAGATCGAGAAATTACCGATAACACTTATCAGCAAATCTCAGCAGCCCTGGCCAGGGACTTACTGATATAACCAGTCGTGCACAGCACAGCATCAACCCCCAATACCGGGAGAGACGAAATCCCTCCTATCGCTCATTGCCTTCGTGTGTCTCGGGACTGTACCCAACGGCCACTTGTTTGCACGACTCAGTAGAGCCGTGGTAGGGTGGTAATCAAAGTACAGTGGGAGAGCACACAAGACTCCATGACGATCTCGGGTCTACAGACTAACCTGTACCAGTGTTACCTGAGAGCTGCTATCCGACGATAGATATAATTCCATATAGGAGTTCTCGGCGAGTCCGTCCAGTGTACCCAGTCACCACTGAGCACCCGTATATGATCTTGATGTCAAACACCAATGGATATGGGATCATCCATCGCCCAACACATGGGTCTAGTATCATATACGCTAGTCTACTCTGGTATATCAATGCCCCGTCTCGATATACCTACGACTAGGGACTTTCCAGGATATGCTTATAGACTACAGATGTCCCACTAGTATGATCTCCATCATAATCAGAGCAGTCAAGCCAATATCCTCAGGGCTTTATCAGCATGTATGAGTGAATAATAAGCATGATCAAGTCAACATGTCAGATAAAGAAGAACCAGATAGCATACTATCATGTCGAGCAAGAATGCATACTGAATATATATACATGTATAGATACATCCACTATCATATAATGGCCTCTAGGGCATACATATATCTACCAATCTCCCACTTGCACTAAGGCCAGTTATTGGCGTATCTCATACCCAACATCTCAAAAAGTCGCTCATGCTGCTGCTGAGGGAGGGCCTTGGTGAATGGATCCGCAGCGTTATTCTTTGTGTCTACCCTCCTAATCTCGATCTCGCGGCGATCTACAATCTCCCGGATCAAATGAAAATGCCTCAGGATGTGTCTGGACCGTTGATGGGATCTTGGCTCCTTGGCTAACGCCACAGCCCCATTATTGTCACAATACAAAGGTATTGGATCAATAATGGTTGGAACTACTCCTAGCTCCGAGATGAACTTCTTCATCCAGACGGCTTCCTTGGCGGCATCATTTGCAGCAATGTACTCAGCTTCCATCGTAGAATCTGCAACGGTATCTTGTTTGGAACTCTTCCAACTCACCGCCCCTCCATTGAGGGTAAATACAAACCCAGAGATAGATTTGCTGTCATCCTTATCGCTATGGAAGCTCGAATCGGTAAAGGCCTCCATTTGGAGATCTCCATTACCATACACCAAGAACAATTCTTTAGTCCTTCGCAAGTACTTAAGAATGTTCTTCACAGCTGTCCAGTGATTCTCCCCTGGGTTGGATTGATACCTGCTTACAACACTAAGTGCATAAGCTGCATCTGGGCGTGTACATAACATCGCATACATTATAGATCCTACTGCCAAAGCATAGGGTATAATACTCATGCGAGCTCTCTCTTCATCGGTCTTTGGGCAAGAATCCTTGGAGAGAGTGACCCCATGGCAAGCGGGTAAGGCACCCCGCTTGGAGTCTTCCATACTAAACCTTTTTAGGATGGTGTTAATGTACCTGGTTTGGGACAATCCCAATAACCTATTGGATCTATCCCTATAGATCCTTATGCCCAGAATGTACGTGGCATCACCCAGGTCCTTCATGGAGAACCTCAGTGATAAGAAAGATTTGACCGACTGTAGCATAGGAATATCATTTCCTATCAGAAGAATGTCGTCCACGTACAATACGAGGAATGTGACAGCTCTCCCTACAGCCTTCTTATAAACACAAGGTTCATCTGGATTTTTGATGAAATCAAACTCTTTGATGACATCATCGAAACAGATGTTCCAACTCCGTGATGCCTGCTTTAACCCATATATGGATTTAAGCAATTTACATGCTTTCCCGCTGCTCCCACTGTCAATGAAGCCCTCTGGCTGATCCATATAAACGCATTCTTCCAAATTTCCATTTAGAAATGCGGTTTTAACGTCCATCTGCCATATTTCATAGTCGTAGTGAGCAGCAATAGCAAGTAGGATCCGAATGGATTTAAGCATGGCTACGGGAGAAAAAGTCTCGTCATAGTCCAAACCCGGTCTTTGACGAAAACCCTTCGCCACAAGTCTTGCCTTATAGGTCTCCACTTGCCCATCTACACCAATCTTTCTTTTAAAGATCCATTTGCACCCTACAGGTTTTACCCCAGGGGGTACAATGTCCAAAGTCCACACTTTGTTGGTGTACATAGACTCCATTTCAGATCTCATGGCATCCAGCCACTTCACAGAGTCTTTACTGGTGATAGCTTGCTGAAAAATGGTAGGATCATCATCATCCATGATGCAATCTTCTCCGTTACCATCAATGAGGAAACCGTAGTACCTCTCCGGTGGGCGAGAATTCCTAACAGACCTACAGAGTAGCCGAGGTTCTTCAGTTTCTGCTGTAACAGCCGGTTCAACCAAATCGTCATTTGTAGTTTGTGTCTCTAGAACCTCTTCTAGATCCACCACCTTGCCATCATCTTTGTCTGTGAAAAACTCTTTTTCCAAGAATGTGGCATGTTGAGAAACGAACACTTTTTGTTCCTCTTTGTGGTAGAATAGATATCCATAAGAATTCTTTGGATATCCTACAAAGTTACACATGACTGACCGTGTCTCGAGTTTGTTCGGATTCTGCTTTTTAACATAGGCCGGGCAACCACAAATCTTAATTCTTTTAAGAGATGGTCTCTTCCCATGCCATATCTCATATGGAGTGGTAGACACGGTTTTGGTTGGAACCTTGTTTAGCAGAAACGCTGCAGTCTCCAATGCATGCCCCCAAAACGAGACCGGTAACTCAGCGTCACTCATCAGGGACCGGACCATATCTAATAGGGTCCTATTCCGTCTTTCTGACACACCGTTGTGCTGTGGTGTGTAAGGAGGAGTGAGTTGAGAGAGAATCCCATTCTCTTTTAGGAAGTTTGCAAATTCTGCACTGAGATACTCATCACCTCGATCTGATCGAAGCATTTTGATACTCAAGCCGGTTTGTTTTTCTACTTCTTGTTTATATTCAATGAATTTCTCGAAAGCTTCGGACTTGTGTTTTAATAAAAATACATGACCGAATCTTGAGAAATCATCAGTGAATGTAATGAAGTATGAAAAACCGCCTCTAGCCTGTGTAGACATAGGCCCACATACATCACTATGTATGAGGCCCAGGAGCTGAGTAGCTCTTTCTCCGTGTCCGGTAAACGGAGTTTTGGTCATTTTACCCTTGATACAGGACTGGCAAATCGCATAAGATTTATATTCAAAAGAATTTAAATATCCATCTTTATGTAACTTGTTTAGTCTTTTTTCGTTAATATGACCAAGTCTACAGTGCCAAAGAAAAGCTTCATTTAACTCTGAAAGTTTTCTTTTATTAGTGTGTTGTATACTGAAAACTGTATGTTGATTTAGGACATATATTCCGTTGTTAAGCGTACCATACCCAACCAACATTTGATTCTGGTTAATGTTCATAACATTGTTCTGCAATACAAAATTATACCCTTCATTGTCCAACAAAGAAACGGATATTATATTACATAGCATACTTGGTACAAAATAACATGGATTTAAAACCAAAATACATCCAGATGGCAACCCCAAGTGATACTCTCCCACTGCGACTGTATGTACATTGGAACCATTTCCAATGCGGAGAGTATGGTCACCTGTGCTCAAAACCTTGCTATTTCTCAGCCCCTGCATAGAATTGCAAATGTGAGTACCTGAACCGGTATCCAATACCCAGGAAGCAGAGTTTATAGAAAAACAGTTTTCAGTCACAAACGCACCTGAAGTAGAAGCATCACCATGCTTCTTCTTGAGACTTAAGTACTCCGTGCAATTGCGCTTCCAATGTCCTGTCTTGTGGCAGTGAAAACATTCGCCCTTCCCCGAGTCTCCAGTCTTGGACTTTCCCTTTCCCTTCACCTTTTTAACTCCGCCCTTAGGATTAGTGGGTTTCTTCTTTTTCTTTCCCTTGGCCTTGGCTTTTAGGCGAGAAGAGGAAGACTGTCCAAAAGTCATAACGGGAGTTTTTGCTAACTTCATAGTGCTCTCTGCACTCCTTAACATATTAAGGAGTTCTGGGAGGTCCTTCTCCATGCCATGCATGTTGAAGTTCACTATGAACTGAGCAAAGGTGGAGGGGAGGGACTGCAGAATAATATCTATATATTGTTCATTGTCCATCGTCCATCCTAGGTCCTCAAGCTCTTCTATAGGAGCTATCATCTTCAGAACATGGTCTCCTACTGGTGTGCCAGGGGCCATTCGCATCTGAAACAATTTCTTTGATGCTTCGTATCGTAATACGCGGGATTGCTCCCCATACAACTCCTTTGTATGGAGCAATATACCGTGAATGTCCATGTCCTCGTGTTGCTTTTGATGTGTGTTATCCATCGATGCAAGCGCGAGGCATGTGGCCGTGGCACAGTCAGCATCCCATGTCTTGCGGACTTCAATGTCCGCAACTGAGGATTTTGGACCAGGGACGGGCGGGGCTGAAGCCGTGAGGACATATGATACTTTATCATAAGTCAAGACGATTTTCAGATTCCTCAGCCAGTCTTTATAGTTGGTCCCATTCAGTTTGTTTTTATCTAGTAAAAGCTTGAGTCCAGTCATGGGTATCTGCCATTAAGAAAGAGAAAAGAATACACTCAGCGAAAGCTCTTGCATAGATTAGATTGGTTATTATCTTGTCTAATCGATGTTTCCCACTGCCTTTTATCGAGTTTTTCTTTCAAACCTTACAAAGAAAAACTAGCCAGGATTAATTACAGTCTACAACTTCGCTAACCGTTCAGCCAGGCCAGTGTCGGTACTTGAGGGAGGTTCCCCGTGCTTTCACACGGAACTAATTAGAGTAAACCTCGTTTTCCCAGAGGCGGAGCCCCGTTAGCACCTTTCGAGACACCTAATGAGTTAGCTAATTGTAAACTGTAAAACTCTCCTAGGAGCAACTATTGCCCACAGTGGGATCGGGATCCAACCATCACATGGAAGGTATGCAATCTCATTGCAAATTTCAACTATTGAAATTCCCGATGTGGTTTTTGTTGCGCCACGGCAGCGCCCCGGCCGTCTATCCGAGGCCAAAATGCGGAATCAAAATTTTTCCTTACTTGGAAACCGGCGCTACCGCGGACAAAGAAAACCCGGATCGTTAACCATTAACCTATACTAGCTAACAAGAGATGGGAAGAGAAGTATACCGAGTGATCCGAGTCCTCCGGTCTTCTCGTCATCGTCCCGATCTCCCGCGGAAAGTCTTGTCTCCACATCGTCGCCTCCTCGCCGGAAGGGCACCACATCGCCTGCGTCTTTTACGGACTCCCCCCTCAATACCGAGGCAACTCGGGCATGAAGCCGGCAACTCGACATGCTCAAGATATGCTGTAGAATGTGTAGTGTAGAGGCTATGTCTCATTTGGGGTTTGTTGCCTTTGAAGATGATGGAGGAATCAAGATTAGAAAAATGGTGCTTGCATTTTTCTAGCAAGAAAATGAGATCAAGAATGAAACTCTCAAGATGAAGCTCTCATCCTCTTTTCTCTCAAATGTCTTCAACCATATTGTCATGAGAATGGTGGAGGAAAGAATACAAAAACCACAACCTTAGAAGGAAGGTAATGGTAGTAAAAGCGAGTGGTGACCATAGCCAAAAACATCATGATAACAAATTCACATCAACCTCTAATCACCTCAAATCAACATAAAGCAAGTGATGATGATAGATAAGAATGGTATCAAAAAGATGCTTTCATAATATCTCATCTTACAAATAAACCCTCCACAAAATGTTATTTGCAAACTTGCAAATAACACCCTCCATCGGAAAAGTCCGGCCGGGAAAGAACAAAGGAAAACCGGCCGGGACGGAATGCAAACAGGCAACTCCAGAAAACTGGTCCCGTAATAAATTACAGGAAAACCCCGACACTGTGCATACACACCCGCATCTGTATTCCGACCGGATACAAATGCAATGAGACAAAATCTACACTGTACTAAACTAGGATCCGGCTTAAACCAAAGCCGGCTAGTAATATCCGTTCGATCCTGATCCGTGCAATACCCACGTATCTGATCGAACCCCGCCATATATCCATACGGCTACTAGTACAAACCGTCCGATCCTAATCAGTGCAATACCGCACGTATCTGATCGGACGCTGCCATATCTCCATACGGCCTCTACAGCGTTTCGCCCGAAAGCTGAGTAACTGAAAGTGTGGTGGACTCTAAAGACTCGTCAATACAATGGCTGTGGATTTAACCACTAGCACGTCAGAGGTATAAGCCAATACGTAACGGGCCACCAGTTATTGACCAAAAGGGACGTCGATGAGCGAACTCATCCTGACACCCTACTGAGCCTGTCAGTGACAATATCCGTACAGTCCGGTCCGTTTGTCTATGAGGATCGCATGTCGGGCCTAGGGGGTTGGTAAAAGTCAGACCCCCAAAGGCGGTACAAGTCGTGTCGGAGTGTAGCCCAGAACGCCCTGAGATACTACTGGAATACCTACCAGTAAATCTCCTGCCTCGGCCGAGGGCTTTGCGTAATGGCTCTCCTAGACACAGCGCGACCTCATCCCCAATACCGGGAGAAACGAACCCCTGAAAATCCGCTCACTGCCTCCATGTGGCTCGGGACTGTACCCAACTAAAACCTGTTTGCACGACTCCTTTGAGCCGTGGTAGGGTAGTAATCAAAGCACAGTGGGAACTCACACGAGACAAATGACGATCTCAAGTCGATGAACTAACCTGTACACATGTCACCAGGGAACCGCTATCTGACGTCTCGTATAATCCCAACTAGCAGGTTCCCGGCGAGTCCTGTCCGGTGTACTCATAACCCAATGAGCACCTGTATACATCTTAGGTGAACCAACTGACACCAGTGGCTTGTGAGACCGGCCACCACCCCTCGTCAGGGTCTCGACTGTATACACTAGTCTACTAATGGAGTGTCGATGCCCTGTCTCGAAACTCCTACGACTAGGGACCTTTTAAGGATGTGCTTATAGACTACCAGCTCCCACGTATATGATCGCCATCATACTGCTGGTAGTCAAGCAAGAATCCTAGGGGCTCTATCAACGTGTAATAGCGACATGTCAGGTCACCTAAAGCAGTACACGATGATAAAGATAAACCAGATAGCATACTATCATCTCGAGTAAGACTGTCCTACCGGGATAGGTCCTCCCTCAATCATTGCAATCACGTGCCTGTGATCCAATAATTGACTCTGAGGGCACTATTTCCAACAATCTCCCACTTGCACTCAAGGCTAATTATTGCGATGCCGCATACTCACAGCCCGTGTGATACCGAACACCCAACTCCTCTACTAGTCAGTCTCACAAAGCTCGTTTGCGAAACTATTGCGTTCGAGGAATAGCCTCAGTGAGTGGATCCGCTGTGATGTTTCTTTCTATGTCTCTCTATATCTCAAGTTCGCGTAGAAAGCCATCTCCCGAAATGAGCAATACCTGTCTTAGAGTATGTCTGGATATCTGATGGGACCTAGCTCATAAATGAACTCCAAATCCAAACTCCTTAGACTGTATCGATAACTGAACTTAATCAGTACCCAGCGCCTTGCCTCCCTCAGTATTGCCTTGGACCACCTGCCCAAAATACTGCCCCTCGTCTGAAGGAGAAACTACAACTCTGACAGCCACTCTGCCATCCATGTCACCTTGGAAGCCTGGAATGATAACCGTCTCATAAAGGAGGCTGCCGTTATCAATTCCCTAGAACATTCACTTATGTTCTAAAACTGCTTCCGACTGTCCCTCCAGGATTGGATCAATATCTACTTATTGCATCTAGTGCAAGAACAACATCTGGTGTGGTACTTGACATTTCATGATTAACTCAATTGCCTAAGCAAGTGATCTGTCAATCATGCGTATCCCTCTCCCCTTTAGTCTGTAAGACACCTTTAGAGAGGGTGACTCCATTACCTGCAGGTGTACTACCGTGCCAGGAGTCGTCCATTCTAAATACTCATAGAATGCTGTCAAGGTACCCTGATTGGGAAACCACCCAAATCTTGATCTAAAACTATAGATCTAGTAACCAGTATGTCTGATATTGTGTCCATGTCCCTTGTGGAGAAACCACTGTGTGACGACCAAAGTATAACCGATCGTAGTATAGGAATGTCACTTCCTACTTTGTGTATGTCATCCAAAACCAGGACATCACACCCTACTACCTTCTTAACAGATCCATCCCCTATTCTGATGACGTCAAACCTATGACTGTCACATCAGAAATAGATGATCTATCTCCGCTATATCTGCTTTAGTCTATAGACATAAGCCTGATGTCCACCAATGTTTCCGCTGCTCCCACTGACTACGACAACCCTCTGGCAGAGTCATATAGACGTGCACTTCTAAAGCTAGTTTAGAACGACGCCATACTCATCCTCCTGCCGGGTCTCGCAGCCTGGAACAACAACAATGGCAAGTGTGGGTAAACAAGAACTTCCCTGTCACCGTCCTTGAGGCTACCGGAGTACCTCTCGGGTGCCTGAAGTTACCCACCTTATCTGCGGAGTGGCCAATGGAATGTCAAATCAGATTGAATCTTTAGGTTCTTTATTAAATCTTCAGTAATCGTTTGCGGTTCTGGAATCACTTCCAGTTCTACCATACTCCCACTACTGTTTTCTAAAAATCCATTTCTTTTAAAATGTGGCGAGTCAAGAACAATATCTCTATTGATCTTCCAGATGGTAGAAAGTCAACCCTCGTCATAGCCTGGGTCAACCCACAAACAGCCATTACAGAAACGTGCCTTGAGTTGTCCAATGTCTGGTTTTAATCATAAGCCGGACAACTCCCCGTACCTTAACATCGTTAAGATATGAACTGTTCTATATCCTATATAGAACCAGAGGCACTGATTTAAATGAACCAGATTCAAATCATGCAGCTATCTCCAGTGCATGTCAACTAAATGGAAGGAGGCCGATCAGCGTTACTCAACTTAGGAATGCTTCCAATTATGAGTAACCTGAAAGAGAAGCAATTTCTCTTTATCATTACTATCAACTGAACACCATACACAAGTATCTACATCTTCGATCACTTTGAAGAATCCCGATACTTGCTACACCTGGTTCTCTACTCTATTCAAATACCTATAACTCCTCAAAACTTAGACCCTGTGTTTCTACGAAACACATGTCTAAGAACTAGAGAAGTTAAAAGTAAACAGAATATAGTACGAGGACCAACCCCTCTGTCCTGATGGACCCTGGACGACATACAATACTCTGTATAAGTCCCTTGAGTCTGATAACTCATTCACTGAGTGTCGTAGGTTGAAAACTGTACTTATGGTTAAGAAGAATTACACCGTTGTTCAATACTCCTTACCTAACCATCCACTGATATAGGTAAATGTCAAAGACATAATTTCAAAAGGTATATCTCACTCTATAAAAATAGACGTACAGATATATCAATTTGAAATTGGTGCACAACAGCGGATATTCAAAACCAAATATTTGCCGACCGGCAAACAGCCCAGGTGATCTCCTCAAATATCACCGATTACAACGAATCACGATATAATGAGGATGATTACCCAATTCCCAATAACTTACTCCCACTCATCATCTGTAAAACCATACAGATGTGAGAATCATACCTGGTAAATACATACCCTGGAGTAAGTTTCTAATCGGGAAATCAGTTTCCTATTAACAGTACACAGTGAAACTGAAACATTGAAATGTTTCGTTGGGGTATCCTGGTATTCCTAGTAATGCCTCTTCCATTATCCAGATTCACAACTGTAACCGTATATCTCTTTGCCATCTCTCCAAATCCCTTTATATGTCTTTAGTCATTACCTTCTGTACACCCCTTTAGGCCAAATGGTTTTCTTCTTTCCCTACCGTTCGGCACCAGCCTATGGTTTGGAAGAAGACTATCCAATAAGCATAATGGGTGTACTGTCCTAATCCTAGGAGCACTCGCAATGCGAGAGAGGGTGAAGAGAAAAGACACCTGAATGTACTTTATTCCTATTTCTCCTGAACTAGGATCCATCCCCGAACTGGAACAAGTTCCTTTCGAGTTCGTATATAACCATACGATGGATTATCCAATAAACTGGGATCTTCGTAGTAATACGGAGTGTCCTGGAAAAAATACAAAGGTGATTTAGGATTTGCGAAGAAATACTTGGTTTGGTCGTGAATATCAGTTGCAATTTACTTTGCCCTCTTACTAATCCCTTGCTTTGTCTTAATCTTAATACCTTCTGCACACCGTTTAGGCTAATTGGTTTTCTTCATTCCCCACCGTTCGGCACCAGCCTAAGGTTTGGAAGAAGACTGTCCAATCTGCGTAATAGGTGTACTACTCCTAAGCCAAGGAGTACTCGCAACCTGAGAGAAGGTGAAAAGAAAAGACAACTGAATAGTCCTATCCGTTTTCTCTAGAACCAGAAACCATCCTCGAAGTCCTTCGAGTTCGTATATAACCATACGATGGTTTTGTCCAATGGAAGTGGACGTTCGTAGTAATACGGGGTGTCCTGGAGAAAAGGGTAAAAGTAGGAGTGGCAATGAGGTTTGCAACTCTGACAATCCAAAAGCCAGTGTTAAGAAGGTTCGGTCAACTTGGTCACTGAGTCATAGTCCAGGGTCGGGTCAATGGTCGCTGCCAAAGAGAGAGAGAAAAGAAACACTCAGCGTGCACTCTATCCTAGATCAGAATGGTTATCACTTTTTCTAATCAGGAAACCTCCCACTGTACCTCAAATTCTCCTCCAAACCTGAAAGAAGAATTAGTCGGGATTACCCGAGGAGTAAACCAACTCATCAGTGGGAATCGGGATCCAACTGTCATCGCATGATAACGTGATGGGATCCACTCACGTCACCAGACTCCAGAAGGTATGCGCATGTCTGGCAAGTTTTAGTTCTTTTGAAACTCCCGATGTGATTTTTACCCCTAGGACCCAAGTGACCTTGGCACAGTCAACAAATCAAAGAGTCCTAGTCAAGTTCAGCCCGTCATTATCCTGGATTGCATTAAACCCACCCGTGCGAGCCCTTGACACAGTCAACAAGGCCGCACGACTGTCCTAACCAATCCCATTAATATGCTGCAAACAAACACTACTTAGCTACCGCACACTACGCCTTGACACAGTCAACAAACGCAGCACGAATACTAAGCAATACTTGTAAGAAATGACGGAGGGCTACGACTGGTTTTTGGCGAAAAACCTTTAGCGTAATGAACTTGATATCGTTGAAGGAACTGCATAGCCTTTTATAAAAATATAGTGACGAAAACCTTTGCTAAAGAGGTCACTCCCGGTGAAGGGATCTCGGCTCTTTCCCCGTAGAATGAGGTGCAGGATATTCCAACTGAATACCACGATGCAAAGCAAAAGTAATCGGCTATAGTGAAGTTAATGCCCTGACGCAAACTTCTGTCCAAGGGGTCACTCCCGGTGAAGGGATCTCGGCCCTTGCCTCGTCGACTGAGGAGCAGGATATTCCAAATGAATACCACGATGCAAAACAAAAGTGAACGTCCTTGCAATAACAGCTTTTTGAAAAATGTTCCAACAACATCAGAATAGGTTTGTTTAGCTTGCATTGACCCGAATCAACGCAGTCCCATCAATCGATCACACCACAAAGAACGAAAATATACTGACGTACGTATATGCCATCCGCATTCGCCACTGGGTCCCGTCATCACCCGTTAGGTTAGCTAACTAACGGCAGAGCGGGGACTGGACTAGCGCGGATGAAAAACATATACAACATCTACTAATATATATACCAATATATTATATTCGCTCAAGGCGTGATAAAATGCAACATCACAAAAATGTACAGCATCACAGAACAATACAGATATCTGGAAGCCCCGGGTTTCACAGAGCCGCTGCTGAAACCCGACGTTCCCCTGGTCGTGTGGATAGCCTGTGCAATGAAATCCTAGACCCCTACGGGCGCGGCAAGTCACCCGCCAAAACCTGAAGCGAGGCAGCCCCCTTCAGCACCGTGAATGGACCACCCAGCACTTCACGGAATCCGGTAACTCGGGCACCCCTCCTGGGTCAACCTGTACCCCCTACGAGTGCGGCGAATAGCCCGCCAATCCTGGAGTGAAGCCCCCTCCGTCCCAATGCCATGAGATGCGGGCTTATTGCCCTCCAGAACCCGGCTATCCGTGCACCCCACCGCGGGGCAACCCTAGTACAGAAAGTAAAATATACATACAACGGGTACATCGACCGCAACCAGGTCGTGCCCCAAAAGAATAATACAAACAGGCAGTGACGGCAGTCCACATGTCGGACGCTCGCCCCGCAATATCAAATGTACATAATACAACAGCACAGTACTAGCATTGCATCCAGGCTATCCCCCACGACCGATCCGCAACCACACAGCATAAACATAGAACATCAACGTGAAAATCACGTTCGCAAATCCGTCTAACCGGGCTATAGCAGTTAGACCGGATTTACCGATCAAGTGACATTCACGGTCGCAGATATAATGTAAATACTGTGAAATAATGTGTTTAAAAATATCCGATCGATCAAACAATTAACAAGTGGGCCCCCAAGTAAAACTGTAGCAGTCACAGAAGATCTGGGCCCAAATTTAATATCCCAAAAGCCCTATTTTCAGCCCAGAAAGCAACTGAAGAAAAACGACCAAGTGAACTTACCATAGTGCGGCGGAACCGCGGCCCAAAGGGGGTTTTGGCCGCGGTTCCGCGCTCCAACTAGGGAATCATTTTGTCGTTTTTCTACAGTAGCCTTATCTTTTTCAGCACATCATTTTTCTGCAACCTGAAAAATTTTTAGACACCAAAAAATTCCAACAGAAAACTGATGTGAACAAAAATGAGGTTTTTGGAATTTTGGTCGATCGGATAAGCAAAACGCATTAGAACAAGCTAGGCAAGGTTAATGGCGTGGCTCTGATACCATGTTGCGCCACAGCAGCGCCCCGGCCGTCTATCCGAGGCCAAAATGCGGAATCAAAATTTTTCCTTACTTGGAAACCGGCGCTACCGCGGACAAAGAAAACCCGGATCGTTAACCATTAACCTATACTAGCTAACAAGAGATGGGAAGAGAAGTATACCGAGTGATCCGAGTCCTCCGGTCTTCTCGTCATCGTCCCGATCTCCCGCGGAAAGTCTTGTCTCCACATCGTCGCCTCCTCGCCGGAAGGGCACCACATCGCCTGCGTCTTTTACGGACTCCCGCCTCAATACCGAGGCAACTCGGGCATGAAGCCGGCAACTCGACATGCTCAAGATATGCTGTAGAATGTGTAGTGTAGAGGCTATGTCTCATTTGGGGTTTGTTGCCTTTGAAGATGATGGAGGAATCAAGATTAGAAAAATGGTGCTTCCATTTTTCTAGCATGAAAATGAGATCAAGAATGAAACTCTCAAGATGAAGCTCTCATCCTCTTTTCTCTCAAATGTCTTCAACCATATTGTCATGAGAATGGTGGAGGAAAGAATACAAAAACCACAACCTTAGAAGGAAGGTAATGGTAGTAAAAGCAAGTGGTGACCATAGCCAAAAACATCATGATAACAAATTCACATCAACCTCTAATCACCTCAAATCAACATAAAGCAAGTGATGATGATAGATAAGAATGGTATCAAAAAGATGCTTTCATAATATCTCATCTTACAAATAAACCCTCCACAAAATGTTATTTGCAAACTTGCAAATAACACCCTCCATCGGAAAAGTCCGGCCGGGAAAGAACAAAGGAAAACCGGCCGGGACGGAATGCAAACAGGCAACTCCAGAAAACTGGTCCCGTAATAAATTACAGGAAAACCCCGACACTGTGCATACACACCCGCATCTGTATTCTGACCGGATACAAATGCAATGAGACAAAATCTACACTGTACTAAACTAGGATCCGGCTTAAACCAAAGCCGGCTAGTAATATCCGTTCGATCCTGATCCGTGCAATACCGCACGTATCTGATCGAACCCCGCCATATATCCATACGGCTACTAGTAAAAACCGTCCGATCCTGATCCGTGCAATACCGCACGTATCTGATCGGACGCTGCCATATCTCCATACGGCCTCTACAGCGTTTCGCCCGAAAGCTGAGTAACTGAAAGTGTGGTGGACTCTAAAGACTCGTCAATACAATGGCTGTGGATTTAACCACTAGCACGTCAGAGGTATAAGCCAATACGTAACGGGCCACCAGTTATTGACCAAAAGGGACGTCGATGAGCGAACTCATCCTGACACCCTACTGAGCCTGTCAGTGACAATATCCGTACAGTCCGGTCCGTTCGTCTATGAGGATCGCATGTCGGGCCTAGGGGGTTGGTAAAAGTCAGACCCCCAAAGGCTGTACAAGTCGTGTCGGAGTGTAGCCCAGAACGCCCTGAGATACTACTGGAATACCTACCAGTAAATCTCCTGCCTCGGCCGAGGGCTTTGCGTAATGGCTCTCCTAGACACAGCGCGACCTCACCCCCAATACCGGGAGAAACGAACCCCTGAAAATCCGCTCACTACCTCCATGTGGCTCGGGACTGTACCCAACTAAAACCTGTTTGCACGACTCCTTTGAGCCGTGGTAGGGTAGTAATCAAA
Organism: Agapanthus africanus; assembly: GCA_030015575.1. Lineage (NCBI taxonomy): Eukaryota > Viridiplantae > Streptophyta > Magnoliopsida > Asparagales > Amaryllidaceae > Agapanthus > Agapanthus africanus. Next base: position 364,133,952 of record JASDDO010000001.1, on the reverse strand, counting down.
GCACAGTGGGAACTCACACGAGACAAATGACGATCTCAGGTCGATGAACTAACCTGTACACATGTCACCAGGGAACTGCTATCTGACGTCTGGTATAATCCCAACTAGCAGGTTCCCGGCGAGTCCTGTCCGGTGTACTCATAACCCAATGAGCACCTGTATACATCTTAGGTGAACCAACTGACACCAGTGGCTTGTGAGACCGGCCACCGCCCCTCGTCGGGGTCTCGACTGTATACACTAGTCTACTAATGGAGTGTCGATGCCCTGTCTCGAAACTCCTACGACTAGGGACCTTTTAAGGATGTGCTTATAGACTACCAGCTCCCACGTATATGATCGCCATCATACTGCTGGTAGTCAAGCAAGAATCCTAGGGGCTCTATCAACGTGTAATAGCGACATGTCAGGTCACCTAAAGCAGTACACGATGATAAAGATAAACCAGATAGCATACTATCATCTCGAGTAAGACTGTCCTACCGGGATAGGTCCTCCCTCAATCATTGCAATCACGTGCCTGTGATCCAATAATTGACTCTGAGGGCACTATCTCCAACAGTTTTTACCCCTAATACTCGTGACCTTGGCTAAGGTCAACAAATCACGAGTACTAGTCAAGCTCAACCTGTCATTTCTTGATTAATTAGACCCGTTCACATGACCCTTGGCTAAGGTCAACAAAGTCATATGCCCGTCCTAATTAATCTCCATCATATGCGTTTGTAGGAAGACATCACTTAGCTACCGTACACTACGCCTTGGCTAAGGTCAACAAACGTAGCACGAATACTAAGTACTCTACTTCCTAAAATGACGGAGGGTTGCGGATGATTTTTAAGAAAATCTTTAACGCTTTGAACTTGATATCGCTGTAGAATCAAATGGTTTTCAAAAAGGAGTGGCTTAAGCTCCGCAGTTTTGAAATATAGCTTTTTCATAAATAGCCAAGTGGTTTTCAAATCCGATTCTACAACATCTTTTAGGTTTATTTTCTTTACATTAATCACATTAATGTAATCCCATCATTTAAGTCCTTAAGCCAATCACAGAAAAGAAACGAAAATAACACGTACGCTTATGCCATCCGCATTCACCGCAATGTTCCGTTATGCACCGTTAGGTTACTTAACTAACGGCATACCGGGACGGGACTAGCGCGGGTGTAAAACATAAGCAACGTCTACTATATATCATATATATAATATGTCATTCATCTCAGATATCACAGAACACAGGCAGCAGAAACATAGATATAACGTGGGATATACTAGGACGTCCGTATTTAGTATTTAGCCAGAATAGAAAATACGGATTCCACAGTCGCGATGAATAGCCAAGCCCACACCCTGGACCCCTACGAGAGCGGCAAGTGACCCTGCCAATTCTGGAGTTTAGGAGACCCGGTCTCGAATCCTCGAGATGGCCTCCCACTGAACCCCAGAACCCGGTCACCTGTGCTCCCCTCCTTGGGTCCATCCTAATGCGGAAAAGTAAATAATATACAACACTGGTAACACAACCTCAACCCGGAAGTGTCCGAAATAAAAGAATATTACGTTACATTTGAATTTACATGAATGAAAATATAAAACTCTCATCTCACATAAAAACCCCCGGCTATTCAATCGCGACAATCCTGCACATCATATCTCAGCAACACATAATATCTCATATCATCAACGTAAGTAAGTATGCATACCCCAATTGTCGTTGATGTATAGCAACGAAACCGGCGATATCGTACATACTACACTTACGGTCACAGAAAAGAAAGTGTAAAACTGCAATATCTGGAATCTACATTCTCTTTAGACATCGCAAATGCAAAATATCACATATTCCGTATTTCATGTCTAGTAATATGAATTCCACACATTGCATCACATTCCGGATAAACAGACAGTATCGAAGTTTTCGAACGAACGATCAAATACCCAGGATTCACTAAAGCCCAACACTTGAGCAGAGTTCAAACACCTGGAGTGTGACATAGTAGTAGTGGTCCAGCCGTAGAAGGGTCAAGCCAACGCCTCACAAGTGGCACGCCGTACTGCCCCAAACCCTAAGGTTCAAAGGGCAGTTCAAGACAGTCACATAATCGAGTTAAGGTTTGTTGTCTTCTAGAGGGACCACCACAAAAAGACTTGCACGTATCTCCAAAGCATTTAAACCCCGTAAATAGTGAGCAAATGATACTCGTTCAAACACTTCAATACTTTCTTATTTACCTGGAAAAGCTACGAAATGAAAATACCGATCAAAATAACGCGTCCAAAACCATCTCCAGATAATACAGTACAACATTCAGATTAAACATACCTAAAACACTATACAAGCAGAAATATGAATTACAGTGAAATTCCCATGCAATAATACTACAGTACGGCCGCGGAACCGCGGCCTAAGCAAGGATTTGCCGTGGTTCAGCGGCCAAATTAACTGTTCATGTCTTCGTATTTTACCATAATTCTTATATTTCCCTGCTGTATTTTTTAAGTACTTTTAATTCTGAAAAAGGTCAGATTTTAGAATTTCTCCAGAGAGGGTCCAAGAAAACTGTATTTTTGTCCGATCGGGATTTTTACTTCGTAAAAGCGACGCCTAATGTTCTAGGTCGGCTCTGATACCAATGTAAGGTATGCCTAGCACCCTATGAAGAGTTTTGAAGCATCACATGTGTCAAAGTATGTATTTTTAAGGTGCTAAACAAACACGCAAAGGAATCGATCCTAGAAAATTAGGGTTACAAAACTTTAAGCTAATAAAAATTAGGGTTTGAAGGCTACAACCTTTGTAGCTCCCCTTTAGCTTGACTACTTGATCTCTAGGGTGTTGGAAGAAGGTCCACTTGTAGTCCTCTTTCGTCAACGACGATCCATCCGAAGTTTCCCGTCTAAGCTTGCAACTTTGGAAAAGCAAAGAGAACACTCTAATCAAGTTAGCTAGACTTGAGTAGAATGATGTTTTGGCTAAGGATCTCACTTCAAAAACCTTTCTTTAATTGTGTTTAACTCACTAGAAAAAACTAGAGAGGAAAAGGTGAAGGAGGATGAAGATGGTGGCTATTTTTAACAAGAGGTGAAGAAAAATAACCCTTAGTTAAAAAAAGGAAAATGAAATATATATCACTATATATATTTATTTCCTTCTTGTATTCAACCATGATTAAATTATGGAGAGTTAATTTAACTTGGGTTTTAAATGATAAAGAGAAGGATAACCCTAGGTTAGTGGCAGTTGAGCTTGGTTAGGTTAGAAGAAGAATGTAGAAGCTAGAATGATTATCCTTTCCTTTTCATTTTGTTTTAAAACCAAAATTAAATAATAATCCATAATTTAATCCATGGTGTGAGTCTTATATTGCCACCATTTCCATATGCTAACAACCATGATGGATGGGTGTATGTATGTATGCATGTATGCACATCGACATGTGCATGAAACTAGAATGGAAGAAAGAAACACATGCATGCATGCATACATCCATCAAACCCTAGAAAGGTTTCAAGTGAGAAAACTAATGGTTAGATGATAAATCAACACTTAACTTATCAATCCGGTCATATCTCATATGACCCCTACCAAAAGCAGGCCACCCGATCAATGTTCGGTATCATATACGCACATTTTCATCGGGTGCATGCGCATATCGCATACGCGCACCACAACGTTTCGCCTGGACCGGGTAACTCCTTTGTGGGACTCTAAGACTCATCAATACGCCGGCAGAGGGTGATGATCATATCAGGTACCCTCAAACCGCAAGCGGTTAGCTAAACGTAACGGCCACCCAGGTATTGAGCGATCAGAAGAAAACAAGCGAATCTGCTACAACTCCCATCGAGCCATCCGGCAACACTACCGTACAATCCGGTCTCTTCGTCAGATATGCTGCATATCGAGCCTAGGGATGGTCACGTCGACCCTAATAACTCAATAAGTCGTGCCGGTGAATGGTCTATAACAGATCGAGAAACTACCGATAACACTTATCAGCAAATCTCAGCAGCCCTGGCCAGGGACTTACTGATATAACCAGTCGGGCACAGCACAGCATCAACCCCCAATACCGGGAGAGACGAAACCCCTCCTATCGCTCATTGCCTTCGTGTGTCTCGGGACTGTACCCAACGGCCACCTGTTTGCACGACTCAGTAGAGCCGTGGTAGGGTGGCAATCAAAGTACAGTGGGGGAGCACACAAGACTCCATGACGATCTCGGGTCTGCAGACTAACCTGTACCAGTGTTACCTGAGAACTGCTATCCGACGATAGATATAATTCCATATAGGTATTCTCGGCGAGTCCGTCCAGTGTACCCAGTCACCACTGAGCACCCGTATATGATCTTGATGTCAAACACCAATGGATATGGGATCATCCATCGCCCATCACATGGGTCTAGTATCATATACGCTAGTCTACTCTGGTATATCAATGCCCCGTCTCGATATACCTACGACTAGGGACTTTCCAGGATATGCTTATAGACTACAGATGTCCCACTAGTATGATCTCCATCATAATCAGAGCAGTCAAGCCAATATCCTCAGGGCTTTATCAGCATGTATGAGTGAATAATAAGCATGATCAAGTCAACATGTCAGATAAAGAAGAACCAGATAGCATACTATCATGTCGAGCAAGAATGCATACTGAATATATATACATGTATAGATACATCCACTATCATATAATGGCCTCTAGGGCATACATATATCTACCATTTGGTATCTCAGGTGTTGTTTGTTTTTGCTAAATTTGCATGTGATGTTATCTTTTTACAGAGGCAATTTAGAGTGTTTCATATTCGTAATTCTAGTTTGTTTTCGGGTTATTTCGACGGTGTTAAAAAGTTCGAACGGGTATCAATAACTCACTTTTTCCCATGCTGGAAATTTTTCCATGTGTTGAATTTTTCCTTAATTTAAAACTTTCAGAAAATCATGCAAGCGATTCTGTAGACCCTCTAGAAGAACGAAACCTTAACTCGATTATATGACCATCAGAACCGCCATTAAACCCTAGGGTTTATGGCAGTTCAGCGGTGCCACATGTGAGGCATTGGTTGACCCTTCTACGGCTGGTTCATAGGAGTTGTGGCATGTTCTGGGACCTTTTGAACTTCGCTCAAGAGTTGAGCTATTTGGGAAATTTTAGGTGTTTGCTTATTCGATCGGAAAGTTTAACATTGTCTAGTTATCTGCAATGTGATACAATATGTGGAATTCATATAGTTAGGCATGAAATCTGTAATATGTGATATTTCGGGTTTATGATGTCTAAGGTGATTGTGGATTCCAAATGTTGTAGTTTTTCATTTTCTTTTTTGCGACCGTAAGTGTAATATGTGGTGTATTGCCGGTTTCGTTGCTATAGATCAACGACAATTGAGATACACACATTTACTTACGTTGATGATATGTGATGTTATGTGTTACTGTGATATGTTATTGGATCGTCATGTTTTGAATAGCCGGGGGTTTTATGTGAGATGAGGGTTTTTATTTTCATTCATGTAAAATTCATTGTATGTAATATTCTTTTATTGGGGCACTTTCGGGTTGAGGATGATGTCACCATTGTATATTATTTACTTTTCCGCATTAGGATAGACCCAAGGAGGAGAGCACAAGCAACCGGGTTCTAGGGTCCAGTGGGAGGCCATCTCGAGGAGTCGAGACCGGGTCTCCTAACCCTAGAATTGGTAGGGTTGCTTGCTACTCTCGCAGGGGTCTAGAGATATGGGTTTGGCTATTCATCGTGATCGTGGAATCTTTGTTTTATACATGCTCAAAATAAAACACGGACCTCCTAGTATATCCAATATTTCATATGTTATCTTCTGCTGCTGATATTCTGTGATATGATCATTTTATATAGGTGAGATGAATGCTTTATTATTGAATATATGATATATAATAAACGTTGCTTATGTTTTGCACCCGTGCTAGTCCCGCCCCGGTATGTCGTTAGTTAAGTAACCTAACGGTGCATAACGGGACACTGTGGCGAATGCAGATGGCATGAGCGTACGTTGTATGTTCGTTTCTTCTGTGATGCTTAAGAAGTATAAATGATGGGACGTCATTAATGAGATTAATGAAAGAAAAGAAACTTAAAAGATGTTGTAGAATCAAATTTATAAAAAGGGTAGGTCTAGTTTTTGCTTTGCATGGCGGTATTCCTTGTAGAATATCCAACACCTTATTCGATATGGAAAGAGCCAAGATCCCTTCACCGGGAGTGACCACTTTAGCGAAACTAGTAGATGCTACAACTCACTCGGTTTTGTTTCTGATTGCTTCTATAGTTCTTGCTTTGCATAGCGGTATTTGTGAAATATCCTGCACCTTATTCGGTAAGGAAAGGGCCGAGATCCCTTCACCGGGAGTGACCACTTTGTCGAAACTAGTAAAAGCCTAAAAAACACTCATTTTCAAAATCACTTGTTTCTACAACGATAACAAGTTCATTACGCAAAAGGTTTTCATAAAAAACTGTCGCAGCCCTCCGTCATTTCAGATAATTCCTACTTAGTATTCGTGCTGTGTTTGTTGACCTCCATCAATGTGTAGTGTGCAGTAGCTGACTAGTATTTATCTGCCACATATGATCCAATTGTTTTATGGTAGTCGTATGACCTTGTTGACCTCCGTCAAGGATCGTGCGGGTGGATTTAATACAATCAGGAAATGACGGGTTAAACTTGACTAGTAGCCTATGTTTTGTTGACCTCCGTCAAGGTCATAGGACACTAGGCCAGAATATTATCGGGAATTTCAAGTTTTGAAATTTGCAATAAGATTGCATACCTTCTATGAGATAGTTAGATCCTGATACCCACTGCGAGTAAGAGTTACTCCTGGGAGAGTTTTACACATCACAATTAGCCGATCAAGTAGGTATCTAGGAAGGTGTTAACGTGTAATACCCTAGGTATTATCCGGTATAACCATTTATACCAGATAAGCATGGGGACCCACTATAAAACATTGGGGAATCTTCGGAATAAATTCTGAAAGAGGACAGATCTGTACTATAAATGGAATGATATCGCTCTTCAATACAGAGGCGCCTTTTAAGTGAACTGGCAGTACAGGAGTTTGAGAACTTCGTAGTTAAGCGTGCTTGGGCCAGGGAAGTCCTGGTATAGGTGACATCATAGGAAGTGGCCCCTGGTCGGGTCCAGTTCACCCAGAAAGACAAAATCGTGCGGCTTCGGCTAGAGCGGACAATACTCTTTGTATTTCGGGTGGGTCGTGAAAGAATGGTATTAGAGCTGGTTCCTCAATAGTAGGTCTGTGGTTCGAGGACGAACCATTGTTTTATGTGGAAAGAATGTAATACCCCAGGTATTATCCGGTATACCCATTTATACCGGATAAGCATGGGGACCCACTATAAAACAATAGCGAATCTTTGGAATATATTCCGAAAGAGGATAGATCTGTACTATAAATGGAATGATACCGCTCTTCAATACAGAGGCGCCTTTTAAGTGAACTGGCACTACAGGAGTTCGAGAACTCCATAGTTAAGCATGCTCGGGCTAGGGAAGTCTTGGGGTGGGTGACCTCCTGGGAAGTGCCCCCTGGTCGGGTCCAGTTTGCCCCGAAGGACAAAACCGTGTGGCCTCGGCCAGAGCGGACAATACTCTCTATATTGGGGGTGGGTCGTGACATAACGGGGTTATGCCTTTGGGAAAGTGAGGTTTATTTTAATTAAGTCCGTGCAAAAGAACTGGGAACCTCCCTCAAAGTACCAACACTGGCCTGGCTGAAAGATTAGCGAACTTGTAAGGTGTAATTAATCCCGTCTAGTCTTACCTTTTAGGGTTTGAAGGAATATTTGATGAAAACAGTGGGAGCTATCCTGATTAGATAAGATATTAACCAATCTAATCTTGCAAGAGTATACGCTAAAGTGTTTTCTTCTTCTTTCTCCTGGTAGCGACCATGTCAGGCCTTAATCAAGATAATAATATGGATGTATTGACTGAACCCACTTGTTATACTGAATAGGGGAACATTGGCTCCGTTCTTTCTTATAATTGTTATAAGACTGAGCAGGAAATAGGGGAATATCCGGATTCCCACGCCGCCTAAACGAAGAATAAACATATTGATGCATCTTCTTCGGGCGTGCTAGTTATTGAGAACTGTTTCTCAGTTCACTCCAGGTCCTGGGTATTAGATACCGGATCAGGATCCCATATATATAATATGTTACTTGGGCTTAGGAAAGGTAGAGAACTTGGAGAGGGTGATCATTTCATAAGAGTAGGGAATGGTGCAAATGTTGCAGCCAAAGCAGTTGGCGAATATCACCTTGTATTAGCAAAAGGTAATACATTGATTCTGAACGAATGCTATTACATTCCGACCCTGATATGCAATCTTATATCAGTTTCTTTATTAAGTAAATAAGGATATAATTTTGTAGTACAGGATAATGTTATAAACATCTTCTTGAATCAAAAGTGTATTGGATCAGGCTCGCTAAATAATGGCATATACATTCTAAATCAAACTACGGTTCTTAATGTACAAAACACACATAAGAGGAAGAGTTCAGAAATGAACGAATCCATCTTATGGCATTGTAGACTAGGTCATATCAATGCGACACGACTAGCTAAGTTACATAATGATGGATATTTGAATCCGTTCGAATTACCATCTTATGAAACTTGCCATTCATGTCTCAAAGGAAAGATGACCAAAACTCCATTTAGTGGACACGGAGAAAGAGTTACGGAACTCTTGGGACTGATACATAGTGATGTATGCGGTCCTATGTCTACACATGCTAGGAATGGTTTCTCGTACATCATTATGTTCACTGACGATCTTTCAAGATACGGGGATGTGTTCATGTTGAAATACAAGTCTGAAGCTTTTGAGAAATTCAAAGAATATAACCACGAAGTCGAGAACCAAACGGGTAAAACTATTAAGATCCTTCGATCTGATCGAGGAGGAGAATACTTGAGCAATGAGTTCCTGGACTATCTCAAAGAGAATGGGATTCTCTTTCAGGTTACTCCTCCATATACACTACAGCACAACGGTGTATCGGAGCAGAGGAATCACACCCTATTAGATATGGTGCACTCTATGATGAGCACTGCTGAGTTGCCTATTTCCTTTTGGGGGTATGCGCTTGGGACAGCCATATACCTATTGAATAGAGTTCCAACCAAATCAGTGCCTACCATTCCATATGAGATATGGGAGTGGAAGAGACCGTGTCTGAATTTTGTTAAGATATGGGCTTGCCCGGCCTATGTTAAAAAGCAAAATCCAGACAAGCTCAAGGCAAGGTCTATTCTGTGCAAGTTTGTAGGATATCCCAAGCATTCGCGAGGACATATCTTCTACCAACCTGAGGAACAAAATGTGTTTGTTTCTCAGCATGCCACCTTTAAAAATAGGAATTTCTCGCAAAGCAAATTAGTGGCAAGAATGTAGAACTGGAAGAAGTTCCAGCAACAAAAACTATGACAGATGATTTGGTAGAACCAGAGGATTCGATAGTTCCCGACGAACCTCAGCCGCTCCGCCGATCTAGTAGGGTTCCTCATCCACCTAAGAGATACTACGGTTTTTGTTAGTTATGTATATACCCTAGAGGCCATTGTTGTACATATGATGTATATTATAATGGATGCTTGGATATATATAGAGAGGACTTTCTTTCTCGTCATGATAGTATGATATTTGGTTTCACTTTATCTTAACATGTTGACTTGTATTGGTTTACTGTCTTACTCTCACATGTTGATAAAGCCGTTAGGATCTATACTCGACTACTGGGACTATTATGAGATCATACTAGTGGGGCCACGGTAGTCGATGAGTATATCCTATAACTGTTCCTAGTCGAGGGTATATCGAGACAGGGCATCGATACACCAGAGTAGACTAGCGTATACGCATCTTGACCCATATGATGAGCGATGGATGATCCCATATCTATCGGTGTTTTGACATCAAGGATGGTGTACGGGTGCTCAGTAGAGACTGGGTACACTGGACGGACTCGCCGAGAACTCCCAGATAGTGATATACCACACGTCAGATGGCAGTTCTCCGGTGACACTGGTACAGGGTAGTCTGTAGACCCGAGATCATCATAGAGTCTTGTGTGATTCCCACTATGCTTTGATTTCCACCTTACCACGTCCAAGAGGGCATGCAAAACGGCGGCTTTTGGGTACAGTCCCGAATCACATAGAGGCAATGAGCAATAGGAGGGGATTCGTCTCTCCCGGTATAGGGAGTTGATGTTGAGCTGTGTTCGATTGGCTATAACTAGAAGTCCCTGGCCTGGGATGATATAGAGATTTACTGGTAAGTGTTAACAGTAGTTTCTCGACCCGTTATGAGCCACACATCGACACGAGTTATCGGTTACCGGGGTCTGACATATACCACCCCTAGACATGATATGCGACATATCAGACGAACAGACCGGACTGTACGGGAGTGTTACTGAATGGATTCACAGGAGAACGTACAGGCTAGCTTGTTGATCTTTTAATCGCTCAATACCTGGGTGGCTGTTACGTTTAGCTGACCGCTTGTAGCTTGTGGGTGTTTGATATGATCATCACCTGCTACCGGCGTATTGACGATTCTTTAGAGTCCTACATAGAGGTTTCTTAGCTCCAGCAAAACGGAGCAGAGGCACATATGTGATATGTGCAGGACCGAGGATAATACGATATGAGATACCGTATTATATTCTCGAGATATTTAGATATAAACCGGAACATCGGATCAAGTGTTGATTCGATGAATCGGTACATGATATATTAGTCGGTTATATTCGATATAACCGGATTGTCGGATCAAGTGTTGATTCGATGATTTAATATATATGATATATTGTATTACATTATCTAATATTGGCTCGCTTTATTATTTCATTTTCTCACCGGATAATACATTGATATATATACGATATATGTTAAGTGTATTATTTTCTTTTGTTGCAAATATATATTATATATATGTGATATATATTATTGTGACATGATATGATTAATAATGGAACATGTTTAGTGGAGATTAAACAAGGTTAGGGCTTGATTAGGGTTAGCTCCTTCTTCCACCATCTAGAAGCTTTCCTTTTGTCATGAGTTAGATATTATGGTTGATATTTATCTATGACTCATTCTTTAACCTAACCAAAACCTAGCCCTAGTTTATTTTCTACAAAGGTTATCCTACTCATCCTTGACCATGGTTCCATGTTTAATCATATATTCATTTCTATTATTCATCACAAAAGGATTATCTCATTATTTATCATCTTCTTCTCTCTTGAGCTTTGAAAAAGCTTGCTAGATTTTCCTTTTATGATGATTTCTTCTGAGAATATGATATAAAAGAAAAGCATAAATACTACTCCATCATCCTCATCTAATCTAGCCCATTAGATTAGGGTGTTCACCTCATTAGAGTGAGAGAGCTTGAGTTATAGCAACTTCGACGTAAATCATCGGAGAAACGGAACACAACAAGCTAGCATGGATCGTTCGAGTCGTGGAGCCTCTCTTGAGTCCGGGAGATCGTGGATCGCGGCGAAGGGACTTCTACTCAGAGCTTATGAAGTGAAGGAGCAGACTACAGAGGTTGTATTCCCTCACACATGTAGTAAAGATGTTTACTTGCATATTTAACCCTAATAATCTAGCAAAGATCCCGGCTTTGGATTGTTCGGCACGTCTAAAATTTTATTCGGGCATGGTGGATGCCTTATGAACCCTCACAAGAGTGCCTAGGAACCCTACAATTTTCTCATTGATGGTGGGAGCGGGGATTGCAACATGGAAGATGATGACCCGACTAGCTTCGAGCAGGCCATCACGAGTGGGGACTCTGTGAACTGGCTGGATGCAATGCGATCTGAGATGGAATCCATGCACACCAACAAAGTATGGACTTTGGATGTTTCTTCTGAAGGGGTAAAACCTATTGGGAGCAAATGGATCTTTAAGAAGAAACTTGGTGTAGATGGAAAAGTTGAGACTTTCAAAACTAGACTTATTGCAAAGGGTTTTCGTCAACGACCAGGTGTGGATTATAACGAAACCTTTTCTCCAGTAGCTATGCTTAAGTCCATCCGGATCGTACTTGCCATTGCTGCATACCATGACTACGAAATCTGGCAAATGGATGTTAAGATCGCCTTTCGAAATGGTGATTTGGAGGAGTGCGTATACATGACTCAGCCAGAGGGCTTCGTAGACAGTGAGAGCAGGGAAAGGTGTGCAAGCTGCTTAAATCCATCTATGGGTTAAAGCAGGCATCGCGGAGTTGGAACATCAATTTTGATGTGGTAGTCAAAGAGTTTGACTTCATCAAGAACGTAGATGAACCTTATATATACAAGAAGGTGGCGGAGAGTAAGGTTGTCTTCCTCATATTGTACGTGGATAACATACTCTTGATAGGAAATGATATTCATATGCTACACTCGTTCAAGCTCTTCTTATCACATAGATTCTTAATGAAAGATCTAGGTGATGCCTCCTGCATCTTGGGGATTAAGATCTATAGAGTTAGATCTAAATGGATACTGGGATTGTCCCAATCCAGGTATATCGACACCGTACTAAAGAGATTTAATATGTAAGAATCCAAGCGTGGGAATTTACCCACGATCTCTGGACTCACTCTCTCCAAAGAGATGTCTCATAAGACTAATTTGGAGAGAGCTCGCATGCAAGGGATACCCTATGCTTCGACAGTAGGCTCTATCATGTACGCGATGCTTTGTACCAGACCCGATGTAGCATACTCATTAAGTGTAGTGAGTAGGTATCAAGAAGATCCTGGAGAGAGTCACTAGACAGCTATGAAGAACATTCTCAAGTACTTGAGAAGGACTATAGAGATGTTCTTGGTGTATGGTAACGGAGAACTCCAAGTGGAGTCCTTTACCGATTCGAGCTTCCAAAGTGATAAGGATGACTCTAAGTCGTACTCGGGATTTGTCTTTACCCTCAATGGAGGGGCGGTGTGTTGAAAGAGTTCCAAATAGGAAACCGTGGATGACTCAACGATGGAGGATGAGTACATCGCTGCCAACGATGCTACCAAAAAGGCTGTCTAGATGAAGAAGTTCATAACTGAACTTGGAGTGGTTCCGTCCATTGAACATCCAATACCTTTGTATTATGATAACAATGGAGCTGTGGCTTTGGCTAAGGAACCCAGGTCCCATCAGAGATCCATACATATTCCGAGGCGGTATCACCTGATCCGGAAGATAGTTGATCGCCACGAGATCGAGATCAGGAGAGTAGACACAAAGGACAACACTGTGGATCCACTCACGAAGGACATACCCCAGATACAAATTGAGAGACTCTTCGGGATGTTGGGTATGAGATACTTCAACAGCTGGCCTTAGTGCAAGTGGGAGATTGTTAGTTATGTATATGCCCTAAAGGCCATTGTTGTACATATGATGTATATTATAGTGGATGCTTGGATTTATATAGAGAGGACTTTCTTGCTCGACATGATAGTATGCTATCTGGTTTCACTTTATCTTAACATGTTGGCTTGTATTTGTTTACTGCCTTGCTCTCACATGTTGATAAAGCCCTTAGGATATATACTTGACTACTAGGACTATGATGCAGATCATACTAGTGGGGCCAGGATAGTCCAAGAGTACATCCTATAACTGTTCCTAGTCGAGGGTGTAACGAGATAGGGCATCGATACTCCAGAGTAGACTAGCGTATATGCATCTTGACCCAAATGATGGGCGATGGATGATCACACATCCATTGGTGTTTGACATCAAAGATGGTGTACGGGTGCTCAGTAGAGACTGGGTACATTGAACGGACTCGCCGAGAACTCCTAGATGGTATTATACCTATCGTCAGATAGCAGTTCTCTGGTGACACTGGTACAGGTTTGTCTGTAGACCCGAGATCGTCATAGAGTCTTGTATGATTCCCACTGTGCTTTGATTTCCACCTTACCACGTTCGTGAGAATGTGCAAAACGGTGGATTTTGGGTACAGTCCCGAATCACATGGATGCAATGAGCGAAAGGAGTGGTTTCGTCTCTCCAGGTAATGGGGGTTGATGTTGTGCTGTATTCGATTGGTTATAACTGGAAGTCCCTGGCCAGGGATGATATGGAGATCTACTGGCAAGTGTTATCAGTAGTTTCTCGACCCGTTATGAGCCTCACATTGACACGACTTATCGGTTACCGGGATCTGACGTTTACCACCCCTAGACTGGATATGCGACATATCAGACGAAGAGATCGGACTGTATGGTAATGTTACCAATTGGATTCAAAGGAGTGTGTGCAGGCTTGCTTGTTGATCTTCTGATCGCTCAATACCCGGGTGGCTGTTACGTTTAGCTGACCGCTTACAGCTTGTAGGTGTTTGATATGATCATCACCTACTGCCGGCGTAGTGACGAGTCTTTAGAGTCATACACAGAGGTTTCCTGGCTCGAGAGAAACGGAGTAGGAGAACATATGTGATATGTGTGGGACCGAGAATAATACGTGTTTGTGATACTGTATTCTATTCTTGCGATATATGATATCGGCCGGTTATATGTGATATAGCCGGGTTATCGGATCAAGTGTTGATTCGATAAAAGGTACATGTTATATTGGTCGGTTATATGCAATATATCCGGATTATTAAATCAAGTATTGATTTAATAATTTAATGTATAATTATATATGTGATATATTACATTACATTAACTAATATAAGCTCACTTAAATGATTCTTTTTCTCACTTTGGATGCACTGATATATATGTGATATATGTTAAATGTATTCTTTTCTTTTGTTACAAAATTATATATATGTGATATGTATAATTGTAACTTGCTAGGTTATAAATGCAACTAGGGTTTATGAGAGTTAAACCATGCCAGGGTTAAGATTAGGGTTTATGTTTTATTTTAGATAAATCAAAATTGTGGATTTATGCTAAGATATTTTTCTTAGTTGACTTGGTCCACTCTTTTGTCAAGTCTAAGATATTTATTAACCTAACCCTAACCCTAGACCATGGTTTATTATCTACAAGGGTTAAGTATGACATTCTTAACACATGGTTGCATTTCTAACCTCATAACAATAATTCTTTTATCACTTCATCTTCTTCTTCCTCCAAAAGCTTTTCTAGCCTTTTCATTTGTGATAAATGATTGTGAGAAAAAGAAAACAAAAGAGAGCAAAATTATTACTTCATCATCCTCTTCTATGCTAGCCACTAATCCCTAATTAGTGAGTTAGCTTCACTAATCCCTTATTAGTGAAGAGATAGCTTGGGTTTGTGAGTTCTCAAGGTAGATCATCTTGGATAGTGAAGACTTCAAGCAAGGATACATCATTCACTTCATGGAGCCTCTCAAGAGTCCGGGAGCTTGATGATCGCAATGATGGGACCTCAACTCAGAGCTTATGAAGCGAAAGAATGGACTACAAAGGTTGTAATCCCTATCACTTAGAATTAAAGATGTTTGCTTTATCGATTCCGTATGATTCATTAGTTAACGATCTAAGGTTAAGGTTAGCTAGAACGACAAAAAATTTAATTTGGAATGGACAATGCTTCCCGAAACCTTGCTGCCGTTCTATACGACCCAACATGATGGCCTGCTCGAAGCTAGTTGGGTCATCATCTTCCATGATGCAATACTCGTTCCCACCATCAATGAGAAAACCGTAGTATCTCTCAGGTGGATGAGGAAATCTACTAAATCGGCGGAGAGGATGAGGTTCATTGGGGATTATCAAATTCTCTGGTTCCACTAAATCATCAGTTGTAGTTTGTTCTGCTGGAACTTCTTCCAGCTCTACCTCTTCGCCACTAATTTCTTTTGCAAGAAATTCCTTTTCTAAAAAGGTGGCATGTTGAGCAACAAACACCTTTTGTTTTTCACTGTGGTAGAAAAGACATCCATTCGAATATTTAGGATATCCAACAAACTTACAAAGAACTAATCGTGTCTCGAGTTTGTCCGGATTTTGCCTTTTGACATAGGCCGGACAAGCCCATATCTTAACTCGTTTAAGACATGTCTCTTCCCACTCCATATCTCATATGGTGTGCTAGGTACAGATTTAGATGGAACTTCATTCAATAGGTATGCTGCTTCTTTAAGCGCATAACCCCAAAAGGAAATAGGCAAGTTAGCGGTGCTCATCATAGAGCGCACCAATCCAATAGGGTGCGATTCCTCCGCTCCTACACACCATTGTGCTGTGGTGTATATGGAGGAGTAAGCTGAGAGAAAATCCCATTTTCTTTTAGATAGTCACGGAATTCCATGCTCAAGTATTCTCCTCCCCGATCAGATCGTAGCATTTTAATACTTTTGCCAGTTTGGTTCTCAACTTCATACTTATATTCTTTGAATTTCTCAAAAGCTTCAGCCTTGTGTTTCAACAAGAACACATGTCCGTATCTTGAGAGATCGTCAGTGAATGTAATGAAGTATGAAGAACAATTCCTGGCATGTATAGACATGGGACCGCATACATCACTATGTATCAGTCCCAAGAGTTCCGTAACTTTTTCTCCGTATCCAGTAAACGGAGTTTTGGTCATCTTTCCTTTGAGACATGAATGGAAAGTTTCATAAGATGATAATTTGAACGGATTCAAATATCCATCCTTATATAACTTAGCTAGTCGTATCGCATTGATATGACCTAGTCTACAATGCCACAAGAAGGATTCGTTCATTTCTGAACTCTTCCTCTTGTGTGTGTTTTGTACGTTAAGAAATGTGGTTTGATTTAGAATGTATATGCCATTACTTAGCGAGCCTGATCCAATCAACTTTTGATCCAGGAAGATGTTCATAACATTATCCTGTACTACAAAATTATATCATTCTTTACTTAATAAAGAAAATGATATAAGATTGCATATCAGGGTCGGTATGTAATAGCATTCGTTCAGAATCAATGTATTACCATTTGGTAATACAAGGTGATATTCGCTAACTGGTTTGGCTGCAACATTTGCACCATTCCCAACTAGTATGGAATGATCACCTATTCCCAGCTCTCTACCTTTCCTTAGCCCATGTAACATATTACATATGTGGGATCCCGAACCAGTATCTAATACCCAGGACGTAGAGTGTACTGAGAAACGGCTCTGGGTAACTAACACACCCGAAGAAGATGCATCAATATGCACATTCTTCTTTTGGGTAGTGTGGAAATCCAGATATTGTAAGTCTACGGTAGCGCCCCGGCCGTCAACAGACGCCAAATGCGGAACAAAAACTTTTAACAACTGGCGCTATCGCATACTATAACCCGGATCTGCCATTAAAGCTAAACAAACAAACTACAAAGTGGGTAGAAATGTTATACCGAACGATCCGAGTCCATCGGTCTTCAACCATCATCCCACACTTTGTTGCAGCTGATCCGAACTCACACGATCTCCGGTCTCGTCGTCCAGGTGGCACCACATCGACGGATCTTTAAACGGGCTCCCGCCTCTGAACCGAGGCAACTCGATCGTCAAGTTTGCTAAAAGAGACGACCAAGATTGATGTAGGGAATGAGTAGAACACATTGTCTCGTTACGTCCAAAGTTATGGACGAACGGTCAATGAAGTTGCCATTTGGAATCGGGTAAATGGAAATTGAACTATATGAAATTTCCATGAACTAAACTATCATAATCTTTTTTTGCCAAAATGAATCCATCATCACCCACAAGAGGGGCCGGCCACTTTATAGAAGAGGGAGGGTGAGTGTAAGAGAGGGGAGGGTAACTTTAAGCAAAAGATCAAGGAGAAATATCCTAAGTATTACAAAAATGCATTAATGGAAACAATGACTCATAACCTTAGTCATCCTCCATCATTAAATGCACCATTAAGGAACAAATGACTCACATGCCTTGTCACCATCTAGAACCATCTAGAAACATGACTCACCCAAGAAAAGATAAATCCGCATTTAACCGAATGTTAAATACGGGTGATAGAAAACAGGAAACTGGTAACTTCCAAAAGCGATCCCGAAACGAATTTTCAGGATAACCCCGTTACTGTATAAACATACCCGCATTTGTATTACGACCGAATACAAATGCAACTGAGAGAAAGATATTATATCTACAAAGTATAATACATGGATCCGGCTTAAACCAAAGCCCACCAGTATTAACTGTCGAAATATGACACGTGGGTAAATGCACGTGCATTTTCCGAATCCTGCCATAAAACCATACGACCTCTACAACGTTTCGCCCGAACTTGGGAAACTGTCTGTGGGGAGCTCTAATGACTCATCAACACACTGGCACTGGGTATAACCACTAGCACGTCAGAGGTACTAGCTGTACGTAACGGTTGCCTATGTATTGATTGGAAGGGAAGCTGACGAGCGAACTCATCCAGAAACCCTACTGAGCCTGACAGTGACAATATCCGTACAGTCCGGTCCATTCGTCTATGAGTATCGCATATAGGGCTTAGGGGCTGGTAAACGTCAGACCCCCAATAGCTGTATAAGTCGTGTCAAAGAGAGAAGTCTAGAACATCCTGAGATACTACTGGAATGCCTACCAGTAAATCTCGATTACCCTGGCCAGGGATTTCGTGTAATAGCTCTCCTAAACACAGCGCGATCTCATAGCCAATACCGGGAGAGACGAAGCCCCGATGATCTGCTCACTGCTTCCATGTGGCTCGGGACTGTATCCAAAAAATACCTGTTTGCACGAATCCTTTGAGCCGTGGTAGGGTAGAAATCAAAGCACGGTGGGAACTCACACAAGACAAATGACGACCTCAGGTCAATGAACTAACCTGTACACATGTCACCTCGGAACTGCTATCTGACGATATGTATAATACCAACTTAGCATGTTCCCGGCGAGTCCAGTCCGGTGTACTCATAACTCAATGAGCACCTGTATACATCTTAGGTGAACAAACTGACACCAATGGCTTGTGAGACCAGCCACCGCCCCTCATCGGGGTCTCGACTGTATATACTAGTCTACATTGGAGTATCGATGCCCTGTCTCGAAACTCCCACGACTAGGGACATTTTAAGGATGTGCTTATAGACCCCAGCTCTCACGTATATGATCGCCATCATACTGCCGGCAGTCAAGCAAGAATCCTATGGGCTCAATTAACATGCAATAGTGAACTAAAGCATGTATACGATGATAAAGACAAACCAGATAGCATACTATCATCTCGAGGAAGACTTTCATATCGGTATAGGTCCTCCCTCAATGATTGTAATCACGTACCTGCGATCCAATAATTGACTTAGAGTGCACTATATCCAACAATCTCCCACTTGCACTTAAGGCTATTATTGCGATGTCGCATACTCATAGCCTCAGTGAGTGAATCTGCCCTGATGTTTCTTTCTATGTCTCTCTTAATCTCAAGTTCGCGGAGAAAGCAATCTCCTGAATTGAGTAATACCTGTCTTAGAATATGTCTGGATATCTGATGGGACCTAGTTTATAAATGAACTCCAAATCCAAACTTCTTAGACTGTATCGATCACTGAAACTAATAAGTGTCCAGCACTATGCCTCCCACAGTATCCTCTTGGACCACCTGTCCATAATACTGTCCCTTGTCTGAGGGAAAACTATAGCGCTGACAATCAATCTGTCATCCATGTCACCTTTGAAGCCTGGAATGATAACCGTCTCCCGAAGGAGGCTGCTGTCATCAAATCTGTAAAACTGCTTCCTTATGTATCTTCAGGATTGGATTAATATAAACTTATCGCATCTAGTGCGAAAACAACATCTGGTGTGGTACTTGACATCTCACGATTGACTCAATTCCCTAAGCAAGTGATCGGCCAATCATGCATGTCCCTCTCCCCTTTAGTCTGTAAGACACCTTTAGAGAGGGTGACTCCATCACCTGTAGGTACACCACCATGCCCGGAGTCATCTATTCTAAAATACTATTAGAATACTGTCAAAGTACCCACATTGGGAAACTACCCAAATCTAGATCTAAAACCATTAGATCTAGTAACCAGAATGTCTTATATTATATCCATATCCTTTGTGGAGAAACAACTGTGTGATGACCAAAGTACAACCGTTCGTAGTATAGGAATTTTAGTTCCTACTTTGTGTATGTCATCCAAGTATAAGGACATCACACCCTACTACCTTCATCCATCCCCTATTCTGATGAAGTCAAGCCTATGACTGTCACATCAAAATTAGATGATCTATCTCCGCTATATTTGCTCAAGTCTATAAATAGACATAAGCTACTTGCCCACTGTGCTTCCGCTGCTCCCACTAACTACGACAACCTTCTGGCAGAATAATATATACGTACACTTCTAAAACTAGTTTATAATGACGCTATACAGATCCTCCTGCCGGGTCTCATAGTCTGGAAAAACATTAGTGTCAATTCTGGGTAAACAAGAACCTCCCTGTCACCGTCCTTGAGGCTACCTTAGTACCACTCGGGTGTCTGAGGTTACCCACCATATCTGCGGAGTGGCTATTGGAATGTCAAACCTGATCGAATATAAAGGTTCTATTAAATTTTCCGTAATTGTTTGCGGTTCTAGAATCACTTCCAGTTCTACCATACTCCTACTACTGTTTTCTGAAAAAATCCATTTTATTAAAAATGTGGCGAGTCAAGAACAATATCACTATTGATCTTCCTGATGGTAGAAAATCAACCCTCGTCAAAGCTAGGGTCAACCCATAAGCTGCCATTACAGAAACGTGTCTTGAGTTATCCAGTGTCTGGTTTTAAGCATAAGCTGGTCAACTCCTGTTACCTTAACATCGTTAAGATATGATCCATTCTATATCCAATATAGAAACTTTGTCACTTATTTAATTGGAACCAGATTCAAATCAAGCAGCTATCTCCAGTGCATATCAACTTAATGGAGAGAGACTAATCAGCATTACTCAACTTAGGAATACATCCAATTATGAGTAACCTGAAAGAGAAACAAGTTTCTCAAAACCATTACTATCAACTGAATACCAATCACAAGAATTTACATCTTCGATTTCTTTGAAGAATCCCGATTCTTGTGACACATGGTTCTCTACTTTATTCCTATACCCACAACTTCTCAATACTTAGACATTGTATTTCTACGAAACACTTGTCTAAAAACTAGAGAAGTCACAAGTAAATAGAATATAGTACGAGGACCAACCCCTTAGTCCTGATGGACACTGGACAATATACAATACTCTGTATAAGTCCGCTGAGTTTAATAACTCAAAACCTGTGCGTCGTAGGTTGAAAACTGTCCCCTGGTGATTTCCTCAAATATCACCAATTACAATGAATTCCGATATAATGAGGATGATCACCTAATTCCCAATAACTTACTCCCACTCATCATCTGTAAAACCATACAGATGTGAGAAGCATACTTGGTAAATACATACCCTGGAGCAAGGGTTTAATTGGGAAATCAGTTTTACAATTAACAATGCACAGTGTAATTGAAACATGAAAATGTTTCGAAGGGGTATCCTGGTATTCTTAGTAATGCCTCTTGCATAATCCAATTCATGACTTTAACCGTATATTTGTTTGCCGTCTTCCCAAATCCCTTTATTTGTCTTTATTCATTACCTTCTGTACACCATCATTAGGCTTAGTGGTTTTCTTCCTTCCCTACCGTTCGGCACCAGCCTATGGATTGGAAGAAGAATATCCAGTAAGCATATTAGGTGTACCCTCCTAAACCTAGGAGTACTCGCAACTTGAGAGAAGGTGATGATAAAAAACAACTGAATAAACCTTATTCCCATTTCTCCTGAACCAAAATCCATCCTCGAAAAAATATCCTTCGAGTTCGTATATAACCATACGATGGATTTATCCAATGGAATTAGATGGTCGTAGTGATACGGGTTGTTCTGGAGAAATTAAAGGTGAAGTAGGAGTGGCGAAGAAATACGTGGTTTGGTCGTGAATGTTAGTAGTCGCAATTTACTTTGCCCTCTTTCTAATCCCTTTATTTTGTCTTTATTTATTACCTTCTGTACACCCGGCTTAGGCTAATTGGTTTTCATCATTCCCTACCATTCGGCACCTGCCTATGGTTTGGAAGAAGACTATCCAATAAGCGTAATAGGTGTACTCTCCTAAACCAAGGAGCCCTCGCAACCCGAGAGAAGGTGATAAAAAAAGACAACTGAATAAACCAATTCTATTTCTCCTGAACCTGGATCCATCCTCGAAGAAGTCCCTCCGAGTTCGTATATAACTATACGATGGATCTATCCAATGGAAGTGGATGTCCGTAGTAATACGAGGTGTTCTGAGAAATACAAAGGGTAAAAGAAGGAGCGGCAATGACTTATGCAACTCAGACAATCCAAAAGCCAGTATTTTAAGAAGGTTCGGTCAATTTGGTCACTGAGTTATAGTGTAGGGTCGGTCAAAGGTCGCTGCCAAAGAGAGAGAGAAAAGAAACACTCTGTGTGCACTCTAACCTAGATTGGAATGATTATCACTTTATCTAATTAGGAAACCTCCTACTGTAATCTCAAATTCTCCTTCAAACCTTAAAAAAGAATTAGTCGGGATCACCCGAAGAGTAAACCAACTCATCAGTGAGAATCAGGATCCAACTCTCATCGCATGATAACGTGAAGGAATCCACTCATGTTATCATACTCCAGAAGGTATGCTCAAGTTTTGCAAGTTTCCTGTATGTTTGAAACTCCTGATATAATTTTTTATCCCATGCTCTTATGACCTTGATGTAGGCCAACAAATCATAAACCACATGTCAAGTTCTACCCGTCGTTGCCCTGATTAATTTAGGTCATCGTACATGCCCTTGACGTAGGCCAACAAGGTTGTACGTCTGTCCTAAACTAATGCATCTATCTATGCAACAAATGAATACCCAGCAGCTACCAAACACCGTGCCTTGACGTAGGCCAACAAACATAGCTTGAATACTACTGACCATCCATAAGAAATGACGGAGGATTACGGCTGGTTTTTGGCGAAAAACCTTTAACGTAATGAACTTGATCTTGTTGAAGGAACTTGATAGCTTTTTATAAAAATATAGTGGCGAAAACTTTTTGCTAAAGAAGTCACTCCCGGTGAAGGGATCTTGGCTCTTTCCTCGTGGAATGAGGTGCAGGATATTCCAACTGAATACCGCGATGCAAAGCAACTTGTAATCGACTATATTGAAGTTATTACCCTGACGTAAATTTCTGCCCAAGGGGTCACTTCCGGTGAAAGGATCTCGGCCCTTGCCTCGTCGAATGAGGTGGAGGATATTCTAACTGAATACCGCTATGCAAAACAAAAGGAAACGTCTTTGTAATAACTTCTTTTAAAATTTGTTCCAACAACATCAAATATAGGTTTGTTTTAGCCTTGCATTGGTAAGAATCTGTAGGGTTCCTAGGCACTCAAATGGAGTCTTACAAGTGATCAAACATGCACAAATCAAATTTTACGGGTGCCTACAAACCCTAATACGGATCGTCAACTAGATATATAGGCGATGCAAGCAAGTAAACGGAAATATAGCTAAAGGGAAGGGGCTACAACCTTTGTAGATCCGGTCCTCCACCTCCTAGGCTCCGTGATGAAGTCCTCTCCGCTGTCCAAATCGAACCATGACTCTCACGGTGGTTTCATCGGAGGAAAAGGCGGGTTAGGTCGTCTACAACGTGCCGAAGATGATCTACGTCGAGGCATCACTAGATCAAGCTCCACCTTCACCAAGCCATGAAAACTTGTGAAGGAAACACCCTATACTACTTGGCAAGAGGTAGAGGATGAAGAAATAAGAAGTGGGTTCACTTTAGAATTGGATTTCTCACACTTTTTCATCAGTTGCCATTGATGTAGCAAGCTTTCTTCATGGAAGAAGAAGATGAAGAAGAAGAAGAAGATATCATAAGTTAATTAGAAAATAGAAAATAAATCATACTTATCATAATGTCAACTATGGTTAGATGTAGAGAATAAACTAAGGTTAAAGTGAATGGTTAGGGTTAAGGAAAGAAACAAAATAGTCAACCATTCAAAGCTTCATGAAGCTTCAAAGATAAACCAAACTTAGCCACCATTTTATTTCTTTCAATAAAGAATAAATGAATAAAGAAATAAGCAAATAAAAATGAAACCCTAACCATTCATATAACTATGGTCAATTCTTTACACAAACACTAGCTTGCATGTATCATCAAACATGATACAATCTTGTGCACAAAAGTATATCACATATACAACTTGTGCATTTCAAGTGAGAAAATCCATTTAAAGTGAACCAATACTAGTTAATGCAAAGTAATATATCAAATATATAATTATACATTAAATCATTAAATCAACACTTGATTCAATGATCCGGTCATGTCGCATATAACCGGCTAGTATCCAATGTATCGGCTTATCGAATCAATCCTTGATTCGATAACTAGGTTATATCGCATACAACCATTCGACACATATATCGCGAGAATGAAATACGGTATCACATACACGAATTATTCTCAGTCCCGCACATATCTCATATGCGCTCCTATTTCGTTTCGCTTGAGCTAGGAAACCTCTGTGTAGGACTCTAAAGACTCGTCAATACGCCGGCAGCAGATGATGATCATATCAAACACCCACAAGCCGCAAGCGGTCTGCTAAACGTAACGGCCACCCGAGTATTGAGCGATCAGAAGATCGACGAGCAAGCCCGCTAACACTCCTGTGAATCCAACCAGTAACACTTACCGTACAGTCCGGTCTGTTCATCTGATATGTCGCATATCTCGCCTAGGGGTGGTAAACGTCAGAGCCCAGTAGCTCGATAAGTCATGCCGACGTGAAGTCCATGACATGTGTGAAACTACTGATAACACTTACCAGTAGGTCACTGCAACCCTGGCCAGGGATTTCCTTTTATGGCCAGTCGAGCATAGCGCAACATCAACCCCCAATACCGGGAGAGACGAATCCCCTCCTATCGCTCATTGCCTCCATGTGAATCGGGACTGTACCCAAAAACCACCTGTTTGCACGACTCAGTAGAGCCGTGGTAGGGTGGAAATCAAAGCACAGTGGGAGACACACAAGACTCTATGACGATCTCGGGTCAACAGACTAAGCTGTACCAGTGTCACCAGAGAACTGCCATCTGACGTGAGGTATAATACCATCTGGGAGTTCTCGGCGGGTCCGTTCAGTGTACCCAGTCTCCACTGAGCACCCGCATACCATCTCCGATGTCAAACACCAATGGATATGGGATCATCCATCGCATGGGTCGAGAAGATATACGCTAGTCTACTCTGGAATATCGATGCCCCGTCTCGATATTCCCACGACTAGGAACATTGAAGGATGTACTCATGGACTACCCAGGCTCCACTAGTATGATCTGCATCATAGTCCTGGAAGTCGAGTACACATCCTAAGGGCTTTATCAACATGTAACAGAGAGATAGAAAGTATACATGTTAAGATAAAGAGCAACCAGATAGCGTACTATCATGTCGAGCAAGAAAGTCCTACCTATATATGTCCCAGCATCCACTACAATATACATCCAATGTACAGTAATAGCCTCTAGGGCATACATATAACTAACAATCTCCCACTTGCACTAGGGCGATCTTTAGCAGTAGTTGTAGTATCTAATACTCAACCATCCCCTAAAAGTCTCTCTTTGGAAAAAGGCCTTCGTGAGTGGATCCGCTGTGTTGTCCTCTGAGTCTACTCTCCTAACCTCGATCACCCTGGAGATCAAATATCTCCATGATCAGGTGATGCTGCCTCAGATTATGTCTGGGTCACTGATGGGACCAGGGTTCCTAGGCCAAAGCCTCAGTTCCATTGTCACACAATGGTAGGAACCTAGTTCATCCTATGAACCAGTATACACCCAAACTGCCTCTTTGGTAGTATCTTTAATAGCGATGTTACCAGCCTTTATCGTCTAGTTTGTCACGGTATCTAGCTTGGAAATCTTCCAACATACCGTCCCTTTACTGAGGGTAAAGACAATGCCTGTGACTGACATTCAGTCGTCTTTATCACTCTGGAACCCTTCCAGTGATTCTCCCCAGGATCGATTGATACCATCTCACTACAACTAGTGAGTATCCTAACATCCAATTAGATCTATCTCATAGATCCAAAGCTTAGGATTTAGTATGTATCACTTTGATCCTATATGGAAAATCATTGTGATAAGCGGAGATTGATCGAGCGTAGCATAGGAAACTCCTTCCCTAACAAGAGTATGTCATCCACGTACTCTACGAGGATTGTCACCATACTCCCTACTACCTTTTTGTTTATACATCGGGTGCTCGCGGCAGCGGTGTTCCGCCTTGGTGCACTTTGTCGACGGCGTCGGGGGTGCGGCCGCCTACTAAAGTTTGCGACGAGCATTCGATCAGAATGTCGGGAATCCTGTTGAATTGCCCGACTTGATATTGAAAAGTGTTTTCGATTTTGAGACTAAAATGCGGGGTTTATAATTGTTAGGCATGCGATGTCTAAAGAATTCATTTGGTCAGACATGCGATGTCTGAGGTGGTTGCGGATTCCAGCTGTTGTAGTTTTACACTTTC
The DNA here is from genome assembly GCA_030015575.1 of Agapanthus africanus. Taxonomy (NCBI): domain Eukaryota; kingdom Viridiplantae; phylum Streptophyta; class Magnoliopsida; order Asparagales; family Amaryllidaceae; genus Agapanthus; species Agapanthus africanus. The sequence goes on along the minus strand of JASDDO010000001.1, from coordinate 364,107,316 downwards.
TTTTCTATGGCTGTAAGTGTAATATGTGATATCGCCGGTTTCGTTGCTATATGTCAACGACAATTGGGATGCGCATATTTACTTACGTTGATGACATGTGATGTTATGTGTTGCTGGATATGTTATATTGGATCGTCGTGTTTGAATAGCCGGGGTTTTTTTATGTGAGATGAGTGTTTTTCATTTTCATTCATGTAAAAACTTGTATGTAATATTCTTTTATTGGGGCACTTCCAGGTTGCGGAAGATGTCACTGTTGATGTATATTATTTACTTTTCTGCACTAGGATAGACCCAAGGAGGGGAGCACAAGTAACCGGGTTCTAGGGTCCAGTGGGAGACCATCTCGAGGAGTCGAGTCCGGGTCTCCTAACCCTAGAATTGGTAGGGTTGCTTGCCGCTCTCGTAGGGGTCTAGGGGTGTGGGATTGGCTATTCATCACGACCGTGGAATCCGTGTTTTATACTGACTCGTATTGAAAACACGGACGTCCTAGTATATCCAATATTTCATATGTTTCTTCTGCTGTGATTTATCTGTGATGTGATCATGTGATGTTCTGTGACAGATATTATATATAGTATATATGATATATTATATAGACGTTGTTTATGTTTTACACCCGCGCTAGCCCTGCCCCGCTCTGCCGTTAGTTACCTAACCTAACGGTGCAGACGGGACATCGAGGCGAATGCGGATGGCATAAGCGTACGTTATATTTATCTGTGATATTTAGGTGGACTTAAATGATGGGATATTCATTAATGAGATAAATGAAAGAAAATAAACCTAATTGATGTTGTGGAATCGAATTTCAAAATAAAAACAGGTAGCTACAGTTCTTGCTTTGCATCGCGGTGTTCATTATAGAACATCCTGCACCTTATTCGATGAGGAAAGGACCGAGATCCCTTCACCGGGAGTGACTCCTTTAGCAATAATTGGCAGATGCTACACACTCGGTTTGTCCTTTGATTGCTTCTATAGTTTCTGCGTTGCACAGTGATATATATGATATATCCCGCACCTCATTCGACGAGGAAAGGGCCGACGATCCCTTCACCGGGAGTGACCCCTTTAGCAAAACTAGAAAAGCTTCAAAAACATTCCATTTAAAAACCATTTGATTCCACAACGAGATCAAGTTCAAAGCGTTAAAGGTTTTCACAAAAACCATTCGCAACCCTCCGTCATTTTAGGAAGTAGAGTACTTAGTATTCGTGCCATGTTTGTTGACCATAGTCAAGGCACAGTGTACGGTAGCTAAGTGATGTCTTCCTACACCGCATATGATGCGATTAGTTAGGACAGTCGCGTGACTTTGTTGACCTTAGTTAAAGGTCATGTGGGTGGGTCTAATTAATCACGAAATGATGGGTAGAACTTGACTAGTGCTTATGATTTGTTGACCATAGTTAAGGTCATAAGTGCTAGGGGTAAAAATCTTTATCGGGAGTTTCAAGTATTGAAATTTGCAATGAGATTGCATACCTTCTATATGATAGTTGGATCCCGATACCCACTGCGAGTAATTGTTACTCCTGGGAGAGTTTTGCACTTTACAATTAGCCGATCAAGTAGGTGTCTAGAAAGGTGTCAACGGGGTTACGCCTCTGGGAAAACGAGGTTTACTGTAATTAGGTCCGTGCGAAAGCACGGGGAACCTCCCTCAAAGTACCGACACTGGCGTGGCTGAAAGATTGGCGAACTTGTAGAGTGTAATTAATCCCGGCAAGTCTTTCCTTTTAAGGTTTGAAGGAAGATTTGATAAAAACAGTGGGAGCCATCCTGATTAGATAAAATATATAACCAATCTGATCTTGCAAGAGCGCACGCAGAGTGTTTTTTTCTCTCTCTCTCTAGGTAGCGACCATATCACGCCTTAATCAAGATAATAAAAGGATGTATTGACCGAACCCGCTTGTTATACTGAGCTGGGGAACGTTGGTCCCGCTCCAACTTATAATTGTTATAAGACAGAGCAGGAAATTGGGGAATACCAGAATTCCTATGCCGCCCAAATGAAGAAAGTGGATGACATAAACAAATGAAGAACGTTGGTCCCGCTCCAACACCGCTGCCGCGAGCACCCGATGTATAAACAAAAAGGTAGTAGGGAGTATGGTGACGATCCTCGTAGAGTACGTGGATGACATACTCTTGTTAGGGAAGGAGTTTCCTATGCTACGCTCGATCAATCTCCGCTTATCACAATGATTTTCCATATAGGATCAAAGTGATACATACTAAATCCTAAGCTTTGGATCTATGAGATAGATCTAATTGGATGTTAGGATACTCACTAGTTGTAGTGAGATGGTATCAATCGATCCTGGGGAGAATCACTGGAAGGGTTCCAGAGTGATAAAGACGACTGAATGTCAGTCACAGGCATTGTCTTTACCCTCAGTAAAGGGACGGTATGTTGGAAGATTTCCAAGCTAGATACCGTGACAAACTAGACGATAAAGGCTGGTAACATCGCTATTAAAGATACTACCAAAGAGGCAGTTTGGGTGTATACTGGTTCATAGGATGAACTAGGTTCCTGCCATTGTGTGACAATGGAACTGAGGCTTTGGCCTAGGAACCCTGGTCCCATCAGTGACCCAGACATAATCTGAGGCAGCATCACCTGATCATGGAGATATTTGATCTCCAGGGTGATCGAGGTTAGGAGAGTAGACTCAGAGGACAACACGGCGGATCCACTCACGAAGGCCTTTTTCCAAAGAGAGACTTTTAGGGGATGGTTGAGTATTAGATACTACAACTACTGCTAAAGATCGCCCTAGTGCAAGTGGGAGATTGTTAGTTATATGTATGCCCTAGAGGCCATTACTGTACATTGGATGTATATTGTAGTGGATGCTGGGACATATATAGGTAGGACTTTCTTGCTCGACATGATAGTACGCTATCTGGTTGCTCTTTATCTTAACATGTATACTTTCTATCTCTCTGTTACATGTTGATAAAGCCCTTAGGATGTGTACTCGACTTCCAGGACTATGATGCAGATCATACTAGTGGAGCCTGGGTAGTCCATGAGTACATCCTTCAATGTTCCTAGTCGTGGGAATATCGAGACGGGGCATCGATATTCCAGAGTAGACTAGCGTATATCTTCTCGACCCATGTGATGGATGATCCCATAATTGTTATAAGACAGAGCAGGAAATTGGGGAATACCAGATTTCCCGTGCCGCCCAAACGAAGTGAGTGCATGCTGATGCACCATCTTCGGGTTTGTTCATTATACAGAACTGTTTCTCAGTATCCTTTACGTCCTGGGTATATGATGTTAGTTATATGTATGCCCTAGAGGCCAATACTGTACATAGGATGTATATTGTAGTGGATGCTGGGACATATATAGGGAGGACTTTCTTGCTCGACATGATAGTATGCTATCTGGTTACCCTTTACCTTAACGTGTATGCTGATTGTTTCTCTGTTACATGTTGGTAAAGCCCTTAGGATCTGTACTTGACTACCTGGACTATGATGCGGATCATACTAGTGGGGACATGGTAGTCCATAAGTACATCCTTCAAAGTCCCTAGTCGTGGGTGTATCGAGACGGGGCATCGATATACCAGAGTAGACTAGCGTGTACCTTCTCGACCCATACAGATAGGCGATGGATGATCCCATATCCATTGGTGTTTGACATCAGAGATGATATACGGGTGCTCAGTAGAGACTGGGTACACTGGACGGACTCGCCGAGAACTCCCAGATGGTATTATACCTCATGTCAGATGGCAGTTCTCTGGTGACACTGGTACAGAGTAGTCTGTTGACCCGAAATCGTCATAGAGTCTTGTGTGGTTCCCACTGTGCTTTGATTTCCATCTTACCACGTCCAAGAGGGCGTGCAAAACGGTGGTTTTTGGGTACAGTCCCGAGTCACATGGAGGCAATGAGCGATAGGAGGGGATTCGACTCTCCCGGTATAGGGAGTAGATGTTGCGCTGTGTTCGATTGGCTATAACAGGAAATCCCTGGACAGGGTTGCTGAGATTTACTGGTAAGTGTTACCAGTAGTTTCTCGAATAGTTATAGACCTCATATCGACACGACTTATCGAGCTATTGGGGTCTGACGTTTACCACCCCTAGGCGAGATATGCGACATATCAGACGATCAGACCGGACTGTACGGTAGTGTTACTGGTCGGATTCACTGGAGTGTGAGCGGGCTTGCTCGTCGATCTTCAGATCGCTCAATACCCGGGTGGCCGTTACGTTTAGCAGACCGCTTGCGGGTTGTGGGTGCTTGATATGATCATCACCTGCTGCCGGCGTATTGACGAGTCTTTAGAGTCCTACACAGAGGTTTCCTGGCTCAAGCGAAACGAAATAGGAGCGCATATGAGATATGTACGGGGCCGAGAATAATACCAGTATGTGATACTGTATTCGATTCTCGCGATGTGACATTGATCGGTTATATGCGATATAGCCGAGTTATCGGATCAAGTGTTGATTCGATAAGTTGTTACTGATGATACCAGTCGGTTATGTGCGACATGACCGGATCATTGAATCAAGTGTTGATTTAATGATTTAATGCATAATTATATATTTGATATATTACTTTTCATTAACTAGTATCGGTTCACTTTAAATGGATTTTCTCGCTCGGGTGTGCACATTGTATATACGATATAGTTTTGTGCACTTACTTGTATCATGTTTGATGATACATGGTTTTTGGTTAAGTGTATAGAATTAAACTATGGTCAAGATGATGATTAGTGTTTTGCATATTCTTTTAATTATTTGCTTATTCATTTTGGAAAATAATTAAAGCATAAAAGAAGAAAAACAAAATGGTTTTCTTTCTTTATTCTTCATGAAGCTTATTGAAGCTTCATGAAACTTTGACCACTTAACCATTTTGTCTTCTTCTTTTGACCCTAACCATTGATCTAACCTAAGTTAATTCTCTACACCTAACCATGGTGAAAATTATGATAAGTTGATTATTCTTTTCTATTCTAAATTAACTTATCATAACTTTTATCTTCTTCTTCATGAAGAAGCTTGTCTTCATCAATGGCATATTGAGCATATAAGTGAGAAATCCAATTCTAAAGTCTACCCACTTCCTATTTCTTCATCCTCTACCTCTTGCCAAGTAGTAGAGTGTGTTTCCTTCACAAGTTTTTAGGGCTTGGTGAAGGTGGAGCTTGATTTAGCGATGCCTCGACGTAGATCATCTTCGGCATGGACATCGACGACCTAGCTCGCTTTTTCTCCGACGAAGCCGAATCTAGAGCCCGGATTCCTTTTGGACAGCGGAGACGACTTCGTTGCGGAGCTATGGAGGTGGAGCACCGGATCTACAAAGGTTGTATTTCCGATATCCCATTAGTTAAGTTGTTAACTCGATTGTTTTTCGCCTAGATTTCTAGCCCACGGTCCGTAGTCGGGTTTCTCGGCACCTAGATTTTTGAAATTGGCATGGTTGATGCCTTGTGAGACCTCATTAGGATGCCTAGGAACCCTACATATGATACCGGATCAGGATCCCAGAAATGTAATTTGTTACATAGGGCTACAGATAGGTAGAGAACTGAGAACGGGTAATAAGTTTCATGAGGCAGAAAACGGGGCAAGAGTTGCAGCCAAGTCTGTTGGTCACTGTCACCCTGTATTACAATACATTGATTCTGAACGAATGTTATTAGATACCGAACCTGATATACAAAATCATATCTGTCTCTTTATTAGTAAAGAAACGGTAAAATTTTGTATTGTTGGATAATGTTTTGAACATTTCCTATATCAAAAGTTGATCGGTTCAGGCATGTTATCTAAAAGCGTTGATGTTCTAAATCAAACTACAGTTCTTAGTATATGGAACACACATAAGAGGAAGAGTTCAGAAATGAACAGATCCTTCTTTAGGTATTGTAGACTAGGTCAGATCAATGCGACCCGACTGGCTAGAGTTACATAAAGATGCATATTTAAATTAGTTTGAACTTACATCTTGTGAAACTCGCCAGTCATGTCACAAAGATAAGATGACCATAGCTCCGTTTACTGGAAACAGAGAAAGAGTTAGTAAACTCTTGGGATGATACATGTTGATGTATGTAAGGTCCCCTGTCTACACATGCCAGGACAGGTTCTTTATACTTCATTACATTCTCTGATAATCTCTCAAGCTTCAGACATATGTTCCTGTTGAAACATGAGTCCGAGCCTTTTGAGATATTCACAGAATATAAGCGAGAAGTAGAGAACCAAAATACGGGTATAAGTATTATGTCCTTTGATGAGATCAAGGAGGAGAATACTTGAGCACAGAATTCCAGGACTATTCTAAAGGAGAATGAGATTCTCTCTCAGCATTACTCCTCCGTATACACCATAGCACGATGGTATATCGGGGCGGAGCAGATACACCCTATTTGATATGGTGTGCTCTATGATGAGTAATACTGAGTTACCTTTTTCCTTTTTGGGAGTTATACACTTACGAAGTTGCATACCTATTGAATAGGGTTCAAATCAAATCAGTTGCCTACCACTTCATATTTGATATGATAAGGGAAGAGCTCATATCTTAAGTTGGTTAAGATTTGGGGTTGTCCGGGCTTTGTCTAAAAGCATAATCCGGACAAGCTCGAGGCAAGGTCAGTTATGTACAACTGGAAAGGTTCCAGCTATACAAACTACAGCTGATGATTTGATAGAACCAAAGGATTCAGTAGATTCCAACAAACCTCAGCCTCTCCGCCGATCTAGTAGGGTTGCTCACCCACCTGAGAGATACTTCGGTTTCTCTATGACAGTGGGAGCGAGGATTGCATCATGAGATGATGACCCAACTAGTTTCGAGCTGGCCATCAGGAGTAAGACCCTGTAAGAATGGCTGGATGTTTAGTGATCTGAGATGGAATACTTATACACCAGCAAAGTATGGACTTTGGTTGCTATATCTGAAGGGTTAAATCCCCATCAGGAGCAAGTATATCTTGACAAGATTACTTGGTGTACATCGAAAAGTTGAGACTTTCAAAGCTAGACTTGTTAAAAGTGTGCATCATTGACCAGGTGTGGATAATGATGAAACCTTTTTCAAGTAGCTATGCTTAAGTCCATCCAGATCCTACTTGTCACGGCTACATACCATGACTACGATATCTGGTGGTTGGGTGTCATAACTGCTTTTCTAAATGATGTTTTAGAAGAGTGCGTCTATAAGTACACAGCCAGAGGGCTTCGTAAACAGTGGGAGCAGCGGAAACGTGTACAAGATGCTTTATAGGATAAAGAAGGCATCGCGGAGTTGGAACGTCTGTTTTGATGGATTAGTCAAAGAGTTTGACATCATCAAAATGGTAGATGAACCTTGTATAAACAAAAAGGTAGTAGGGAGTATGGTGCTGATCCTCGTAGAGTACGTGGATGACATACTCTTGATAAGGAAAGAGTTTCCTATGCTACGCTCGGTCAATCTCCGTATATCACAAAGATTCTCCATATAGGATCAAAGTGATACCTCCTAAATCCTGGTATTTGGATCTATGAGATAGATCTAATTGGATGTTAGGAAACTCACTAGTTGTAGTGAGATGGTATCAATCGATCCTGGGGAGAGTCACTGGAAGGGTTCCAGGATGATAAACACGACTGAATGTCAGTCGCAGGCATTGTCTTTACCCTCAGTAAAGGGACAGTATGTTGGAAGAGTTCCAAGCTAGATACCGTGACATACTAGACGATAAAGGCAGGATACATCGCTACTTAAGATGCTACCAAAGAGGCTGTCTGGGTGTATATTAGTTCATGAGATGAACTTAGTTCCTCCCATTGTGTGACAATGGAGTTGTGGCTTATGCCAAGGAACGCCGGTCCCATCAGTGATCCAGACATATTCTAAGGCAGTATCACTTAATCATGGAGATGGTTGATCTCCAGGGAGATCGAGGTTAGGAGAGTAGACTCAGAGGACAACACAGCGGATCCACTCACAAAGGCCTGTTCCCAGAGAGAGACTTTTATGGGATGGTTGAGTATGAGATACTACAACCACTGCTATCAGATGGCCCTAATGCAAGTGGGAGATTATTAGTTATACGTATGCCCTAGAGGCCATTACTATACATAGGATGTATATTGTAGTGGATGCTGGGACGTATATAGGGAGGACTTTCTTGCTCGACATGATAGTATGCTATCTGGTTGATCTTTACCTTAACGTGTATACTGATTGTCTCTCTGTTACATGTTGGTAAAGCCCTTAGGATCTGTACTTGACTACCTGGACTATGATGCGGATCATACTAGTGGGGACATGGTAGTCCATAAGTACATCCTTCAAAGTCCCTAGTCGTGGGTGTATCGAGACGGGGCATCAATATACCAGAGTAGACTAGCGTATACCTTCTCGACCCATACAGATGGGCGATGGATGATCCCATATCCATTGGTGTTTGACATCAGAGATGATATACGGGTGCTCAGTAGAGACTGGGTACACTGGACGGACTCGCCGAGAACTCCCAGATGGTATTATACCTCACGTCAGATGGCAGTTCTCTGGTGACACTGGTACAGAGTAGTCTGTTGACCCGAGATCGTCATAGAGTCTTGTGTGGTTCCCACTGTGCTTTGATTTCCATCTTACCACGTCCAAGAGGGCGTGCAAAACGGTGGTTTTTGGGTACAGTCCCGAGTCACATGGAGGCAATGAGCGATAGGAGGGGATTCGTCTCTCCCGGTATAGGGAGTTGATGTTGCGCTGTGTTCGATTGGCTATAACAGGAAATCCCTGGCCAGGGTTGCTGAGATTTACTGGTAAGTGTTATCAGTAGTTTCTCGAATTGTTATAGACCTCATATCGACACGACTTATTGAGCTATTGGGGTCTGACGTTTACCACCCCTAGGCGAGATATGCTACATATCAGACGATCAGACCGGACTGTACGGTAGTGTTACTGGTCGGATTCACTAGAGTGTGAGCGGGCTTGCTCTTCGATCTTCAGATCGCTCAATACCCGGGTGGCCGTTACGTTTAGCAGACCGCTTGCGGCTTGTGGGTGTTTGATATGATCATCATCTGCTGCCGGCGTATTGACGAGTCTTTAGAGTCCTACACAGAGGTTTCCTGGCTCAAGCGAAACGAAATAGGAGTGCATATGAGATATGTGCGGGACCGAGAATGATACCAGTATGTGATACTGTATTCGATTCTCGCGATATGTGACATTGATCGGTTATATGCGATATAGCCGGGTTATCGGATCAAGTGTTGATTCGATAAGTTGTTACTGTTGATATTAGTCGGTTATATGCGATATGACCGGATCATTAAATCAAGTGTTGATTTAATGATTTAATGCATAATTATATATTTGATATATTACTTTGCATTAACTAGTATCGGTTCACTTTAAATGGATTTTCTCACTCGGGTGTGCACATTTCATATGCGATATGATTTGTGCACTTGCTTGTATCATGTTTGATGGTGCATGCCCTTTTTGTTAAGTGTATAGAATTAAACCTTGGTTAATGGAATGGTTAGGCTTTACTATTTGATTATTCATTTTATTTATTTGTTTATTTCTTTTTGGAAAAGAAAAAATTGCATGATAAAATGGTGGCATTTTTGTTTCATTCATGAAGCTTCATGAATACTTTGACCATTGCAACCATTTTGTCATCTTGTAGAAACCTAACCATTCACTAACCATGATCAATTCTCTACATTAAACCATGGTTACTATTATGATAAGGATGGTTTTTCTTTTCTTATGAGAGATAATTCTTATCATAATATTCTTCTTCTTCTTCCTTCAACTCAAGAAGAAAACAAAAGGTCCATCAATGGTGATTGATGATTAAGAGTGAGAAATCCAAAATCTAAAGTCTACCCACTTCCTATTTCTTCATCCTCTACCTCTTGCCAAGTAGTAGAGTGTGTTTCCTTCACAAGTTTTCATGACTTGGTGAAGGTGGAGCTTGATCTTTCGATGCCTCGACGTAGATCATCTTCGCCATGGACATCGACGACCTAGCTTGCCCATTCTCCGATGAAGCCGACGCTAGAGCCCGGGACTTGTTATGGACAGCGAGGAGACTTCATTGCGGAGCTATGGAGGTGGAGCACCGGATCTACAAAGGTTGTATTTCCGTATTTCATATAGTTAAAGATGTTAACTTGTTATCTTTTCGCCAAAACTTTAGCCAACGATCCGTAGTCGGGTTTCTCGGCACCGTTAATTTTTGAAATTGGCATGGTTGATGCCTTGTGAGACCTCACTACGGTGCCTAGGAACCCTACAGTAACAGCCACCCGGGTATTGAGCGATCAGAAGATTGACAAGCAAGCCCGCTCACACTCCTGTGAATCCAACCAGTAACACTTACCGTACAGTCCGGTCTGTTCGTCTGATATGTCGCATATCTCGCCTAGGGGTGGTAAACGTCAGACCCCAGTAGCTCGATAAGTCATGTCGACGTGAAGTCCATGACATGTGTGAAACTACTGATAACACTTACCAGTAGGTTACTGCAACCCTGGCCAAGGATTTCCTGTTATGGCCAGTCGAGCATAGCGCAACATCAACCCCCAATACCGGGAGAGACGAATCCCCTCCTATCGCTCATTGCCTCCATGTGAATCGGGACTGTACCCAAAAACCACCTGTTTGCACGACTCAGTAGAGCCGTGGTAGGGTGGAAATCAAAGCACAGTGGGAGACACACAAGACTCTATGACGATCTCGGGTCAACAGACTAAGCTGTACCAGTGTCACCAGAGAACTGCCATCTGACGTGAGGTATAATACCATCTGGGAGTTCTCGGCAAGTCCGTTCAGTGTACCCAGTCTCCACTGAGCACCCGCATACCATCTCCGATTTCAAACACCAATGGATATGGGATCATCCATCGCCCATCACATGGGTCGAGAAGATATACGCTAGTCTACTCTGGAATATCGATGCCCCGTCTCGATATTCCCACGACTAGGAACATTGAAGGATGTACTCATGGACTACCCAGGCTCCACTAGTATGATCTGCATCATAGTCCTGGAAGTCGAGTACACATCCTAAGGGCTTTATCAACATGTAACTGAGAGACAGAAAGTATACATGTTAAGATAAAGAGCAACCAGATAGCGTACTATCATGTCGAGCAAGAAAGTCCTACCTATATATGTCCCAGCATCCACTACAATATACATCCAATGTACAGTAATGGCCTCTAGGGCATACATATAACTAACAGAATCAATGCAGTCCCATCAATCAATCACACCAGAAAAGAACGAAAATAAAATGTACGTATATGCCATCCGCATTCGACACTGGGTCCCGTCATCACTCGTTAGGTTACTTAACTAACGACAGAGCGGGGACAGGGCTAGCGCGGGTGCAAAACATATACAACATCTAATAGTATATATACTAATATACAATAATCGCTCCAGGCGTGATAATATGCAATATTACAGAAAAGTAATAAGCATCACAGAACAATACAGATAATCTGGGATCCCCGGGTTTCACAGAGCCGCTGCTGAAACCCGACGTTCCTCTGGTCGTGTAGATAGCCTGTGCAATGAAACCTAGACCCCTACGGGTGCGGCAAGTTACCCGCCAAAACCTGAAGCGAGGCAGACCCCTACAACATAATGAATGGACTACCCGGCATTTCACGGAATCCGGTAACTTGAGCACCCCTCCTAGGGTCAACCTGTACCCCTATGAGTGCGGCGATTAGTCTGCCAATTCTAGAGTAAGGTCCCTCTTCCTCTCAAAGTCATGGGATACGGACCCGTTGCCCTCCAGAACCCGGCTATCCGTGCACTCCATCGCGGGGTAAACCTAGTACAGAAATAAAAATATGTACAACGGGTACATCGACCTCATCCCGATCGTGCCCCAAAAGAATATTATACAAACAGGCAGTGACGGCAGTCCACAAGTCGGACGCTCGCCCCGCAGTATCAAATGTACAAATAAATCCAAACAGCACTACCATTGCACACTGCTATCCACCACGACAAATCCGCAACATCACAGAACAACACATAATATCAACGCGAATGTCACGTTCGTAAACCCGTCTAAAAGAACTATAGCAATTAGACGCGGTTTACCGCTCGAATGACATTCCCGGTCGGAGATATAATATAAGTAGTGTAAATTAACACGATTAAATTTTGATCGACAAAACTTCCCGAAGTGGGTCCCACGTACATCTGCTGTACAGTAATAAAAACTGGGCCCAAAAAAACAGTACCAGAAACCACAATTTCCCAAGATGAAAGCCCAGAAGAAAAATGGCCCACCAAGTCACCAAGATGGCCGCGCTTCCGCGGTCAAAGAGTAGCTTTGACCGCGGATCCGCGGCCGTACGGTCGAATTGGTGGATCGTTTTTCTTCTGTTTCCATTAAAAAGCCTGCTTGATTTTCTGAAATGGTCAAAATAATTTTTAGAACAGATTTAAAATCAACAGAAACTTTAACACATGCAAATTGCGATTTTGAAAATCCGTTCAATCGATATTTTAAACGCGTTAGCACAAGTTAGTATAGCTTAAGGGTGAGGCTCTGATACCACTGTAAGTCCACGGTAGCGCCCCGGCCGTCAATAGACGCCAAATGCGGAACAAAAACTTTTAACAACTGGTGCTATCGCATACTATAACCCGGATCTTCCATTAAAGCTAAACTACAAAACTACAAAGTGGGTAGAAATGTTATACCTAACGATCCGAGTCCTTCGGTCTTCAACCATCATCCAACGCTTTGTTGCAGCTGATTCGAACTCGCTCGATCTCCGGTCTCGTCGTCCAGGTGGCACCCCGTCGACGGATCTTTAAACGGACCGCCGCCTCTGAACCAAGGCAACTCGATCGTCAAGTTTGCTAAAAGAGACGACCAAGATTGATGTAGAGAATGAGTAAAACACTTTGTCTCGTTACGTCCAAAGCTATGGACGAATAGTCAATGAAGTTGCCATTTGAAATCGGGTAAATGGAAATTGAACTATATGAAATTTCCATAAACTAAACTATCATAATCTTTTTTTGCCAAAATGAATCCATCATCACCCACAAGAGGGGACGACCACTTTATAGAAGAGGGAGGATGAGTGTAGGAGAGGGGAGGGTAACTTTAAGCAAAAGATCAAGGAGAAATATCCTAAGTATTACAATAATGCATTAATGGAAACAATGACTCATAACCTTAGGCATCCTCCATCATTAAATGCACCATTAAGGAACAAATGACTCACATGCCTTGTTACCATCTAGAACCCTCTAGAAACATGACTCACCCAAGAAAAGATAAATCCGTATTTAACCGAATGTTAAATATGGGTTATAGAAAACAGGAAACTGGTAACTTCCAAAAGCGATCCCGAAACGAATTTTCAGGATAACCCCGTAACTGTATAAACATACCCGCATTTGTATTACGACCGAATACAAATGCAACTGAGACAAAGATATTATATCTACAAAGTATAATACATGGATCCGGCTTAAACCAAAGCCCACCAGTATTAACTGTCCGAAATAAGACACATGCGTAAACGCACGTGCATTTTCCGATTCCTGCCATAAAATCATACGGCCTCTACAACGTTTCGCCCGAACTTGGGAAACTGTCTGTGGGGAACTCTAATGACTCATCAACACACTGGCACTGGGTATAACCACTAGCACGTCAGAGGTACTAGCTGTACGTAATGGTTGCCTATGTATTGATTGGAAGGGAAGCTGACGAGCGAACTCATCCAGAAAGCCTACTGAGCCTGACAGTGACAATATCCGTACAGTCCGGTCCATTCGTCTATGAGTATCGCATATAGGGCCTAGGGGCTGGTAAACGTCAGACCCCCAATAGCTGTATAAGTCGTGTCAAAGAAAGAAGCCCAGAACATCCTCAGAACTACTGGAATGCCTACCAGTAAATCTCGATTGCCCTGGCCAGGGATTTCGTGTAATGGCTCTCTTAAAGACAGTGCGATCTCACCACCAATACCGGGAGAGACGAATCCCCGATGATCTGCTCACTGCCTCCATGTGGCTCGGGACTGTACCCAAAAAATACCTTTTTGCACGACTCCTTTGAGCCGTGGTAGGGTCGAAATCAAAGCATAGTGGGAACTCACACGAGACAAATGATGACCTCAGGTCAATGAACTAACCTGTACACATGTCACCTAGGAACTGCTATCTGACGATATGTATAATACCAACTTAGCATGTTCCCGGTGAGTCCAGTCCGGTGTACTCATAACTCAATGAGCACCTGTATACATCATAGGTGAACAAACTGACACCAATGGCTTATGACACCGGCCACCGCCCCTCGTCTGTATATACAAGTCTACACTGGAGTATCGATGCCCTGTCTCGAAACTCCCACGACTAGGGACACTTTAAGGATGTGCTTATAGACCCCAGCTCTCACGTATATGATCGCCATCATACTGCCGGCAGTCAAGCAAGAATCCTATGGGCTCAATTAAAATGCAATAGTGAACTAAAGCATGTATACGATGATAAAGACAAACCCGATAGCATACTATCATATCGAACAAGACTTTCATATCGGTATGGGTCCTCCCTCAATCATTGTAATCACGTACCTGCGATCCAATAATTGACTTAGAGGGCACTGTATCCAACAGATATTGTTCTATTTCCTGCTCGGACTTATAACAATTATAAGTGGAAGCGGAACCAACGTTCAACAGCTCAGCATAACAAGCGGGTTCGGTCAATACATCCATATTATTATCTTGATTAAGGCTTGACATGGTCGGTACCTGGAGAGAGAGAGAAGAAAATACTTAGAGTATGCTCTTGCAAGATTATATTTGTTTATTATCTTATCTAATAAGGATGGTTCCCACTGTTTTTATCAAATCTTCCTTCAAACCCTAGAAGGTTAGAATAGCCAGGATTAATTACACCATATAAGTTGGCCAATCTTTCAGACAGGTCAGTGTTGGTACTTTGAGAGAGGTTCCCCGTGCTTTCGTACGGACCTAATTAAAATAAACCTCATTTTCCCAGGGGCGTAACCCCGTTAACACCTACTTGATCGGCTAATTGTCATGTGTAAAACTCTCCCAGGGGTAACTCAAACTCGCAGTGGATATCGGGATCCAACTATCTTATAGAAGGTATGCAATCTCATTGCAAATCTCAACACTTGAAATTCCCAATAATAGTTTTTACCCTAAGCGTCCTATGACCTTGACAGAGGTCAACCAACCATAGTGCGCTAATCAAGTTCAACCCGCCATTTCATGATTGAATTAAACCTACCCGCACGACCCTTGACAGAGGTCAACAAGGTCGTACGACTAGCCTAATCCAATCGCATCACATGTTTTACAGATAAACACTAATCAGCTACCGCACACTACGCCTTGGCAGTGGTCAACAAACGTAGCACGAATACTAAGTGGCACTTATCTGAAATGACGGAGGGCTACGACAGGTTTTTAAGAAAACCCTTTTGCGTAATGAACTTGATATCGTTGTAGAAACAAGTGATTTTTGAAAAGGAGTGTTTTTGAGGCTTTTTACTAGCTTTGCTAAAGAGGTAATTCCCGGTGAAGGGATCTCTGCTCTTTCCTTATCGAATACGGTACAGGATATTTCATAAATACCGCTATGCAAAGCAAGAACTAAAAGATGCAGTCCAAAGACAAAACCGAGTGGGTTGTAGTATCTGCTAGCTTTTGCTAAAGAGGTCACTCCCGGTGAAGGGATCTCAGCTCTTTCCTCATCGAATAAGGTGCTAGATATTCTATAAGGAATACCGCTATGTAAAACAAAAACTAGAGCTACACTTTTTGAAAATATGATTCTACAACATCTTTTTAGGTTTCTTTCTTTTTCATTAATCTCATTAATGAATTTCCATCAATTATGCTTCCTAAGCATCACAGAAGAACCGAAAATATAACATACGCTTATACCATCCGCATTCGCCACAGTGTCTTGTTATGCACCGTTATGTTACTTAACTAACGGCATAGCGGGTGGGACTAGCGTGGGTGCAAAACATAAGCAACATTTATTATATATCATATGTACAATAATAATGTTGGAGATAGTGCCCTCAGAGTCAATTATTGGGTCACAGGCACGTGATTGCAATGATTGATGGAGGACCTATCCCGGTGGGACAGTCTTACTCGAGATGATAGTATGCTATCTGGTTTACCTTTATCATCGTGTACTGTTTTAGGTGACCTGACAAGTTGCTATTACACGTTGATAGAGCCCCTAGGATTCTTGCTTGACCACCAGCAGTATGAGGGCGATCATATAAGTGGGAGCTGGGGTCTATAAGTATATCCTTAAATGGTCCCTAGTCGTGTGAGTTTCGAGACAGGGCATCGATACTCCAGAGTAGACTAGTGTATACAGTCGAGACCCCGACGAGGGGCGGTGGCCGGTCTCACAAGCCACTGGTGTCAGTTGGATCACCTAAGATGTATACAGGTGCTCATTGGGTTATGAGTACACCGGACAGGACTCGCCGGGAACATGCTAGTTGGTCATATACCAGACGTCAGATGGCAGTTCCCTGGTGACATGTGTGCAGGTTAGTTCATCGACCTGGGGATCGTCATTTGTCTCGTGTGAGTTCCCACTGTACTTTGATTACTACCCTACCACGGCTCAAAGGAGTCGTGCAAACAGGTTGTAGTTGGGTACAGTCCCGAGCCACATGGAGGCAGTGAGCGTATCTTCAGGGGTTCGTCTCTCCCGGTATTGGGGGTGAGGTCGCGCTGTGTCTAGGAGAGCCATTACACGAAGTCCTTGGCCAAGGCAAGGAGATTTACTGGTAGGTATTCCAGTAGTATCTCAGGGTGTTCTGGGCTACACTCCGACACGACTTGTACCGCTTTTGGGGGTCTGACTTTTATCAACCCCCTAGGCCCGCCATGCGATACTCATAGACGAACGGACCGGACTGTACGGATATTGTCACTGACAGGCTCAGTAGGGTGTCAGGCTGAGTTCGCTCACAGACGTCCCTTTTAGTCAATGCCTGGTAGCCCGTTACGTATTGGCTTATACCTCTGACGTGCTAGTGGTTAAATCCACAACCAAGGTGTTGACGAGTCTTTAGAGTCCCCCACATTCAGTTACTCAAGCTTTCGGGCGAAAGGTTGTAGAGGCCGTATGGAGATATGGCAAGGTCCGATCAGATACGTGCGGTATTGCACGGATCAGGATCAGATAGTTTGTACTATAGGCCGTATGGGTATATGGCAGGGTTCGATCAGATACGTGCGGTATTGCACAGATCAGGATCGAACGGATATTACTAGCCGGCTTTGGTTTAAGCCGGATCCTAGTATAGTACAGTATAGACTTTGTCTCATTGCATTTGTATTTCGGTCGGAATACAAATGCGGGTGTGTATGCACAGTATCGGGGTTTTCCTGTAATTTATTACAGGACCAGTTTTCTGGAGTTGCTAGTTTGCTTTTCGTTTCGGCCGATTTCCTTTGTATCGTTCATTGGCCGAAGTTTGGTGGAGGAGAGCTTATTTGCATTGTTGCAAATAAGGATTTGTGGAGGGGGTCTTTGCATTTTGTTGTATCATGATAGCCTTTCCTTGACCTTGATTTCTAGCTTCATCATGCCTTTACTTTTGTAGGACATGATGGTTGATGATGAGTGATGGTTGTTGGATGTGTGTTGGAATTATTTTGTGATCATTGCTTTTTCATGATAACCTTTTTCCTTTCTCTCTCTTGGATGATAGATGAGAATGGCTCCCATTATCTTTTGATACACCACACTTTCACTCTTCTCTCTTCCTCATTGATATGGCCGGCCACTCCCCTTAGTGGGCTGTCCAAGATTTTTGGGGTGGGTTTTTAGCTCATTTCATGTTGCAAAATTCCCATAAGATCAATCTCCAAAACCCCAAGTATCATTCCTCCACCAAAGGCAATTCCTACAACCCCAAAAATGAGACTAGTACACTATATTCTACAGCAAACCTTGGGCACGTCGACTAGCCAGCTTCGTGCCCGAGTTGTCTCGGCATTGAGGAGGGAGCCCGTAAAAGAAGTAGGCGATGTGGTGCACTTCCGGCAACGAGGTGGAGACCGGAGCTTCCGCAGGAGATCGGGACGACGATGAGAAGACCGGAGGACTTGGATCAGTCGGTATATCTCTCTTCCCCATCTTGTAGTTAGCTAGGACTAATTAATGGTTCGATCCGGGTATTAGTGCGCGGCGGTTTGCCAGTTCAAGAAAAATTAAAGTTTATCACCGCTTCCGCATTTGGCCGTCGGATTGACGGCCGGGGCGCCGCCGTGCACTTACAGTGGTATCAGAGCCTCGCCATTAACTTAGTCTAGCTTTGTGTAATGTGTTTGCATTTCCGATCGATCAAAAAGTTCCAAAACCGTGTTTTTCAAAGTGACAGTTTTCTGTTGAATTTTTTTAGTCTCCAAAAATTTTTCAGGTTGTATAAAAGTACTGTACTGGAGACCACTAGGCTACTGTAGAAATTCGACAGGGTGAATCGACAGTGGAGGCACGGAACCGCGGCCAAAACCCCCTTTGGGCCGCGTTTCCGCCGCGCACTGTGGAGATCCCTGCACCAAATTTCTACAGTGTCTTTGTGGGCTTAAAATATGGGATTTGGAATATTAATTTTGGGCCCAGAATTTCTTGATGTGCTACAGTAGTACTTGGAGGCCCACTTGTTAAAGTTTGATCGATCGGATATTTTAAACACATTTTTCACAGTATTTACATTATATCTGCGACCGTGAATGTCACTTGATCGGTAAATCCGGTCTAAATGCTATAGCCCGGTTAGACGGATTTGCGAACATGACTTTCACGTTGATGTTCTGTTTTTGCTGTGATGTTGCGGATCGGTCGTGGGGGATAGCCTGGATGCAATGCTAGTACAATTGTGGTTGTATTATGTACATTTGATATTGCGGGGCGAGCGTCCGACATGTGGACTGCCGTCACTGCCTGATTGTATTATTCTTTTGGGGCACGACCTGGTTGCGGTCGATGTACCCGTTGTATGTATATTTTACTTTCTGTACTAGGATTACCCCGCGGAGGGGTGCACGGATGGCCGGATTCTGGAGGGCAACAAGCCCGCATCTCATGGCATTGAGACGGAAGGGGCTTCACTCTAGGATTGGCGGGCTATTCGCCGCACTCGTAGGGGTACAGGTTGACCCAGGAGGGATGCCCAAGTTACCGGATTCCGTGAAGTGCTAGGTGGTCCATTCACGTTGCTGAAGGGGGCTGCCTCGCTTCAGGTTTTGGCGGGTAACTTGCCGCGCCCGTAGGGGTCTAGGATTTCATTGCGCAGGCTATCCAAACGACCAGGGGAACGTCGGGTTTCAGTAGTGGCTCTGTGAAACCCGGGGATCCCAGATATCTGTATTGTTTCTGTGATGCTGTTCATTCTCTGTGATGTTGCATTTTATCACGCCTTGAGCGAATATAATATATTGGTATATATATTAGTAGATGTTGTATATGTTTTACATCCGCGCTTGTCCAGTCCCCGCTCTGTCGTTAGTTAGCTAACCTAACGGGTAATGACGGGACCCAGTGGCGAATGCGGATGGCATATACATACATCAGTATATTTTCGTTCTTTTTGGTGTGATCAATTGATGGGACTGCATTGATTCGGATCAATGCAAGTTAAAACAAACCTAATCTGATGTTGTTGGAACACTTTTTCAAAAAGCTGTTATTGCAAGGATGTTCACTTTTGTTTTGCACAGTGATATTCGGTCATGAATATCCAGCTCCTCAGTCGACGAGGCAAGGGCCGAGATCCCTTCACCGGGAGTGACCCCTTGGACAAAAGTTTGCGTCAGGGCAATAACTTCACTATAGCCGATTACTTTTGCTTTGCATCGTGGTATTCATTTGGAATATCCTGCACCCCATTCTACGGGGAAAGAGCCGAGATCCCTTCACCGGGAGTGACCTCTTTAGTAAAGGTTTTCGTCACTATATTTTCTAAAAAGCTATCCGTTCTTTCAACGATATCAAGTTCATTACGTTAAAGGTTTTCGCCAGAAACCATTCGTAGCCCTCCGTCGTTTCATATGGGTAGTCAATAGTATTCAAGCTGTGTTTGTTGGCCAAAGTCAAGGCACAGTGTTTGGTAGCTGTTGGTTATTCATATGCAGCATAGATAGATGCGTTGGTTTAGAACAGTCGTACTGCCTTGTTGGCCAAAGTCAAGGGTAGGTACGGGTGGATTCAAAACAACCTGGAGAATGACGGGTAGAACTTGACATGTGACTTATGATTTGTTGGCCAAAGTCAAGGTCATAAGAGCATGGGGCAGAAATCACATCGGGAGTTTCAAAAGAACTGAAACTTGCCAGATATGCGCATACCTTCTGGAGTGTGATACCGTGAGCGGATTCCGTCACGTTATCATGCGATGAGAGTTGGATCCCGATTCCCACTGATGAGTTAGTTTACTCCTCGGGTCACCCCGACTAATTCTTCTTTCAGGTTTGGAGGAGAATTTGACGGTACAGTGGGAGGTTTCCAGATTAGATAAATTGGTAACCATTCTGATCTAGGTTAGAGTGCACACTGAGTGTTTCTTTTCTCTCTCTCTGGCAGCGACCATTGACCCGACCCTAAGACTATGACTCAGTGACCAAGTTGACCGAACCTTCTTAACACTGGCTTTTGGATTGTCAGAGTTGCGAACCTCATTGCCACTCCTACTTTTGCCCTTTTCTCCAGGACACCCCGTATTACTACGAACGTCCACTTCCATTGGACAAAACCATCGTATGGTTAGATACGAACTCGAAAGAATTTATTCGAGGATGGTTTCCGGTTCTGGAGGAAATGGATAGGATTATTCAGTTGTCTTTTCCTTTTACCTTCTCTCAGGTTGCGAGTACTCCTTGGTTTAGGAGATAGTACACCTATTACGCAAATTGGATAGTCTTCTTCCAAACCATAGGCAGGTGCCGACCGGTAGGGAATGAAGAAAACCAATTAGCCTAACGATGGTGTGCAGAAGGTATTAAGTTAAGACAAAGCAAGGGATTAGTAAGAGGGCAAAATAAATTGCAACAGATATTCACGAACAAACCAAGTATTCCTTCGCCAATCCTAAATCACCTTTGTATTTCTCCAGGACGCTCCGTATCACTACGAAGATCCACAGTTTATTGGATACTCTATCGTATGGTTATATACGAACTCGAAAGGAACTTGTTCCAGTTCGGGGATGGATTCTGGTTCAGGAGAAATAGGAATAAGATTTATTCAGGTGTCTTTTATCTTCACCTTCTCTCGCTTTGCGAGTGTTCCTAGGATTAGGACAGTACACCCATTATGCTTATTGGATAGTCTTCTTCCAAACCATAGGCTGGTGCCGAACGGTAGGGAAGGAAGAAAACCATTTGGCCTAAAGGGGTGTGCTGAAGGTAATGACTAAAGACATATGAAGGGATTTGGAGAGGTGGCAAAGAATTATACGGTTATAGTTATGAATCTGCATAATGGTAGAGGCATTACTAGGAATACCGGGATACCCCATCGAAACATTTCAATGTCTTAGTTTCACTGTGTGCTGTTAATGGAAAACTGATTTCCCAGTTAGACACTTGCTCCAGGGTATGTATTTACCAGGTTTGATTCTCACATCTGTATGGTTTTACAGATGATGAGTGGGAGTAAGTTATTGGGAATTGGGTGATCATCCTCATTATATCGGGATTCGTTGTAATCGGTGATATTTGAGGAAATCACCTGGGTTGTTTGCCGGTCGGCAAATATTTGGTTTTGAATATCCGCTGTTATGCACCAATTTCAAATTGATATATCTGTACGTCTATTTTCATAGAGTGAGATATACCTTTTTAAATTATGTCTGTGACATTTACCTATATCAGTGGATGGTTAGGTAAGGAGCATTAAACAGCGGTGTAATTCTTCTTAACCATAAGTACAGTTTTCAACCTACGACACATAGTGAATGAGTTATCAGACTCAAGGGACTTATACAGAGTATTGTATGTTGTCCAGGGTCCATCAGGACAGAGGGGTTGGTCCTCGTACTATATTCGGTTTACTTATGACTTCTCTAGTTTTTAGACAGGTGTTTCGCGGAAACACAGGGTCTGAATTTTGAGAAGTTATAGGTACTTGAATAGAGTAGAGAACCAGGTGTAGCAAGTATCGGCATTCTTCAAAGTGATCGAAGATTTAGGTACTTGTGTATGGTATTCAGTTGATAGTAATGATTAAGAGAACTTGCTTCTCTTTCAGATTACTCATAATTGGAAGTATTCCTAAATTGAGTAACGCTGATCGGCCTTCTTCCATTTAGTTGACATGCACTGGAGACAGTTGCATGATTTGAATCTGGTTCAATTAACTCAGTGCCTCTGTTCCTATATTGGATATAGAACAGTTCATATCTTAATGATGTTAAGGTACGGGGAGTTGTCCGGCTTATGATTAAAACCAGACTCTGGATAACTCAAGGCACGTTTCTGTAGTGGCTGTTTGTGGGTTGACCCAGGCTATGACGAGGGTTGACTTTCTACCATCTGGATGAACAATAGCAATATTGTTCTAGACTCGCCACAGTTTTATTAAAAATGGATTTTTTCAGAAAAACAGTAGTGGGAGTATGGTAGAACTGGAAGTGATTCCAGAACCACAAACTATTACTGAAGATTTGATAAGGAACCTAAAGATTCAATCTGGATTGACATTCCATTGGCCACTCCGCAGATAAGGTGGGTAACTTCAGGCACCCGAGAGGTACTACGGTAGCCTCAAGGACGGTGACAGGGAAGTTCTTGTTTACCCACAATTACCATTGCTGTTGTTCCAGGCTGCGAGACCCGGCGGGAGGATGAGTATAGCGTCGTTCTAAACTAGTTTTAGAAGTGGACGTCTATATGACTCTGCCAGAGGGTTGTCGTAGTCAGTGGGAGCAGCGGAAGCATTGGTGGACAGGAAGCTTATGTCTATTTATAGACTAAAGCAGATGTAGCGGAGATAGATCATCTATTTCTGACGTGACAGTCATAGGTTTGACTTCATCAGAATAGGGGATGGATCTATTGAGAAGGTAGTAGGGTGTGATATCCTGGTATTTGGATGACATACACAGAGTAGGAAAAGAAACTCCTATACTACAGTCGGTTATATTTTGGTCGTCACACAATGGTTTCTCCACAAAGGAAATGGATTTTACATCAGACATACTGGTTACTAGATCTATGGTTTTAGATCTAGATTTGGGTGGTTTCCCAATCAGAGTACTTGACAGCATTCTAAGAGCATTTAGGATGGACGACTCCTGGCACGGTAGTGTACCTGCAGGTAATGGAGGCACCCTCTCTAAAGGGGTCTTACAGACTAAATTGGAGAGGGATGTGCCTGATTGACAGATCACTTGCTCAGGCAATTGAGTCAATCATGAGATGTCAAGTACCACACCAGACATTGTTCTTGCACTAGATGCAATAAGCTGACATTAATCCAATCCTGGAGAAACGGTCGGAAGCAGTTTTAGAACATAAGTGGATGTTCTAGGGATATGATAACGACAGCCTCATTCGGGAAACAGTTATCATTCCAGGCTTCCAAGGTGACATGGACGACAAGGAGGTTGTCAGAGTTATAGTTTTTCCTTCTGATGAGGGGCAGTATTTTGGACAGGTGATCCAAGGCAATACTAAGGGTGGCATGGCGCAGGATACTGATTAAGTTCAGTTGACGATACAGTCTAAGAAGTTTGGATTTGGAGTTCATTTATGAGCTAGGTCCCATCAGACATCCAGACACATTCTAAGATAGGTATTCCTCATTTCGGGAGATGGGTTTCTCCGCGAACTTGAGATATAGAGAGACATAGAAAGAAACAACAAAGCGGATCCACTCACTAAGGCTATTCCTCGAACGCAATAGTTCCGCAAACGAGCTTTGTGGGACTGATTAGTAGAGGAGTTGGGTGTTCGGTATCACACGGGCTGTGAGTATGCGACATCGCAATAATTAGCCTTGAGTGCAAGTGGGAGATTGTTGGAGATAGTGCCCTCAGAGTCAATTATTGGGTCACAGGCACGTGATTGCAATGATTGATGGAGGACCTATCCCGGTGGGACAGTCTTACTCGAGATGATAGTATGCTATCTGGTTTACCTTTATCATCGTGTACTGTTTTAGGTGACCTGACAAGTTGCTATTACACGTTGATAGAGCCCCTAGGATTCTTGCTTGACCACCAGCAGTATGAGGGCGATCATATAAGTGGGAGCTGGGGTCTATAAGCATATCCTTAAATGGTCCCTAGTCGTGTGAGTTTCGAGACAGGGCATCGATACTCCAGAGTAGACTAGTGTATACAGTCGAGACCCCGACGAGGGGCGGTGGCCGGTCTCACAAGCCACTGGTGTCAGTTGGATCACCTAAGATGTGTACAGGTGCTCATTGGGTTATGAGTACACCGGACAGGACTCGCCGGGAACATGCTAGTTGGTCATATACCAGATGTCAGATGGCAGTTCCCTGGTGACATGTGTGCAGGTTAGTTCATCGACCTGGGGATCGTCATTTGTCTCGTGTGAGTTCCCACTGTACTTTGATTACTACCCTACCACGGCTCAAAGGAGTCGTGCAAACAGGTTGTGGTTGGGTACAGTCCCGAGCCACATGGAGGCAGTGAGCGTATCTTCAGGGGTTCGTCTCTTCCGGTATTGGGGGCGAGGTCGCGCTGTGTCTAGGAGAGCCATTACACGAAGTCCTTGGCCAAGGCAAGGAGATTTACTGGTAGGTATTCCAGTAGTATCTCAGGGTGTTCTGGGCTACACTCCGACACGACTTGTACCGCTTTTGGGGGTCTGACTTTTATCAACCCCCTAGGCCCGCCATGCGATACTCATAGACGAACGGACCGGACTGTACGGATATTGTCACTGACAGGCACAGTAGGGTGTCAGGCTGAGTTCGCTCACAGACGTCCCTTTTAGTCAATGTCTGGTAGCCCGTTACGTATTGGCTTATACCTCTGACGTGCTAGTGGTTAAATCCACAACCAAGGTGTTGACGAGTCTTTAGAGTCCCCCACATTCAGTTACTCAAGCTTTCGGGCGAAAGGTTGTAGAGGCCGTATGGAGATATGGCAAGGTCCGATCAGATACGTGCGGTATTGCACGGATCAGGATCGGACAGTTTGTACTATAGGCCGTATGGGTATATGGCAGGGTTCGATCAGATACGTGCGGTATTGCACGGATCAGGATCGAACGGATATTACTAGCCGGCTTTGGTTTAAGCCGGATCCTAGTATAGTACAGTATAGACTTTGTCTCATTGCATTTGTATTTCGGTCGGAATACAAATGCGGGTATGTATGCACAGTATCGGAGTTTTCCTGTAATTTATTACAGGACCAGTTTTCTGGAGTTGCCAGTTTGCTTTTCGTTTCGGCCGATTTCCTTTGTATCGTTCATTGGCCGAAGTTTGGTGGAGGAGGGCTTATTTGCATTGTTGCAAATAAGGATTTGTGGAGGGGGTCTTTGCATTTTGTTGTATCATGATAGCCTTTCCTTGACCTTGATTTCTAGCTTCATCATGCCTTGACTTTTGTAGGACATGATGGTTGATGATGAGTGATGGTTGTTGGATGTGTGTTGGAATTATTTTGTGATCATTGCTTTTTCATGATAACCTTTTTCCTTTCTCTCTCTTGGATGATAGATGAGAATGGCTCCCATTATCTTTTGATACACCACACTTTCACTCTTCTCTCTTCCTCATTGATATGGCCGGCCACTCCCCTTAGTGGGCTGTCCAAGATTTTTGGGGTGGGTTTTTAGCTCATTTCATGTTGCAAAATTCCCATAAGATCAATCTCCAAAACCCCAAGTATCATTCCTCCACCAAAGGCAATTCCTACAACCCCAAAAATGAGACTAGTACACTATATTCTACAGCAAACCTTGGGCACGTCGACTAGCCAGCTTCGTGCCCGAGTTGCCTCGGCATTGAGGTGGGAGCCCATAAAAGAAGTAGGCGATGTGGTGCACTTCCGGCGACGAGGTGGAGACCGGAGCTTCCGCAGGAGATCGGGACGACGACGAGAAGACCGGAGGACTTGGATCAGTCGGTATATCTCTCTTCCCCATCTTGTAGTTAGCTAGGACTAATTAATGGTTCGATCCGGGTATTAGTGCGCGGCGGTTTGCCAGTTCAAGAAAAATTAAAGTTTATCACCGCTTCCGCATTTGGCCGTCGGATTGACGGCCGGGGCGCCGCCGTGCACTTACAAATAAAGCATTCATCTCACGAATATAAAGTGATCACATCACATAATATTAGCAGCAGACGATAACATATGAGATATTGGATATACTAGGAATTCCGTGTTTTAAATTACGCCAGTATAAAACACGGATTCCACGGTCGCGATGAATAGCCAAACCAACATCCCTAGACCCCTACGAGAGCGGCAAGCAACCCTACCAATTCTTGAGTTAGGAGACCCGGTCTCGACTCCTCGAGATGGTCTCCCACTGGACCCTAGAACCGGTTACTTGTGCTCCCATCCTTGGGTCTATCCTAATGCGGAAAAGTAAATAATATACAACAATGGTGACATCATCCTCAACCCAGAAGTGACCCAATAAAAGAATATTACATACAATGAATTTAACATGAATGAAAATAAAAACTCTCATCTCACATAAAACCCCTCGGCTATTCAAAACACGACGATCCAATATAACATATCACAACAACACATAACATTACATGTCATCAACGTAAGTAAATATGCGTATCACAATTGTCGTTGACATATAACAACGAATATAGCGATACACCACATATTACACTTACGGTCAAAGAAAAGAAAATGTCAAACTACAACATTTGGAATCCACAATCACCATAGATATCACAAATCTGAAATATCACATACTTCGGATTTCATGCCAAACTATATGAATTCCACATATTTTATCACATTCCACAAATAGTTAGGCGATGTTAAACATTCCGATCGAATCCACAAACACCCAAAATTTCACAAAGAGCTCAATACTTGAGCGTAGTTTAAAAGTACCCATCACTTGCCACAGTACCTATCGACCAATCGTAGTGTCACGTCCCGAAAGTACGGAATATGACCGGCACTTAAACTACGAACGTCTCGAGACGTACGTAATCTAAGTAAGCCGAAAACCCAGAAATCCAAACCAAGAAAAGTAGTAGAGTGAAGGAAAACCAATTTAAATCAAGTAGTTTTAATAGCATAAGCCGAATTATGCGGTTTTAAAAAAACATCAAATATTTCCTGAAAATTTCGGCAGAGTCTCCTTTGTAAAACTGGCCCCCAAACGGGATACAATATGAATCGTATACGAAATCAATAAAAAGGCATCCCCAAGCGGGAGCTAGCTCTTCGTCAATCGACGGTCACAACCACACAAGCAATATAATATACAACGCCAACGGCGATGATCAAAATTCAAAAGGAAACTCAAAACCATAAGAAAACCACAGAAATACAACGCGCGACTCTAAGGTCGAAGGAATAACATCACTGGTCTCTATCTCAAAATAAATACATGTTTGGTTGATGGAACTTCTAGATACAACAGAGTAATAATATACAAGTTATATAATGGGGGGTACGATACAAGTAAACCCACCTACTAGAAAATCACCCGAAGGAAACTATGCCCGCAAGCCGTAATGAAACCTGTACGGCAAACCTGCAAGAAACTGGGGCACAACGGGGGTGAGTTGCCAACTCATGAATAGAAAAACATCTACGCACAGAAATCGTATAAATAACGTAACCTAGGTCAATGATCAGAATATATCCTCAAATATATGAATAACATGCAGCCTATAACAATGGCTAGGGTAATATCTAACCCGAGTGTGATCTCATGTGCCCGTGTCAGTGCCTCAGGTAGCAATATATCATATGAATGAGGTATGAATGCATGGAACAGAATGCATGTACTGACGAAAACTGATTTCATAATTCAGTGAGATTTCTGTATTTTAAAAGTGAGGTACCATAAATAAAATCAGCATAAAACAGTGCCCAGCATCGACACAAAACAAGTGTCCAAATATCTCGATATCTCTGTACCTCAATATCTCAAATCACAATATCTAGGGCGCCGTCATTCCAGACCGGCCCCTACCATCCATCTCAAGACCACGACGGTATCCTCCGGATATCCGACGTGTCGGGTAATATCATCGGTCGGTAGTGCTCCCCTGCCGGGCTCAACGTCAACAACACATTTCTCTTGCCCCAGGGTACCGCACCGGGCCCACCATGTACCCGAAACGGTTCCTCCACACCTTGAATCGGGTCTCGAAATCCATCAGCAAACTCATGGTGGACGACTCATACATCATGGGAAAACCGCACTTTTTATTTTAAAAGAGAGAAAAGGTTTATTTATGTTTTTGCGGTTTTCCTCCAAATCCAAGAAATCTCATGAAATCTGAATCCAAGTCATCAATAGCATGTAAACAGTGAATATAGGCATGAGAATCCATGAATGCGACACAACAGTGAATAATAACATGCATGAAGTAGTAGGCAATAACTACAATGTCTAACTAGCATATAAGGCAAGTACACTAATATCATGTCTAAAATATTAGCTAACAACCTATGTCAAATGAAATAGTATTTTCTAAAGTGTTCGTGACATGGCAATTACCGATGAAGATGTGTGTGAGCCGGCAAGTAAGTGTACGTGGTACATACGCATCATCGGTAATGGTGCTGGTGTCCTAACAGCATGATATTAATAATGCAATAAGAAATTATAATATAAGTATGCGATGCGGAGCAAACAGTAAAAATGAGTGGGAGCTGAATACTAGACGCAACTATAACTAATCTGCACTAATCTAATATAAGTCCTACAAATGGTGCCTTTTGAAATAACACGAATCATGGGGTTTTGAAAGTAGGGGCTACGGTGTTTTTATGAAAAGATACGTCTTTTGAAATATCCGTAGGATCCCTTTGGCTGTCTTTAAAAATACCCACGATTCATTAGTTTTTGAAATAGGTAAGAATCGAATCTAATCTAACAACTAAACTAAACTAAAGGGCTAAGCTAACAAGCTGGACTACAGGTAAGGAAACCGCCTAACATCTGAGTCGATACATATACATACCTGTAAATATATTAGTCGGTGATCCCGCCTCAATAATATCATATCCGATACCATATCTATAATCGGACATCCCAAGTCAAGAGTGCGGATCAATCATCAAGATATTGCTCGTACGTAAATCCGTCATACGGCATCCCCAATTCTGGGTACGGGTCAATATCACATTCATCATACTATTCACCTGGTATCCTCTTTATCAAATATCATGATCGGGTACTGATCTACGTCTAGTACAATACTGATACCGCCTAAGTATGCATGCACATGTGTGAAACACTACGTCAAGGACCCGCTACAACGTCATGTCGTATCTCAGATACGAACCCTGCTATATCACCGATCTCACGGCCTCAAATCAAATCTCATCGACCCATCATAAATCCCAAGTACTATCGTCATTATCCATGCATGCGTATATGAAAGTACATATGCATAGTCCCATACCCACGCATATATACATATATACACATCCCAATCTGCGCACAAGAAAGTAAAGTATGCAAGTCTGTGTGTGCGTATGTGGGTATAACAACTACTCTAGGGTTTCACAACTAACCCAAAGCTAAACCATGAACACCTAATCATAACATGAATAAACATTCTCATATCATAAAACACCTATATAAACATATACATATGAGCTACACTACGGACTGCGGGGGTGCTATACGCCATCCACCCGACTTCTCCCCGTAGATATAAATCTACTCACCTGATCCTCGCTCGCCGGTGCCGACGTCGCCACGCGCTTGCTTGTCGTCTCGAAGTCCACATGGGGTACCTATATATCATAACGCACCGTGTCGTATTAAAATCCGACTCATGACCAAAACGACTCACGAATCCCACATAGGTCAAAACCTATGGTTGCTTCCACAAATCAACCCAAAAACCCTCGACGTCGGCGTACAAACGCCAGACCATCGAGAAAAACCCAAATACACTCATTTGCACATTCATGAAGACTAATTTTAATATAAAATATGTTAAAACTCAAAAAACCCCAAATTCACTTTAAAAGCCGTTTTTCCGAAAAACTAGCAAGCAAAATTACCCGTTTTAGTACAAAACTCGACGTTTAAACAATTCTAGCGGCCATAATACTTATTAAATAACTTAAATAATCTATACAAACCATTCCCACGATTTAATTTCACCAAACCACATACGTTCAAAAAAACTAGTTTGCAAAAATACCGGCTTTAACTCTTTTTAATGTAAAATTCACAATTTTACAAATAAGCTTGGTTTTGCATGGTCCAAAGGCATTAAACCACTTATTATAATACTAATAATGACATGAAACCATAATTATATTTTAATATAAGACATTCAATAATTTTCCAAAAATCTAGTAAGTAAAATAGCTTAAATATTACAATTTCAACTTAACAATTTACAACTAACAATTTGATTATGTTTCACATTCCACAAAAAGAAGAATCCCACTTGCAACCATAATCATACAACAAAACCCTAACTATAATCCAAAACCATCCACTTGAATTTCTAAACTTGAATTCAAAACCCCTTTATTTATATTTTTTTAAACACCTAAACAAGTTTGCTTTAAACATACAACTAACAATTAACAAATATGGAAGAATTTTTATACCTCATGATCAAGAGATCAACATGAAGATCATGGCCTCCAAAATGCCAAATTTCTTCCAAGATCCATGCTAGCTTGGGCAAAGAAATAATGGGTAGAGATTGGATTTTGTTTTTGTGGGATTTTTGACTTGGATTTTTGGTGAAATTTTGTGGGTTTTGCAATGAAGTGGAGAAGAATCAAGAGAGGCTGTTTTTGTGCAGGTTTCGGCCAGAAATTTGTGGGGATTGGGTGAGGGAGGAGAGAGAGTGAGGTGGGGAAAGATAGATCTAGTCAAAGTCCACTCAATTTCTATCATTTTCTATTCTATTCTTTTCTTTTCTTTCTTTTCTTTTCTTTGAAATTCAAGTGGGAAAAAGTGATGGGGCTGCTGAATTCAGCCAAGGGAAGAATTAAATGGGGGTGTGTGAGTGTGGGTAAGGGTGTGGGGTGATGAAAAATGATAAATACAATACCCGAAACATCCATTTACACTAAAAAAAGCCTTTTTTCTTCAATAATTTCTAAACCGTTTTGGCAAACGATTTCGTTTCAAAAACCACATGATAAAATTTTGTTTAATGTTTTATGATGCACAAAATTTGTTTCAACTCATTCCAATTTGTAATTTTCCCTAATTAAATGTATTAGTGACGGCTTAAAATAATAATAAAATATTTTTTTTCAGAAAATTTGAAATTTCACCAGTGGCTCAATAAACACCAAATACTAGCAATTACATAGCTAGAATATGTATATTTAATTTTTATAATAAAATATTTGCATTTTGACTTTTTACAGAAAACTCCCTTATTTTACCGATTTTCCGAAATTTCACCGAAACGATTTTCAAAACGCTACAATCTTCCCCCCTTAAAAAAATTCGGTACCCGAATTTAAAGTGAAACTCCCCCCAAATACTAAAACATCTAAACCAAAACCATCAAGTCGTCGGGGGTCCGAAATTGTAAATACATAAAACAAATCGTAGCGCAGCGCATGCGCACGAAAAATGAGCAAATAACTCGAAATCAAAACTCCGTCAAGCATCCCGCAATCATCGGAGTCAAGGTGAAGACATGAATGCCAAATCTCAAGCAAGACCGATATGCTATAAATCGGAACTATACATGCAAATATCTGGAGGAAATGCATGCCAAATCCTTTAAGTTGCTGTGCAATGCACATAACACTGCACAGTGGCGGACGTCTATCATAAAAAAATAACTATATACATATATACCTTTGTTTGAAATGTACGTTCCGCCGTTTTGGGAAACAATTTAGAAGGGTTTTCCTTGTTTTAAACGTTTCGCGTCATATCAGACACGTAGGTAAATAATGAGACTATAGCTCGCTTTTTGGAATTCCCTTCAATAGCTATCAATGCATGCAAAATACATTCAGGTACTGTCCTCTGACTAGTCCTGCTTAGTACGAAAACACATCGCAGTTATCATAAAAAAAACATATTGCTCTATAAGAAATCAATCCCAAAATACGCGTATGAATACTACGTGCGTCTGGTGCGCACGACAATCAAAATCCATATACGTGCCATACAAGTGCACAGAAACAAGATCTAAGTGCATCAGGTGTGCATAAAGCATCTGTCGTAGGCAACGTGTGTGCCTGACAGCAAAATCAGGTGCATCTGACATGCACGAAAAATCTCGATTTAGTGCATCTGGTGTGCACCAAAATCACATCTCAAAACATGCGCTCAACATACGCGAAAATCCAAGGCAGGTGCATCTATCATGCACGAAATCATGAAATCCAATATCAAGCGCCGAACATACGCAAAATCAAATCAGGTGCACAAAGTGCACAAAACAAATATCGAGTATCACAATCGAAATCGAAGTCCAGTGCATCTAAGTGCACAAAAAGCGTATCACTGCACTGCAAGCATATATAAACTATACAGAGTGCAGGAACCAAATCGTGTGCGTGCATACGCACAAAATCAACTCAAATGTCTAAAACCGTAAAATCACAAACATGTGAAACCAAAGTATGAAAACGATATCAAGTGCAACACTGTGCAAAGATCGTAAATCCTCAATCATCAAAATCAAATCATGCGAATAAATCACCCAAAACATTGAAATCAATAATGGCGGAATAGTACCGCTCAAGCGCATCCTCTAAGAATCTTGGGCCAACTGTCGCGGTCACTAGTGGGACGTCTCGTCGATGATCATGAACTCTGGCCTGCTGGTGTGCGTAACAATGACCACTCCTGGGTCAAGGTCTTCTCGTAATTTATTCCAGAAAGGTCCTGTCGAGGTCTCTCCCAAATCGCGTCTCTGCCGAACTGTCCGGAAGTCATCGTCCTTTACTAGATCTGTTCTCGTTCCGGAACGGCTGCATACTCATCGTGACTCCTTCTGGAAGGTATATCCAAGTACAATTTCTCGGCATGCGTATCGCATCTCTGATGTCGGCGGAGTGGAATATCGTCTCATCAAGATCTCGTACGAACCTCTTACTCCACTTTCTCTAATGTCGACTGCTTCGGACTCATCTCGTCGTGGCTGCATGGACTGAGCTCCTACGGCTATCCTCGTATCTGGAGTCTCCCAAGAAATGCATCCCACCACCTGGCATCCGAATGAAGTCGAACCATCCGATTGATTTGTCAAAACCTCATAATCCCCTAAGAGCTCAACATCTTGGGTACAGTTTAATAGTATCGAGTACGTACCACAGCATCGATGGTCCAGCCGTAGAAGGGCAAACCCAAGCCTCACTAATGGCGCCGCGGAACTGCCGCAAACCCTAAGGTTCAAAGGCTTTCACACGGTTATTATGTCGAGTTAGGGTTTCATTCTGCTAGAGGGTCCATAGAATTGCCTGCATGTCTTTCCGAATACTTTAAACTTGGAATAATAGGTTGCCGACATTCGATCGACTCTCAACGTCTCCGCGTGAAGTCGTCTCTAGCTGGAATCAATCTATCTGATGACCTCTCATCGAGTAGGCGAACGAACCACATGTCCTAGTCATTCATCATCAGGTGACTAGCGACCTTCTATCATCTATTAGTACCACTCATCCCGCAATAGCTCCAACATATGGGGCGATATCTCGTCGCTCGCAGCAACAACTGGCTCACTCGTCTGCACGCTGAACAGTGCCTCAATCATCAGGAGTAAGCAATACGCCAACGGTCATCAAAATCTGGCTGGCCTCTATCATTGGCTCAATCCTCTGGCGCTGATCTGCACGTCCGAGTAATCTCATACAGCGATCCATCCAAACGCTCGTGGCACAGAAACACAATCAAACGACGCCTCTCAATGCAATCGTATGTCGCCGGAATCACGCCCTGGTCAGTCCTCGTTCGTAACGAGCTCGTGCTGACCGCAACTCTAGCCGTAGCTCTCCCTGCCCGTAATCGTGGCAGCAAAACCATAACCAGTACTGATGAGGCTAGATCGGAATGAATATAATACTGAGCAAAGAAATGTACATCCTAAGGCTCCTTAAGTGGAGTGGCGTGTCGTAAGTATGCCGCGGAACATACCCACGGTACGTCACTCTACTTTAGTCACCTATTCCATCAACCAAGGGTCATCCTACGTTCCGAAGGTAAAACCTAACGCTCTGATACCAACTTTGTCACGTCCCGAAAGTACGGAATATGACCGGCACTTAAACTACGAAAGTCTCGAGGCGTACGTAATCTAAGTAAGCCGAAAACCCAGAAATCCAAACCAAGAAAAGTAGTAGAGTGAAGGAAAACCAATTTAAATCAAGTAGTTTTAATAGAATAAGCCGAATTATGCGGTTTTAAAAAAACAACAAATATTTCCTGAAAATTTCGGCAGGGTCTCCTTTGTAAAACTGGCCCCCAAACGGGATACAACATGAATAGTATACGAAATCAATAAAAAGGCATCCCCAAGCGGGAGTTAGCTCTTCGTCAATCGACGGTCACAACCACACAAGTAATATAATATACAACGCCAACGGCGAGGATCAAAATTCAAAAGGAAACTCAAAACCATAAGAAAACCACAGAAATATAACTCGTGACTCTAAGGTCGAAGGAATTACATCACTGGTATCTATCTCAAAATAAATACATGTTTGGTTGATGGAACTTCTAGATACAACAGAGTAATAATATACAAGTTATATAATGGGGGGTACGATACAAGTAAACCAACCTACTAGCAAATCACCCGAAGGAAACTATGCCCGCAAGCCGTAATGAAACCTGTGCGGCAAACCTGCAAGAAACTGGGGCACAACGGGGTTGAGTTGCCAACTCATGAATAGAAAAATATCTACGCACAGAAATCGTATAAATAATGCAACCTAGGTCAATGATCAGAATATATCCTCAAATATATGAATAACATGCAGCCTATAACAATGGCTAGGGTAATATCTAACCCGAGTGTGATCTCATGTGCCCGTGTCAGTGCCTCAGGTAGCAATATATCATATGAATGAGGTATGAATGCATGGAACAGAATGCATGTACTGACGAAAACTGCTTTCATAATTCAGTGAGATTTCTGTATTTTAAAAGTGAGGTACCATAAATGTAATCAGCATAAAACAGTGCCCAGCATCGACACAAAACAAGTGTCCAAATATCTCGATACCTCTGTATCACAATCGCTGTACCTCAATATCTCAAATCACAATATCTAAGGTGCCGTCAATCCAGACCGGCCCCTACCATCCATCTCAAGACCACGACGGTATCCTCCGGATATCCGACGCGTCGGGTAATATCACCGGTCGGTAGTGCTCCCCTGCCGGGCTCAACGTCAACAACACATTCCACTTGCCCCGGGGTACCGCACCGGGCCCACCATGTACCCAAAACGGTTCCTCCACTCCTCGAATCGGGTCTCGAAATCCATCAGCAAACTCATGGTGGACGACTCATACATAATGGGAAAACCGCACTTTTTATTTTAAAAGAGAGAAAAGGTTTATTTTTGTTTTTGCGGTTTTCCTCCAAATCCAAGAAATCTCATGAAATCCGAATCCATGTCATCAATAGCATGTAAACAGTGAATATAGGCATGAGAATCAATGAATGCGACACAACAGTGAATAATAACATGCATGAAGTAGTAGGCAATAACTACAATGTCTAACTAGCATATAAGGCAAGTAAACTAATATCATGTCTAAACTATTAGCTTACAACTTATGTCAAATGAAATAGTATTTTCTAAAGTGTTCGTGACATGGCAATTACCGATGAAGATGTGTGTGAGCCGGCAAGTAAGTGTACATGGTACATACGCATTATCGGTAATGGTGCTGGTGTCCTAACAGCATGATATTAATAATGCAATAAGAAATTATAATATAAGTATACGATGCGGAGCGAACAGTAAAAATGAGCGGGAGCTGAATACTAGACGCAACTATAATTAATCTGCACTAATCTAATATAAGTCCTACAAATGGTGCCTTTTGAAATAACACGAATCATGGGGTTTTTAAAGTAGGGGCTACGGTGTTTTTATGAAAAGATACGTCTTTTGAAATATTCGTAGGATCCCTTTGGCTGTCTTTAAAAATACCCACGATTCTTTAGTTTTTGAAATAGGTAAGAATCGAATCTAATCTAACAACTAAACTAAACTAAAGGTCTAAGCTAACAAGCTAGACTACAGGTAAGGAAACCGCCTAACATCTGAGTCGATACATATACATACCTGTATCTATATTAGTCGGTGATCCCACCTCAATAATATCATATCCGATACCATATCTATAATCAGACATCCTAAGTCAAGAGTGCGGATCAATCATCAAGATATAGCTCGTACGTAAATCCGTCGTACGGCATCCCCAATTCTGGGTACGGGTCAATATCATATTCATCATACTATTCACTTGGTATCCTCTTTATAAAATATCATGATCGAGTACTGATCTACGTCTAGTACAATACTGATACCGCCTAAGTATGCATGCACGTGTGTGAAACACTACGTCAAGGACCCGCTACAACGTCATGTCGTATCTTAAATACGAACCCTGCTATATCACCGATCTCACGGCCTCAAATCAAATCTCATCGACTCATCATAAATCCCAAGTACTATCCTCATTATCCATGCATGCGTATATGAAAGTACATATGCATAGTCCCATACCCACGCATATATACATATATACACATCCCAATCTGCGCACAAGAAAGTAAAGTATGCAAGTCTGTGTGTGCGTATGTGGGTATAACAACTACTCTAGGGTTTCGCAACTAACCCAAAGCTAAACCATGAACGCCTAATCATAACATGAATAAACATTCTCGTATGATAAAACACCTATATAAGCATATATATATGAGCTACACTACGGACTGCGGGGGTGCTATACACCATCCACCCGACTTCTCCCCGTAGATATAAATCTACTCACCTGATCCTCGCTCGCCGGTGCCGACGTCGCCCCGCGCTTGCTTGTCGTCTCGAAGTCCACATGGAGTACCTACATATCATAATGCACCGTGTCGTATTAAAATCCGACTCATGACCAAAATGACTCACGAATCGCACATAGGTCAAAACCTATGGTTGCTTCCACAAATCAACCCAAAAACCCTCGACGTCGGCGTACAAACGCCAGACCATCGAGAAAAACCCAAATACACTCATTTGCACATTCATGAACACTAATTTTAATATAAAATAGGTTAAAACTCACAAAAACCCCAAATTCACTTTAAAAGCCGTTTTTCCGAAAAACTAGCAAGCAAAATTACCCGTTTTAGTACAAAACTCGACGTTTAAACAATTCTAGTGGCCATAATACTTATTAAATAACTTAAATAATCCATACAAACCATTCCCACGATTTAATTTCACCAAACCACATACGTTCAAAAAAACTAGTTTGCGAAAATACCGACTTTAACTCTTTTTAATGTAAAATTCACAATTTTACAAATAAGCTTGGTTTTGCATGGTCCAAAGACATTAAACCACTTATTATAATACTAATAATGACATGAAACCATAATTATATTTTAATATAAGACATTCAATAATTTTCCAAAAATCTAGTAAGTAAAATAGCTTAAATATTACAATTTCAACTTAACAATTTACAACTAACAATTTGATTATGTTTCACATTCCACAAAAAGAAGAATCCCACTTGCAACCATAATCATACAACAAAACCCTAACTATAATCCAAAACCATCCACTTGAATTTCTTAACTTGAATTCAAAACCCCTTTATTTATATTTTTTTAAACACCTAAACAAGTTTGCTTTAAACATACAACTAACAATTAACAAATATGGAAGAATTTTTATACCTCATGATCAAGAGATCAACATGAAGATCATGGCCTCCAAAATGCCAAATTTCCTCTAAGATCCATGCTAGCTTGGGCAAAGAAATAATGGGTAGAGATTGGATTTTGTTTTTGTGGGATTTTTGACTTGGATTTTTGGTGGAATTTTGTGGGTTTTGCAATGAAGTGGAGAAGAATCAAGAGGGGCTGTTTTTGTGCAGGTTTCGGTCAGAAATTTGTGGGGATTGGGTGAGGGAGGAGAGAGAGTGAGGTGGGGAAAGATAGATCTAGTCAAAGTCCACTCAATTTCTATCATTTTCTATTCTATTCTTTTCTTTTCTTTCTTTTCTTTTCTTTGAAATTCAAGTGGGGAAAAGTGATGGGGCTGCTGAATTCAGCCAAGGGAAGAATTAAATGGGGGTGTGTGAGTGTGGGTATGGGTGTGGGGTGATGAAAAATGATAAACACAATACCCCAAACATCCATTTACACTAAAAAAAACTTTTTTCTTCAATAATTTCTAAACCGTTTTGGCAAACGATTTCATTTCAAAAACCACATGATAAAACTTTTTTTAATGTTTTATGATGCACAAAATTTGTTTCAACTCATTCCAATTTGTAATTTTCCCTAATTAAATGTATTAGTGACGGTTTAAAATAATAATAAAATAATTTTTTTCAGAAAATTTGAAGTTTCACCAGTGGCTCAATAAACACCAAATACTAGCAATTACATAGCTAGAATATGTATATTTAATTTTTATAATAAGATATTTGCATTTTGACTTTTTACAGAAAACCCCCTTATTTTACCGATTTTCCGAAATTTCACCGAAACGATTTTCAAAACGCTACACGTAGAAGGGTCAACTCTCGCCTCACCTATGGCGCCGCGGAACTACCGCAAACCCTAGGGTTTGGCAGCAGTTCTTACGGTCACAGAATCGAGTTAGGGTTCCGTTCTTCAAGAGGGTCCATCGAATCACTTGCATGATATTTGAATGTTTCAAACTTAGAAAAATCCAACTCTTGGAAAATTTCCAGCGAGTGTTAAAGTGGGTATTTGATATCCGTTCGAACTTCTTAACACCGTCTAAAACAATCCGAAATAAAGTTAGGATTACGACTACGAAACATTTCGAATTGCTTTTATAGAAAATTAAAATCTCTTGCAATTTTAGAAAAAACAAGCAACACCTGAAACACCAAAACCCAGAGACCAGAACACAAAACAAAAACGAACGCCAGAATCTTGAAACGGGCCGACCGGCTCGGATTTTGGGGGCATGTGACCGGGTCAAAACCGGTGGATTGAGTTCGTATTTGTTCAGTGTTCATGTTACATCTCATATAACATTATGCAGTTGCTTAAAATTTTTTTCGATGACTTTAAAATTTTGATAGAAACTGGGTTTTAGTTTAGAGTGTTCCGGAGTTGTTTCGGTTTCGTAATTCTACAAACATTATCTAAATCTCTAGCTTGGCTCTGATTCCACTGTAGGAAGGCCTAGCACGACAACAAGGATTTGGGAGGCATCGTCCATGCCTTTTTCAAAACTATGCCATGCTAAACAATCTTAAACCTATAATCTTAACTAGAGATTTAGACAATATAAAGTGTAAAAAACTTTACAACTAAGTGAATTAGGAGTACAGCCTTTGTAGACCAGTCCTTCACTTCAATAGCTATGTGTAGTTTTCCCTTCGCTACAAGTAGTGATCTTTCGGATTCAAGAATGGCTCTACACAATGAAAGAAATGAGCTTGCACGAAGTCTTCGAGGCCGAAGATGATCTACGTCGTGGAGACACCAACCCAAGCTACCTCTTCACTAATTAGGGATTAGTGAAGCTAACATCCTAAACTAAATGGTTAAACTAGTATAGGATGATGAAGTAGGATTTTTGCTCGCTTTAGAATTAATTTTCTCACTATTTTTATTCTCCTTTCAAAAACCTAGAGAGCTCTCTTATAAGCTAGATGAAGATGAAGCAAATAATGGATGAGAGAGTGAATGGCAACCATGGGTGAGAAATATCTCATATAACTAATGTAGAGACTTAACCATGAGTTTTGATAATGGTTGGGTTAATAAATTCTTAAGTAAAACAAAATTAGTGGACTAAGTCAATGCATCTACAAGCTTCCACAAGGTTCATGCCATTTGACCAATTTCCATCTAATTTGGATTTACTTTAAATAAATAAACCTCACATTATCATGAGTATGGTGTGATTCTCATACACCCATGTAGTGTGTATCATCAAGCATGACACGAAAAATAAAACACAATTAATATATATCACATATATATTAAGTGTGCATATGTGAGAAAAAGAAATGCTTAAGTGAGCAAATATTAGTTAATGTAAATGAATATATCAAATATATAATTATACATTAAATCATTAAATCAACACTTGATTTAATAATCCGGCTATATCACATACAACAGACTAATATTATTTGTATCAACTTATCGAATCAACACTTGATTCGATAACCCGGCTATATCATATATAACCGACCGATACGAATAAATCGCAAGAATAGAATACGGTATCACATACTCATATTAATTTTGGTATCGCACATATCACATATGTGCTCCTACTTCGTTTTTCCTGAGCCACTAAATCTCTGTGTAGGACTCTAAAGACTCGTCAATACGCCGACAGTAGGTAATGATAATATCAGGCACCCACAAGCCGTCAGCGGTACTAGCTGGACGTAATGGTTACCCAGGTATTGAGTGATTAGAAGATTAACAAGAAAGCCCGCTCTAACTCCTGTAAAGCCTGTCAGTAACACTACCGTACAGTCCGGTCTCTTCGTCTGATATGTCGCATATCTAGTCTAGGGGTGGTAAACGTCAGACCCTAGTAACCGATAAGTCATGCTAATGTGAGGCTCATAACGGGTCAAGAAACTATTGATAACACTTACCAGTTAATCTCTCTATCAACCCTGGCTAAAGACTTCCTGTTATGGCCAATCGAGCACAGCGCAACATCAACCCCTAATACCGGGAGAGACGAATCCCCTCCTATCGCTCATTGCCTCCATATGATTCGGTACAGTCCCCAAAAGCCACCGTTTGCATGTTCTCTTGAACGTGGTAAGGTAGAAATCAAAGCACAATGGGAATCACACAAGACTCTATAACGATCTTGGGTCTACAGACCAACCTGTACCAGTGTTACCAGAGAATTGCTATCGACGATAGGTATAATACCAACTAGGAGTTCTCGGCGAGTCCGTTCAGTGTACCCATTCTACATTGAGCACCCGTATACCATCTTTGATGTCAAACACCAATGGATGTGGGATCATCCATCGCCCATCATATGGGTCAAGAAGCGTATACGCTAGTCTAGTCTTGAATATCGATGCCCCGTCTCGATACACCCTCGACTAGGAACAATTATATGATGTACTTGTAGACTACCCTTGGCCCCACTAGTATGATCTACATCATAGTCCTGGTAGTCAAGTACACATCCTAAGGGCTTTATCAACTTGTGAGAGCAAGACAATATCTCAATACAAGTCAACATGTTAAGACAATGAAGAACCAGATAGTATACTATCATGTCGAGCAAGAAAGTCCTCTCTATATATATCCAAGCATCCACTATAATATACATTAAATGTACAATAATGGCCTCTAGGGCATACATATAACTAACAAGAAGTGTGTGTGGGAGCATCTATAGTTTGTAGTGGTTTAAGCTTGATGATGTGCACAAGTTGATGAAGGGATCCTCTCAATTCTCTCTTGATATGAAAAATGCTTAGAATTTTTGTGCGGAAAGCATGAAGAAACCTTTGGTTTCAGTTGAGACTTTGCATATATTGTTAGAAGAAAATAATAGGGTGGGGATGTGTGTAGAGAAAGGATGAGGTGTCAACCATGAAGAGTGAGGTGGTGTAATGTAAGGTGGTGGTGTAAAGTGAGAAGGAAGAGGTGGAGGGATGTGAGCATGGGTGAGGGTGTGCTAGAGGTGAGGGTTAAGTCTAGGTTATAATATAACTAACCATATAAAAGAATTACAACAATTAAAAACCCTACATGTTATAAAAGAAATGAAGTACATATTATAACACTAAAGTACCATTATCTTAATATCTAATCTCATGTCATGTTAAAATAATTAAAATATCATTTTTATGATATCAGACCCTTTTCTTCATATTTACCAAAATAATTTCATTTTTACGGATATAATTCCGATACCCAAAATTCATACGCGATAGCATTTTTGTAAACACATTATCTCCATATTTAAAATTATAAATTTATATTTACAATTTTCCAAAATGTTACAATGTGGCTCGGGACTGTACCCAACTAAAACCTGTTTGCATGACTCAGTAAAGCCGTGGTAGGGTAGTAATCAAAGCACAGTGAGAACTCACACAAGACAAATGACGACCTCAGGTCGAGAAACTATTTGTACTCATGTCATATGAGAACTGCTATCTGACGATAGGTATAATACCATCTAGCCAGTTCTCGGTGAATCCGTCCAGTGTACTCACCCTCAGTAAGCACATGTATACAATCTTAGGTACATCTCACCAATGGCTGCGGGACAAACCATCACCCCTCGTCAGGGTCTAGAAATGTATATACTAGTCTACTCTGGAGTATCGATGCCCGGTCTCGATACTCCCACGACTAGGGACATTTAAGGATGTACTTATCGACTACCCAGCTCCCACAAGTACGATTACCATCATAACGCTGGTAGTCAAGTAAAGATCCCAAGAGCTTTATCAACATGTATAAGCGATAAGAAATAACAAGTAAAACATATCACATGTTAAGATAAAGGCAAACCAAATAGCATAGTATTATATTGAGCAAGATTGTCCTGTACATACATATCCGTAGCATCCTATATAATGAAGGCCTCTAGGGCATACATATCGAACAAGGGCTAGTGGGTAAAACTTGTAATAATGCTTAGTAAAGAGTTTAGAGAATGCATACAAGACCATTAGTGATAAGTGAGGGTGATATAGTGGAGAAATCCTTGGATTCAACGAACTTGGAATTTTCCGATATCGGGTTTTGTTGAACTGTTGTGATCAATTAGAATCTGGGATGAATTAGGGACTCTGAAAATTTTATTGCAAACATAGTGAGATGTGCAGACACATAGGAAGATACCCTAGAAGCTCGAGCCCTCACCCCTTAACTTGGCCGCCAAAATATTAGTTTTGGCCGCCAAAATATTAGTTTTGGTCGCAAATTGCGGCCCGGTTTAGGAGTTAGGGTTTAGGTTTGGTTCTATAGAACACACATACAATATCTAGGCCTACCCAATATGCAAAATGTCCTAATTTCACCTTAGGTAGAATCTAAAAGTGTTTTACTAAGTTGTTGATTTCGTTTTGCGAATTTTGAAAACTTGGGTTTTTATATTTGAGTTTTGACTCGACCGCTTGACGTTCGTACATCAACACGCTGGGGGATGTTTGGCTGTTCTTGCATGCGTGGAGCATAGGTTCTAACCTATGTGCGCTTTGCATGCCGTATCGATTTTCGGATTTGATTTTGATTTCGATACGATATGCATTGATTTGTAGGTACATTCGCGTGGACTTCCGGGGCGACGAAAGAGAGCAAGGCATTCATCGACTTCGGCTAGAGCGAGAATAGTAGGTGAAAAGATGTATATCTACGGGGGAAGTCAGGTTGATGGCGTATAGCACCCCCGCAACCATAGTACTAGGATATTAGAAATATAGTGTATATATATATATATATATATATATATTAGATGTGTATACCCAGCTAATAGGGTTCTGGGATACTATAAACCATAATAGTGTACATGAAGGAAGGTATATCCTTAGTTCTAGTTTTCTTAGTATACGAGTCATAGGTACATACGCATTTACATACATACATACATATTTACATACAAGCATACATACATACATACATACATACATACATACATACATATATATATATATATATATAACCATGAGGATATTTATGAGATGATATGATGAGATGAGGATATGATGAAATAAATTGACATGAGTCGATATGACTGATATGAGGATGCAACGCGATATATATATATATATCTATATATATATGTATATATATGTGTATATATATATGTATATATATATATATGTATATATATGTGTATATATATATGTATATATATATATGTATATATATATATATATATATATGACATGAGATGATATATATGATGATATGAGATGATATGATGTACAGGACGATAGATCCGAACTTTTTATTTGATGATACCGTACGATGGATTATACCGTACGTGATGTGTTGAGAATGAATCGCCGACATATATATATCGACTCGAGGAATATTGTTTTAGATCACTTAAGTAGATAATAGGATATATTTAGAACCATACCTATTTTCAAAACCAACGAATCGTTATGCATTTTTAAATAACAATCTCAAGGGACGCCACGGATTTTCAAATGGTATCATTTTCTCAAAAACACCATATCCCCTATTTTAAAAAACAACAATTCGTAGTATTTTAAACTATA
Source organism: Agapanthus africanus (assembly GCA_030015575.1). Taxonomy (NCBI): domain Eukaryota; kingdom Viridiplantae; phylum Streptophyta; class Magnoliopsida; order Asparagales; family Amaryllidaceae; genus Agapanthus; species Agapanthus africanus. Next base: position 364,062,639 of record JASDDO010000001.1, on the reverse strand, counting down.
ACCGTATGGTTCATATATACTTATGTATTTATTATTGTTCATGTTTATGTTTTCCCTTATTCTGTTTACATTGTATTATTTTCTTTGCGACATACATACCACGATCCATGTCCTTATCCTGTATGGCATCGCATGCTAGGACACACGCACCATTATCGATGATGCGTATGTTGCACGTACACAAACTCGCCGGGTCACACACACATCATCGGTAATTGCCATGCCACGTACACATTAGAAAAGGCTATATCGCTGTATTGTTCTCTAATTTGTAGAGTTATAGTTATTGTCCAGTACTCATTACCGCACATGCTAGTTAGATATTTCACTTCCTTACCTAGTTACACGACATGCTAATATGAAAACATCAGCTACACCTTGTAGTACTGTTCTGTACTTGTACTTACTGTCCCGTTGTGGTTACAAGCATATGCGATTTTGTTTTCATGAAATTTCTAGATTTGAGAACCGCAGAGATATTTTTAAAGTCTTATGATTGTTTTAGAAATGCAGTTTCTCTTGATATGATATTTCGACGTCCACCAAGAGATTTCTCGGTTCTAAGGTAAGATACTGTAGGGTTACTAGGCAGACTAAGGAGGCTCTACAAGGCATCGACCATGCCGGATTAAAATTTTTAGGTGCCGAACAACCGTAAGCAAGATCGTTAACTAGAGAATTAGGGTTTCAAGTGCAAGTTAAACTCATTAACTCTAAAGAGATACGAAATACAACCTTTGTAGATCGGTCCTCCACTTCTTTAGCTCCGTGTTGACGTCCCTCCGCTGCGATCATCGGAATCCCGGACTCTAGCAATGGTTTCGTCAAAGAAACGAGGGGGCTAGGTCGTTGACTTCGGTGCCGAAGATGATCTACGTCGAGGCGACTCAAACTCAAGCTCCATCTTCACTTGGTCATAAACCTTGTGAAGAAAACACCCTATACAACATGGCAAGCGGTAGTGGATGAAGAAATAGGAAGTGGGTTCACTTGGGATTTGAATTTCTCACTTGATTTCAACACTTGAAATTTTCTACCAAAGGTTTTCTTTCTTCTTGAAGAAGAAGAAGAAGAAAGAAAAAGAATGAATTATCAATCAAAGAAAATCAAGTGAAGCTCATCATTTAGCAACCATGGGTGAGGTAACTAGTGTAGAGAATAAACTAGGGTTTAGGTAAATGGTTAGGTTAAGGATAAAACAAAATGGCAAGACTTTTCAAAGATGCTTAAAAAGCTTCATGAAGCTTCAAGCATAACAACAAAAAGCCACCATTTAGTTTTGACAAAAATAAATAAATAAATAAGGCAAATGAAACCCTAACCATTAACTAAACATGGTGTATAGCATACACATACCCAAGTTTGCATGTATGATCAAATATGATACAAACAAGTGCACAAAAATATATCACATATACAACTTGTGCAAATCAAGTGAGAAAATCCATCTTAAGTGGACAATACTAGTCAATGTAAAGTAATATATCTAATATATAATTATACATTAAATCATTAAATCAACACTTGATTTAATGATCCGGTCATAATGCATATAACCGACAAGTATCAAGTGTATCAATATATCGAATCAACAATTGATTCGGTAACCCGGCTATATCTTATATAACCGTCCGATGATACAAATCGCGATAATAGTATTCAGTATCACATACTGGTATTATTCTCGGTCCCTCACATATCTCATATGCGCTCCTATTTCGTTTCGCTTGAGACAGGAAACCTCTGTGTAGGACTCTAACGACTCGTCAATACGCCGGCAGTAGGTGATGATCATATCAAACACCCATAAGCCGCAAGCGGTCTGCTAAACGTAACGGCCACCCGGGTATTGAGCGATCAGAAGATCAACGAGCAAGCCTACTCACACTCCTGTGAATCCAACCAGTAACACTTACCGTACAGTCCGGTCTGTTCATCTGATATGTCGCAAATCTCGCCTAGGGGTGGTAAACGTCAGACCCCAGTAGCTCGATAAGTCGTGTCGATATGAGGTCTATAATAGTCCGAGAAACTACAGGTAACACTTACCGGTAAATCTCAGCAACTCTGGCCTGGGATTTCCGGTTATAGCCAATCGAACACAGCGCAACAACAACTCCCTATACCGGGAGAGACGAATCCTCTCCTATCGCTCATTGCTTCCATGTGATTCGGGACTGTACCCAAAAACCACTGTTTTGCACGCCCTCTTGGACGTGGTAAGGTGGAAATCAAAGCACAGTGGGAATCAAACAAGAATCTATGACGATCTCGGGTCAACAGACTACTCTGTACCAGTGTCACCAGAGAACTGCCACCTGACGTAAGGTATAATACCATCTGGGAGTTCTCGGCGAGTCCGTCCAGTATACCCAGTCTCCTCTGAGCACCCGTATATCATCTCTGATGTCAAACACCAATGGATATGGGATCTTCCATCGCCCAACTATATGGGTCGAGAAGTTATACGCTAGTCTACTCTGGTATATCGATGCCCCGTCTCGATACACCCACGACTAGGGACCTTGAAGGATGTACTTATGGACTACTATGTCCCCACCAGTATGATCCGCATCATAGTCCAGGTAGTCAAGTACACATCCTAGGGGCTACCAACATGTAACAGAGAGACAATCAGTGTACACGTTAAGACAAAGTGCAACCAGATAGCGTACTATCATGTCGAGCAAGAAAGTCCTCCCTATATATGTCCCAGCATCCACTACAATATACATCCTATGTACAGTAATGGCCTCTAGGGTATACATATAACTAACAATCTCCCACTTGCACTAGGGCCATCTGTAGCAGTGGTTGCAGTATCTCATACTCAACCATCCCATAAAAGTCTCTCTCTGGTAAAAGGCCTTTGTGAGTGGATCCGCCGTGTTGTCCTCTGAGTCTACTCTCCTAACCTCGATCACCCTGGAGATCAACTATCTTCATGATCAGGTGATGCTGCCACAGAATATGTCTGGGTCACTGATGGGACCGGGGTTCCTGGGCCAAAGCCACACTTCCATTGTCACACAATAGTAGGAACCTAGTTCATCTCATGAACCAATATACACCCAAACTGCCTCTTTGGTAGTATCTTTGATAGCGATATTACCAGCCTTTATCGTCTAGTTTGCCACGGTATCTAGCATGGAACTCTTCCAATATACCATCCCTTTACTCAGGGTAAAGACAATGCCTGTGACTGACTTTTAGTCGTCTTTATCACCCTGGAACCCTTCCAGTGATTCTCCCCAGGATCGTTTGATACCATCTCACTACATCTAGTGAGAATCCTAACATCTATTTAGATCTATCTCATAGATCCAAAACCTAGGATTTAGGAGGTATCAATTTGATCCTATATGGAGAATCCTTGTGATAAGCGGAGATTGACCGAGCGTTGCATAAGAAACTCGTTTCCTACCAAGAGTATGTTGTCCATGTACAATACGAGGATTACCACCATACTCCCTACTACTCTTTTGTATATACAAGGTTCATCTACCATTTTGATGAACTCAAACACTTTGACTTCGACATCAAAACAGACGTTCCAACTCCGCGATGCCTGCTTTTTTCTGTTAAGCAACTTGCACACGTTTCCGCTGCTCCCACTGTTTACGAAGCCCTCTGGTTGTGTACTTATAGACGTTCTCTTCTAAATCAGTATTTAGAAAAATAGTCATGACACCTAACCACCAGATATCGTAGTCATGGTATGCAGCAATGGCAGGTAGGATCCGGATGGACTTAAGCATAGCTACTGGAAAAAGGTTCCATCATTATCCACGCCTGGTTGATGAAGAAAACCTTTAACAAGTGTAGTTTTGAAAGTCTCAACTTTTCCATCTACACCAAGTAATCTTCTCAAGATATACTTGCTCCTGATGGGGATTTAACCCTTCAGATAAAGCAACCAAAGTCCATACTTTGTTGGTGTATAAGGATTCCATCTCAGATCGCTAAGCATCCAGCCATACTTATAGAGTCCCACTCCTGATGGCCTGCTCGAAACTAGTTGGGTCATCATCTCATAATGCAATCCTCGCTCCCGCTGTCATAGAGAAACCGAAGTATCTCTCAGGTGGGTGAGGAACCCTACTAGATCGGCGGAGAGGCTGAGATTCATTGGTTACTATTGAATCTTTTGGTTCTACCAAATCATCAGCTGCAGTTTGTATAGCTGGAACTCGTTCCAGTTCTAGCTCATGTCCACTGATTTCTTCACAAGAAATTCCTTTCATAAAGGTGGCATGCTGAGAAACAAAACATCTTTCGTTCCTCGGTTTGGTAGAAGATATTCCCTTGTGAATGCTTGGGATATCCAACAAACTTCAACAGAACTGACTTTGCCTCGAGCTTGTCTGGATTATGCTTTTAGACATAGGCCGGACAACCCCAAATCTTAACAAGCTTAAGATATGGGCTCTTCCCTTTCCATATCTCATATGAAGTGGTAGGTAACTGATTTGATCGGAATCCTATTCAATAGGTATGCAACTTCTTAAGTGCATAACTCCCAAAAGGAAATAGGTAACTCAGTAGTACTCATCATAGAGCACACCTTATCATATAGGGTATGATTGCTCCACCCCGATACACCGATGTGCTGTGCTATATACGGAGGAGTAATGCTGAGAGAGTATCTCATTCTCCTTTAGAATAGTCCAGGAATTCCGTGCTCAAGTATTCTCCTCCTTGATCTCATCAAAGGACATAATACTTATACCCGTTTTTGGTTTTTTCTACTTCTAACTTATATTCTGCGAATATCTCAAAAGATTCGGACTTGTGTTTCAACAGGAACATATGTCTGAATCTTAAGAGATCATCAGAGAATGTAATGAAGTACAAAGAACCGGTCCTGGTATGTGTAGACAGGGGACCTTACATATATCATCATGTATCAGTCCCAAGAGTTTACTAACTCTTTCTCTGTTTCTAATAAACAGAGCTATGGTCATCTAATCTTTGTGACATGACCGGCAAGTTTCACAAGATGTAAATTAAAACTAATTTAAATATGCATCTTAATATAACTTCAGCCAATCGGGTCGCATTGATATGACCTAGTCTACAATGCCTCAAGTAAGATTCATTCATTTCTGAACTCTTCCTCTTGTGTGTGTTCCATATACTAAGAACTGTAGTTTGATTTAGAACATCAATGTTTTTAGATAACGTGCCTGAACCGATCAACTCTTGATATAGGAAATGTTCAAAACATTATCCAACAATACAAAATTTTATCATTTCTTTACTAATAAAGAGACTGATATGATTTTGTATACCAGGTTCGGTATCTAATAACATTCGTTCAGAATCAATGTACTGGTAATACAGGGTGATAGTGACCAACAGACTTGGCTGCAAAACTTGCACCGTTTTCTGTCTCATGAAACTTATCACCCGTTCTCAGTTCTCTACCTTTCTGTAGCCCATGTAACAAATTACATATGCGGGATCCTGATGCGGTATATCATACTCAGGACGTAAAGGATACTGAGAAACAGTTCTTTGTAATGAACACACCCGAAAATGACGCATCACATGCTCTTTCTTCGTTTGGGCGGCATAGGAATCCTGGCATTCCATAATTTCCTGCTCTGTCTTATTACAATTATAAGTTTGAGCGGGACCAACGTTCCCCAGCTCAATATAACAAGCGGGTTCGGTCAATATTCGTATTATTATCTTGATTAAGGCGTGATATGGTCGTTACCTGGAGAAAGAGAGAAGAAAACACTCAGCGTATGCTCTAGCAAGATTAGATTGGTTATTATTTTATCTAATCAGGATGGATCCCACTGTTTTTATCAAATCTTCCTTCAAACCCTAAAAAGAAAGACTAGCCGGGATTAATTACACGCTACAAGTTCGCCAATCTTTCAGCCAGGCCAGTGTCGGTACTTTGAGGGAGGTGCCCCGTGCTTTCGCACGAACCTAATTAATGTAAACCTCATTTTCTCAGAGGCGTAACCCCGTTGACACCTTTCTAGACACCTACTTGATTGGCTAATTGTAATGTGTAAAACTCTCCCAGGAGTAACAGTTACTCGCAGTGGGTATCGGGATCCAACTATCTCATAGAAGGTATGCAATCTCATTGCAAATTTCAACTCTTGAAATTCCAAATAATGCTTTTTCCCCTAACGTACTATGACCTTGACGAATGCCAAACAACCCATAGAGCGCTAGTCAAGTTCAACCCGTACATTTCTTGATTGAATTAAACCCACCCGCACGACCCTTGACGAATGCCAAACAACGCCATACGAATACCCTAATCCAATCGCATCATATGCTACAGATAAATAGTAAATAGCTACCGTACACTACGTCTTGACGAATGCCAAAATACCGTAGCACAAATACTAAGTAATATCTATCTGAAATGTCGGAAGGCTACGCAGGTTTTTCAGAAAACCATGAGCGTAATGAACTTGATGTCGTTGTAGAATCGAGTGAATTTTGAAATGGAGTGATTTTGAGGCTTTTATTAGTTTTGCTAAAAAGGTCACTCCCGGTGAAGGGATCTCGGCTCTTTTCTCTTCGAATAAGGTGCGGGATATATCATATATATCACTATGCAAAGCAAAACTCCAAAAGCAGTCAAAAGTCAAACCGAGTATTGTAGCATCTACCAGTTATTGCTAAAGGGGTCACTCCCGGTGAAGGGATCTCGGTCCTTTCCTTATCGAATAAGGTGCAGGATGTTCTACAAGGAACACCGCGATGCAAAGCAAGAACTGTAGCTACCTGTTTTTGAAAATTCGATTCCACAACATCTTAAGTTTCTTTTCTTTCATTAATCACATTAATGAAGTCCCATCATTTAAGTCACCTAAACATCACAGATAAATATAACGTATGCTTATACCATCCGCATTCGCCTCGATGTCCCGTCTGCACTGTTAGGTTAGGTAACTAACGCCAGAGCGAGGCAGGGCTAGCGCGGGTGTAAAACATAAGCATCGTCTATATAATATATCATATATACTATATATAATATCTATCTGAATAAATCACATGATCACATCACAGATAACGCAGCAAAAAATATCATATGAAATATTGGATATACTAGGATGTCCGTGTTTTCAATACGAGCCTGTATAAAACACGGATTCCACGGTCGCGATGAATAGCCAAACCCACACCCTGGACCCCTACGGGAACGGCAAGCGACCTTACCAATTCTGGAGTTTAGGAGACCCGGTCTCGACTCCTCGAGATGGCCTCCCACTGAACCCCAGAACCCGGTCACCTGTGCTCCCCTCCTTGGGTCAATCCTAATGCGGAAAAGTAAATAATATACAAAAGGTGACATCTTCCGCTACCTGGAAGTGCCCAAATAAAAGAATATTACATACAAGTTTTTTACATGAATGAAAATGAAAAACACTCATCTCACATAAAACCCCCGTCTATTCAAATGCGACGATCCAATGTAACATATCCAGCAACACATAACATCACATGTCATCAACGTAAGTAAATATGCGCATCCCAATTGTCGTTGACATATAGCAACGAAACCGGCGATATCACATATTATACTTACGGTCACAGAAAAGAAAGTGTAAAACTACAACAGTTGGAATCCGCAACCTATTTAGACATCGCATGCCTAATCAAATGAATTCCTTAGACATCGCATGCCTAAAATTTATAAACCCAGCATTTTAGTCTCATTATCGAAAACTCTTTTCAATATCAAGTCGGGTAATTCAACAAGATTCCCGACATCCTGATCGAATGCTCGTCGCAAACTTTAGTAGACGGCCACACCCCCGGATGCCATCGACGAAGTGCACTATGGCGGAACACCGCTGCCGCGAGCACCCGAACGGATGCTTTCGGCGACGGGGTTTTCCTACTGTCACTTGGTCGAAGCTATGGGGCATGGCTATCTATTAAGTTTACCCAGCGAGTATCCGAGTACGCTACGTGATTGCGATGGACTTTTGATCACATCAAAGTCCCGTGGCAACCGATCAAGTGAGACTAAACTGCTAGATTTATAACGTTCATTCAGTTATCTTATAACTACTTGTGGATTCCAAATATTGTATCACATTCCAGATAAATAGAAAATGTTAAACTTTCCGATCGAACAATCAAACACCTAAGTTTTTCCGAAACAGCTCAACACATGAAATAAGTTTAAAAACATTCACTTCATGCCACAGTACCAACGGTCCAGCCGTAGAAGGGTTAAGCCAACGCCTCACATGTGGCACGCCGTACTGCCCTAAACCCTAAGGTTCAAAGGGCAGTTCTAGACGGCCACATAATCGAGTTAAGGTTTGTTGTCTTCTAGAGGGTCCATCGCGTTACTTGCACTACATAGAATGTTCTCAAACTACGGAAAAATCCAACACTTGAAAATTTCCCGGCAGGGGAAAAATTGGATATTTATATCCGGTCGAACTTTTTCACATGTTCTAAATTTACCCGGAAAAACACATAGACGCAGTTAAACTTTCCGATCGAATCATCGAATCCCCAAAACACCCAAGATAACTCAACTCTTGAGTGAAATTTAAAAATTTCCAGAAAACACAGCAATTCCAGAAATAAATTACTGTGCAAAACGCGTGGCCTAACTCACTAATATAGCCGTGGAACCGCCGCGCAAGCCAGGGTGGGGCCGCGGTTCCGCGGCGCATTGGTCGATTTGGGGTCACGTGCTTCACAGTAACTCCTACAATTCCCTGCCGAATTTTTTGGATATTTTTAATTTGGAAAAATCCACTGTTTTAAAAAATGTACAGAGAGGGGCTGCGATTAGGGTTTCGGGGTTCGATCGAGTTTCTAACTTCGTCTACACTTCACCTAAAGCTCTAGCTAGTCTCTGATACCACTGTAGGGTTACTAGGCACACTAAGGAGGCTCTACAAGGCATCGACCATGCCGGATTAAAATTTTTAGGTGCCGAACAACCCTAAGAAAGATCGTTAACTAGAGAATTAGGGTTTCAAGTGCAAGTTAAACTCATTAACTCTAAAGGGATACGAAATACAACCTTTGTAGATCGGTCCTCCACTTCTTTAGCTCCATGTTGACGTCCCTCCGCTGCGATCAACGGAATCCCGGACTCTAGCGATGGTTTCGTCGGAGAAACGAGCGGGCTAGGTTGTTGACTTCGGTGCCGAAGATGATCTACGTCGAGGAGACTCAAACTCAAGCTCCATCTTCACCTGGTCATAAACTTTATGAAGAAAACACCCTATACAACATGGCAAGTGGTAGAGGATAAAGAAATAGGAAGTAGGTTCACTTTGGATTTGAGTTTCTCACTTGATTTCAACACTTGAAATTTTCTAGCAAAGGTTTTCTTTCTTCGTGAAGAAGAAGAAGAAACAAAGAAAAAGAATGAATTATCAATCAAAGAAAATCAAAAGAAACTTATCATTTAGCAACCATGGGTGAGGTAACTAGTGTAGAGAATAAACTAGGGTTTAGGTAAATGGTTAGGTTAAGAATAAAAAAAAATGGCAAGACTTTTCAAAGATGCTTAAAAAGCTTCATGAAGCTTCAAGCATAACAACAAAAAGCCACCATTTAGTTTTGCCAAAAATAAATATATAAATAAGGCAAATGAAACCCTAACCATTAACTAAACCTGGTGTATAGCATACACACACCCAAGTTTGCATGTATCATCAAACATGATACAAACAAGTGCACAAAAATATATCACATATACAACTTGTGCAAATCAAGTGAGAAAATCCATCTTAAGTGAAAAATACTAGTTAATGTAAAGTAATATATCTAATATATAATTATACATTAAATCATTAAATCAACACTTGATTTAATGATTCGGTCATAATGCATATAACCGACTAGTATCAAGTGTATCAATATATCGAATCAACATTTGATTCGGTAACACGGCTATATCTTAGATAACCGTCCGATAATACAAATCGCGAGAATAGAATTCAGTATCATATACTGGTATTATTCTCGGTCCGGCACAAATCTCATATGCGCTCCTATTTCGTTTCGCTTGAGCCAGGAAACCTCTGTGTAGGACTCTAAAGACTCACCAATACGCCGGCAGTAGGTGATGATCATATCAAACACCTACAAGCCGCAAGCGGTCTGCTAAACGTAACGGCCACCCGGGTATTGAGCGATCTGAAGATAATGAGCAAGCCCGCTCACACTCCTGTGAATCCAACCAGTAATACTTACCGTACAGTCCGGTCTGTTCGTCTGATATGTCGCATATCTCGCCTAGGGGTGGTAAACGTCAGACCCCAGTAGCTCGATAAGTCGTGTCGATATGAGATCTATAATAGTTAGAGAAACTACTGGTAACACTTACCGGTAAATCTCAGCATCCCTGGCCAGGGATTTCCGGTTATAGCCAATCGAACACAGCGCAACATCAACAACCTATACCGGGAGAGACGAATCCCCTCCTATCGCTCATTGCCTCCATGTGATTCGGGACTATACCCAAAAACCACCATTTTGCACGCTCTCTTTGACGTGGTAAGGTGGTAATCAAAGCACAGTGGGAATCACACAAGACTCAATAAGGATCTAGGGTCAACAGACTACTCTGTACCAGTGACACCAGAGAACTGCCACATGACGTAAGGTATAATACCATCTGGGAGTTCTCGGCGAGTCCGTCCAGTGTACCAAGTCTCCACTGAGCACCCGTATATCATCTCTGATGTCAAACACCAATGGATATGGGATCATCCATCGCCCATCTGTATGGGTCGAGAAGGTCTACGCTAGTCTACTCTGGTATATCGATGCCCCGTCTCGATACACCCACGACTAGGGACCTTGAAGGATGTACTTATGGACTACCATGTCCACACTAGTATGATCCGCATCATAGTCCAGGTAGTCAAGTACACATCCTAGGGGCTTTGCCAACATGTAACAGAGAGACAATCAGTGTACACGTTAAGATAAAGTGCAACCAGATAGCATACTATCATCTTGAGCAAGAAAGTCCTCCCTATATATGTCCCATCATCCACTACAATATACATCCTATGTACAGTAATGGCTTCTAGGGCATACATATAACTAACAGATACTACCCGATTCGAGGAGTGAGGAGGAACCGTCTGCGGGTACATGGTCGACCCGGTACGGTACCCCGGGACAAGAAGATCGTATAGAAAGGCGTTGAGCCTGGCAGGGGAACACTACCTACCGGTGATAGTATTAGGCTCGGTGGGTATCCGGAGGATACCGACCGGAGCGATTGAGACAGATGAATATGAGGGCCGATCCGATGAGACAACGTCTGTGATATGAGAATTTATGTGTCGATGCTAGACAAGGGTTTTATGATTTTTTCGTGTGTCGATGCTGGGCACTCAGGTTTTTATGATGATTTGATTTGTCGTTGATGGACACAAGTTGGATGATACACCTATATACATATATATGATACAGATGACATCGTACCATATTATAATACAGGCACGATAATTGTAAGGTTACGACAGCGTCCCGGCCATCAATCCGTGGCCAAACGCGGAACAAAAAACATTAAAAAACCGGCGCAAACAGAACCCTAATCGACGGATCGTACCATTAACCATGTTCTAGTTCTATGAAAAGAGTTTAGAGAGGTTATACCGATCGATCTGTGTCTTTCGGTCTTCAACCTCTGTCCCAAGCTCCTCGCGGCTTTCTCGATCAAGTCCGATCTCCGTCTTCCCTCATCGAAGATGATTTATGTCGAGGATTAGTAATACGGGCTCCCGCCTCAAAACCGAAGCAACTCGGGTATCTACTTTGCTAGCCTAGATAGCCAAGATGAAGTAGAGAGTGTGTGTGATTACTTTGTCTCAATACAACCAAGGATTCTCAACTCACGAGAGGGTATGGGTAGAAGTTAAAGAAGAAGCCATAGGTGAAGAAGTGTGAAGCAAAGCTTGGCAAAAGAAAAAGCAGGTGAAGAAAATGTTCTGCTTTTTTTCTTGTGTGTGTGTGTTGTGAGATATTGTGCAGGCAACAAAGAAAAGCATCACACAAGAAAAAGATATGCCATGCTCACAATAATATCTCACAAGATCCAACACCATGAGTCACCAAGACCACATGCAACAATCAATGCACCAAATCAAAACTTGCACTCACACTTTACACCTCAACAATATCAAACATTTAATAAACCCTAAATGTTTAAGACAAGAAAGAAAATAGCAACCCTAAAGTTATGTTGTAACGAATTACAAGAATACCCCTCATCCGTATATATATACCCGCATCCGTATTCCGACTGGATACGAATACAACGAGACGAAAATAATCCAACAATATAATACTAGGATCCGGCATAAACCAAAACCCACTAGTATTATCCGTCCGATCATGATCCATAAACAAGTGCACGAATATGATCGAACCCTGCCATAAAACCATACGGCCTCTACAACGTTTCGCCCGAACCAGGGAAACTCTCTGTGTGGGACTCTAAAGACTCGCCAATATGCTGGCAGTAGGTTTAACCACAAGCACGTCAATGGCACTAACTGTACGTAACGGCTACCTAGGTATTGAGCGAAATGGAGGCCGACGAGCAAACTCATCCTGAAACCCTACTGAGCCTGACAGTGAAAATATCCGTACAGTTTTGTCTGTTCGTCTATGAGTATCGCATATTGAGTCTAAGGGGTGGATAAAGTCAGACCCCTAATAACGCGACATTTAGTGTCGACATGAAAACTATCACCAACTGAGAAACTATCGATCCTAGATCGATAATTCTCGACTACCCCGGCGGAGGATTTCTGGTGATGGCCACCCGTGCACACCGCGACATCAACCCCCAATACCGTGAGAGACGAATCCCCTGATGATCCACTCACTGCCTCTATATGGCTCGGGACTGTACCCAACTAAAACCTGTTTGCACGACTCCTTTGAGCCGTGGTTGGGTAGTAATCAAAGCACAGTGGGAACTCACACGAGACAAATGACGATCTCAGGTCGATAGACTAATCTGTATACATGTCAGCTGGGAACTGTTATCTGACAATACGTATAATACCAACTAGCATATTCCCGGCGAGTCCGTCCGGTGTATTCATAACCCAATGAGCACCTGTATATATCTTAGGTGAACTAACAGACACCAATGAATTATGAGACCGGCCACCACCCCTCGTCGGGGTCTCGATCCGTATACACTAGTCTACTCTTGGAGTATCGATGCCCAGTCTCGATACTCCTATGACTGGGGACACTTTAAGGATGTGCTTATAGACCATCCAACTCTCATGTGATTGCCATCATACTGCTGGTAGTCAAGCAAGAATCCTATGGTCTCTATCAACATGTAATAGTAATCTGTAATGTCTCCTGAAGCATGTACACAATGACAAAGACAAACCAGATAGCATACTATCATCTCGAGTAAGAATATTCTACCGGTATAGGTCTTCCCTCAATCATTGCAATCACGTGCCTGCGATCCAATAATTGACTTGAGGGCACTATAGCCAACAATCTCCCACTTGCACTTAAGGCTAATTATTGCGGTGTTGCATACTCACATCCCGTGTGATACCGAACACCCAACTTCTCTACTAATCTATTTCACAAAGCTCGTTTCTAAAACTATTGCGTTCGAGAAATAGCCTCTGTGAGTGGATGCGCTCCAATGTTTCTTTCTATGTCTCTCTTTATCTCAAGTTTGCGGAGAAAACCATCTCCCGAAATGAACAATACCTGTCTTAGACTATGCCTGGATATCTGATGGGACCCAGTTCACAAATGAACTCCAAATCCAGTAAACTTCTTAGACTGTATCATCTACTGAATTTAATCAGTATCCTGCGCCATGCCTCCCTCAGTATCCGCTTGGACCTCCTGTCCAAACTACTGCCCCTCAAAAGAAGGAAAACTATAACTCTGACAATCACTCTGTCATCCAGGTCACCTTGGAAGCCTGGAATGATAACCGTCTCCAGAAGGAGGCTGCCATTATCAAATCCCTAGAACAACCACTTATGTTCATAAACTCCTTCCGAACGTTTCTCCAGGATTGGATTAATATAAACTTATTGCATCTAGTGCAAAAAAACATCTGGTGTGGTACTTGACATCTCATGATTGACTCATTTGCCTAAGCAAGTTGTAGGGTGTTTTTCGTCACCCTATTGGGGTAGGAATGCACGTGCGCTTGTCAGACGCATTACAAATTCCCCCTGCCTAGGGTAGGCTGGGGTTTATTGATTGTGGGGATCCAAATCTCCGGCAGCCACGGACTAAACTGCCGTTAATTACCCCTCGCCTTTAGAGCGAGAGAACCTCCGATTGACGGGTCAAGCAGGTCATGCGAACTCAGTGTGCAGTGTTGTTCTTTGAAGGGGTTTTTGATGTATCGGGGTCCCCGCAGAGTTTTTACGGGGGTCCCGCTACCCGGATAGCAGGCTGGGGGTCAAGGGGGCTAGCAGCCCCCTTGAGGGGTGCGGGGCAGTGCCCCGTTAGAAATTTTCTAATGAGGGACAATGTTGTAGAGTATGTATGTGTGTGTGTGTGTAAAGGGAAGGGCATCCAAAGGATGCGCGGGAGAAAGCGCCAGCGCCTCACGTTCACGGCACTCTGGCGCTTGGACACTCGGGCGCTGGCGCTCGCGCTTTGAACGCCAGCGAGCTAGTGCTTTGGGTGCTAGCGCCTCACGTGCCAAGCACGTGGGCACTCGGGTACTAGCGCTTTGGGCGCTGGCGCTATAAATTCCAGGCATGTAGGCGCTCGGGCGCAAGCGCTTTGGGCGCTAGCGCCACACGTGCCAGGCACGTGGGCGCTCGGGCGCTAGCGCTTTGGGCGCTAGCGCCACACGTGCCAGGCACGTGGGCGCTCGGGCGCTAGCGCTTTGGGCGCTAGCGCCATACGTGCCTGGCTCGTGGACGCTCGGGCCCTAGCGCTTTGGGCGCTCGGGCGCTCATGCTTTGGGCACTTGGGCGCTAGCGCTATGGGGCGCTAGTGCCTCACGTGCCGAGCAGATGGGCGCTCAGGCGCTAAGCGACAAAAGGGACTTGGTCCCTGCACTAGGAGTTATATTCCCAGAAAGAAATGCTTATTATTTTGTGTGTGTGTGTGTGTGTGTTTGTATGAGGAATTAAACTCCTAAGATATTTTTGAAGCTGATGAAGGGGCTTCTCCCCTTGAGCCCTGGATCTTCCCCAAAGTGGGGTCTTTGGAGATGGGTCTCTTTCTTCCTCCTCTGTTGGTCGGGTCTTGGATAACAAGAGGGGTGAAATTTGAAAAATCTCTTCTTTTTAAGATCTGATGAAAGATCCAAGCCCCCTTTTGTGGGTTTTGTGGTGAAAAACTATTTAGTTTTAGAAAAGGAAGAGTAAAATTCTTGATTTAATTCAAAAGAAAGAAGAAGGTTTTAGAACCTTGAGGAAGGAGAAGATTACAGATCTTGATTCTTTTTGGGAGAGAGAGAAAAGTTGTTGAGATATTTTCATTATCCTTGCCTTATAGGCTATACACTTTACATATAGCCCCTTGGGCTTTACAAAAATGGCATTTTGCCCCTCCCATGCCTCATATGCTATTTATTTTTGCACATAAGCCATGGGCTTTACAAAAACTTGGCTTTATGCCCATTTTTCTTACATTTATTCAAAAAAATAAATACACCAAAAATATTTATTACAAAATTTTTATTTTGGCTTGGCGGAAGGCCGGACGCTTCGTGTTCCGGATCGCCCCGTGACACGACCCAAAATTAGCACGTGACAGCCCTTAAATTACGCAACGTCTACAGGCGTAAAGAAGTTTAAGTAAGCCGAAAAACTAGCAATCTAAACCATAAAAAGTAGTAAGAAATAATAGAAATTTTAAAACCTTTGAAATCTCAACCCAAATTCTTTAAAGTCCAACTTTATTTTCTTAAAAATTTTGGCAGCACCTCCTTTGTAAAAACTAACCCCAAAAAATGGGTACAACATAAATATAAGTAAAGAATCCCCAACGGGAGTGAATCCACGCCCAACGGCAGAAAACAACCACCATAACAGATATACGACGCGGTAGCGAAGAAATAAATGACGATAGAAGTGAAACTGCATAAAAGACCTCCAAGTCACAAAATAATATAATATCGTCCTCACATCAAGTCTCTAAGTCATACAAGATAATGGTAGATGGAGAGTACATAGATACAACGAATATATAATAAACAACCTTGGATAACCGTAAAACCCACCTAAGCAAAACTACACACTGTGAGCCGAAGCGGTATCTGCTGCAAAAGATGATGTGATAGATGAATAGCCTGCCTCGACTACTCTGGAGAACAACCTGCAAACACTGTGGCACAACGGGGGTGAGCTTCCAACTCATGAATAGTAAA
Source organism: Agapanthus africanus (assembly GCA_030015575.1). Lineage (NCBI taxonomy): Eukaryota > Viridiplantae > Streptophyta > Magnoliopsida > Asparagales > Amaryllidaceae > Agapanthus > Agapanthus africanus. The sequence continues at coordinate 364,046,276 of JASDDO010000001.1, read as the reverse complement.
TAACATATGCAGGTAATCGCAAGTATGCACGTACAGCGCGAATCTAACATATGCAACTAATAGCAATAAAAGTCATATGTGTGCAATAGTCATGAAAGGTACACTGGCAGGTATCACTAATACATGAAGCAGTAATATGACAATATGTATGCAACAGGAACGTAATGTACCCCATCGGTACAACTAATACATGAAACAATGATATGACAATGTATATATGCAACAGTCATGAAAGGTACTCTAGTAGGTACAGCTAATACATGAAGCAATGCATATAAAATAAAGTATGCAAATGCAACAATCATGGAAGGTACTCTATCAGGTACAACTAATACATGGAGAAGTGCATAAACAATAAATGTGGAGAATGGAATGAAACATGTCATTTCCACGTAATCCTGACATCGTGGTAGGACCAAAGTCCATCAAGACAATCCAAATCTCAATTCCTCAAATCAGCCCCCAAATTGGCTTTCATATCATGTAAGTCTCACAAACCCTGAATGTACAATATCAAGTAAATCTCATATATCCTGAATGTACAAAATCAGCAATCTGATATATATCTTGTAGCCAATCTCAAATGAATCTCCTATATCCCAAATCCAATATCAAGTGAATCTCATATATCCTAAGTATATTTGCATGAATAATTAAGATGAAGTATATGAATTTATATGTATACATATATATTAGCGTCCCATTCCACTAATATATATGTATATGCATATATAACAGCGTCCCATTCTACTGTTATAGATCTTAGGAGTAAAATATCATGAAAACCAAGTGTCAAGCATCGACACAAAATAGTGATCTATCAGGTGCTGTCACCAAGACTGGCACCCTGATAGGTACGTATCATACGCTATACTGAAAGCTCGAGTGCCTAGCTCTAACCCTCGCCTCTCGACGTATCTATACGCACATGACTCCCGTCAGTATCCCCATGATAACCGCCGAGTCAATGGTAATGTCACCGGTAGGTACTTGCCCACCTTTCAGGCTCAATCGGCATGGACCATCGATCATCTTGCCGAGGGGAACCGTACCGGGGCCCACCTTGTACCCTTATACGGCCCCCGACTCCTCGCATGGCGTATATATATCTGAACCGATAAATCTCATGGTGGATGCTGAGATATCATATCAAGGGAAACCGGGTTTTTTAAATAATGCATAATTTCATGAAACTACCACGGTCCCCAAATCCAGAAAACATCATGAAAATTCCATATCTCAATGCGAAAATCCATGAATAAAATATACGCAACATAAAACTGAAATGTAAGCATATAAAGGAAAAGCCGCTAATTAACTACAACAAGTTAATATAAATATCATGCGGTTCCTAATTTCTCCAATTCTAAATAACATCAAGTAAAGGTAAACATGTAGCTATAACTGATATATGCGTAAACATAAAGGTATAGCAAGATATAGATATCTACCTATCAGAAATGATGTAATATACCCCCCGGGTATAAGTGAAGTATGTATGCAAAGTATACATGTAGCTATGTCATTATGTGTGTATGTACCTATCACTAATGATACAATACCCTATAGGTATACAGGTAACTAGCATGTAAGTATGTCAAGGCATATGTGTAACCATATAGGTATACAGGTATGCTATAAGTCATATGCATAAAGAAATATGAATCAATGTCTCAATGTTCCTAACCAAACTATATCATATCTATACGTGGGTTGTGCGTGTCAAGGCAATTATTGACGGTGTGTCTGGCTTACAATCAGTGCTCATACAACATAAGCCGTCAATAGTAGTGCAGTGTCCTAAGGATACTAGTCCAAGCACAACAATTAACTAAGCAGTAGGGTGTATGCGCAATTCTAAATATGAAATAGAATATGCGACAAGTCAAGTCATTTCTAGCCCAGACGCATAACGCCATGCGGGCGATCCCCCTGTCGATGTTAAATCTATTCACCAACGCTCCTGGCTATGTAAAGCCTACCACTCGCTTTCCCCTGTTCGCAGCGCCCGAATTCTCCGCCTGCGATCCTGAACACATATAACAATAAAGCAAGAATATATAAGCAATCGACCAAAAATATGTACTACTATGTTTAACCGACGCGCCAACTCCAAATATTCTCTCGAGTGTTCGTCAAGTGGCTAGCGCGCATAGCGACACTATGAAATCAAGTCAAGAGCAAAAGCTACACAAAGACACGAACGACATCGGTACGACCCTAGCTAGGAACGCAAAGCGATACAACAACCAAGCCTAGACCCTGATCGTACCGATCATGCATTCACAACATGCTAATAAATGTGGAATCAATTTAATTAACGTCGCAACGTCAAAAGAAACCCACGGCTTAAATATCCGGAAATCTAGTAAGCAGCAAATAACATTTTTACACAAAACTACAAGTTTTACCAAAAACTAGAGTTTGCAAACATCAAAAAATAGCAAGATTAAACCATTTAAAGCTTTACTAAAATTTTAGATTTCATTAATTAGGATTAGTAAAAATTTAGTTTGTTAATTAGCTTAATTAGCCGATTAGGAAAATATCATTTAACAAATTAGCAATTTGATTAAGTTTTCATTTTTCTTAACTTATCACTTAACCATTCCACTAATCAAAACCCTAATTTGATTATAAAAATGATATCTTGAATTTTAAAACGTGAATTTAAAAGCTTAAATTAAACATCTAATTAAGCTAATTAAAGGTATTAAGCAACAAAAAGAGATTAAGGTTAAGATTTTATACCTTCCAAGAACACAACTTGAAACAAGAACAAAACCAAACTTTAGCCTTCAAAATCCCCACTAGAATGAAGATCCAAGCATGTTGTGAAGAAGAATGAAGGTTTTGGATTATATTTGAATTTCTATGAATTAATTTGGATTTTTTCATGATTTTTGAAGCTTTAAAAATGAAGAAATGAGTTTTGAAAAAGAGAGGACAACAAGAAGATGAAGTGACCTGCCATGAGGAAAGGCTAGGGTTTGTGTGGAGTTGTGTGGAATTTTCTAGAAGGAAAATGCAACAATTGGATAATAAAACAAAAGGCTTTATGTTTACATTATCTTTTCTTTTACAAAAATCATTTAATTCCACCAAAAATCAAGATATTTTGGAGAGAAGGTTCTAAACATAATTCTAGTGATTAGTTTAGTATAAAACCACATTAGTAGTAATTTACCTGCAAAAAAAGTAATTACCACTAATAAAGTGCAGAAATAAAACATTAAAATAATAATTTTATTAGGGAAATTTTTTTTGTGAACCAAAATTTCCCATAGACCCCCAAAGCTCGCGCACTAGTTTTATTTTAGCTAAACTAGGTGCCGACAAGTTTCTACGGAACTTTGATCACAATCGGGTTAAAAGGAAAAACACCGACTATTTTACCCTAAAACAGAAAAATTCGCAAAACGATTTCTAAAACGTTACAATCTTTCCCCCTTAAAGATATTCGGTCCCTGAATTTAAAATTCTCACTAAGCGTACCTTAAAAGAGATGAGTACAAAACTCCAAAATCTCGCTCGCAGCCTCTCAAGTGATCGCATCACTATACGGCTACGCCAAAGAATCTTCACATATAGCAAGACCCTTGACTGAAGTTTCTCCACTTGCCGATCCACTAAAACTATCGGCTGCTGGTGAACGAAAGATCGCATCAAAAGAATGGTCTGGTGCTGAATCATGTGAGAAAAGTCATGAAGGTATTTGCAAAGTATTGACATAAGGAATACGTGGTGAAAACTCAAAAATCTGGGCGGAAGTGCCAAATTATAGGCAACGGGACTAACTCGCTTGAGGATCTCAAAAGGACCTACAATCCTGTGATAAGCTTCCCAAAACTCAACACGTCATTCATCGGAAAAACCCGTAGGAATACACGATCTCCCACTGCGAACTCAAGTTTGCGACCACCACGGTCGGCAAAAGACCTTTGTCTACACTGGGCTGCTCTCATTCTGACCTTAACCAACTGGATCATCTCCAAACTCTCTAGACTAGCTGGGGTCTAAAAATCCTACTCTCACGGAGTTAGTACAACAGACTGGCGATCGACACAATCAACCACACAAGGCCAGAAAAGTTGCCAATTGGAAATTCTCCTGATAACTGCTATCGAAGGAGAACCCTGACAATGGCAAGTGACGATCCCAACAGCCAACAACCAATTTGCACGTACGCACAAGCATTACTCCTGAGTCTGTATAGTCCGCCAAGTCCAACCATCGGCTTACAGATGGAAAAGCGGAGCTAAACCTCAACCAGTACCCAAGGCTTCCTGAAGGTTCAGCAAAAGATGGCTAGCGACCTGGTGTCTCTATTGGATACAATACCTGAAGGAACTCCGTGCAAACGCACAAACTTAAAAAAGAACTACTGAGCAAACTGAGCATAACCGGTCATCAACACCCAAATGGAGTCACACCCTGACTAAACCTGGGTAGAAGCCACAACGCATATTCATGGAGATCTGCTCCCATTCCCACTCCGGAAACGGTTAAAGGTTGCAACTCTCCAGCCGGTCTCAGATGCTCAATCTTAGCTCATAACAAGACAGACACCTTGAAACGAAATCCGAAACTTCATTCTTCAACCCTGTCCACCCGAAATTATCTCACAAGTCACGCTACAAATTTATGGAACTTGAATGAACACCGAAAGCTGACTGATGTGTCTGCTCTTGGATTTCGCCTCTCTGCCCATCAGCAACAGGTACACACAAACGTGTCCCTAAACGTAGCACATCTGGTCACAAATTAAGGACTCCGAATATTTACCCAGCCGAGTATGCTCAAGAATCTCTGACAAACGAGCATCGTCGGGCTGTGCCTCAAGAAAACGATTAAGGAAAAGTGGACGAGCGCGGACATGAGTATGTTGACCCCTCAGTAGAGGCGAACTTAAGCTGTACTCAACGATCGTATAAGAACTGTAAATCTGGAGAAAAAATGTCTCAACACTGCGCACAGCTGGAACAAGCTAACTCCGGGCCTACGACTCTAGCATCAGCTACCACAATCGCCTTGCCACGGGTTACGAGGATATCACAAACACAATCCCACACAAGCTTCATCCAACGGCGCTTTCTTAATAATCAAAACCCGCTGCAGGAAGATGTACATTAATCTCTGGTGGTCCGTGAAAATCTGACACGACTCTCCGAACAAGTAGTGTCCTCGGATCTTCAACGCATGACCACCGTGGCCATCTCCAGATCATGAGTGGGATATCCTGCTCGTACTTCTTCCAACTGTCGCAAAGTATAAGCGATAACTCTACAGTGCCACATCAGCGCAAAATCGAGCCCCACTCACAAAACATCAAAGTTAAACAACAAAGTTGCCCGAACCAGAAAGAAAAAAAAGAACTGGTGCAGTTATCAACCGAATCTCCAACTACCGAAAACTCCGCACGCATGCCTCAGTCCAAAAAGAAGGAATCTCCTTTCTGGTCAGTCCAGTCAACGGTGCAGCACTACACTAGCAAACCTGCACGAAACGGCTGTAAAAACTTGCTTAGCCCAAAATATAAGGACCTCCATCCTGCACACAAGTCTGGGCCTAAGCTGTACGGCCTCAATCTTCCTCGGAACCATACGAAAACTGTCTCCCATTAATACAAGACCTAGGAGTCAACACAATCAAGCCTGAAGGAACACTCCGAGAATTTAGCAAACAGCTGGCGCTCTCCCAATGTCTGCAAAACAAATCCTCAAGTGCTGCTCCTATTCCTCACGACACATTGATTAAACCAGAATGTCGTCATTAACACAACAATAACTGGTCGAGAAACGGCCTGAATAAATCTTGTCCATCATATCTACGAATGATGCTAAGGCATTGGTGAGTCCAATGACACCACCAAAACGCACAAAGCCCGTATCACGCACAAGGAAGACTTCGGAAAGTCATCACTCTGAACCCACAACAATGATGACCTGATCCCGAACAAACATAGAAAAATATCTCGCATTATTGAGTTGATCGAAGAAATCGTCAATGCAAGGTAAAGGATACCTATCCGCACCGTAAGCCGGTTAAATTGACGATCAATCGATACACAACCTCAACTGCCGTCCTTCTCCTAACGAACAGAATAGGAGAGCCCCAATGCAAAACACTCAGACGCATAAGCCCCCCCAACAAACAACTCTGCAGCTGATCCTTAAGCTCCCTAAGCTTCGCCGGCTTTTCTGGAACAACGTCGGAAAACTCTCGCACAAAGGAACCCGGTCCAACAAACCCACTGTGGCTCCGGTATCACAAATGAACGCCAAGAATTCTCGACATCCTCTCCTCAAAAGCCGACTAGCGAAAAATGTTGAATTCAAGCTGTGAGAGGCGGCACCACCGTCCCCCTGCACAACAAGAACTGACTTGCCGGGAAAACAAAACCTGATTGTTTCCTCACGGTAGTCCATAGAAGTCTAGCACGTAGATAACCATTCCGTGCCCAGGAGAATGTCAAATCCAACATCGCTAGAAGGATCACAACAACGGACGAATCTCTATCTCCTATCCAATTGGCACACGACCGAAACACGTATCGCGCAACAAAAGAATCGTTGACAGAAGTTAACACAACAAACGACTGATCTACCTAACACGACTCTCGTCCCAACCATGGCAGAAAGTGTGTAAAACAAAAAAGTACATCAAAAGAACATACGAATTTAGAATACCTGAAAACTCTGCATTTCCTGATGAGTAGAAGCAAACTCTCATGTCTGCCTTCTACCCGGAACTGTCAAAACTCTTCCTCTGCCAGACCGTTCCCTCTGAGCTAACCTTCCGCGACCCCGACCTCTCTGCATATAAGCCTGACGCGGTGCTAAGGAACAATGTCTGACGAAGTGTTGAAGGCTCCCGCATCGAAAACATCCACGCGATGACTGCTGACCCTCCTGGGTATGAGAGCTGAACGACTGTCCTCGTCCTAAGCCTCTGCTACTCCCGCGACGGTCACGAAATCTGTCTCGACGACTAAGCCTCTTTCTCTGAGCAGGTATACCGGTACGAGTCCTCCACTGTTCCGGAACTCCCAAAGTCTCTTGAAGACGTGCCTCATCAACTAGGGCTGTATCCACTGGTGCTGTGTGAGTAACACGATGCAGTGCTGATCGCAAGGAACAACTGGGTAACAGGGATGAAAACCTCCGGTCGCTGTGCTCGAATGACCTCAACAAATGAATACATCGTCTGGTGCAAGTCCTGTATATCTACCACAAGTCTAGCGATACTATCTGTCGAAGGCGGATCCGTCTGCTCTTGTGCAACGAGCGCGCCATCCTGTTCAGTCCTTGACCCACCCGAGTCAACTCTGATCTCGGCCCTCGCCGCGTCACTCTGAGCCCCCATAGTCATCGGCGGAAAGGCTATGATTGGAAATAAGATTCGATATGAACATGGAAATCAAATCACAAGGATATGAATCATCAAGGAAGGAATTTCAAGCAATTTGTACTTCGGTCACTTTGGACGGAGTACCGCATCGTGAGTATGCCGCGGAAATACACACACTACATTACTCTACTTAAGCTACCTACTCCATCATACCAAGGTCATCCTACACTCCGAAAGGTAAAACCTAACGCTCTGATACTAACTTTTTCACGACCCGAAATCGGCACGTGACAGCCCTTAAACTACGCAATGTCTACAGGCGTAACAAAGTTTAACTAAGCCGAAAACCCAGCAATCTAAACCACTAAAAGTAGTAAGAAATAATAGAAATTTTAAAACCTTTGAAATCTCAACTCAAATTCTTTAAAGTCCAAATTTATTTTCTTGAAAATTTTGGCAGCACCTTCTTTGTAAAAACTAACCCCAAAAAATGGGTACAACATAAATATAAGTAAAGCATCCCCAACGGGAGAAAATCTACGCCCAACGGCGGGAAACAACAACCACAACAGATATACGACACCGTAGCGAAGAAATAAAAGACGATAAATGTGAAATGCATAAAAGACCTCCAAGTAACAAAATAATATAATATCATCCTCACATCAAGTCTCTAAGTCATACAACATAATGGTAGATGGAGAGTACATGGATACAACGAATATATAATAAACAACCTTGGATAACCGTAAAACCCATCTAAGAAAAACTGCACACTGTGAGCCGAAGCGGTATCCACTGCAAAAGATGATGTGATAGATGAATAGCCTGCCTCGACTACTCTGGAGAACAACCTACAAACACTGTGGCCCAACGGGGGTGAGCTACCAACTCGTGAATAGTAAATAACATATGCAGGTAATCGCATGTATGCACGTACAGCGCAAATCTAACATATGCAACTAATAGCAATAAAAGTCATATGTGTGCAATAGTCATGAAAGGTACACTAGCAGGTATAACTAATACATGAAGCAGTAATATGACAATATGTATGCAACAGTCATGTAATGTTCCCCAACAGTACAACTAATACATGAAACAATGATATGACAATGTATATATGCAACAGTCATGAAAGGTACTCTAGCAGGTACAGCTAATACACGAAGCAATGCATATAAAATAAATTATGCAAATGCAACAATCATGGTAGGTACTCTATTAGGTACAACTAATACATGGAGCAGTGCATAAACAATAAATGTGGAGTATGCAATGAAACATGTTATTTCCACGGAATCCTGATATCGTGGTAGGACCAAAGTCCATGAAGACAATCTAAATCCCAATTGCTCAAATCTGCCCCCAAATTGGCTCTCATATCATGTAAGTCTCACAAACCCTGAATGTACAATATCAAGTAAATCTCATATATCCTGAATGTAAAAATTTAGCAATCTCATATATATCCTGTATCCAATCTCAAATGAATCACCTATATCATAAATCCAATATCAAGTGAATCTCATATACCCTAAGTATATTTGCATGAATAATTATGATGAAGTATATGAATTTATATGTATACATATATATCAGCGTCCCATTCCACAAATATATATGTATATGCATATATAACAGCGTCCCATTCCACTTGTATATATACTTAGGAGTAAAATATCATGAAAACCAAGTGTTAAGCATCGACACAAAATAGTGATCTATCAGGTGTTGTCACCAAGACTGGCACCCTGATAGGTACGTATCATACGCTATACCGAAAGCTCGAGTACCTAACTCTGACCCCCGCCTCTCGACGTATCTATACGCATATGACTCCCGTCGGTATCCCCATGTTAACCGCCGAGTCATTGGTAATGTCACCGGTAGGTACTTGCCCACCTTCCAGGCATAATCGGTAAGGACCGTCGATCATCTTGCCAAGGGAAACCGTACCGGGCCCCACCATGTACCCTCATACGGCCCCCGACTTCTCGCATGGGGTATATATATCAGAACCGATAAATCTCATGGTGGGTGCTGAAATATCATAGCAAGGGAAACCGGGTTTTTCAAATAATGCATAATTTCATGAAACTACCACGGTCCCCAAATCCAGAAAATATCATTAAAAATCCATATCTCAATGCGAAAATCCAAGAATAAAATATACGCAACATAAAACTGAAATGTAAGCATGTAAAGAAAAAGCCGCTAATTAACTACAACAAGTTAATATAAATATCATGCGGTTTTTAATTTCTCCAATTCTAAATAATATCAAGTAAAGGTAAATATGTAGCTATAACTGATATATGCGTAAACATAAAGGTATAGCAAGATATAGATATCCACCTATCAGAAATGATGTAATATACCCCCTTGGTATAAGTTAAGTATGTATGCAAAGTATACATGTAGCTATGTCATTATGTGTGTATGTACCTATCACTAATGGTAAAATACCCTATAGGTATACAGGTAACTAGCATGTAAATATGTCAAGGCATATGTGTAAGCATATAGGTATACAGGTATGCTATAAGTCATATGCATAAAGAAATATAAATCAATGTCTCAATGTACCTAACCAAATTATATCATATCTATAAGTGGGTTGTGCGTGTCATGGCAATTATTGACGGTGTGTGTGGTATACAATCAGTGCTCGTGCAAGATAAGCCGTCAATAATAGTTCAGTGTCTTAAGGATACTAGTCCAAACACAACAATTAACTAAGCAGTAGGGTTTATGCGCAATTCAAAATATGAAATAGAAAATGCGACAAGTCAAGTCAAGTCATTTCTAGCCCAGACGCATAACGCCATGCGGGCGATTCCCCTGTAGATGTTAAGTCTACTCACCAACGCTCCTGGCTAAGTAAAGCTTACCACTCGCTTTCCCCTATTCGCAGTGCCCGAATTCCCCGCTTGCGATCCTGAACACATATAACAATAAAGCAAGCGTATATAAGCAATCAACCAAAAATATGTACTAATATGTTTAACCGACGCACCAACTCCAAACATACTCTCGAGTGTTCGTCAAGTGGCTAGCGCGCATAGCGACACTACTGTTAGTGTATATGCGCTAGGGGCCATTATTGTATCATACTAGTTTGTATATTACTTAATGGAAGCTTGGGATATTCACATGTATATAACAGTCTTGCTAAACATGGTAGTATGCTACTTGGTTTTTCTATCTTAATATGTGAGTATACGTATTGATAGAGCTCTTAGGATCTTGCTTGACTACCGGCGTTGTGATGGCAGTCACAATAGTGGGGGCTGGGTAGTCTACAAGCACATCCTTATTCAGGTCCCTAGTCGTAGGATTATCGAGACAGGGCATCGATACTCTGGAGTAGACTAGTGTGTACGCTTCTCATCCCAGTTGGGGAGATGGTCTGTCCCACAGCCGTCAGTACGTCGTACTGGAGATAGTATGCAGGTGTTCGTTAGGTTACGGGTATACCGGACAGGACTCACAGGGAACTGTTGGATGGTTTTATACCAGTCGTCAGTGAACAGTTCCCAGGTGACATGAGTACAGCATAGTCCGCAGACTTGACACTGCTACTTCGCCTCGAGTGTGTCCCACTGTTCTTAGATTGCTACCCTACCACGGCTCAAAGGAGTCGTGCAAATAGGTAGCAGTTGGGTGCAGTCCCAAGCACTTGGAGGCAGTGGCGGTTAGACAGGATTCGTCTCTCCCGGTATTGGGGGTAGATATCGCGCTGTGTCAGAGAGCCATTACGCAAAGTCCCTGGCCAGGGCAAGCGTGATTTGCTGGTAGGTTCCAGTAGTTTCTCAGGGTGTAATGGGCTTCGCTCGGACACGACTTATACCGCTATTAGGGGACTGACGCTTGCCGCCCCCTAAGCCCGATATGCGATAGTCTTAGACGAACGGACCGGACTGTACAGAGATTGTCACATCAGACTCAGTAGGAGTTCGGATGGGTTTCCTCATCGGCCTTCTTATCGACATCTACCTGGGGACCGTTACGTACAGCTAGTGCCGCTTGCGGTCTGTGGTTAAACCCACTGCCAGTGTAGTAGTCGAGTCTCTAGAGTCCCACACAGAGAGTTTCCCTACTCCAGGCGAAACGATATAGAGGTCGTATGGTTTTACGACAAGGGTTCGGACGCATACATGTGTTTACGCACGTACGACTTTCGGACAGTTTTTACCAGTCGGCTTTAGTTTAAGCCAGTTACTGGTATCCGGTTATTGGATTTATACAGTCAAAAGTTTTTCCGTATTTTTGCGGAAAGGAGGGGCGTTCTCGTAATTGCGCGAGAAGCTTCTAGAAGATGGTGACTAAGGAGGTTTAGGTGGCATATACATTGAATGAGATTAGTGAGTCATATGGATGATTCATCCATGTCATTAATGCTTCATAATTGCTTAATGACTCATGGAGATGAATCACCACAAGATATTTATCAAGCATGGTTGTAAATCATTTTCTTTTCTTTTCTTGATATTACAAAATGCTTGATATATATTATGATAACTCATTTTCTCTTCTCATTATAATGTTCATCTTCTCTCTCCTCAAGCTCTCCCTCTTCAAACCCTAATCCTCCCCTCTCATGTGTTGAGTACAAGGATTAGTTAGACTAATTAAACCATAACCCTCACTCTATATCACCTAGCTTCTTTGATTAGCACTTAAAGAAAGTTAGTTGCCTCAAGTTTAGAGGCTAAGCTTGGAGTAAAGCTCTCGGGTGGATCGTCTACTACTTCGAGAAGGCCGAGGAGGAGGTGGAGTTCGTAAAGACGAAGGACACGATTCGTTAGGTATAATCCCTTTACATAGTAGTTGTTAACAACTATGTTTGATGTTAGTTATCGTTTAGCTTCGATTCATGCGGTTAGTCGATGTTTAAGCAAAGAACAAGATCGTTTTTCATATTTCCGCCTCCCCGCAAGTCGTGGGGTGTTGTACATCGACTTACAGTGGTATCAGAGCCTCGCTAAACAATAAATAACTTACTTGCAAATTTGTATAAATTTCGAACGGAAAAAACGAAACCGGAAAAGCCCGAAATCACAAGTTTCTGTCGATTTTTAAATGAAGTCCAAAAATTTTTCAGGGATGTTCAGAAAGCTTGAAAAGACAGTAGAAGAACACCCAAGAAAATTGGGCTCCTGAATCGCCTAAAGCGCCGCGGAACCGCGGCGGATCCCACCGATCCGCCGCGATTCCGCCGCCGAGTTGGCGATTCAGGAACCCAATTTTCCTGTGTTGCTTCTCTGTGATATTTGGTATTTTCTGGAAGTTTTTATTTTTGCTCAGGTTTCAGATTTACAGAGAAGTATTGGAGCAAAATTAAAAGTGTTTAATCGATCGAAATTATGCAGTATTTGCTTGTTGGATTATATCTGTGTTTGTATAATGTGTTCGTAAACCTCCCCTAACTGCTAGTATGTCGGTTGGCAGGGGGTTGCACATTTCTGTAATAGTTTTTACTGTTTGTAGATATGAACTGTGTTGGACTGTTGTGATGTATAGCCGGGGTTATGTGATGGGTTATTATTTAATTCATTTGATGTAAATGTAATTTGTTGTAATATTATTTTGCGGGGCACATCCAGGTTGCGGTTGTAGCCACCGTTGTATTATTTCATTTTACTTTTTTTGCTCCTAGGACAGACCCAAGGTGGGGTGCACAAACTGCCGGGCGGGTAGTTTGCCGTACCCGTTGGGGTCTTGGGTGGGGTAATGGCTATTCATCACAACTGTGTAATCCGTCTTTTGTTTTAGGCTCAAAACAAACACGGATTGCTTGCAAATCCAATAAAGTTCATCTGTGATCTGGAATGCCTATTATTGTGTCTGACGAATGTACAATATCTATATATGATAGCTATTTAGACGTCACTTATGTTTTACACCCGCGCTAGCCCAGCCCCCGCTCTGTCGTTAGTTAAGTAACCTAACGGGTGATGACGGGACCCCGCGGCGAATGCGGATGGCATAAGAGGACGTTGTATTTTCGTTGTTTTTGTTAGTGTATATGCCCTGGAGGCCATTACTGTATCATACTGGTTTGTATATTACTTAATGGATGCTTGGGATATTCACCTTGTATATACAATCTTGCTCAAAATAGTAGTATGCTACTTGGTTTGTTTCTACTTCAATGTGTACATGTGTTTATTTTTGTATATCGCCTATACACATTAGTAGAGCCCTTAGGATCTTTGCTTGATTACCAGCGATGTGATGGCCGTCACACTAGTGGGGCTGGGTAATCTATAAGCACATCCTTATGCAGGTCCCTGGTCGCAGGACTATCGAGACAGGGCATCGATACTCCGGAGTAGACCAGCGCATGCGCTTATCATCCCAGTGTGGGAGACGGTCTGTCCCACAGCCGTCAGTACGTCGTACTTGAGATAGTATGCGGGTGCTCGTTAGGTTACGGGTACACTGGACAGGACTCGTCGGGAACTGACTAGTTGGTATTATACCTATCGTCAGTTATCAGTTCCCAGGTGACATGAGTACAGCTTAGTCCGCTGACTTGACACTGTCACTCCGCCTCGAGTGTGTTCCCACTGTACTTTGATCACTACCCTACCACGACTCAAAGGAGTCGTGCAAACAGGTAGTGGTTGGGTGCAGTCCCGAAGCACTTGGAGGCAGTGACGGTTAGACAGGATTCGTCTCTCCCGGTATTGGGGGTTGACATCGCGCTGTGTCTAGGAGAGCCATTACACGAGTAGTCCCTGGCCAGGGCAAACGAGATATACTGGTAGGTTTCCAGTGTTATCTCAGGGTGTTTTGGGCTTCGCTCTGGCACGACTTGTACCGCTATTGGGGGACTGACGTTTACCGCCCCCTAGGCCCGCCATGCGATGTATCAGACGAACAGACCGGACTGTACGGAGAATGTCACACTCAGGCTCAGTAGGAGTTCAGATGGGTTTCGCCTCGTCGGTCTTCTTGTCGGCACTACCTGGGGACCGTTACGCACAGCTAGTGCCACTTGCGGTCTGTGGTTAAACCCACTGCCAGCGTAGTGTCGAGTCTTTAGAGTCCCACACAGAAAGCTTTTCGCCTTTAGGCAAAAGAGTAGAGGTCGCATGGTATTGCGACAGGTCGCATGGTTTTGCGACAGGGTTCGGTCACATCCGTGCACTTGTGCACTTATGGTGTCCGGACAGTTTACACTAGCGGGCTTTAGTTTAAGCCAGATCCTAGTGTACCTTTTGGGATTGGATTTATCCAGTGTGCATTCGTGTTCCTCAGAACGCGGATGCGGGTGTGTATGCACAGTTGACAGGGAGGCAGAGGCAGCGGATTCTCATTAGGGTTGTTGACAGTTGACCGTTGACTATTTGACTTTTTGCTCAACCCTAATGAGAATATGATATGTGATTAACTATTATATTAATTAAGTATTATGGTGATATGGTTGTTGACTTTGTTGACTTGTTGACTTTTGTTGACTTGTTGACTTTGTTGACTTGTTGACTTTTGTTGACTTGTTGACTTTGTTGACTTGTTGACTTTTTGTTGACTTGTTGACCGGTTGACTAGGCTTGACTAGTTGACCATCATGATAACCATAGCCATCATTTCATGGCAAAGACTTTTGTTTACTTGCTCATTTGTGTAAAATGAGTGCATGAAATGATATGGTTATGGTTGCTTCAACCATCACATAAGACTTTTTTTTGATATGATGAGTTATGATCACTTTGGATTATGAGAGGGTGAAAGAAAAAAGAGAGCCTCATTCTTTCTTGCTCACTCTCTCTCTTGTTCTTGAGCTCTACTCTTGCTCTCACCCTCAACCTCTTCCTCCCTCTCTTGATTCTATGGTTCTCTTGTCTCATGAGTTGAGAATCAAGAACCATAGATAAAATCCCATTCTATTTCCTCTCTACTCATTCTAGTTCACTAGGTTTAGCAAACCAAGTGAACTAGTTTCTTCAAAGAACGAAGAAGGAGCTAAAGGTTGGAGCTTTCAAGTGGATCTATCTTCGGCGTACGGAGACGACGAGAAGGAGCCATCGGACCACCATCGGAGCTTGAAGAGAAGGAGTTCAAGACAAGCTAGGTATAACCCCCTAACCGAGTAGCTAGAATCTCTTAGTTAGGATGTTAGATAGATGTTTAACCAAGATCCGGGTTATAGGTCCATGTTACCATATTTAAGAAAATCGTTTTTTACCAAATTCCGCATTCCCGAAAGTACCGGGAGAGGTAGCATGGACTTACAGTGGTATCAGAGACTAGTTAAACTCTATCTAGCATGTTAGCAAGTAACTAGAAGATCGATCAACGAAAAAGTCCCGAAACAAACCCCAAAAAATTTGCAGTTTCTGTCGATTTTTCCACTGTTCAAAAGTTGATTATTTTAACACCTAAAATCGGCTCAGGCTTTTCTGTGAACACCCACCAAAATTGGTCGCACGATCGAGTCAAAGCGCCGCGGATCCGCGGCCGAGTTGACTCGGCCGTGGTCCCTTTTTGGTGCAGTGTTCTTCTGGGGGTATTTTGGGATTTTTGGAATATATATTTTCTGCCCATATTTTCCAGAACGAAAATTTTATTTTAGGGTCCCGAAAATCCGTATTTTTGATCGAACTTCTAAAAGACTTGAGCTAACGGGTTTTTCTGTAATGTGATATTTGTATTGAACGTCTACTAATCGCTATATGTCGATTAGTGGGGGTTATACAAATCTGTGATCTGTAATGTTGCTGGAATGTGTATATGAATATGTTGGATTGTCGCGGGTGAATAGCCGGGGGTTGTGAGACGAGAGTTTTCTTTTCTTTCAATTCATGTAAATTTGTAAATTGATGTAATAATTATTTGTATGGCCGCACAACCGGGTCGGGGTTGTAGCCGTCATTGTATAATTTCTTTTTACTGTTTTTGCTCCTAGGATAGACCCATGGAGGGGGTGCACAAACTACCGGGTATGCCGAAGTGTCGAGCGGCCTACTCATGGAGATGAGGGAGGTTACTACGCTTCGGGTACTTGGCGGGTAGTTTGCCGCACCCGTAGGGGTCTTGGGTGGGGTTTTGGCTATTCACCGCGACCGTGTAATTTGTCTTTCGTTACAGGCTCGTACGAATTACAGATTCCTAGTATATCCAATGTATTCATCTGTGATCTGAAATGTTTATCATTGCAGTATATCTATATATGATATTATTTAGGCGTTGCTTATGTTTTACAGACGCGCTAGCCCAGCCCCCACTCTGTCGTTAGTTAAGTAACCTAACGGGTAATGACGGGGCCCCGTGGCGAATGCGAATGGCATAAGCGTACGTCATATTTTGGTTGTTTTCTGCAATGGTAGGATTAAATGATGGGACGCATTAAAAGAACTAATGCAAGAATATCACGCATTAAAAGAACTAATGCAAGAGAATAAACCAAGTTAAAGTCGTTGGAACACTTTCGAAAAACCACTCGGTTCTTTTCAAAACAAACTTTTAAAATACGGAGTTTGAGCCACTCCATTTAAAAGCTATCTCGTTCCATCGACCAAATCAAGTTCACTACGTTCACGGTTTTGCCAAAACCATCCGTAGCCCTCCATCATTTCAGTTAAATATTCGGTAGTATTCAAGCTATGTATTTTGACCTCACGCCAAGGCATAGTGATTGGTAGCTGCCGGATATTTATCTGTTGCATAGATAGAATGCGTTGGTTTGAGACAGTCGTACTGCCATTTTGGCCTACGTCAAGGGTATGTACGGGTGGGTTCAAATTAATCTGGATAATGATGGGACGAACTTGACATGTGACTTATGACATTTTGACCTCACGCCAAGGTCATAAGAGCATGGGGCAAAAATCCTCATCGGGAGTTTCATAAGTACTGAAACTTGCTAGATTTGCATACCATTTGGAGTGTGATGATTCTGGTAGGATTCCTTCAGTTTCGTCACGCAATGATATTTGGATCCCGATCCTACTGTGAGTATATGCTACTCCTCGGGAAATTTCTCACTTAACGATCAATGCTATAAACCTAGTAGGTGCCTAGAAAGGTGTTAGCGGGGCTACGCCCCCAGGGAAAAGAGGTTCTTTAATTAAGGAACTTCGCGAAAGCGTTGGAAAACCTCCCTCGAAGTACCGACACCGGCCTGGCTGAACGGTTAAGCAAGTATTGTACGGTGGGATTGATCCTGACTAATTCTTCCTTTATGGTTTGAGGAGGGATTCGAGAAACAGTGGGAGCCATCCTGTTTAGACAAATTAAAAACCACTCTAAACTTGCAAGAGCATCATGCTGAGTGTTTCTTCTTCTCTCTCCTAATTGCAGCGACCTAATCGACATGACTGGACTTAAGTTACTCCTAGATAAAAACAAACTGACAGGGCCAAACTACAAAGATTGGCTCAGGAATGTCAAGATAGCAATCACTTACGACAAGCTGGGGTATCTTCTTACCACCAAAGCTCCCCCTGTCCCTGGTCCAACTTCCAACGTCGCGGATAAGGAAATCCGCAAGACTTGGGAGATTGATAGCGCGAAGGCCAAATGCCTCCTGCTTGCCTCGATGGACAACGAACATTAGAGGAGGCATGAGAATATGGACATGGAATCCATATTGCTTCATACAAAAGAACTGTATGGAGAGCAATCTCGTATCGCAAGATACGAAGCGTCGAAAAAGTTATTTTCGACAAGAATGGCCGTCGGATCATCAGTAGCCGAGCACGTGCTAAAGATGATCGGCTACATTGAGGAGCTCGCTGACCTAGGGATCACATTGGAGAGTGAGCTATATACGGATATAGTTCTCCAGTCCCTTCCTTCCACTTACGCCCAGTTTATACTGAACTTCAACTTACAAGAAAAAGAGGTTGAACTTTCAGAGCTCCTCAACATGCTGAGGAGCGCAGAGGGCACCCTACAGAAAGGTAGGGATACATCCACTTTGTTTGTAGGAGGATCATCTTCTTCTAGGTCCAAGGCGAAAGCCAAGGGAAAGAAGAAGAAGGCCCCCGCCAAACCAAGGGGCGTTGTTAGTAAAGTGGATACGAAGGGAAAAGGTAAAGCAACAAAGATAGCGGGGAAGCTTGTGGATAAGGAAGAATGCTTCTATTGTCATAAGAAAGGACACTGGAAGAATGATTGCAGGGCCTGGAAGGCCAGAACACAGGAATTGAAGCAGGTTGCAGCTTCAGCTTCAGGTGTGTATGTTATTGAAAACTGTCTTTCAATAAACTCTACTTCCTGGGTATTGGATACCGGATCAGGATCTCATATCTGTAATTCTTTGCAGGCGTTGAGAAACCGTAGGGTTTTGAAGGCAGGTGACATGACCCTCAGAGTTGCGAACGGAGCTAGCATGGATGCTAAAGCCGTGGGGGACTATCACCTGGGAATGTCAGATGGACATGTTTTGGTTTTGCGTAATTGCTTTTTTGTACCCAACGTAACTTGTAATATCATTTCTGTATCTTTAGTTTCTAAAGAAGGTTATGAATTTGCGTTTGTAAGTAATGTTGTAAACATTCACCTTAATCAAGTTTTGATTGGGTCAGGTACATTGAGTAATGGTATATACGTGTTAAACCAACCACAGATTTTCAACGTCCAGAATACACACAAAAGAAAGTCTCCAGAAATAAATCAGACTTTCTTATGGCATTGTAGATTGGGTCACATCAATGAGAGAAGGTTGACTAAGTTACATACAGAAGGATATTTGAATGCGTTCGAATATCAATCGTATGCCACTTATCAATCTTGTCTCAAAGGAAAGATGACAAAGACTCCGTTTACTGGACATGGAGTAAGAGCGAGCGAGCTCTTGGGACTCGTACACAGTGACGTGTGCGGTCCAATGTCTACACATGCCCGAAGCGGACATTCTTACTTCATTACTTTTACGGATGACTTCTCAAGGTACGGTTATGTCTTCTTAATGAAACATAAGTCCGAAGCCTTTGGAAAATTCCAGGAGTATAAGAATGAAGTAGAGAAACAGACCGGCAAAAGTATTAAGATTCTAAGATCGGATCGAGGTGGAGAATACTTAAGTGCCGAGTTCCTGGACTATTTAAAAGAGAACGGAATTCTCTCTCAGCTTACTCCTCCATACACCCTGCAACATAACGGTGTATCGGAGAGACGGAACCGCACCCTATTGGATATGGTGCGGTCCATGATGAGTAACGCTGAGTTACCGCGATCATTCTGGGGATATGCGCTAAAATCAGCAGCATACCTTTTGAACCGAGTTCCGACTAAGACTGTGCCCACCACCCCATATGAAATGTGGAGTGGGAAGAAACCCTATCTTCAATATCTGAAGATCTGGGGATGTCCAGCTTTTGTCAAAAAGCAGCATGCGGACAAACTCGAGGCACGCTCAGTACTGTGCAAGTTTGTGGGATACCCAAAGAACACC
The DNA here is from genome assembly GCA_030015575.1 of Agapanthus africanus. Classification (NCBI taxonomy): domain Eukaryota; kingdom Viridiplantae; phylum Streptophyta; class Magnoliopsida; order Asparagales; family Amaryllidaceae; genus Agapanthus; species Agapanthus africanus. The sequence goes on along the minus strand of JASDDO010000001.1, from coordinate 364,026,517 downwards.
AGGGGGTATCTTTTCTACTACGCAGAGGAACAAAAAGTCCTTATTTCTCGTAATGCCGACTTTCTAGAACACCAGTTCTTGGAAAAGGAAAATAGTGGGAGCGCAGTGGAACTGGAAGAAATTCCAGAACCACAGACTATTACTGAAAAGTTAGTGGAACCAGAGGGTTCAACAGAACAGGACATTCCTACGCCGCTCCGCAGGAGTAGTAGGCAGTCTCATCCGCCCGAGAGATACTGCAGTTTTCTCATAGACGGGGATAGAGAGGATTGCATCATAGATTATGATGAGCCTACTAGCTTCCAGCAGGCCGTTCAGAGCGTTGACTCAGTGAAATGGCTGGATGCAATGCGGACCGAAATGGAGTCCATGTACACCAACAAGGTATGGACGTTGGACATTGCTCCAGACGGGGTAAAACCCGTAGGATGCAAGTGGATCTTCAAAAGGAAGATTGGTGTAGATGGGCAGGTTGAGACCTATAAAGCTAGGCTGGTAGCAAAGGGTTTCCGTCAAAGACCTGGCTTGGACTATGACGAAACCTTTTCTCCAGTAGCCATGCTGAAATCCATTCGGATCCTTCTTGCCATTGCTGCCTTCCACGATTATGAGATCTGGCAAATGGACGTAAAGACCGCTTTTCTAAATGGAAATTTAGAGGAGTGTGTCTATATGGACCAACCAGAGGGTTTCATTCAGAGTGGGAGCAGCAGAAAGGTGTGCAAGTTGCTTAAGTCCATCTATGGACTAAAGCAGGCGTCGCGGAGTTGGAACATCTGCTTTGATGAGACGGTCAAAGAATTTGGCTTTATCAAAAATCCAGATGAACCATGCATCTATAGTAGATTTGTAGCGAGAACTGTAGTATTCCTCGTTTTATACGTGGATGACATTCTCTTAATAGGAAATGACAATCCTATGCTGCAATCTGTCAAGGGGTTCTTGTCACACAGGTTCTCCATGAAAGACCTGGGTGATGCCTCATACATTCTGGGTATCCGGATCTACCGTGACAGATCCAAGAGGATATTAGGACTTTCTCAGTCCAGGTACATCGACACCGTGCTGAAAAGATTCAGTATGGAAGATTCCAAGCGCGGTAACCTGCCGGCTTGTCACGGGATCACCCTCTCTAAAGAGATGTCTCCCAAGACTGATTTGGAGAGGGATCGCATGTCTATTATACCCTACGCTTCTGCGGTAGGCTCTATAATGTATGCGATGTTGTGTACCAGACCGGATGTAGCTTATGCACTGAGTGTGGTAAGCCGGTATCAGTCAAACCCTGGGGAGAAACACTGGATAGCGGTAAAGAACATTCTCAAGTACCTGAGAAGGACTAAGGAGATGTTCTTGGTGTATGGCGGAAAAGACCTCCAGATCGAGGCCTTTGCTGACTCCAGCTTCCAGAGTGACAAGGATGATTCCAAGTCCATGTCGGGTTTTGTCTTTACCCTCAATGGAGGGGCGGTGTGTTGGAAGAGTTCCAAACAGGAAACCGTTGCAGACTCGACGATGGAAGCGGAATACATCGCTGCATCTGATGCCGCAAAAGAAGCTGTCTGGATGAGGAAGTTCTTGAAAGAACTTCAGGTGGTTCCGTCCATTGTTGATCCAATACCTCTGTATTGCGACAACAACGGGGCTATAGCTTTAGCGAAGGAACCCAGGTCCCATCAGAGATCCAGGCACATCTTGAGGCGGTATCACCTGATCAGGGAGATCGTGGATCGCCAGGAGATCGAGGTTCGGAGAGTCGCTTCAGAAGATAACACTGCAGATCCATTCACCAAGGCCCTGCCCCAGACTCAGTTCGAGCGGCTGATCGAGATGATATGTCTTCGATACGCCAGTACATGGCCTTAGTGCAAGTGGGAGATTGTTAGTGTATATGCCCTAGAGGCTATTACTGTATCATACTGGTTTGTATATTACTTAATGGATGCTTGGGATATTCACCTTGTATATACAATCTTGCTCAAAATAGTAGTATGCTACTTGGTTTGTTTCTACTTCAATGTGTACATGTGTTTATTTTTGTATATCGCCTATACACATTAGTAGAGCCCTTAGGATCTTTGCTTGATTACCAGCGATGTGATGGCCGTCACACTAGTGGGGCTGGGTAATCTATAAGCACATCCTTATGCAGGTCCCTGGTCGCAGGACTATCGAGACAGGGCATCGATACTCCGGAGTAGACCGGCGCATGCGCTTCTCATCCCAGTGTGGGAGACGGTCTGTCCCACAGCTGTCAGTACGTCGTACTTGAGATAGTATGCGGGTGCTCGTTAGGTTACGGGTACACTGGACAGGACTCGTCGGGAACTGACTAGTTGGTATTATACCTATCGTCAGTTATCAGTTCCCAGGTGACATGAGTACAGCTTAGTCCGCTGACTTGACACTGTCACTCCGCCTCGAGTGTGTTCCCACTGTACTTTGATCACTACCCTACCACGACTCAAAGGAGTCGTGCAAACAGGTAGTGGTTGGGTGCAGTCCCGAAGCACTTGGAGGCAGTGACGGTTAGACAGGATTCGTCTCTCCCGGTATTGGGGGTTAACATCGCGCTGTGTCTAGGAGAGCCATTACACGAGTAGTCCCTGGCCAGGGCAAACGAGATATACTGGTAGGTTTCCAGTGTTATCTCAGGGTGTTTTGGGCTTCGCTCCGGCACGACTTGTACCGCTATTGGGGGACTGACGTTTACCGCCCCCTAGGCCCGCCATGCGATGTATCAGACGAACAGACCGGACTGTACGGAGAATGTCACACTCAGGCTCAGTAGGAGTTCAGATGTGTTTCGCCTCGTCGGTCTTCTTGTCGGCACTACCTGGGGACCGTTACGCACAGCTAGTGCCGCTTGCGATCTATGGTTAAACCCACTGCCAGCGTAGTGTCGAGTCTTTAGAGTCCCACACAGAAAGCTTTTCGCCTTTAGGCAAAAGAGTAGAGGTCGCATGGTATTGCGACAGGTCGCATGGTTTTGCGACAGGGTTCGGTCACATCCGTGCACTTGTGCACGTATGGTGTCCGGACAGTTTACACTAGCGGGCTTTAGTTTAAGCCAGATCCTAGTGTACCTTTTGGGATTGGATTTATCCAGTGTGCATTCGTGTTCCTCGGAACGCGGATGCGGGTGTGTATGCACAGTTGACAGGGAGGCAGAGGCAGCGGATTCTCATTAGGGTTGTTGACAGTTGACCGTTGACTATTTGACTTTTTGCTCAACCCTAATGAGAATATGATATGTGATTAACTATTATATTAATTAAGTATTATGGTGATATGGTTGTTGACTTTGTTGACTTGTTGACTTTTGTTGACTTGTTGACTTTGTTGACTTGTTGACTTTTGTTGACTTGTTGACTTTGTTGACTTGTTGACTTTTTGTTGACTTGTTGACCGGTTGACTAGGCTTGACTAGTTGACCATCATGATAACCATAGCCATCATTTCATGGCAAAGACTTTTGTTTACTTGCTCATTTGTGTAAAATGAGTGCATGAAATGATATGGTTATGGTTGCTTCAACCATCACATAAGACTTTTTTTTGATATGATGAGTTATGATCACTTTGGATTATGAGAGGGTGAAAGACAAAAGAGAGCCTCATTCTTTCTTGCTCACTCTCTCTCTTGTTCTTGAGCTCTCCTCTTGCTCTCACCCTCAACCTCTTCCTCCCTCTCTTGATTCTATGGTTCTCTTGTCTCATGAGTTGAGAATCAAGAACCATAGATAAAATCCCATTCTATTTCCTCTCTACTCATTCTAGTTCACTAGGTTTAGCAAACCAAGTGAACTAGTTTCTTCAAAGAACGAAGAAGGAGCTAAAGGTTGGAGCTTTCAAGTGGATCTATCTTCGGCGTACGGAGACGACGAGAAGGAGCCATCGGACCACCATCGGAGCTTGAAGAGAAGGAGTTCAAGACAAGCTAGGTATAACCCCCTAACCGAGTAGCTAGAATCTCTTAGTTAGGATGTTAGATAGATGTTTAACCAAGATCCGGGTTATAGGTCCATGTTACCATATTTAAGAAAATCGTTTTTTACCAAATTCCGCATTCCCGAAAGTACCGGGAGAGGTAGCATGGACTTACAGTTTTCTGCAATGATAGGTTAATGATGGGACGCATTATTTATAATGCAAAGAAAATAAACCAAAAAGTTTAATCGTTGGAACAATTTAAAAGAAACCACTCGGTTAATTTTAAAAACAGATATTTTTAAATGCGGAGCTTTAACCACTCCTTTTAAAAGCTATCAGGTTCCTTCGGTTATATCAAGTTCCCTACGTTCACGGTTTCGCCAAAACCATTCGTTGCCCTCCGTCATTTCATCTGGGTATTCAGTAGTATTCAAGCTATGTATTTTGACCTAACGCCAAGGCATAGTGTTTGGTAGCTACTGGGTATTCATTTGTTGCATAGATAGATGAGTTAGTTTGGGACAGTCGTATTATCATTTTGGCCGAACGTCAAGGATATTTACGGATGGGTTCAAATTGACAAGATAATGATGGGTAGAACTTGACATGTGACTTATGACATTTTGACCTAACGCCAAGGTCATATGAGCATGGGGCAGAAAAAAATATATATCGGGAATTTCTAAAGAAACTGAAATTTGCAAAGAGTTGCATACCATTTGGAGTTTGATGAATGTTGGTAGGATTCCTTCAACATTATCATACAATGATATTTGGATCCCGATCCTACTGTGAGTATATGCTACTTATCAGGATATTCGTCACTTAACGATCAATGCTATAAACCAAGTAGGTGTCAAGAAAAGTGTCAGCGGGGTTACGCCCCCAGAGAAAAGAGGTTATTTAATTAAGGAACTTCGCGAAAGCGTTGGAAAACCTCCCTCGAAGTATCGACACTAGCCTGGCTGAACGGTTAAGCAAGAATTGTACAGTGAGAATAGTCCTGGCTAATTCTTCTTTTATGGTTTGAGTAAGGATTCGAGAAACAGTGGGAGCCATCCAGTTTAGGTAAACTAAAAACCACTCTAAACTTGCAAGAGGATCATGCTAAAGAGTTTTCTTCTCTCTCTCCTAATTGCAGCGACCCTGAAAATGACTGGACTTAAGTTACTTTTAGAGAAAAATATACTGACAGGGCCAAACTATAAAGATTGGCTGCGGAATGTCAAAATGGCTTTGACCTATGACAAATTGGGGTACGTCCTCACCGCTACGGCACCTGCTGTCCCTGGTCCCAAATCCTGCAATGTGGATAAGGAAATCCGCAAAACCTGGGATTTAGATTGCGCGAAAGCCAAGTGCATCGTGCTTGCCTCAATGAACAATGAACATCAGAGGAGGCACGAGGATATGGACCTTGATGGCATATTTCTCCATACAAAGGAACTTTATGGAGAGCAATCTCGTATAGCAAGATACGAGACCTCTAAGAACTTGTTTCGAGCGAGGTTGGCTGTGGGGTCATCGGTAGGAGAACATGTCCTAAAGATGATCAGCTATATTGAAGAGCTCGCAGACCTTGGGACGACTTTCGATAATGAGCTCTATACAGACCTTATTCTCCAGTCCCTTCCTCACACCTACGCCCAGTTTATCCTGAACTTCAACATTCAAAGAAAAGAAGTTGAACTTCCGGAACTCCTGAACATGTTAAGGAGTGCAGAAGGCACCTTGCAGAAGACAAGGGAAACACCCGCTATGTTTGTTAGCGGTACATCTTCTTCCGGGTCCAAGGCAAGGGCCAAAGGAAGGAAGAAGAAGGCCGCCACCAAACCTAGAGGAGGTGTTAGTAAGGTGGGAGGGAAGGGAAAGAAAAAGTTTGCGGTACCGGTAGTTGGCCAGAATGAGTGCTTCCATTGTCACAGGAAAGGGCACTGGAAGAAGGATTGCAAGGCGTGGAACGCCAAGAACCAGGAACCGAAGCAAGCTGTGGCTTCGACTTCAGGTGTGTTTGTAATTGAGAATTGTCTGTCGATCAACTCTACTTCCTGGGTATTGGATACCGGATCAGGATCTTATATTTGCAATTCATTGCAGGCACTGAGAAACCGCAGAGTGCTGAAGGAAGGTGATATGACCCTAAAAGTTGCTAACGGAGCTAGCGTGGGAGCTGCGTCCGTCGGGGATTATCACCGAGGATTGACAAGTGGACACATTTTGGTTTTACATAACTGTTTTTTTGTACCAAGCTTAACGTGTAATATCATATCAGTTTCCTTGTTATCAAATAAAGGTTATGATTTCACGTTTGTAAGAGATGTTGTTAACATCCACCTTAATCATGGTTTGATTGGGTCCGGTACACTAAATAACGGTATATATGTTTTAAACCAACTCCAAATTTTCAATGTCCAGAACACACTTAAAAGAAAGACACCAGATTTAAATAAAGCTTTCTTATGGCATTGTAGACTGGGTCACATCAATGAGAGAATGTTGACTAAGTTGCATAGAGAAGGATATTTGGAGTCGTTCGAATATCAAACTTATGATACTTGTCAATCTTGTCTCAAAGGAAAGATGACAAAGACTCCATTTACTGGACATGGAGTAAGAGCGAGCGAGCTCTTAGGACTCATACACAGCGATGTATGCGGTCCAATGTCTACACATGCAAGAGGTGGTTTTTCCTATTTCATTACTTTCACGGATGATTACTCAAGATACGGATTCATTTATCTGATGAAACATAAATCCGAGGCTTTTGAGAAATTCCAAGTGTATAAGAATGAAGTAGAAAACCAAACCGGCAAAAGTATCAAGACACTTAGATCTGATCGAGGTGGTGAATACTTGAGTGCCGAGTTCCTAGGTTACCTAAAAGAGAAAGGAATTCTCTCTCAGCTTACTCCTCCATACACTCCACAGCATAACGGTGCATCGGAGAGACGGAATCGAACCCTATTGGATATGGTACGATCCATGATGAGTAATGCCGAGTTACCGCGATCTTTCTGGGGTTATGCGCTAGAATCAACGGCATATCTTTTGAACATGGTTCCTACCAAGACTGTGCTTATCACTCCATATCAGATGTGGAGCGGGAAGAAACCCCATCTACAGTATACAAAGATTTGGGGATGTCCAGCTTTTGTTAAAAAGTAGCATGTGGACAAGCTCGAGGCACGATCAGTAAAGTGTAAGTTTGTGGGATATCCAAAGAATTCCAGGGGATATCTATTCTATTGCGCAGAGGAACAAAAGGTATTTGTTTCTCGTAATGCCCATTTTCTAGAACATCAGTTTTTAGAAAAGGAATCAAGTGGGAGCGAAATAGAACTGGAAGAAATTCCAGAACCACAAACTAATACTGAAAGTTTGGTAGAACCGGTAGTTCAAGAAGAACAGGACATTCCCGCACCCCTCCGCAGGAGTAGTAGGCCGTCCCATCCGCCTGAGAGATACTACGGTTTTCTCATAGATGGGGATAGAGAGGATTGCATCATAGATGATGATGAACCTACTGACTTCCAGCAGGCCATCCAGAGCGGCGACTCGGTACGATGGCTAGATGCAATGCAGACCGAAATGGAGTCCATGTACACCAACAAAGTATGGACTTTGGACTTTGCTCCAGATGGGGTAAAACCCATAGGATGAAAATGGATCTTCAAGAAAAAGATTGGTGTAGATGGACAGGTGGAAACCTATAAGGCTAGACTTGTTGCAAAGGGTTTTCGTCAAAGACCTGGTTTGGAGTACGACGAAACTTTTTCTCCAGTGGCTATGCTCAAATCCATTCGGGTCCTTCTTGCTATTGCTGCCTTCCATGATTATGAAATCTGGCAGATGGACGTAAAGACGGCTTTTCTGAATGGAAATTTAGAAGAGTGTGTCTATATGGATCAGCCAGAGGGTTTCAATCAGAGTGGGAGCAGCGGGAATGTATGCAAGCTGCTTAAATCCATTTATGAACTAAAGCAGGTATCGCAGAGTTGGAACATCTGTTTTGATGAAACGGTCAAAGAATATGACTTTATCAAAAATCCAGATGAACCGTGCATATATAGTAAAGTTGTAGCCAGAACTGTCGTATTCCTCGTCTTGTACGTGGATGACATTCTATTGATAGGAAATGACATTCCTATGCTACAATCTGTCAAAGGATTCTTGTCACACAGGTTTTCCATGAAAGACCTGGGTGATGCCTCTTACATTCTGGGGATCCGGATCTATCGTGATAGATCCAAGAGGATGTTGGGACTTTCGCAGTCTAGGTATATCGACACTGTACTGAAAAGATTCAGTATGGAAGATTCTAAGCGCGGTAATCTACCGGCTTGTCACGGAATCACCCTCTCCAAAGAGATGTCTCCCAAGACTGACTTGGAAAGGGAACGCATGTCTATTATACCCTACGCTTCTGCGGTAGGCTCTATAATGTATGCGATATTGTGCACCAGACCAGATGTAGCTTACGCACTGAGCGTGGTAAGCCGGTATCAGTCAGACCCAGGGGAGAAGAACTGGATAGCAGTAAAGAACATTCTCAAGTACCTGAGAAGGACCAAGGAGATGTTCTTGGTTTACGGCGGAAAAGACCTCAGGTTGGAGGCCTTTGCTGATTCCGGCTTCCAGAGTGATAAGGACGATTCCAAGTCCATGTCGGGTTATGTCTTTACCCTCAATGGAGGGGCGGTGTGCTGGAAGAGCTCCAAGCAGGACACCGTTGCTGACTCGACGATGGAAGCGGAGTATATAGCTGCTTGCGATGCCGCAAAAGAAGCAGTCTGGATGAAGAAGTTCCTAACAGAACTTCAGGTGGTTCCTACCATAGTTGATCCAATACTTCTGTATTGCGACAACAACGGAGCTATAGCTTTAGCAAAGGAACCAAAGTCCCATCAGAAGTCCAGACACATCTTAAGGCGGTATCACCTGATCAGGGAGATCATTGATCGTCAGGAGATCGAGGTACGGAGAGTTGCTTCTGAAGAGAACATTGCTGATCTATTCACGAAGGCCCTACCTCAGATTCAGTTCGAGAGGCTACTCGGGATCATCGGACATCGATATGCCAGTACATGGCCCTAGTGCAAGTGGGAGAATGTTAGTGTATATGCCCTAGGGGCCATTATTGTATCATACTAGTTTGTATATTACTTAATGGAAGCTTGGGATATTCACATGTATATAACAGTCTTGCTAAACATGGTAGTATGCTACTTGGTTTTTCTATCTTAATATGTGTGTACACGTATTGATAGAGCTCTTAGGATCTTGCTTGACTACCGGCGTTGTGATGGCAGTCACACTAGTGGGGGCTGGGTAGTCTACAAGCACATCCTTATTCAGGTCCCAAGTCGTAGGATTATCGAGACAGGGCATCGATACTCCGGAGTAGACAAGTGTGTACGCTTCTCATCCCAGTTGGGGAGATGGTCTGTCCCACAGCCGTCAGTACGTCGTACTGGAGATAGTATGCCGGTGCTCGTTAGGTTACGGGTACACCGGACAGGACTCACAGGGAACTGTTGGATGGTTTTATACCAGTCGTCAGTGAACAGTTCCCAGGTGACATGAGTACAGCATAGTCCGCGGACTTGACACTGCTACTTCGCCTCGAGTGTGTCCCACTGTTCTTAGATTGCTACCCTACCACGGCTCAAAGTAGTCGTGCAAACAGGTAGCAGTTGGGTGCAGTCCCGAGCACTTGGAGGCAGTGGCGGTTAGACAGGATTCGTCTCTCCCGGTATTGGGGGTTGATATCGCGCTGTGTCAGAGAGCTATTACGCAAAGTCCCTGTCCAGGGCAAGCGAGATTTGCTGGTAGGTTCCAGTAGTTTCTCAGGGTGTAATGGGCTTCGCTCCGACACGACTTATACCTCTATTAGGGGACTGACTCTTGCCGCCCCCCTAGGCCCGATATGCGATAGTCTTAGACGAACGGACCGGACTGTACGGAGATTGTCACATCAGACTCAGTAGGAGTTCGGATGGGTTTCCTCATCGGCCTTCTTATCGACATCTACCTGGGGACCGTTACGTACAGCTAGTGCCGCTTGCGGTCTGTGGTTAAACCCACTGCCAGCGTAATAGTCGAGTCTCTAGAGTCCCACACAGAGAGTTTCCCAACTCCAGGCGAAACGATATAGAGGTCGTATGGTTTTACGACAAGGGTTCGGACGCATACGTGTGCGTACGACTTTCGGACAGTTTTTACCAGTCGGCTTTGGTTTAAGCCAGTTACTGGTATCCGGTTATTGGATTTATACAGTCTAAAGTTTTTCCGTATTTTTGCGGAATGGAGGGGCGTTCTCGTAATTGCGCGAGAAGCTTCTAGAAGATGGTGACTAAGGAGGTTTAGGTGGCATATACATTGAATGAGATTAGTGAGTCATATGGATGATTCATCCATGTCATTAATGCTTCATAATTGCTTAATGACTCATGCGGATGAATCACCACAAGATATTTATCAAGCATGGTTGTAAATCATTTTCTTTTCTTTTCTTGATATTACAAAATGCTTGATATATATTATGATAACTCATTTTCTCTTCTCATTATGATGTTCATCTTCTCTCTCCTCAAGCTCTCCCTCTTCAAACCCTAATCCTCCCCTCCATTGTGTTGAGTATAAGGATTAGTTAGACTAATTAAACCATAACCCTCACTCTATATCACCTAGCTTCTTTGATTAGCACTTAAAGAAAGTTAGTTGCCTCAAGTTTAGAGGCTAAGCTTGGAGTAAAGCTCTCGGGTGGATCGTCTACTACTTCGAGAAGGCCGAGGAGGAGGTGGAGTTCGTAAAGACGAAGGACACGATTCGTTAGGTATAATCCCTTTACATAGTAGTTGTTAACAACTATGTTTGATGTTAGTTATCGTTTAGCTTCGATTCATGCGGTTAGTCGATGTTTAAGCAAAGAACAAGATTGTTTTTCATATTTCCGCCTCCCCGCAAGTCGTGGGGTGTTGTACATCGACTTACAACTACGAAACCAACTTAAGAGCAAAAGATACACAAAGACACGAACGACATCGGCACGACCCTACCTAGGAACGCAAAGCGATACAACTACGAAGCCTAGACCGTGATCGTACCGATCACGCATTCACAACACACTAATAAACGTGGAATCAATATAATTAGCGTCGCAACGTCAAAAGAAACCCACGCCTAAAATATCCGGAAATCTAGTAAGGAGCAAATAACATTTTGACACAAAACTACAAGTTTTACCAAAAACTAGAGTTTGCAAACATAAAAAAATAGCAAGATTAAACCATTTAAAACTTTACAAAAATTTTAGATTTCACTAATTAGGATTAGCAAAAGATTAGTTTGTTAATTAGCTTAATTAGCCGATTAGGAAAATATCATTTAACAAATTAGCAATTTGATTAAGTTTTCATTTGTCTTAACTTATCAATTAACCATTCCACTAATCAAAACCCTAATTTGATTATAAAAATGATATCTTGAATTTTAAAACATGAATTTAAAAATTTAAATTAAACATCTAATTAAGCTAATTAAAGGTTTTAAGCAACAAAAAGAGATTAAGGTTAAGGTTTTATACCTTCCAAGAACACAACTTGAAACAAGAACAAAACCAAACTTTAGCCTCCAAAATCCCCACTAGAATGAAGATCCAAGCATGTTTTGGGAAGAAGAATGAAGGTTTTGGATTATATTTGAATTTCTATGAATTAATTTGGATTTTTTCATGATTTTTTAAGCTTTAAAAATGATGAAATGAGTTTAGAAAAAGATAGGACAGCAATAAGATGAAGTGGCCTACCATGAGGAATGGCTAGGGTTTGTGTGGAGTTGTGTGGAATTTTCTAGAAGGAAAATGCAATAATTGGATAATAAAACAAAAAGCTTTATGTTTACATTATCTTTTCTTTTACAAAAATCATTTAATTCCACCAAAGATCAAGATATTTTGGAGAGAAGGTTCTAAACATAATTCTAGTGATTAGTTTAGTATAAAACCACATTAGTAGTAATTTACCCGCAAAAAAAGTAATTACCACTAATAAAGTGCACAAATAAAACATTAAAATAATAATTTTATTAGGGAAAATTTTTATGTGAACCAAAACTTCCCATAGACCGCCAAAGCTCGTGCACTAGCTTTATTTTAGCTAAAGTAGGTGTCGGCAAGTTTCTACAGAAGTTTGATCACAATCGGGTTAAAAAGGAAAACACCGACTATTTTACCCTAAAACAGAAAAATTCGCAAAACGATTTCTAAAACGTTACACCCCGGGCATTGGCCCACTTGACCTAGGCTTGGGCCCACTTGGCTTGGGGTTGACTTTGATTTTGATTTGGTCAACCGGAATGTAAATTTCGTGTTAGTGTATATGCCCTAGGGGCTATTATTGTATCATACAAGCTTGTATATTACTTAATGGAACCTTGGGATATTCACAGTTATATTAACAGTCTTGCTAAATATGGTAGTACGCTACTTGGTTTGTATCTATCTTAATATGTGCATATATTAGCATATCGAGAATACATATTGACAGAGCCCTCAGGATCTTGCTTGACTACCAGCGTTGTGATGGCAGTCACACTAGTGGGGGCTGGGTAGTCTACAAGCACATCCTTTTTTAGGTCCCTAATCGTAGGATTATCGAAACAGAGCATCGATACTCCGGAGTAGACTAGTGTGTACGCTTCTCATCCCAGCAGGGGAAATGGTCTGTCCCACAGCCATTAGTACATTGTACTGGAGATAGTATACAGGTGCTCGTTAGGTTACGGGTACACCGGAAAGGACTCGCAGGGAGCTGTTGGTTGGTACTAAACCCGTCGTCAGTTAACAGTTTCTAGGTGACATGAGTACAGCATAGTCCACAGACTTGACACTGCTGCTTCGTCTCGAGTGTGTTCCCACTGTTCTTAGATTGCTACCCTACCATGGCTCAAAAGAGTCGTGCAAACAGGTAGCAGTTGAGTGCAGTCCCGAAGCACTTGGAGGCATTGGCGGTTAGATAGGATTCGTCTCTCCCGGTATTGGGAGTTAATATCACGCTGTGTTTGGAGAGCCATTACGCAAAGTTCCTGGCCAGGAAAAACGAGATTTACTGGTAGGATTTCCAGTAGCTTCTCAAGGTGTAATGGGCTTCGCTTCGACATGACTTATACCGCTTTTAGGGGACTGACGCTTGCCTCCCCCTATGCCCGATATGCGATAGTCGTAGACAAACAGACCGGACTGTACGGAGATTGTCACATCAGGCTCAGTAGGAGTTCGGATGGGTTTCCTCATCGGCCTTCTTATCGACATTTACCTGGGGACCATTATGTACAGCTAGTACCGCTTGTGGCCCGTGGTTAAACCCACTGCCAGCGTAAGTGTCGAGTCTTTAGAGTCCCACACAGAGAGTTTCCCTGCTTCAGGCGAAACGATATAGAGGTCGTACGGTTTTACGACAGGGTTCGAACACATACGTGTTTTTACGCACGTACGATTTTTGGACAGTTTATACTAGCAGGCTTTGGTTTAATCCAGATTCTAGTATTGGATTTATACAGTCTCAGTATTTCCGTGTTTTCACGGATGGGAGGGGTATTCTCGTAATTAGTCGAGAAGCTTCCAGAAGATAGATGAGTTGGAGGCTTAGGTGTTATTTGCATTAAATGGATTAGTGACTCATGAGATGAATCATCCAAATGAGTTAATGAAGCATTTATTGCTTAATGACTTATGAGATGATTCATTGTATGTATTAAATGAAGCATGGTTGTTAATATCAAATAATGATTTATTTGATATTCTTTTTTCTTCATCATATATCACAAATGAGACATAATTCATATCATTCCTACTCACACCTTCTCTCTCCTCAAGCTCTCTCTCTTCAAGAATTAACCCTAACCTCTCATGTGTTGAGATCCAAGGGTTTGCAAGACTAATAAATCCCTAATCCTCTTCTATATCCTCTAGGTTGCTTTGATTAGCACTCATAGCCACCAAGTTACCTCAAGTGAGAGGTTAAAGCTTGGAGAAGTAGCTCTCGGGTGGATCTTTTATCACATCGAGGAGGCCGACGAGGAGGAGATCAACGAGAACAAGAAGGACTTGATTCATTAGGTATAATCATCTTTCGTAGTAGCTAATCACTTCTATGTAGTTGTTAGTTAGAGTTTAGTAAAGATCCGTAAAGTTAGTCGATGTTAGTTTAAACAAAATAATTGTTTTACCTATTCCGCCTCCCCGCATCATATGGGATGTCTAACGTCGACTTACATTTCGACCCCAATAAAGTGCCCCCATCAATAAATGCACACAACATATGTGGGTTATGTGCATGAAATTAATGGATCTTCTTTCATGTGGAGGCGACTTGATTTGGTTCCGGCTTTTTGGGAAGCTGGCACTGCCCTTTTTAAGACATGGACGGTCGATGTTTGACGTGTCTCCGAGATGGAGTGTCTGGTAGACTTGATTCCAAGGCAGAGCATAATCCCGACGAGGAGGTCGTTGCTGCCCTTTTAGCGACGTGGACGGTCGTTGCTGCCCTTTTTGCGACGTGGATGGTCGGTTCTGCCCGTTTTACGACTTGGATGGTCGGTTCCGCCATTTTAGTGACATGGACGGTCGGTTCTACCCCTTTAGAGATTTGGACGGTCGGTGCTGCCCTTTTAGCGACGTGGACGGTCGGTGATGCCCTTTTAGCGATTTGGATGGTCAGTTCTGCCCTTTTTGTGACTTGGACGGTCGGTGTTCCCTTTTAGCGACTTGGACGGTCGGTGCTGCCCTTTTAGCGACGTGGATAGTCGGTGGTGCCCTTTTAGCCACTTAGACGGTTGGTGCTACCGTTTTTGCGACTTGGATGGTCGGTGCTGCTCTTTTAGCAACATGGACGGTCGGTTCTACCCTTTTTCCGACTTGGACGGTCGGTTCTGCCCTTTTAGCGACTTGGACGGTCGGTGCTGCCCTTTTAGCAATGTGGACGGTCGGTGCTGCCCTTTTAGCGACTTGGACAGTCAGTGCTGCCCTTTTTGTGACTTGGACGGTCGGTGCTGCCCTTTTTGCGACTTGGACGGTCGGTGCTGCCATTTTTGCGACTTGGACGGTCGGTGCTGCCCTTTTTATGACTTGGACGGTCGAATGTTCTGATTCGACTTGCTCGGCTTTCTGCGGTGTCGGGATTTGTCTTGTTTCCGACGTGGAGCATGATTCCGCCAGGGAGGTTGTTGGTTGTCTTGCTGACTTGATATGGTTTGGGTTGACATCAGCGTCGCTATACTGGAATATGGTACCTGGAGCAAATCATCATCTGCCATGACAGGGTTTGGGGATTTTGGTTTTGGTTTAGCCTCAGCATCGCTTCACTGGAATATGGTACCAGGAGCGAATCATCATTTACCATGAGGAGATTTCCCCCGTTTCCAGTTTAACGACTTTAGGGGTCATCTTTTGCCAGTTTAACGACTTAGAGGTCATCTGTTCCCAGTTTAACGACTTAGAGGTCATCTATTTCCAGTTTAAAGACATAGAGGTCTATTGGATTGGAGTTTGGAATTTTGGGGTTACGGTAGGCATCAACGTTGCTAACACTGAAGCACATGTGCCAGGAGCAATTCATCATTTGCTTTTTCCTGTTGGGAAGCGGTGGCTTAGGAGACAGGTTTAGGTCCCTATCACCTAAAGCTTTTCAATTTTATGAATCGTAAGGGTCCCATAAAAGCATTTTCTCCCTACGAGTCGAAAGGATCTCGTAGTTGCACTTTCTCCTTAGGAGTCGTCAGGACTCCCAACTGTGTTTTTCCTTTATGGGTCATAAGGATCCCACGAAGGTGTTTTCTTACGAGTCGTAAGGATCCCGTAAGTTGGTTCTCCTCATGTATCGTGGGGACGTATGAGTGGGTCTTCCAAAATGGAGCATAAGTCCAAGGGCGGAGACCGGCCGCTAGACTGGTGATTGCGGTGGGGTATGGGTATGATGAGAATTATTTGAGCCAGTGGATTGTATACGGTAGTCGATTTGGGGACTAACCGTAGGGCCGGGAGAATTTTGATAAATTGTATATTGGGTTGGCGTCTGCATCGCTGCACTGGAATATGGTACCAGGAGCGACTCATCATTCGCCGTTTGGGGACTTGGAATTTGGATCTTGTTTGGCATCAGCATTATTGCACTGGAATAATGCCAGGAGCAACTTATCATTTGCCCTGGGAGGACTTGGGATTTGGTTTTTGGGTCGGCATCAGCACCGCTAACACTGAAGCAATGCCAGGAGCGACTCATCATTTGCCTTGGGAGGACTTGGGATTTGGTTTTTGGGTCGGCATCAGCACCGCTAACACTGAAGCAATGCCAGGAGCGACTCATAATTTGTCGTTGCCCGTTGGGGAGCGATGGCTCAGGAGACAGGTTTAGATCCCTATCACCTAAGGCTTTTCAATTTTATGAGTCGTAAGGGTCTCATAAAAAGGTTTTCTCCTTACGAGTCGAGAGGATCTCGCAGGTTTATGTTCTCCTTAGGAATTGTAGAGATTCTTAAGTGTGTTGCTCCTTTGTGAGTCCTAAGGATCTCACGCAGGGGTTTTCTCCTTACAAGGTCGAGAGGACTTTGCGAGTGTATTTTATCTCTTTTCATGAGTTTGCGCCCTTTCGGCTTTTCATAAACTCGCCGGCAGTCCTACTGTTTTTACTCAAGGAGCCCTTTCTGGTTTTCATCCGTGCCCGTTTTGCTTATGGACATACCGTCTTTCTTTTTTTCGCAGGTGGGACTTTCAAAGTAGTCTCACCGGCAGGACATGAGAGAGATAGGGGTCATTTACGCCCGTGAATTGTATACGGTTTTACAGGATGTATGATCTAGACCGTAGGGCTGGTGTGCTCAATTCACCTGCGACTTGGAGCATTCACGCGTAGTATTTCTTGAGATATCGGCCATTGATGGGTGGCAAGGGCCTTTCTCCCTCGGCATTTATCAGTTGGTAGGATCCTCCGTTAAACACTTTCTCGATGATGTATGGTCCTTCCCAGTTTTTCTCGAATTTTTCCTTGGCATGTCGATTGGGGATGATCGGTCTTTTGAGGACAAATACCAATTCACCTTTCTTGAAAGCGCGGAGACAGGTTATTTTGTCATTGGCCCATGACATTTTGGCTCGTTATAGCTCCATATTTTGCTGCACCGCGAGCCTCTTTTCTTCGAGGGTGTCGAGCTCTTCAAGCCGAAGGAGCACGTTTTCCTCCTCCGTCAACTTGTGCTGAACGGCCATTCTTATGCTTGGAACTTCGACTTCGAGGAAGAAGATCGCCTCTACTCCGAAGAGCAATGAGTATGGAGTGGACTGAGTTGGAGTACGGTGAGTGGTACGATATACCCACAACTCCTCATGAAGTTTGAGATTCCAGTCTCTCTTGTTGGCTGAAGCATTTTTCCTCAGGAGCTTGCATAGAGTCTTCTTGAAGGCTTCGGCTAGTCCATTGGCTCTTGGATTATAGATGGAGGAATATCTCCAGTCTATTTTATGCTGAGTAGCAAACCTTGAGACTTTGAAACTCTTGGATGAAGGCCCGTTGTCAGAAATGATTCTTCTTGGTGTACCGAAGCGGTATAGAATATTATGCTGGAAGAACGTCAGAATATTTTCTGTCTTGACTTCTTTTAGTGGGACAGCTTCAGCCCATCTGGAGAAATAGTCAGTTGTGGCCAATATGAACTGTGGCCTCTTGATGACGAAGGATCAATTAGGCCAACTATGTCGGTCCCCCAGACTTCGAAGGGCCACGACGCCACCATAGAATGCAACGGATTGGGATGCTTGTGAATGAAATCACCGTGAATTTAGCAGATATGACATTTCTTTGCATGCTCTCGGCAATCCCGTATCATGGTGGGCCAGTAATACCCAAGCCGTTTAATTTGAAGTCGCATCTTGGGGCCGGATTGGTGAGCACAGAAAACGCCCGAGCGAACTTCTTTCATGACCTTTTGGGTTTCGACCAACGACAGACACCTGAGCCAGAGTTGGTCGTATGACCTGCGGTATAGCATGTCATTTACAAACATGTATCGAAGAGCTCTCTTCTTCAACTGAATCCTTTCAGATTTTCCTTCGGGCAGCTTGTCGTATCGGAGGTACTCTATGAAGGGTTCTCTCCAATCGGGCTCTTCTTGGATGATCGAAGCTTCTTAGGCAGGACTACTCTTCTATTCCGTGCTTTCCTCTTCTCGTAGAGAGACTGGGGGTAGAATTTGCCGGCTCCTGACTGTGATCAGAATTTCGTCCATGTCAGAATCAGCCAGCTCCTTGGCTAAGCGAGCGAGTACGTCAGCCTTTCGATTCAACGCCCTAGGAACTCTCATCAGCTCAATATGGATGAACTGTTTCTTAAGCTCCACCACCCGGCTTCTGTACCGAGCTAACTCAGGTTTGCATATCTTATACTCGCCGCTTACTTTGTTGACGACAAGCTGGGAGTCACCGTAAACCCGTAGCAGAAGGATTTCCATTTCTATGGCGAGCTCCAGACCAGCTATCAGAGCTTCATACTCAGCCTCGTTGTTAGTGCGAGGCTCGGTAGGAGAAAAAGAACGTCGTAGGGTTCCTATCGATGGCGTGATGAGCACCAATCCTATCCCTGCTTTTATCTTTGGGACTCTTGATTTTCTGGAGGTCCTTATCGATGAGGCCCCATCGAAGTAGAGCTCCCAACATGGCTCGTCATTCTCGAGATGCAGCACTTGTTCGTTGGGTAACTCGCAATTGAGCAGTGACCCTTCTGGTATGCGATGAGCAGCGAGAAAGTCCACAAAATCTTGCTCTTTTACTGCTTTCTGAGGAGTATAAACTATGTCAAACTCAAGTAGCATGACAGCCCATCTTGCCATTCTGCCAGCTAGGCTTGCTTTGGTCATCAAGTGTTTGAGCGGGTCGACCTTGGAGATCAGCATAACCAGATGAGCGAGCAGATAGTGCCTCAGCTTCTTCACAGCAAATATCAGAGACAGGCATTGCTTTTCGATCGGGTAATAGTTGTATTCCTCCCTGACTAGAGTTCGACTGAGGTAGTAGAGGGAGTTTTCTTTTTCCTCCTCGTTGTTCTGGGCAAGGAGCGCACCAAGTGACTCATCTAGCGCGGCAGTGTAGAGAATCAGCGGTTTATTTGAAACGGGAGCGGCCAGCACTGGAGGATGCAACAAGTACTGTTTGATGCTTTTGAACGCTTCTTGACATTCAGCATCCCAGACAAAAGGTGCTCCTTTCTTCATGAGCTTTGAGAAGGGCCTACATCTCCCCGATAAATTTGAGAAAAACTTCCGTATATAAGCAAGCTTGCCTTGAAAAGATCTTAGCTGCGTCTGACTCTTTGGAAGGGGCATCTCCATGATGGCCTTTATCTTTGATGGGTCAACTTCGATCCCCCGATGTCGGACAATGAAGCCTAGGAATTTTCCCAATGACAGCCAAAAGCTCACTTTAAAGGATTCATCTTCAGATCGTATTCCCTTAGTCTGGTGAGAAAGGTCCTAAGATCTTGGATGTGGTCGACCTTGGCTTTAGTTTTGACGAACAGATCATCAACATAGAATTCGATGAATTTATGGATTAGTTCATCAAAGATATTGGTCATTGCCCTTTGATATGTAGCACCTACGTTCTTCAGTTCGAACGGCATCACTTTGTAGCAGTATCTTCCGATCGGGGTTCGAAATGCTGTGTGTTTCTCATCCTCAGGCGACATCTTGATCTGATTATATCCAGACGAGCCATCCATGAAGGTGAACAACTCGTAATTTGAGGTGTCATCGACCATCATTTCTATGACCGATAGCGGGAAGTCGTCTTTAGGACATGCCTTGTTGAGGTCCCTGAAATCAACACAAACTTGGATCTGCCCATTTTTCTTCTTCACTGGGACTATGCATGCGATCCAGTCTGCATATTTCTCTTCCCTGATGAAGCCGACATCGATGAGTTTCTTGGTTTCCTCGATGACCTTTTCTTCCTGTTCCCTTCTCATTCTTCAAGGAGCTTGTTTGACTGGCTTAGAATCAGGAGATATAGCAAGCTTATGCACGGCCCCTTCACGGGAAAGGCCAGGCATTTCTTTGTACGTCCATGTGAAGCAGTCGACGTACTCATGCAGTAGGGCAATTATCTGCTCTTTCATTTCCTCTGACAAGAGTGAGCTGATGTAGGTCGGCCTTGGATTATTGGGCGTTCCTAAGTCAATCTCCGTTAGCTCATCAAAGGTTACTTGTCCGCCCTCTTCAAGCTCTCGAGGAGCTTCTTATGGCTCGGCTATCTCGTCATCATCATTTGATCTTTCGCTGTCTTCACCAATATGGATTATGTAGCATGCTTTGGAATCAGGTTGAATGAAGCATATGCCCCGTCTATCTGGAATTCGTCCATCGATAAGTGCTCGGACCTTGGGCGGATGCCATAGCCCTTCATAAAACTTTGCTTCAGATTCCGTTTGATATAACCGGCATCCGCACCTTTTGAAATATTCCCGCATATCGGGTGCATAGTATTTTGGATTGAGGACGGCTCTTATGCCTCTCTCATAGGGAAGGTGTAACATTTCAGGAAAATAAAATATTATTTGTTGGGAATTTTTATAATTAAATAATAATTATATTGAATATTTTAATAAGGCGATAAAATTAAATACCGATAAATTTGGGGAAATTTGGAAAATTATAGAAATTACTAAAAAGACGGTGCTTTGTGTAATTTATGCAAATTATTTTTATGATTAATTATATTCACTTTTAATGCTAATCGTGGTTAAATATCACTAATCGCGTATTAAGCTTGTTTTGTGCAAAACATACACCATATCATTTTTTTACATTGTGTTACATTTTCCTACATGGCCTTCTCTTCATTTTCATTCATGGTTTTGGTTTTATGTGAGAAGAGAAAAGAAAAGGAAAAGAAAATAGAAAGGAAATAAGAAAAAGAAAAGTCAATGAGGTATCATGATGACAAGAGGGATGGGCATGAGAGAGAGAGAGGGTAAGGGGCCAAACCTTAGTCATGGCTCATTGTTTCTCTCTTCATCTCTTCACCATTTCTTCTCCCTCTTCTCCCATGGCAACCCCTATCTCCCTCTTCCACTTCAAGCCTCAAAACACACCCAAAACAAACCTAAAACCCCATCTCTATTTCACAAAAAGCATGCACAAGCTCAAGGGAAACACATTGAACCAACAAAAGTTGGATTTTAACGACATATGGAGCTAGGGCTGCCTAGAGTGGCCTAGATGAGGTAATCCCTACACTATTAGATTACTATTTGAGTTTCCTAACTTCTGTTGTTAGTTTAGAAGTGTTTTCGTGTAGATTAGTGGGTTTTGAAATTTCCTAAAAGAGGGTAGAGGATTCTTGGGTTGTGGTGGTGAAGTTGAGGCCAAGTAGTGACCATAGAACCACCATAGTGCTAAAAACCCAGACCTAACCTAAACTGATGTAACCTTTCAGAAAATATAAAATATTATTTTTGGAATTTAATGGTAAAATAATATATTTCCCGAAAACTACCCGATTTGCGAAATTGGGGTTTTCGAAAAAGGGTATAAATATATACCAATATTTGTGAAATAAATGGAAATTAAAATGATTTATTCATTTAAAAATATATTTAAAGGATATGGCATTTTAAAAATTTATTATATGCAGTTTTGATAAAAACCCGATTAGTGCACTGCTAATCGCGATCAAGCCAAATCCGTGTTTCTACAGTTTTAATGGTAAGTGCACCGTGACATGTTACATGTTATTTTATGGTGTTGTTTTATTTGAGTTTATATGTTTTGGTGAGAAAAAGAAAATAAAGGAAATGATGACTTGAGGTGAGAGGGGGACATAATGATTAAGATAGGTATACTTTTTGTGTGAGAGAGATGTGAGAATAATTGAGAGGGAGAGAGGGTGTTTCCTCATTATCTCCTCCACCATTTTCTTCTTCTTCTTCTTCCTCATCTCCTCCATCCTCTACCCTCATGACCCCTATGTGAAATATCCACCAAAACCCCATACCCATTTCTTTAAAAACATGCACAAGCTCAAGGGAAGCACATTGAACCAAGAAAAGAGGGATTTTGACAACTTGGGCAAACTAGGGTTTTCTTGGGTTGCCCAAATAAGGTAATTTCTGCACCCATTTGTATGGTATTCCATTTACCTTAGCACCTATACATGTTTACTGTCGATATAGTGTTGTTCGTGAGCTTTGAGAATTTGTAGTTAGGGTTTTGTGGAATTCTTGAGTTGTGTTGGGAAATGGAGCTTAGTAGAGGCCACACAAACCTCCTAGTACTAGAATTCAGACCCAAACCTGAGACTTAACCCCGGAACAAGAACTTTGAAATTCTGCCGATATTGAAATTATGGGGATTGTGATAGGAAAACGAAATCTGCTAACACTCGGAGCCTTTGAAAATTAAATTGCAAACACAGGGAGTCGTGCAGGCTCCTGGATGCAAACCCCAAGACCTGAGACCCCAACTCCATTACGAGGCCGCAATTAAATTCTTTGTGGCCGCAATTTGCGGCCAGATCAGTGAGGATCTATCTCGTTCTTGTTCTGTGGCTCCATTGTCTGAAAACTAGACCCCTCCCATATGCAGAATTGATTAATTTCTAGTAGGGTAAAATCTGGGATCATTTCCATGTGTTGATGCTTTGTTTTACGACTTTGTTTTGACTTGATTTTGGTATTTGGTATTGTGTTTCCGTCGTGTGGCGTTTGAACGTCAATGACTAGGATTATTGGTCGTTTTGCATGCTAGGCTATAGGTTTTAACTTATGAGCGAAACGTGTGCCGTTTTGGTTTTTCCGCCTTGATTTTAATTTGCATTGTAATTGTTTATTATTGTAGGTACCTTCGCGTGGATTCCGAGGCGACGGAGCGTGGCGTCATCGACTTCGGCAAGTAAGAAGCAAGGTGAGTGGATCTATATCCACGGGGGAAGTCGGGTGGATGGCGTATAACACCCCCGCAAAGTTTTGGTGGAAACCGATTTGTAGCTTATGGTTAAGAAAATCTATATTTGGAAACTAGGGTTAGAGTTAACTGATAGTTAGTGAAACCATATTAGAAACTAAGGATAGTTAAAAATAATATAATACGGCTAATATGTGATGAAGGGATTTGAGAATGATGTTTGGCGATATTATCGTTTAGGATACTATAGGACTAGATAGTCGACGTAGATGTGTCATCCGAACCATACATATTTCTAAACTGAAGAGTCGTATGCATCTTTGAAACAGATACCTTGAGGGACGTTACGGAATTTCAAATGATATCTTTTCCCTAAAAACACCGTAACCCCTATTTTAAAAACTACGACTCGCTCTTGAAAAATCTGATTGTATGGTTCGGGTGTGTATGTTAGATTAGATACTAATGCTTATTGTAAAGGTAGAATGCACTGTAAAAGTGACTTGATGAGGGATATATACCCGATGAAAAGGATATATGACGCGATTTGATGATTTGGTGATATGTTGGTATACGGATGCGAGTCGATTGAGATGATTGATACCCTGCCGGTCCCCTGATATGAGATTGTTATAGATGTGACCTGGGACAAAGGTATATAGATATTTATATTGTGGTGAATCTGGAATGATAAGCCGTACGAGTCGTTAGGTCCGTACCCTCATTGTCGTAAAGGTTGATAGGATCCCTAATGTTTTAAATGCCTCCGTACGATGACCTT
This sequence comes from Agapanthus africanus, assembly GCA_030015575.1. Taxonomy (NCBI): domain Eukaryota; kingdom Viridiplantae; phylum Streptophyta; class Magnoliopsida; order Asparagales; family Amaryllidaceae; genus Agapanthus; species Agapanthus africanus. The sequence goes on along the minus strand of JASDDO010000001.1, from coordinate 364,002,859 downwards.
TTCTGTACGTGATGAGTTTGATTTTATGATTGATCTATACGCTTGACTAGAGGATGCCGTATGATGGATTATACCGTATGTGACATTGTGTGGCTGGATGCCGATTGATTGATTCACCGACTCGATCATGTTAGATACGTATACCCGTCAGTATTTGCATATGATTTACCTTATGCAGCCTTCATGTTATTTGCATTGCATTACTTATACCTGTGATAGTACACCTGCACCATTATCGATAATGCGTATGTTACACGTACACTGATTGTAGGCTCACACACATCATCATCGATAATTGCCATGTCACTACACAGTAGGATTGCTACATCATGATATGACTCTTCGCATAACATACTTGCGCAGATACACATTTGTATATCCATATTGGTGCACATATACATTGATACATCCATACTTGCGCATATACACATTTGTATATCCATATTGGTGCACATATACATTGATACATCTATACTTGCGCATATACACATTTGTATATCCATATTGGTGCACGTATACATTGATACATCCATACTTGCGCATATACACATTTGTATATCCCTATTGGTGCACGTATACATTGATACATCCATACTTGCGCATATACACATTTGTATATCCATATTGGTGCACATATACATTGGTACATCCATACTTGCGCATATACACATTGCATACCCATATTGGCGCATATACACATTGGTACCTCTATACTTGCGCATATATATATATATATATATATATATATATATATATATATATTGTACCAAGATAGATAACTGGTTTTATGGAGAAATTGGGAACCGCAGTATATATTTAAAAACGTGATTCATTTTAAAAGAGCGGTTTTCCCTGATATTGTCGCATCACTGTTCCATGTTGCATGATATACGGATATGCTTACATTTCTATTATATGTCGCATACATCATGCCTTATGATTTTACGTATTGAGATATGAAGTTTTTATGAGATTTTTGTATTTGAGAACCGTGGCGATTTCAAAAGAAAGCATGTACTGTTTTAAAAACCCGGTTTCTCTTGATCTGATATTTCAGTGCGTCCACCAAGTGTTTTCTTGGTTTTGAGAGCGACATGTGAAACCCGATTCAAGGAGGCGGATGAGGCCGATTGCGGGTACATTGTGGACCCGGTATGATACCCGAGGCAAGAAAGGGATGCTATGTATACAGAATGTAAATCCCCGTTTTCTTCAATGAGAATCATTCTATATTTTCCTAGTTCCCCAAATATTAACCCTATTTTTCTTCTATTTATCTAGTGTGAAAATTTGTTGATTAGGTTTTAATATTTAAAGTTTCTTCCAAAACAAAATAAACACAGAGAAAATACTGAAACCTAAAACCCTAAAAGTTAAAACCCAAAAGTTAAAACCAAAGCCAATTAATTAAAACCTAAACTACAACCATTACAAATTTTTCCCCAGCCCTTACTGTTTTTTTTTTTCCATCAGCCCACATTTTTAGAAAATCCCTAAACTAAAATACCCTAGCCGGCCTCTCATTACTTTCCCCAGCCCATTTGTTTTTTTAAACAAATCCTTTTATTAATACAAAACCCCCGGCCCACTCTCCTTCTCAGCCCACCTCTGTTTTTATTTTTTTTTAAAAGGATTTTTTTTATCGAGCCCGGCCCGTCTTCCCCGGCCTGCCTCCTCAAACCAACCCGACCCGCTTCTTAATCCTTCTTCTCCCCTCGTGATAAAAATTCCCGCTCGTTTTCCTTCTTCCTCGTGACCCACGTTCCCGAGCTCCCCACGTCGCCCTCGCCGTCGCCCACGACCCCGGCCATGACTCCCTCTAACTCTCGCTCCCTAACTCCTCATCTCCCTCTCACTTTCCAACTCCTCAAAACTCTCCAGCCCCTCAAGTTTTTCCCCCACGAACCCTCGAGCAACCTACTGCAACCTCCACCTTTGACGACGACAACCCCTCGGCAACCCGCGACCACTCCTCCTCCACCAACCTCCTCCCTCTACGACCCCACCTTCATTAACCCGAGCCCCTACCGAGCCCTCTGCACACAGAAACCCATCACCCGACCGAGCCCAAGTTACCCCTGCACGCCTCCTCGACGCCAGCGACCCCCACCACGCCGTCGACCTCCATCTCCTCAGCATCATCACCCTCACTACAATTCCCAAGTCCCCACCGCTCTCTCTCTCTTTATCACCAAAAACCCATTTTCCCCTCACTGTGCACTCTCCGTGCACGCTGCCGGAGCGACGCCGTCGACCGTCGTCGACCCCAGTACACTCGCAGAGGATCAGCAAGCACTCCTCAACCTCCAGGGACTGTGCAACGACTCCGGACAACTCCGACGTAAAACCCGTGTTTCCATCGAAGCTCGCGTGAATCGGTTTCACGGCGTACATCGCGCGTTTGTGACTCCGTTGCTACATTGCGACCCCGAGACGTCTCCAGGCAAGTGTTTACTTGCTTCATGCTAAAATATTAGTGGTATAAACTTAAAATATCCAGTTTACGGATTTGCCGAATCCCGATACATAATATGACCTAGGTGCTCGATGCTAATCTCCCAGAAAATGATTGGTTATTTTGACGGAAACTGATATTTTCCATTGGCCCATAGGATCATAAACATAGTGTAGGAACCTCACTGGAAAATACGATTGTTCGTGACAAAAATTGATACCCCCAAATATGCCATTAAAACTAGAATTTCCTCGTACCAGAAAATGAATAAAATCACCATAAATTATATTCAAACTGGAATGATGCGTTCGAGGGCTTAAATCGAAGCCGACTCGACGATCTTTAACCCTATGTAAAATTATAATGATTTCTGTTCAGTAATTATGATGATAATTGAATCGGAATGCGACTCTGGACTGCAGTCCAGAGCGTTTCTGATTATTGTGTGCTGTCCCAATATCTGTGCCACTGTGCTTCTTGAAGCCGTATGTTACGGAACCCTACAGTAGATTAAAGATAACTCTGTTAGCTAAATAAAACAGGTGATTCCATTCCGTTTCATCACGATTTGCTATTTTAAACTGTATTTAAAAGGGCAGAACGTATATCTGTCAAGAACAGATTCAGAAATGACATATTGAGATTAAACTGTGTATAACTTTGAACGTACAGATGCGATTGAGGATCCGTCTGTTGCGTTGAATACTTTATAGAAAAACCTAGATTTCATTCAACATTAGCATCGCTAAATTCTGAACCCAATTGGGTACAATTCGTGTCGCGAAACGGACGTTCTGTTCTGAAACAGAATTTCCAGCCGCGCGCACTTAAAATGAAACTGCTATATCTTGAAAACCGGAATCCCGATTGAACTGAAATGAATTTTGTTGAATCACTGACTAAGTGTTCTATTTATCTTACTTGTATCATTTTGCTGAATTCTTAACACAGTAATTAATGCAATTTATTTTAGTTAATGATATGCGTGTTGATTCATAACATACAGAGCTCATTGGTAGTATACATACATATATCATACCCTTGCCATATACTCAGTGTGAGTACGTGTGGACATTGCATTATCGTGCGTGATAGATGTTGGTTTAGGAGTGATAAGTACATCAATGGAAAGTGAATATTCGTGATAGTGATTGATACAGTGAACAGTGATAAAACCGTGCCAATGGTATACTTGTACACAACTAGATCAATATCATAATTAGTGAGAACCTGGGGAAAAAGGGGAAATCAAAGTGGAAAGAGTATCGTATTTAGCGGGATCGTGTTTAGAGGATGATCATTCGAACAGAGATACTGATACATGTAGGATAGGATCTAGCGATCCGGCTGACAGGGTTATGTCCCGAGCATGTGGGCCGTTGTCTCGGGTATGTACGAGACTCCTGTTAAACATGATCCTCCTTCAACTATGTGATTTCAAATACGACCTAGAGACCGATAGGGACACATAACATATTCTGCATCATATAGTGACATAGTAATTACTTGCATTGTTCTTACACCAGTATTACCTCATATACCTGTTTCACCTCATTATAATAAAATTGTTATTGTGTCGCTCTGACGACCTGAGTATGCATGCTCAGATCCCGCGGGAGGACCAGCACAGGAGACGGATCTACCCTTCGAGTTCACGGAGATTTAGACTGGTGTACTTTCTATTTTTCTGCTTTCCATAAAAGTGATCGTAAGTTTGACTTTGGTTAGTATTTGTTCTTGTTATCTGTAATTTGTGAACAATGGAATATTAATGTAATAGATTAGTGATGTGATTCCTTTACCACTGCGCTTTATTTGCTGATTACCATGCAATGCTAGAAGCCGAAGTGTGAGTACGGCGGGATGATTCCTTGACCGTAGGAGCATGGCTGGCCTAGTCATCCCTCGTTTTCCGTATTTTGGGAAGCGGGGCGTGACATGGTTTAGTTGGTATCAGAGCCTGTGTTTAGTATCAAGGGATAACATTAACTATGCTGTATTACGTTATTCTTGTTTCACTACTCTTAATTTCCATCCTTGAATCTGATCCTATCCTTTTGAATCTTCCAGTGATATGACGTCCCCGAATGACCCCTCCTCGGACTCCAGCTCTCAGGACCGCACGGAAAGAATACTCAGTGCACTGACCACTCTCGCGGAAGCTCAGGAGAGGAAGACAGATTTGCTTACTGAGGGACTCAGGGCGATTACCGCCGCAGGAGGACCCTCCGCACTTATTACCGCCCCCGAAGGCGTTGTTCCACCAGCTTATCATGCTAGGGCTGGTACAGTATCAGACTTTCGACGGTTACACCCAGCTGCGTTCACAGGGCTAGCTGTACCCCTTGAGGCTGAGCAATGGCTGGTGAACATGGAGAATTTATTGACTGCAGCCAGGGTTCCAGAGGAAGACAGGGTGGACGTGATAAAGATACAATTAGAAGACGAAGCCCGTACATGGTGGTCAGTGGAAGAAAGCAGACTGGACAGGCCGATCGAATGGAGCAAATTTAAGGAGTGCTTCCTAGATCATTATTTTCCTTCCACAGCCAAGGCAGAAATGGAGGAGAGGTTTATTCTTTTGAAGCAGAATGGACGCCCAGTTGATGTTTATGCGGCAGAGTTCAACCGCTTGAGTCGCTTTGCTCCATACATGGTCGCCTCAGAGGTCACCAGGGCCAGGCGTTTCCTTCAGGGGTTAGATTTTGAGTTGCAGCAGTTGATTGCTTCGTTGGATCTGCAGACTTTCGCACAGGTACTCAACGCGGCGAGAGTTCAGGAGCAATTGATTAACAAGTTCAGGAGACCCCCAGTCGTTCCAGCACGTACCCACACGCCATCTCGAGGAGCCATACCGGTTCACAGGCCAGGGACGACGCAAATGAAGCGCCCCTTTGTACCACAGCAGCGCCCCCAGAGACAAGGCGTAGTTTGTGGCTATTGTGGTAGAAGTGGACATACTCAGAAGGACTGTCGCCGTGCCAAGGGACAGTGCTTGATTTGCGGTTCCAGTCAGCATAAGATTGGCAGTTTCCCTGAGCGAGCAGAGGTACAGGGAGGTTCTGGACCGTCACAGCAGAGTCCACAGGAGCAGAGACAACCCTCTACAGGTCGCGGTCAGGGACGGGCTTTCACCTTGACCGCCGAGCAGGCAGAGGCGTCAGGAGACGTGGTTACAGGTACTCTGCTCGTACATTCCTTGCCAGCTAGAGTACTTTTTGATTCAGGAGCATCGCATTGTTTCTTGTCTGAGCATTTCACTGATACACACTCAATACCACATGAACCACTAACAAAGGGATAGGAAATTCATACGGGTAATGGCATTATAATATCCAGTCGAGAATGTAGATTATGCCCGGTTGTAGTGTGTGGCAGGGAATTCTATGCGAATTTCCTCCTAATTGGGACAGGCAGTTACGACGCAATTCTTGGGATGGATTGGATGAGCACTTTCCATGCTGTTATCGATTGTCGTGCAAGGAATGTGATCTTCCGCATTCCCAATCACCCGGAGTTTATTTTCGAAGGCGGAAGCGAATCTTTGGAGCCAGCTAAATAAAGAGCAAAGCCTAAGGAGCTGACAGCTATGGAGATTGATAGGAGCCCAGCCCCAGAAATTGTTCGAGACTTTCTGGACGTATTTCCCGAGGATTTTCCAGGTCTACCACCTCCTCGAATTTTGGAGTTCTCAATCGAATTAATTCCAGGTATAGCCCTAGTATCCAGGGCCCCATACAGAATGGCACCGGTGGAATTGGCGGAATTGAAGAAGCAGGTTGAAGAACTATTGGAGAAAGGATTCATTCGGCCAAGCGCTTCACCGTGGGGTGCACCAGTTCTATTACTAAAGAAGAAGGATGGATCGTTGCGAATGTGTATAGATTACCGGGAGCTGAACAATGTCACAATAAAGAACAAGTACCCAATACCGCGCATTGACGACCTATTTGATCAGCTAAGTGGAGCCAAGGTTTTCTCGAAGTTGGACCTCCGTTCTGGGTATCATCAAATCAGGGTAGCAGCCGAGGATGTGTGCAAGACGGCTTTCAGGACCCGATACGGACATTACGAGTTCCTTGTGATGCCGTTCGGCGTTACCAACGCCCCAGCAATATTCATGGACTTGATGAACAGGGTGTTCGCAAAATACTTAGACACGTTTGTCGTTGTGTTTATCGACGACATACTTGTCTACTCGAAGACTCGGGAGGAGCACGCTGAACATTTGCGCACGGTCCTACAAATTCTTCGGGAGGAGAAGCTGTATGCGAAGCTAAGCAAGTGTGAATTCTGGCTCGACAAGGTACAGTTTTTGGGACATATTGTTTCGGGCGAAGGCATCTCGGTGGACCCGGCAAAGATAGAATCTGTCAGAGATTGGCCGACGCCGAAGTCAGTGGCTGAGATCAGGAGTTTTCTGGGATTGGCAGGTTATTATCGGAGATTCGTCCAAGATTTCTCCAGAATCGCGGAACCATTGACGAGGCTAACACGGAAAGACGTGCCGTTTACATGGACAGAGGAGTGCACTCAGGCATTCGACACACTAAAGCAGAAATTAACCACGGCGCCTATTCTTACTGTACCAGATGATTCCGGTGGTTTGGTGATACACAGTGATGCCTCAGGGAAGGGTTTAGGCTGTGTTTTGATGCAGCACGGCCGAGTGGTTGCTTACGCCTCTCGACAACTGAGAAATCACGAGAAAAACTACCCCACACATGACTTGGAGTTAGCTGCGGTAATGCATTGAAGATTTGGAGGCACTATCTATTGGGTGAGAAAGTGGAGGTGTACACAGATCACAAAAGTTTGAAGTATGTTTTCACCCAGAAGGAATTGAATATAAGGCAGCGCCGATGGCTAGAACTGATGGCAGATTATGATTTGGACCTTCAGTATTGTAGGGTTCCTAGGCACTCAAGTGAGGTCTCACAAGGCATCAAGCATGCCAATTTCAAAAATTATGGTGCCGAGAAACCCTAGTGTACGGATCGTCGGCTAGAAGTTTAGGCAAAAATGCAAACTAGTTAACACTTAACTAAGGGATACGGGTATACAACCTTTGTAGATCCGTTTGTCCACCTCCATAGCTCCATGAAGAAGTCATCTCCGCTGTACAAATCCGAAATCCGGGCTCTTGCGTCGGCTTCATCGGAAAAGAAGCGGGCTAGGTCATCGACGACGTGCCGAAGATGATCTACGTCGAGGCATCGCTAGATCAAGCTCCACCTTCACCAAACCATGATGACTTGTGAAGGAAACACACTCTACTACTTGGCAAGAGGTAGAGGATGGAGAAATAGGAAGTGGGTAGATTTAGTTTTGGATTTCTCACTCAAATTCATCACTTGCCATTGATGGAGGCAAGCTTTCTTCACTTGAAGAAAATGAAGAAGAAGAAGAATATTATGATAAGATTAATTAGAAAAGAAAAGAATAATCATTCTTATCATAAAAGTAACCATGGTAAAGTGTAGAGAATTAACTTAGGTTAAATAAATGGTTAGGGTCAAGGTTTCATGAAGCTTCCACTAAACAACAAAAAAAACCACCATTCTTTTCTCCTTTTTTCCATTTATTTTCTAAAATGAATAAATAGATAAATAAATGAGAAAAGGAAATAAAACCCTAATCATAAGTTTAACCATGGTTTAATTCTTTACACTTAACCAAGTAAACATGTATCATCAAACATGATACAAGCATGTGCACAAAATCATATCACATATATAATGCGCACATTTGAGTGAGAATATCCATCTAAAGTGAACCAATACTAGTTAATGCAAAGTAATATATCAAATATATATAATTATACATTAAATCATTAAATCAACACTTGATTTAACGATCCGGTCATATCGCATATAACCGACTAGTATCCAGTGTATCGGCTTATCGAATCAACGCTTGAATCGATAACTAGGTTATATCGCATACAACCATTCGACACATTGATCACGAGAATGAAATACGGTATCACATACACGCATTATTCTCGGTCCCGCACATATCTCATATGCGCTCCTATTTCGTTTTGCTTGAGCTAGGAAACCTCTGTGTAGGACTCTAAAGACTCGTCAATACGCCGGCAGCGGATGATGATCATATCAAACATCCACAAGCCGCAAGCGGTCTGCTAAACGTAACAGCCACCCGGGTATTGAGCGATCTGAAGATCGACGAGCAAGCCCGCTCACACTCCAGTGAATCCAACCAGTAACACTACCGTACAGTCCGGTCTGATCGTCTGATATGTCGCATATCTCGCATAGGGGTGGTAAACGTCAGACCCCAATAGCTCGATAAGTCGTGTCGATATGAGGTCTATAACTGTTCGAGAAACTACTGGTAACACTTACCAGTAAATCTCAGCAACCCTGGCCAGGGATTTCCTGTTATAGCCAATCGGACACAGCGCAACATCAACTCCCTATACCGGGAGAGACGAATCCCCTCCTATCGCTCATTGCCTCCATGTGACTCGGGACTGTACCCAAAAACCACCGTTTTGCACGCCCTCTTGGACGTGGTAAGATGGAAATCAAAGCACAGTGGGAACCACACAAGACTCTATGACGATCTTGGGTCAACAAACTACTCTGTACCAGTGTCACCAGAGAACTGCCATCTGACGTGAGGTATAATACCATCTGGGAGTTCTCGGCGAGTCCGTCCAGTGTACCCAGTCTCTACTGAGCACCCGTATATCATCTCTGATGTCAAACACCAATGGATATGGGATCATCCACCGCCCATCTGTATGGGTCGAGAAGGTACACACTAGTCTACTCTGGTATATCGATGCCCCGTCTCGATACACCCTCGACTAGGGACTTTGAAGTATGTACTTATGGACTACCATGTCCCCACTAGTATGATCCGCATCATAGTCCAGGTAGTCAAGCACACATCCTAAGGGCTTTACCAACATGTAACAGAGAGACAATCAGTATACACGTTAAGGTAAAGTGCAACCAGATAGCATACTATCATGTCGAGCAAGAAAGTCCTCCCTATATACGTCCTAGCATCCACTACAATATACATCATATGTACAGTAATGGCCTCTAGGGCATACATATAACTAACAATCTCCCACTTGCACTAAGGCCATCTGTAGCAGTGGTTGTAGTATCTCATACTCAACCATCCCATAAAAGTCTCTCTCTGGGAACAGGCCTTTGTGAGTGGATCCGCTGTGTTGTCCTCTGAGTCTACTCTCCTAACCTCGATCTCCCTGGAGATCAACCATCTCCATGATCAAGTGATACTGCCTTAGAATTTGTCTGGATCACTGATGGGACCGGCGTTCCTTGGCATAAGCCACAACTCCATTGTCACACAATGGGAGGAACATAGTTCATCTCATGAACCAATATACACCCAAACAGCCTCTTTGGTAGCATCTTAAGTAGCGATGTATCCAGCCTTTATCGTCTAGTATGTCACGGTATCTAGCTTGGAACTCTTCCATCATACCGTCCCTCTGCTTAGGGTAAAGACAATGCCTGTGACTGACATTCAGTCGTCTTTATCACCCTGGAACCATTCCAGTGATTCTCCCCAGGGTCGATTGATACCATCTCACTACAGCTAGTGAGTATCCTAACATCCATTTAGATCTATCTCATAGATCCAAAATCCAGGATTTAGGAGGTATCACTTTGATCCTATTGGAGAATTCTTGTGATAAGCGGAGATCGACCGAGCGTTGCATAGGAAACTCCTTCCCTATCAAGAGTATGTCATCCACGTACTCTACGAGGATCGTCACCATACTCCCTACTACCTTTTTATATATACTAGGTTCATCTACCATTTTGATGATGTCAAACTCTTTGACCGCTTCATCAAAACAGATGTTCCAACTCCGCGATGCCTGTTTTATCCTATAAAACATCTTGCACATGTTTCCGCTGCTCCCACTGTCTACGAAGCCCTCTGGCTGTGTACTTATAGACACTCTCTTCTAAACATCATTTAGAAAAGCTGTCATGACACCCAACCACCAGATATCGTAGTCATGGTATGTAGCCGTGGCAAGTAGGATCTGGATGGACTTAAGCATAGCTACTTAGAAAAGGTTTCATCATCATCCATACCTGGTCAATGATGTAGACCTTTAACAAGTCTAGCTTTGAAAGTCTCAACTCTTCCATGTTCACCAAGTAACCTTCTCAAGATATACTTGCTCCTGATGGGGATTTAACCCTTCAGATATTGCAACTAAAGTCCATACTTTGTTGGTGTACATGGATTCCATCTCAGATCACTAAGCATCCAGCCATTCTTACAGAGTCTTACTCCTGATGGCCAGCTCGAAACTAGTTGGGTCATCATCTCATGATGCAATCCTCGCTCCCACTGTCATAGAGAAACCGAAGTAACTCTCAGGTGGGTGAGGAACCCTACTAGATCGGCGGAGAGGCCGAGGTTCGTTGGTAACTATTGAATCTTTTGGTTCTTTCAAATCATCTGCTGTAATTTGTATAGCTGGAACCTTTCCAGTTCTACATTACAGACTTTGCCTCGAGCTTGTCCGGATTTTGCTTTCAGACATAGGCCGGTCAACCCCAAATCTTAACTAGCTTAAGACATGGGTTCTTCCCTTTCCATATCACATATGAAATGGTAGGCGACTGATTTGATTGGAACCTAATTCAATAGGTATGCAACTTCATAAGTGCATAACCCCCAAGAAGGAAATAGGTAACTCAGCAGTACTCATCATAGAGCACACCATATCAAATAGGGTGTATCTGCTCCACGCCGATATACCATCGTCCTATGGTGTATACGGAGGAGTAATGCCGATAGAGAATCTCATTCTCCTTTTAAAATAGTCCAGGATTTCCGTGCTCAAGTATTCTCCTCCTCGATCTCATCAAAGGACATAATACTTATACCCGTATTTTGGTTCTCTACTTCTCGCTTATATTCTGTGAATATCTCAAAAGGTTCGGACTCATGTTTCAGTAGGAACATATGACTGAATCTTGAGAGATTATCAGAGAACGTAATGAAGTATAAAGAACCAGTCTTGGCATGTGTAGACAGGGGACCTACATACATCAACATGTATCATCCCAAGAGTTTACTAACTCTTTCTCTGTTTCCAATAAACAGAGCTGTGGTCATCTTATCTTTGTGACATGACTGGCGAGTTTCACAAGATGTAAATTCAAACTGATTTAAATATGCATCTAAATATAACTTCAGCTAGTCGGGTCACATTGATATGACCTAGTCTACAATGCCTCAAGAAGGATTCGTTCATTTCTGAACTCTTCCTCTTGTGTGTGTTCCGTATACTAAGAACTGTAGTTTGATTTAGAACATTAATGCTTTTAGATAACGTGCCTGAACCGATCAACTTTTGATATAGGAAATGTTCAAAACATTATCCAACAATACAAAATTTTACCGTTTCTTTACTAATAAAGAGACAGATATGATTTTGTATATCAGGTTCGGTATCTAACAACATTCGTTCAGAATCAATGTATTGGTAATACAGGGTGACAGTGACCAACAGACTTGGCTGCAACTCTTGCCCCGTTTTCTGTCTCATGAAACTTATCACCCGTTCTCAGTTCTCTACCTTTCTGTAGCCCTATGTAACTGATTACATATCTGGGATCCTGATCCGGTATCATATACCCAGGACGTAGAGGATACTGAGAAACAGTTCTGTATAATGAACACACCCGAAGATGATGCATCAGCATGCACTCTCTTCGTTTGGGCGGCACGGGAAATCTGGTATTCCCCAATTTCCTGCTCTGTCTTATAACAATTATAAGTTGGAGCGGGACCAACGTTCCCCAGCTCAGTATAACAAGCGGGTTCGGTCAATATTCCGTATTATTATCTTGATTAAGGCGTGATATGGTCGCTACCTGGAGAGAGAGAGAAGAAAACACTCAGCGTGCGCTCTGTCAAGAATAGATTGGTTATTATTTTATCTAATCAGGATGGCTCCCACTGCTTTTTATCAAATCTTCCTTCAAACCCTAAAAGGAAAGACTAGCCGGGATTAATTACACACTACAAGTTCGCCAATCTTTCAGCCAGGCCAGTGTCGGTACTTTGAGGGAGGTCCCCCGTGCTTTCGCACGAACCTAATTAATGTAAACCTCGTTTTCCCAGAGGCGTAACCCCGTTGACACCTTTCTAGACACCTACTTGATCGGCTAATTGTAACATATAAAACTCTCCCAGGAGTAACTCTTACTCACAGCGGGTATCGGGATCCAACTATCTTATAGAAGGTATGCAATCTCATTGCAAATTTCAACACTTGAAATTCCCGATAATATTTTGCCCCTAGCGTCCTATGACCTTGACGCAGGCCAACAAACCATAGTCCGCTAGTCAAGTTCAACCAGTCATTTCCTGATTGAATTAAACCCACCCGCACGACCCTTGACGCAGGCCAACAAAGTCGCACGACTACCCTAATCCAATCACATCATATGCTTATACAGATAAGCACCAGTTAGCTACCGCACACTACGCCTTGACGCAGGCCAACAAACATAGCACGAATACTAACTACTACTTAACTGAAATGACGGAGGGCTACGACAGGTTTTTCTGAAAACCTATTGCGTAATGAACTTGATATCGTTGTAGAATCAAATGATTTTTGAAATGGAGTGCTTTTGAGGCTTTTCTAGTTTTGCTAAAGGAGTCACTCACGGTGAAGGGATCGTCGGTCCTTTCCTCGTCGAATGAGGTGCGGGATATATCGCATATATCACTGTGCAAAGCAAAAACACTTAAAAGCAATCAAAAGACAAACCGAGTGTGTAGCATCTGCTAGTTATTGCTAAAGGAGTCACTCCCGGTGAAGGGATCTCGGTCCTTTCCTTATCGAATAAGGTGCAGGATATATCATATATACCGCTGTGCAAAGCAAGAACTGTAGCTACCTGTTTTAATTTGAAATTCGATTCTACAACATCTTAGGTTTCTTTTCCTTTCATTAATCACATTAATGAAGTCCCATCATTTAAGTACCTAAACATCACAGATAAATACGACGTACACTTATGCCATCCGCATTCGCCTCGATGTCCCCTCGTGCACCGTTAGGTTAGGTAACTAACGGCAGAGCGGGGCAGGGCTAGCGCGGGTGTAAAACATAAGTAACGCCTATATAATATATCATATATACTATATACTGTATCTATCACAGAACATCACATGATCACATCACAGATATCGCAGCAGAAGAAACATATGAAATATTAGATATACTAGGACGTCCGTGGTTTCAATACGAGCCAGTATAAAACACGGATTCCACGGTCGTGATGAATAGCCAAACCCACACCTCTAGACCCCTACGAGAGCGGCAAGCAACCCTACCAATTCTGGAGTTAGGAGACCCGGACCCGACTCCTCGAGTTGGTCTCCCACTGGACTCCAGAACCCGGTTACTTGTGCCCTCCTCCTTGGGTCTATCCTAGTGCGGAAAAGTAAATAATATACAAAGGGTGACAACTTCCGCAACCTGGAAGTGCCCCAATAAAAGAATATTACATACAAGTTTTTACATGAATGAAAATGAAAAACACTCATCTCACATAAAAACCCCCGGCTATTCAAATACGACGATCCAATATAACATATCCAGCAACACATAACATCACATGTCATCAACGTAAGTAAATATGCGCATCCCAATTGTCGTTGACATATAGCAACGAAACCGGCGATATCACATATTACACTTACGGTCACAGAAAAGAAAGTGTAAAACTACAACAGTTGGAATCCGCAATCTGCATAGACATCGCATGCCTAATCAAATGAATACCTTAGACATCACATGCCTAACAATTATAAACCCCGCATTTTAGTCTCAAAATCGAAAACACTTTTCAATATCAAGTCGGGGAATTCAACAGGATTCCCGACATCCTGATCGAATGCTCGTCGCAAACTTCAGTAGACGGCCGCACCCCTGAAACCGTCGACGAAGTGCACCAAGGCGGAACACCGCTGCCGCGAGCACCCGAACGGATGCTTTCGGCGACGGGGTTCTCCTACAGTCACTTGGTCGGGGCTATGGAGCGAGGCTGTCTATTAAGTTTACCCGGCGAGTATCCGCGTACGCTACGTGATTGCGACGGACTTTTGATCGCATCAAAATTCCGTGGCAACCGATCAAGTGAGACTAAAGTGCTATGTTTATAACATTCATTCAGTTATCACATAACAATTTGTGAATTCCAATTATTGTATCACATTCCAGATAAACAGAAAATGTTAAACTTTCCGATCGAACAATCGAACATATTCTAATATTTATCCGGAAAGCCACATAGACAAAATTTGATACTCCGATCGAAACACCGAATCCCCAAAACAACCCCAGAAAATTCAACTCTTGAATAAAATTTAAAAAATACCCAGAGAACTCAGCACTGAAAACAATGAATTACTGTGCAACTTTTAAAGGCTGACGTCATCAATCTGCCGCGGAACCGCCGCCTAAGGCAAGCTCCTGCCGCGGTTCCGCGGCAGCTTGCACTGTTCATGACCCCAATTTTGCGCCGTAATTCTTATATTTTCCTGCTGGGTTTTCTGCATATTTTTAATTTGGAAAAATCCACGTTTTCAGAAAAAGTACAGAGAGCAATTTGTGATCGGGTTTCGGGTTCGTTCGGACTTCAAATTCCGTCTAGACTTCGCCTAAGGCTCTAGCTAGGCTCTGATACCACTGTAGGGTTCCTAGGCACTCAAGTGAGGTCTCACAAGGCATCAAGCATGCCAATTTCAAAAATTATGGTGCCGAGAAACCCTAGTGTACGGATCGTCGGCTAGAAGTTTAGGCAAAAATGCAAACTAGTTAACACTTAACTAAGGGATACGGGTATACAACCTTTGTAGATCCGTTTGTCCACCTCCATAGCTCCATGAAGAAGTCATCTCCGCTGTACAAATCCGAAATCCGGGCTCTTGCTTCGGCTTCATCGGAAAAGAAGCGGGCTAGGTCATCGACGACGTGCCGAAGATGATCTACGTCGAGGCATCGCTAGATCAAGCTCCACCTTCACCAAACCATGATGACTTGTGAAGGAAACACACTCTACTACTTGGCAAGAGGTAGAGGATGGAGAAATAGGAAGTGGGTAGACTTTAGTTTTGGATTTCTCACTCAAATTCATCACTTGCCATTGATGGAGGCAAGCTTTCTTCACTTGAAGAAAATGAAGAAGAAGAAGAATATTATGATAAGATTAATTAGAAAAGAAAAGAATAATCATTCTTATCATAAAAGTAACCATGGTAAAGTGTAGAGAATTAACTTAGGTTAAATAAATGGTTAGGGTCAAGGTTTCATGAAGCTTCCACTAAACAACAAAAAAAGCCACCATTCTTTTCTCCTTTTTTCCATCTATTTTCCAAAATGAATAAATAGATAAATAAATGAGAAAAGGAAATAAAACCCTAATCATAAGTTTAACCATGGTTTAATTCTTTACACTTAACCAAGTAAACATGTATCATCAAACATGATACAAGCATGTGCACAAAATCATATCACATATATAATGCGCACATTTGAGTGAGAATATCCATCTAAAGTGAACCAATACTAGTTAATGCAAAGTAATATATCAAATATATATAATTATACATTAAATCATTAAATCAACACTTTTGATTTAACGATCCGGTCATATCGCATAGAACCGACTAGTATCCAGTGTATCGGCTTATCGAATCAACGCTTGAATCGATAACTAGGTTATATCGCATACAACCATTCGACACATTGATCGCGAGAATGAAATACGGTATCACATACACGCATTATTCTCGGTCCCGCACATATCTCATATGCGCTCCTATTTCGTTTTGCTTGAGCCAGGAAACCTCTGTGTAGGACTCTAAAGACTCGTCAATACGCCGGCAGCGGATGATGATCTTATCAAACATCCACAAGCCGCAAGCGTTCTGCTAAACGTAACGGCCACCCGGGTATTGAGCGATCTGAAGATCGACGAGCAAGCCCGCTCACACGCCAGTGAATCCAACCAGTAACACTACCGTACAGTCCGGTCTGATCGTCTGATATGTCGCATATCTCGCCTAGGGGTGGTAAACGTCAGACCCCAATAGCTCGATAAGTCGTGTCGATATGAGGTCTATAACTGTTCGAGAAACTACTGGTAACACTTACCAGTAAATCTCAGCAACCCTGGCCAGGGATTTCCTGTTATAGCCAATCGGACACAGCGCAACATCAACTCCCTAAACCGGGAGAGAAGAATCCCCTCCTATCGCTCATTGCCTCCATGTGACTCGGGACTGTACCCAAAAACCATCGTTTTGCATGCCCTCTTGGACGTGGTAAGATGGAAATCAAAGCACAGTCGGAACCACACAAGACTCTATGACGATCTTGGGTCAACAGACTACTCTGTACCAGTGTCACCAGAGAACTGCCATCTGACGTGAGGTATAATACCATCTGGGAGTTCTCGGCGAGTCCGTCCAGTGTACCCAGTCTCTACTGAGCACCCGTATATCATCTCTGATTTCAAACACCAATGGATATGGGATCATCCACCGCCCATCTGTATGAGTCGAGAAGGTACACGCTAGTTTACTCTGGTATATCGATGCCCCGTCTCGATACACCCTCGACTAGGGACTTTGAAGGATGTACTTATGGACTACCATGTCCCCACTAGTATGATCCGCATCATAGTCCAGGTAGTCAAGAACACATCCTAAGGGCTTTACCAACATGTAACAGAGAGACAATCAGTATACACGTTAAGGTAAAGTGCAACCAGATAGCATACTATCATGTCGAGCAAGAAAGTCCTCCCTATATACGTCCTAGCATCCACTACAATATACATCATATGTACAGTAATGGCCTCTAGGGCATACATATAACTAACAAGTATCACCCGGGGATGGTCAATGTTGTACTAGATGCGCTCAGTCGCAAACCAGCGGTCATGATGTTGACCAATCAGAGGAGCATTATTGAGGATTTCCAGAGACTTGCACTTGAGGTCGTTACGCCGAACGCACTCAGTCAATTTTGGCAACTACAGGTGCAATCTTCCCTGGTGGATCGCATCAAGACTGCACAAGCGGACGATCCCCGATTGCAAAAGTTCAGAGAGGAAGTGAAAGCTGGACTGAGAACGGATTTGATTATACATGAAGATGGCTCACTGAGATTCGGTAGCAGACTCTGCGTACCTAAGGGAGGTGTTCGAGAAGAAGTTTTGGCTGAAGCACACAGTTCAACTTATTCTGTGCATCCGGGAAGTACGAAAATGTATCAGGACCTAAAGCAGCACTTTTGGTGGAACGGAATGAAGCGGGAAATTGCGAGGTTCGTATCCAGGTGCTTGGTATGTCAGCAGGTGAAGGCGGAGTATCAGAGGACAGCAGGACTGTTACAACCCCTGCCGATACCGGAATGGAAGTGGGAGCACATTACTATGGATTTCGTGACGGCCTTACCACGGAGCCCTAGGGGCAATAACGCCATTTGGGTTATCGTCGATCGCCTCACAAAAGCTGCACACTTTCTACCTTTCCGAGTGGGACAGTCGACAGAATCATTGGCAGAAAGATATATGCAGGAGATTGTACGACTTCACGGTGTTCCAGTCAGCATTGTGTCAGACCGGGACACGAGATTCTTGTCGCACTTTTGGAAGAGCTTATAGGAGAGCTTGGGTACCCGCCATAATTTTAGCACAGCTTATCACCCACAGACGGATGGGCAATCCGAGCGTACGATTCAGACGCTCGAGGACATGTTGAGAGCCTGTATGTTGGACTTTCAAGGTTCCTGGGAGGACCATTTGCATCTAGTCGAGTTCTCTTATAACAATAGTTATCAGGCTAGTATTCAGATGGCTCCTTTTGAAGCACTATACGGGCGGAAATGTCGATCCCCAGTATGTTGGGATGATGTGGGGGAACGAAGACTACTGGGCCCCGAACTCATTGTTCAGACAGTCGACAAAGTCCAAATGATCAGACAGCGTATCAAGACGGCTCAGGATCGACAGAAGAGTTGGGCAGATACCAGCAGAAGGGCACTTTAGTTCGAAGTCGGAGATCATGTGTTCTTGAAGATTTCCCCTACTCGTGGAGTTATCAGGTTCGGAGGTCGGGGAAAGCTTAGTCCCTGCTTTATCGGACCTTTTAAGGTGATAGAGCGAGTAGGAGAGGTGGCCTATCGACTCGCCTTGCCTCCATCGCTAGCTGGTGTGCACAATACCTTCCACGTGTCACAGTTGCGGCATTACGCTCGAGATGAGAACCATGTTCTGGACCATTCGGAGTTAGTTTTGGGGACTGATCTGTCATACGAGGAGCAGCCTACTACCATTCTCGACCGCAGAGAGAAAGTGCTGAAGAATAAGGTCATTCCATTAGTCCGAGTGTCTTGGGGCGGTCGTTCCCCAGGAGAATCCACCTGGGAGCGGGAGGAAGACATCCGTGATCGTTATCCACATCTTTTTGTTTAGTACATTGTATTCTTGCATCCTTGTTAAATTTCGAGGACGAAATTTTTGTTAAAGGGGGTATGATGTAAATCCCCGTTTTCTTCAATGAGAATCATTCTATATTTTCCCAGTTCCCCAAATATTAACCCTATTTTTCTTCTATTTATCTAGTATGAAAATATGTTGATTAGGTTTTAATATTTAAAGTTTCTTCCAAAACAAAATAAACACAGAGAAAATACTGAAACCAAAAACCCTAAAAGTTAAAACCCAAGAGTTAAAACCAAAGCCAATTAATTAAAACCTAAACTACAACCATTACAAATTTTTCCCTAGCCCTTACTGTTTTTTTTTCCATCAGCCCACATTTTTAGAAAATCCCTAAACTAAAATACCCTAGCCGGCCTCTCATTACTTTCCCCAGCCCATTTGTTTTTTTAAACAAATCCTTTTATTAATACAAAACCCCCGGCCCACTCTCCTTCTCAGCCCACCTCTGTTTTTATTTTTTTTAAAAGGATTTTTTTTATCGAGCCCGGCCCGTCTTCCCCGGCCTGCCTCCTCAAACCAACCCGACCCGCTTCTTAATCCTTCTTCTCCCCTCGCGATAAAAATCCCCGCTCGTTTTCCTTCTTCCTCGAGACCCACGTTCCCGAGCTCCCCACGTCGCCCTCGCCGTCGCCCACGACCCCGGCCACGACTCCCTCTAACTCTCGCTCCCCAACTCCTCATCTCCCTCTCACTTTCCAACTCCTCAAAACTCTCCAGCCCCTCAAGTTTTTCCCCCACGAACCCTCGAGCAACCCACTGCAACCTCCACCTTTGACGACGACAACCTCTCGGCAACCCTCGATCACTCCTCCTCTACCAACCTCCTCCCTCTATGACCCCACCTTCATTAACTCGAGCCCCTACCTAGCCCTCTGCACACAGAAACCCATCACCCGACCGAGCCCAAGTTACCCCTGCACGCCTCCTCGACGCCGGCGACCCCCACCACGCCGTCGACCTCCATCTCCTCAGCATCATCACTCTCACTACAATTCCCAAGTCCCCACTGCTCTCTCTCTCTTTATCACCAAAAACCCATTTTTCCCTCACTGCGCACTCTCTGTGCACGCTGCCGGAGCGACGCCGTCGACCGTCGTCGACCCCAGTACACTCGCAGAGGATCAGCAAGCACTCCTCAACCTCCAGGGACTGTGCAACGACTCCGGACAACACCGACGTAAAGCCCGTGTTTCGATCGAAGCTCGCGTGAATCGGTTTCACGGCGTACATCGCGCGTTTGTGACGCAGTTGCTGCATTGCGACCCCGAGACGTCTCCAGGCAAGTGTTTACTTGCTTCATGCTAAAATATTAGTGGTATAAACCTAAAATATCCAGTTTACGGATTTGCCGAATCCCGATACATAATATGACCTAGGTGCTCGATGCTAATCTCCCATGAAAATGATTGGTTATTTTGACGGAAACTGATATTTTCCATTGGCCCATAGGATGATAAACATAGTGTAGGAACCTCGCTGGAAAATACGATTGTTCGTGACAAAAATTGATACGCCCAAATATGCCATTAAAACTAGAATTTCCTCGTACCAGAAAATGAATAAAATCACCATAAATTATATTCAAACTGGAATGATGCGTTAGAGGGCTTAAATCGAAGAAGACTCGACGATCTTTAACCCTATGTAAAATTATAATGATTTCTGTTCAGTAATTATGATGATAATTGGATCGGAATGCGACTCTGGACTGCAGTCCAGAGCGTTTCTGATTATTGTGTGCTGTCCCAATATCTGTGCCACTGTGCTTCTTGAAGCCGTATGTTATGGAACCCTACAGTAGATTAAAGATAACTCTGTTAGCTAAATAAAACAGGTGATTCCATTCCGTTTCATCGCCATTTGCTATTTTAAACTGTATTTAAAAGGGCAGAACGTATATCTGTCCAGAACAGTTTCAGAAATGACATATTGAGATTAAACTGTGTATAACTTTCAACGTACAGATGAGATTGAGGATCCGTCTATTGCGTTGAATACTTTATAGAAAACCCTAGATTTCATTCAACAGTAGCATCGCTAAATTCTGAACCCAATCGGGTGCAATTCGTGTCGCGAAACGGACGTTCAGTTCTGAAACTGAATTTCCAGCCGCGCGCACTTAAAATGAAACTGCTATATCTTGAAAACCGGAATCCCGATTGAACTGAAATGAATTTTGATGAATCACCGACTAAGTGTTCTATTTATCTTACTTGTATCATTTTGCTAAATTCTTAACACAGTAATTAATGCAATTTATTTTAGTTAATTATATGCGTGTTGATTCATAACATACAGAGCTCATTGGTAGTATACATACATATATCATACCCTTGCTATATACTCAGTGTTAGTACGTGTGGACATTGTATTATCGTGCGTGATAGATGTTGGTTTAGGAGTGACAAGTACATCAATGGAAAGTGAATATTCGTGATAGTGATTGATACAGTGAACAGTGATAAAACCGTGCCATTGGTATACTTGTACACAACTAGATCAATATCATAATTAGTGAGAACCTGGGGAAAAAGGGAAAATCAAAGTGGAAAGAGTATCGTATTTAGCAGGACCGTGTTTAGAGGATGATCATTCGAACAGAGATACTGATACATGTAGGATAGGATCTAGCGATCCGGCTGACAGTGTTATGTCCCGAGCATGTGGGCCGTTGTCTCGGGTATGTACGAGACTCCTGTTAAACATGATCCTCCTTCCACTATGTGATTTCAAATACGACCTAGAGACCGATAGGGACACATAACATATTCTGCATCATATAGTGACATAGTAATTACTTGAATTGTTCTTACACCAGTATTACCTCATATACCTGTTTCACCTCATTATAATATAATTGTTATTGTGTCGCTCTGACGACCTGAGTATGCATGCTCAGATCCCGCGGGAGGACCAGCACAGGAGACGGATCTACCCTTCGAGTTCACAGAGATTTAGACTGGTGTACTTTCTATTTTTCTGCTTTCCATAAAAGTGATCGTAAGTTTGACTTTGGTTAGTATTTGTTCTTGTTATCTGTAATTTGTGAACAATGGAATATTAATGTAATAGATTAGTGATGTGATTCCTTTACCACTGCGCTTTATTTACTGATTACCATGCAATGCTAGAAGCCGAAGTGTGACTACGGCGGGATGATTCCTTGACCGTAGGAGCCTGGCTGGCCTAGTCATCCCTCGTTTTCCGTATTTTGGGAAGCGGGGCGCGACACAGACGGTGAGCCTGGCAGAGGGACTACTACCTACCGGTGATAGTATTTGGGCTCGGCGGATATCCGGAGGATACCGACCGGAGTCGAGAGATGATATGGGCCGATCCGGACTGACGGAGCCCGTGGGCCGATCCGGACTGACGGAGCCCGATATATGAGGATTTACGTACCGATGTTGGGCACGGTTTTCATGATGTTTTCGAGTGTCGATGCTAGGCACTCAGGTTCCATGATTTTGATGTGTCGTGAGGGTCACCATTGATTTATATCCTCATACTTTCATACACACTCTTTTATGATATTTACGTGCATACAGACATTGATTATATGGGTGGATGAGATCCATATGGATACATACATTGATTAAATGGGTGGACGTGATCCACATGCATTCATACATTTATTATATGGGTGGACGAGATCCACATGCATACATACCTTGATTATATTGTCGGATGATATCCGCATTCATATAGGTATTGACTACCTTGTTGGCACATATACAAACCCGGTCATCCTAAATATCATAGTATTACCTTTATGATATAGTTGACCTAGGAGTCGTTGTTTATTCGATTTCTATCTGTTGATATTTTTCTACTCACGAGTTGGAAACTCACCCCCGTTGTGCCACAGTTCTTGCAGGTTGGCCACTTGGATCAGTAGCGGCTTCGCTGGCACACAGTTGTATTCGGATTTTTTGCATTGGTAGGTGGGACATTTGTATCGTAACCACTCTTGTATCTATATTTCATATTGTATCTAGTTAACTCCATCAATCAAAATTTGTAAATTGTATAAGTAATGAGACTTAGTGAGATTGTGATTGCGAGACTTTGAGCGAGGGGTTTTTCCACTACTTGTGGTTTTGACGTCTTGCTTATTTATTTATCTTTTGTGGTGAACTTCGCCGTTGGGCGTCGTATACTTATTTATATTGTATTGCGTCATTGTGATCTGCCGTTTGGCGACGTGCTAGCTCCCGCTTGGGGATGCCTTTATCATTATCTTGTATTTATGGTTTTGGATCAAAATATACAAAGGAGGTGCTACCCAAATTTTCAAAAGACGAAACATGTTTTCAAACTAGTAAATTTCACTTGCATTATTCATGTTCCTTTTCTATGCATTTGAGAAAACATGATTTCATTATACCTTTATTTCAAAAATTCACTTCCTTTATTTTCTTAAAAAGGGTTTAGATTTCTGGGTTTCAGCTTACTTGAATTCTGTTATGCCTTTAGACGTTGCGTGATTCAAGTGCTGGTCACGAGCTAATATTTCGGGTCGTGACAAAGTTGGTATCAGAGCCAGGTTAAACCTTGATTCGAGTCTATGTTTGACTATGCGGAGTCTAGGGTGGTTATGTATTTCGGAACCTAGGCTTGACCTTACGGAACTTAGAGTTGAACAGAGGGGTATTAGACCCGAACTTTCGTTTCATAGGCTGACCCTGATTGATGGAGTAGGTAGCTTGAGTAGAGTGGCGTACCGTACGTATGTTCCGCGGCATATTTACTATACGATACTCCACTTAAGAAACCTTAGAATGTACATATTTTTGGGACATATGATTCTCTTCATACCCATGATTATACATCCATTTGAGATCCTCAATTCTATTCGTTTCCATGATCATACTCTCATTGATGTTGTTCCTTCTTATGATCATGTATCCATTCTGGATCTGTCGTTTCCTCTCAAGCCGTTGATCTGCTTTCGGCGATACTCGATTGAGATTCTTGTCACCATGGTTTGAGCGCAAATTGAGCTACTGCTAACGTTGCGGTCAGGGCAAGCTCGTCTGGTACGAGGGCTGACCATTGTGTTTTATGGTGACATGGGAACGTCTCGATGTAGTGTTATGATGTGACCTCTTGTAAAGGCGAGTGTTTAGTTTTACACCAGAGGATCAGGCCACTTTTAGAGCTGCCAGTTGCGAGAGGACTGTTGATGTACATCATACCTCAGAGATTGTGATGTCGCCTACCATGCCGACAAGATGACCCAGCTATTGCTGAGATTGATAGAATGTTGCTTCCAGAGCTACGAGCTGAGATCGCTGGAGCTTCCAGGAAGAAATGCGACAGATGGTAGCTAGTCTATCTTGAATTGAGAGACGAAGGTGATACGTCAGGTTGATGCGCCGACGCAGGCCCAGTTGAGTTGAAGATTTTCATCTGTGGAGGGAATCTTACTTAGATCTAGAGCAGACCGATCTAGAGATGGCCGCCGATGTATCGTCTTTCCTGGAGGATTGAGGCATTGTTTAGCATGCGAGCGAAGAATATTCACATGTCGGCTAGGCGAAGTTAAAAAGTTCGAGCGAGTGTCAGAAACCCATTTTTCCCAAGTTTAAAGTGTTCGGAGGAACATGCAGGTAATTCTGTGGACCCTCTAGAAGAATGAAACCTTAACTCGACATGATGACCATGGAACCTCTTTGAACCATAGGGTTTGCGGCAGATTAGCGGTGCCATCAGAGAGGCTTGGGTTTTGTTGGGTTAGCCTAGCACCTCATCAAGGGTTTGGAAGCATCACATGAACCAAAGGCGGAGTCTTTAGGGTGCTAAGTTAACGAACATAGAATCGTTCCTAGAAAAATTAGGGTTTCTAAATTTTTCACATCATCATATGAAAGAAAGGCTAGGGTTTTGAGAGTACAACCTTTGTAGCTCCCTACGCTAGACTCCTCGGCTACTTGGGGTTTGAAAAAGCTCCGCTTGAACTCCTCGAGGTCACCGATGATCCACCCGGAGTCCTCTTTGTCCAAGCTTGCAATTTTATCCGATCAAGTGAACGAAATGAAGCTAACACTCTAAACAAGTTGGCTAAACTTGTGTAGAATGATGTTGTGGTTCTTATTCTCACTTCAAAACCCAATCTTGATGAGTATATTGATCACTACAAAAAACTAGAGAGCAAAATGAGAAAGGAAGAAGATGATGATGGCAATTTGAGAAGAAGATAAGAATGACTCATAAAAGAAAATAGAAAATATATCAATATATATTTTCCTCTTCTCATATCAAACCATGGTTAGGATATTACTGAACTTGAGTTAAAAACACAAAAGGAAAAGTAATCCATGGTCAAGTGGTGGGTGAGAATGGTTAGGTCAAGAAGGATGTAGAAACTAGTCGTGAATTATCTTTTCCTTTATCCATTTTGTTTTAACCAAAAATCAAATAATAATCCAAATAAAAACCCATGGTGTGAGTCTTATATTGCCACCATTTCCTTGTATAATCAACCATGATAGAATGATGTATGTATGCATGTGTGCATGCACATCCATATGTGCATGAAACAATAAGGAATGCATACATGCATCCATACATCCATAGAAAACAAGAAAGGATTTCTAGTGAGAATCTAATGGTTAAATGATAAATAAATATTTGATTTATCAATCCGGCCATATCACATACGACCCTAACCAAAATCAAGCCGCCCGATCAATATACGGTATCCTATACGCGTATTTTAATCGGGTCCATGCGCATATCGCATACGCGCACCACAACGTTTCGCCTGGACTAGGAAACTCCATTGTGGGACTCTGAGAGTCGTCAATACGCCGGCAGTGGGTGATGATCATATCAAGCACCCCCAAGCCACAAGCGGTCAGCTAAACGTAACGGCCACCCGGGTATTGAGCGATCAGAAGAGAACAAGCGAACCTGCTACAACTCCCGTCGAGCCAACCGGCAACACTTCCCGTACAGTCCGGTCTCCTCGTCTGATATGTCGCATATCAAGTCTACGGGTGGTAAACGTCAGACCCCAATAACCGATAAGTCGTGCCGATGTGAGGCTCATAACGGGTCGAGAAACTACTGGTAACACTTACCA
Source organism: Agapanthus africanus (assembly GCA_030015575.1). Taxonomy (NCBI): domain Eukaryota; kingdom Viridiplantae; phylum Streptophyta; class Magnoliopsida; order Asparagales; family Amaryllidaceae; genus Agapanthus; species Agapanthus africanus. The sequence continues at coordinate 363,976,755 of JASDDO010000001.1, read as the reverse complement.
GCAAATCTCTGATCAGCCCTGGCCAGGGACTTCCCTGTTACGGCCAATCGAGCATAGCGCAACATCAGCCCACAATACCGGGAGAGACAAAACCCCTCCTATCGCTCATTGCCTCTATGTGACTCGGGACTGTACCCAAAAACCACCGTTTTGCATGCCCTCATGGACGTGGTAAGGTGGAGATCAAAGCACAGTGGGAATCACACAAGACTCTATGACGATCTCGGGTCTACAGACTAACCTGCACAAGTGTCATCTGAGAACTACCATCTGACGTGAGGTATAATACCATTTGGGAGTTCTCGGCGAGTCCGTCCAGTGTACCCAGTCTCCACTGAGCACCCGTATACCGTCTCTGATGTCAAACACCAATGGATATGGGATCATCCATCGCCCATCTCATGGGTCGAGAAGCGTATACGCTAGTCTACACTGGTATATCGATGCCCCGTCTCGATACACCTATGACTAGGGACCTTGAAGGATGTACTTATGGACTACCATGCCCCCACTAGTATGATCTGCATCATAGTCCAGGTAGTCAAGTACACATCCTAAGGGCTTTACCAACAAGTAATTATAAGACAGTTTAAAGAGACTAATATACATGTTAAGATAAAGAGCAACCAGATAATGTACTATCATATCGAGCAAGAAAGTCATCTCTATATATTTCCAAGCATCCATATAATATACATCATCTGTACAATACTGGCCTCTAGGGCATACATACAACTAACAATCTCCTACTTGTACTAGGGCCAGCTGCTGTAGTATCGCATACTGAGCATCCCGAAGAGTATCTCAAACTGTATCTGGGGAATGGCCTTCGTGAGTGGATCCGCTGTGTTGTTCTTCGTGTCAACCCTCCTGACCTCGATCTCCGGACGATCAACTATCTCCCGGATCAGGTGATACCGCCTCAGAATATGCCTGGATCGTTGATGGGACCTAGGTTCCTTGGCCAAAGCCACCGCTCCATTGTTATCGCAATACAAAGGTATTGGATGCTCAATGGATAGAACCACTCCAAGTTCGGTAATGAACTTCTTGATCCAGACAGCCTCTTTGGCAGCATCGTTGGAAGCGATGTATTCAGCCTCCATCGTCGAGTCTGCCACGGTTTCTTGCTTGGAACTTTTCCCGCTAACCGCCCCTCCGTAAAGGGTAAAGACAAATCCCGACTGAGACTTAGAGTCGTCCTTATCACTCTGGAAGCTCGAATCGGTAAAGGACTCCACTTGGAGTTCACCGTTACCATACACCAAGAGCATCTCTTTAGTCCTTCGTAAGTACTTAAGAATGCTCTTCACAGCTGTCCAGTGACTCTCTCCAGGATCAGCTTGATACATACTCACTACAGTTAGTGAGTATGCTACACCGGGTCTGGTACATAGCATCGCATACATGATAGAGCCTACTGCCGAAGCATAGGGTATCCCTTGCATGTGAGCTCTCTCCAAATCAGTCTTGGGAGATATCTCTTTGGAGAGAGTGACTCCAGAGATCGTGGGCAAGTTCCCACGCTTGGATTCTTCCATACTAAACCACTTTAGTATGGTGTCAATGTACCTGGATTGGGACAATCCCAATATCCGTTTGGATCTATCTCTATAGATCCTAATTCCCAATATGCAGGAGGCATCACCAAGATCTTTCATTGAGAATCTTTGTGATAAGAAGAGCTTGACTGATTGCAGCATAGGAATATCATTTCCTATCTAGAGTATGTCGTCCATGTACAATACGAGGAAGACAACCTTACTCTCTGCCACCATCTTGTAGATACAAGGTTCATCTGGGTTTTTGACGAAATCAAACTCTTTGCTAACGACGTCAAAGCAGATGTTCCAACTCCGCGATGCTTGCATTAATCCATAAATGGATTTAAGCAGCTTGCACACCTTCCCGCTGCTCCCACTGTCTATGAAGCCTTCTGGCTGAGTCATGTACACGCACTCTTCTAAATCACCGTTTAGAAAGGCGGTCTTAACATCCATTTGCCAGATTTCATAGTCATGATATGCAGCGATGGCAAGCATGATCCGGATGGATTTAAGCATAGCCACTGGAGAAAAGGTTTCGTCATAGTCCACACCTGGTCTTTGACGAAAATCCTTTGCAACAAGTCTAGCTTTGAAAGTCTCCACTTTCCCATCTACACCAAGTTTTTTCTTAAGGATCCACTTGCTCCCAATGGGTTTTACCCCTTCAGGAGCAACTTCCAAAGTCCACACTTTGTTGGTGTACATGGATTCCATCTCGGACCGCATTGCATCCAGCCATTTCACTGAGTCTTTACTCGTGATGGCCTGCTCGAAACTAGTTGGGTCATCATCCTCCATGATGCAATCCTCGCTCCCACCATCCATAAGAAAACCGTAGTATCTCTCAGGTTGGCAAGGAACCCTACTAGATCGGCGGAGAGGCTGAGGTTCGTTGGGAGCTACTGAATCCTCTGGTTCCACTAAATCTTCAGTTTGAGTTTGTGTCGCCGGAATTTCTTTCAGTTCTACCTTGTTGCCACTAATTTCTTTTGCAAGAAATTCCTTTTCCGAAAAGGTGGCATGTCGAGAAACAAACACTTTTTGTTCCTCTGCATGGTAGAAAAGTTATCCATTTGAATGTTTGGGATATCCTACAAACTTGCATAGAACTGACCGCGCCTCGAGTTTGTCCGGATTTTGCTTCTTAACATTGGCCGGGCAACCCCATATCTTAACTCGTTTAAGACATGGTCTCTTCCCACTCTATATCTCATATGGTGTGGTAGGTACAGATTTAGTTGGAACTTGATTCAATAGGTATGCAGCTGTTTCCAGCGCATATCCCCAGAAGGAAATAGGTAACTCAGCTGTGCTCATCATAGAGCGCACCATAACTAATAGGGTGAGATTCTACCGTTCCGATACACCGTTGTGCTGTGGTGTATATGGAGGAGTCAGCTGAGAGAGAATCCTATTCTCTTTTAGGAAGTCCAGGAATTCATTGCTCAAGTATTCACCTCCTCGATCAGATCGAAGGATTTTAATACTTTTTCCGGTTTGGTTTTCGACTTCTTGTTTATATTCTCTAAATTTCTCAAAAGCTTCTGATTTGTGTTTCATCAGGGACACATATCCGAATCTAGAGAGATCGTCAGTGAATGTAATGAAGTACGAAGAACCATCCCTGGCATGTGTAGACATGGGACAGCATAAATCACTATGTATTAGTCCTAAGAGTTCGGCAACTCTTTCTCCGTGTCCCGTAAACGGAGTTCTGGTCATCTTGCCTTTGAGACACGACTGGCACGTGTCATAAGATGATAATTCAAACGGATTCAAATATCCATCTTTATGCAACTTAGCTAGTCGTGTCGCATTGATGTGACCCAGTCTACAATACCATAAGAAGGATTCGTTCAGTTCTGAACTCTTCCTCTTTTGTGTGTTTGTTATACTCAGAACTGTTGATTGGTTTAGAACATAAATGCCATTGCACAGCGTGCCTGATCCAACCAACTTTTGGTTACGGAAAATGTTCATAACATTATCCTGTAATACAAAATTATATCCCTCTTTACACAACAAAGAAACCGATATAATGTTGCATATCAGGTTCGGCATAGCATTCGTTCAGAATCAATGTATTACCAGTTGATAATGCAAGGTGATATTCCCCGACGGTCCTAGCTGCAACAATTGCACCATTTCCAACTCTTATGTCTTTATCACCTTCTTCAAGTTCTCTACCTTTCCTAAGCCCATGTAACTGATTACATATATGGGATCCTGACCCGGTATCTAATACCCAGGACGTAGGGCAAATGGAGAAACAGTTCCCTGTAACGAACACACCCGAAGAAAATGCATCATCATGTACTTTCTTCATTTGGGTGGCATGGGAATCCTGGTATTCCCCTATGTCCTGTTCAGTCTTATAACTCTTATAAGAAAGAACGGAACCGACGTTCGCCAGCACAGTATAACTTGCGGGTTCGGTCAATACATTCATATTATTATCTTGATTAAGGCATGACATGGTCGCTACCTGGAGAGAGAGAGAAGAAAACACTTTAGCGTATGCTCTTGCAAGATCAGATTGGTTATTATCTTATCTAATCAGGATGGCTCCCACTGTTTTTTTATCAAATCTTCCTTCAAACCCTAAAAGGAAAGACTAGCCGGGATTAATTACACTCTACAACTTCGCCGATCTTTCAGCCAGGCCAGTGTCGGTACTTTGAGGGAGGTTCCCCGTGCTTTCGCACGGACCTAATTAAAGTAAACCTTGTTTTCCCAGAGGCGTAACCCCGTTGACACCTTTCTAGACACCTACTTGATCGGCTAATTGTAATGTGTAAAACTCTCCCAGGAGTAACTCTTACTCGCAGTGGGTATCGGGATCCAACTATCTCATAGAAGGTATGCAATCTCATTACAAATTTCAACACTTGAAATTCCCGATAATAATTTGCCCCTAACCCCCATGACCTTGACAAAGGCCAACAAATCATAGGATGCTAGTCATGTTCAACCCGTCATTTCTTGATTGGATCAAACCCACCCGCACGACCCTTGACAAAGGCCAACAAGGTCGTACGACTACCCCGAAACAATCTGCATCATATGCATAAGCAGATAAGCACTATTCAGCTACCGCACACTACGCCTTGACAAAGGCCAACAAACGCAGCACGAATACTAAACAGTTCTTATCTGAAATGACGGAGGGCTAGGACAGGTTTTTCTGAAAACCTATTGCGTAATGAACTTGATATCGTTGTAGAATCAAGTGATGTTTTGAAATGGAGTGATTTTGAGGCTTTCATTAGTTTTGCTAAAGAGGTCACTCCCAGTGAAAGGATCTCGGCTCTTTCCTCATCGAATAAGGTGCAGGACATATCATATATATCACTGTGCAAAGCAAAACTCCAAAAGCAGTCAAAAGTCAAACCGAGTGTTGTAGCATCTGCCAGTTTTGCTAAAGAGGTCACTCCCGGTGAAGGGATCTCGGCTCTTTCCCCATCGAATAAGGTGCAGGGTTTATCATATATACCGCTATGCAAAGCAAGACTGTAGCTACTCTTTTATTTGAAAATTTGATTCTACAACATCTTTTAGATTTCTTTTCTTTCATTAATCACATTAATGAAGTCTCATCATTTAAGTCACCTAAACATCACAGATAAATACGACGTACACTTATGACATCCGCATTCGCCTCGATGTCCCCTCATGCACCGTTAGGTTAGGTAACTAACGGCAGAGCAGGGCAGGGCTAGCGTGGGTGTAAAACATAAGTAACGCCTATATAATATATCATATATACTATATACTGTATCCATCACAGAACATATCTAATGATCACATCACAGATATCGCAGCAGAAACATAGATATAATGTGGGATATACTAGGACGTCCGTATTTAGTATTTAGCCAACAATAGAAAATACGGATTCCACAGTCGTGATGAATAGCCAAGCCCACACCCTGGACCCCTACGAGAGCTGCAAGCGACCCTACCAATTCTGGAGTTTAGGAGACCCGGTCTCGACTCCTCGAGATGGCCTCCTACTGAACCCCAGAACCCGGTCACCTGTGCTCCCCTCCTTAGGTCCATCCTAATGCGGAAAAGTAAATAATATACAACACTGGTGGCATCGACCTCAACCCGGAAGTGCCCCAAATAGAAGAATATTACATTACATTTGAATTTACATAACGAAAATATAAAACTCCCATCTCACATAAAACCCCCCGGCTATTCAATTGCGACAATCCTGCACATCATATCCCAGCAACACATAATATAACATATCATCAACGTAAGTAAGTATGCATACCCCAATTGTCGTTGATGTATAGCAACGAAACCGGCGATATCGACATACTACACTTACGGTCATAGAAAAGAAAGTGTAAAACTGCAATATCTAGAATCCACATTCTCCTTAGACATCATAAATGTGAAATATCACATACCTCATATTTCTTGTCTTATAATATGAATTTCACACATTGCATCACATTCCAGATAATTAGACAGTATTAAAGTTTTCGAACGAACGATCAAATACCTAAGATTCACTAAAGCTCAACAATTGAGCGGAGTTCAAAAACCGGAGTGTGACACAGTAGTAGCGGTCCAGCCGTAGAAGGGTCAAGCCAACGCCTCACATGTGGCACGCCGTACTGCTCCAAACCCTAAGTTTCAAAGGGCAGTTCAAGACGGTCACATAATCGAGTTAAGGATTGTTGTCTTCTAGAGGGACCACCACAAAACTTGCACGTATTTCCAAAATATTTAAACCCCGTGAAAAGTGAGTAAACGATACTCGTTCAAACACTTCAATACTTTCTAATTTATCCGGAAAAACCACGAAATGAAAATTCCGATCGGATCGACGAGTCCAAAACCAACTCCAGAATTTTCAGAACTAAATTCAGATTAAAAATACTCCAAAAACATAAACAAGCAGAGACATGAGTTACTGTACAAAAACCAGACCATGATTCAACAGAACGGCCGCGGAACCGCGGCCTAAGGAAGCTATTGCCGCGGATCCGCGCTCATATTTACTGTTCATGATCTCGTTTTTCACAGTAACTCTTATATTTACCTGCTGAATTTTTTGCATATTTTTAATTCTGAAAATAACCATATTTTGAAAAATATCCAGAGAGCATTCTAAAAGGCCGTATTTCGGTTCGATCGGAGTTTTAACTTCGTAAAATTGTCGCCTAATGTTCTAGGCTGGCTCTGATACCAATGTTGGGTTAGCCTAGCACCTCATCAAGGGTTTGGAAGCATCACATGAACCAAAGGTGGAGTCTTTAGGGTGCTAAATTAACGAACATAGAATCGTTCCTAGAAAAATTTGGGTTTCTAAATTTTTCACATCATCATATGAAAGAAAGGCTAGGGTTTTGAGAGTACAACCTTTGTAGCTACCTACGCTAGACTCCTCGGCTACTTGGGGTTTGAAAAAGCTCCGCTTGAACTCCTCGAGGTCACCGATGATCCACCCGGAGTCCGCTTTGTCCAAGCTTACAACTTTATCCGATCAAGTGAACGAAATGAAGCTAACACTCTAAACAAGTTGGCTAAATTTGTGTAGAATGATGTTGTGGTTCTTATTCTCACTTCAAAATCCAATCTTGATGAGTATATTGCTCACGACAAAAAACTAGAGAGCAAAATGAGAGAGGAAGATGAAGATGATGGCAATTTGAGAAGAAGATAAGAATGACTCATAAAAGAAAATAGAAAATATATCAATATATATTTTCCTCTTCTCATATCAAACCACGGTTAGGATATTATTGAACTTGAGTTAAAAACACAAAAGGGAAAGTAATCCATGGTCAAGTGGTGGGTGAGAATGGTTAGGTCAAGACGGATGCAGAAACTAGTCATGAATTATCTTTTCCTTTATCCATTTTGTTTTAACCAAAAATCAAATAATAATCCAAATAAAAACCCATGGTGTGAGTCTTATATTGCCACCATTTCCTTGTATAATCAACCATGATAGAATGATGTATGTATGCATGTGTGCATGCACATCCATATGTGCATGAAACAATAAGGAATGCATACATGCATCCATACATCCATAGAAAACAATAAAGGATTTCAAGTGAGAATCTAATGGTTAAATGATAAATCAACACTTGATTTATCAATCCGGCCACATCACATACGACCCTAACCAAAAGCAAGCCGCCCGATCAATTTACGGTATCCTATACGCGTATTTTAATCGGGTCCATGCGCATATCGCATACGCGCACCACAACGTTTCGCCTGGACTAGGAAACTCCATTGTGGGACTCTAAGACTCGTCAATACGCCAGCAGCGGGTGATGATCATATCAAGCACCCCCAAGCTGCAAGCGGTCAGCTAAACGTAACGGCCACCCGGGTATTGAGCGATCAGAAAAGAACAAGCGAACCTGCTACAACTCCCGTCGAGCCAACCGGCAACACTTCCCGTACAGTCCGGTCTCCTCGTCTGATATGTCGCATATCAAGTCTAGGGGTGGTAAACGTCAGACCCCAATAACCGATAAGTCATGCCGATGTGTGGCTCATAATAGGTCGAGAAACTACTGGTAACACTTACCAGCAAATCTCTGATCAGCCCTGGCCAGGGCTTCCCTCTTACGGCCAATCGAGCACAGCGCAACATCAGCCCCCAATACCGGGAGAGACGAAACCCCTCCTATCGCTCATTGCCTCCATGTGACTCGGGACTGTACCCAAACACCACCGTTTTGCATGCCCTCATGGACGTGGTAAGGTGGAGATCAAAGCACAGTGGGAATCACACAAGACTCTATGACGATCTCGGGTCTACAAACTAACTTGCACAAGTGTCACCTGAGAACTGCCATCTGACTAGAGGTATAATACCATCGGGGAGTTCTCGGCGAGTCCGTCCAGTGTACCCAGTCTCCACTGAGCACCCGTATACCATCTCTGATGTCAAACACCAATGGATATGGGATCATCCATCACCCATCTCATGGGTCGAGAAGCGTATACGCTAGTCTACACTGGTATATCGATGCCCCGTCTCGATACACCTACGACTAGGGACCTTGAAGGATGTACTTATGGACTACCATGTCCCCACTAGTATGATCTGCATCTTAGTCCAGGTAGTTAAGTACACATCCTAAGGGCTTACCAACATGTAATTATAAGACAGTTTAAAAAGACTAGTATACATGTTAAGATAAAGAGCAACCAGATAGCATACTATCATATCGAGCAAGAAAGTCATCTCTATATATGTCCAAGCATCCAATATAATATACATCATCTGTACAATACTGGCCTCTAGGGCATACATACAACTAACAGGTTTGCCCTTCTACGGCTGGTCCAGAGGTACTGTGGTATGTATCGGATATTTTTAGACTGCGCTCAGGTGTTGAGCCTTCGGGAAATTTTGGGACCTTTATGACTCGATCGAAAAGTTTGACGTCGTCCGGATACCATGTGATAGGAGAACAGCAATCTGAACAGCTTCAGATAGAGGACCTCACCCAGATGTGTTGGGAGTTGATTGGGACGAGTTCCCGAGGACGTGTTCAGCCAGATATCTTCTACAGAGTGATGAAGATACCGAGTTCGTGACTTCGAGTCTGTGTGAGAGACTCCAGATTGACCGTGGCCGAGAACAGTAGTAGTACGTGTAAGTCGATGTACTACACCCCAGTACTTGTGGGGAGGCGGAAATTTCAAAAACGATCTTGTTTAGTGAACGAACATCGACTAACCGCTTAAATCGAAGCTAAACGATAACTAACTAAACATATAGTTATACTAAACTACTATGCTTAGGGATTATACCTATTGAAACTAGTCCTTCGTCTTTACGATCTCCTTGTTCTCCTCGGCCTTCTCTAGGTAGTAGACGATCCACCCGAGAGCAAAACTCCAAGCTTAGCCTCTAAACTTGAGGCAACTAACCTTCTTGGATTGCTAATCAAAGAAGCAAGAATGAAATAGAGTGATGGTTATGGATTGATTAGTCTTTCTAATCCTTTGATCTCAACTCATGAGGTGTAAGGATTAGGGTTTGAAGATGAGAGCTTGAGGAGAGAGAAGATGATAATGATAATGAGATGAGATTGTGAGTATCATAATATATTATGAAGCATTCTCATTTAAAGAATAAATGAATAAATGTGATGAATAAGCATGCTTCATAAATGCTAAGTGGTGATTCATTAAGCATGTGTCATTATCATTTATGGTGCAATAATGATAATGATGAATCACCCTCATGACTCACAATCTTATCCAAAGTAACCTCCTTAGTCACATCTTCTAGAAGCTTCTCGCACAATTACGAGAACGCCCCTCCGATCCGCAAAAATACGGAAAAACTTTAGACTGTAAAAATCCAATAACCGGATACCAGTAACTGGCTTAAACCAAAGCCGACTGGTAAAAACTGTCCGAAAGTCGTACGTGCGTAAACGCACGTATGCGTCCGAACCCTTTGTCGCAAAACCATGCAACCTCTATATCGTTTCGCCTGGAGTAGGAAACTCTCTGTGTGGGACTCTAGAGACTCGACTTCTACGCTGGCAGTGGGTTTAACCACAGACCGTAAGCGGCACTAGCTGTACGTAACGGTCCCCAGGTAGTTGTCGATAAGAAGGCCGATGAGGAAACCCATCCGAACTCCTACTGAGTCTGATGTGACAATCTCCATACAGTCCGGTCCGTTCGTCCAAGACTATCGCATATCGGGCCTAGGGGGCGGCAAGCGTCAGTCCCCTAATAGCTGTATAAGTCGTGTCGGAGTGAAGCCCATTACACCCTGAGAAACTACTGGAACTTACCAGCAAATCTCGCTTGCCCTGGCCAAGGACTTTGCGTAATGGCTCTCTGACACAGCACGATATCTACTCCCAATACCAGGAGGGACGAATCCTGTCTAACCGCCACTGCCTCCAAGTGCTCGGGACTGCACCCAACTGCTACCTGTTTGCACGACTCCTTTGAGCCGTGGTAGGGTAGCAATCTAAGAACAGTGGGACACACTCGAGGCGAAGTAGCAGTGTCAAGTCTGCGGACTATGCCGTACTCATGTCACCTGGGAACTGCTCACTGACGACTGGTATCAAACCAACCAACAGTTCCCCGTGAGTCCTGTCCGGTGTACCCGTAACCTAACGAGCACCTGCATACTATCTCCAGTACGACGTACTGACGGCTGTGGGACAGACCATCTCCCCAACTGGGATGAGAAGCGTACACACCAGTCTACTCCGGAGTATCGATGCTCTGTCTCGATAATCCAACGACCAGGGACCTGAATAAGGATGTGCTTGTAGACTACCCAGCCCCCACTAGTGTGACTGCCATCACAACGCTGGTAGACAAGCAAGATCCTAAGAGCTCTATCAATACGTACACTCACATATTAAGATAGAAAAACCAAGTAGCATACTACCATGTTTAGCAAGACTGTTATATACATGTGAATATCCCAAGCTTCCATTAAGTAATATACAAGCTAGTATGATACAGTAATGGCCTTCTAGGGCATAAACACTAACAGTACGTGTTAGATATAGTGCCCTCAAAGTGAATTATTGGATCGCAGGCACGTGATTGCAATGATTGAGGGTGGACCTATGCCGGTAGGACAGTCTTACTCAAGATGATAGTATGCTATCTGGTTTATCTTTATCATCATGTACATGTTTAAGGTGACATTACAGGTCACTATTGGACGTTGATAGAGCCCTTAGGATTCTTGCTTGACTACCAAAAGTATGATGGCGATCATATACGTGAGAGTTGGGAAGTCTATAAGCACATCCTTAAACTGGTCCCTAGTCGTGGGAGTTTCGAGACTGAGCATCGACACTCCATTAGTAGACTAGAGTATACAGTCGAAACCCCGACGAGGGGCGGTGGCCGGTCTCACAAGCCATTGGTGTCAGTTGGTTCACCAAAGATGTATACAGGTGCTCATTAGGTTATGAGTATACCGAACAGGACTCGCCGGGAACATGCTAGTTTGTATTATACATGACGTCAGATAGCAGTTCCCTGGTGACATGTGTACAGGTTAGTCTATCGACCTAAGATCGTCATTTGTCTCGTTTGAGTTCCCACTGTGCTTTGATTACTACTCTACCATGGCTCAAAGGAGTCATGCAAATAGGTTTTAGTTGGGTACAGCCCCGAGCCACATGGAGGTAGTGAGAGGATCGGTAGGGGTTTCGTCTCTCCCGGTATTGTGGGTGATATCGTACTGTGTCTAGGAGAGCCATTAAATGAAGTCCTTGGCCAAGGCAGGAGATTTACTGGTAGGTATTCCAGTAGTATCTCAGGGTGTTCTGGGCTACACTCCGACACGACTTGTACCGCTTTTGTGGGTCTAACTTTTACCAACCCCTTGGCCCGAAATGCGATGCTCATAAACGAATGGACCAGACTGTACGGATATTGTCATTGACAGGCTCAGTAGGGTGTCCGGATGAGTTCGCTTATCAGCCTCCCTTTTGGTCAATACCTGGTAGCCCTTTACGTACAGCTAGTACCCCTGACGTGCTAGTAGTTAAATCCACAGCCAAAGTATTGACTAGCCTTTAGAATTTCCCACAGACAGTTTCTCAAGTTTCGGGCGAAACGTTTTAGAGGCCGTATGATATTATTGCAGGGTTCGATCATACATGCAGTCATGCACGGATCATGATCGAGCGGATCATACTAGTGGGCTTTGGTTTAAGCCGGATCCTAGTATTAGATTTGTTGGATTACTTTAGTCTTATCGCATTTGCATTCAGTCGGAATGCGGATGCAGGTATGTATATACAGGTGAGGGGTATTCTTGTGATCCGTTACGAGTTTACTTTAGATGATACCGTTCTTTTTATTGTCGCAAACATTTGGATTAATGTTTGCTTGTGGAAATTGTGAATGGAATTCATCATGAGGTGCATTAAATGTTGCACATGCAATCTAGTGACTCATGGTATCATTATTTTTGCAAATGTCACAATTTATGATTGATTATTGTGTTGATATGATGCTTGGAGAGAGAGAGGTTAGCCATGTTAGGCTTGGGGTTGCTCTTGATTTATTCTAGCACTCTCATTTTTCTTCATCTCAACATAATAACAAAACGCTCTCCACTTTCTTTCTTCTTCTTTCTCACAAGTTCCACCATTAGCATCATCTTCTACCTCCACTCTAACCATCTCATGTGTTGAGAATCCGAGAGTGTCAAGAGACAAAGTTATCACACACATTCTCTACTTCACCTTGGACACGTCGGCTAGCAAACTTTGTGTCCGAGTTGCTTCGGTTTGAAGCGGGAGCCCATAAAAGGATTCTTCGACGTGGTGCCCTTTCGACGAGGAGATCGAGCGAGATCGGAGATGCCGCAAGGAGCTAAGGATGGTGGCTAAAGACCGAAGGACACGGATCGATCGGTATAGCTTTTCTAACCCTCTTTAAATTTCTAGTTTAATGTTAACGGTTCGATCCAGGTAAAAGTCTGCGTTAGCGCCAGTTTCAAGTTTATGAAAAGTTTTTGTTTCCGCATTTTGGCCTCGGATCGACGGCCGGGGCGCTACCGTAGACTTACATGGTATCAGAGCCACGCCATTAACCTTTACCAGTTTGTTCTAACGTGTTTAAAACATCGATCGATCGAAATTTCCGAATCGTATTTTCATTTAAGTGTGCTTGTTGTCGAATTTCAAAGTTGTTGAAAAAATTATTTTAGGCATCTTAAAACTACATGCAGGCATAACTAAAGCTACAGAAAAAGTTTGGAGACCTAACTCCAAAATTCCACTGCAGAACCGCCGCGAAATGTCGCATTTGGCGGCCGTTCCGCGGCCCTTTTTGGGCTACAGTGCCCTAAATTTTTTCTGAGGGTTTAGTTAATAGAAATATGATTTTTGTGATATATAATTTTGGCCCAGATTATTTTGAGTGCTGGAATTGTACTTGAGGCCCACTTCGGGAAGTTTTGTCGATCGGAATTTTAAATACGTTAGTTTACAATACTTACATTATATATGCGACCGTGAATATCATTCGAGCGGTAAATCTTGTCTAATTGCTATAGCTCTTTTAGACGGATTTACGAACGTGACATTCACGTTGATGTTCGGTGTTGTTCTGTGTTGTTGCGGATTTGTCGTGGTGGATAGCTTGGTGCAATGTTAGTACTGTTTAGTATTATTTTTACATTTGATATTGCGGGGCGAGCGTCCGACATGTGGACTGCTGTCACTGTCTATTTGTATATTATTCTTTTGGGGCACGACCGGGTTGCGGTCGATGTACCCGTTGTACATATTTTATTTTCTGTACTAGGATTACCCTGCGGTGGAGTGCACGGATAGCCGGGTTCTAGAAGGCAACGAGCCCGCATCTCATGGCTTTGAGACGGAGGGGGCTACACTCTAAAATTGGCGGGCTATTCGCCGCACTCGTGGGGGGTATAGGTTGACCAAAGGAGGGGTGCTCAAGTTACCGGATTCCGTGAAGTGCTGGGTGGTCCATTCACTTTGCTGAAGGGGGCTGCCTCGCTTCAAGTTTTGGCGAGTAACTTGCCGAGCCCATAGGGGTCTAGGATTTCATTGGACTAGCATCCACACGACCAGGGGAACGTCGGGTTTTCAGTTGCGGCTCAAAGGAAACCCGAGGCTCCCAGATTATCTGTATTGTTCTGTAATGCTTATTACTTTTCTGCGATGTTGCATTTATCACGCCTGGAGCGATTATTATATATTGCTATATATATACTAGTAGATGTTGTATATGTTTTACACCCGCGCTAGTCCAGTCCCCGCTCTGTCGTTAGTTCAGTAACCTAACCAGTGATGACGGGACCCAGTGGCGAATGCGGATGGAATATACGTACATCATATTTTCGTTCTTTTGTGGTGTGATCAATTGATGGGACTGCATTGATTCGGATCAATGCAAGCTAAACAAATCTATTTGATGTTGTTGGAACAATTTTTCAAAAAGGCTGTTATTGCAAGGATGTTCTCTTTTCTTTTGCACAATGGTATTCGGTTATGAATATCTAGCACCTTATTCTACGAGGAAAGGGCCGAGATCCCTTCATCGGGAGTGACCCCTTGGACAGAAGTTTGCGTCAGGGTAATAACATCATTATAGTCGATTACTTTTTGCTTTGCATCGCGGTATTCATTTGGAATATCCTGCACCTCATTCTATGGGGAAAGAGCCGAGATCCCTTCACCGGGAGTGACCTCTTTAGCAAAGGTTTTCGCCACTATATTTTTAAAAAGCTATCCGGTTCCTTCAACGATATCAAGTTCATTACGTTAAAGGTTTTCCGCCAAAAACCATTCGTAGCCCTCCGTCATTTCTGACGGGTAGCACTTAGTATTCATGTTATGTTTGTTGACCTTCGTCAAGGCATAGTGTATGGTAGCTGCTTGTTACCTTTCTGTTGCATAGATAGATGCATTGGTTTGGGACAGTCGTACAGCCTTGTTGAACTTCGTCAACGGCTTGTACGGGTGGGTTCAAATTAACCTGGACAATGACGGGTAGAACTTGGTATGTGACTTATGATTTGTTGACCTTCGTCAAGGTCATAAGAGCATGGGTAAAAATCACATCGGGAGTTTCTAAAGAAACGGAAACTTGCCGGGCATGCGCATACCTTCTTGAGTGTGATAACGTGAGTGGATTCAATCATGTTATCATACGATGATAGTTGGATCCCGATTCCCACTGATGAGTTGGTTTACTCCTCGGGTGATTCCGACTAATTCTTCTTTCAGGTTTGGAGGAGAATTCGAGATTACAGTGGGAGGTTTCCTGATTAGATAATTTGATAACTATTCTGATCTAGGTTAGAGTGCACGCAAAGTGTTTCTTTTCTCTCTCTCTCTTTGGCAGCATCCTTGGCCCGACCCTAGACTATGACTCAGTGACCAAGATTAACTGAACCTTCTTAAAACACTGGCTTTTGGATTGTCTGAGTTGCATACCTCATTGTCACTCCTGCTTTTACCCTTTTTTTCTCCGGAACATTTCGTATCACTACGAACGTCCACTTCCATTGGATAAAACCATCGTATGGTTATATACGAACTCGAAGGAACTTGTTCTAGATTCGAGGATGGTTTCCGGTTCTGGAGAAAATGAATAGGACTATTCAGTTGTCTTTTCCTTTTACCTTCTCTCAGGTTGCTAGTTCTCCTTAGATTAAGACGGTACACCTATTACGCTAATTGGATAGTCTTCTTCCAAACCATAGGAAGGTGTTGAACGGTGGGGAATGAAGAAAACCAATTTGCCTAACGATGGTGTACAGAAAGTAATAAGTTAAGAAAAATAAAGCGAATGAAACGAGGGCAAAGTAAACTGCGACTGCTATTCACGACCAAACCAAGTATTCCATCGCCACTCCTACTTCACCTTTGTATTTCTCCTGGACACCCCGTATCACTACGAAGATCCACAATTATTTGGATAAATCTATCGTATAGTTATATACGAACTCGAAGGAACTTGTTCCAATTCGGGGATGGATTCTGGTTCAGGAGAAATAGGAATAAGGTTTACTCAATTGTCTTTTATCTTTACCTTCTCTCGCATTGCGAGTGCTCCTAGGATTAGGAGAGTACACCCATTATGCTTATTGGATAGTCTTCTTTCAAACCATAGGCTGGTGCCAAACAGTAGGGAAGGAAGAAAACCATTTGGCCTAAAGGTAGTGTACAGAAGGTAATGACTAAAGACATATAAAGGGATTTGGAGAGATGGCAGAGAAATATACGGTTACAGTCATGAATCTGGATAATGGAAGAGGTATTTCTAGGAATAGCAGGATACCCTTTCAAAACATTTTCATGTTTCTGTCTCACTGTGTATTGTTAAAACAAAACTGATTTCCCTATAAGCCCTTACTCCAGGATATGCATTTACCAGGTATGATTCTCACATCTGTATGGTTTTACAGATGATTAGGGGAGTAATTTATTGGGAATTGGGTGATCATCCTCATTATATCAGGATTCGTTGTAATTGGTGATATTTGAGGAAATCGCCTGGGTTGTTTTCCGGACGGCAAATATTTGGTTTTGAATATGCGTTGTTATGCACCAATTTCAAATTGATATATCTGTACGTTTATTTTTATAAAGTGAGATATAACTTTTTAAAATTATGTCCATGACATTTACCTATATCAGTAGATGGTTGGGTAAGGAGTATTAAACAGCGGTGTAATTCTTCTTGACCATAAGTACGGTTTTCAACCTACGACACATAGGGAATGAGTTATTAGACTCAGGGGACTTATACAGAGTATTGTAAGTTGTCCAGTGTCCATTAGGACAGAGGAGTTGGTACTCGTACTATATTCTGTTTACTTGTGACTTCTTAAGTTCTTAGACATGTGTTTCATAGAAATACAACATCCAAGTTTTGAGAAGTTATAGGTATATGAATAAAGTAGAGAACCAGGTATTGCAAGAATCAGGATTTTTCAAGATGATCGAAGATGTAGATACTTGTGTATGGTATTCAGTTGATAGTAATGATTATGAGAACTTTCTTCTCTTTCAGGTTACTCATATCTGGATGTATTCCTAAGTTGAGTAATGCTGATCGGTATCTCTCCATTTAGTTGACATGCATTGGAGACAGCTGCATGATTTGAATCTGGTTCCAATTAAATCAGTGGCTCGGTTTCTATATTGGATATAGAATAGTTCATATCTTAACAATGTTAAGGTACGGGGAGTTGTCCAGCTTATGCTTAAAACCAGACTCTGGAGAACTCAAGGCGCGTTTCTGTAATGGCTGTTTGTGGGTTAGCCCGGGATATGACGAGTGTTGACTTTCTACCATCTGGAAGATCAATAGTGATATTGTTCTAGACTCGCCACAGTTTTGATAAAATGGATTTTTTCAGAAAACAGTAGTGGGAGTATGGTAGAACTGGAAGTGATTCCAGAACCACAAACGATTACTGGAAATTTGATGAGAACCTAAAGATTCAATCAGGTTTGACATTCCATTGGCCACTCCGCGGATATGGTGGGTAACCTCAGGCACCCGAGAGGTACTCCGGTAGCTTTAAGGACAATGACAAGGAGATTCTTGTGTACCCCGACTTGCCATTGCTGTTGTTCCAGACTGTGAGACCCGGCAGGAGGATGAGTATAGCGTCATTCTAAATTAGCTTTAGAAGTGTACGTGTATATGACTCTTCCATAGGATTGTCGTAGTCAGTGGGAGCAGCGGAAGCATAATGGACAAGTAGCTTATTTCTATTTATGGACTAAAGCAGATATAGAGAAGATAGATCATCTATTTCTGATATGACAGTCATAGGTTTGACTTCATCAGAATATAGGATGGATCTGTTAAGAAGGTGGTAGGGTGTGATGTCCTGGGAGTTGGATGACATACACAGAGTAGTAAGTGAAATTCCTATACTATGATCGGTTATACTTTGGTTGTCACACAGTGGTTTCTCCACATAGGATATAGATATAATATCAGACATTCTGGTTACTGGATCTATGGTTTTAGATCTAGATTTGGGTAGTTTCCCAATCTGGGTACTTAGACAACATTCTACAGGTATTTTAGAATGGACGATTCCTGGCATGGTAGTGTACCTGCAGGTAATGGAGCCACCTTCTCTAAATGTGTCTTACAGACTAAAGGGGAGAGGGATGCGCATGATTGGCACATCACTTGCTTAGGAAATTGAGTCAATCATGAGATGTCAAGTACCACACCACAGGTTGTTTTTGCACTAGATGCAATAAGTTGTGATATTAATCCAATCCTGGAGAAACGTTCGGAAGCAGTTTTAGAAAATATGTGGATGTTCTAGGGATATGATAACGACAGCCTCCTTCGGAAGACGGTTATCATTCCAGGCTTCCAAAGTGACCTGGGTGACAGAGTGATTGTCAGAGTTATAGTTTTCCCTCTGACGAGGGGCAGTTGTTTGGACAGGAGGTCCAAGCGGATACCGAGGGAGGCATGGCGCAGGATACTGATTAGATTCAGTTGTCGATACAGTCTAAGAAGTTTGGATTTGGAGTTCATTTATTAACTAGGTCTCATCAGATATCCAGACATATTCTAAGACAGGTATTGCTCATTTCGGGAGATGGCTTTCTCCGCGAACTTGAGATAAAGAGAGACATAGAAAGAAACATCAGGGCGGATCCACTCACTGTGGCTATTCCTCGAACTCAATAGTTTTACAAACGAGCTTTGTGAAACTGCTTAGTAGAGGAGTTGGGTGTTCGGTATCACACGGGCTGTGAGTATGTGACATCGCAATAATTAGCCTTGAGTGCAAGTGGGAGATTGTTGGATATAGTGCCCTCAAAGTCAATTATTGGATCGCAAGCACGTGATTGCAATGATTGAGGGAGGACCTACGCCGGTAGGACGGTCTTACTCAAGATGATAGCATGCTATCTGGTTTATCTTTATCATCGTGTACATGTTTTAGGTGACATTACATGTCACTATTGCACGTAGAGCTCTTAGGACTCTAGCTTGACTACCAGCAGTATGTTGGCGATCGTATACATGAGAGTTGGGTAGTCTATAAGCACATCCTTAAAGTGGTCCCTAGTCATGGGAGTTTTAAGATTGGGCATCGACACTCCATTAGTAGACTAGAGTATACAGTCGAGACCCCGACGAGGGGCGGTGGCCGGTCTCACAAGCCATTGATGTCAGTTGGTTCACCTAAGATGTATACAGGTGCTCATTGGGTTATGAGTACACCGGACAGGACTCGCCGGAAACATGCTAGTTAGTATTATACCTGACGTCAGATAGAAGTTCCCTGGTGACATGTGCACAGGTTAGTCTATCGACATGAGATCGTCATTTGTCTCGTGTGAGTTCCCACTGTGCTTTGATTACTACCCTACCACAGCTCAAAGGAGTCATGCAAACAGGTTTTAGTTGGTTACAGTCCCGAGCCACATGGAGGCAGTGAGCAGATCGACAGGGTTTCGTCTCTCCCGGTAATGGGGCTGAGATCGCGCTGTGTCTAGGAGAGCCATTACACAAAGTCCTTGGCCAAGGCAGGAGATTTACTGATAGGTATTCTAGTAGTATCTCAGGGTGTTCTGGGCTACACTCTGACACGACTTATACCGCTTTTTGGGGTCTGACTTTTACCGACCCCCTAGGCCCGACATGCGATGCTCATAAACGAATGGACCGGACTGTACGGATATTGTCACTGACAGGCCCAGAAGGGTGTCTGGATGAGTTCTCTTATCAGCCTCCCTTTTGTTCAATACCTGGTATCCCGTTACGTACAGCTAGTACCACTGACGTGCTAGTGGTTAAATCCATAGCCAAAGTATTGACAAGTCTTTAGAGTTCCCCACAGACAATTTCTGAAGTTTCGGGCAAAACGTTGTAGAGGCCGTATGATATTATGGCAGGGTTCGATCATATACGTGCAGTCGTGCACGGATCATGATCTGGCGGATCATACTAGTGGGCTTTGGTTTAAGCCGGATCCTAGTATTAGTTTTGTTGGATTACTTTAGTCTCATCGCATTTGCATTCAGTCGGAATGCACATGCAAGTATGTATATACAGGTGAGGGGTATTCTTATGATCCGTCGCGAGTTTACTTTACATGATGTCGTTCTTTTTATTGTTGCAAACATTTGGATTAATGTTTGCTTGTGGATATTGTGAGTGGAATTCATCATGAGGTGCATTAAATGTGGCATATGCAATCTAGTGACTCATGCTATCATTATTTGTGCAAATGTCACATTTTATGATTGATTATTGTGTTGATATGATGCTTGGAGAGAGAGGGGGCAGCCATGTTAGGCTTGGGGTTGCTCTTGATCTATTCTAACACTCTCATTTTTCTTCATCTCAACATAATAAAAAAAATCTCTCCACTTTCTTTCTTCTTCTTGCTCACATGGTCCGCCATTGGCATCATCTTCTACCTCCACTCTAACCATCTCATGTGTTGAGAATCCTAGAGTGTCAAGAGACAATGTTATCACACACATTCTCTACTTCACCTTGGACACGTCGGCTAGCAAATTTCGTGTCCGAGTTGCTTCTGTTCAATGTGGGAGCCCGTAAAAGGATTCATCGACGTGGTGCCCTTCTGACGAGGAGATCGAGCGAGATCGGAGATGCCGCAAGGTGCTAAATATGGTGGCTAAAGACCGAAGGACATGGATCGATCGGTATAGCTTTTCTAACCCTCTTTAGATTGCTAGTTTAATGTTAATGGTTCGATCCGGGTAAAAGTCTGCGTTAGCGCCAGTTTCAAGTTTATGAAAAGTTTTTGCTTCCGCATTTTAGCCTCGGATCGACGGCCGGGGTGCTACCGTAGACTTACAGTACGCAGACAGTAAGACATGACGTCATAGTGGACGATGATACAGACGAGTGGAACCAGAGGTTCGTGCGAGACGCTGACGAGCTGTTGCTACTCCCCTTTGAGATTAGAAATCTGATATGCATACAGAGGCGTTGTGATACGGCCAATTCCCAAGGGAATGTGTTCGTAACACGCAGATGTCCAGAAAACTAGAAAGGACTATGTAAGAGTACCAGCCTCCGTACAGTTCGGCATAGGCGAGATCGGAAGAGACCTTGAGCAGGATTCCTTCCCGGACACTGCTACAATGAGATTTGCACCAGGATCGGTTGTGTCACGTGTATTTAGAGTACCGAAGGCCCATGCCAGTAACGTGCTGCTTTATGAGTGGTTATGAGTGGTCATGATAATTGGCCGAGAGATGACCAGAGAAGTTCTAGAGCGGGATCGTCCCCGTTAGCACACCTGATTGGGCCGATGAGCCGATGGATTGCGGGATTGGAAATCCACAGAGAATATAAGGACCTAGAGACAGAAGACGCCAGGCCATGAGCAGGAGGCGAGCGGATGTTCTTGCTGTAACGGTTTAGAAATCGTTATGGGAATTTTTCCGTTTTAGGGTTAAATTGTCGGTAATTTCCGTTTTGACCCGACTGTGTTCAAACAACCATATCGACTTGCCAGCACCTAGTTAGGCTAAAATAAAGCTAGTGCGCAAGCTTTAGGGGTATATGGGGCGTTTTGGTTCAATTTGAATTTTTCCCAATTTTAATGTTATTTTAATGCGGTATTCACATTTTGGGAAATTTCTCTTTAAGCGATCTTTTCATCAAATTGTTTTTGAGTAAGCTAACCCACATGTAGCTAGATATTTGTGTGGAGGTTAGGTTTATTAGATTAAAGAAAAGAAAAGAAAAGAAAAGATGCATGCATGTGTGCATGTGTAGTGTGAATGCATTAACTTGCATTTAATGGGAAATTGCTAGGTAATTCCTCACAAAATTCTCCCACATCCCCCTTGGCTGAAATCCCTTCCTCCTCTACTGCCCTTGAACTCTTCTCTCTCATTTTTCTTCAATCCTAACTCAAACTTCTCCATTTCATCAAAACATATCACAAAAATACCAAAATTCCATGTTCTTGCTTCTTGGACCACTTAGAGCTTGGAGCTTGTGAGCAAGGTTGTTAGGTATAACCCCTATACTGTTAAATTAGAGTTTTTTTGTTGTTTTGTTCGTTGGCTATAGTGTAGAACGCTGTTTATATCGATTAGTGCGATATCGGGTTTTTAGTGTCTTTTTAGAGACTTTATACCTGCTGTGACCTGGTGATTTTAGTGTTTGACCAAACAAAATTTTAGCTATGTACTAGTGAGCCTGAGACACCACCTGAATGATGGGGACCACCTCACCGGTCGGGGCCGGCGACCTCTATTGCGCGATCCGGGGACGCCGGCTTGGTAGGAGAGGGATGGGGTGGGTCTTCTGTGGGTAGTTGTCTGCTGTTGGTTAGGTGTGTTTGGTACTGTTTACTTGTTCAGTAATTGCAGTATACAAAATCTGGGATCGATTACCTATAATCTAGTGTTTTGAGTCCCCGTGATACGTGTTGCGACACGAGTCGTAAGTTTGTGTTGCTGCTGTACTCAGTTAGGTTTTGAGGTATCGCAACGCGCGTTAACCACAAGACGTGCACTCGCGAGTTAGTTTAGTGTGTTGGTACGTTTTTGAATACGTAGTTTTGCGTTAAATTGATCGATTCTGAGATGTTTGCATTATTTCTTGTGTTTGTGAAATTATAGCGTCGCAAGCAGGGAGTTCGGACGCTGCGAACAAGGGGAAGCAGCTGGTCGAATTTTCATTGCTGGAGACTATTTGTGAGTAGATTTAACATCTACGGGGAAATCGCTCGTATGGCGCTAAGCGTCTGGGTTAGATATGATATGATATCAGCCGTATGTTTATGTGCTTAGATAGTGATATTGCATGCTTGTCATTGCATATAGCTACTTGTTGTGCTTGATACTGTATCTTTTGTACACTGCACTATTATTGACGGTCCATGTTGCACGAGCACCAATGATATGCTATACACACACTGTCGGTAATTGCCATGATACGCACAACACAAAATGCTCATTTATATACCTTGCTATTGGTTAGCGACATTGAAACGGTTATATTTATGCGATAGCGCATATGACATATAGCATACATGTATACCTACATGCTTATATATGCCATACTATACCTACTTGTTCGCACATATACCTTGCTATTGTTACATGATCAGTTTTTATAGCATATATATCGGTGGTATGGGACGCTGTATATATATGTATTCTGGATTTGGATTTTTGGGAACCGCGAGATATATTTAATGACTTGATGCATTTTAATAGCGGACTTTTCCCGTGATATGCTCATATTAATGTCTTATGTTGCATATGCTATTTCATATGGATTTACGCATTTGAGATATGTTTTCATGCGATATGGGAATTTCAAGTGTCGATATTAGGCACTTATATTCCGAGAGATATATGGATTTTGACAGACCAATACGTGGAACACAAGTGTCGAGATGGGATACTTGGGTTTCGAGGAACGTATGGATATCAGAAAGACCGATACGTGGAACACAAGTCTCGAAGTGGGATACTTGGGTTTCGAGGAACGTATGGATACCAGTATTTACGTGTCGATATTAGACACTGGTTTTCATGATGTTTTAGAGTGTCGATTTATGACACTCAGGTTCCAAGAGACGTACAAGATTTGAGGGCCGATCTGAGGGCCGATCTGAGTATTTTGGGATTTGAGGTGTTGTTGAGTTACACCGTGTTTTTTCATGCTTATGATTTATGAATGAGATTATTTACTATCCTGCACTCAGTATTCAGTTGATATGCTTTGATTCATGTAGATATAGTACCCTGGTGGTGTACCCTGATCATGATAGTTGCATATTCACATTGTCATACTCATGCTACCAGCTTACATGTTATTGATCATTGCTGTTTGTGCATACTTGCGATTTTAGTATGATGTTATTTACTATTAACGAGTTGGCAACTCACCCCCGTTGTGCCACAGGGTTTTGCTGGACTTTCCCTCAGAGTAGTCGCGGCAGGGCGTCCTATCATCTATACTTTTGCGGATACCGCTACATTTGGCTCTGAGGCCATTGCTTTTAGGTGGGTTTGCGGTTATCTGTCTTTATATTGTATATCTTTAGTTTGGATCTAGTATTCTCCATCTACCACAGTTTGTATTTGTCTTAGAGACAACTTGTTAGGACTCTGTGTTGTATATTTGGTGACTTTTGGTGCCGTGCTCGTGGGAGCCGGTTATGTTGGAAAGTTTTACCTCTTTATGCAGTTTCCTTTGATATTTATTCGCTTCGGCGTCGTATACTTGTTGTGGTGTTAGTCTCCGCCGTTGGGCGTGATTTTGCTCCCATTTGGGATGCTTTTTTATATTATCTGTGTTATACCGTTTTCGGGGCAAGTTTTACAAAGGAGGTGCTGCCGAAATTTTCAAGAAAGAAAACTAGAGTTAGAAATTTTTCTTGTGATTTTCTAAATGTTTTAAACTATGTTTTCTCCGTTGATCCAGTTTTGGATGGTTTAGATTTCTGGGTTTTCGGCTTGCTTGAGTTGCGTACGCCTGTAGACGTTACGTTGTTCAAGTGCCGGTTACGGGCCAAACTTGGCTCATGACAAAGTTGGTATCAGAGCGTTAGATTTTACCTTTCGGAGTGTAGGATGACCTTGGTATGATGGAGTCGGCAGCTTAAGCAGAGTGACGTAGCGTGTATATGTTCCGCGGCATACTTACAACACGGTACTCCGTCTAAGTGACCTTAGAACTTATTGATTGATATTCCTTTCGTGATTGATATACATCTTTTTGATTCGATTTCCGTTTCCCTATCGAATCTTGTTTCAATTTCCAGCCTATATGCCGCCGAAGACTACGAGGGCATAGAGAGCGGCCACGAGGGCCGAGGTCAGAGTTGACTCGTCTGAGGCGAGGACTGACCAGGGCGGTACACCTGTTGTACCGGAGCACATTGCTATGATTCGAGCTGGTATGCAGGATCTGCGCCAGATAATGGGGACTTTGGTAGAGACCATCCGAGCATAGGGGCTGGCAGTTGTTCCACCCGTTGCGGGGACCACGATGGTACCTACAGTTCCGATAGTCGCAGTTACAGCTCCGGAGGTTATTGTTGTGTCGCTGACAGAATTTATGAGGCTGAAGCCTCCGGTTTTCACTGGAACAGATGTTACTGAGGATCAGCAGTCGTTCATCGATCGGATGGCCAGGATTTTTCGTTCACTCCGATGTTCCGATGAGAGATGGGTGGAGTTTGTGAGTTTCCGGCTGGAGGGTTTGGCCCAGAAGTGGTGTGAGTCGTTGGAGAGGGGCAGAGCCGTGGGTCGTGCTCCTATGACCTGGGCCGAGTTTGTGACGGTATTTCTCGCCCGTTTTCTTCCACCGAGCGTCAGGGATGCGCGGGCGCGTAGATTTGAGTCATTACGCCAGAAGCCGGGGATGACGGTGTCGGAGTATGATGTATTGTTTACCGAGCTGTCAGTGTATGCTCCGTACTTGGTGGCGACAGAGGAGATGAGGGTGAAGAGATTTGTTCGAGACCTGCTTACCCAGTTGTTCCTAGCCATCAGCATTCAGCATTGCGACACATATGCGGTAGCGGTGGATATTGGTTGAGGAGCGTCTTTCTGAGTCGTCAGTTGCTCCAGAACCGAATAGGGTTCGTATGGGTGATCCGGCAGCGAGGAGGGCGTTCAGACATCGTGACAGTTCCCGTTCAGATAGTGGAGGTTCGGGACATGGTCAGATTTTTAGCTCTTACCCTCAGGAGGGTCGGCAGATTGTATCTGGATGTTACCGGTGCGGGAGTATGGGTCATCGGGTTCAAGATTGTGCTGAGCCACGTATGAGCGAGGCAGCTGTACCGTAGGTTACCTTACCACCTTCTCCACCTCAGAGGGCGTTGCCCCTTATGCCGGTTGTTGTTCCGCGTCAGACTCTTGTGCAGAGTGGTCGGGGTCGCGGTGGTTTTGTACCGAGAGGGCGGGGTGGTAGAGGCAGAGGTCAGCCAGTTGCCGGTAGAGGGCAGGCTCGGGTGTTTGCCTTGACTCACCAGGATGCTCAGGCATCCGATGCTGTGGTTTCAGGTACCCTTTTTGTATGTTCTTTTGATGCACATGTTGTTTTTGATCCGGGATCTATGCATTCGTATGTTTCTACGCACTTCGTGCCGAGGTTAGGCCGAGAGTCATGTTTGCTGGATCAGCCGCTTGTCGTGACTACTCCGGTGGGCGAGTCGTTTGTTGCGCGACATGTGTTCCGATCTTGTGTTGTCCGTTTAGGAGACAGAGATCTGTCCGTCGACTTGATCCTTCTTGAGATGTTGGACTTCGATGTTCTGTTGCGCATGGACTGGCTAGCAACTTGCTATGCGTCCGTAGACTGCCGCGAGAAGACAGTTAGATTTTGTTTTCCCGGAGAGTCAGTGTTTGTTGTGCAGGGGGACCGTGGTGCCGCCCCTCACAGTTTGGTTTCTGTTCTGTGTGCTAGTCGGTTGTTGAGGAGGGGATGTCGGGGATTCTTGGCTTTCATTCATGATACTGGAGCCGCAGTGGAGTCGTTGGACCGGATTTCTACCGTGCGAGAGTTTCCCGATGTCTTTTCCGATGAGTTACCTGGGTTGCCGCCAGAGCACGATATTGAGTTTTGCATTGATCTGATTCCTGGCACGGAGCCTATTTCTATACCGCCTTATCGGATGGCTCCGACAGAGCTTAGAGAGCTTAAAGATCAATTGCTAGAGTTGCTTGATTCGGGACTTATGCGTCCGAGTGTTTCACCATGGGGAGCTCCTGTTCTGTTCGTCAAGAAGAAGGACGGCAGTTTGAGGTTGTGTGTGGATTATCGTCAGTTGAACCGACTTACGGTGCAGAACAGGTATCCCTTACCCCGCATTGACGATTTATTTGATCAGCTCCAGGGTGCAAAACATTTCTCAAAGATTCATTTACGTTCAGGTTATCATCAGTTGCGGGTTCGGAATGATGACATTCTGAAGACTGCTTTTCGTACGCGCTATGGGCATTATGAGTTTTTAGGGATGTCGTTCGGACTCACCAATGCGCCAGCAGCATTCATGGATCTGATGAACCGGATTTTCAGGCCGTTCCTCGACCAGTTTATTATAGTGTTCATTGATGACATACTGTTCTACTCTAGAAGTTGTGAGGAGCATGAGCAGCACTTGAGGATTTATTTACAGATATTGAGAGAGCACCAGTTGAATGTT
The DNA here is from genome assembly GCA_030015575.1 of Agapanthus africanus. Lineage (NCBI taxonomy): Eukaryota > Viridiplantae > Streptophyta > Magnoliopsida > Asparagales > Amaryllidaceae > Agapanthus > Agapanthus africanus. The sequence goes on along the minus strand of JASDDO010000001.1, from coordinate 363,949,533 downwards.
AATTTCTCAAAGTGCCCATTTTGGCTTGATAGAGTTGACTTCCTGGGTCATGTGGTTACTGGTGATGGTATTCTTGTGGACCCGAGGAAGATTAAGGCTGTACAGCTTTGGCCTAGACCTGTATCGGTGACTGAGGTCCGCAGCTTTTTGGGCTTAGCTGGTTATTATCGCCGTTTTGTGCAGGATTTCTCAAGTATCGCCGCACCTCTGACGGGACTGACCCAGAAGCGAGTTCCTTTTTCTTTGGACTGATGCGTGCGAGCAGAGTTTTCAGTAGTTGAAGACTCGGTTGACGACAGCTCCAGTTCTTTCTTTACCTTCTGGATCGGGCGGCTATGTTGTGTATTGTGATGCTTCTCGAGTGGGGCTCGGCTGTGTTTTGATGCAGCATGATAGGGTGATTGTGTATGCTTCTAGGCAGCTGAAGAAGCACGAGCAGAATTACCCCACTCACGATCTTGAGATGGCCGCGGTAGTCTTTGCGTTGAAAATTTAGAGACACTACTTGTACGGAGAGTCGTGTCAGATCTTCACGGATCACAAGTGCTTAAAGTATATTTTCCAGCAGCGAGATCTGAACGTGAGACAGCGCCGATAGATGGAGCTAGTGAAGGATTATGATTGTGAGATCCTTTATCACCCGGGCAAGGCGAACGTGGTGGCTGATGCTTTGAGTAGTAGGCCCTGGGGTAGCTTATCCCAGTTGAGCGCAGTTCAGCATCAGTCTTCTGCAGATTGGCAGCTCTTGTGTGATAGTAGAGTGCAGTTCGAGTTTTCTTCCGCTGGGGGACAGCTTGCTCATGTCCGCGCCCGTCCACAGTTATTTGATCGTATCCGTGAAGCGCAACCCATTGATACCCGTTTGTCCGAGATTCTTGGGCTTGTTCGACAGGGTACAGTTTCGGAGTTCATGATTGATGACCAAGGTGTGCTACGATGCGGGACTTGCTTGTGTGTACCAGATGCTAATGGGTTGAGACGCGAGATCCTAGAGCAGGCACATCATTCGACATTTAGCGTTCATCCAGGTTCCACCAAGATGTACCGTGATTTGAGAGACTTTTACTTGTGGGAAGGGATGAAACGCGATATTTCGGATTTCGTTTCGAGGTCCCTGACTTTTCAGCAAGTCAAGGCTGAGCATCAGAGACCGGCTGGAGAGTTGCAGCCTTTACCCATTCCGGAGTGGAAACGAGAGCAGATTTCCATGGACTTCATTGTTGGTCTACCCAGGACCAGTAGGGGGTATGACTCCATTTGGCTGATTGTAGACCGGTTGACGAAAACGGCTCACTTCCTTCCAGTGAAGACCACTTTCGGTTATGCTCAGTATGCTCAGCGATATATAGATGAAATTGTGCGTTCGCACGGTGTTCCCACATGCATAGTATCCGACAGAGGCACCCAGTTTACTAGCCGTCAATGGCAGAAGCTTCAGGAAGCTTTGGGTACCCGGTTGAGTTTTAGCACCGCTTTTCATCCGCAGACCGATGGTCAGTCGAAGCTGACTATACAGACTCTGGAGGATATGTTCCGTGCATGTGTGCTTGATTTTGGTGGCAGTTGGGATCGTCACTTGCCGTTGATTGAGTTCTCCTACAACAACAGCTTTCAAGAGACTATTCAGATGGCACCTTTTGAGGCTTTATATATAAGGAAGTGTCTATCGCCAGTCTGTTGGACCGAGCTTAGTGAGAGTCTAGTTTTGTGACCCCAGCTAGTTCAGGATACTACGGAGAAGATCCAGCTGATACAGGACGGGATGAGAGCAGCCCAGTGCAGACAGAAGTCTTATGCCGACCGTCGTCGTCGCAGACTTGAGTTCGTAGTGGGGGATCATGTATTCCTGAGGATTTCTCCGATGATGGGCGTTATGCGATTTGGGAAGAGGGGGAAGCTCATCCCCAGATTTGTAGGTCCTTTCGAGATCCTTGAGCGAGTGGGTTCTGTTGCTTATCGTTTGGCACTCCCGCCCAGTTTTCCGGATGTTCACCCAGTTTTCCATGTGTCGATACTTCGTAGATACCTTCATGATCCTTCTCACATGATTCAGCATGAGACCGTTCAACTTGAGCGTGATCTTTCGTTCACCGAGCAGCCGGTAGTTATTTTTGATCGGCAGGTGAAGAAACTTCGGTCAAGGGTCTTGCGGTATGTGAAGGTTCTATGGTGTAGCGCTACTAGTGAGGAGATCACTTAGGAGGCCGAGAGCGAGATGCGGAAGAAATTCCCTCATCTCTTTGAAGCTACGCTTAGCAGTTAATTTTAATTCGGGGACTAAATTTCTATAAGGGGGGATTGTAACGTTTAGAAATCGTTATGGGAATTTTTCCGTTTTAAAGTTAAATTGTCGGTAATTTCCGTTTTGATCCGACTGTGTTCAAATGACCAAATCGACTTGCCAGCACCTAGTTATGCTAAATAAAGCTAGTGCGCAAGCTTTAGGGGTATATGGGGCGTTTTGGTTCAATTTGAAATTGCCCCAATTTTAATGTTATTTTAATGTGGTATTCACATTTTGGGAAATTTCTTTTTAAGCGATCTTTTCATTAAATTGTTTTAGAGTAAGCTAACCCACATGTAGCTAGATATTTGTGTGGAGGTTAGGTTTATTGGATTAAAGAAAAGAGAAGATGCATGCATGTGTGCATGTGTAGTGTGAATGCATTAACTTGCATTTAATGGGAAATTGCTAAGTAATTCCTCACAAAATTCTCCCACATCCCCCTTGGCTGAAATCCCTTCCTCCTCTACTGCCCTTAAACTCTTCTCTCTCATTTTTCTTCAATCCTAACTCAAACTTCTCCATTTCTTCAAAACATATCACAAAAATACCAAAAATCCATGTTCTTGCTTCTTGGATCACTTAGAGCTTGGAGCTTGTGAGCAAGGTTGTTAGGTATAACCCCTATACCGTTAAATTAGAGTTATTTTGTTGTTTTGTTCGTTGGTTGTAGCGTAGAACGCTGTTGATATCGATTAGTGCGATATCGGGATTTTAGTGTCTTTTTAGAGACTTTATACCTGCTGTGACCTGGTGATTTTAGTGTTTGACCAAACAAAATTTTAGCGATGTACTAGTAAACCTGAGACACCACTTGAGTGACGGGGACCACCTCAGCGGCCGGGGCCGGCGACCTCTATTGCGCGATCCGGCGACACCGGCTAGGTAGGAGAGGGATGGGGTGGGTCATCTTTGGGTAGTTGTCTGCTGTTGGTTAGGTGTGTTTGGTACTGTTTACTTTTTTAGTAATTGTAGTATACAAAATCTGGAATCGATTACCTATAATCTAGTGTTTTGAGTCCGCGTGATACGTGTTGCGATACGAGTCGTGAGTTTGTGTTGCTGCTGTACTCAGTTAGGTTTTGAGGTATCGCAATGCGCGTTAGCCACTAGACATGCACTCGCGAGTTAGTTTAGTGTGTTGGTACATTTTTGAATATGTAGTTTTGCGTTATATTGATTGATTCTGAGATGTTCGCATTATTTCTTGTGTTTATGAAATTATCGCGTCGCAAGCGGGGACTTCAGACGCTGCGAACAAGGGAAAGCAGGTGGTCGGATTTTCATAGCTGGAGACCATTTATGAGTAGATTTAACATCTGCGGGGAAAAATCGCCCGTATGGCGCTAAGCGTCAGGGCTAGATATGATATGATATCAGCCGTATGTTTATGTGCTTATATAGAGATATTGCATGCTTGTTATTGCATATAGCTACTTGTTGTGCCTGATACTGTATCTTTTGTACACTGCACTATTATTGACAGTCCATGTTGCACGAGCAGCAATGATATGCTACATACACTGTCGGTAATTGCCATGATACGCACAACACAAATGCTCATTTATATACCTTGCTATTGGTTAGCGAAATTGAAACAGTTATATTTGTGCGATAGCGCATATGACATATAGCATACCTGTATACCTACATGCTTATATATGTCATACTATACCTACATGTTCGCACATATACCTTGCTATTGTTACATGATAAGTTTTTATAGCATATATATCGGTGGTATGGGACGCTGTATATATATGTATTCTGGATTTGGATTTTTAGGAACCGCGAGATATATTTAATGACTTGATGCATTTTATTAGCGGACTTTTCCCGTGATATGCTCATATTGATGTCTTATGTTGCATATGCTATTTCATATGGCTTAACGCATTTGAGATATGTTTTCATGCGATATGGGAATTTCAAGTGTCGATGTTAGGCACTCAAATTCCGAGAGATATATGGATTTTGACAGACCGATACGTGGAACACTAGTGTCGAGATGGGATACTTGGGTTTCGAGGAACGTATGGATATCAAAAAGACCGATACGTTGAGCACAAGTGTCGAAGTGGGATACTTTGGTTTCGAGGAACGTATGGATACGAGTATTTATGTGTCGATTTTAGACACTGGTTTTCATGATGTTTTAGAGTGTCGATGTTTGACACTCAGGTTGTTGCGCCATGGCAGCGCCCCGGCCGTCTACTCGAGGCCAAAATGCGGAATCAAAAATTTTCTTAACTTTAAACCGGCGCTACTGCGGACAGTAAACCCGGATCGTAACCATTAACCTAATCCTACCAAACAAGAGAATGGGTAGAGAAGTATACCAAGCGATCCGTGTCCTTCGGTCTTCGTCTCCACTCCGATCTCCCGCAGAATCTCCGTCCGTCACGTCCTCGTCGGAAAGGGCACCACGTAGCCGATTTCTTTTACGGGCTCCCACCTCTGGACCGAGGCAACTCGGGCGCGAAGTTGGCTAGCCGATGCTTCCAAGATTTGCTGTAGGCTAGTGTAGAAACCATGTCTCTTTTGGGTATAGAAGTTGCCATGGATGGAGGAAGTGAAGAATGAACTTTGGAGAGATTTTGTGGCAAGTAGAGAAGTAGAGGAAATATGAGATGATGGAAATTTCCTCACCAAAATGAACCACTCTCACTCCCTCCCCTCTCTAGTGGCCGGCCCTTCTTAGAATGGTGGGAGAAAAAAATCCCAAGGAATTATCAAGAGAAGAAAATGTATCATGATCAAATGAAATTTGTCACACTCATTTCTTATCTCAACCTCACTCAATCTCATCACAATAAATGCATAAGAATGGACTAGAAAAGAATCTCATGATGATAAGAAGGAACAAATGCAAGAAACCCCTCCATAAATAAGTTATTTGCAAACTGCAAATAACCCCCTCCATCGATAAGGTCCGGCCGTGAAGGAACAAAGGAAAACCGGCCGGAACGGAATGCAAACTGGCAACTTCAGAAAACTGATCCCATAATAAATTACAGGAAAACCCCGCGACTACATATACATGCCAGCATTTGTATTCCCACTGAATACAAATGGAAAGTGACAAAATCTACACTATCTAATACTAGGATCCGGCTTAAGCCAAAGCCGGCTAGTAAAAACCGTCCGATCACGATCCGTGCAATAACGCACGTATCTGATCGAACCCTGCCATATCTCCATACGGCCTCTACAGTGTTTTGCCCGAAACTTGAGTAACTGTGTGTGGTGGACTCTAAAGACTCGTCAATACTATGGCTGTGGATTTAACCACTAGCACGTCAGAGGTATTAGCCATACGTGACGGGCTACTAGCTATTGACCAAAAGGGACGTCGATGAGCGAACTCATGCTGACATCCTACTGAGGCTGTCAGTGACAATATTCATACAGTCTGGTCCGTTCGTCTATGAGTATCGCATGGCGGGCCAAGGGGGTTGGTAAAAGTCAGACCCCCAAAAGCGGTACAAGTCGTGTCGGAGTGAAGCCCAGAACACCCTGAGATACTACTGGAATACCAACCAGTAAATCTCCTGCCTCGGCCGAGGGCTTTGTGTAATGGCTCTCCTAGACACAGCGCGACCTCACCCCAAATACCGGGAGAGACGAACCCCTGCAGATCCGCTCACTGCCTCTATGTGGCTCGGGACTGTACCCAACTAAAACCTGTTTGCACGACTCCTTTGAGCCATGGTAGGGTAGTAATCAAAGTACAGTGGGAACTCACACGAGACAAATGACGATCTCAGGTCAAAGAACTAATCTGTACACATGTCACCAGGGAACTGCTATCTGACGTCTGGTAAAATCCCAACTAGCAGGTTCCCGGCGAGTTCTGTCCGGTGTATTCATAACCCAATGAGCACCTGTATACATCTTAGGTGAACCAACTGACACCAGTGGCTTGTGAGACCGGCCACCGCCCCCCGTCGGGGTCTCGACTGTATACACTAGTCTACTCTGGAGAATCGATGCCCTGTCTCGAAACTCCCACGACTAGGGACCTTTAAAGGATGTGCTTATAGACCCCAGCTCCCACGTATATGATCGCCCTCATACTGCTGGTAGTCAAGCAAGAATCCTAGGGGCTCTATCAACGTGTAATAGCGACTCGTAAGGTCACCTAAAGCAGTACACTATGATAAAGATAAACCAGATAGCATACTATCATCTTGAGTAAGACTGTCCTACTGGGATAGGTCCTCCCCCAATCATTGCAATCACGTGCCTGTGATCCAATAATTGACTCTGAGGGCACTACCTCCAACACAGGTTCCATGAGACGTGCAGGATTTGAGGGCCGATCTGAAGGCCGATCTGAGTATTTTGGGATTTGAGGTGTTGTTGAGTTACACCGTGTTTTTCCATGCTTATGATTTGTGCATGAGATTATTTACTATCCCGCACTCAGTATTCAGTTGATATGCATTAATTCATGTAGATATAGTACCCTGGTGGTGTACCCTGATCATGATAGTTGCATATTCACATTGTCATACTCATGCTACCAGCATACATGTTATTGATCATTGCTGTTAGTGCATACTTGCGATTTTAGTATGATGTTATTTACTATTCACGAGTTGGCAACTCACCCCCGTTATGCCACAGGGTTTTGCTGGACTTTCCCTCAGAGTAGTCGCGGCAGGCGTCTTATCATCTATACTTTTAAGGATACCGCTACGTTTGGCTGTGAGGCCGTTGCTTTTAGGTGGGTTTGAGGTTATCTGTCTGTATATTGTATATGTTTTGTTTGGATCTAGTATTCTCCATCTACCACTTTTTGTATATGTCTTAGGGATGACTTGTGAGGACTGTGTGTTGTATATTTGGTGACTTTGGGTGCCGTGCTCGTGGGAGCCGGTTATGTTGGAAAGTTTTACCTTTTTATGCAGTTCCTCTGATATTTTTTCGCTTCGGCGTCGTATACTTGTTGTGGTGTTTGTCTCCGCCGTTGGGCGTGATTTTGCTCCCATTTAGAATGCTTTTTTATATTATCTGTGTTATACCTTTTTCGGGGATAGTTTTACAATGGTGATGCTGCCGAAATTTTCAAGAAAGAAAACTAGAGTTAGAAATTTTACTTGTGATTTTCTAAATGTTTTAAACTATTTTTTATCCGTTGATCCAGTTTTGGGTGGTTTAGATTTCTGGGTTTTCTTCCTGCTTGAGTTGCGTACGCCTGTAGACGTTACGTAGTTCAAGTGCCGGTTACGGGCCAAACTTGGGTCGTGACACTTGCTCTGCCAGTTTTGGGCGCACCGACATTTTTCGACATTTTAGGAGGTGTACCTCGATGTCATTTATTGCGATTTGCGTTTGTGATCCGAGTATCACGCTTATATCGCTTGGATTTAAGTTTTGATGACGAGTTTCCGGATATTGATTTCGTGCGCCATGGCTGCACCTACTGGGTATTTACATTTTGTGCATAATTATTGCACTTGATATATATATTTAGTACACCGTCGTGTTGATTTGCGATTTATGCATATCTATTACACTTGAGATTCGGTTTTGTGCCTTGGTTGCACGTGTTTATGATTTCATGGATTTCATACGGTTGATTTGATTTTGTGAATGTGGTATGCACTCGATCTGAATTTTGCACTCGGTATAGCTTATATGTGCTTGTAGTGCATTGATATGCATTTTGTGCACGCAGTTGCACACATTTATGATTTTATACACCTTGATATACTCGGTGTTGCTGTTTACGCATTTGAGTTATTGATCGGTATTTTGTGCATAGGATGCACTGTTTTGGTATTTCATGCACTGCATGCACTGGATTTGTATTTTTTCCATTGGATGCACCGTATTTGTATTTCGTGCACTGGATGCGCTTTATTTGCATTTCGTGCCGTGGATGCGACAGATTTTCACTTCGTGCATTTGTAGCACTAGGTTTTCATTTCTTGGAATTGTCGCACCAAATTTATTTTTTGTGTATTTGCTGCACCAGATTCGTATTTTGCACATTAGTTGCACTAGATTTGCATTTCTTGCATTTGTTACACCGGACGGGTATTTATGCGTTTGTCGCGCTGGATTTATACTCCGTACCTTGGTTGCACCCGATTTATGTCCTTGAGGATTCGTTTACCCAGATTTGTGTTTTCGTGCGCGTTGGCACTTGCCGTTCGTTTTCGTGCATGCTATTGCACTATATGCTTTTATAGACCCGACGCGTTTTGGTTGGATTTTTGCGCATATTAGGCGCTTGATTTTGGATTTTTGTACGCATCGGATGCACTTGAGTGAGATTTTACTCGTGCATGTTGGATGCTCTTGATTTAGATTTCTTTCGTACATGATGAATGCACTTGATTTGGATTTTTGCGCATATTAGGCGCATAATATGAGATGTGGTTTTGTGCATACCGGATGTACTCAATTGGGATTTTCATTCATGCATGTTAGTTGCACTGGATGTAGTCTAGATGCACTTGATATTGTTGTCGTGCACACCCGTTGCACTGGATAGATGCTTTCGTGCACACCCGTTGCACTTAGTTTTGCTCTCGTGCACGTTCGTAGCACTTGTATTTGGATTTGATTTCCGTGCGCACCAGACGTATGTGATTATTTGATACGCCTTTTGAAGCTGATTTTGCTTTTGAGCACCTTGTTTTCATTTTGTGCACCATATTATATAGTGGCCAAACATAGCTGATCTAAGGACAGTACCTGAGTATTGTGCATACATTAAAAATTTACCAAGAGTTTTTGAATAAGAGCTATAGTCTCGCTATTTCCTACGTGTCCGTGAGCGACACGAACATTTATAAAGGAAAACCTTTTGGGGATATTTTGAGAAACGACGGAACGTGTATTTAGGAAAACGTATATGGACATATATTATTATTTTAAAATGAGCGTCCGTCACTTATGCCGTGAGTTACGCATTCACGTGGCGATTTAGAAAAGATTTTTGCATGAGTTTAATTCAGATTTTGAAAGTTTTACAATGATGCGTACTATACACGTATTATAGTATTTGACTAGTGTATATTGGATTTCAGTAGTGGATTTCGAGATCTGTATCTCTATTGTAATTCCGAGGATATGCGTGCAAATCCGATGATTTGCGTAACGCTTGACGGAGTTCGATTTTGAGTTTGGTACTCGTTTTCATGCGCACTTGACGCGATGTGCTGTGTTATTTCTGTATTTTCCGTGATTTCGGAGCCCCGTTGATTTGGGTTAACTATTGAAATTTTTTTAGATTTTGGGGGTTTAAATTTAAATTCGAGGACCGAATTTCTTTAAGGGGGGAAGATTGTAACATTTCAGAAAATATAAAATATTATTTTTGGAATTTAATATTAAAATAATATATTTCCCGAAAAGTACCCGATTTGCGAAATTGGGGTTTTCGAAAAAGGGTATAAATATATACCAATATTTGTGAAATAAATGGAAATTAAAATGATTTATTCATTTAAAAATATATTTAAAGGATTTGGCATTTTAAAAATTTATTATATGCAGTTTTGATAAAAACCCGATTAGTGCACTGCTAATCGCGATTAAGCCAAATCCGTGTTTCTACAGTTTTCATGGTAAGTGCACCAAGACATGTTACATGTTATTTTATGTTGTTTTATTTGGGTTTATATGTTTTGGTGAGAAAAAGAAAATAAAGGAAATGATGACTTGAGGTGAGAGGGGGACATAATGATTAGGGCAGGTATACTTTTTGTGTGAGAGAAGTGAGAATAATTGAGAGGGGGGGGGAGAGGGTGTTGCCTCATTATCTCCTCCTCCATTTTCTTCTTTTTCTTCTTCCTCATCTTCCTCTATCCTCATGACCCATATGTGAAATATCCACTAAAACCCCATACCCATTTCTTTAAAAACATGCACAAGCTTAAGGGAAGCACATTAAACCAAGAAAAGAGGGATTTTGACAACTTGGGCAAACTAGGGTTTGCTTGGGTTGCCCAAATAAGGTAATTTCTACACCCATTTGTATGGTATTCCATTTACCTTAGCACCTATACATGTTTACTGTCGATATAGCGTTATTAGTGAGCTTTGGGAATTTGTAGTTAGGGTTTTGTGGAATTCTTGAGTTGTGTTGAGAAATGAAGCTTAGCAGAGGCCACGCAAACCCTATAGTGCTAGAATTCAGACTTAACCTCGGAACACGAACTTTGAAATTCTGCCGATATTGAAATTGTGGGGATTGTGATAGGAAAACGAAATCTGCTAACACCCAGAGCCTTTGAAAATTAAATTGCAAACACAAGGAGTCGTGCAGGCCACCTAGATGCAAACCCCAAGACCTGAGACCCCAACTCCATTACAAGGCCGCAATAAAATTCTTTGTGGCCGCAATTTGCAGCCAGATCAGTGAGGATCTGTCTCGTTCTTGTTCTGTGGCTCAATTGTCTGAAAACTAGACCCCTCCCATATGCAGAATTGACTAATTTCTATTATGGTAAAATCTGGGATCATTTCCATGAGTTGATGCATTGTTTTACGACTTCGTTTTGACTTGATTTTGGTATTTGGTATTGTGTTTCCGTCGTATGGCATTTGAACGTCAACGACTAGGATTATTGGTCGTGTTTTGCATGCTTGGCTATATGTTTTAACCTATGAGCGAAACGTGTGCCGTTTTGGTTTTTCCGCCTTGATTTTAATACGCATTGCGATTGTTTATTATTGTAGGTACCTTCACGTGGATTCCGAGGCGACGGAGCGTGATGTCATCGACTTCGGCAAGCAAGAAGCAAGGTGAGTTGATCTATATCCACGGAGGAAGTCGGGTGGATGGCGTATAGCACCCCCGCAAAGTTTTGGTGGAAACCGATTTGTAGCTTATGGCTAAAAAAACCAAGATTTGGAAACTAGGGCTAGAGTTAACTGATAGTTAGTGAAACCATATTAGAAACCAAGGATAGTTAGAAATGATATAATATGGCTAATATGTGATGACGGGATTTGAGAATGATGTTTGACGATATTGCCGCTTAGGATACTATAAGACTAGATAGTCGACATATATGTGTCATCCGAACCATACATATTTCTAAACTGAAGAGTTTTATGCATCTTTTAAATAGATACCTTGAGGGACGTTACGGAATTTCAAATGATATCTTTTCCTTAGAAACACTGTAACCCCTATTTTCAAAACTACGACTCGCTCTTTAAAAATCTGATTGTATGGTTCGTGTGTGTATGTTAGATTTGATACTTATGCTTATAGTAAAGGTAGAATGCATTGTAAAAGTGACTTGATGAGGGATATAAACCCGATGAAAAGGATATATGACGCGATATGATTATTTGGTGATATGTTGGTATACGGATGCGAGTCGATTGAGATGATTGATACCTTGCCGGTCCCCTGATATGAGATTGTTATGGATGTGACCTGGGACATAGGTATATAGATATTTATATTGTGGTGAATCTGGAATGATAAGCCGTATGAGACATTAGGTCCGTGCCCTCATTGTCGTAAAGGTTGATAGGATCCCTAATATTTTAAATGCCGCCGTACGATGGCCTTTTCCGTACGTGATGAGTTTGATTTTATGATTGATCCATGCCCTTGACTATAGGATGCCGTACGATGGATTATACCGTACGTGACATTGTGTGGCTGGATGCCGATTGATTGATTCACCGACTCGATCATGTTAGATACGTATATACCCGTTAGTATTTGTATATGATTTACCTTATGCTGCCTTCATGTTATTCGCATTGCATTACTTATACCTGTGATAGTACACCAAAACCATTATCGATGATGCGTATGTTACACGTACACAGATTGTAGGCTCACACACTTCATCATCGATAATTGCCATATCACAACACAGTAGGATTGCTGCATCATGATAGACTCTTCGCATAACATACTTGCGCATATACATATTTGTATATCCATATTGGTGCACATATATATTGATACATCCATACTTGCGCATATACACATTTGTATATCCATATTGGTGCACATATACATTGATACATCCATACTTGCGCATATACACATTTGTATATCCATATTGGTGCACGTATACATTTATACATCCATACTTGCGCATATAAACATTTGTATATCCATATTGGTGCACGTATAGATTGATACATCCATACTTGCGCATATACATATTTGTATATCCATATTGGTGCACATATACATTGGTACATCCATAATTGTGCATATACACATTGCATACCCATATTGGCGCATATACACATTGGTACCTCTATACTTGCGCATATATATATATATATATATATATATATATTGTACCTAGATAGATAACTGGTTTTATGGAGAAATTGGGAACTGCATTATATATTTAAAAACATGATTCATTTTAAAAGAGCAGTTTTCCCTGATATTGTCGCATCACTGTTCCATGTTGCATGATATACGGATAGGCTTACATTTCTATTATATGTCACATACATCATGCCTTATGATTTCACGCATTGAGATATGCTGTATTTATGAGATTTCTGGATTTGAGAACCGAGGCGATTTCAAAAGAAAGCATGTACTATTTTAAAAACCCGATTTCTCTTGATATGATATTTCAGTGCGTCCACCATGTGTTTTCTTGGTTCTGATAGTGACATGTGAAACCCGATTCCAGGAGGCGGATGAGGCCGATTGCCGGTACATGGTAGACCCGGTATGGTACCCCGGGGCAAGAAAGGGATACTGTGATACAGACGGTGTGCCTGGCAGAGGGACTACTACCTACCGGTGATAGTATTTAGGCTCGGCGGATATCCGGAGGATACCGACCGGAGTCGAGAGATGATATGGGCCGATCCGGACTGACGGAGCTCGTGGGCCGATCCGGACTGACGGAGCCCGATATATAAGGATTTACGTGCCGATGCAGGGCACGGTTTTCATTATGTTTTCGAGTGTCGATGCTAGGCACTCAGGTTCCATGATTTTGATATGTCGTGAGGGACACCGTTGATTTATATCCACATACTTTCATGCACACTCTTTTATGATATTTACGTGCATACAGACAATGATTATATGGGTGGACGAGATCCACATGCATATATACATTGGTTATATGGGTGGACGAGATCCACATGCATACATACCTTGATTATATTGTCGGATGATATCTGCATGCATATAGGTATTGACTACCTTGTTGGCACATATACAGACCCGGTCACCCTAAATATCATAATATTACCTTTATGATATAGTTGACATAGGAGTCGTTGTTTATTCGATTTCTATCTGTTGATATTTCTCTACTCACGAGTTGGCAACTCACCTCCGTTGTGCCACAGTTCTTGCAGGTTGACCGCTTGGATCAGTAGCGGCTTCGCTGGCACACAGTTGCATTCGGGTGTTTTGAATTGGTAGGTAGGACATTTGTATCGTACCCACCCTTGTATCTATATTTCATATTGTATATAGTTAACTCCATCAATCAAAATTTGTAAATTGTATAAGTAATAAGACTTAGTGAGATTGTGGTTGCGAGACTTAGAGCGAGGGGTTTTTCCGCTACTTGTGGTTTTGACGTCTTGCTTATTTATTTATCTTTTGTGGTGAACTTCGCCGTTGGACGTCGTATACTTATTTATATTGTCTTGCGTGGTTGTGATCCGCCGTTTGGCGAAGAGCTAGCTCCCGCTTAGGGATGCCATTATCATTATCTTGTATTTGTGGTTTTGGATCAAAATATACAAAGGAGGTGCTGCCCAAATTTTCAAAAGACGAAACATATTTTCAAACTACTAAATTTCACTTGCATTATTCATGTTCCTTTTCTATGCATTTAAGAAAACTTGATTTCATTATACCTTTATTTCAAAACTTCACCTCCTTTATTTTCTTAAAAAGGGTTTAGATTTCTGGGTTTCAGCTTACTTGAATTCCGTTACGCTTTTAGACGTTGCGTGATTCAAGTGTTGGTCACGAGCTAATATTTCGGGTCGAGACAACTGAAAACCTGAAAACCCAAAACTGAAACTTGTCATGTCGGTTTTGTGAACTTTTAGGGTGTGCAGGGAAATCTGGGATAACCTGGGATAATTACGAATTAAGCAAACAACTTTAGTGACCTAATTAGTGCACTACGAGACCACCGAGACAAAACGAACCAATTCCAACACCTTAGGGCCGAGGTCGCCGAAATTTTTGGGGTAGGGGCCGGCCACATAGGTGAGTGGGGTGCCTAGGTTGATTCTGTAGTTCATAGGACCCCTATACATGACCCCAGTATTGTTTGCTTACCTTGTTTTCACCTTAATCATAATCTGGGACTTGTTTCATGAGTGGTTGTTTTATTTTAGGGTTTTGTTTTGCATATTTTGAATTCTGGATTTTAGGAATTTGGTTTTGTACCGATCACTTGGCGTTTGTATGCCTATATCGAGAGTTATTTGGTTGAATTGAGAGATGTAGACCATATGTTTTGACCTATGGGTGATTCGTGCGACATTTTTGGTTTCGTGTGTCGTTTTGGCTTTGAATTGGATTATAACGCGATACGATATGTTATAATGTGTAGGTGCCCTAACGAGGACTTCAAGACGACAAGCAAGCATGTGGCAACGTCGGCATCAGCAAGCGAAGAACAGGTGAGTAGATTATATCTACGGGGGAAGTCGGGTGGATGGCGTATAGCACCCCCGCAAAGTTGTGAGAATTGATGTGATGTAATATAGATATTCATTTATATGTTGTTCAGAGATATGAACACTTAGCAAGAGCAGCTTTAGGAGATTATGGTTAGTGTTAACGAGAATTGAAGAAAGGACTTTAGTCGACTTCTTAGTTATGAAAACCTAAAGTAAAGATTTGCATACACGCACATACACATACTCGCATACTTTTATTTCCTTATGCGTATTGGGGACATATATATATTGGTATTCATGTGCTTGGATGATGAGGATGTTATATGATACTTGGGAATGAGTCGATATGATCGGGCATGATGCCGTGAGATATTAATATGTGACCGAGATATGTCATAATCTTATAGCGGATCGTTGGACGACGATACTATGTGAATGATGATATATATATATGCTAGTTGACATATGATTGAGATATGAGATGAGATATGTTATGATATTTATAATGGATCTCTTGGGCGATGTATACTTTCATATGATAATATATGTTGATGACATCGGATTGTAAGAGACCTTAGATCAGTAGCCAGATCAGGATATTGTTGATGACATTAGTAGTGTACTAGACTTAGATCTGTACCCCAGTTAACGACATATGATGATAAGGATACCAGATGAGTAATGAGATAAATATGATATTTGACCCGTACCCAGATTTGGGATGCCGTACAATAGATTTACCGTACGAGATATAGTTATGAGGATAGATCCGCACTCTTGACTCGGGGATGTCATATTATTTATTGTTTCGTACGTGATACTATTGAGGCGAGATCACTGATTATTAGATATATAATTAGATCGACTCAGACTTAGGTGGATTCCCTTACCCTTTTGACTGGGCTCGAGTCATACTCTTTTTCAAAAGTGGAGAATGGTGAGTAATTTAAATACCAAAATGTATGACTCGTATATTGGGTAGGTATATTTTCAGTGTTGCTGTTACTACATTACCTTCTGTATATTTATGATGTTTCATCGCATTTGATGCTTGTACATATGTTATCTATAATTATCATGAAATCCTGCTGTCAGGACACCAGCACCATTACCGATGATGCGTATGTTCCACTTAGACCTGCTTGCCGGCTCACACACATCTTCATCGGTAATTGCTATGTCACGTACACTTTAGAAAATACTATTTCATTGACATAGCTTGCTAACTGATAGTTGCTACATGTTATAGCTTTCATATGCTAGTTTAATTATTGCATGATATCAGATGCATCTTTGTATTCATTGGTTATGCGGTATTATGGAGATTTATGTCGATTTTCATTATTATTGACATGGTGACTTTATGATTTCGGATTCTTTTTGCTATTTTCTGGATTTGGAAACCGCATGTGAAAGTTTTGTAAACTAATGAATTATTTTTAAGAGAAAAATGCGGTTTTCCTTGATATGTTGAGTATTGTCCACCATGGCATTTTCTCGGTTCTGAGATGTTTTCGAGACCCGATTTGAGGAGTTGGATGAACCGTATCGGGTATATGGTGGGCCCGGTAAGGTACCCGGGGCAAGAAACTTGAGTTGTAGACGATGAGCCCGGCAGGGGCAGACTGCCTACCGGTGATTTTACCTGGCGCGGCGGATATCTAGAGGATACCGTTCGTGGTCGTATGATTGATGATATGGGCCGATCCGGACTGACGAAGCCCAAGGTATTGAGATATTGAGACTTGAGACACCGAGATATTTAGATTTGATGATACATGCCAGTCCGGATATCCGGAGGCTGAGGTATTGAGATACTGAGATTTATGTTTTGTGTCGATATTGGACACTGTTTTATCTGTCGATTTCGTTGATGATATGCGATTTATATACATACAGAAATCTCATTAAATAAAGAAAACAGTTGTCTCATTCACGTTGTATTCTGTTTCATTTGTAATACATTCATACATCATATATCTGATATGTTTCTATCTGAGGTACTGACACGAGCATGTAGTATTACACTTATACATAGATGGACCAGGATATTTATTTGAGGATATTACATGATATGACCTAGGATAGTGTCATGCTTGCGATTTCTACTCGTAGATGTTTTCTACTCACGAGTTGGCAACTCACCCCCGTTGTGCCACAGTTCCTTGCAGGTTTTTCCGTACAGGTTTTGTTGCGGTTTTGCTGGCACACCGTTCTTTCCGGTGATTGCTTTGGTAGGTGGGATCTTTTGCATCAGGACAACCATTGTATATTTGTTATTTCAGTTGTATCTAGTAAAACTCCATCAACCAGACTTGTATATTTGATAGAGATAGATGACCAGTGTATATTCTTTCAACCTTAGAGTCACGCGTTGTATTATTATGGTTTCCCTCTGAGTTTCTTGATTATGTTGGATTTTTATCCTGAGATTGATCCTCGCCTTTTGGCGTTGTATATTATACTGCATTGTGCGGTTTTGTCCGTCGATTGACGAAGAGCTAGCTCCCGCTTGGGGATGCCTTTATTCATTATATATGCTTAATGAGGTTTTATACCTGTTTGGGGTCAGTTTTTACAAAGGAAACCCTGCCGAAATTTTTAGAAAAGACTTGAGATTTTAAGAATGAAATAAATCGGCTTATGTTGTTAAGCTACTTGCTTTAAATTGGTTTTTCGTTCACTCTACTGCTTTACTTGGTTTGGACTTTTGGGTTTTGGCTTACTTATATTACGTACGCCTCGAGACGTTTCGTAGTTAAGTGCCGGTCATGTTCCGTAGTTTTTCGGGTCGTGACAAAATTGGTATCAGAGCGTTTGGTTTTACCTCCTGAGTGTAAGGTGACCCATGGTTGATGGAGTAGCATGCAGAGTGACGTACCGTGTGTATGTTCCGCGGCATACTTACGATACGATACTCTGCTTAAGAAGCCTTATGATGTACATTTCCTTGCACAGTATTATATTCATTCCTATGATCTAGCCTCATCAGTACCAGTTTATGGTATTGTTACCATGGTTATACGGGCACAGAGAGCTATGGTTAGAGTTGCGGTCAGCACGAGCTTGTCACGGACGAGGACTGACCACGGCGTGATTCCAGGGACATACGATTGCATAGAGGCGTCGTTTTATTGTGTTTCCGCGCCATGAGCGTTGGATGGATCGCTTTTACGAGATTACTCGGACGTGCATATCAGCACCAGAGGATTAAGCCACTAATAGTAGCCAGCCAGAATGCGATGACCATTTATGTATCGCCTATTCATGATGATTGAGGCACTGTTCATCGTGCAGAAGGATGAGCCAGTAGTTGCTGCGAACGATGAGATATCGCCCCAGATGTTAGAGCTATTGCAGTACGAGTTGTTCTTAGAGATATGACAGAAGATCGCTAGTCACCCGAGGATGAATGACTAGGATATGTGGTACGTTCGCTTATCCCGATGCGAGGTCATAAGATTGATTGATTCCAGCTAGAGACGACTTCATATAGGTACGTTGAGTGTCGATAGAGGCGATCGAATGTCAGGAACCCATTTTCCAAGTTTAAGGTATTCGGAAAACAATGCAAGTAATTCTACGGACCCTCTAGAAGAATGAAACCCTAACTCGACATAATGACCATGGAACGCCGGTGAACCTTAGGGTTTACGACAGTTCAGCGGTGCCATTAGTGAGGCTTGGGTTTTCCGTTCTACGGTTGGTCCATAGATGCCGTGGCATATATTCGATAGTATTAAACTGTGTTGGATGTAGTGTCCTCAAAGTCAATTATTGGATCGCAGGCACGTGATTGCAATGATTAAGGCAGGACCTATACCGGTCGGACAGTCTTATTCGAGATGATAGTATGCTATCTGGTTTGCCTTTATCAGTCGTGTACAGCTTTAGGTGACATTACTGTTCACTATTACACGTTGATAGAGCCCTTAGGATCCTGCTTGACTACCAACAGTATGATGGCGATCATATACGTGAGAGTTGGGTAGTCTATAAGCACATCCTTAATAGTTGTCCCTAGTCATGGGAGTTTCGAGACAGGGCATCGATACTCCGGAGTAGACTAGTGTATAAGTCGAGACCCCGATGAGGGGCGGTGGCCGGTCTCACAAGCCATTGGTGTCAGTTGGATCACCTAAGATGTATACAGGTGCTCATTGGGTTATGAGTACACCGGACAGGACTGGCCGGGAACCTGCTAGTTGATTTTATACCTAGCGTCAGATAGCAGTTCCCTGGTGACATGTGTACAGGTTAGTTCATCGACCTGAGGTCGTCATTTGTCTCTTGTGAGTTCCCACTGTGCTTTGATTACTACCCTACCACGGCTCAAAGAAGTCGTGCAAACAGGTTTTAGTTGGGTACAGTCCCGAGACACATGGAGGCAAGTGAGCGGATCGGCAGGGGATTCGCCTTTCCCAGTATTGGGGGTGAGATCACGCTATGTCTAGGAGAGCCATTTCACCAAGTCCTTGGCCAAGGCAGGTGAGAATTACTGGTAAGTATTCCAGTAGTTTCTCAGGGTGTTCAGGGCTACTCTCCGACACGACTTATACCTCTATTGGGGGTCTGACGTTACCAGCCCCTAGGCCGGATATGCGATGCTCATAAACGAACGGACCGGACTGTACGTATATTGTCACTGATAGGCTCAGTAGGATTCCATGATGAGTTCGCTCATCGGCTTCCCTTTCGGTTAGTACATGGGTAACCGTTACGCACAGCTAATGCAGCTGACGTGCTTGTGGTTAAAACCACTGCCAGGGTATTGACGAGTCTTTAGAGTCCCCAAAAGATAGTTTACCAAGTTCGGGCGAAACGTTGTAGAGGCCGTATGGTTTTATGGCAGAGTTCGAAAATGCACGTGTCATATTTCGGACAGATAATACTGGTGGGCTTTGGTTTAAGCCGGATCCAAATATTATATTGAGTCGGAATATTTTAGTCTCTCGTATTCGTATTCGGTCGGAATACGGATACAGGTATGTATATACAGGTGAGGGGTATTCTCGTAATCCGTTACGAGAATACTTTAGAAGATGCATTTCTTTTTGGTTAATCATTTTAGTTTAAATGATTAAATGGATTTTGGAAAGTGTGACTCATTTGTGTGACTCATTGATTCTAGAAAGTTCACTAGTGACTCATGTAATGAGTCATCTAGTGAGTCATTAGAGAATTAATTGAGTTTGTTTTAGGTGAGAAATTTTAGGGTTGAGTTGGAGATATTTTTGTAAGATATTTTCTTTGTTTCTCCAAAACAAAATCCTTTATATATCACAACCAAAAGTTTTGGGCAGCCAAGGGGTTATTTTGTGTGCTTGGTTTTTTCTCTCTTAAGATAGTTTCTTGAGTTCACAATTTCCAATCCTTAGCATCTTCTACAACCTCCACCCTAACCCTCTCATGTGATGAGAACCCTAGGGTGTTTGAGACAAAGTATTCTACTCATTCTATAATTCATCTTAGTCATCTCTTTTAGCAGACTTGATGTCCGAGTTGCCTCGGTATAGTGGCGGGAGCCCGTTTAAAGATCCGTTGACGTGGTGCCACCTCGATGAGAAGATAAGAGATCGGAGTTGCCACGAGGAGCGTGGGATGATGGCTAAAGACCGAAGGACTCGGATCGATCGGTATAGCCTTTCTACCTCTTTACAGTTTGTTAGTTTAGCGTTTATGGAAAGATCCGGGTTATAGTATGCGATAGCGCCAGTTATAAAAGTTTTTGTTCCGCGTTTGGCGTCAGAATGACGGCCTGGGTGCTACCGTAGACTTACAAACTGTACCCAAGATGTTGAGCTCTTGGGGGATTATGGAACCTCGACGAGTCGATCGAAAAGTTCGACATCATTTGGATATCATGTGATGGGATACATTGCTTGGGAGTCTTCGGATATAAGTAAAGCTGTTGGAGCGCTGTCCATGCAGCCATGAGGAGACGAGTCCAAATCAATCGACATTGGAGGAAAGTGGAGTAAGAGGTTCGTACGAGATCGTGACGAGAGGACGTTCCACTCCGATGACATCAGAGATGTGGTACGCAAGAAGAGGCATTGACTATGGGTATATCTTCCAGGAGGAGTCGTGATGAGTATGCAGCCGTTCCGGAACAAGAAATAGATATAATAAAGGTGATGACTTCCGGGAAGTTCGACAGAAACGAGATTTAGGGAGAGACCTTGACATCACCTTTCTGGAATATTTTACGAGAAGACTTAGACCTAGGAGCGGTCCTATTACGCACACCCAGCTGGCCAGAGTTCGGCATCGTCGACGAGACATGTTATGAGTGATCACGACAGTTGGCCAGAGACTCTTAGAGGATGTGCTTAAGCGGGACTATTCCGCCATACTTGATTTCGGTATTTTGGGCGATCTATTCGCATGATTGAGTTTTGATGACTGAGTTTCATGATATTTGTTTTCGTGCACTATGGCTGCACCTACTGAGTATTTACGTTTTGTGCATAAGTGCTGCACTTGAGATATATTTTATACACCGCTGTGTTGATTTATGATTTGTGCAGGTTTATTGCACTTGATTCAGTTTTGTACCTGGGCTGCACATGTTTATGATTTCATGGATTGCATACAGCTGGTTTGAATTTTATGCAGGTGGTATGCACTCGATTTGGTTTTTGCACTCGGTATAACTTATATGTGCTTGCAGTGCGTGGATACGTGTTTTGTGCATGCAAATGCACGCGTTTATGATTTTATACACCTTGGCACACTCGATGTTGCTTTTTAGATGCATTTGAGTTATTGATGCATTTCCGTGCACTTGTTGCACCCGATATGTATTTTGTATAGTTGTTGCACTAGGTTTTTACGCTATGCATTGTTGCACCATATTACATTTCGTGCACTGGATGCACTGTATCTGATATTTCGTGCACTGGATGCACTTGAGTTGGTATTTTGTGCACTTGATACACCAAATTTGTATTTTTGTGCGATTGTTGCCCTGTATTGTTTTTGGTGCACCGGATTCATATTTTGAGCATTTGCTGCACCAGCTGGGTATTTTGTGCATTGGTTGCACCAGAATTATACTCCGTACGTTAGTTGCACCCGATTTTTGTCTTTGAGCATTTGTGTTACCAAATTTGTGTTTTGTGCCCGTCTGCACTTGATGTTCGTTTTCATGCATGTTACTGCACTAGATACTTTTCACGGACCTGACGCGCTTGGGTTGGATTTTGCGCATATTAGGCGCTTGATTGTGGATTTGGTGCGCATCGAACGCACTTGAGTGAGATTTTACTTGTGCGTGTTGGATGCCCTTGTTTTAGATTTTTAATCGTGCATGTGGGATGCACTTGATTTCGATTTTCATTCGTGGCTGTTGGATGCACTTGATTTGGATTTTATTTGTGCATATTGGATGCGATTTCAGTCGTGCGGGATAGATGCACTTGATTTGGATTTTCGAGCATGTTGAGCGCATGATATGAGGTTTTGTTTTGTGCACACCGGGTGCACTCGGTTGGGGTTTTCATTTATGCATGCTACTTGTACTTGATTGAGATTTTGTGCACCCTAGTTGCACTCTACTTCGATTTAATGTCATTCGAGATGTTGATTTCGATTTCATGCCTAGGATATGTATGAGATTTGACATGTCCTTTCGGTGTAGTTTCCATGTACTTTTAGTATTTTGATTCGATTTTGGGCACGCTAATGCACATGGTTGTGAGATTTTATACCGTGGTATACCTGATTGGATTGAGGTTTATTATATACCGTTGATTTCGATTATGATATTTGATAGTGTTTCCATGCACTTTGTGCACTTGATTGGGATTCTTGCGTATATTTGGCGCGCGTGATGCGATTTTGGTGCACGCCATATGCACTAAATCGAGATTCTTCGTGCATATCAGATGCACCTGACTTTGCTGTCAGGCACACACATTGCCTCTGACAGGTGTTTCGTGCACACCCATTGCACTTAGATGTTGTTTCTGTGCACATGTATGGAACATTCATGGATTTTGATTTTTGTGTGCACCAGACGCACGTAGCTATCATATGCATGTTTTGGGATTGATTTCTTATGGAGCAGTACGTTTTATGATATTTGCTATTTGTTTTCGTACTGAGCAAGACTAGTCAGAGGACAACACCTGGATATATTTTGCATGCATTGAGAGTTATCGAAGGGATTTCCAAACAGGGAGCTATAGTCTCAGTATTTACCTACGTGTCTTATACGACACGAAACATTTAAAACAAGAGAACCCTTCTAAATTATTTTCAAATGGCGGGACGTACATATTAAACAAACGATAAGTATATATATAGTTATTTTCTTAAAATAGACGTCCTCCACTGTGCCGCGATACGCGCAACGCACAGCAACATAAAATGTTTGGCATGCATTTCTTTCTTATGTTTACAAGTATGGTTTTGATGTATATCATGATTGGTTTCATTATTGGCTTTGACATTGGTATCTTCGCCATGACTCCGATGATTGCGGGATGCTTGACGGAGTTTTGATTTTGTGTTATCTGCTCATTGTTCATGCGCATGCATTGTGCTACGATGCGTCTTATGTATTGAAGATTTCGGAGCCCCGACGATTTGGACTTTTTGCTGAAATGTTTTAGTATTTGAGGGGTTTAAATTTAAATTCGTGGACAGAATTTTTTTAAGGGGGGAAGATTGTAACATTTCAGGAAAATAAAATATTATTTTTTGGGAATTTTTATAATTAAACAATAATTATATTGAATATTTTAATAAGGCGGTAAAATTAAATACCGATAAATTTAGGGAAAATTTGGAAAATTATAGAAATTATTAAAAAGAGGGTGCTTTGTGTAATTTATGCAAATTATGAATTTTTATGATTAATTATATGCACTTTTAATGCTAATCGCGGTTAAATATCGCAAATCGCGCATTAACCATTTTTTGTGCAAAACATTCACCATATCATTTTTTTACATTGTGTTTCATTTTCCTACATGGCCTTCTCTTCATTTTCATTCATGGTTTTGGTTTTATGTGAGAAGAGAAAAGAGAAGGAAAAGAAAATAGAAAAGAAAACAAGAAAAAGAAAAGTCAATGAGGTATCATGATGACAAAAGGGATGGGCATGAGAGAGAGGGGGTGAGGGGTCAAACCTTAGTCATGGCTCATTGTTTCTCTCTTCATCTCTTCACCATTTCTTCTCCCTCTTCACCCATGGAAACCCCCATCTCCCTCTTCCACTTCAAGCCTCAAAACACCCCCAAAAAAAATCCAAAACCCCATCTCCATTTCAGAAAAAGCATGCACAAGTTCAAAGGAAACACATTGAACCAAGAAAAGTTGGATTTTGACGACTTGTGGAGCTAAGGCTGTCTATAGTGGCCTAAATGAGGAAATCCCAACACTATTAGATTAGTATTTGAGTTTCCTAACTTCTATTGTTAGTTTAGAAGTGTTTTAGTGCAGATTAGTGGGTTTTGAAATTTCCTAGAAGAGGATTGAGGATTCTTGAGTTGTGGTGGTGAAGTTAAGGCCTAGTAGTGACCATAGAACCACCATAGTGCTAAAAACCCAGAACTAACCTAAACTGAAAACGTGAAAACCCAAAACTAAAACATGTTATATCGGTTTTGTGAACTTTTAGGGTGTGCAGGGAAATCTGGGATGACTTGGGATAATTACGAGTTAAGTAAACAACTTTAGTGACCTAATTAAAGCACTACGTGTTGGATATATATGCCCTAGAGGCTTTCATTGTATAGGATGCTAGGGATATGTATGTACATGACAGTCTTGCCTGATATGATAGTATGCTATTTGGTTTGTCTTTGTCTTAACGTATGACATATTTTACTTGCTATTTATATATGTATGTTGAAAAAGCCCATAGGGTGTTTGCCTGACTACCGGCGTTGTGATGGCAGTCATACTTGTGGGAGCTGGATAGTCAATAGGCACATCCATAGATGTCCCTGGTCGCAGGAGTATCGAGACTGGGCATCGATACTCCGGAGTAGACTAGTGTATACATATCTAGACCCTGAGGAGGGGCAATGGACTGGTACCGCATCCATTGGTGGAGTGCACCTAAGATTGTATACAGATGCTCACTGGATGTGAGTACACCGGACAGGACTCGCCGAGAACTGACTGGATGGTATTATACCTAACGTCAGATAGCAGTTCTCAGGTGACATGTGTGCAGATAGTCCGTTGACTTAAGGTCATCATTTGTCTCGTGTGAGTTCCCACTGTGCTTTGATTATTACCCTACCACGATTCAAAAGAGTCATGCAAACAGGCTTTAGTTGGGCACAGTCCCGAGCCACGTGGAGGCAGTGATCGACTGTTAGGGATTCGTCTCTCCCGGTATAGGGAGTTGATATCGCACGGTGATCGGTTGGTCATTACCACAAGTCCCTGGCCAGGACTGATTGAGAATTGCTGATGGAATGATCAGTAGATTCTCGGATGGTCTTGAGCCATACCGACACGACTTATACGGTTATTAGGGGTCTGACGTCCACCACCTCCCTAGACCATACATGCGATACTCTTAGACGAACAGACCGGACTGCGCGGATATTGTCACGGACAGGCTCAGTAGGATTTCGGATGGGTTACCTCATCGGCTTTCTTATCGACAACTACCTCGGGACTGTTGTAGGGTGTTCTTCGTCACCCCATTGAGATGGGAATACGCGCACGCTTATCAGGCGTACTACAGATTCCCCCTGCCTAGGGTAGGCTGGAGTTTAATGATTGTGGGGATCCGAATCTCCGGCAGCCGCGGACTAAGCTGCCGTTAATTACCCCTCGCCTTTGGGGCGAGGGAACCTCCGATTAACGGGTTAAACTGGTCATGCGAACTCAATGTGCAGTGTGCGTGTGTGTTGTTTTGGAGGGGGGTTTGAATATATCGGGAGCCACGCAGAGTTTTTACGGGGGTCCTGCTACCCGGATAGCGGGCTGGGGGTCAAGGGGGCTCGCAGCCCCCTTGCGGGGTGCGGGGCAGCGCCCCGTTAGAAATTTTTTTCTAACAGGGACAGTGTTGCGGAGTATGTGTATGTGTACATTTGTATACATATATATATATAAGTAAAGGGGAAAAATACATCCAAAGGATGCGTGGGGCCAGCACTTAGGCGCTTGAGCGCGAGCGCGCCACGTGTCGGCACGTGGGCGCTTTGCGCTCGCGCGCAGAGTGCTGGAGCGCAACACGCCACGTGTCGGCACGTAGGCGACTTGCGCTCGAGCGCTTGCGCTGGAGCGCAAGAGCGCCACGTGTCGGCACGAGGGCGACTTGCGCTCGAGCGCTTGCGCTTGAGCGCAAGAGCGCCACGTGTCGGCACGAGGGCGACTTGCGCTCGAGCGCAAGCGCGCCACGTGTCGGCACGAGGGCGACTTGCGCTCGAGCGCTTGCGCTGGAGCGCAAGCGCGCCACGTGTCAGCACGTGGGCGCTCTGCGCTTGAGCGCCGGCGAGAAAAAGAGGCTCTTAGCCTAAAAAGATTTCTCTGAAGAGAAATCAAAGAGGAGTTGGACTCCTGAGTGTTTTTTTTGTTGGGTTTAGTGAAAGGGGTTCTTCTTCTTCCTCCTCTGTTAGCTGGATCTTGAAGATCAAGAGATATGGGATTTTAAAAATCACTCCTTTTTGAGATCTAATGGAAGATCTGAGTTCCTCTTGATGGGTTTTGTGGTGAAAAATTAATTTGTTTTATTAAAAGGAGAGTAGAACTCTTGATTTAATTCAAAAGAAAGAAGAAGGTTTTGGAACCTTGAAGAAGGAAGAAAGATCTCAGATCTGAATCTTTTTTTGGAGAGAGAAAAAGTTATTTAGATATTTTATTATCTTTGCCTTTATAGGCCATACACTTTACACATAGCCCCTTGGGCTTCACAAAATGGCATTTTGCCTATCTCATGGCTCATGTGCCATTTCTTTTTGCACATAAGCCATAGGCTTTACAAAAATTTGGCTTTATGCCTATTTTTCTTACATTTGTCCATAAAATAAAAATAAAAGGAGAACAACAAAATTGTTAAAATTTTTTTTTTATCTTGGCGTGGTGGGAGGCCGGCCGCTTCATGTTCGGGCCCGACCCGGGCGTGGGCCCACTGGATCTAGGCTTAGGCCCACTTGGCTTGGGGTTGACTTTGATTTTGACTTGGTCAACCGGGGTGTAAATTTTTACCCCAACAAATTGCCCCCCATCAATAAATGCACACCATATATGTGGGTCGTGTGCATGAAATTGATGGATCTTCTTTCACGTGGAGGCGACTTGATTCGGTTCCCACCTTTTGGGAAGCTGACACTGCCCTTTTTACGACATGGACGGTCGATGCGGCCCTTTTTGCGACTTGGACGGTCGGTTATGCCCTTTTAGCGACTTGGACGGTCGGTACTGCCCTTTTAGCGACTTGGACGGTCGGTGCTGCCCTTTTTGCGACGTGGACGGTCGATGCTACCCTTTTAGCGACGTGGACGGTCGGTGCTGCCCTTTTAGCGACGTGGACGGTCGGTTCTGCCCTTTTTGCGACTTGGACGGTCGGTTCTGCTCTTTTTGCGACGTGGACGGTCGATGCTGCCCTTTTTACGACTTGGACGGTCGGTGCTGCCCTTTTAGCGACTTGGACGGTCGGTGCTGCCCTTTTAGCGACTTGGACGGTCGATGCTGCCCTTTTAGCGACGTAGACGGTCGGTTCTGCCCTTTTTGCGACTTGGACGGTCGGTGCTGCCCTTTTAGCGACGTGGACGGTCGGTGCTGCCCTTTTAGTGATGTGGACGGTCGATTCTGCCCTTTTTGCGACTTGGACGGTCGTGGCTGCCCTTTTAGCGACTTGGACGGTCGGTTCTGCCCTTTTAGCGACGTGGACGGTCGATGCTGCCATTTTAGCGACTTGGACAGTCGTGGCTGCCCTTTTAGCGACTTGGACGGTCTGTGCTGCCCTTTTAGCGACGTGGACGGTCGGTTCTGCCTTTTTAGCGACGTGGACGGTCGGTTCTGCCCTTTTTGCGACTTGGACGGTCGATGCTGCCCTTTTTGCGACTTGGACGGTCGGTGCTGCCATTTTAGCGACTTGGACGATCGGTTCTGCCCTTTTTGCGACTTGGACGGTCGGTTCTGCCCTTTTTGCGACTTGGACGGTCGGTGCTGCCCTTTTAGCGACGTGGACGGTCGGTTCTTGATTTGACTTTCTCTGCTTCTTGCAGTGTCAGGGGTAGACTTGACTTGCTCCGCTTCTTGCGGTGTCGAGATTGGATTCTGACTTGCTCCACTTTCTGCGGTGTCGGAGTGGAAGTTGCCTTGTTGATTTTGATTTGGGTTGACATCAGCATCGTTATACTGGAATATGGTACCAGGAGCGAATCATCATCTGTCATTGAGAGGATTTTGGGATTGTTTAACGCCCGTGGATTGTATACGGTTTTCCAGGATGTATGATCCAGACCGTAGGGCCGGAAAAATTTCGGGATTTTGACGGCGTCTGCATCGCTGCACTGGAATATGGTACCAGGAGCGACTCATCATTCGCCGTTGGGGTATGGGATTTGGAATTTGGTTGGCGTCTGCATCGCTGCACTGGAATATGGTACCAGGAGCGACTCATCATTCTCCATTTGGGGACTTGGAATTTGGATCTTGTTTGGCATCAGCATTGCTGCACTGGAATAATGCCAGGAGCAACTCATCATTTGCCTTGGAAGGACTTGGGATTTTGGTTTTTGGTCGGCATCAGCACCGCTAACACTGAAGCGAAATGCCAGGAGCGACTCATCATTTGCCGTTGCCCGTTGGGGAACGATGGCTTAGGAGACAGGTTTGGGTCCCTATCACCTAAGGCTTTTCAATTTTATGGGCCGTGAGGGTCCCATAGAAGCATTTTCTCCCTACGAGTCATAAGGATCCCGCAGGTGTATTTTCTCCTTAGGAATCGTGAGGATTCCTAAGTGTGTCGCTCCTTTGTGAGTCGTAAGGATCTCATGCAGGGTTTTCTCCTCACAAGGTCGAGAGGACTTTGCGAGTGTATTTCATCTCCTTTCACGAGTTTGCGCCCTTTCGGGTTTTCACAGACTCGCCGGTAGTCCTGCTGTTTTTACTCACGGAGGCCTTTCGGGTTTTCATCCGTGCCCCATTTTGCTTGTGGACATACCGTTTATTTTTTAATTTTTTTTATTTATTTTTTTTTAATTTATTTATTTATTTATTTTTTTTTTTTTTGCCGCTGGTGGGACTTTAAAAGTAGTCACACCGGCAGGATTTGGGAGAGATAGGGGTCATTTACGCCCGTGATTGTATACGGTTTTGCAGGATGTATGACCCAGACCGTAGGGCTGATGTGCTCAATTCGCCTGCGACTTGGAGCATTCACATGTAGTATTTCTTGAGATATCGGCCATTGATGGGTGGCATGGGCCTTTCTCCCTCGGCACTTATTAGTTGGTAGGATCCTCCGTCGAACACTTTCTCGATGACGTATGGTCCTTCCCAGTTTGGCTCGAATTTTCCCTTGGCATGTCGATTGAGGATGATCGGTCTTTTGAGGACCAACACCAATTCACCTTTCTTGAAAGCGCGGAGACGGGTTATCTTGTCATAGGCCCGTGACATTTGGGCTCGGTATAGCTCCAGATTTTGCTGCACCGCGAGCCTCTTTTCTTCGAGGGCATCGAGTTCTTCAAGTCGAAGGAGCACGTTTTCTTCCTCCGTCAACTCATGTTGGACGGCCATTCTTAAGCTTGGAACTTCAACTTCGAGGGGGAGGACCGCCTCCACTCCGAAGATCAATGAGTATGGAGTGGACTGAGTTGGAGTACGGTGTGTGGTACGATATGCCCACAACGCCTCGTGAAGTTTGAGATTCCAGTCTCTCTTGTTGGCTGAAGCATTTTTCCTCAGGAGCTTGCATAGAGTCTTATTGAAGGCTTCGGCTAGCCCATTGGCTCTTGGATTATAGATGGAGGAATATCTCCAGTCTATCTTGTGCTGGGTAGCGAACCTTGAGACATTGAAGCTCTTGAAAGAAGGCCCATTGTCGGAAATGATTCTTCTTGGTTTACCGAAACGGTATAGAATATTATGCTGGAAGAATGTCAGAATATCTTTTGTCTTGACTTCTTTTAGCGGGACAGCTTCAGCCCATCTGGAGAAGTAGTTTGTCGCGGCCAGTATGAACCGGTGGCCTTTAGATGACAGGCCTTTAGATGACAGAGGATCAATTGGGCCAACAATGTCGGTGCCCCAGACTTCGAAGGGCCACGACGCCACCGTAGGATGCAGCGGATTGGGACACTTATGAATGAAATCACCATGAATTTGGCAGATCTGACATTTCTTTGCATGTTCTCCGCAATCCCGTATCATGGTGGGCCAGTAATACCCAAGCCGTTTGATTTGAAGTCGCATCTTGGGGCCAGATTGGTGAGCACCGCAAACGCCCGAGTGAACATCTTTCATGACCTTTTGGGCTTCGGCCAATGACCGACACCTGAGCCATAGTTGGTCATATGACCTGCGGTATAGCGTATCATTTACAAACACGTATCGGAGAGCTCTTTTCTTCAGCTGAATCCTCGCAGATTTTTCTTCGGGCAGCTTGTCGTATCGGAGGTACTCTATGAAGGGTTCTTTCCAATCGGGCTCGTTTTGGATGATCGAAGATTCTTCGGCAGGACTGCTCTTCTGTTCCGCGCTTTCCTCTTCTCGTAGAGAGACTGGCGGTAGAATTTGTCGGCTCCTGACTGTGATCAGAATTTCGTTCATGTCAGGATCAGCCAGCTCCTTGGCTAGGCGAGCGAGTATGTCGGCTTTTCCGTTCAACGCTCTAGGGACTCTCATTAGTTCAATATGAGTGAACCGTTTCATGAGTTCCACCACCCGACCTCTGTACCGAGCTAACTCGGGTTTGTATATCTTATAGTCGCCGCTTACTTGGTTGACGACAAGCTGGGAGTCGCCGTAAACCCGTAGCCGAAGGATTCTCATTTCTATGGCGAGTTCCAAAGCAGCTACCAGAGCTTCATACTCAGCTTCATTGTTTGTCCGAGGCTCGGTGAGAGCAAGAGAACGCCATAGGGTTCCCATTGATGGCGTGATGAACAACAATCCTATCCCCGCTTTTACCTCCGGGACGCTTGATCTGCCGGAGCTCCTTATTGATGAGGCCCCATTGAAGTAGAGCTCCCAACATGGCTCATCTTCCTCGAGGTGCAGCACTTGTTCGTCGGGTAACTCACAATTTAGCGGCGACCCTTCTGGTATGGGATGGGCAGCGAGAAAGTCTGCAAGAGCTTGCCCTTTTACTGCTTTCTGAGGGGTATAAACTATGTCAAACTCAAGTAGCTTGACAGCCCATCTTGCCATTCTGCCTGCTAGGCTTGCTTTGGTCATCAAGTGTTTGAGCGGGTCGACCTTGGAGATCAGCATAAACCGATGAGCGAGCAAATAGTGCCTCAGCTTCTTTACAGCAAATATTAGACCCAGGCATTGCTTTTCGATTGGGGAGTAGTTGTGTTCCGCCCCGACTAGAGTTCGACTGAGGTAGTAGAGGGCATTTTCTTTTCCCTCCTCGTTATTCTGGGCAAGGAGCGCATCGAGTGACTCGTCCAGCGCGGCAGTGTAGAGAATCAGCGGTTTATTTGGAATGGGAGCGGCCAGCACTGAAGGGTGCAATAAGTATTGTTTGATGCTTTCGAACGCTGCTTGACATTCGGCATCCCAGATAAAAGGAGCTCCTTTCTTCATGAGCTTTGAGAAGGGCCTACATTTCCCCGATAAATTTGAGATAAACCTCCTTATATAAGCAAGCTTGCCTTGAAAAGATCTTAGCTGCATCAGACTTTTCGGAGGGGGCATCTCCTTGATGGCCTTTATCTTTGATGGGTCAACTTCGAGCCCTCGATGCCGGACTATAAAACCCAGGAATTTTCCCGATGACACTCCAAAAGCACATTTCAGAGGATTCATCTTCAGATCGTATTCCCTCAGTCTGGTGAGAACGGTCCTAAGATCTTGGATGTGGTCAGCCTTGGCTTTAGTTTTGACGACCAGATCATCAACATAGCATTCGACGAATTTATGGATTAGGTCATCAAAGATATTAGTCATTGCCCTTTGATATGTAGCACCTGCGTTCTTCAGTCCGAACGGCATTACCTTGTTGCAATATATTCCGATCGGGGTTCGAAATGCTGTGTGTTTCTCATCCTCAGGCGACATCTTGATCTGATTATATCCAGAAGAGCCATCCATAAAGGTGAACAACTCGTAATTTGAGGTGTCATCGACCAACATTTCCATGACCGGTAGCGGAAAGTCGTCTTTAGGACATGCCTTGTTGAGATCCCTGAAATCGACACAAACTCGGATCTGCCCATTTTTCTTCGTCACTGGGACTGTGCATGCGATCCAGTCCGCGTATTTCTCTTCCCTGATGAAGCCGGCATCGATGAGCTTCTTAGTTTCCTCGATGACCTTTTCTTCTAGTTCCCTTCTCATTCTTCGAGGAGCTTGTTTGACTGGCTTAGCATCAGGAGATATAGCCAACTTATGTACGGCCACTTCAGGGGAAAGGCCAGGCATTTCTTTGTATGTCCACGCGAAGCAGTCGACGAACTCATGCAGCAGGGCAATTATCTGCGCTTTCATTTCCTCTGACAAGAGCGAGCTGATGTAGGTCGGCCTTGGATTATCGGGCGTTCCTAAGTCAATCTCGGTTAGCTCGTCAAAGGTTGCTTGTCCGCCATCTTCGAGCTCTTGAGGAGCTTCTTCTGGCTCGGCTATCTCGTCGTCATCATTTGATCCTTCGCTGGCCTTACCAACATGGATCATGTAGCACGCTTTGGAATCAGGTTGAATGTAGCCTATGCCCCGTCTATCTGGAATTCGTCCATCGATGAGTGCTCGGACCTGGGGCAGATGCCATAGCCCTTCGTAAAACTTTGCTTCGGACTCCGTTTGATATAACCGGCATCCGCACTTCTTAAAGTATTCCCGCATCTCGGGCGCATAGTATCTGGGATTGAGGACGGCTCTTATGCCTCTCTCATATGGAAGGCACGCGACAGACAAATCGTCCGGGTGCGCAACATGGTTTGACCCATAAAACAAGATGCCCTTCTGTCCACTTTTCCTCCCGGGAACGTAGAAAGTTTTCAGCTGGTCCACGGTGGAGATTGATAATGCATCGAGCTCTTTGCACATTTGCTCTGGTACCCTTGTAACGGCTAGGGACCTTTCTGCAACTTCGAAGGTCTCTCGTAGTTTCGCTTGTTGCGTGGTGGTCCAATCTGCACCGCTGTTGGACGACAGGTCCTCCTCCTCTGACTCTTCAGTGTCGCTGCCAAGATGAGGGAGGACTTTACTGCTAGATGGGGCTTCAGTGACGGATTCATCCGTATCGCTGCCGAAACGAGGGCAAATTTTATGGAAGGACGGGCTTCCAGCGTCGGACTCATCAGTGTCGCTACCGAAATGCGGGCGCACTTGGGCATTTTTGCTTTTGAAAGTGACAGCCGGCGCAGATTTGCTTTTGAGCCTTAGGGCTGGTCTATCCTCAGTCAGTTGTGGCTTAGCATTTTGGTGGTTCATAAAGTACCGAGAATCTTCATATCGGACTTCATGCACACCGAACGGCTGGATGTCTCCGTCAATGCGTCTTTCTTCGCCATTTTTAGTATACTTCATGCATTGATGGAGAGTTGACGGAATGATGCCGTAATCGTGGAGCCACGGCCGCCCCAAGAGAATCTTATAAGACGTGTCGGCGTCGATCACGTATATCTTAGCTTCAGTTTGCAGATCCCCGAATTTGATTGGCAGAGCTATAGACCCCAGAACTTGCTGGCAATTTTGGTTGAAGCCTTGAATGACAATCCTTTCCCTTGACAGGTGTCGGACGTCCATTGACAAACTCTTCAGAGTTCGCAAGTTCATGATGTTCACTGAGGACCCCGGATCAATCAATATGCGATTAATTCGATCTCCGTCGCTGTACCCGGTCACGTAAAGCGGCCGATTATGTTCAGCCGTTCCCAGTAGCAAGTCTTCATCTTTAAATGTTACTGCGGCGGCATGCAAAGTGTGCTGGGCTTCTTTCATATTAATTTCCGCAAAGTGAGCCTGATACCGCTCGGGGTTTTGTAGAGCGTGAATGAGAACATCTCTAAGCTCCTTAGATAGGACCAAGGCGTCATAGATGCTCAGGAGAGACGGAAGCTTCCGGAGATGTGCCAAGACATTATAGTCCACCGAGGAAGGACTTGTGTTTTCATCAGCTGGTTCTCTGCCATCTTCTTCATTAGCGACTTGTTTTTCCTTCCCTTTTGGGGCGTTGCCCTGATTTGGCGGTAGAGCCCTGCCGCTTCTGAGCTGGATTTGATTGGCCGTTGTGGCGAGCTCTTCGTCCTCTTCGGGAAAACAGAGCTCCTCTTCCGAGTCGCTGCCAAGATGGATGGCGTAGTAGGTCACTACTGGGATCTCATCATTGGAGTCTTCTTCTAACTCCTCCAGAATTTCAGCCACTTGTACAGGGAAGAACTCCTTCAATTGAATCAATGTTCTTTCCTTTTGTTCATATTCTTCAAGGGAATCGATATATTTTTGAATGGTAGATCTCCCTGCAGACTCCTTTTCACGCCGAGCCGCACTTTTCTTCTTTTTGAGCTTCTTGGATTTTGAGCCTGATGGAGCCGCATTGGCAGCTGGACTGGTAGGCTTCTTCTGCCCTTCCCGTTCCGTCCTGGGTTTTTTCCGAAGTAGCTTTATCATCTTCTTCATCTTATTAGATATGTGCTTACTCCACGGAGGCCGCGATGAGTCCGTTTTGTTTCTCAGGGCAGCGGGTTCGGCTGTCTGCTCCCACAAGGCTTTAGTTTCTGTCTGTATAAAGTTGGTGGTTGCAACTTGATTGTTCACCAACACGCTTTTGGACAGCTCGATCTCTCCAGCCTTGTACTGCTTCTCGACCCAGTCTTTGAAGATATAGCAATCCTCGATCGCATGGCTCACCACTCGGTGGTACGGGCAATACAGGGGATTGTCGGTCATTTTTGCTTCTTGGGGTCTTTTCGACTCTGGCAATTGTAGGCCGTTGTTCAAGGCATCTTTAAATATCTTACGGACCTTTTCCCTTTTGAAAGAGTAAACCTTGTTCTTTTTCTCCTCTAGGGAAGGCCCATCTCCTCCCAGCAATGGCTTTCGAAACCAGTTGGTTTTGGATTCGCCCGCCCTTCGCTTTTCTTCATTGTCGGACGCATTGAAGACATTGGTACTGCTGGAACTCCCGCTTCTACGGTTGTCGTCCCGCTTGCTTTTCCAAGTTTTGTCTCTCTGAGAATCCGGCGGGGACTCTTGCTTTGAGCGTTCCAGCATTTGGACTTTCTTGGTTAGCTCCTGAAATGTCTTGAGGCCCGCCGTACACAAGAATGGGACCATCCAGTTGCTGAGGTTCCCAATGAGAAGGCTGACGGACTGGTCCTGCTCCAGCGGCGGTTCGCACTTGACTGTGAGATTACGCCATCGAGCGATAAAGTCGGTGTTGCTTTCATTCTTCCCCGGCTTGGTCCTTACAAGGTCGGCAATGGAGATTTTATCACTGACACTCATGAACCTTTGCCGAAACAGGGACTCCATTTAGGCAAAGGTAATGACGGACCCGTCCGGTATACTCGCATACCAGTCGAAGGCGACGCCGGTCAGGCTGTTGACAAACTGACGAAGAAGGAGCGCGTCATTGCCCCCTGTATTTCCGCACGATGCTTTGAAGTGGGCGACGTGCTGATTTGCATTCCCCGTTCCATCAAATCTTCCGAACTTAGGAATGACGTAGCCGCTTGGGAACTCAATCAGATCATACTGCGCAGGGTATGGCCGCCCACTACTGCCAATTTCTTTCTGAGCTTCGGCTTCGGCCACCAATGTTTTAACCTTGCTGGTGACCAAATCCATTATCCGATCCTGTGTTAGCGGGATAGTGCTATCTGGGGCCAAGGCGTCCCCAGAAGCGGAATGTGGTCGGCTTTCATGCGGCTCGACCAGTCTTGGTCCCAAAGGAACAGGCATTGGCTGCCTCGGATTGTCATCACTCGGTTGATTAGTAGCAGCTTGTGCCTGATTGGGAGGCGCTCGAGCAATTTGAGCCGTAAGCTGCATCACCACGTTCGTTAAGTCGTCAATCTTCGAATAGAGCTTGGCCATCTCTTTATCTTTGCTCCAGAGCTGTTTTCGAAGCTCTTGAAGCAGCTCTTGCTCCGCAGTCCTGGGGAGGAAAGTCGGCTCTTCCTCGCTGTCCGAGCTTGACTCTGCATGGACCGAGGGGTCTTTCTGCCTATCATCCTCATCGAGAGGGTTTTCTTCATCCAGCGGGGGCGGCTGTTCTTGGGCAGCGGCAACCACATTCAGGCTAGATTGGGCCTGGGATGTGGTGGCCCCATCCTTGCTTTTGCTGCGAAGGTTGTCGCTGGGGCGCCCGCCCGCCATATAGACCGTATGGATGATATATCCGGCCGTCTTTCTATCATTGGCGGCTGATTTCACGGATCGTTGTCTTGACCCCCTTGTTTCGGTAACTGGTAGTCGATTGAAGGCGGCTGACCTAACCAGGTTTTTGAATGGTGCTGGAGCATCTTTTCTGGGTTTGCCCCACTGCTTTCGTGCGGCACAGAGTGCTTGATAGACTCTTGAAGAGACAGTGTCATACCTTTTCTGTTGGGGCTGGGACACGTCTCTTTGTGGTACTGTTCGGACCGCTGTCTTCTTGATTCTGGCGGTCATGGCATTTTTCTGAACCCACTTCAGAGGCTCGAAGGAATTGTTGATACTTACGTCCGACTCAGCCGTCGTCGCGGGACAACCCTGCACTTGGAACTTCACACGATTCCATTTAGCCGAAGCCTTGGCCCTTTTGTTGGCTCGATACCTAAGCCGGTGCTGCCTTAACTTTTCTGTTCTAAGCATCTGGCAGACTTTGGCTCTTTAGGAAGACGCCGCAGACCGGTCGATGGAGGGCCTTGGAGATACGCTCGATTGTGCATTTGTTGGAGTCATCGCCTGAGCTCGTCCGCAACATTTGATGTTGCCCTTTGTACCGAAGTTCTTGCCCCCAGCTAGAGCGCCAGGGAGTCGTTCAGACACCATCTTAAGTTTCGGTTGTGGTGACTTGGCGATCACGACATTCTGCCTTTTACCCCTTGAGACCGGCTTGGCCACCTGTTCCGCCGGGACTTCCGCCAGATGAGCGCTTCCGGCAGGGTAGATGACGACGGTGCCAAACTGGCGGGGCGGTTCCTCACACTGTCGACTGAAGCTTGCAGGGAGAACCACACGAGCGTTGATCTTGACCACGTACGGAATCGGGGTCACGTTGGAAGCTGAATTCGTCTGGGGAGACATTGTCGTCGAAGGTTGATTGCTGCACGGAAAAAGGAACATCATTTCAGTATAGGCAATCGATATGTATATTGATTGAGTTCGC
Organism: Agapanthus africanus; assembly: GCA_030015575.1. Taxonomy (NCBI): domain Eukaryota; kingdom Viridiplantae; phylum Streptophyta; class Magnoliopsida; order Asparagales; family Amaryllidaceae; genus Agapanthus; species Agapanthus africanus. The sequence goes on along the minus strand of JASDDO010000001.1, from coordinate 363,912,172 downwards.
ATGAACGTTTAACCCGAAATATGGGAGGAGAGATCGGGTCCCACCGGGCGTGCCAGAATCTGTAGGGTGTTTTTCGTCACCCCATTGAGATGGGAATACGCGCACGCTTATCAGGCGTACTACAGATTCACCCTGCCTAGGGTAGGCTGGAGTTTAATGATTGTGGGGATCCGAATCTCCGGCAGCCGCGGACTAAGCTGCCGTTAATTACCCCTCGCCTTTGGGGCGAGGGAACCTCCGATTAACGGGTTAAACTGGTCATTCGAACTCAATGTGCAGTGTGCGTGTGTGTTGTTTTGGAGGGGGGGTTTGAATATATCGGGAGCCACGCAGAGTTTTTACGGGGGTCAAGGGGGCTAGCAGCCCCCTTGCGGGGTGCGGGGCAGCGCCCCGTTAGAAATTTTTTTCTAACAGGGACAGTGTCGCGGAGTATGTGTATGTGTACATTTGTATACATATGTATATATAATTAAAGGAAAAAAGACATCCAAAGGATGCGTGGGGCCAGCACTTAGGCGCTTAAGCGCGAGCGCGCCACGTGTCGGCACGTGGGCGCTTTGCGCTCGCGCGCAGAGTGCTGGAGCGCAACGCGCTACGTGTCGGCACGTAGGCGACTTGCGCAAGAGCGCTTGCGCTTGAGCGCAAGAGCGCCACGTGTCGGCACGAGGGCGACTTGCGCTCGAGCGCTTGCGCTCGAGCGCTTGCGCTGGAGCACAAGCGCGCCACGTGTCGGCACGAGGGCGACTTGCGCTCGAGCGCTTGCGCTGGAGCGCAAGCGCGCCATGTGTCGGCACGTGGGCGCTCTGCGCTTGAACGCCGGCGAGAAAAGAGGCTCTTAGCCTAAAAAGATTTCTCTGAAGAGAAATCAAAGAGGAGTTGGACCCCTGAGTGTTTTTTTTGTTAGGTTTAGTGAAAGGGGTTCTTCTTCTTCCTCCTCTGTTAGCTGGATCTTGAAGATCAAGAGATATGGGATTTTAAAAATCACTCCTTTTTGAGATCTAATGGAAGATCTGAGTTCCTCTTGATGGGTTTTGTGGTGAAAAATTAATTTGTTTTATAAAAAGGAGAGTAGAACTCTTGATTTAATTCAAAAGAAAGAAGAAGGTTTTGGAACCTTGAAGAAGGAAGAAAGATCTCAGATCTGAATCTTTTTTTGGAGAGAGAAAAAGTTATTTAGATATTTCATTATCTTTGCCTTTATAGGCCATACACTTTACACATAGCCCCTTGGGCTTCACAAAATGGCATTTTGCCTATCCCATGGCTCATGTGCCATTTCTTTTTGCACATAAGCCATGGGCTTTACAAAAATTTGGCTTTATGCCTATTTTTCTTACATTTGTCCATAAAATAAAAATAAAAGAAGTACAACAAAATTGTTAAATTTTTTTTTTATCTTGGCGTGGTGGGAGGCCGGCCGCTTCATGTTCGGGCCCGACCCGGGTGTGGGCCCACTGGATCTGGGCTTGGGCCCACTTGGCTTGGGGTTGACTTTGATTTTGACTTGGTCAACTGGGGTGTAAATTTTTACCCCAACAACCGTTACGTACAGCTAGTATCGCTTGCGGTCTGTGGTTAAACCCACTGCCAGCGTAGTAGTCGAGTCTTTAGAGTCCCACACAGAGATTTCCCAAACCCAGGCGAAAAGATATAGAGGTCGTATGGTTTTACGACAAAGGTTCGGACGCATAAGTGTTTAAACGCACATACGACATTCGGACAGTTTTTACTAGCCGTCTTTGATTTAAGCCATATTCTAGTATCAGGTTATTGGATTTATACAGTCTAAAGTTTTTCCGTGTTTTCACGGATGCGAGGGGCGTTCTCGTAATTTCCGAGAAGCTTCTAGAAGGATGTGACATGAGGGGTTAAGGTGGCATTTTCATTAATTGCTTTAGTGACTCATTTATATAATTCATCATATCATTAAATGCATCATTAATGCATCATTAATGATCTAATGACTCACAAGATGAATCACTCTTCTTGAATAAATGAAGCATGGTGAATAATCATTTAATTGATATTATTTGATAATTCATTATGTTTGATATATTCAAGTGAGAAGCTTTTCTATTCACATTATCATCTCCACCTTCTCTCTCCTCAAGCTCTCTCTCCTTCTCCAAATCCTAATCCTACCACTCATGAGTTGAGTACAAGGATTAGTAAAGACTAACACTCCATAACCTAACTCTACATCACCTTAGTTCATTTATTAGCAACTAGAGAAACTAAGTAACCTCAAGTTTAGAGGTTATAGCTTGGATTAGGGTTCTCGGGTGGATCGTCTATCACGGAAGGAAGCCAAGGAGGACGTGGAGATCCAAGGAGGCCGTAGAGATCGTAAAGACGAAGGACTAGAATCGTTTGGTATAATCTCTTTACTTAGTAGCTTAGAACTCTATGGTCATTGTTAAGTATTGTTTAGAAAAGATCTTCGGTTAGTTGATGTTCGCTTTATAAAAATGATCGTTTTTCAAATTTCAGCCTCCCCGCTACTCGTGGGGTGTTGCACATCAACTTACAGTGGTATCAGAGCCTCACTAAACAATAATTAACACACTTGCAAAGTTGTATGAATTTCGAACGGAAAACAAACTGGAGAAAACCTCGATATCACATAGTTTCTGTCGATTTTAAAATGAAGTCTAAAATTTTTTCAGGGACCTCCAGAGTGACCTGTAAGAAAATATAAGAACACACAAGAAAAATGGGCTCCTGAATCGGCCAAAGAGCCGCGGAACCGCGGCCGATCCCACCGATCCTCCCCGGATCCGCGGCCGAGTTGTGGCCGATTCAGCCCAGTTTTCTTCTGTGCATCTTTTGTGATATTTTGTATTTTCTGGTATTTTTATTTTCTGCTCAGGTTTCAAATTTACAGAGAAGATTTGGAGTAGAATTTAATGTGCTTAATCGATCGAAATTATACGATGTTTGCTTGTTTGATTATATCTGTGAAATGTATTATGTGTTCGTAAACCTCCCCTAACTGCTAGTATATCGGTTGGCAGAGGGTCGGAATATCTGTAATGTTTTTTAACTGTTTGTGGTGATTAGCCGGGTTTTGTAATGGGTTATTGTATTAATTCATTCGATGTAAATGTAATAAGTTGTAATATTATTTTGCGGGGCACATCCAGGTTGCGGTTGTAGCCACCGTTGTATTATTTCTTTTTACTGTTTTTGCTCCTAGTATAGACCCAAGATGGGGTGCACAAACTACCGGGTATTTTGAAGTGTTGAGGTAGACCGCTTCACTTCTGGTACTTGGCGGGTAGTTTGCCGTACCCGTAGGGGTCTGGGGTGGGGTAATGGCTATTCATCACAACTGTGTAATCCGTCTTTCATTGCAGGCTCAAAAGAAACGCGGATTGCTTGCAAATCCAATATTTTTTATCTGTGACTGGAATGCCCATTATTGCATTTGACAAATGTACAATATCTATATATGATAGCTATTTAGACGTCACTTATGTTTTACACCCGCGCTAGCCCAGCCCCCGCTCTGTTGTTAGTTAAGTAACCTAACGGGTGATGACGGGACCCAGTGGCGAATGCGGATGGCATAAGAAGACGTTGTATTTTCGTTGTTATCTGTAATGATAGGTTAATTGATGGTACGCATTATTATTAATACAAAGAAAATAAAACCTAAGCTGAATCGTTGGGACAATTTCTAAAACCACTCGGTTTTCTTGAAAAAGCAAATTTTAAATACGGAGCTTAAACCACTCCTTTTAAATAAAAGCTATCTTTGTTCCTTCGCTCATATCAAGTTCATTACGTTAACGGTTTTTTGCCAAAAACCAGCCGTAACCCTCCGTCGTTTCAGATAGACAGCACATCGTATTCATGCTATGCTTGTTGGCCTACGTCAAGGTATAGTGTATGGTAGCAGTGTGTGTGCCTATTTGTTGCATAGATAGATGCATTAGTTTAAGACAGACATACACCTTGTTGGCCTACGTCAAGGGCTTGTACGATGTACTTAAATTGGTCAGGACAACGACGGGTAGAACTTGACTTGCGTCGTATGATTTGTTGGCCTACGTCAAGGTCATAAGAGCTTGGGGTAAAAAATCACATCGGGAGTTTCAAACATAAAGGAAACTTGCAGATTTAGCATACCTTCTGGAGTATGGTGACTAGAGTGGCTTCCATCTAGGGCATCATGCAATGATAGTTGGATCCCGATCCCACTGATGAGTAGGATTACTCTCGGGAATTTTTCTCACTTAACAATCAATGCTATAAACCAAGTAGGTGACTTGAAAGGTGTTAGAGGGGCTACGCCTCCAGGGAAAAGAGGTTATTTAATTAAGGAACTTCGTGAAAGCGTTGGAAAACCCTCTCGAAGTACCAACAGTAGCCTGGCTGAAAGGTTAAGCAAGTATTGTGACGTGTGATTAAATCCTGACTAGTTCTTCTTTTAGGTTTTGAAGAAGGATTTGAGGAAACAGTGGGAGCCATCCTGTTTAGATAAATTAATAAACCAATCTAAACTTGCAAGAGCATATGCTGAGTGTTTTCTTTTCTCTCTTTCTCTGGCAGCTACCATGACTGGACTAAAACTATTACTCGAAAAAATATACTGACCGGGCAGAACTATAAAGATTGGCTAAGGAACGTCAATATTGCACTGACTTATGACAAAGTAGCATATGTTACCACCGCTGTTCCTCCCCTTATCCCAAGACCAGATTCCTCAGTTGTGGACAGGGAAGTCCGCAAAATCTGGGATCTAGATTGTGAGCGAGCTAAGTTTATCGTGCTGGCGTCCATGAACAATGAACTCCAGAAACAGCACGAGAGTATGGATATTGTATCCATTTTTCTCCATGTCAAAGAGCTGTATGGGGAGCACTCCCGTATCGCGAGGTACGAAACCTCAATGAAACTCTTCCAGATGAGGTTAGCTCCAGGATCGCCTGTAGGAGAGCACGTCCTCAAAATGATCATCCTCATTGAGGAACTCGCAAACCTGGGATGCGTGCTAGAGAACGATTTGTATATCGACTTGATTTTGCAGTCCCTTCCCCACACCTTCTCTAAGTTCGTGCTGAACTTCAACATGCACGAAATGGAAGCGGATCTTCCAAAGCTCCTCAATATGTTGAGGGTAGCAGAGACCTCCTTGAAAAAGGAGAAGACCCCCGTTCTGTATATTGGCCAATCATCTTCTTCTAAATCTAAAGCGAAAGCTAAAGGGAAGAAGAAGATGAACGCCACCAAACCGAAAGGTGGGGTCAAGAAGGTGCAGGGAACGAACAAGGCAGGAAGGGTGAAGACAGAAAAGAACGAGTGCTTCTATCGTCACAAGCAAGGGTTAGTGTATATGCCCTAGAGGCCATTACTGTATCATACTAGTTTGTATATTACTTAATGGAAGCTTGGGATATTCACAGTTGTATATACAATCTTGCTCGAAATGGTAGTATGCTACTTGGTTTGTCTCTGCTTTAATATGTGCATGTGTTTCTTTTAGCATATTGCCGGTATACATATTAGTAGAGCCCTTAGGATCTTTGCTTGATTACCAGCGTTGTGATGGCGCTCGCACTCGTGGGAGCTGGGTAATCTATAAGCACATCCTTATACAGGTCCCTGGTCGTTGGACTATCGAGACAGGGCATCGATACTCCGGAGTAGACTAGCGTATGCGCTTCTCATCCCAGTGTGGGAGACGGTCTGTCCCACAGCCGTTAGTACGTCGTACTTGAGATAGTATGCGGGTGCTCGTTAGGTTACGAGTACACTGGACAGGACTCGTCGGGAACTGTTGGTTGGTAATATACCTATCGTCAGTTATCAGTTCCCAGGTGACATGAGTACAGCTTAGTCCGCTGACTTGACACTGTCACTTCGCCTCGAGTGTGTTCCCACTGCACTTTGATTACTACCCTACCACGGCTCAGAGGAGTCGTGCAAACAGGTAGTTTTTGGGTGCAGTCCCGAAGCACTTGGAGGCAGTGACGGTTAGACAGGATTCGTCTCTCCCGGTATTGGGGGTTGACATCGCGCTGTGTCCAGGAGAGCCATTACACGAGTAGTCCCTGGCCAGGGCAAGCGAGATATACTGGTAGGCTTCCAGTGTTATCTCAGGGTGTTTTGGGCTACACTCCGACACGACTTGTACCGCTATTAGGGGACTGACGTTCACTGCCCCCCTAGGCCCGCCATGCGATGTATCAGACGAACAGACCGGACTGTACGGAGACTGTCACATACAGGCTCAGTAGGAGTGCAGATGGGGTTCACCTCGTCAGTCTTCTTATCGACATCTACCTGGGGACCGTTACGTACAGCTAGTGCCGCTTGCGGTCTTTGGTTAAACCCACTGCCAGCGTAGTGTCGAGTTTTTAGAGTCCCACACAGAGAGCTATTCGCCTTTAGGCAAAATGAGTAGAGGTCGCATGGTTTTGCGACAGGGTTCGTTCGCATCCGCGCACTTGTGCACGTTTGCTGTCCGGACAGTTTATACTAGCGGGCTTTGGTTTAAGCCGGATCCTAGTATATGATTTGAGATTGGTTTTTCTCATTGTGTTCGTGTTCCTCGGATCACGAATGCGGGTGCGTAATGCACAGTTGCTTGAGATTGAGGGAGAGGACCTTGTTTAGGGTTAATGACTATTATCATTTCATTAACCCTATTGCTTTTGTGTGTATTATTGTTAATTAATAATTAGCTTAATTATTGTGCATGGTTGTTGTTGTTGACCTTTTGACTTCATTGACTTGTTGACCAAGTTGACAATTTGACCATGATCATTTCATTTGGAAGATGCTCTTTGATCCTTGCAATTTGCATTAATAATGAAATGATAATGGTCACCTCTTGATTAAACCATGACAATTTTCTAGCTAATTAATTAATTAAAATATCACACACATATTAGTGAGAATGGCTCACTAATAATTCATTCTATCATGTCTTTTCTCTCTCTTGCTCATCCTCTCCCTCAAGCTCTCTCCCTCTCATGTGTTGAGAAACAAAAAAAGCTTGAGAAAAACCTTCACTTGATCTTCTCTACTCACTTCTAGGGTTCAAGTCTTTGCATTTCTTGCACTCTAGTTACTCCTAGCTTGGAGTTGAAGCTAAAGGTCGAGGCTTTCGGGTGGATCCTTCTTTGACGGAAGAAGACAAGCAAGGTGAGGCCTTTCTACCATTCCGACGAGCAAGGAGAGAAGGAGTTCGAGCTCAAGGTATAACCTTTCTACAACTTAGTTAGTTGTTAGTTTACTTTAGCTAGTTTTCGTTTAGCAAAGATCCTCACAAGCAAGGTCCATGTTGCCTAAGTCATTAAAAATCTGTTTTTTATTATGTTTTCCGCCTCCCCGTAAGCACCGGGGTGGGCAACGTGGACTTACAGTGGTATCAGAGCCTAACTAAACTCAAACTAGCTAGGTAGTGAAGTGTAACGAAGTTTCGAAACCGGAAAATCCAAAAACCAAACCTTTGCAAAACCCTAGTTTCTGTTAAAATTTTTCCTGCTCTAAATGAAAAACTTTATACTTGTAAATTCGTCTCAGGGTTTTCTATAAACACCCATGAAAAACGGTACAGTGATTCGTTCAAACCGCCGCCCTTCCGCGGCACGAGGTAGGCATGTGCCGCGGAAGCGCCGCGGTTTGTCGTGTTCTCTGCATCGTTTTTCGTGCAGTGTGTGTTGTTGTTGGTTTTGGGATTTTTAGGATATATTATATGTGCCCAGATTTTCCAGAACTAAAATTTACTTTTGGGGGCCTATAAATCCGTATTTTTCGGAACTTCACTACACTTTAACTACATCGGTTATATCTGTAATGCTTGCATGTATTGAACGTCGGCTAATCGCTATAAGACGATTAGTCGGGGTTATACATGATCTGTGATTGTTATTGGTTTGTGGATATGAATGGATTGGATTGTCGCGGGTGAATGGCCGGGGTGGCTGTGAGATGAGCGTTGTTTTTCTTTCATTCATTTGTAACATGTAAATTGATGTAATAATATTCTTTATATGGCCGCACAACCGGGTCGGGGTTGTAGCCGTCATTGTATAATTCTTTTTACTGTTTTTGCTCCTAGGATAGACCCATGGAGGGGGTGCACAAACTACCGGGTATCTCGAAGCGCCGAGTGGCCTACTCACGGTGGTGAGGGAGGTTGCTTCGCTTCGGGTGCTTGGCGGGTAGTTTGCCGCACCCGTAGGGGTCTTGGGTGGGGTATTGGCTATTCACCGCGACCGTGTAATCCGCTTTACGTTGCAGGCTCGAACGCATTGCGGATTCCTAGTATATCCAATGTATTCATCTGTGATCTGTAATGTCTATCATTGCTATATATTTATATATAATAACTATTTAGGCGTTGCTTATGTTTTACAGCCGCGCTAGCCCAGCCCCCGCTCTGTCGTTAGTTAAGTAACCTAACGGGTGATGACGGGGCCCCGTGGCGAATGCGAATGGCATAAGCGTACGTCATATTTTGGTTGTTTTCTGCAATGGTAGGATTAAATGATGGGACGCATTAAAAGAACTAATGCAAGAAATAAACCAAGTAAAAGTCGAATGGAACACTTTGAAAACCACTCGGTTCTTTTCAAAACTAAAACTTTTAAACGCGGAGCTTGAACCACTCCTTTTAAAAGCTATCTCGTTCCATCGATTATATCAAGTTCACTACGTTCACGGTTTCGCCAAAACCATCCGTAGCCCTCCATCATTTCGGTTAAATATTCGGTAGTATTCAAGCTATGTATTTTGACCTCACGCCAAGGCATAGTGATTGGTAGCTGCCGGATATTTATCCGTTGCATAGATAGAATGCGTTGATTTGAGACAGTCGTACTGCCGTTTTGGCCTACGTCAAGGGTAGGTACGGGTGGGTTCAAATTAACCAGGATAATGATGGGAAGAACTTGACATGTGACTTATGACATTTTGACCTCACGCCAAGGTCATAAGAGCATGGGGCAAAAATCTACATCGGGAGTTTCATAAGTACTGAAACTTGCTAGCGTTGCATACCATTTGGAGTGTGATAATTCTGGTAGGATTCCTTCGGTTTTATCACGCGATGATATTTGGATCCCGATCCTACTGTGAGTATATGCTACTCCTCGGGAAAACTCTCACTTAACGATCAATGCTATAAACCTAGTAGGTGCCTAGAAAGGTGTTAGCGGGGCTACGCCCACAGGGAAAAGAGGTTATTTAATTAAGGAACTTCGCGAAAGCGTTGGAAAACCTCCCTCGAAGTACCGACACTGGCCTGGCTGAACGGTTAAGCAAGTATTGTACGGTGAGAATGATCCCGGCTAATCCTTTTCTTTATGGTTTGAGAAGGGATTCGAGAAACAGTGGGAGCCATCCAGTTTAGACAAACTAAAAACCACTCTAAACTTGCAAGAGCATCATGCTAAAGTGTTTCTTTTCTCTCTCCTAATTGCAGCGACCATTCAACATGACCGGACTTAAGTTACTGTTAGATAAAAATATATTGACAGGGCCAAACTACAAAGATTGGCTCAGGAATGTCAAGATGGCGATCACTTATGACAAGCTGGGGTATATACTTACCACCAAAGCTCCCCCTGTCCCAGGTCCCACCTCCAGCGTCGCGGATGTAGAAATCCGTAAGACATGGGAGATAGATTGCGCGAGGGCCAGATGCCTCGTACTAGCCTCGATGGACAACGAACATCAGAGGAGGCACGAGAATATGGACCTAGAGTCCATATTTCTCCATACAAAAGAACTGTATGGGTAGCAGTCTCGTATCGCTAGATACGAAGTGTCGAAGAAGCTTTTTTCGGCAAGGTTGGCCGTCGGATCATCGGTAGCGGACCACGTGCTTAAGATGATCGGCTACATAGAGGAGCTCGCGGACCTTGGGACCACGTTGGAGAATGAACTCTATACCGATTTGATTCTCCAGTCCCTTCCTTCCACTTACGCCCAGTTCATTCTTAACTTCAACATGCAAGGAAAGGAGGTTGAACTTGCCGAACTTCTGAACATGTTGAGGACTGCTGAGGGCACCCTACAGAAGGGTAGGGAGACATCCACTTTGTTTGTAGGAGGATCTTCCTCTTCTAGGTCCAGGGCGAAAGCCAAGGGCAAGAAGAAGAAAGCCCCCGCCAAACCAAGAGGCGGTGTCGGTAAAGTGGATACGAAGGGAAAGGGTAAAGCAACAAAAGTAGCGGGGAAGATGGTGGGGAAGGAAGAATGCTTCTATTGTCACAAAAGTGGTCACTGGAAACAAGATTGCAAGGCTTGGAAAGCCAGAACACAGGATTTGAAGCGAGTTGCAGCTTCAGCTTCAGGTGTGTATGTTATTGAAAACTGTCTATCAATAAACTCTACATCCTGGGTATTGGATACCGGATCAGGATCTCATATCTGTAATTCCTTGCAGGCATTGAGAAAGCGTAGAGTTTTGAAGGCAGGTGACATGACCCTCAGAGTTGCGAACGGTGCTAGCATGGATGCAGAGGCCGTGGGGGACTATCACCTGGGATTATCAGATGGACACTTTTTGGTTTTGCGTAGTTGTTATTATGTACCAAATGCAACCTGTAATATCATTTCTGTATCTTTATTATCTAAAGAAGGTTATGAATTTGCATTTGTAAGTAATGTAGTGAACATTCACCTTAATCAAGTTTTGATTGGGTCAGGTACATTAAACAACGGTATTTACGTTTTAAACCAACCACAGGTTTTCAATATCCAGAATACACACAAAAGAAAGTCTCCAGATATTAATCAGGCTTTCTTATGGCATTGTAGACTGGGTCACATCAATGAGACACGGTTGACTAAGTTACATAAAGAAGGATACTTGGATCCGTTCGAGTATCAGTCTTATGCCACTTGTGAATCTTGTCTCATGGGAAAGATGACAAAGGCTCCGTTCACTGGACACGGAGAAAGAGCGAGCGAGCTCTTGGGACTCGTACACAGCGACGTGTGCGGTCCAATGTCTACACATGCGCGAAGCGGTTTTTCTTACTTCATTACTTTTACGGATGATTTCTCAAGATTCGGACACATCTTCTTAATGAAGCATAAATCCGAAGCTTTTGATAAGTTCCAGGAATATAAGAATGAAGTAGAAAAACAAACCGGCAAAAGTATCAAGATCCTAAGATCGGATCGAGGAGGAGAATACTTAAGTGCTGAATTCCTGAATTACTTAAAAGAGAATGGAATTCTCTCTCAGCTTACTCCTCCATACACTCCGCAACATAACGGTGTATCGGAGAGACGGAACCGGACCCTATTGGATATGGTACGGTCCATGATGAGTAACGCTGAGTTACCGCGATCATTCTGGGGATATGCACTAGAAACAGCTGCATATCTTTTGAACCGTGTTCCCACTAAGACTGTGCCTACCACACCATATGAGTTATGGAGTGGGAAGAAACCCTATCTTCAATACTTGAAGATTTGGGGATGTCCAGCTTATGTCAAAAAGCAGCATACGGACAAGCTCGAGGCACGCTCAGTACTGTGCAAGTTTGTGGGATACCCAAAGAACTCCAGGGGGTATCTTTTCTATTACGCAGAGGAACAAAAAGTCCTTGTTTCTCGTAATGCCCATTTTCTGGAACATCAGTTTTTAGAAAAAGAAATAAGTGGGAGCGCGATAGAACTGGAAGAAATTCCAGAACCACAGACTATTACTGAAAGCTTAGTGGAACCAGAAGGTTCGAAAGAACAGGACATTCCTATGCCACTCCGCAGGAGTAGTAGGCAGTCTCATCCGCCCGAGAGATACTACGGTTTTCTCATTGACGGGGATAGAGAAGACTGCATCCTAGATTGTGATGAGCCTACTAGCTTCCAGCAAGCCATTCAGAGCGTCGACTCGGTAAAATGGCTGGATGCAATGCGGACCGAGATGGAGTCCATGTACACCAACAAAGTATGGACGTTGGACATTGCTCCAGACGGGGTAAAACCCGTAGGATGCAAGTGGATCTTCAAAAGGAAGATTGGTATAGATGGACAGGTTGAGACCTATAAAGCTAGACTGGTAGCAAAGGGTTTTCGTCAGCGACCTGGTTTGGACTATGACGAAACCTTTTCTCCAGTAGCTATGCTGAAATCCATTCGGATCCTTCTTTCCATCGCTGCTTTCCACGATTATGAGATTTGGCAGATGGACGTAAAGACAGCTTTTCTAAATGGTCATTTAGAGGAGTGTGTCTATATGGACCAGCCAGAGGGTTTCATTCAGGGTGGGAGCAGCGGAAAGGTGTGCAAGTTGCTCAAGTCCATTTATGGACTCAAGCAGGCATCGCGGAGTTGGAACATCTGTTTTAATGAGACGGTCAAAGAATTTGGCTTTATCAAAAATCCAGATGAACCATGCATCTATTGTAGATTTGTAGCGAGAACTGTAGTATTCCTCGTTTTATACGTGGATGACATTCTCTTAATAGGAAATGACATTCCTATGCTACAATCTGTCAAGGGGTTCTTGTCACACAGGTTCTCCATGAAAGACCTGGGTGATGCCTCCTACATTCTGGGTATCCGGATCTACCGTGACAGATCCAAGAGGATATTAGGACTCTCGCAGTCCAGGTACATCGACACCATACTGAAGAGATTCAGTATGGAAGATTCCAAGCGCGGTAATCTACCGGCTTGTCACGGGATCACCCTCTCCAAAGAGATGTCTCCCAAAACTGATTTGGAGAGGGATCGCATGTCTATTATACCCTACGCTTCTGCGGTAGGCTCTATAATGTATGCGATGTTGTGTACCAGACCGGATGTGGCTTATGCACTGAGTGTGGTAAGCAGGTATCAGTCAAACCCTGGGGAGAAACATTGGATAGCAGTAAAGAACATTCTCAAGTACCTGAGAAGGACTAAGGAGATGTTCTTGGTGTATGGCGAAAAGGACCTGCAGATTGAGGCCTTTGCTGACTCCAGCTTCCAAAGTGACAAGGATGATTCCAAGTCCATGTCGGGTTTTGTCTTTACCCTCAATGGAGGGGCGGTGTGTTGGAAGAGCTCCAAACAGGAAACTGTTGCTGACTCGACTATGGAAGCGGAATACATCGCTGCATCTGATGCCGCAAAAGAAGCTGTCTGGATGAGGAAGTTCTTGAAAGAACTTCAGGTGGTTCCGTCCATTCTTGACCCAATACCTCTGTATTGCGACAACAACGGGGCTATAGCTTTAGCGAAGGAACCTAGGTCCCATCAGAAATCGAGACACATCTTAAGGCGGTATCACCTGATCAGGGAGATTGTGGATCGCTAGGAGATCGAGGTCCGGAGAGTTGCATCAGAGGATAACACAGCAGATCCATTCACCAAGGCCTTGCCCCAGACTCAGTTCGAGCGGCTGATCGAGATGATAGGTCTTCGATACGCCAGTACATGGCCTTAGTGCAAGTGGGAGATTGTTAGTGTATATGCCCTAGAGGCCATTACTGTATCATACTAGTTTGTATATTACTTAATGGAAGCTTGGGATATTCACAGTTGTATATACAATCTTGCTCGAAATGGTAGTATGCTACTTGGTTTGTCTCTGCTTTAATATGTGCATGTGTTTCTTTTAGCATATTGCTGGTATACATATTAGTAGAGCCCTTAGGATCTTTGCTTGATTACCAGCGTTGTGATGGCGCTCGCACTCGTGAGAGCTGGGTAATCTATAGGCACATCCTTATACAGGTCCCTGGTCGTTGGACTATCGAGACAGGCGCATCGATACTCCGGAGTAGACTAGCGTATGCGCTTCTCATCCCAGTGTGGGAGACGGTCTGTCCCACAGCCGTTAGTACGTCGTACTTGAGATAGTATGCGGGTGCTCGTTAGGTTACGAGTACACTGGACAGGACTCGTCGGGAACTGTTGGTTGGTAATATACCTATCGTCAGTTATCAGTTCCCAGGTGACATGAGTACAGCTTAGTCCGCTGACTTGACACTGTCACTTCGCCTCGAGTGTGTTCCCACTGCACTTTGATTACTACCCTACCACGGCTCAGAGGAGTCGTGCAAACAGGTAGTTTTTGGGTGCAGTCCCGAAGCACTTGGAGGCAGTGACGGTTAGACAGGATTCGTCTCTCCCGGTATTGGGGGTTGACATCGCGCTGTGTCCAGGAGAGCCATTACACGAGTAGTCCCTGGCCAGGGCAAGCGAGATATACTGGTAGGCTTCCAGTGTTATCTCAGGGTGTTTTGGGCTACACTCCGACACGACTTGTACCGCTATTAGGGGACTGACGTTCACCGCCCCCCTAGGCCCGCCATGCGATGTATCAGACGAACAGACCGGACTGTACGGAGACTGTCACATACAGGCTCAGTAGGAGTGCAGATGGGGTTCACCTCGTCAGTCTTCTTATCGACATCTACCTGGGGACCGTTACGTACAGCTAGTGCCGCTTGCGGTCTGTGGTTAAACCCACTGCCAGCGTAGTGTCGAGTCTTTAGAGTCCCACACAGAGAGCTATTCGCCTTTAGGCAAAATGAGTAGAGGTCGCATGGTTTTGCGACAGGGTTCGTTCGCATCCGCGCACTTGTGCACGTTTGCTGTCCGGACAGTTTATACTAGCGGGCTTTGGTTTAAGCCGGATCCTAGTATATGATTTGAGATTGGTTTTTCTCATTGTGTTCGTGTTCCTCGGATCACGAATGCGGGTGCGTAATGCACAGTTGCTTGAGATTGAGGGAGAGGACCTTGTTTAGGGTTAATGACTATTATCATTTCATTAACCCTATTGCTTTTGTGTGTATTATTGTTAATTAATAATTAGCTTAATTATTGTGCATGGTTGTTGTTGTTGACCTTTTGACTTCATTGACTTGTTGACCAAGTTGACAATTTGACCATGATCATTTCATTTGGAAGATGCTCTTTGATCCTTGCAATTTGCATTAATAATGAAATGATAATGGTCACCTCTTGATTAAACCATGACAATTTTCTAGCTAATTAATTAATTAAAATATCACACACATATTAGTGAGAATGGCTCACTAATAATTCATTCTATCATATCTTTTCTCTCTCTTGCTCATCCTCTCCCTCAAGCTCTCTCCCTCTCATGTGTTGAGAAACAAAAAAAGCTTGAGAAAAACCTTCACTTGATCTTCTCTACTCACTTCTAGGGTTCAAGTCTTAGCATTTCTTGCACTCTAGTTACTCCTAGCTTGGAGTTGAAGCTAAAGGTCGAGGCTTTCGGGTGGATCCTTCTTTGACGGAAGAAGACAAGCAAGGTGAGGCCTTTCTACCATTCCGACGAGCAAGGAGAGAAGGAGTTCGAGCTCAAGGTATAACCTTTCTACAACTTAGTTAGTTGTTAGTTTACTTTAGCTAGTTTTCGTTTAGCAAAGATCCTCACAAGCAAGGTCCATGTTGCCTAAGTCATTAAAAATCCGTTTTTTATTATGTTTTCCGCCTCCCCGTAAGTACCAGGGATGGGCAACGTGGACTTACAGCAAGGGCACTGGAAGAAGGATTGTCAGGCCTTCAAAGCCAAGGACATGAAGCAAGCAGTTGCTTCTACTTCAGGCGTGTTTGTAATCGAAAATTGTTTTTCAGTTAACTCTACATCATGGGTACTTGATACCGGTTCTGGTTCTCATATCTGTAATTCATTGCAGGATCTGAGAAATAGTAGAGTGCTGGGGACAGGTGATATGACTCTCCGGATGGGCAATGGAATGCATGTAGATGCAATTGCAATAGGGGAATATCACCTAGGGTTGACTAGTGGGCACATTTTGGTGTTGTACAGCTGTTTTTGTATTCCCAGTATGTTGTGTAATATTATATCAGTATCTTTGTTATCGAATGAAGGATATAGTTTTGCGCTTGAAAGAAATGTTATGAACATTCACCTAAATCAAGAACTGATTGGGTTTAGCACACTGGAAAACGGCATATACATACTTAATCAACCTCAAATTTTCAATATTCAAAACACGCATAAAAGAAAGGCTCCAGATTCAAATCAAGCCTTCCTATGGCATTGTAGACTTGGTCATATAAATGAAACAAGGTTGACTAAGTTACATAAAGATGGATATTTAGATCCGTTTGAATATTCATCATATGCAACTTGTCAATCATGTATCAAAGGAAAAATGACCAAATCTCCGTTCACCGGACACGGAGAAAGAGCCACTGAACTCTTGGGACTAGTACACAGTGATGTATGTGGTCCGATGTCTACGCATGCAGGAAGTGGTCACTCCTACTTCATCACTTTTATTGATGACTTCTCAAGGTATGGACATGTGTTCTTAATGAAGCAAAAATCCGAGGCTTTTGAGAAGTTTAAGGAGTATAAAAATGAAGTAGAGAAACAAACTGGTAAAAGCATCAAGACACTTCGAGCTGATCGAGGTGGAGAATACTTAAGTACCAGTTTCCTTGAATGCTTAAAAGAGAATGGAATTCTCTCTCAGCTTACTCCGCCTTATACACCTCAGCATAATGGTGTATCAGAAATGAGGAATCGCACACTATTAGATATGGCGCGTTCAATGATGAGTAGTGCTGAGTTGCCACTTTCCTTCTGGGGATTTGCTCTTGAATCAGCCGCATTCCTATTGAATAGAGTTCCAACTAAGTCAGTACTTACCACTCCATATGAAATGTGGAGCGGAAAGAGACCATATCTCAAGTATATCAAGATATGGGGGTGTCCAGCATATGTTAAAAAGCATAATCCGGACAAGCTCGAGACACGATCGGTTTTATGCAAGTTTGTAGGATACCCCAAGCATTCAAGGGGGTATATGGTCTACCACACTGAAGAAAAAAAGGTGTTTGTCGCTCGTCACATTGTCTTCTTAGAAAGCGAATTTCTCGCAAAAGAAATTAGTGGGAGCGCGGTAGAGTTGGAAGAAATTCTAGAACCTCAAACTGCTCCTGAGGACTTAGTAGAACCTCATATTTCAATAGAACATGACGAACCAACGCCGCTCCACAGATCTAGCAGGCTTTCTCATCCTCCTGAAAGATACTATGGTTTTCTTCTAGATGGGGATCGAGAGGATTGCATCATCGATGATGATGAGCCTACTAGTTTTCAGCAGGCTATTACGAGTAGTGACTCGATGAAATGGCTGGATGCTATGAGATCCGAAATGGAATCCATGTACACCAATAAAGTATGGACTTTAGAAGTTGCTCCTCCTGAAGTAAAACTAGTTGGATACAAATGGATCTTCAAAAAAAAGATTGGTGCATTTGGACAAGTGGAAACCTACAAAGCTAGACTCGTAGCAAAAGGTTTTCGTCAAAGACCAGGACTGGACTATGATGAAACCTTTTCACCTGTAGCTATGCTTAAATCCAATCGGATCCTGCTTGCGATTGTTGCCTTCCATGACTATGAAATCTGGCAGATGGACGTAAAAACAGCTTTTCTAAATGGACATTTAGAAGAGAGTGTTTGCATGGATAAACCAGAAGGTTTCTTAGACAGTAGGAGCAGCGGATGAGTCTGCAAGTTGCATAAAGCCATTTATGGATTAAAGCAAGCATCGCAGAGTTGGAACATCTGCTTTGATGACACAGTCAAAGAATTTGACTTTATCAAAAATGTAGATGAACCATGTATTTAAAGGAAGATTGTAAGGAGCAGTAGTCTTCCTCGTTTTGTACGTCGATGACATACTACTGATAGGGAATGATATCCCTATGCTATAATCAGTAAAGCTCTTCTTGTCACAGAAATTCTCTATGAAAGACTTGGGAGATGCATCATACATTCTGGGCGTTAAGATCCATCGTGATAGATCTAATAGAATGTGATCTAATAGAATGTAGGGACTTTCACAGTCCAGATATATTGACACTATACTAAAGAGATTTAGTATGGAAGATTCCAAGCGTGGTAATATGCCCGCTTGTCACGGGATCACCCTCTCCAAAGAGATGTCTCCAAAGACTGATGAAGAGAGGGCTCGCATGGGCATTATACCCTACGCTTCGGCGGTAGGATCAATAATGTATGCTATGTTATGTACCAGGCCGGATGTAGCTTACGTACTTAGTGTGGTAAGCAGGTATCTGTCTGACCCAGGTGAGAAACATTGGATAGCGGTGAAGAATATTCTCAAGTACCTGAGAAGGACTAAGGAGATGTTCTTAGTTTACGGAAATAAGGACCTCCAAGTAGAGGCTTTTACCGAGTCCGGCTTCCAAAGTGACAAGGATGATTCTAAATCCATTTCGGGTTTTGTGTTTACCCTCAATGGAGGGGCGGTATGTTGGAAGAGTTCCAAACAAGATATCGTCGCAGACTCAACAATGGAGGCTGAGTATATAGCTGCTAGTGAAGCCGCAAAAGAGGCTGTCTGGATGAGGAAGTTCATTTCTGAACTTCAGGTGATTCCATCCATTGCCAATCCAATACCTTTGTATTGTGATAATAATGGCGCTGTAGCTTTAGCGAAGGAACCAAGGTCCCATCAGAAATCCAGGCATATCTTAAGGCGGTTTCACCTGATCAGGGAGATCGTGGATCGTCGGGAGATCAAGATATGGAGAGTGGACACAAAAGACAACATGGCAGATCCATTCACCAAGGCCATCCTCAAGTGCAGTTCAAGATGCTGTTTGAGATGTTGGGCAAGCGGTACACCAGCAACTGGATCTGGTAGAGACAGTGGGTACTCATTGCGCCAATTATAGGCCTTAGTGCAAGTGGGAGATTATTGGATATATATGCCCTAGAGACCTTCATTGTATAGGATGCTAGGGATATGTATGTACATGACAGTCTTGCTTGATATGATAGTACGCTATTTGGTTTGTCTTTGGCTTAACGTATGATATATTTTACTTGGTATTTATATATGTATGTTGATAAAGTCCATAGGGTGTTTGCCTGACTACCGGCGTTGTGATGGCAGTCATACTTGTAGGAGCTGGATAGTCAATAGGCACATCCTTAGATGTCCCTGGTCACAGGAGTATCGAGACCGGGCATCGATACTCCGGAGTAGACTAGTGTATACATATCTAGGCCCTGAGGAGGGGCGATAGACTTGTCCCGCAGCCTTTGGTGGAATGCACCTAAGATTGTATACAGATGCTCACTGGATGTGAGTACACCGGACAGGACTCGCCGAGAACTGACTGGATGGTATTATACCTAACGTCAGATAGCAGTTCTCAGGTGACATGTGTGCAGATAGTCCGTTGACTTAAGGTCATCATTTGTCTCGTGTGAGTTCCCACTATGCTTTGATTATTACCCTACCACGATTCAAAGAAGTCGTGCAAACAGGTTTTAGTTGGGCACAGTCCCGAGCCACGTGGAGGCAGTGATCGACTGTTAGGGATTCGTCTCTCTCGGTATAGGGAGTTGATATCGTACGGTGATCGGTTGGTTATTACCATAAGTCCCTAGCCAGGGCTGATTGAGAATAGCTGATGGAATGATCAGTAGATTCTCGGATGGTCTTGAGCCATACCGACACGACTTGTATGGTTATTAGGGGTCTGACGTCCACCACCTTCCTAGACCATACATGCGATACTCTTAGACGAACAGACGGGACTGTGCAGATATTGTCACGGACAGGCTCAGTAGGATTTCGGATGGGTTACCTCATCGGCTTTCTTATCGACAACTACCTGGGGACCGTTACGTACAGCTAGTACCACTTGCGGTCTGTGGTTAAACCCACTGCTAGCGTAGTAGTCGAGTCTTTAGAGTCCCATACAGAGATTTTCTAAACCCAGGCGAAAAGATATAGAGGTCGTATGGTTTTACGACAAAGGTTCGGACGCATACGTGTTTAAACGCACGTATGACATTCGGACAATTTTTACTAGCCGGCTTTGGTTTAAGCCAGATTCTGGTATCAGCTTATTGGATTTATACAGTCTAAAGTTTTTTCGTATTTTCATGGATGCGAGGGGCGTTCTCGTAATTTCCGAGAAGCTTCTAGAAGGATGTGACATGAGGGGTTAAGGTGGCATTTTCATTAATTGCTTTAGTGACTCATTCATATGTTCATCATATCATTAAATGCATCATCAATGCATCATTAATGATCTAATGACTCACATAATGAATCACTCTTCTTGAATAAATGAAGCATGGAGAATAATCATTTAATTGATATTATTTGATAATTCATTATGTTTGATATATTCAAGGGAGAAGCTTTTCTATTCTCATTATCATCTCCACCTTCTCTCTCCTCAAGCTCTCTCTCCTTCTCCAAATCCTAATCCTACCATTTATGAGTTAAGTACAAGGATTATTAAAGACTAAACACTCCATAACCTAACTCTACATCACCTTAGTTCCTTTATTAGCAACTAGAGAAACTAATTAACCTCAAGTTTAGAGGTTATAGCTTGGATTAGGGTTCTCGGGTGGATCGTCTATCACGGAAGGAAGCCAAGGAGGACGTGGAGATCCAAAGAGGCCGTAGAGATCGTAAAGAAGAAGGACTAGAATCGTTTGGTATAATCTCTTTACATAGTAGCTTAGAACTCTATGCTTATTGTTAAGTATTGTTTAGAAAAGATCTTCGGTTAGTTGATGTTCGCTTTATAAACATGATCGTTTTTCAAATTTCCGCCTCCCCGCAACTCTTGGGGTGTTGCACATCAACTTACACTACGAGGCCACCTAGACAAGGAATTTTTGGGGTAGGGGCCGGCCATATGGGTGAGTGGGGTGCCCAAGTTGATTCTGTAGTTCATAGGACCCCTATACAGGACCCAAGTATTGTTTGCTTACCTTGTTTTCACCTTAATCAAAATCTAGGACTAGTTTCATGAGTGGTTATTTTATTTCGGGGTTTTGTTTTGCGTATTTTGAATTCTGGATTTTAGGAATTTGGTTTTGTACCGATCACTTGGCGTTTGTATGCCTATATCGAGGCATATTTGGTTCAATTGCGAGATGTAGACCATATGTTTTGACCTATGGGTGATTCGTGCGACTTTTTTGGTTTCGTGTGTCGATTTGGTTTTGAATTGGTTTATAACACGATACGATACGTTATAATGTGTAGGTGCCCTCACGAGAACTTCGAGACGACAAGCAAGCGCGTGGCAACGTCGGCATCGGCAAGCGAAGAGCAGGTGAGTAGATTATATCTACGGGGGAAGTCGGGTGGACCGCGTATAGCACCCCCGCAAAGTTGTGAGAATTGATGTGACGTGATATAGATATACATTTATATGTTGTTGAGAGATATGAACACTTAGCAAGAGGAGCTTTAGGCGATTATGGTTAGTGTTAGCGATAATTGAAGAAAGGACTTTAGTCGACCTCTTAGATACAAAAACCTAGAGTAAAGATTTGCATACACGCACATACACATACTCGCATACTTTTATTTCCTTGTGCGTATTGGGGACATATATATATATATATATATATATATATATATATATTAGTATTCATGTGCTTGGATGATGAGGATGTTATATGATACTTGAGAATGAGTCGATATGATCGGGCATGATGCCGTGAAATATTAGTATGTGACCGAGATATGTCATGATGTTATAGCAGATCTTTGGACGACGATACCAAGTGAATGATGATATATATATATGCTAGTTGACATATGATCGAGATATGAGATGAGATATGTTATGATATTTATAATGGATCGCTTGGGCGATGTATACTTCCATATGATAATATGTGTTGATGACATTGGATTGTTTGAGACCTTAGATCAGTAGCCAGATTAGGATATTGTTGATGATATTAGTAGTGTACTAGACTTAGATCTGTACCCCAGTTCATGACATATGATGATAAGGATACCAGATGAGTAATGAGATAAATGTGATAATTGACCCGTATCCAGATTTGGGATGCCGTACGATAGATTTACCGTACGAGATATAGTTATGAGGATTGATCCTCACTCTTGACTAGGGGATGTCAGATTATTTATTGTTTCGTACGTGATACTATTGAGACGAGATCACCGACTACTAGATATATATTTAGATCGACTCAGACTTAGGTGGATTCCCTTACCCTTTTGACTGGGCTCGAGTCATACTCTTTTTCAAAAGTGGAGAATGGTGAGTAATTTAAATACCAAACTGTAAGACTCGTATATTGGGTAGTTATATTTTCAGTGTTGCCGTTACTACAATACCTTCTGTATATTTATGATGTTTCATCGCATTGGATGCCTGTACATATGTTATCTGTAATTATTATGAAACTCTGCTGTCAGGACACCGGTACCATTACCGATGATGCGTATGTTCCACGTACACCTGCTTGCCGGCTCACACACATCTTCATCGGTAATTGCCATGTCACGTACACTTTAGAAAATACTATTTCATTGACATAGCTTGCTAACTGATAGTTGCTCCATGTTATAGCTTTCATATGCTAGTTTAATTATTGCATGATATTAGATGCATCCGTATATTCATTGGTTATGCAGTCTTTTGGAAATTTATACCGGTATTCATTGTTATTGACATGGTGACTTGATGATTTCGGATTCTTCTTGCTATTTTCTGGATTTGGAAACCGCATGTGAAAGTTTTGTAAACTAATGAATTATTTTAAAAATAAAAATGCGGTTTTCCTTGATATGTTGAGTATTGTCCACCATGGTGTTTTCTCGGTTCTGAGATGTTTTCGAGACCCGATTCGAGGAGTTGGATGAACCTTCTCGGGTACATGGTGGGCCCGGTAAGGTATCCCGGGACAAGAAGCTCGAGTTGTAGACGATGAGCCCGGCAGGGGCAGACTTCCTACCGGTGATTTTACCTGGCGCGGCGGATATCCGGAGGATACCGTTCGTGGTCATGTGATTGGTTATATGGGCCGATCCGGACTGATGGAGCCTGAGGTATTGAGATATTGAGATATTAAGACTTGAGACACTGAGATATTGAGATTTGATGATACAGGCCAGTCCGGATAGCCGGAGGCTGAGGTATTGATATACTAAGATTTATCTTTTGTGTCGATACTGGATACTGTTTTATCTGTCGATTTCGTTGATGATACACGATTTATATACATACAGAAATCTCATTAAATAAAGAAAACAGTTGTCTCATTCACGATGTATTCTATTACATTTGGAATGCATTCATACATCATATATCTAATATGTTGCTATCTGAGGTACTGACACGAGCATGTAGTATTACACTTATACATAGATGGACAAGGATATTTATTTGAGGATATTACTTGATATGACCTAGGATAGCGTCATGCATGAGATTTCTACTCGTAGATGTTTTCTACTCACGAGTTGGCAACTCACCCCCGTTGTGCCACAGTTCCTTATAGGTTTTGCCGTACAGCTTTCGTTGCGTCTTTGCTGGCACACTGTTCTTTCCGGTGATTGCTTTGGTAGGTGGGATCTTTTGCATCAGGACCACCATTGTATATTTTTTATTTCAGTTCTATCTAGTAAAACTCCATCAACCATACTTGTATATTTGATAGAGATAGATGACCTGTGTATATTCTTTCGACCTTAGAGTCGCGCGTTGTATTATTATAGTTTTCCTCTGAGTTTCTTGATGATGTTGGATTTTTATCCTGAGTTTGATCCTCGCCTTTCGGCATTGTATATTATACTGCATTGTGTGGTTTTGTTCGTCGATTGACTAAGAGCTAGCTCCCGCTTGGGGATGCCTTTATTCATTATATATGCTTTATCAGGTTTTGTACCCGTTTGGGGTCAGTTTTTTCAAAGGAACCCCTGCCGAAATTTTTAGAAAAGACTTGAGATTTAAAAAATGAAATAATTCGGCTTATGTTGTTAAACTACTTATTTTAAATTGGTTTTTCCTTCACTATACTGCTTTACTTGGTTTGGACTTCTGGGTTTTGGCTTACTTAGATTACGTACGCCTCGAGACGTTTCGTAGTTAAGTGCCGGTCATGTTCCGTACTTTTCGGGTCGTGACAGAAGGCACGCGACAGACAAATCGTCCGGGTTCACAACGGGGTTTGACCCATAAAACAGGATGACCTTCTGTCCACTTTTCCTCCCAGTAATGTAGAAAGTTTCCAGCTG
Organism: Agapanthus africanus; assembly: GCA_030015575.1. NCBI lineage: Eukaryota > Viridiplantae > Streptophyta > Magnoliopsida > Asparagales > Amaryllidaceae > Agapanthus > Agapanthus africanus. The sequence goes on along the minus strand of JASDDO010000001.1, from coordinate 363,888,146 downwards.
GTCCATGGTAGAGACTGACAATGCATCGAGCTCTTTGCACATCCGTTCCGGCACCCTTAAGATGGCCAGGGACCCTTCTGCAATTTCGAAGGTCTCTCGTAGTTTCGCTTGCTGCATGGTGGTCCAATCTGCACAGCTGTTGCACGGCAGGTCCTCTTCCTCTGACTCTTCAGAGTCGCTGCCAAGATGAGGGCTGACTTTGCTGCTAGATGGGCTTTCAGTATCGGATTCGTCCATATCGCTATCGAAACGAGGGCAAGTTTTACGGAATGACGGACTTCCAGCGTCGGACTCATCGGTGTCGCTACCGAAACGCGGGCGCACCTGGGCATTTTTGCTTTTAAATGTGACATCCGACTCAGATTTGCTTTTGAGCCTTGGGGCTGCTTTATCCTTAGTCAGTTGTGGCTTAGCATTTTAGTTGTTCATGAAGTACCGAGAATCTTCATATCAGACTTCATGCACACTGAACGGCTGGATGTCTTCGCCAATGTGTCTTTCTTCGCCAATTTTACTATACTTCATGGATTGATGAAAAGTTGACGGAATGATGCCGTAACCGTAGAGCCACGGCCGTCTCAAGAGAATTTTATAAGACGTGTCAGTGTCGATCACGTATATCTTAGCTTCAGTTTGCAGATCCCCAAATTTGATTGGCAAAGCTATAGACCCCAGAACCTACTGGCAGTTTTGATTGAAGCCTTGAATGACAATCTTTTCCCTTAACAGGTGTCGGACGTCCATTGACAAACTCTTCAAAGTCCGCAAGTTCATGATGTTCATTGAGGATCCTGGATCAATCAATATGCGATTAATCCAATCTCCATCGCTGTACCCGGTCACGTGAAGCGGCCGATTATGCTCAGACGTTCCCAGTAGTAAGTGTTCATCCTTAAACGTGATTGTGGCGGCATGTAGAGCGTACTGGGCTTTTTTCATATTAATTTCTGCAAAGCAAGCCTAATACCACTCGGGGTTTTGTAGAGCATGAATGAGAACATCTCTAATCTCTTTAGATAGGACCAAGGCATCGTAGATGCTCAGAAGAGACGGGAGATGAGCCAAGACATTATAGTCCACTGAGGAAGGACTTGAGTTTTCATTACCCGGCTCTCTGCCGTCTTCTTCATTAGCCACCTATTTTTCCTTTCCTTTTGGGGCGTTTCCTTGATTTGGCGGTAGCCCTACCGCTTCTGAGCTGGATTTGGTTGGCCCTTGTGGCGAGCTCCTTGTCCTCTTTGGGAAAACAGAGCTCCTCCTGAGAGTTGCTGCCAAGATGGATAGCGTAGCAGGTCACTATAGGGATCTCATCATTGGAGTCTTCCTATAACTCCTCCAGAATTTCAGATGCTTCTATAGGGAGGAACTCCCTCAATTGAATCAGAGTTCTTTCCTTCTATTCATAGTCTTCGAGGGAATCGATATATTTTTTAATGTTCAATCTCCCTGCAGACTCCTTTTCGCGTCGAGCTGCACTTTTCTTCTTCTTGAGCTTTTTGGACTTTGAGCCCGATGGAGCCGCATTGGCAACTGGAATGTTAAGCTTCTTCTGCCCTTCCCATTCCGTCTTGGGCTCATTCTGGAGTAGCTTTAGCATCTTCTTTAACTTATTAGATATGTGCTTACTCCAAGGAGGTTGTTGTGAGTCAGTTTCATTTCTCAGGGCAGCGGGTTCAGCTGTCTGTCCCCAGAAGGCTTCAGCTTCTGTCTGTATAAAGTTGGTGGTTGCAACTTGATTGTTCACCAACACACTTTTGGACAGCTCGATCTCTCTAGCCTTGTACTGCTTCTCGACCCAGTCCTTGAAGATATAGCAATCCTCGATCTCATAGCTCACTACTCGGTGGTGCGGGCAATACAGGAGATTGTCAGTCATTTTTGCTTCTTGAGGTCTTTTCGACTCCGGCAATTGTAGACCGTTGTTCAAAGCATCTTTGATAATCTTGCGGACCTTATCACTTCTGAAAGAGTAAACCTTGTTCTTTTTCTCCACTAGGGAAGGCCCTTCTCCTCCCAGCAATGGCTTTCTAGGCTGGTTGGTTTTGGAGTCGCTTGCCTTTCGCTTGTCTTCATTGTCGGACGCATTGAAGACATTGGTATTCCTGGAACTCCCGCATCTACGGTCGTCGTCCCGCTTGCTTTTCTAAGTCTTGTCTCTCTGAGAGTCCGGGGGTAGACCCTTGCTTCGAGCGTTCCAGCATTTGGACTTTCTTGGTTAGCTCTTGAAACGTCTTGAGGCCTGCTGTACACAAGAATAGGACCATCCAATTGCTAAGTTTCCCAATGAGAAGGCTGACAGACTGGTCCTGCTCCAGCGGTGTTTCGCACTTGACTATGAGATTACGCCCTCGGGCGTTAAAGTCGGTGTTTCTTTCATTCTTCCCCGGCTTGGTCCTCACAAGGTCAGCAATGGAGATTTTATCACTGACACTCATGATCCATTGCCGAAACAGAGACTCCATTTGGGCAAAGGTAATGACGGACCCGTCTGGTATACTCGCGTACCAGTTAAAAGAGACACCGATCAAGCTGTTGACAAACTGACGAAGTAGGAGCGCATCATTGCCCCCTGCATTTCCGCACGATGCTTTAAAGTGGGCGACGTGCTGATTTGCATTTCCCGTCCCATCAGATCTTCCGAAAATAGGAATGACGTAGCCGCTCGGGAACTCGATCAGATCGTACTGTGCGGGATATGGCCGCCCACTACTGCTAATTTCTTTTTGAGCTTCAGCTTCAGCCACCAATGTTTTAACCTTGCTGGTAACCAAATCCATTATCCGATCTTGTGTTAGCGGGATAGTGCTATCTGGGCCAAGGCGTCCAGAGAAGCGGAATGTGGCCTGCTTTCGTGCGGCTCAACCAATCTTAGACCCAAAGGGACTGGCATCGGCCACTTCAGATTGTCATCATCCAGCTCCTGAGAAGCAACTTGTGCTTGATTGGGATGCGCTCAAGCAATTTGAGCCGTAAGCTGCATCACAACGCTCGTTAGGTTGTCAATTTTCGAATAGAGCTTGGCCATCTCTTTATCTTTGCTCCTGAGCTGTTTTCGAAGCTATTGAAGCAGCTCTTGCTCCGCGGTCCTTGGGCGGAAAGTCAGCTCTTCCTCGCTGTCCGAGCTTGACTGTGCATGGACTGAGGGGTCTTTCTGCCAATAATCATCATCGAGAGGGTTTTCATCATCCAGCTGAGGCGGCAGTTCTTGGGAAGACGCAACCACATTCAAGCCAGATTGGGCTTAGGATGTGGTGGCCCCATCCTTGCTTTTGCTGCGAAGGTTGTCGCTGGGGCGCCCGCCCGCTATATGGAACGTATGGATAATATATCCAGTCCTCTTTTTGTTATCTGCGGCTGATTTCACGGATCGCTGTCTTGACCCCCCTGTTTCGGTAACGGTCAGTCGATCGAAGGCGGCTGGCCTGGCCGGATTCTTGAATGGTGCTGACGCTTCTTTTTTGGTTTTACCCTGCTGTTTTTGCGCGGCACAGAGCGCCTGATAGACTCTTAAAAAGAAAGTGTCATACTTTTTCTGTTCGGGCTAGGACACGTCTCTTCGTAGCAACGTTCGGACCGCTGTCTTCTTGATTCTGGCGGTCATAGCATTGTTTTGAACCCACTTCAGAGGTTCGAAGGAATTGCTGGTTTTTCCGACTGACTCAGCCGTCGTCGTGGAATAACCCAGCACCTGGAATCTCACAAGATTCCACTTGGCCGGAGTCCTGGCACTCTTGTTGGTTCGATACCTGAGCCGCTTCTTTCTCAGCCTTTCTGTTTTGAGCACTTGGCTAGTTACGGCTCTTTCGGTAGCCGCGGTAGACCGGGCGATCGAGGGCTTTGGAGATACGCCTGATTGTGCATTTGTTGGAGTCATCGCCTGAGCTCGTCCGCAATGTTTGATGTTGCCCTTTGTACCAGAAGTCTTGCCCCCAGCTGGAGCACCAGAGAGTCCTTCAGACAACGTCTTAAGTTTCGGTTGTTGTGCCTTAGCGATCACAACATTCGGCCTCTTGCCCCTTGAGACTGACTTGACCACCTGTTTTGCCGGATTTTCTGCCAGATGAGCGCTTCCGGCAGGGTAGATGACGACGGAACCAAACTGGCGGGGCAGTTCCTCCCAATGTCAATTGAGGATTGCAGGGAGAACCACACGAGCATTGACCTTGACCACGTATGAGATCTAGGTCGCGTTGGAAGCTGAATTCATCTTGGAAGACATTGTCGTTGAAAGTTGATTACTGCATGAAAAAATCATTATTTCAGTACAAACATCGGCATATATGTTAAATGAGTTCGCATGAAGACTTGACCCGAGATATGGGTGGAGAGAAAGGTCCCACTGGGCGTGCCAAAATCTGTAGGGTGTTTTTCGTCACCCTATTGAGATTGGAATGCGCGCGCTTGTCAGGCCCATTACAGATTCCCCCTGCCTAGGGTAAGCTGGGGTTTATTTATTGTGGGGATCCAAATCTCTGGCAGCCGCGGACTAAGCTACCGTTAATTACCCCTCGCCTTTGGAGCGAGAGAACCTTCGATTGACGGGTCAAAAAGGTCATGCGAACTCAGTGTGCAGTGTTGTGCTTTGAAGGGGTTTTGGATGTAACGGGGGACAGTGTTGTAGAGTATGTGTGTGTGTGTATGTATATATATATACATATATATATATATATATAAAGGGAAGGACATCCAAAGGATGCGTGGGAGAAAGCGCCAGCGCTTCACTTGCGCGGCACTCGGGCGCTTGGGAGCTCGGGCGCTGGCGCTATCGCCTTGGGTGCTAGCGCTTTGGGCGCTAGGTAGCTAGCGCTTTGGGCGCTAGTGCCTTAAGTGCCAAGCACATGGGCGCTCGGGCGCTAGCGCTTTGGGCGCAAGTGCCACACGTGCCAAGCACGTGGGCGCTCGGGCACAAGCGCTTTGGGCGCTAGCGCCACACGTGCAAGGCTCGTGGGAATTCGGGCGCTAGCGCCACACATGCCAGGCACGTGGACGCTCGGGCGCTAGCGCTCTGGCGCTCGTGCTTTAGGGCTTGGACGCTAGCGCCTCACGTGCCAAGCACGTGGGCGCTCGGGCGTTGGGCAGCAAAAGGGACTTGGTCCCTACAATGGGAGTTGTACTCCCAGAAAGAAATACTTATTATTTTGTGTGTGTGTGTGTGTGTCTAATATATATCGGAGTTAAACTCCTAAGATATTTTTGAAGCTGATGAAGGGGCTTCTCCCCTTGAGCCCTGGATCTTCCCCAAAGTTGGGTCTTTAGAGATGGGTCTCCTTCTTCTTCCTCCGTTGGTCGGCTCTTAGATAACAAGAGGGGTGAGATTTTAAAAATCTCTTCTTTTTAATATCTGATGGAAGATCCAAGCTCCCCTTTGTGAGTTCTGTGGTGAAAACTATTTAGTTTTGGAAAAGGAAGAGTAAAACTCTTGATTTAATTCAAAAGAAAGAAGAAGGTTTTAGATCCTTGAGAAAGGAGAAGATCACAGATCTTGATTCTTTTTGGGAGAGAGAGAAAAGTTGTTGAGATATTTTCATTATCTTTGCCTTTATAGGCTATACACTTTACATATAGCCCCTTGGGCTTTACAAAAATGGCATTTTGCTCATCCCTTGCCTCATGTGCTATTTCTTTTTGCACATAAGCCATGGGCTTTACAAAAATTTGGCTTTATGCCCATTTTTCTTACATTTATTCAAAAAAATAAAAAAATAAATACAGCAAAAATATTTATTAAAAAAATTTATTTTGGCATGGCGGAAGGCCGGACGCTTTGTGTTCGGGCTCGCCCCTGGCATTGGCCCACTTGACCTGGGCTTGGGCCCACTTGGCTTGGGGTTGCCTTTGATTTTGACTTGGTCAACCGGGGTGTAAATTTCGACCCTAATACAAGTGATATGCCAATCATGCACATCCCTCTTCCCTTTAGTCTGTAAGACACCTTCAGAGAGGGTGACTCCATCACCTGCTGGTACACCACCATGCCAGGAGTCGTCTATTCTAAAACACCTTTAGAATACTGTCTAAGTACCCAGATTGGAAAACCACCAAAATCTAGATCTAAAACAATAGATCTAGTAACCAGAATGCCTTATATTATATCCATATCCTATGTGGAGAAACCACTGTGTGACAACCACAGTATAACCGATCGTAGTGTAGGAATTTCTTTTCCTACAAAGTGTATATCATCCAAATACCAGGACATCACACCCTACTACCTTCTTAACAGATCCATCTCCTATTTTGATGAAGTCAAAGCCCATGACTGTCACATCAAAATAGATGATCTATCTCCGCTATACATACTTTAGTCTATAAATAGACACAAGCTTCTTGTCCACTATGCATCTGCTACTCCCACTGACTACAACAACACTCTGGCAGAGTCATATACACGTGCAATTCTAAAGCTAGCTTAGAACGATGCTATACTCATCCTCATGCCGGGTCTCATAGTCTAGAACAGTAGTAATGGAAAGTCTGGGTAAACAAGAACCTCTCTGTCACCCATTGAGGATACCGAAGTACCTCTTGGGCTCCTGAGGTTACCCACCATATCTGCGGAGTGGCTAATGGAATGTCAAACCCGATTGAATTTTTAGGTTCTATTAAATTTTCAGTAATCGTTTGTGGTTCTGGAATCACTTCTAGTTCTACCATACTCCCACTACTATTTTATGAAAAAGTCCATTTTGCTAAAATTATGGCGAGTCAAGAACAATATCACTATTGATCTCCCAGATGGTAGAAAGTTACCCCTCGTAATAGCCCGGGATAACCCACAAACTGACATTACAGAAACGTGCCTTGAGTTATCCAGAGTCTGGTTTTAAGCATAAGCTGGATAACTCCATATACCTTAACATTGTTAAGATATGAACCATTCAATATTCAATATAGAAACAGAGGCACTGATTTAATTGGAACCAGATTCAAATCATGCAGCTGTCTCTAGTGCATGTCAACTAAATGGAGAGAGGCCGATCAGCATTACTCAACTTAGGAGTGAATTAAAATATGAGTAACCTGAAAGAGAAGCAAGTTCGCAAAACCATTACTATCAACTGAATACCAAACACAAGTATCTACATCCTTCATCACCTTGAAGAATCTTTATACTCACAACACATGGTTCTCTACTTTATTCTTGTACCTATAACTTCTCAAAACTTGGACCTTGTATTTCTACGAAACACTTTTCTAAGACTGGAGAAGTCACAAGTAAACAGAATAAAGTACAAGGACCAACCCCTATGTCCTAATGGACACTGGACAACATACAATACTTTATATAAGTCCTCTGAGTTGAATAACTCATATCCTGTACGTCGTAGGTTGAAAACTGTACTATGGTTAAGAAAAATTACACCGCTGTTTAATACTCCGTACCTAACCATCAACTGATATTGGTAAATGTCATGGACATAATTCCAAAAAGTTATATCTCACTTTAAAAAATAAACGTACAGATATATCAGTTTGAAATTGGTGTATAACAACGGATATTCAAAACCAAATATTTGCCGTCAGGCAAAACCCCAGGTGATTTCCTCCAATATCACCAATTACAACGAATTCCGATATAATGAGGATATAATCACCGAATTCCCAATAACTTACTCCCACTCATCATCTGTAAAACCATACAGACGTGAGAATCAAACCTGGTAAATACATACCGTGGAGTAATGATCTAATTGGAAAATCAGTTTTCAATTAACAACGCCTAGTGAAACTGAAACATGAAAATGTTTCGAAGGGGTAGCCGGGCATTCCTAGTAGTACCTCTTCCATTTTCCATATTCCTGACTGTAACCGTATATTTCTTTGCCATCTCTCCAAATCCTTTTATTTGTCTTTAATCATTACCTTCTGTACACCACCTTTAGGCTAAATGGTTTTCTTCCTTCCCTACCATTCGGCACCAGCCTATGGTTTGGAAGGAGACTGTCCAATAAGCATAATAGGTGTACTCTCCTAATCCTAAGAGTACTCACTATTAGTTATGTATATGCCCTAGAGGCCATTGTTGTACATGTGACGTATATTATAATGGATGCTTGGATATATATAGAGAGGACTTTCTTGCTCGATATGATAGTATGCTATCTGGTTTCACTTTATCTCAACGTGTTAAGAAATACTGTTTTGTGATCACATGTTGATAAAGCCCTTAGGATATGTACTCGACTACTAGGACTATGATGAGATCTTACTAGTGGGGCCAGGGTAGTCGACGAGTACATCCTATAACTGTTCCTAGTCGAGGGTGTATCTAGACAGGGCATCGATACTCCAGAGTAGACTAGCGTACACGCATCTTGACCCATATGATGGGCGATGGATGATCCCATATCCATTGGTGTTGGACATCAAAGATGGTGTACGGGTGCTCGGTAAAGACTGGGTACACTGAACGGACGCACCGAGAACTCCTGGATAGTATTATACCTATCGTTAGATAGCAGTTCTCCGGTGACACTGGTACAGGTTAGTCTGTAGACCCGAGATCGTCATAGAGTCTTGTGTGATCCCCACTGTGCTTTGATTTCCACCTTACCACATCCAAGAGGGCGTGCGAAACGGTGGCTTTTGGGTGCAGTCCCGAATCATATGAAGGCAATGAGCGATAGGAAGGGGTTTCGTCTCTCCCGGTATAAGGAGTTGATGTTGTGTTGTGTTCGATTGGCTATAACTGGAAGTCGCTGACCAGGGCTGATATGGAGATTTACTGGTAAGAGTTATCAGTAGTTTCTCGACCCGTTATGAGCCTTGCATAAACATGACTTATTGGTTACTGGGGTCTGATGTTTACCGCCCCTACACTAGATAGGCAACATATCAGACGAAGTGATCGGACTGTACGGGAGTGTTCCTGATTGGATTTGCAGGAGAATATACAGTCTTGCTTGTTGATCTTCTGATTGCTCAATACATGTGTGGCTGTTACGTTTAGCTGACCGCTTGCAGCTTGTGGGTGTTTTATATGATCATTACCCGCTGCCGGCATATTGACGATTCTTTAAAGTCCTACATAGAGGTTTCCTAGCTCAGGCAAAACGGAGTAGGAGCAAATATGTGATATGTGCTGGACCGAGAATAATACGATATGAGATACCGTATTCTATTCTCGTGATATGAGATATCGGCCGGGTATATTTGATATGGCCGGGTCATCGGATCAAGTGTTGATTCGATGAATTGGTACATGTTATATTAGTCGGTTATATGCAATATAGCCGGATTGTCGGATCAAGAGTTGATTCGATAATTTAATGTATAATTATATATATTATATATTACATTACGTTAACTAATATTAGCTCGCTTTATTGATTCATTTTCTCACTGGATAATACATTGATGTATATGCGATCTATGTAAATTGTATTATTTTCTTTTGTTACAAAATATATTGTATATGTGATATATAATATTGTAACAAGTTAGGGTTACAAATGCAACATGATTGTTAAGTTTAAACAAAGTTAGGTTTTGGATTTGGGTTAGCTTTTGGGTTAGCTTTTTCATGAAGCTTCATGAAGCTTTCCTTTTTGTTTTCTAGCTTGATACTTTGTGACGATATTTTGTTAACCCAATGTAAGTGCACGGCGACGCCCCGGCCGTCAATCCGATGCCGGAATGCAGAAACGAAACTTTTCTAAAAACTAGAAACCGACACCACCGCGCACAAAAATCCCGGATCGGGCCATTAACCTAACACTAGCAAACAAGAGAAAGGGTAGAATGTTATACCGAGCGATCCGTGTCTTTCGGTCTTCGGCCTCCACTCCGATCTCCTCGCGTAATCTTCGGTCTTCAGCTCCTCGTCGGAACGGGCACCACATCGCCGGGTTCTTTTACGGGCTCCCACCTCTGGACCGAGTCAACTCGAGCACGAAGTTGGCGAGCCGACGTGCCCAAGGATGCTGTAGGATCAGTGTAGAATGCTTTGTCTCTTGCGAGTAGTGAAGTTGCCATGGTGTTGGAGGAATGAGAAATGGAAATGAGCTTTTGGAGATGTATTAGGAATTTTACAAGCAAGCAAAATGAGATGATAGATTTTCCCTCATACAAAAATGAAGCCTCTCACCTCACCCAAAGTGGCCGGCCCCTCTCAAATATGGGAGTGGGAAAAAATCCATGAAGGGGGGTGAGTGTAGGAATCAAAAAAGGTGACCACAACCAAATGTGATGATAACAATGTCATATCCATTTCTAATCCATTCTAATCTCATTAATGCTAAAGAGTTGATTCAAAAAGAATCTCATGATGCTAGTAACCATCATGAAGCCACAAATGCAAATAACACCTCCACAAAGGAAATTTGCACAACTGCAAATAACCCCCTCCATCGGAAAAGTCTGGCCGGGAAGGAAAAAAGAAAAACGAGCCGGAAGGGAATGCAAACTGGCAACTTCAGAAAACTGATCCCGTAATAAATTAGAGGAAAACCCCGCGACTATATATACATACCAGCATTTGTATTCCCACCGAATACAAATGCAATGAGACAAAATCTACACTGTACAATACTAGGATCCGGCTTAAACCAAAGCCCGCTAGTATTATTCGTCCGATCATGATCCGTGCAATACCGCACGTATCTGATCGAACCCTGCCATATCTCCATACGGCCTCTACAGCGTTTCGCCCGAAACTTGAGAAACTGGTCTGTGGGGGACTCTAAAGACTCGTCAATACTTTGGTTGTGGATTTAACCACTAGCACGTCAGAGGTATTAGCCTATACGTAACGGGCTGCCAGGTGTTGACCAAAAGGGACATCTGTAAGCGAACTCATGCTGACACCCTATTGAGCCTGTCAGTGACAATATCCGTACAGTCCGGTCCGTTCGAACTATGAGCATCACATGGTGGGACTAGGGGGTTGGTAAAAGTCAGACCCCCAAAAGCGGTACAAGTCGTGTCGGAGTGTAGCCCAGAACACCTAGAGATACTACTGGAATACCTACCAGTAAATCTCCTGCCTTGGCCAAGGACTTCGTGTAATGGCTCTCCTAGACACAGTGCGACCACACCCCCAATACTGGGAGAGACGAACCCCTGCAGATCCGCTCACTGCCTCCATGTGGCTCAGGACTGTACCCAACTAAAACCTGTTTGCACGTCTCCTTTGAGCGTGGTAGGGTAGTAATCAAAGTACAGTGGGAACTCACACGAGACAAATGACGATCTCAGGTCGATAAACCAACCTGTACAAATGTCACCAAGGAACTGCCATCTGACGTCTGGTATAAGACCAACTAGCAGGTTCCCGGCGAGTCCTGTCCGGTGTACTCATAACCCAATGAGCACCTGTATACATCTTAGGAGAACCAACTGACACCAGTGGCTTGTGAGACCGGCCACCACCCCTCTTCGGGGTCTTGACTGTATACACTAGTCTACTCTGGAGTATCGATGCCCTGTCTCGAAACTCCCACTACTAGGGACCTTTTAAGGATTTGCTTATAGACCCCAGCTCCCACGTATATGATCGCCCTCATACTGCTGGCAATCAAGCAAGAATCCTAGGGGCTCTATCAACGTGCAATAGTGACCTGTAAGGTCATCTAAAGCAGTACACGATGATAAAGATAAACCAGATAGCATATTATCATCTTGAGTAAGACTGTCCTACCGGTATAGGTCCTCCTTCAATCATTGCAATCACGTGCCTGTGATCTAATAATTGACTTTGAGGGCACTATATCCAACAATCTCCCACTTGCACTCAAGGCTAATTATTCCGATGTCGCATACTCACAGCCCGTGTGATACCGAACACCCAACTCCTCTACTAGTCAATCTCACAAAACTCGTTTGTGAAACTTTTACGTTCGAGGAATAGCCTCATTGAGTGGATCCGCTGTGATGTTTCTTTCTATGTCTCTCTTTATCTCCAGTTCGCGGAGAAAGCCATCTCCCGAAATGAGCAATACCTATCTTAGAATATGTCTGGATGTCTGATGGGACCTAGTTCATAAATGAACTCCAAATCCAAACTTCTTAGACTGTATCATCAACCGAACTTAATCAGTATCCTGCGTCATGCCTCCCTCAGTATCCCCTTGGACCACCTGTCCAAAATACTGCCCCTCGTCAGAAGGAAAACTATAACTCTGATAACCTCTCTGTCATCCATGTCACCTTGGAAGCCTGGAGTGGTAACTGTCTCCTAAAAGAGACCGTTGTTATCATATCCCTAGAACATCCACTTATGTTCTAAAACTGCTTCCGTTCGTTTCTCCAGGATTGGATCAATATCAATTTATTGCATCCACTGCAAAAACAACATCTGGTGTGGTACTCGACATCTCATGATTGACTCAATTGCCTAAGCAAGTGATCTGCCAATCATGCACATCCCTCTCCCCTTTAGTCTGTAAGACACCTTTAGAGTGGGTGACTCCATCACCTGTAGGTACACTACCGTGCCAAGAGTCGTCCATTCTAAATACTTTTAGAACGCTGTCTAAGTACCCTGATTAGGACACTCTAGATCTAAAACCATAGATCCAGTAACCAGAAGGTCTGATATAATATCCAAGTTCTATGTGGAGAAACCACTGTGTGACAACCAAAGTATAACCGATCATAGTACAGGAATTTCACTTCCTACTCTGTGTATGTCATCCAAATACCAGGACATCACACCCTACTACCTTCTTAACATATCCATCCCCTATTCTGATGAATTCAAACCTATGACTGTCACATCAGAAATAGATGATCTATCTCCGCTATATCTGCTTTAGTCTATAAATAGACATAAGCCACTTGTCCACTATGCTTCCGCTGCTCCCACTGACTACGACAACCCTCTGGCAGAGTCATATAGATGTACACTTCTAAAGCTAGTTCAGAACGACGCTATACTCATCCTCCTGCCGTGTCTCACAGCCTGGAGCAACAGCAATGGCAAGTCTGGGTAAACAAGAACCTCCCTGTCACCGTCCTTGAGGCTACCGGAGTACCTCTCGAGTGCTTGAGGTTACCCACCATATCTGCGGAGTGGACAATGGAATGTCAAACTAGATTGAATCCTTAGGTTCTTATCAAATTTTCAGTAATCGTTTGCGATTCTGGATTCACTTCCAGTTCTACCATACTCCCACTACTGTTTTCTCAAAAATCTATTTTTATTAAAACTGTGGCGAGTCAAGAACAATATCATTATTGATCTTCCAGATGGTAGGAAGTCAACCCTCGTCATATCCTGGGTCAACCCACAAACAGCCATTACAGAAACGTGCCTTGAGTTATCCGAAGTCTGGTTTTAAGCATAAGCCGGACAACTCCCCGTACCTTAACAATGTTAAGATATAAACTGTTCTATATCCAATACAGTAACAGAGGCACTGATTTAATTGAACCAGATTCAAATCATGCAACTGTCTCTACTGCATGTCAACTAAATGGAAGGAGGCTGATCAGCATTACTCAACTTAGGAATGCTTCCAATTATGAGTAACCTGAAAAAGAAACAAGTTCTCTTAATCATTACTATCAACTGAATACCATGCACAAGTATCTACATCTTCGATCACCTTGAAGAATCCCGATACTTGCAACATTTGGTTCTCTACTTTACTCTTATACTTATAACTTCTCAAAACATGGACCTTGTATTTCTACGAAACACATGTCTAAGAACTAGAGAAGTCACAAGCAAACAGAATATAGTACGAGGACCAACCCCTCTGTCCTAATGGACACTGGACAACATACAATACTCTGTATAAGTCCCCTGAGTATAATAGCTCATTCCCTGTGTGTCGTAGGTTGAAAACTGTACTTATGGTTAAGAAGAATTACACCGCTGTTCAATGCTCCTTACCTAACCATCCACTGATATAGGTAAATGTCATAGACATAATTTCAAAAAGGTATATCTCATATTATAAAAATAGAGGTACAGATATATCAATTTGTAATTGGTGCATAACAACGAATATTCAAAACCAAATATTTGCCTTTCGGCAAACAACCCAGGTGACTTCCTCAAATATCACCAATTACAATGAATTCCGATATAATGAGGATGATCACTTAATTCCCAATAACTTACTCCTACTCATCATCTGAAAAAACATACAGATATGAGAATCATACCTGGTAAATACATACCCTGGAGCAAGTGTCTAATTGGGAAATCAGTTTTCTTTTAACAATACAGAGTGAAACTGAAACATGTGAATGTTTCGTAGGGGTATCCTGGTATTCTTAGTAATGCCTCTTCCATTATCTAGATTCACAACTGTAACCGTACAATTCATTGCCATCTCTTCAAATTCCTTTATATGTCTTTAGTCGTTACCTTCTGCACACCCCTTTAGGCCAAATGGTTTTCTTCCTTCCCTACCGTTCGGCACCAGCCTATGTTTTGGAAGAAGACTATCCAATAAGCATAATGGGTGTACTGTTCTAATCCTAGGAGCACTCGCAATGCGAGAAAAGGTGAAGATAAAAGACAACCGAATAAACCTTATTCCTATTTCTCCTGAACCAGAATCCATCGCCGAACTGGAACAAAGTCCTTTCGAGTTCGTATATAACCATACGATGGAGTATCCAATAAACTGTGGATCTTCATAGTGATACAGAGTGTTCTGGAGAAATACAAAGGTGATTTAGGATTGGCGAAGAAATACTTGGTTTGGTCATGAATAGTAGTCGCAATTTACTTTGCCCTCTTACTAATCCCTTTCTTTATATTAACTTAATACCTTCTGTACACCGTTTAGGCTAATTGGTTTTCTTCATTCTATACCGGTCGGCACCTGCCGATGGTTTGGAAGAAGACTATCCAATTTGCGTAATAAGTGTACTGTCCTAATCCAAAGAGCACTCGCAACCTGAGAGAAGGTAAATGGAAAAGACAACTTAATAGTCCTATTCGTTTTCTCCAGAACCAGAAACCATCCTCGAATAAATTCCTTTGAGTTCGTATATAACCATACGATGGTTTTATCCAATGGAAGTGTACGTTCGTAGTAATACGGGGTGTTCTGGAGAAAAGGGTAAAAGTAGGAGTGGCAATGAGGTATGCAACTCTGGCAATCCAAAAGCCAGTGTTTAAGAAGGTTCGGTTAATTTTGGTCACTGAGTTATAGTCAAGGGTCGGGTCATGGTCGCTGCCAAAGAGAGAGAGAAAAAAAACACTCAGTGTGCACTCTAACCTAGATCAGAATGGTTATCACTTTATCTAATCAGGAAACCTCCCACTGTAACGTCAAATTCTTCCCCAAACCTGAAAGAAGAATTAGTCGGGATCACCTGAAGAGTAAACCAACTCATCAGTGGGAATCGGGATCCAACTATCATCGCAAGATAACGTGACGGAATCCGCTCACGTTATCACACTCCAGAAGGTATGCGCATATCTGGCAAGTTTCAGTTTCTTTAGAAACTCCCGATGTGATTTTTGCCCCATGTTCTTATGACCTTGACGAAGGTCAACAAATCATAAGTCACATGTCAAGTTCTACCCGTCATTGTCCAGGTTAATTTGAACCCACCCGTACATACCCTTGACTTTGGCCAACAAGGCAGTACGACAGTCCCAAACCAACGCATCTATCTATGCTGCATATGAATACCCAATAGCTACCAAACACTGTGCCTTGATTTTGGCCAACAAACACAGCTTGAATACTATTGACTATCCATATGAAACGACGGAGGGCTACGAATGGTTTCTGGCGAAAACCTTTAACGTAATGAACTTGATATCGTTGAAGGAACCGGATAGCTTTATAAAAAATATAGTGATGAAAACCTTTGCTAAAGAGGTCACTCCCGGTGAAGGGATCTCGGCTCTTTCCCCGTGGAATGAGGTGCAGGATATTCCAACTGAATACCACGATGCAAAGCAAAAGTAAACGGCTATAGTGAAGTTATTGCCCTGATGCAAACTTCTGTCCAAGGAGTCACTCCCGGTGAAGCGATCTCGGCCCTTGCCTCGTCGACTGAGGTGCTGGATATTCCAACTGAATACCACTGTGCAAAACAAAAGAGAACGCCCTTGCAATAACAGCTTTTTGAACAATTGTTCCAACAATATCAGAATAGGTTTGTTTAGCTCGCATTGATCCGAATCAACGCAGTCCCATCAATTGATCACACCAATAAAGAACGAAAATAATGATGTACGTATATGCCATCCGCATTCGCCACTAGGTCCCGTCATCACCCGTTAGGTTACTTAACTAACGACAGAGCGGAGAATGGACTAGCGCGGATGCAAAACATATACAACATCTACTAGTATATATATATCAATATATAATATTCGCTCAAGGCGTGATAAAATGCAACATCACAGAAATGTAATAAGCATCACAGAACAATACAGATATCTGGGATCCCCGGGTTTCATAGAGCCGGTACTGAAACCCGACGTTCCCCTGGTCGTGTGGATAGCCTGTGCAATGAAACCCTAGACCCCTACGGGCGCGGCAAGTTACCCGCCAAAACCTGAAGCGAGGCAGCCCCCTTCAGCAACGTGAATGGACCACCCAGCACTTCACGGAATCCGGCAACTTGAGCACCCCTCCATGGGTCAACCTATACCGTCCACGAGTGCGGCGAATAGCCCGCCAATTCTAGAGTGAAGCCCCCTCCGTCTCAACGCCATGAGATGCGGGCTCGTTGCCCTCTAGAATATGGCTATCCGTGCACCCCTCCGCGGGGCAATCCTAGTACAGAAAGTAAAATATACATACAACAGGTACATCGACCTCAACCCGGTCGTGCCCCAAAAGAATAATATACAAACAGGCAGTGACGGCAGTCCACATGTCGGACGATCGCCCCGCAATATCAAATGTACATAAATATCCAAACTGTACTACCATTGCATCCAGGCTATCCCCCACGACCAATCCGCAACATCACAGCACAACACAGAAAATCAACGTGAATGTCACATTCGCAAATCCGTCTAAAAGGGCTATAGCAGTTAGATTGGATTTACCGATCAAATGACATTCACGGTCACAGATATAATGTAAATACTGTGAACTAACATGTTTAAAATATTCGATCGACTAAATTTTCCCAAGTGGGCCCCAAGCACTACTGTAGCACTCAAAGAAAATCTAGGCCCAAACAGAATATACCAAAACCCCTATTTACCTGTACAAAGATCACTGTGCAAAAATGGTGCAGTGAAAGCACTGTGCTGCGGTAGAACCGCGGCCGTAACGTGGTTTGGGCCGCGGTTCCGCGGTCAAGTTACAGTGTCACACTACCATTTTTTCACAGATGTCTTAGAATTTCCTGCATGTCTTTCTGCAATGTACTGAAAAATTTTTAGAGCCAAAAATAATTCGACAGAAAACTGATGCTTTGAAATCGCGGTTTTGGGATTCTTGTCCGATCGAAAATGTAAACACGTTAGACCAAGCTAGACTAGGTTAATGGCGTGGCTCTGATACCAGTGTAAGTGCACGGCGGCGTCTCAGCCGTCAATCCGACGCCGGAAGGCGGAAACGAAACTTTTCTAAAAACTAGAAATCGGCACCACCGCGTACAAAAATCTCGGATCGGGCCATTAACCTAACACTAGCAAACAAGAGAAAGCGTAGAATGCTAGACCGAGCGATCCGTGTCCTTCGTTCTTCGGCCTCCACTCCGATCTCCTCGCGGAATCTCCGGTCTTCAGCTCCTCGTCGGAACGGGCACCACATCGCCGGGTTCTTTTACAGGCTCCCACCTCTAGACCGCGGCAACTCAGGCACGAAGTTGGCGAGCCGACATGCCCAAGGATGCTGTAGGATCAGTGTAGAATGCTTTGTCTCTTGCGGGTAGTGAAGTTGCCATGGTGATGGAGGAATGAGCAATGGAAATGAGCTTTTGGAGATGTATTAGGAATTTTGCAAGCAAGCAAAATGAGATGATAGATTTTCCCTCATACAAAAATGAAGCCTCTCACTACACCCAAAGTGGCCGGCCCCTCTCAAATATGGGAGTAGGAAAAAATCCATGAAGGGAGCTGAGTGTAGGAATCAAAAAAGGTGACCACAACCAAATGTGATGATAACAATGTCATATCCATTTCTAATCCATTCTAATCTCATTAATGCTAAAGAGTTGATTCAAAAAGAATCTCATGATGCTAGGAACCATCATGAAGCCACAAATGCAAATAACACCTCCACAAAGATAATTTGCACAACTGCAAATAACCCCCTCCATCGGAAAAGTCCGGCCGGGAAGGAACAAAGAAAAACTGGCCGGAACGGAATGCAAACTGCCAACTTCAGAAAACTGATCCCGTAATAAATTACAGGAAAACCCCGCGACTGTATATACATATCCGCATTTGTATTCCCACCGAATACAAATGCAATGAGACAAAATTTACACTGTACAATACTAGGATCCGGCTTAAACCAAAGCCCGCTAGTATTATCCGTCCGATCATGATCCGTGCAATACCGCATGTATCTGATCGAACCTTGCCATATCTCCATACGGCCTCTACAGCGTTTCACCCGAAACTTGAGAAACTGGTCTGTTGGGGACTGTTCATAACATAATATTGCATTTTGTATTCCCCATTCTTATGCATTTTACATTGAAAACAGGTGCTTTTGACCCATGTCTGCTACATGTTACAGGTTACAGGTTCTTGGAGCGAAAACAGTTAAAAACACAAAAGACGACACAAAAGAAGGACTTTTGACCAACAAATAGGAAGATCTTAGTAAAACCTAGAAGAAGAACGGTTCACCATCAACAAGGCAACGCAAGATCCATAAATACAAAGCAGACGGTTAAAAGATCCATTGCAAAGTGTTCACTGAAAATCTGGAATTAATACAGAAGCCAAATTGATAAAAGGAATAAAGAACCAGGAAGACCAAAGAACCATGATGCAGCCCAGAAAAATTCATGAAATGAACTCCTCAATGGGCCGCGGAACCGCGGCCCAATGCCTACCCATGCCGCGGTTCCGCGGCCGTCTAGTGCCCGTGCGCGAAGAAAATTTTACCAAAATTCTGAGGAGGCTATGGAAAGATTTTCTGGGGGTATATTTGTAATTTTAGACATGCGGAGCAATTGTAAACCTAGGGTTTCTATGTCCTATAAATAGAACCCAAACCCTTGTATTTTCTTATGCCTCTACTCATGAATAAAATTCTGTTTTCTTGAAGTTAGAGCGCATCAAAAGTAAGTAGGTTATTTTCCTTGCAGTAGCTGTAGTTTTTCATATCTGCCCTAAGTAAATCATTTTCTCGCTTTAGTTTAATTTAGTTTAGCTGTTATTAACTTGCAATCGATGTTTTCTCTCCTTAATAAAATCATGTTTTTTTTTTATTCCCTCAATGAGCGAGTAGTTTCCTCGCTTGTTAGGGTTAGGAATAGGGAAGGATTTGAGAGATGAAGATCTCTCATCTCTTTTCGTTGCCAAACTTTTATGAACATTAGAACTCCATGCATACCTTCTTATTCCGCTCCCTACGGCACTTTTACCCTCAAGGTAGCGGTGATTCCGTAGTCTAAAGGCCCGGATTTCAAGGTTTTCCATGGAGGTTAGGGTAAAGATTAATAAAGGAAGGACAAGGATCTAGAGGAAGAATCAATCATCCCAATCATCCTAATCCCCTTTATAAATATTTACCATAACACTAATGTGATAGATTTAATTAATGGCAATGGAAAGAGATGTAGATCTTTGTTTACCAAATTTTCCCTAGACCTAATCCTAGCAAGTTTCTAATCCTAGTATCATACAACTTCAATTTTTTGGTTTAATTATAAATCCAAACACCATTTGGAATTAACTCGTAAGAACTTAAAGAAGATTTACACATCCCTGTGGACCGACCCGTATTCACCGGCTAGCTTCATGCGACGCCGTTCTTGATTGCGGTAAATTTTTTTGATCTATCTTTTAGAAAGCGCAAGCACGCTAAATCAATCCAATCAAATGGCGTCGTTGCCGGGGATGGCGTAAAAATTTTCTTTTTGTAATTTCGGGTTAATATAAAATATAAAAAAAACCATAAAAATCTGGAAAAAAATCCAAAAAGATAAAAATTTTATCATTTTTTATTGTTTGAAGGGTTTTCTTTGTGGATCTTTGCAGGATTGACGGATCTGAAACAACACAGAAGGAGAATCGGGAAAGGGTACATCAGAACAGAGGTAGATTGCTATAGATGAGCCGTACAAATTTTTTCAGAGCACGATCTCTTCTTCTAACCGCGGAACCGCGGTCTTGGGGTGGGATCTGCGGCGGAACCGCGGTCTTCTGGAGTCCTCTCTGCACGAAATTTGCACTGTTTGTTTCCTCATTCTCCCCTCTGCAAATCCCCATATATCTTCTGTCAAATCTTCTGCAGGATTCTTTGCGCTAAAAAATCTTCTTCCCCCTTCCAATAAATTGATTTTCTGTAGGATTCTTTGCGCCGCGCTAAAAGGCAAATTGATTGCAAGTGATTTACTGCTTTGCATACTTTAATCTGACTTTAAGGGGCTATTGACCAATTCAGATTGGGTGGGGATTTCATCACTCTTCCCAGGACCCCAAAAATCACTTAAAGCATTTGCATTACCCACTTTTAATTAAAAAATATTAGACTCAACCCTAAGGACGTCGAGCTCAATAGGACAGAGGACTAGTATAGGCATCGGCCGTTTATCCTAACCTGACTTTGCGGTGCCCAGGCAAGTGTGTCAAGGCTAGTGGTTTTTAATTAGGCCCACAGCGTGGTTCCTTCCCACTTACCTGGCACTTACCTGGCCGCAATTGGCGGTGAAGAGGCGGTTTGAGGTCCTATATCTAGCCTTTTGGAATAGTTAGGAGCTGTCTAGCTGACCTAGGGTATCCTAGATCTAGGCCTGATTGTGCATGTGTGGTTAATTGCATTTGTGTCACAAGTCTCTTTTCAAAAATCTTTTTGCAAAAGCACACATAAAAGAAGTAAAAGGAAAAATCTTTTCAAAACTTGCAACTTGTCGCTAAAGAAATCTTTGCACTCACTTACACCACTTCCTCTCATTGACGTTTTCTTACCTCCACATTCTGTCTTTCATCTTTCGATACACTAACCCTTTTAGTGTATGTCCGGTTGGACTAGGGACCCTAGCGCCCGATTAGTCCATGTTTCGTTGGTACCGACCGACGAACCTTTCGACTCCGAAGTCGAAATCTTGTCCACTTCTTCACTTTCACCATCACATTCTTCTTCCGAAGGTATGTCGGGATACGATCCTAACAACACCTTACCGACGGGAAGGATTCCACCTCCGTTAGGTGCGAATAACCCGAATCTTCTGCCTGTTGAAGCGCCCGCACGAGTCGCGCTCCAGGATCTTTTCTACCCCGTCCGCACCGCCCTTCCTACTTGTCTTTCCCTTCCACCGGCTAATGGAGACAATTTTGAGATCAAACCCCACTTCATCAATATGCTGCCTAAGTTTCATGGTTTGGAATCCGAAGATGCATATACTTTATCAACAAATTCCAAAACGTTTGTGCCATGATGAAAACTACCCAATTAAGTGATGACGCTATAAGGCTAAGGGTCATTCCTTTCACCTTATGTGACCTAGCCGAGAAGTGGCTATACAGCACCGCATCACACTCAATTAGAAATTGGGACGAGTTTGTGAAAGCTTTTCTTAAAAAGTTATATCCTCATCACAAAACTGCAAAAATCCGTAATGAGATTATACAATTTTCACAGCTTCCTGCCGAACCATTTTGGAAATGTTTTGAAAGATTCAAGGACCTACTCGTTCAATGCCCTCACCATAGGATCGAGAGATGGCAACTTTGCCAAACATTATACGAGGGATTGAACCCAGCAACGAAGCAGTTGCTAGAAACCATTAGTCAAGGTCACTTTCTGTCCAAATCTAGTGAGGAAGCGTGGCAGTTTCTTGAGGATCTTAGTGAACAAACAATTTAGTGGGAGAGCACCAAGACCACATCATTATCTTCTTCTATTGGTCAACCTAGGGCAGGCATACATCAAGTAGAGATGTCAATTGCTATGAAGGCCGAGATGGCCGCTCTTACGAAAAAGCTAGAAGCGCTTGAGACCAAAATCTCAACACCTTCTCCTGCCCATGTTGTGCCTCCACGAACTGTTTGTGCTTGTTGTTCGGATCCATCACATCTCACCGAAGAGTGTCCTTACACTGCATCTACTTAAGGACAAGATCAAGTCAATGCTGCCTTTCAGCAACGACAAAGAAATGATCCATACTCTTCGACATAAAATCCGGGTTGGAAGAGCCACCCTAATTTCGCTTGGAACCAAAATCAACAATCCCAAGGAAACAACAATTTTCAAAGAGCTCCTCCTCCACAACAACAAGCACCTCCACAAACTCAATTTCAGCAACCTCTCCAACAGCAACCTTACCCTAATCAGATGAACAATTTTGTGCCCAACAATTTTGTCCCCCCTCAAAATGCTGTTAGCTCGCTCGAAAGAAGTCTAGAAGCATTCCTAAAGAAATCTGCACAGTCCACAGCTAGGATAGAGACTTCTGTTCAATCTTTGGTGCAAAACAGTGCCTCACACGATCAAAGCATAAAAGCTATTGAGGCACAAATTGCACAACTCAACGCAGCATTGAAAGAGCGAGAGAAAGGGAAGCTTCCGTCTCAACCACTCCCAAATCCTGGTCACGCACATGTTGCACATGAACAACAGAATCATAACGTGAATGCTGTGACTACGTTGAGATCCGGAAAAGTGCTGCAAAACAATGTGGGTATTCACCATGACACCTCTGCCGGTGGTTCTTCATCTTCCTCTTCTTCTTCGTTAGAGCCTATTCTCCATCCTTCACATGGCTCTACTTCTTCTAGCTCGAACGGACCCTCTTCTCACAACACGAACACATCTACACGGGGTTCCGTTCCAACTCAACAATCTGATCCGCAAAAATTGGACTCAACAACTTTTCAAAATGTTTCTTTTCCAAATCGGTTGAGATCCAATAAACCAACTCCACAGATGGAGAAGATCGTAGAGTTGTTCAAACAGGTTAGCATAAATATCCCTCTTTTGGATGCAATCCAACAAGTTCCTTCATATGCAAAAATCTTAAAGGACTTATGCACCAAAAAGAGGAAGTCACAAGTACCAAAGAAAGTTTTCGTGGCTAGTGCTGTTAGTGATGCTCTTGTCAATTCTTTACCCCCAAAGCACAAGGACCCCGGTTGTCCTACTATTTCGATCACAATTGGGAACAAGACCATCAATAGAGCACTATTAGATCTTGGTGCTAGCGTCAATTTGCTACCTTATTCGATGTACGAACAGTTAGGCGTTGGAGAGCTTAAGCCTACTCATTGCACACTCCAAATGGCCGACCGATCAATCACCCACCCTAGGGGAGAGTTGGAGGATGTGTTAATTAGAGTAGGGGATTTCATTTTCCCCGTTGACTTTATTGTTATGGATACACAACCTGTCGCTAACCCCCGGAGTCAAATTCCAGTGATACTTGGTCGACCATTCCTCGCGACTTCTAACGCAGTAATCAACTGTCGTAATGGTTCAATGAATTTATCTTTTGGCAATATGACAGTTGAACTCAACATTTTCAAGTTAGGAAGTCAGCCTTGTGAGCCTAATTCTAGCGTACTTGATGTTTGCTCGATCAATGAGATCGCGGAGGAGGACTGTGAGTTTGAAAATTTCATGTTTGATCACAGCAATGTTGACGCCACTAGTGCGTTCCTCCTAGAATCCGACACAGCTTTCATTACGGACAAAGATTATGAGTGTTTCACCTTTGTTGACGATCTTCAAGACTCTCCACCCGAGTTTAAGTCTTTTGCTTTTCCGGATGAGTTAGTTGAACCATCCGACTCGGTAGCGTACACTCGATTTGAATCTTCGATGGAATCCTTCGAGTTTGAAACAGTTACTCCATTGTTACCATCTATTGTTTCATCACCTAAACTTGAGCTAAAGCTTTTGCCGTCGCACCTAAAATATGCTTATCTAGGTGAAAATGAGACCTTACCCGTTATCATATCGGCCTCTCTAGCCCTTGAGCAAGAGAAAGCCTTTCTAATGGTCTTACACAATAATCGGCAAGCTTTCGGCTGGTCTATGGCGGACATCAAGGGGATTAGTCCCCTCATAGTCGAACATCATATACACTTGATGGATGATGCCAAGCCAGCAAGGGATCCACAAAGATGCCCCAACCCCATTATGAAAGAGGCGGTCAAGAAAGAGATTGTTAAGTGTCTTAATAGCGGTATCATTTACCCTATCTCGGATAGCCAATGGGTTAGCCCCATTCATGTCGTGCCAAAGAAATCGGGCATCACGGTTAACACCAATGAGGCAAATGAGTTAATTCCCACTCGCACCCAAACTGGGTGGCGAGTTTGCATCGACTACCGGAAACTCAATGCCGCGACAAGGAAGGACCACTTTCCTTTACCATTCATTGACCAAATGCTAGAAAGATTGGCGGGGCACGAATTCTACTGCTTTTTAGATGGCTATTCCGGTTATAATCAAGTCCCCATAGCCAAAGAGGATCAAGACAAGACTACATTTACTTGTCCCTTTGGCACTTTTGCTTACCGTCGCATGCCCTTTGGGTTATGCAATGCACCCGCTATATTTCAGCGGTGTATGATGGGGATCTTTTCGGACATGGTGGAGAAGTTTTTGGAAATCTTTATGGATGATTTCTCCATTTTCGGTGACTCCTTCGACGAGTGTTTACAACATCTTGACGCAGTTCTTACCTACTGTAGGGAGAAGAACCTAACTTTCAATTGGGAGAAATGCCACTTTATGGTACGAGAAGGCATTATCTTAGGACATGTCATCTCGCAAAACGGCATAGAGGTTGACAGAGCTAAAATCGAAGTCATTTCTAATCTTCCTCCTCCTAAATGCGTCAAAGATATCCGAGCTTTACTTGGCCATGCCGGTTTTTATAGACGGTTCATCAAGGACTTTAGCAAGATTGCTAGACCTCTGACTCTCTTATTGGCCAAGGACACCACTTTTGTTTTCGACTCAACTTGCATGGAAGCGTTCGAGTCTTTGAAACACTCACTCATTTCTGCGCCCATCATTTCATCTCCAGACTGGACGCATCCCTTCGAAATTATGTGCGACGCATCAGATTTTGCCATTGGTGCTGTTCTTGGACAACACATTAATAAGATGCCGCATGTAATTTACTACGCTAGCCGAACATTAAATGAAGCCCAATTAAACTACACAACAACAGAAAAAGAGTTTTTAGCGGTTGTGTTTGCACTTCAAAAATTTCGGCCTTATTTAATCGGCTCTCCAGTTATAGTGTACACGGATCACTCAGCTCTTCGCCACCTTTTTGCGAAGAAGGATGCTAAGTCTAGGCTAATACGTTGGATCCTTTTGCTGCAAGAATTTGACCTTGTTATAAGAGACAAAAAAGGATGTGAAAACGTAGTGGCCGATCACCTTTCACGACTTCCTTCCTCACCTACACTTGAACTTCCTATCACTGATGTATTCCCTGATGAGCAACTCTTGACCATTTTTTGCGAACCATGGTTCGCTGATATTGTAAACTACTTAGCCACCGGCTTGATACCTAAAGATTGGTCGAAACAAGACAAACTACGATTTTTGTCCAAAGTAAAGCATTTTTACTGGGATGAACCTTATCTTTTTAAATATTGTTCCAACCAAATCATTCGTCGGTGTGTGCCAGAAAATGAGGTCAAGAGTGTGTTGTCTTTTTGCCACGATCAAGCATGTGGCGGGCACTTTGGCCCAAAGAAGACAGCCGAGAAAGTTTTGCAGTGTGGTTTCTATTGGCCACAACTCTTTAAAGATGCATTCGAATACTGCAAAACTTGCTCCCGGTGCCAACACTTAGGCCAGATATCGCGGAGAAACGAAATGCCGCTCCAACCAATTTTGGTTGTAGACATTTTTGATGTTTGAGGTATAGACTTCATGGGACCATTTCCTAACTCTTTTGGAAATGTGTATATTCTTTTGGCTGTTGACTATGTTTCAAAGTGGGTCGAGGCTGTGCCTAGTCGAACGAATGACAACAAGGTCGTCGTTCGATTTCTTAAAGAACACATCTTTTCTCGATTTGGGCGCCCTCGCGTGATAATAAGTGATAATGGTTCTCACTTTTGCAATAGGACTTTTGAGTCTCTAATGCGCAAATACTCTATCACCCATAAGCTGTCAACGCCATACCATCCCCAAACATGTGGGCAAGCCGAGGTCTCGAATCGGCAAATTAAGCAAATCTTGGAGAAAACGGTTTCTAAAAACCGTAAAGATTGGTCACTCAAATTAATCGATGCATTATGGGCTTTCCGTACTGCATATAAGACCGATCTTGGCATGTCTCCATACTGGCTTGTCTACGGGAAGGCGTGCCACCTCCCAGTAGAAATTGAGCATAAGGCATTTTGGGCCATTAAAGAGCTGAATCTATCTTTAGGAGATGCGGGCAGCAATCGAAAGCTGCAATTGAATGAATTGGTGGAGCTGAGGGATGAGGCATATGATAATGCCATAATTGCTAAAAACCGAGCTAAGGTGTTGATCGCACGCTTTTGGCGTGTCGGATGTTCAAAGATATTAAAGTGTAACCGCGATCAGGACGGTGTCGCTTTGCAGCTAGCCGGTTGAGCACGGGTCGGTCCACAGGGAGATGGTGGTATCTTACCTTCTTGTCTTAGACGAGTCAATAAAGAATCTGTGTGAGTTTGATTCTAACCTATGTGTTTTATCTGCAAGTATAAAGTTGTTAAGAAAATACGAGATTGTAAGCTAAGAAATCCGTACTCAAAAACCTTTGAGCCGAGTCTTGACCAATTGAAGCTAAGCAATTGGCAACAACGGGGATTAGGGGATTTAAGCGCGGTATTCGTGGAATCCGGCTTATTTACCCTTGTCCTTCCGTTCTTGTCTCTTGCTTCCGCCTCCGGCCAAACCGAACGCAACCGGTCGTGGTTAGGAATCACCGTTACCTTGTCAGGGTACGGTACCTAACGGAGCGCTTGCGTATGGTTCGGGCGGAGTTCAAATGGAAAATAACGGGAAAAGGAATTGGCAAAGAAATGTTAACTTATAAAACCGTATTAATTCTTAACAACGACGATAATTACAACATTCACAATATAAACAAAAGAGAACAAAAAGAAAAGAACAAAGAAAAGAAAAGATACAAGTATTAAAGTGCATGAATAAAATTGCAAGTAATAAAAAGACAAGTAATAAAAAGCGAGTAATAAAAAGAACAAGAAAAGAACACGGAAGTAGAACCCAAGCCAAGCATGTGCTCAATAGCCAACCCTTAAACTTGCAAGCTCAATGAAGAGGTTGCAAGATCAAGGGAAGGGTAGAGAACGCATGTGAAGTGAAGAACTAGTCCCGGGAGAAAATACGACCTTTGAGATCAATAACTAACCCTTACCCATTCAAGCTCAATAAAGAGGTTGAATGAGCAAGAGAAAGCAAGAATCTCAAGGGGAAGAAGAAACACAAAAGAATGATACAAAACCCTCATCTTTATTCATATCCACAAAAAGCTCTCACTACAATTCATGGAAGAGGAATGAAGAAGAAGAAGAAAAAGAACTAAAACTACAAAAGAAAGAGGAACAAAAGAATGCAAAGAATCACCCTTGGCTTTGGCAAGTTCTGCTGTATTTATAGGCAGGAGAGTGGAGTTCTAGGGCAACCACCAGACCACACGTGAAAAGACCAAAACACCCCAGAAAAACGACAGAACGAGGCCACCGTACGGCCGCGGATCCGCGGCCTGGACCCCACTTTGGCCGCGGATCCGCGCCCCTATAGTGGTGTTATGATGTGAGGTTTTGTCGTTTTCCCTGGTTTGCTGTCCCCTGTTGTCTGGTACATGTAGTTTCTGAAAATACTTTCACAATTCTTCCAGAATTTCTGTTGAGGAAAGGTGGAATTTTTGTGGATATCTTTTGTCATGATTGCCTCGAGCTCCGCGTAGATCTCTTGGATTTTGTGCTACCATTGAGCCTTGTGCATGAGGATGACATTGATTTGACATTTTGTCTTCCTAAACTGGTATCTGGCAGCATACAGATGAAGAGCGGAGACCGTGTTTTATCAGTGGATGGCAGGAACCCGGATTTTGTCGTGTTTTCCATGAATTTCACCGTTTTAGAACCGAGAACCTGTATCCTGCAAATATGTAACAACACGGATAAAAAGCACCTACCTATAAACATACGAGCGTAAGAATGGACGGTATGAAATGCAGTATTCTGGTATGAACAAATACCCCCAAACTTAACTTTTGCTCGTCCCGAGTAAAACCAATTATTCACTAAAATAAAATGATAACCGCACTTTCGCAGGGAACGCGATTGCACTGAGCGCGTGCAACAAGCCGTTAAACCTCTAGGTGTCCCTAGTAGGAGGAGTGTTGTCTCCTGAGGGTTTTCAGCGGATACTACCCACAAAATCCGGTCAAGCTAGTTTTGTAAAATAACTAAGATTCAAGCCCCTAAAGTTTTGTTTTAGAAAATAACAATTCTATAATCCTAAGTCTAGACCATCGAACCTTTATTTTTCACACCTCTCTTCTTATTTAACTACAGATGTTATATGTCTTTACGTGCAGTGCAAAATAGTGTCGTTAAGTTCCCGAAAGGTCGAATAAAGTCATTATGTCACACAATAAAGCCCAGATAACAATTTTAAAAGGATCACATAAGTTTTATAAAGAGTTAAGCATTTTTCAAGTTTCGTTTTCCAGTAAATCAGAATTTCTATCTTCCCTAACAGGAAACTAGGTTTTATTCTTCACTCCACCTTTTTCTTGTTTTCATTTCATACACACCTCTGTGAACGTGCAATAGTCTTTATCATAGAGTAAAACCTTCATATCTCCGTTAAAATTTTTTTATAAAAGCTTGTCTTTTATCAAGATTATTCTCACACAAAGAACCATTAGGAATTTTAACTCGGAGAGAACACTTGCTTGACTTTGTTTTTATCTGGACTTTCTAGGCTTCTTAGCGAGCTTTAGGCCAATGCACCCAAACCAGTTGGTTTTAGGGCATTAGGTGTAGAAACACCCCAGCGGACTTAATTACTCAAGTTACCTAGGTCCAAAAACAAAAGACAGTTTGTCGTGAAAATCAGATGATTTAATACGAACGGAGATATAACCGGTAGTTCAATTATTTTTCAGATAAAAGACGTGTTTAGTGGGTTTGGTGTGTAATCATTCCAATCAAGTTTCAGATGTGTTATTTTTCAGACTTAGTTCCAATTAAGGCATTAATAACATTCCTTCATATTCACTCACTTCATAAACAATTCTTGATATATTACTTATTTCAGAACAAACCTATTTGATCCTCAGAAAATCATTTATCTATTTAAAAGTTTTTAAACATAAAAGACTTGTCATCTAATTTCCAAGACTCACAACACGTGTAGTGTGATGTAAAGACGTATATCAACTATAGTTAACTTCAAAGGAGAGTTATCTTTCAGGTTTTCACAATCCAAACATAGTATTTAGCTATTCCTATTTTTTCAAACAAAAACCGTCGAATGTTGAATCAGAGTTCTTCCACAAGCTAACTTGACAAAAAAGTTTTTATATTTTTAGAAAAATTTTAAATTTTTATGGGTTTTTAAATAAGGTATGCAAATGCAAAATATACAAATGAATGCGAAGGAAGAAAGCTTACCGAGCACACCCCCAAACTTAAACTTGACAGTGCCCTCACTGTCAGGCTATACCAAGAGGGTCAAAATAGTCGGCGCTCCTCCTAAAAACAAATTATATACAAAAACAGAAAGAAAAAAAAAACAAAAAATATATACAAAAAAAAATGTCCCCCCCAAACTTAAGTAAAACAGTGTTTCCACTGTTAAGCGATGAAGTTCAGGATTGGGGGGGAAAGAACAGTATCCATCTATACAAGGCCTTACACAGGCCAAAAGTTAACACCAACCATTCAAAGATTTTATCATGGTACAGCAGTGGTTGGTGAAAGAAGGTGAAGAGGTAAGAAATGGAGATTACGCGAGACCGCTTGTGGAGAGAAGTGGAATGCGGTCTCGGTAGATGAGGGGAAGAAGAATGGCGGAAGGGAAAAAGAAGTGGAATACGAACTTGAGGGTGCAAATGGAGTAAATAGATTAGCACAATTTGTGATGACCGATGTGTGGAAAGCGATTGTGCTAATATATTTACCCGTCGAGAGATTGGGTCAAATCCCTCAAGGTTCGTGAGAAACCATGGGTACGCCGAACTTGGTAAACCAGTCATATGAAATGTAAGTGATACGGGTTCTTGCAAGGTCGGAATGATGGAAAGGATGGAGGGAAGTGGTTGAGGAAGGGTATCGGTTAAGGGTTCAGGAGGGTGTACACAGTCAGTGGAAGGAACAGGATGAATTGGAAAATCCGACTCATCAAGAAAAACTGGTTCATCCTCAAAACTATCCTCAAAATTCTCCTCAAAGTTTAGCACATCCATGCACTTCTCTTCAAATTCCGGACGCATATGGGGTTCGGGAAAAACATTTAATGACTCGGGATGATGATTTGAAGAGACAAACTCAGCCAGATCTACGGGTTCATCATCCAAAATATTCCCGGCGTCAATATCCTTAATCAAGTGAAAATCAAAATTCTCTGACACCTCAACAAAAGCATGGATATCAATCGATTCAGGTTCTAAAGTGGAGGTGTAGAGGTTAAAAGGTTTGGGATTGGTTTCACTTGGAAGGGACCCTTCACAATCAGGTAAATCAAACACTACAAAGTCGCACAACTCATTAATCATTCTATCTTCAATTGATAAAGCATGTGGGACACTCGATAGACTTTCAAAACAGGAGTTGTGGGATTCAATTTGGGACGGGTAGGTTTGATTTGGAAGGGGGTACATCTCACTCTCTCCACTCAAATTCACAGCCTGTCCTGCCGCCTCATCATACATTGAAAAATTTGGAGCTAGTTGAAAACTAGCTACCGGATCACTAGGTTGTATGAGGGCGGCCATGGACGCATTCAAATCCATCATTTGTTGGCTTGACGCTACCCTAAAGTCTTCCAACGACTGTTCTAGACTAGACATTGGTTGTGAAGGGGTTTCAGTGAAAGATTCACAGTTGTATGGATACTGAAAACTCCCAAAAGGCGGTTCTGAAGCAATGTCTAGGGAAGGTGCATAAGTAGGGTAGGATTGGTAGGAATTGAATGGCTGGACAGGAGTGGGATCAACATTGGGATAAGAAGGTGAATGGAATTGTTGATCCCAAGAATTTGAAGTGGTGAAAGGAGTGAAAGATCGGCTACGAGATTGTTCAATACGTTCTGCAATAGACATAGGTCTTGGAATTGCAACATGACTCGAAGAAGGGGTATCAACGTAAGAAGGGGTGACTGTTTGAAATGGTTGATATGAAGTGGATTGCGGAGTCAAATTGTTTGTCCTAGACACGTCTATCCGATCTTTCAAAGAAATTTTTGGCATGGAAGGGTCGTTCGATGTTCGGCCTAAGCAAGAACCGTAAGAAGTAATGTCCGGTTGTGGGTACCAAAGTTCGGCAAGAGTTTTGCGAGGTGGAGTACCCATGATATGAAGAGAGAGAGAGAAAGGTAGAGAAAAGGAGGGGAAAAAGAATGTGATTTTTTTTTTATAGTTAGTTGTTAGCAAAAGAATGAAATATACACAAAAAAAAAATGGACAAAAATAATCACGACACAAAAATACCACACACTTAAACGTTCTAGGGTTCACCTAGGTCAACTAGACCTTCTCCAGAACTTGATTGTCGAAGTAAAACTGTGTCGAGAAACAGGCTCAAGATACACTGATCACGAGGCCAGGTAAGTGCAGAGATAAGGGGAGGTTTTCCAACGCTTTCGCGAAGTTCCTTAATTAAATAACCCTTTCTCTTTTGGCGGTTTCGCCGTTAACACTTTCCTAGACACCCCGTAAACAATATACCGTTAAGCAAGGTTCTAAACACAGTCAACTTCTCCTAGTGAGTGCGAAATCCTTAAGGCTTAAAGTCTAGTTTCTTTTAAATTTTTGTGCGGGTAAACGTTATGCTCAAGTTCGTGATTTGTGGGCCACGGAAAAGGTGATGAAATCCTTTACCGTATGTTGTGGGGTTCGCTTGCCCTTAAGTCCGTATTAATGTATGCAATGCGCAATTCAAAAAATTCTTATAAAGAATCAAAACAATCGTTTTTTTAGTTTAAGCGCGGCGCTGCAACAAATACGGGTTAGTCAAGTTTTAGCGTTTGCTAGCGAACTTGCAAAGAATCCTGCAAAGAATAGTATATTGGAAGCGTCGGATTTGAGAAGAAGGTGTTAGTAAAGTACGTACCGTTTAAGTTTTGGGTTAGGAAACCCCCGTTGAATCAAATCCGGTAAGCTTGAATGGTTCGCTTGCGCGGGTCAAACTACCCGGATCTTTGGTACTGTACTTCGCAATCACCTTAACTTTGAACGTACACTTTGCTCCCCACAATTGCAGTTTGCAAATCTGCAAAAATCTGCACTCTTGCCCACAAAAATTATCAAAAAAGACAAAAAGAATATTTTTTTTTATATATATACAAAAAGAATATTAACCCGAATAACAAGAAAGAAAATACGCTACCGGCCTGGACCCCACTTTGGCCGCGGATCCGCGCCCCTATAGTGGTGTTATGATGTGAGGTTTTGTCGTTTTCCCTGGTTTGCTGTCCCCTGTTGTCTGGTACATGTAGTTTCTGAAAATACTTTCACAATTCTTCCAGAATTTCTGTTGAGGAAAGGTGGACTTTTTGTGGATATCTTTTGTCATGATTGCCTCGAGCTCCGCGTAGATCTCTTGGATTTTGTGCTACCATTGAGCCTTGTGCATGAGGATGACATTGATTTGACATTTTGTCTTCCTAAACTGGTATCTGGCAGCATACAGATGAAGAGCGGAGACCGTGTTTTATCAGTGGATGGCAGGAACCCGGATTTTATCGTGTTTTCCATGAATTGCACCGTTTTAGAACCGAGAACCTGTATCCTGCAAATATGTAACAACACGGATAAAAAGCACCTACCTATAAACATACGAGCGTAAGAATGGACGGTATGAAATGCAGTATTCTGGTATGAACAGGTGTTCCACGATAAACACCTTTTGTGAAAAACGTTTGAACCTGGTCAACAGGTTCTACTTTATGACACTCGGTTACATTTTCATCCCGGCAAGCTCCGGTCCCGATGGAGAGGACCTTTTGTAGTCCGTACCGTTTATCCGCACGGTGCGGTTGATCTTGAGAATCCTGAAGACGGTACATTATTCAAGGTGAATGGGCATCGACTGAAACCGTTCTTCACAGCGGACCCTTCGGAGGAGCTCCTGCTCTTGCAGGAGCCGATCTACACTGAGTAATATTCCTCCACTTTCACCCCCAGATTTCTTTTCTTCCAAAACATTATTTCAAATAAGTCTGGGGTGTGTATATAATTTGTAAATATATATTCCCAAAATACCATAAAAAAAATAAGAAAATAAAAAATAAAAAATAAAATTTTTTTGGACCTAATTGCAAATTTTCAGAATTAAGAGCTGAATTTTCAATTTACACATAAAATCTTTTTTAAGGGTGTTTTCTTCAAATAACCCTCTTTCCCCTCTATTTAAAGAGACCCGAGCCCTCCTGTCCTCATAACCCTAAAATTTCATCTTTATAAAACCCTAGCCGCCACCTCCTGTCCCCTCCAGAAAAATTTCGCAGCGCCGCCACCAGAACGCCGCGCTTCCGCCGCCGTAGCCGTCTCCTACCGCCGAACCGCCGCACCTCTGAAGCTTCAGCCCCTGTAATTTTCAGGGGAGGTACATCTGTGTCTTTACTCTCTGTTCTTACATATTTTTCATACGAAAAACATAATATTATCTAGATGGCACATAAAATGCAGTTTGAAAGGGATTTTTCCCCGGTTTTCACACACGAAGTATACGGTAGATATTTCGCACATGAAATCGAACAGAGGGGCTGGAATTTCCTGCTCTATAATTACTCATCTGCGTTTACCCTACCTAACCTAGTTGCCCTATTTTACGAATCTATGGAGGATAATAGCCTTGACAACTTAGGTTACATTAAACTAAATTGGGAAAATCGTGAAATTCACATCGATAGGGACATGATACATGAGGTTACACTGATACCACGTGTTCCCGCACATGACCACCCCTTGCGCTTTGAAGATTATATGCCCTTAATGGGGAATGACTGTGCACGAGAGCCGCGTAAGGGTATCCAAGCACGGACCCTTTTCGCGAACGTTTTAACTATGTGCCGGTGGGCACAAAACAATATCTTTGGTAGTTCCCACAACACGACTTTTTTCACCCCTTCATTACATGTCGTACACACACTGATGATGAAAAATCCAAGGTTCGACATGTGCACTGCTTTGCTCCAATCTATAGGTACGGGGAAACGAGGTACCATATACCCATGTCCCATGCTTGTTACCCAACGCTGCCGTTATTTCCTCCCCGTCGAGGAATTTGACTCATACATGATAGACGGTGTTCCGGTTCGACCACTCGTAGAGGGCGTTACTTCGTCCTACTCTAGACTAACTGATATTTGGACACGAATAGAACCGGCAGAAAATGTACCCGCACACACCCCTAGCTCGAGCTCGACTTCGAGCGGGGAAGATCTAACTCCACAGGAGCATGCGCGATTGATGCGGAGAACAGTGAGA
The DNA here is from genome assembly GCA_030015575.1 of Agapanthus africanus. NCBI lineage: Eukaryota > Viridiplantae > Streptophyta > Magnoliopsida > Asparagales > Amaryllidaceae > Agapanthus > Agapanthus africanus. The sequence continues at coordinate 363,853,406 of JASDDO010000001.1, read as the reverse complement.
AGAATCGATTCTTTGAGGGATGAGTTTCGGGCGACTGCACGTGATCACGACCGTCGGTTGACGGAAATTGAGAGGGGTATTCAAACCCTTTTGGCTAGAGGGGAAAGATCACGGTCACGCTCACGAGCGCGACGTGGGGCCGGGCAGTGAGGGCACTGCTTTGCTCAAGTTTGGGGGAGAGGGTATTGTATATAGTTATCTTTTTGCATTACATCTTTATATAAAAAAATCATAAAAATTTGAAAAGATTGAAAAATAAAAAAAAAATTAGAAAACAGAATAACCCATAAAAATTGGAAAAATTCAAAAATTATAAAGATCATTGTATTCAATTTTGGCTAATTGACTTGAGTTTGATAAAAATGTTAAATGGCTAGGAAGAACTAGATCTTCGACTTAGCAAATTAAAAACCTTAAAAAAATAACCTTCCTTAAAGTTTAACGGTAGAAAGTATATGTCTTTGTAGTTTATTTAGAAATAGGCAAATTTTGGGTTCACTTCTTGGGCTAAGTCGAAATGAAGGAAAAGTATTAAAACTTTTATTAGAGTATAAGTTTGAAAAATAATTCCTAGCTTAAGTCTAGATTCTGAAAACATATACCCTACAAAATGCACAAACACGCGCCTTGAAACTTGGATTAGTAGAAGTGACCTTGAAATACTCTTGTCTAAAGTCCTTAACACAATGAAAAAAAAAGAAAAAAAAAGGGTGAATAAAGAAAAAAATGGACACTGGTTTTTGTGATTACTTAAGGCTGTAAAGATAGAAAAATATTTAGCAAGGATGCTTCATCACCTAGTGCCTTAGACCAACTGGTTTGGGAGTCACTGCTAAAAGCCTTGGGTGTTGCAAAACTAGGAAGTACGCTTTAAAATGCTAACGCATCTTGTAATCGGTTGTTGGTACCTCAAGAAGTATTAACAGTCGCATGAAGGATGTGAAAGAGAAAATTCACCAATTAATAAGTGCTTTGGACAATGGACGAGAGTACGATTGCTTGATTTGAATTTCCAAGTGTAGGGGTGATATTTACACACACGTGGGGATATGAGATTAGAGTTTAGATAAGAGAAAGGAATAAAGAATAAAACTTGTATCTTTAATAGAGTTGAGAGAAATTCCTAAGTGGAGATGGAACCCTAGAAGGAAAACTTAAGAAATGCCGAAAGCTAGGTAATTCTACAGGATATATATAATCTTAAGTTAAACAATGAGGAAGCGTGAAGAATATGGATGGATAATTTGAGGGTCAACGATAATAGAATTCCTTGTTAGAAAACCTAATTAAAGAACAAAAGTCGAAAAACCAAATTGATAGGATTTTGTGGGTGTAATCCGCTGAAAACCCTCAGGAGACAACACTCCTCCTACTAGGGACACCTACAGGTTTAACGGCTTGTTGCACATGCTCAGTGTAATCGCGTTTCCCTGTGAAAGTGTGGCTAGGTTAGATTTTTATCGAGAATAAAAAATAAGTTTGCTCGAGGACGAGCAAAAGATAAATTTGGGGGTATTTGTTCATAACATAATATTGCATTTTGTATTCCCCATTCTTATGCATTTTACAATGAAAACAGGTGCTTTTGACCAATGTCTGCTACATGTTACAGGTTACAGGTTCTTGGATCGAAAACAGTGAAAAACACAAAGGACGACACAAAAGAAGACTTTTGACCAACAAATAAGAAGATCTTAGTAAAACCTAGAAGAAGAACGGTTCACCATCAACAAGGCAACGCAAGATCCATAAATACAAAGCAGACGGTTAAAAGATCCATTGCAAAGTGTTCACTGAAAATCTGGAATTAATACAGAAGCCAAATTGATAAAAGGAATAAAGAACCAGGAAGACCAAAGAACCATGATGCAGCCCAGAAAAATTCATGAAATGAACTCCTCAATGGGCCGCGGAACCGCGGCCCAATGCCTACCCATGCCGCGGTTCCGCGGCCGTCTAGTGCCCGTGCGCGAAGAAAATTTTACCAAAATTCTGAGGAGGCTATGGAAAGATTTTCTGGGGGTATATTTGTAATTTTAGACATGCGGAGCAATTGTAAACCTAGGGTTTCTATGTCCTATAAATAGAACCCAAACCCTTGTATTTTCTTATGCCTCTACTCATGAATAAAATTCTGTTTTCTTGAAGTTAGAGCGCATCAAAAGTAAGTAGGTTATTTTCCTTGCAGTAGTTGTAGTTTTTCATATCTGCCCTAGGTAAATCATTTTCTCGCCTTAGTTTAATTTAGTTTAGCTGTTATTAACTTGCAATCGATGTTTTCTCTGCTTAATAAAATCATGTTTTTTTTTATTCCCTCAATGAGCGAGTAGTTTCCTCGCTTGTTAGGGTTAGGAATAGGGAAGGATTTGAGAGATGAAGATCTCTCATCTCTTTTCGTTGCCAAACTTTTATGAACATTAGAACTCCTTGCATACCTTCTTATTCCGCTCCCTACGGCACTTTTACCCTCAAGGTAGCGGTGATTCCGTAGTCTAAAGGCCCGGATTTCAAGGTTTTCCATGGAGGTTAGGGTAAAGATTAATAAAGGAAGGACAAGGATCTAGAGGAAGAATCAATCATCCCAATCATCCTAATCCCCTTTATAAATATTTACCATAACACTAATGTGATAGATTTAATTAATGGCAATGGAAAGAGATGTAGATCTTTGTTTACCAAATTTTCCCTAGACCTAATCGTAGCAAGTTTCTAATCCTAGTATCATACAACTTCAATTTTTAGGTTTAATTATAAATCCAAACACCATTTGGAATTAACTCGTAAGAACTTAAAGAAGATTTACACATCCCTGTGGACCGACCCGTATTCACCGGCTAGCTTCATGCGACGCCGTTCTTGATTGCGGTAAATATTTTTGATCTATCTTTTAGAAAGCGCAAGCACGCTAAATCAATCCAATCAGGGACTCTAAAGACTCATCAACACCTTGGTTGTGGATTTAACCACTAGCACGTTAGAGGTATTAGCCTATACGTAACGGGCTACCAGGTATTGACCAAAAGGGACGTTTGTGAACGAACTCATGCTGACACCCTACTGAGCCTGTCAGTGACAATATCCGTACAGTCCGGTCCATTCGTCTATAAGAATCGCATGGCGGGCCTAGGGGGTTAGTAAAAGTCAGACCCCCAAATGCGGTAGAAGTCGTGTCGGAGTGTAGCCCAGAACACCCTGAGATACTACTGGAATACCTACCAGCAAATCTCCTGCCTTGGGTAAGGACTTCGTGTAATGGCTCTCCTAGACACAGCGCGACCTCACCCCCAATACCGGCAGAGACGAACCCCTGCAGATCCGCTCACTGCATCTAAGTGGCTAGGGACTGTACCCAACTAAAACCTGTTTACACGTCTCCTTTGAGCGTGGTAGGGAAGTAATCAAAGTACAGTGGGAACTCACATAAGACAAATGATGATCTCAGGTCAATGAACTAACCTGTACACATGTCACCAGGGAACTGCCATCTGACGTCTGGTATAAGACCTACTAGCAGGTTCCCGGCGAGTCCTGTCCGGTGTACTCATAACCCAATGAGCACCTGTATACATCTTAGGTGAACCAACTGATACCAGTGGCTTGTGAGACCGGCCACCGCCCCTCGTCGGGGTCTCGACTGTATACACTAGTCTACTCTGGAGTATCGATGCCCTGTCTCGAAACTCCCACGACTAGGGACCTTATAAGGATTTGCTTATAGACCCCAACTCAAACGTATATGATCGCCCTCATACTGCTGGCAGTCAAGCAAGAATCCTAGGGGCTTTATCAATGTGCAATAGTGACCTGTATGGTCACCTAAAGCAGTACACGATGATAAAGATAAACCAGATAGCATACTATCATCTCGAGTAAGATTGTCCTACCGGTATAGGTCCTCCCTCAATCATTGCAATCACGTGCCTGTGATCCAATAATTGACTTTGAGGGCACTATATCCAATACCCAACCCAAACCCTTAACTCTAGTTTATTCTCTACATGAGTTAAGGCCTTCATTTATTAACTCATGGTTGATTTGTAACCATAACAATAATTCATTATTCATCACAAAAGATTTCTTCTTCTTCTTCCTCGTTGAAAAAGCTTTCTAGCTTTTTTGTGAAGCGATGATTTAAAGTGAGAAAATGAAAATAAAAGAGAGCAAAATTCCTACTTCATCATCCTCATCTATTCTAGCCACATAGATTAGGGTGTTCACTTCATTAATACTTGATTAGAGAAGTGAGAGCTTGAGTTTGAGATTCTTCAAGGTAGATCATCTTCGAAAAGGAGACTTCTAGCAAGCATGGTTCATTCGACTTTTGGAGCCTCTCTAGAGTCCGGGAGTTCATGGATCGCGGCGAAGGGACTACTACTCGGAGCTTATGAAGCGAAGGAACAGACTACAAAGGTTTTAATCCCCCTCTTTTAGATGTAAAGTTGTTTACTTGCATGTTAACGATAATTCTCTAGTTAAGATCTTGGTTAGGGTTTGTTTAGCACCCCAAAAATTCTAAAGTCGCTTGATTGATGCTTGCCAAAACCTTGCTAAGGTGCTATGCTAACCCTACCGTGGTATCGGAGCCAAGCTAGAGCATTAGGCATTGTCTAGACAAAGTTAGAAGTCGGATCGAACCCCGAAACACAGAGAATTGACCCCTTGCTGGAAATTTTTTCAAAAGTTGAAATTTTTCATATTAAAAATACTCAGAAAATCATGCAGGGAATTTTATGGACCCACCTGAAGAAAGAGCCCCTAACTCGCTACAGTGACCGCGTAACCGCGGCCAAAACCTGGTTTTGGCGGCGGTTCCGCGGCGCCACTGTGGAGGCTTGGGATGGGCACTTTAGCGACGGTCCATAGGTGCCGGGGCATGCTACTGGCAATTTTTATTTACTGCTCAAGTGTTGAGCTCACTGGAATATTTTGGGAATTCGTTGTGTCTGTCGAATTACCTAACTTCGCCTAGTTATTGTTAGTGTATATGCCCTAGGGGCCATTATTGTATCATACTAGCATGTATATTACTTAATGGAAGCTTGGGATATTCACAGTTGTATATAACAGTCTTGCTAAACATGGTAGTATGCTACTTGGTTTGAGTCTACTTTAATATGTGCATATGTTTCTTGTAACGTATCACTTATACATATTAGTAGAGCCCATAGGATCTTTGCTTGATTACCAGCGTCGTGATGGCAGTCACACTAGTGGGGGCTGGGTAGTCTGTAAGCAACATCCTATACAGGTCCCTGGTCGTTGGATTATCGAGATAGGGCATCGATATTCCAGAGTAGACTAAGTGTATACGCTTCTCATCCCAGTTGGGGAGATGGTCTGTCCCACAGCCATCAGTACGTCGTACTAGAGATAGTATACAGGTGCTCGTTAGGTTACGGGTACACCGGACAGGACTCGCCGGGGAACTGATTGGTTGGTATTATACCCATCGTCGGTTAACAGTTTCCAGGTGACATGAGTACAGCATAGTCCGCAGACTTGACACTGCTGCTTCGCCTCGAGTGTGTCCCACTATTTTTAGATTGCTACCCTATCACGGCTCAAAGGAGTCGTGCAAACAGGTGGCAGTTGGGTGCAGTCCCGAGCACTTTGAGGCAGTGGCGGTTAGATAGGATTCGTCTCTCCCGGTATTGGGGGATGATATCGCGCTGTGTCAGAGAGCCATTACGCAAAGTCCCTGGCCAGTGCAAGCGAAATATACTGGTAGGTTCCAGTAGTTTCTCAGGGCGTAATGGGCTTCGCTCTGACACGACTTATACAGCTATTAAGGCACTGACGCTTGCCGCCCCCTAGGCTTGATATGCGATAGTTTTAGACGAACAGACCGGACTGTACGGAGATTGTCACATCAGGCTCAGTAGGGGTTCCAGATGGTTTTCCTCATCGGCCTTCTTATCGACATCTACCTGGGGACCGTTACGTACAGCTAGTGCCGCTTGCGGTCTGTGGTTAAACCCACTGCCAGCGTAGTGTCGAGTCTTTAGAGTCCCACACAGAGAGTTTCCCTGCTCCAGGCGAAACGATATAGAGGTCGTATGGTTTTACGACAAGGGTTCAGATGCGTACGTGTGTTTACGCACGTACGACTTTTCGGACAGTTTATACTAGCCGGCTTTGGTTTAAGCCAGTTTCTAGTATCGGGTTATTGGATTTATACAGTCTAAAGTTTTTCCGTGTTTTCACGGATTATAGGGGCGTTCTCGTAATTTGTCGGGAACCTTCTAGAAGAGTGGTGACTAAGGGGTTAAGATGGCATGAGCATTAATTGATTAATGACTCATTTGTATGATTCATCCTTTGCACTTAATGACTCATTAATGAGATAATGAGTCATATGATGAATCACACAAGGTGAATGCATCAACCATAATGATTAAATCATTTATTTATTTATTTGATTAAATTGTTATGGTTGTTATATTCAAAATGAGTTGATTATTCTTTTCATTCTCATCTTCTCCTTCTCTCTCCTCAAGCTCACTCTCTCTTGAAACCCTAACCCTAACCTCTCATGTGTTGAGATCAAGGGTTAGCTAGACTAAAACATCCATAACCTCACTCTATATCCCCTAGGTAGCTTAGATTAGCACTTTAAGCAACCTAGTTATCTCAAGTTTGAGATTTAGCTTGGCGTAGGAGCTTTCGGGTGGATCGTCTTTGATTCGAGGAGGCCGTGAAGTTGCCGATGTTCCAAGGAGCCTACGAGGAGTGGAGGACAGCGATGAAGACCCGAAAGACATGTAAAGTGAGGTATAACTGTTAGTTATATGTATGCCCTAGAGGCCATTACTATACATAGGATGTATATTGTAGTGGATGCTTGGACATATATAGGGAGGACTTTCTTGCTCGACATGATAGTATGCTATCTGGTTGATCTTTACCTTAACGTGTAAACTGATTGTCTCTCTGTTACATGTTGGTAAAGCCCTTAGGATGTGTACTTGACTACCTAGACTATGATGCGGATCATACTAGTGGGGACATGGTAGTCCATAAGTACATCCTTCAAAGTCCCTAGTCGTGGGTATATCGAGACGGGGCATCGATATACCAGAGTAGACTAGCGTATACCTTCTCGACCCATACAGATGGGCGATGGATGATCCCATATCCATTGGTGTTTGACATCAGAGATGATATACGGGTGCTCAGTGGACACTGGGTACACTGGACGGACTCGCCGAGAACTCCCAGATGGTATTATACCTTACGTCAGGTGGCAGTTCTCTGGTGACACTGGTACATAGTAGTCTGTTGACCCGAGATCGTCATAGAGTCTTGTGTGGTTCCCACTGTGCTTTGATTTCCACCTTACCACGTCTAAGAAGGCGTGCAAAACGGTGGTTTTTGGGTACAGTCCCGAGTCACATGGAGGCAATGAGCGATAGGAGGGGATTCGTCTCTCCCGGTATAGGGAGTTGATGTTGCGCTGTGTTCGATTGGCTATAACCGGAAATCCCTGGCCACGGTTGTTGAGATTTACTGGTAAGTGTTACCAGTAGTTTCTCGAACTGTTATAGACCTCATATCAACACGACTTATCGAGCTATTGGTGTTTGACGTTTACCACCCCTAGGCAAGATATGCGACATATCAGACGATCAGAACGGACTGTACGGTAAGTGTTACTGGTTGGATTCACAGGAGTGTGAGCGGGCTTGCTCGTCGATCTTCTGATCGCTCAATACCAGGGTGGCCGTTACGTTTAGCAGACCGCTTGCGGCTTGTGGGTGTTTGATATGATCATCACCTGCTGCCGGCGTATTGACGAGTCTTTAGAGTCCAACACAGAGGTTTCCTGGCTCAAGCGAAACGAAATAGGAGCGCATATGAGATATGTGCAGGACCGAGAATAATGCGTATATGTGATACCGTATTCCATTCTCGCGATGAATGTATCGAATGGTTATATGCGATATAACCTTGTTATCGAATCAAGGATTGATTCGATAAGACGATACATATGATACTAGTCGGTTATATGCGATATGACCGGATCGTTAATCAAGTGTTGATTTAATGATTTAATGTATAATTATATATTTGATATATCACTTTGCATTAACTAGTATCGGTTCACTTAAGATGGATTTTCTCACTCGGATGTGCGCATTGTATATGCGATATATTTTTGTGCACTTGATTGTATCATATTTGATGATACATGCAAAATTGGTTAAGTGTAAAGATTGAACCATGGTTATATGAATGGTTAGGGTTATGATTACTTATTCATTTATTTATTTATTAGTTTTGGAAAATAAAAGCATAAAGAGAAAAAAACAAACTGGTTTTCTTTCATTCTTTCTTTCATGAAGCTTGTTGAAGCTTCATGAAGCCTTTGACCAAGTGACCATTTTGTCTTCTTCTTTAACCCTAACCACTCACATAAACTCTAGTTAGCTCTCTACACTTAACTATAGTTTGATTATGATAAGAATGATTATTCTTTTCTATTCTTTAATTCTTATCATATCATAATATCATCTTCTTCTTCATCTTCTTCAATGAAGAAAGCTTGACTTCATCAATGGTGACTTGATGAAATGAGTGAGAAATCAAATTCTAAAGTGAACCCACCTCCTATTTCTTCATCCTCTACCTCTTACCAAGTAGCATAGGGTGTTTTCTTCACAAGTTTTATGACTTGGTGAAGTGGGAGCTTGATCTTGTGATGCCTCGACGTAGATCATCTTCGGCATCGTAGTCGATGACCTAGCCCGCCCATTTCTCCGATGAAGCCGATGCTAGAGCCCGGGATTCGATTTGGACAGCGAGGAGACTTCATTGCGGAGCTATGGAGGTGGAGGACCGGATCTACAAAGGTTGTATTTCCGTTCTTGTAGTTAAGTTGTTAACTAGTTTCATTTGTTGCCTAAAATCTAGTTAACGATCCGTATTAGGGTTTCTCGGCACTTGTAAAATTTGAAATTGGCATGGTTGATGCCTTGTGAGACCTCATTAGTGTGCCTAGGACCCTTACAGTGGTATCAGAGCCTAGCTAGAGCCTTAGGCGATGCGTAGACGGAGTTTGAAGTCCGATTAAACCGAAACCCTAACACAAATTTGCTCTCTACACTTTTTCCAAAAATTGGGTTTTTTCCAGATTAAAAATATGCAGAAAATTCAGCAGGAAATTTTAAGAATTACGGTGCAAAAATTACCTAATGATCTTTCTAAAGTGCGGCGGAACCGCGGCATTAGCGTGCTAATGCGGCTGTTCCGCGGCCATTTTGTCTCTTCTCCCATTGAATTTTGCACAGTAATTCCTATTTTGCAGTGCTGGTTTTCCTGGGATATATTTTTTTTCTGAACTCAAGAGTTGAGTTTTCTGGGTTGTATTGGGGACTCGGTGTTTCGATCGGATTGTCTAACTTTGTCTATGTGGCTTTCCGGAAATTTTAGAATATGTTAAAAGGTTCGACCGGATATAATTACCCAATTTTTCCCCTGTCGGGAAATTTCCAAGTGTTGGATTTTTCCGTGGTTTAAAGACGTTCTAAGTAGTGCAAGTAACGCGATGGACCCTCTAGAAGACAACAAACCTTAACCCGATTATGTGACCGTCTTGAACTGCCCTTTGAACCTTAGGGTTTGGGGCAGTACGGCGTGCCACATGTGAGGCGTTGGCTTGACCCTTCTACGGCTGGACCGTTGGTACTGAGGCACGAAGTGAATGTTTTTAAACTTGTTTCATGTATTGAGCTGTTTCGGGAAAACTTGGGTGTTCGAATGTTCGATCGGAAGGTTTAACATTTTCTATTTATCCGGAATGGGATACAATAATTGGAATTCACAATTAGTTATGAGATAACTGAATGAATGTTATAAATCTAGTAGTTTAGTCTCACTTGATCGGTTGCCACGGAATTTTGATGTGATCAAAAGTCCGTCGCAATCACGTAGCGTACGCGGATACTCGCCGGGTAAACTTAATAGACAGCTACACCCCATAGCCCCGACCAAGTGACTGTAGGAGAACCCCGTCGCCGAACGCATCCGTTCGGGTGCTCACGGCAGCGGTGTTCCGCCTTGGTGCACTTCGTCGACGGTATCGGGGGTGCAGCCGTCTATTGAAGTTTGCGACGAGCATTCGATCAGGATGTCGGGAATCTTGTTGAATTGCCCGACTTGATATTGAAAAGTGTTTTCGATAATGAGACTAAAATGCGGGGTTTATAATTGTTAGGCATGCGATGTCTAAGTAATTCATTTGATTAGGCATGCGATGTCTATGAAGGTTGCGGATTCCAACTGTTGTAGTTTTACACTTTCTTTTCTGTGACCGTAAGTGTAATATGTGATATCGCCGGTTTGTTGCTATATGTCAACGACAATTGGGATATGCATATTTACTTACGTTGATGAAATGTGATGTTATGTGTTGCTGGATATGTTATATTGGATCGTCGTGTTTGAATAGCCGGGGGTTTTTATGTGAGATGGGTGTTTTTCATTTTCATTCATGTAAAAACTTGTATGTAATATTCTTTTATTGGGGCACTTCCAGGTTGCGGAAGATGTCACCTTATTGTATATTATTTACTTTTCCGCACTAGGATAGACCCAAGGAGGGGAGCACAAGTAACCGGGTTCTGGAGTCCAGTAGGAGACCAACTCGAGGAGTCGAGTCCGGGTCTCCTAACTCCAGAATTGGTAGGGTTGCTTGCCGCTCTCGTAGGGGTATAGGGTGTGGGTTTGGCTATCCATCACGACCGTGGAATCTGTGTTTTATACTGGCTCGTATCGAAAACACGGACGTCCTAGTATATCCAATATTTCATATGTTTCTTCTGCTGCGATATCTGTGATGTGATCATGTGATGTTCTGTGATAGATACAGTATATAGTATATATGATATATTATATAGACGTTACTTATGTTTTACACCCGCGCTAGCCCTGCCCCGCTCTGCCGTTAGTTACCTAACCTAACGGTGCATGAGGGGACATCGAGGCGAATGCGGATGGCATAAGTGTACGTCGTATTATCTGTGATGTTTAGGTAATAAAGGATGGGACTTCATTAATGTGATTAATGAAATAAAAGAAACCTAAGATGTTGTAGAATCGAATTTCAAAATAAAAAGGGTAGCTACAGTTCTTGCTTTGCACAGCGGTATATGTGATATATCCTGCACCTTATTCGATGAGGAAAGGACCGAGATCCCTTCACCGGGAGTGACTCCTTTAGCAATAACTGGCAGATGCTACAACTCGGTTTGTCATTTGATTGCTTTTAAGAGTTTTTGCTTTGCACAGTGATATATATGATATATCCCGCACCTCATTCGACGAGGAAAGGACCGACGATCCCTTCACCGGGAGTGACTCCTTTAGCAAAACTAGAAAAGCCTCAAAAACACTCCATTTTAAAATCATTTGGTTCTACAACGATATCAAGTTCATTACGCAATAGGTTTTCAGAAAAAACTGTCGTAGCCCTCCGTCATTTCAGATAAGTACTAGTTAGTATTCGTGCTGCGGTTGTTTGGCATGCGTCAAGGCGTAGTGTATGATAGCTAACTAGTACTTATCTGCTAGCATACGATGCGATTGGATTAGGGTATTCGTACAGCGTTGTTTGGCATGCGTCAAGGGTCGTGCGGGTGGGTTTAATTCAATCAAGAAATGTACAGGTTGAACTTAACTAGCGGACTATGGGTTGTTTGGCATGCGTCAAGGTCATAGCACGCTAGGGGCAAAATATTATCGGGAATTTCAAGTGTTGAAATTTGCAATGAGATTGCATACCTTCTATGAGATAGTTGGATCCCGATACCCACTGCGAGTAAGAGTTACTCCTGGGAGAGTTTTACACATTACAATTAGCCGATCAAGTAGGTGTCTAGAAAGGTGTTAACGAGGTTACGCCTCTGGGAAAACGAGGTTTATATTAATTAGGTTCGTGCGAAAGCACGGGGGACCTCCCTCAAAGTACCGACACTGGCCTGGCTGAAAGATTGGCGAACTTGTAGTGTGTAATTAATCCCGGCTAGTCTTTCCTTTTAGGGTTTGAAGGAAGATTTGATAAAAACAGTGGGAGCCATCCTGATTAGATAAAATAATAACCAATCTATTCTTGCTAGAGCGCACGCTGAGTGTTTTCTTCTCTCTCTCTCCAGGGAGCAACCATGTCACGCCTTAATCAAGATAATAATACGGATTATTGACCGAACCCGCTTGTTATACTGAGCTGGAGAACGTTGGTCCTGCTCCAACTTATAATTGTTATAAGACAGAGCAGGAAATTGGGGATTACCAGAATTCCCGTGCCGGCCAAACGAAGAGAGTGCATGCCGATGCATCATCTTCGGGTGTGTTCGTTACAAAGAACTGTTTCTCTGTATCCTCTACGTCCTGTGTATGTGATACCAGATCAGGATCCCAGATATGTACTCTGTTACATAGGGCTACAGAAAGGTAGAGAACTGAGAACGGGTGATAAGTTTCATGAGGCAGAAAACGGGGCAAGTGTTGCAGCCAAGTCTGTTGGTCACTGTCACCCTGTATTCCAAATACATTGATTCTGAACGAATGTTATTAGATACCGAACCTGATATACAAAATCATATCAATCTCTTTATTAATAAAGAAATGATAAAATTTTGTATAGTTGGATAATGTTTTGAACATTTCCTATATCAAAAGTTGATCGGATCAGGCACGTTATCTAAAAGCATTGATGTTCTAAATCTAACTACAGTTCTTAGTATACAGAACACACACAAGAGGAAGAGTTCAGAAATGAACGAATTTTTCTTGAGGCATTGTGGACTAGGTCATATCAATGCGACCTGACTAGCTGAAGTTACACTTAGATGCATATTTAAATCTGTTTGAATTTACATCTTATGAAACTTGCCAGTCATGTCACAAAGATATAATGACACCGGCTCCGTTTACTGGAAACAGAGAAAGAGTTAGTGAACTCTTGGGATGATACATGTTGATGTATGTAAGGTCCCCTGTCTACACATGCCAAGACCGGTTCTTTGTACTTTATTACATTCTCTGATGATCTCTTTAGATTCAGACATATGTTCCTGTTGAAACACAAGTCCGAACCTTTTGAGATATTCACAGAATATAAGTTAGATGTAGAGAACCAATACGGGTATAAGTATTATGTCCTTTGATAAGATCAGGGAGGAGAATACTTGAGCATGAAATTCCTGGACTATTCTAAAGGAGAATGAGATTCTCTCTCAGCATTACTCCTCCGTATACACCATAGCACGATGGTATATCGGGACGGAGCAATTGCACCCTATTCGATATGGTGCGCTCTGTGATGAGTAATACTGAGTTACCTGTTTCCTTTTTGAGGGTTATGCACTTGAGAAGCTGCATACCTATTGAATAGGGTTCCAATCAAATCAGTTGCCTACCACTTCATATGTGATATGGAAAGGGAAGAGCCCATGTCTTAAGCTAGTTAAAATTTGGGGTTGTCCGGCCTATGTCTAAAAGCAAAATCCGGACAAGCTCGAGGCAAGGTCTGTTATGTAGAACTGGAAATGTTCCAGCTATACAAATTGCAGCTGATGATTTGGTAGAACCAAAGGATTCAGTAGATTCCAACAAACCTCAGCCACTCCATCGATCTAGTAGGGTTCCTCACCCACCTGAGAGATACTTCTGTTTCTCTATGACAGTGGGAGCGAGGATTGCATCATGAGATGATGACCCAACTAGTTTCGAGCTGGCCATCAGGAGTGGGACTCTGTAAGAATGGCTGGATGCTTAGCGATCTGAGATGGAATCCATGTACACCAACAAAAGTATGGACTTTGGTTGCTATATCTGAAGGGTTAGATTCCCATCAGGAGCAAGTATATCTTGAGAAGATTACTTGGTGTAAATGGAAAGGTTGAGACTTTCAAAGCTAGACTTGTTAAAGCTTTTCGTCATCGACCAGGCGTGGATAATGATGAAACCTTTTCAAGTGGCTATGCTTAAGTCCATCCAGATCCTACTTGCCACGGCTACATACCATGACTACGATATCTGGCGGTTGGGTGCCATGACTGCTTTTCTAAATGATGTTTTAGAAGAGAACGTCTATAAGTACACAGCCAGAGGGCTTCGTAAATAGTAGGAGCAGCGGAAATGTGTACAAGATACTTTATAGGATAAAGCAGGTATCACGGAATTGGAACATCTGTTTTGATGTGTTAGTCAAAGAGTTTGACATCATCAAAATAGTAGATGAACCTTGTATAAACAAAAAGGTAGTAGGGAGTATAGTGATGATCCTCGTAGAGTACGTGGATGACATGCTCTTGATAGGGAAGGAGTTTCCTATGCTACGCTCGGTCAATCTCCGCTTATCATAATGATTCTCCATATAGGATCAAAGTGATACCTCCTAAATCCTGGGTTTTGGATCTATGAGATAGATCTAATTGGATGTTAGGATTCTCACTAGTTGTAGTGAGATGGTATCAACCGATCCTGGGGAGAATCACTGGAAGGGTTCCAGGGTGATAAGGACGACTGAAAGTCAGTCACAGGCATTGTCTTTACCCTCAGTAAAGGGACGGTATGTTGGAAGAGTTCCAAGCTAGATACCGTGGCATACTAGACGATAAAGGCTCGATACATCGCTAATTAAGATACTACCAAAGAGGCAGTCTGGATGTATATTTGTTCATGAGATGAACTTAGTTCCTCCCATTATGTGACAATGGAATTGTGGCTTATGCCAAGGAACGTCCGTCCCGTCAGTGATCCAGACATATTCTAAGGCAGTATCACCTGATCATGGAGATGTTTGATCTCCTAGGGATCGAGGTTAGGAGAGCAGACTCAGAGGACAACACGGCGGATGCACTCATAAAGGCCTTTTCTCAGAGAGAGACTTTTATGGGATGGTTGAGTATGAGATACTACAACCAATGCTGTCAGATGGCCCTAGTGCAAGTGGGAGATTGTTTGTTATATGTATGCCCTAGAGGCCATTACTATACATAGGATGTATATTGTAGTGGATGCTTGGACATATATAGGGAGGACTTTCTTGCTCGACATGATAGTATGCTATCTGGTTGATCTTTACCTTAACGTGTACACTGATTGTCTCTCTGTTACATGTTGGTAAAGCCCTTAGGATGTGTACTTGACTACCTGGACTATGATGCGGATCATACTAGTGGGGACATGGCAGTCCATAAGTACATCCTTCAAAGTCCCTAGTCGTGGGTATATCGAGACGGGGCATCGATATACCAGAGTAGACTAGCGTATACCTTCTCGACCCATACAGATGGGCGATGGATGATCCCATATCCATTGGTGTTTGACATCAGAGATGATATACGGGTGCTCAGTGGAGACTGGGTACACTGGACGGACTCGCCGAGAACTCCCAGATGGTATTATACCTTACGTCAGATGGCAGTTCTCTGGTGACACTGGTACATAGTAGTCTGTTGACCCGAGATCGTCATAGAGTCTTGTGTGGTTCCCACTGTGCTTTGATTTCTTCCTTACCACGTCCAAGAGGGCGTGCAAAACGATGGTTTTTGGGTACAGTCCCGAGTCACATGGAGGCAATGAGCGATAGGAGGGGATTCGTATTTCCCGGTATAGGGAGTTGATGTTGCGCTGTGTTCGATTGGCTATAACCGGAAATCCCTGGTCAGGGTTGTTGAGATTTACTGGTAAGTGTTACCAGTAGTTTCTCGAACTGTTATAGACCTCATATCGACACGACTTATCGAGCTGTTGGGGTCTGACGTTTACCACCCCTAGGCAAGATCTGCGACATATCAGACGATCAGACCAGACTGTACGGTAAGTGTTACTGGTTGGATTCACAGGAGTGTGAGCAGGCTTGCTCGTCGATCTTCTGATCGCTCAATACCCGGGTGGCCGTTACGTTTAGCAGACCGCTTGCGGCTTGTGGGTGTTTGATATGATCATCACCTGCTGCCGGCGTATTGACGAGTCTTTAGAGTCCTACACAGAGGTTTCCTGGCTCAAGCGAAATGAAATAGGAGCGCATATGAGATATGTGCGGGACCGAGAATAATGCGTGTATATGATACCGTATTCCATTCTCGCGATGAATGTATCGAATGGTTATATGCGATATAACCTAGTTATCGAATCAAGGATTGATTCGATAAGACGATACATAGGATACTAGTCGGTTATATGCGATATGACCGGATCGTTAAATCAAGTGTTGATTTAATGATTTAATGTATAATTATATATTTGATATATCACTTTGCATTAACTAGTATCGGTTCACTTAAGATGGATTTTCTCACTCGGATGTGCGCATTGTATATGCGATATATTTTTGTGCACTTGATTGTATCATATTTGATGATACATGCAAAATTGGTTAAGTGTAAAGATTGAACCATGGTTATATGAATGGTTAGGGTTATGATTACTTATTCATTTATTTATTTATTAGTTTTGGAAAATAAAAGCATAAAAAGAAAAAAAACAAAATGGTTTTCTTTCATTCTTTCTTTCATGAAGCTTGTTGAAGCTTCATGAAGCTTTTGACCAAGTGACCATTTTGTCTTCTTCTTTAACCCTAACCACTCACATAAACTCTAGTTAGCTCTCTACACTTATCTATGGTTTGATTATGATAAGAATGATTATTCTTTTCTATTCTTTAATTCTTATCATATCATAATATCATCTTCTTCTTCATCTTCTTCAATGAAGAAAGCTTGACTTCATCAATGGTGACTTGATGAAATGAGTGAGAAATCAAATTCTAAAGTGAACCCACCTCCTATTTCTTCATCCTCTACCTCTTGCCAAGTAGTATAGGGTGTTTTCTTCACAAGTTTTATGACTTGGTGAAGTGGGAGCTTGATCTTGTGATGCCTCGACGTAGATCATCTTCGGCATCGTAGTCGATGACCTAGCCCGCCCATTTCTCCGATGAAGCCAATGCTAGAGACCGGGATTCGATTTGGACAGCGAGGAGACTTCATTGCGGAGCTATGGAGGTGGAGGACCGGATCTACAAAGGTTGTATTTCCGTTCTTGTAGTTAAGTTGTTAACTAGTTTCATTTGTTGCCTAAAATCTAGTTAACGATCCGTATTAGGGTTTCTCGGCACTTGTAAAATTTGAAATTGGCATGGTTGATGCCTTGTGAGACCTCATTAGTGTGCCTAGGACCCCTACAATAACTCCGGTACCGAGTAGTTAAACCTCAAGTATAACGTTAGCAATGGTTTAGATTACGATTCATGCGCTCAAGTCCGTGTTATGAAGCTTTGATAATCGTTTTTCATATATTCCGCCTCCCCGCAAGTTAGTGGGGTGCGTGACATGGACTTACAGTGGTATCAGAGCCAACTAAACCATTACTAGCTTGTTAGCAACTGATTAGAAGTTCGATCGACGAGAAATACGAAATACGAAAAACCAAAACCCATAGTTTCTGTTAATTTTAAAACTGTCTAAAATTTTTTTTTACATACCTTAAAATTCACAGCAGGGAAATTGATGAATACTGGGAAAATACGAGTCACTGAATCGACAAAACGACCGCGGTTCTACGGCAATAGAGAGCTATTGCCGCGGAACCGCCGCCGAGTCAACGTCGAGTTGACTCGGAGTTTCACAGTAATTCATAATTTTGGGTTTTTTGGTTTTCCTGTATATACTGTTTCTGCCCAGGTTGCCTCTGTGATGATTTGCTTTTGGGGTAGACACGGAATTTGGTATTCGATCGATGTTCTAAGATATTTGCTAACTGGGTTTTTATCTGTAATGCTTAATGTGTACGTAAACCTCCCCTAACTGCTAGTATGTCGGTTGGCAGGGGGTTGCACATTTCTGAAATGTTTATTGTTTGTGTATATGAACTGTATTGAACTGTTGTGATGATTAGCCGGGGGTTTGAGATGTATTTAATATTCATTCAATGTAAATGTAATTTGATGTAATATTCTTTTGCGGGGCACATCCAGGTTGCGGTTGTAGCCACCGTTCTATTATTTCTTTTTACTGTTTTTGCTCCTAGGATAGACCCAAGGTGGGGTACACAAACTACCGGGTATTTTGAAGTGTTGAGGCAGACCGCTTCACTTCTGGTACTTGGCGGGTAGTTTGCCGTATCCGTAGGGGTCTAGGGTGGGGTAATGGCAATTCATCACAACTGTGTAATCCGTCTTTTATTTCAGGCTCAAAGCAAATGCGGATTGCTAATAAATCCAATAAAGTTCATCTGTGATCTGGAATGCTTATTATTGCGTCTGACGAATGTACAATATCTATATATGATATCTATTAGACGTCACTTATGTTTTACACCCGCGCTAGCCCAGCCCCAGCACTGTCGTTAGTTAAGTAACCTAACGGGTGATGACGGGACCCCGTGGCGAATGCGGATGGCATAAGAGAACGTGGTATTTTCGTTTTTTTCTGCAATGATAGGATAAATGATGGGACGCAATATTATAATGCAAAGAAAATAAACCAAAGTTTAATCGTTGGAACAAATTTAAAAGAAACCACTCGGTTATTTTAAATAAGGATCAGATTTTTAATTGCGGAGCTTTAACCACTCCTTTTAAAAAGTATCAGGTTCCTTCGATTATATCAAGTTCACTACGTTCACGGTTTTTCCAAAACCATTCGTAGCCCTCCGTCATTTCATATAGATAGTCAATAGTATTCAAGCTGTGTTTGTTGACTAAAGTCAAGGCACAGTGTTTGGTAGCTGTTGGATATTTATATGCAGCATAGATAGATGCGTTGGTTTGGGACAGTCGTATTACCTTGTTGACTAAAGTCAAGGGTATGTACGGGTGGGTTCAAATTAACCTGGACAATAACGGGTAGAACTTGACATGTGACTTATGATTTGTTGACTAAAGTCAAGGTCAAAAGAGCATGGGGCAAAAATCCACGTCGGGAATTTCTAAAGAAACTGAAATTTGCAGAGGGAGCATACCATTTTGGAGTTTGATGAATGTTGGCAGGATTCCTTCAACATTATCATACGATGATATTTTGGATCCCGATCCTACTGTGAGTACATGCTACTTATCAGGAGATTCGTCACTTAACGATCAATGCTATAAACCAAGTAGGTGCCAAGAAAGGTGTCAGCGGGGTTACGCCCCCAGAGAAAATAGGTTATTTAATTAAGGAACTTCGCGAAAGCGTTGGAAAACCTCCCTCGAAGTATCGACACTAGCCTGGCTGAACGGTTAAGCAAGTATTGTACGATGAGAATTGTCCTGGCTAATTCTTCTTTTATGGTTTGAGGAAGGATTCGAGAAACAGTGGGAGCCGTCCTGTTTAGATAAACTTAAAACCAATCTAAACTTGCAACAGCATCATGCTAAAATGTTTTCTTCTCTCTCTCTTAATTGCAGCGACCTTGTGACCACACATAGGTTACATCTAGATAACAAATTGACTGAATCTGACTTATATGACTGGCAAAGGTCTGTCCAGATGTCCATTGGTTATAACAAGCCGGACCACCCTATTACTACTCAAGATCCCGCCGTCCCAGGTCCAGTTTCCACTGTCGCGGATATGGATATCCGTCAGACAATGGAAAAAGATAAAGCAAAAGCTAAATGCCTCGTGTTAGCTTCAGTTGATGGTGTATACTAGAAGCAGCACGAGAAGAAGGACTTAGTTTCCATCTTTCTCCATAATAAAGATTTATATGGAGAGCAATCTCATATCACTAGATATGAAACCTCGAACGAATTAATTCAAGCGAGGTTAGCTGACGGGTCATCTGTAGGGGAAAACGTCCTTTCAATGACTAGCTGTATTGATGAGCTCCAGGACCTGGAGACCGCGTTGGGAAACGAGTCAAAAACTGACTTGATTCTACAGTCTCTGCCTCCTACCCTGAAGGAAACCAGGGAAGGAGAAGGAAAGAGAAAGGCAATAGTTTCGGGACTGGATATAGTAAAAGATGGACATTCCTATTGTTACAAGAATGAACATTGGCAGAATGATTGCAGGGCTTTAGAAGCCAGTAACCAGAATAAGAAGCATGTTGTGGCTTCAGCCTCAAGTGTGTTTGTTATTGAGAACTGTATGTCAGTTAACCCTACTTCCTGGGTATTGGATACCGGGTCAGGAACTCACATCTGTAATTCATTATAGACTCTGAGAAACCGTAGGGTTATCGGGATAGGTGATATGACCCTCACGGTTGCTAACGGAATGAGCATGAACGCTGAATCCGTAGGGGAATATCATCTTGGACTGACAACTGGGCAGATATTGATTCTGCGTAACTGTTTTTATGTACCAGGTACGAGTTGTAATATCATATCTGTACCCTTACTTTCTAAGGAAGGATATGATTTTGCTTTTACAAGAGATGTGGTTCACATCCACCTAAATCAAGATTTGATTGGGTCAGGTACATTAGAAAACAGAATATACGTATTAAATCAAGCTCAGGTTTTCAGTGTCCAGAACACACTTAAAAGAAAGTCTCCAGAAACAAATCAGGCTTTCTTATGGCATTGTAGACTAGGTCACATCAATGAGAGAAGGTTGACTAAGTTACATGGAGAAGGATATCTGAATCCATTCGAATATCAATCTTATGCTACTTGTGAATCTTGTCTCATGGGAAAGATGACAAAGACTCCGTTTACTGGACACGGAGTAAGAGCAAGCGAGCTCTTGGGACTCGTACACAGTGACGTGTGCGGTCCAATGTCTACATCCGCGAGGTGGTTATTCCTACTTCATTACTTTTACGGATGATTTCTCTAGGTATGGATATATCTTCTTAATTAAGCATAAATCCGAGGCCTTTGAGAAATTCCAAGAATACAAGAATGAAGTAGAAAAACAAACCGGCAAAAGTATCAAGACACTGAGATCTGATCGAGGTGGTGAATACTTAAGTACCGAGTTCCTAGGTTACTTAAAAGAGAATGGAATTCTCTCTCAGCTTACTCCTCCATACACACAACAACATAACGGTGTATCGGAGAGACAGAACCGAACCCTATTGGATATGGTACGTTCCATGATGAGTAACGCTGAGTTGCCGCGATCATTCTGGGGATATGCACTAGAATCAGCTGTATATCTTTTAAACCGAGTTCCAACCAAGACTGTGCCTACCACACCATATCAGATGTGGAGTGGGAAGAAACCCTGTCTTAAGTATCTTAAGACATGGGGATGTCCAGCTTTTGTAAAGAAGCAGAATGCGGATAAGCTCGAGGCACGCTCAGTACAGTGTAAGTTTGTGGGATATCCAAAGAACTCCAAGGGATATTGTTTCTATTATGCAGAGGAACAAAAGGTCTTTGTTTCTCAACATGCCCGCTTCTTGGAAACTGAGTTTCTATTACGCAGAGGAACAAAAGGTCTTTGTTTCTCAACATGCCCGCTTCTTGGAAACTGAGTTTTTAGAAAATCAGAAGAGTGGGAGCGCAATAGAACTGGAAGAAATTCCAGAACCACAAGCTATTACTGAAACCTTGGTAGAACGAGAAGGTTCAGGAGAACAGGACATCCCGACGCCACTCCGCAGGAGTAGTAGGCAATCTCATCCGCCCGAGAGATACTACGGTTTTCTCATAGACGGGGATAGAGAGGTTTGCACTATTGATTATGATGAGCCTACTAGCTTCCAGCAAGCCATTCAGTGCGGTGACTCAGTAAAATGGCTGGATGCAATGCGGACCGAAATGGAGTCCATGTACACCAACAAAGTATGGACTTTGGACATTGCTCCAGATGGGGTAAAACCCGTAGGATGCAAATGGATCTTCAAAAAGAAGATTGGTGTAGATAGACAGGTTGAAACCTATAAAGCTAGACTTGTTGCAAAGGGTTTCCGTCAAAGACCTGGTTTGGACTATGACGAAACCTTTTCTCCAGTGGCTATGCTTAAATCTATTCGGGTCCTTCTTGCTATTGCTGCCTTCCACGATTATGAAATCTGGCAGATGGACGTAAAGACGGCCTTTCTAAATGGTAATTTGGAAGAAAGCGTCTATATGGATCAGCCAGAAGGATTCATTCAGAGTGGGAGCAGCGGTAAAGTATGCAAGCTGCTTAAGTCCATTTATGGACTAAAGCAAGTATCGCGGAGTTGGAACATCTGTTTTGATGATGCTGTCAAAGAATTTGACTTTATCAAAAATCCAGATGAACCATGCATATACAGTAAGATTGTAGGGAGAGCTGTAGTATTCCTCGTCTTGTACGTGGACGACATTCTCCTAATAGGAAATGATATTCCTATGTTACAGTCAGTCAAAAGATTCTTGTCACATAAATTCTCCATGAAAGACCTAGGTGATGCCATCTACATTCTGGGAATCCGGATCTATCGTGATAGATCAAAGAGGATGTTGGGACTTTCACAGTCCAGGTACACAGACACCATAGTGAAGAGATTCAGTATGGATGATTCTAAGCGCGATAACCTACCGGCTTGTCACGGAATCACCCTCTCCAAAGAGATGTCTCCCAAGACTGATTTGGAAATGGATCGCTTGTCGATTATACCCTACGCTTCTGCGGTAGGCTCTATAATGTTTGCGATGTTATGTACCAGACCAGATGTAGCATACGCATTGAGCGTTGTAAGCCGGTATCAGGCAAACCCAGGGGAGAAGCACTGGATAGCAGTAAAGAACATTCTCAAGTACCTGAGAAGGACTAAGGAGATGTTCTTGGTGTATGGCAGAAAAGACCTCCAGATGGAGGCCTTTGCCGACTCCGGCTTCCAGAGTGACAAAGATGACTCCAAATCCTTGTCGGGTTATGTCTTTACCCTCAATGGAGGGGCGGTCTGTTGGAAGAGTTCCAAGCAGGAGACCGTTGCTGACTCAACAATGGAAGCATAGTACATAGCTGCTTGCGATGCCGCAAAAGAAGCTGTCTGGATGAAGAAGTTCCTCACAGAACTTCAGGTGGTTCCTTCCAGTGTTGGTCCAATATCTCTGTATTGTGACAACAACGGCGCTATAGCTTTAGCGAAGGAACCCAGGTCCCATCAGAAGTCCAGACACATCTTAAGGCAGTATCAGCTGATCAGGGAGATCATAGATCGCCGGGAGATCGAGGTGAAGTGTGTAAAGACGGAGGATAACATTGCTGACCCATTCACAAAGGCCATTCCTCAGACGCAGTTCGAGAGGCTATTCGAGATGATAGGTCTACGATATGCCAGCTCATGGCCCTAGTGCAAGTGGGAGATTGTTAGTGTATATGCCCTAGGGGCCATTATTATATCATACTAGCATGTATATTACTTAATGGAAGCTTGGGATATTCACAGTTGTATATAACAGTCTTGCTAAACACGGTAGTATGCTACTTGGTTTGAGTCTACTTTAATATGTGCATATGTTTCTTGTAACGTATCACTTATACATATTAGTAGAGCCCATAGTATCTTTGCTTGATTATCAGCGTTGTGATGGCAGTCACACTAGTGGGGGCTGGGTAGTCTGTAAGCAACATCCTATACAGGTCCCTGGTCGTTGGATTATTGAGATAGGGCATCAATATTCCAGAGTAGACTAAGTGTATACGCTTCTCATCCCAGTTGGGGAGATGGTCTGTCCCACAGCCATCAGTACGTCGTACTAGAGATAGTATACAGGTGCTCGTTAGGTTACGGGTACACCGGACTGGACTCGCCGGGGAACTGATTGGTTGGTATTATACCCATCGTCGGTTAACAGTTCCTAGGTGACATGAGTACAGCATAGTCCGCAGACTTGACACTGCTGCTTCGCCTCGAGTGTGTCCCACTGTTCTTAGATTGCTACCCTACCACGGCTCAAAGGAGTCGTGCAAACAGGTGGCAGTTGGGTGCAGTCCCGAGCACTTGGAGGCAGTGGCGGTTAGATAGGATTCGTCTCTCCCGGTATTAGGAGATGATATCGCGCTGTGTCAGAGAGCCATTACACAAAGTCCCTGGCCAGGGCAAGCGAAATATACTGGTAGGTTCCAGTAGCTTCTCAGGGCGTAATGGGCATCGCTCCGATACGACTTATACAGCTATTAAAGGACCGACGCTTGCCGCCCCCTAGGCTTGATATGCGATAGTCTTAGACGAACAGACCGGACTGTACGGAGATTGGCACATCAGGCTTAGTAGGGGTTCGAGATGGTTTTCCTCATCGGCCTTCTTATCGACATCTACCTGGGGACCGTTACGTACAGCTAGTGCCGCTTGCGGTCTGTGGTTAAACCCACTGCCAGCATAGTGTCGAGTCTTTAGAGTCCCACACATAGAGTTTCCCTGCTCCAGGCGAAACGATATAGAGGTCGTATGGTTTTACGGCAAGGGTTCGGATACGTACGTGTGTTTACGCACGTACGACTTTTCGGACAGTTTATACTAGCCGGCTTTGGTTTAAGCCAGTTTCTAGTATCGGGTTATTGGATTTATACAGTCTAAAGTTTTTCCGTGTTTTCACGGATTATAGGGGCGTTCTCATAATTTGTCGGGAACCTTCTAGAAGAGTGGTGACTAAGGGGTTAAGGTGGCATGAACATTAATTGATTAATGACTCATTTGTATGATTCATCCTTTGCACTTAATGACTCATTAATGAGATAATGAGTCATATGATGAATCACACAAGGTGAATGCATCAACCATAATGATTAAATCATTTATTTATTTATTTGATTAAATTGTTATGGTTGTTATATTCAAAATGAGTTGATTATTCTTTTCATTCTCATCTTCTCCTTCTCTCTCCTCAAGCTCACTCTCTCTTGAAACCCTAATCCTAACCTCTCATGTGTTGAGATCAAGGGTTAGCTAGACTAAAACATCCATAACCTCACTCTATATCCCCTAGGTAGCTTAGATTAGCACTTTAAGCAACCTAGTTATCTCAAGTTTGAGATTTAGCTTGGCGTAGGAGCTTTCGGGTGGATCGTCTTTGATTCGAGGAGGCCGTGAAGTTGCCGATGTTCCAAGGAGCCTACGAGGAGTGGAGGACAGCGATGAAGACCCGAAGGACATGTAACGTGAGGTATAACTCCGGTACCGAGTAGTTAAACCTCTAGTATAACGTTAGCAATGGTTTAGATTACGATTCATGCGCTCAAGTCCGTGTTACGTAGCTTTAATAATCGTTTTTCATATATTCCGCCTTCCCGCAAGTTAGTGGGGTGCGTGACATGGACTTACAGTTATCTGTGATATTTATGTGTTGCTGTGATATGTTATATTGGATCGTTATGTATTGAATAGCCGGGGGTTTTATGTGAGATGAGAGTTTTCTTTTTCATTCATGTAAAATTCAATTGTATGTAATATTCTTTTATTGGGGCACTTCTAGATTGAGGATGATGTCACCATTGTATATTATTTACTTTTCCGCATTAGGATAGACCTAAGACGGAGAGCACAAGTAACCGGATTCTAGGGTCCAGTAGGAGGCCATCTCGAGGAGTCGAAACCGGGTCTCCTAACCCTAATGCGGAATGTGGGTTTGGCTATTCATCGCGACTGTGGAATCCGTGTTTTATATAGGCTCAAAATAAAACACGGATGTCCTAGTATATCCAAAATTTCATATGTTGACTTCTGCTGCAATGTTCTGTGATGAGATCATATTACTACCTGAGACGAATGCTTATACAATATGTTGATATACAAATATTGCTGCTTTCATTTCTTCTGTGATGCTTAGGAAGCTTAAATGATGGGTTTTATTAATGAGATTAATAAAAGAAAAGAAACCTAAAAGATGTTGTCGAATCAAATTTTCAAAAAGGATAGCTACAGTCCTTGCTTTGCACAGCGGTATTCCTTGTAGAATATCTAGCATCTTATTCGATAAGGAAAGAGCCGAGATCCCTTCACCGGGAGTGACCTCTTTAGCAAAACTGGCAGATGCTACAAACTCACGGTTTAGTTTTTGATTGCTTCTACAGTTCTTGCTTTGCACAGCCGTATTCATGAAATATCCTGCACCTTATTCGATGATGAAAGAGCCGAGATCCCTTCGCCGGGAGTGACCACTTTAGCGAAACTAGAAAAGCCTCAAAAACACTCCTTTTCAAAATCACTTGTTTCTACAAACGTTATCAAGTTCATTACCATCATGGTTTTCAGAAAAACCTGCGTAGCCCTCCGTCATTTCAGATAAGTCCTACTTAGTATTCGTGCTACGTTTGTTGACCTTCGTCAAGGCGCAGTGTGCGGTAGCTGACTAGTATTTATCTGCAGCATGTGATGCGATTGTTTTAGGGTAGTCGTACGACCTTGTTGACCTCCGTCAAGGGTCGTGCGGGTGGGTTTAATTCAATCAAGAAATGACGGGCTGAACTTGACTAGTAGCCTATGGTTTGTTGACCTCCGTCAAGGTCATAGGACGCTAGGGGTAAAAGATATTATCATGAATTTCAAGTGTTGAAATTTGCAATGAGATTGCATACCTTCTATGAGATAGATGGATCCTGATATCCACTGCGAGTAAAAGTTCCTCCTGTGAGAATTTTACACAGGACAATTAGCCGATCAAGTAGGTGTCTAGAAAGGTGTTAACGGGGTTATGCTCTGGGAATACGAGGTTTATTTTAATTAGGTCCGTGCGAAAGCACGGGGAACCTCCCTCAAAGTACCAAAACTGATCTGGCTGAAAGATTGGCGAACTTGTAAGGTGTAATTAATCCCGGCTAATCTTACCTTTTAGGGTTTGGAGAAAGATTTGATTAAAACAGTGGGAGCCATCCTGATTAGATAAGATAATAAACAATCTAATCTTGCGAGAGCGTACGCTAAAGTGTTTTTCTTCTCTCTCTCTCCAGGTAGCGACCATGTCAGGCCTTAATCAAGATAATAATATGGATGTCTTGACCGAACCCGCTTGTTATACTGAGCAGGGGGACGTTGGTTCCGTTCTTTCTTATAATTGTTATAAAACTGAACAGGAAATAGGGGAATACAAGAATTCACACGCCGCCCAAACGAAGAATAAACATGTCGATGTATCTTTTTCGGATGTGTTAGTTACCGAGAACTGTTTCTCAGTTCACTCTACGTCCTGGGCATTGGATACCGGATCAGGATCCTACATATGCAATATATTGCATAGGCTAAAGAAAGGTAGAGAACTGAGAATAGGTGATCATTCTGTAAGAGTAGGGAATGGTGCAAATGTTGCAGCCAAAGCAGTTGGTGAATATCACCTTGTATTACCAAGTGGTAATACATTGATTCTGAACGAATGCTGTTATATACCGAACATGATATGCAACATTATATCAGTTTCTTTATTAAACAAAGAAGGATATAATTTTGTAATACAGGATAATGTTATGAACATCTTCCTAAATCAAAAGTTGATTGGATCAGGCTCGTTAAATAATGGCATATACGTTCTAAATCAAAACACAGTTCTTAATATACAGAACACACACAAGAGGAAAAATTCAGAAATGAACGAATCCTTCTTGTGGCATTGTAGACATGGTCATATCAATGCGGCACGACTAGCAAAGTTATATAAAGATGGTTATTTAAATGCGTTCGAATTATCATCTTATGAAACTTGCCATTCATGTCTCAAAGGCAAAATGATCAAAATTCCGTTTAGTGGACACGGAGAAAGAGTTACAGAACTCTTAGGACTGATACATAGTGATGTATGCGGTCCCATGTCTACACATGCCAGGAATGGTTCCTCGTACTTCATTACATTCACTAACGATCTCTCAAGATGCGGACATGTGTTCCTGTTGAAACACAAGTCTGAAGCTTTTGAGAAATTTAGAGAATATAAAAATGAAGTAGAAAACCAAACGGGTAAAAGTATTAAGATCCTTCAATCTGATCGAGGAGGAGAATACTTGAGTAATAAGTTCCTGGACTAACTAAAAGAGAATGGGATTCTCTCTCAGCTTACCCCTCCCTATACACCACAGCACAACGGTGTATCGGAGCAGAGGAATCGCACCGTATTAGATATGGTGCGCTCTATGATGAGCACTGCTAAGTTACCTATTTCCTTTTGGGGCTATGCGCTTGAGACAGCCATATACCTATAGAATAGAGTTCCAACTATTGGATATAGTGCCCTCAAAGTCAATTATTGGATCGCAGGTACGTGATTGCAATGATTGAGGGAGGACCTATACCGGTAGGACAGTCTTACCCGAGATGATAGTATGCTATCTGGTTTTTCCTTTATCATTGTGTACAGCTTTAGGTGACTGTTCACTATTACACATTGATAGAGCCCTTAGGATCCTGCTTGACTACCAACAGCATGATGGCGATCATATACGTGAGAGTTGGGTAGTTCATAGGCACTTCCTTAATAGTGGTCCGTAGTCATGGGAGTTTCGAGACAGGGCATCGATACTCCGGAGTAGACTAGTGTATACAGTCGAGACCCCGATGATGGGCGGTGGCCTGTCTCACAAGCCATTGGTGTCAGTTGGATCACCTAAGATGTATACAGGTGCTCATTGGGTTTTGAGTACACCGGACAGGACTCGCCGGGAACCTGCTAGTTGATATTTATACCTAGCGTCAGATAGTAGTTCCCTGGTGAAATGTGTACAGGTTAGTTCATCGACCTGAGGTCGTCATTTGTTTCGTGTGAGTTCCCACTGTGCTTTGATTTCTACCCTACCACGGCTCAAAGGAGTCGTGCAAACAGGTTTTTTTTGCTACAGTCCCGAGCCACATGGAGGCAAGTGAGCGGATCGGCAGGGGATTCGTCTCTCCCGGTATTGGGGGTGATATCGCACTGTATCTAGGAGAGCCATTACACAAAGCCCTCGACCGAGGCAGGAGATTTACTGGAAGGTACTCCAGTAGTATCTCAAGGTGTTTTAGGCTACACTCTGACACGACTTATACCGCTATTGGGGGTCTGACGTTACCAGCCCCCTAGGCCCGATATGCGATACTCATAGACGAACGGACCGGACTGTATGTATATTGTCACTGTTAGGCTCAGTAGGGTTCCAGGATGAGTTCGCTCATCGGCTTCCCTTGAGGTCAGTACATAGGCAGCCGTTACGCACAGCTAGTGCCGCTGACGTGCTTGTGGTTAAACCCACTGCCAGGGTACTGATGATTCATTAGAGTCCCCTACAGATAGTTTCCCAAGTTCGGGCGAAATGTTGTAGAGGCCGTATGGTTTTATGGCAGGTTCGGAAAATGCACGTGCATTTATGCATGTGTCATATTTCGGGCAGATAATACTGGTGG
The DNA here is from genome assembly GCA_030015575.1 of Agapanthus africanus. Taxonomy (NCBI): domain Eukaryota; kingdom Viridiplantae; phylum Streptophyta; class Magnoliopsida; order Asparagales; family Amaryllidaceae; genus Agapanthus; species Agapanthus africanus. Next base: position 363,824,192 of record JASDDO010000001.1, on the reverse strand, counting down.
GCTTTGGTTTAAGCCGGATCAATGTATTATATTGAGTCGGAATATTTTACTCTCTCGTATTCGTATTCGGTCAGAATATAGATACAGGTATATATATACAGGTGAGGGGTATTTTCGTAATCCGTTAGGAGAATATTTTAGAAGATGTATTTCTTTCTGGATTAATCATTTTATTTTAAATGATTATTTGGTTTTGGAAATGGTGACTCATTATGGATGACACATTAATTTTAGAATGTTCACTAATGACTCATGTAATGAGTCATCTAGTGAGTCATTAAGGAATTAATGTGTTTTGTTTTGTGAAGAGATATTTGAGAAGATATTTTCATTAGATATTTTCCTTTGGTTTTTGATAAAAGATGAGAACCTCATTCATCTATTCACATGAAAAGAAACATAACACTAGTTTATGAGCTTGATTTTCTTTTGCTCACTAGTGATTCTAGAGTTCACCATTTCCAATCCTAAACATCTTCTTCTACCTCCACCCTACCCCTCTCATGCGATGAGAACCCTAGGGTGTTTGAGACAAAGTATTCTACTCATTCTCTACTTTATCTTGGTCATCTCTTTTAGCAAACTTGATGATCGAGTTGCCTCGGTATAGAGGAGGGAGCCCGTTTAAAGATCCGTAGATGTGGTGCCATCTCGACGAGGAGCAAAGAGATAGGAGTTGCCGCGAGGAGCGTAGGATGATGGCTAAAGACCGAAGGACTCGGATCGATCAGTATAGCCTTTCTACCTCTTTACAGTTTGTTAGTTTAGTGTTAATGGAAAGATCCGGGTTATAGTATGCGATAGCGCCAGTTATAAAAGTTTTTGTTCCGCGTTTGGCGTCAGAATGACGGCCGGGGCGCTACCATAGACTTACATTGTATCAGAGCCACGCCATTAACCTTTACTAACTTGTTCTAACGTGTTTAAAACATCGATCGAACGAAATTTCCAAAACCGCGATTTCAATGTTAAAGTTTCTGTCGATTTTGTTTTGTCGTCTAAAAATTATTTTGTGCATCACAGAAAATCGAGCAGGCTTTTTTAAGAATTCTGATGAAATTTAGTCGACTGACTCTACAGTACTGCCGCGGAACCGCCGCACAAACCAGGGTTTTGCCGTGGTTCCGCCGCCAGTTTGTGGCTACAGTGCTCCATATTTCTTCAGGGTGTTTTGCATAGGGAATTATGGTTTCTGGAATATTTCTTTTTGGCCCAGATTTTGTTTGCGTACTGCAGATGTACGTGGGGCCCACTTCGGGAAGTTTTGTCTATCGGAATTTTAAACTTGTTAGTTTACAGTACTTACATTATATCTCCGACCGTGAATGTCATTCGAGCGGTAAATTGCGTCTAATTGCTATAGTTCTTTTAGACGGGTTTGCGAACGTGACATTCGCGTTGATGTTCTGTGTTGTGCTGTGATGTTGCGGATTTGTCGTGGTGGATTGCAGCGTGCAATAGTAGTGCAGTTTGGATTTATTTGTACATTTGATATTGCGGGTCGAGCGTCCAACATGTGGACTGCCGTCACTGCCTATTTGTATAAAATTCTTTTGGGGCACGACAGGGCTGAGGTCGATGTACCCGTTGTGCATATTTTTCATTTCTGTACTAGGTTTACCCCGTGACGGAGTGCACGGATAGCCGGGTTCTAGAGAGCAATGGGTCCGCATCTCATGGCTTTAAGTGCCAGAGGGGCCTCACTCTAGAATTGGTAGACTATTCGCCGCACTCGTAAAGGGTACAGGTTGACCCAAGGAGGGGTGCTCAAGTTACCGGATTCCGTGAAGTGCCGGGTGGTCCATTCACTTTGCTGTAGGGGGCTGCCTCGCTTCAGGTTTTGGCGGGTAACTTGCCACACCCGTAGGGGTCTAGGTTTCATTGCACAGGATATCCACACGACCAGGAGAACGTCGGGTTTCAGCAGCGGCTCAGTGAAAACCGGGGATCCCAGATTATCTGTATTGTTCTGTGATGCTTATTACTTTTCTGTAATGTTGCATATTATCATGCCTGGAGCGATTATTGTATATTGGTATATATACTAGTAGATGTTGTATATGTTTTATACCCGTGCTAGTCCTGTCCCCGCTCTGTCGTTAGTTATGTAACTTAACGGGTGATGACGGGACCCAGTGGCGAATGCGGATGGCAAATACGTACATTTTATTTTCGTTCTTTTCTGGTGTGATTAATTGATGGGACTGCGTTGATTTTGATCAATGCAAAGGAAAACAAACCTGTTTGGACGTTGTTGGAACAGTTTTAAAAGGTGTTATTACAAAGACGTTTTCTTTTGTTTTGCACAGTGGTATTCAGTTGGAATATCCTGCACCTCATTCGACGAGGCAAGGGCCGAGATCCCTTCACCGGGAATGACCCCTTGGTCAGAAGTTTGCATCAGGGTAATAACTTCACTATAGTCGATTACAAGTTGCTTTGCATCGCGGTATTCAGTTGGAATATCCTCCACCTCATTCCACGAGGAAAGAGCCGAGATCCCTTCACCGGGAGTGACCTCTTTAGCAATGGTTTTCGCCATTATATTTTTATAAAAAGCTATCAGGTTCCTTCAACGAGATCAAGTTCATTACGTTAAAGGTTTTCCACCAAAAACTAGCCGTAGCCCTCCGTCATTTCATATGAATGGTCAGTAGTATTCAAGCTATGTTGGTTTGGCCCTTAGTGAAGACATAGTGATTGGTAGCTGCTGGGGTGTTCACATGTTGCATAGATAGATGCGTTGGTTTAGGACAGTCGTATTACTTTGTTGGCCCTTAGTCAAGAGTATGTACGGGTGGGTTCAAATTAACAAGATAATGATGGAAAGAACTTGACATGTGACTTATGATTTGTTGGTCTTTAGTCAAGGCCATAAGAACATGGGGTAAAAATCATATCGGGAGTTTCTAAAGAAACTGAAACTTGCCATGCATGCGCATACCTTCTGGAGTATGATAACATGAGTGGATACCTTCACGATATCATGCGATGATAGTTGGATCCCGATTCCCACTGATGAGTTGGTTTACTCTTCAGGTGATCCCGATTGATTCTTCTTTCAGGTTTGGAGGAGAATTTGACAGTACAGTGGGAGGTTTCCTGATTAGATAAAGTGATAACCATTCTGATCTAGGTTAGAGTGCACGTGGAGTGTTTCTTTTCTCTCCCTCTTTGGCAGCGACCTTTGACCGACCCTAGACTATGACTCAGTGACCAAGTTGACCGAACCTTCTTAAAATACTGGCTTTTGGATTGTCTAAGTTGCATAAGTCATTGCCGCTCTTTCTTTTATCCTTTGAATTTCTCAGAACACCTCGTATCACTACGAACATCCACTTCCATTGGATAGATCCATCGTATGATTATATACGAACTCGAAGGGACTTCTTCGAGGATGGATCCATGTTCAGAAGAAATTGAATTGGTTTATTCGGTTGTCTTTTATCATCACCTTCTCTCAGGTTGCGAGGGTTCCTTAGTTTAGGGGAGTACACCTATTACGCTTATTGGATAGTCTTATTCTAAACCATAGGCAGGTGCCGAAAGGTAGGGAATGAAGAAAACCAATTAGCCTAAGAAGGGTATAAAGAAGGTAATAAGTAAAGACAAAATAAAGGGATTAGAAAGTGGGCAAAGTAAATTGCGACTGCTATCATTCACGACTAAACCACGTACTTCATCGCCACTCCTACTTCACCTTTGCTTTTTTCCCCAGTTCGGGAGAAATAGATTAAGGTATTATTCAGTTGTCTTTTATCATCCCCTTCTCTCATGTTACGAGTACTCCTAGGATTAGGAGAGTACACCTATTATGCTTACTGGATAGTCTTCTTCCAAGCCATAGGCCGGTGCCAAACGGTAGAGAAGGAAGAAACCCATTTAGCCTAACGATGGTGTACAGAAGGCAATGACTAAAGACAAATAAAGGGATTTGGAGAGATGGCAAAGAAATATACGGTTACAGTCATGAATTGGATTATGGAAGAGGCATTACTATGAATACCAGGATACCCCTACGAAACATTTTCTTGTTTTAGTTTCACTATGCGTTGTTAAAGCAAAACTGATTTCCCGATTTGATACTTACTCCAGGGTATGTATTTACCAGGTATGATTCTCACATCTGTATGGTTTTACAGATGATGAGTAGGAGGAAGTTATTGGGAATTAGGTGATCATCCTCATTATATCGGAATTCGTTGTAATTGGTGATATTTGAGGAAATCTCCTGGGTTTTTGCCGAACGACATGTATTTTGTTTTGAGTATCCGTCGTTGTGCACCAATTTCAAAATGATATATCTGTACGTTTATTTTTATAAAAGGAGAAATAACTTTTTGATATTATGTCCGTGACATTTACCTATATCAGTTGACGATTGGGTAAGGAGCATTGAACAACGGAGTAGTTCTTAACCATAAGTACAGTTTTCAACCTACGATGCACAGGTTTTGAGTTATTCGACTCGGGGGACTCATACAGAGTATTGTATGCTGTCCCGTGTCCATCAGGACAAAGAGGTTGGTCCTCATACTATGTTCTATTCACTTATGACTTCTCTAGTTTTTAGACAAGTGTTTCGTAGAAATACAAGGTCTAAGTTTTGAGAAGTTGTGGGTATAGGAATAAAATAGAGAACCAGATGTCACAAGTATCGGGATTCTTCAAAGAGATCAAAGATGTAGATACTTGTGATTGGTATTCAGTACATAATAATGGTTTTGAGAAACTTGTTTCTCTTTCAGGTTAATCATAATTGGATGTATTCCTAAGTTGAGTAATGCTGATTAACCTCATTCCATAAAGTTGATATGCACTGGAGACAGATGCATGATTATAATCTGGTTCGAATTAAATAAGTGCCAGAAGTTTTTATATTAGATATAGAATGGTTCATATCTTAACGATGTTAAGGTATGGGAAGTTGTCCGGCTTATGCTTAAAACCAGACTCTGGATAACTCAGGACACGTTTCTGTAATGGCAGTTTATGGGTTGGCCCAGGCTATGACGAGGGTTGACTTTCCACTATCTGGAAGATCAATGGTGATATTGTTCTTGACTCGCCACAGTTTTAGTAAAATGGATTTTTTTTTAGAAAACAGTAGTAGGAGTATGGTAGAACTGGAAGTGATTCCAGAACCGCAAACCATTACGGAAAATTTAATAAGACCTAAAGATTCAATCAGGTTTGACATTCCATTAGCCATTCCGCTGATATTGTGGGTAGCATCAAACACCCGAGAGGTACTCCGGTAGCCTCAAGGACGGTGACAGGGAGGTTCTTGTTTACCCAGACTTGACACTACTGTTGTTCCAGGCTATGAGACCCGGCAGGAGGTTATGTATAGCATCGTTCTAAACTAGCTTTAGAAGTGCACGTATATATTATTCTGCCAGAGGGTTGTTGTGGTCAGTGGGAGCAGCGGAAGCATACTGGGCAAGTAGCTTATGTCTATTTATAGACTAGAGCAGTTATAGCGGAGATAGATCATCTATTTTTGATGTAACAGTCATGGCTTTGACTTCATCAGAATAGGGAATGGATCTGTTGAGAAGGTAGTAGGGTGTGATATTCTGGTATTTGGATGACATACACAGAGTAGGAAGTAAAATTCCTATACTACGATCGGTTATACTGTGGTTGTCACACAGTTGTTTCTCCACACAGGATATGGATATAATATCAGACATTCTGGTTACTAAATCTATGGTTTTAGATATAGATTTGGGTAGTTTCCCAATCTGGATACTTTGACAGTATTCTAAAGGTATTTAGAATAGATGACTCCTGACATGGTGGTGTACCTACAGGTGATGGAGTTACCCTCTCTAAAGGTGTCTTACAGACTAAAGGGAAAAGGGAGGTGCATGGTTAACATATCACTTGCTTAGGCAATTGAGTTGATCATGAGATGTCAAGTACCACACCCGATGTTGTTTTTGCACTAGATGCAATAAGTTAATATTAATCTAATCCTGGAGAAACATACGGAAGCAGTTTTAGAACATAAGTGGATGTTCTACGGATTTCATAACGGCAGCCTCCTTCGGGAGACGGTTACCATTCCAGGCTTCCAAAGGTGACATGGATGACAGAGTGATTGTCAAAGTTATAGTTTTCCCTCTACAGAAAGGGGGCAATATTATGGACAGGTGGTCCAAGAGAATACTGTGGGAGGCATGGTGCTGGATACTGATTAGTTTCAGTTATCGATACAGTCTAAGAAGTTTGGATTTGGAGTTCATTTATGAACTAGGTCCCATCATATATCCGGACATACTCTAAGATATGTATTACTCAATTTGGGAGATGTCTTTCTCCGCGAACTTGAGATTAAGAGAGACATAGAATGAAACATCAGGGCGGATCCACTCATTGTGGCTATTTCTCGAATACAAGAGTTTTACAAACGAGCTTTGTGAAACTGATTAGTAGAGGAGTTGGGTGTTCGGTATCACACGGGCTGTGAGTATGCGAATCGCAATAATTAGCCTTAAGTGCAAGTGGGAGATTGTTAGATATAGTGCCCTCAAAGTCAATTATTGGATCGCAGGTACGTGATTGCAATGATTGAAGGAGGACCTATACCGGTAGGACAGTCTTAGTCGAGATGATAGTATGCTATCTGGTTTGCCTTTATCATCGTGTACAGCTTTAGGTGACTGTTCACTATTACACGTTGATAGAGCCCTTAGGATCCTGCTTGACTACCAAAAGTATGATTGCGATCATATACGTGAGAGTTGGGTAGTCCATAGGCACATCCTTAATAGTGGTCCCTAGTCGTGGGAGTTTCGAGACAGGGCATTGATACTCCGGAGTAGACTAGTGTATACAGTCGAGACCCCGACGAGGGGCAGTGGCCGGTCTTACAAGCCATTGGTGATCACCTAAGTGCAAGTGCACGGCGGCGCCCCGGCCGTCAATCCGAGGCCAAAATGCGGAAACGATAATTTACTTTAACTTTTGAACCGGCACCACCGTGCACAAAAATCCTGGATCTGGCCATTAAACTAATTCTAGCTAACTAAAAACGGGGTAGAGAGATATACCGAGCGATCCGTGTCCTTCGGTCTTCTCGTCGTCGTCCCGATCTCCCGCGGAATCTCCGGTCTTCACCTCCTCGCCGGAAGGGCACCACGTCACCGGCTTCTTTTACGGGCTCCCACCTCTGGACCGAGGCAACTCGGGCATGAAGTTGGTGAGCCGACGTGCCCAAGGATGCTGTAGGTTATCTGTAGAATGCTTTGTCTCATTTGGGGTTACTAGAAGTTGTCCATTTTAGTGGAAGAATGAGTTGTTGAATTTTGGAGATGAACTAGAGAATATTTTTAAGCCAAATGAGAGCTCAAACCCACACCAAAATAATTTCAGCCCCCTCCCTCTTAGTGGCCGGCCTCTCCTCTCCAAGAATGAGAATGGGGAGTTAGCCCAAAAGAATGAATGAGTGAGCCAAAGAAAATCATGAAAGAGGGAGAAAAAGGGTGATGATGAAAAGCAATGATCACAATCAAAAACCTCACTCCAAAACCCAATCATATCCTACAAAGGTCAAGCCATCATGAGTGAAGAAAGTCATGGGTGGGAAAAACATCATGATACAACAATATGTAAAGACCACCCTCCACAATGCTAATTTGCACATTTGCAAATAAGCCCTCCTCCACCAATATTCAGCCAACGAAAGGAAGAAAGTAAACTGGCTAAAAGGGAAAGCAAACTGGCAACTACATAAAACTGATCCCGTAATAAGTTACAGGAAAACCCCGCTACTGTATATACATACCCGCATTTGTATTCCGACCAAATACAAATACAATGAGACAAAATCTACACTGCACAATACTAGGATCCGGCTTAAACCAAAGCCCGCTAGTATTATCCGTCCGATCATGATCCGTGCAATACAGCACGTATCTGATCGAACCCTGCCATATCTCCATACGGCCTCTACAGCGTTTCGCCCGAAACTTGAGTAACTGTCTGTGGGCGACTCTAAAGACTCGTCAACACCTTGGTTGTGGATTTAACTACTAGCACGTTAGAGGTATTAGCCTATACGTAACGGGCTACCAGGTATTGACCAAAAGGGACGTCGATGAGCAAACTCATCCTGACACCCTACTGAGCCTGTCAGTGACAATATCCGTACAGTCCGGTCCGTTCGTCTATGAGCATCGCATGGCGGGCCTAGGGGGTTGGTAAAAGTCAGACCCCCAAAAGCGGTACAAGTCGTGTCGGAGTGTAGCCCAGAACACCCTGAGATACTACTGGAATACCTACCAGTAAATCTCCTGCCTTGGCCAAGGACTTCGTGTAATGGCTCTCCTAGACACAGCGCGACGTCACCCCCAATACCGGGAGAGATGAACCCCTGCAGATGCGCTCACTGCCTCTATGTGGCTCGGGACTATACCCAACTAAAACCTGTTTGCACGTCTCCTTTGAGCATGGTAGGGTAGTAATCAAAGTACAGTGGGAACTCACACGAGACAAATGACGATCTGAGGTCGATGAACTAACCTGTACACATGTCCCCAGGGAAATGCAATCTGACGTCTGGTATATGACCAACTAGCATGTTCCCGGCGAGTTCTGTCCAGTGTACTCATAACTCAATGAGCACCTGTATACATCTTAGGTGAACCAACTGACACTAGTGGCTTGTGAGACAGGCCACCGCCCCTCGTCAGGGTCTCGACTGTATACACTAGTCTACTCTGGAGTATCGATGCCCTGTCTCGAAACTCCCACGACTAGGGACCTTTTAAGGATGTGCTTGTAGACTACCAGCCCCCACGTATATGATCGCCCTCATACTGCTGGCAGTCAAGCAAGAATCCTAGGGGCTCTATCAACGTGTAATAGCAACCTATCAGGTCACCTAAGGCAGTACACGATGATAAAGATAAACCAGATAGCATACTATCATCTTGAGTAAGACTGTCCTACCGGAATAGGTCCTCCCTCAATCATTGCAATCACGTGCCTGTGATCCAATAATTGACTCTGAGGGCACTATCTCCAACCATTTCCCACTTGCACTCAAGGCTAATTATTGCGATGTCGCATACTCACAGCCCGTGTGATACCGAACACCCAACTCCTCTACTAATCAGTCTCACAAAACCCATTTGCGAAACTATTGCTTTCGAGGAATAGCCTCAGTGAGTGGATCCGCCTGGATGTTTCTTTCTATGTCTTTCTATATCTCAAGTTCGCGGAGAAAGCCATCTCCCGAAATGAGCAATACCTGTCTTAGAATGTGTCTGGATGTCTGATGGGACCTAGCTCATAAATGAACTCTAAATCCAAACATCTTAGACTGTATCGTCAACTGAACTTAATCAGTATCCTGCGTCATGCCTTCCTCAGTATCCCCTTAGACCACCTGTCCAAAATACTGCCCCTCGTCAGAAGGAAAACTATAACTTTGACAACTTCTCTGTCATCCAGGTCACCTTGGAAGCCTGGAATGATAACTGTCTCCTAAAAGAGGCTGTTGTTATCATATCCCTAGAACATCCACTTATGTTCTAAAACTGCTTCCGATTGTTTCTCCAGGATTGGATTAATATCAACTTACTGCATTTCATGCCAAAACAATATCTGGTGTGGTACTTGACATCTCATGATTGACTCAATTACCTAAACAAATGATCTGCCAATCATGCACATCCCTCTCCCCTTTAGTCCATAAGACACCTTTAGAGAGGGTGACTCCATCACCTCTATGTACACTACAGTGCCAGGAGTCGTCCATTCTAAAACACCTTCAGAAGGCTGTCTAAGTACCCAGATTGGGAAACTACCCAAATCTAGATCTAAAACCATAGATCTAGTAACTAGAATGTTTGATATAATATCCAAGTCCCATGTGGAGAAACCACTGTGTGACAACCAAAGCATAACCGATTGTATTATAGGAATTTCACTTCTTACTCTGTGTATGTCATCCAAATACCAGGACACCACACCCTACTACCTTCTTAACAGATCCATCCCCTATTCTGATGAAGTCAAACCTATGACTGTCACATCAGAAATAGATTATCTATCTCCGTTATATCTGCTTTAGTCTATAAATAGACATAAGCCAGTTGTCCAATATGCTTCCGCTGCTCCCACTGACCATGACAAGCCTCTGGCGGAGTCATATAGACATACACTTCTAAAACTAGTTTAGAATGACGCTATACTCATCCTCCTGCCGGGTCTTGCAGCCTGGAACAACAGCAATGGCAAGTCTGGGTAAACAAGAACCTCCCTGTCACCGTCCTTGAGGCTACCGGAGTACCTCTCGGGTTCCTGAGGTTACCCACCATATCTGCGGAGTGGCCAATGGAATGTCAAACCAGATTGAATCTTTAGGTTCTTATCAAATCTTCAGTAATCGTTTGCGGTTCTGGAATCACTACCAGTTCAACCATAATCCCACTACTATTTTCCGAAAAAATCTATTTTACTTAAAACTGTGGCGAGTCAAGAACAATATCACTATTGATCTTCCAGATGGTAGAAAGTCAACCCTCGTCATAGCCTGGGTCAACCCACAAACATCCATTACAGAAATGTGCCTTGAGTTATCCAGAGTCTGGTTTTAAGCATAAGCCGGACAACTCCCCATACCTTAACAACGTCCAGATATGAACTGCTCTATATCCAATACAGAAACAGAGGCACTAATTTAATTGAACCAGATTCAAATCATGCAGCTGTCTCCATTGCATGTTAACTAAATGGAAGGAGGCCGATCAGCGTTACTCAACTTAGGAATGCGTCCAGATATGAGTAACCTGAAAAAGAAGAAAGTTCTCTTAATCATTACTATCAACTGAATACCATACATAAGTATCTACATCTTCGATCACCTTGACGAATCCCGATACTTGCAACACCTGGTTCTCTACTCTATTCTTATACCTATAACTTCTCAAAACTTGGACCTTGTGTTTCTACGAAACACATGTCTAAGAACTAGTGAAGTCACAAGTAAGCAGAATCTAGTACGAGTACCAACCCCTCTGTCCTCATGGATGCTTGACAACATACAATACTCTGTATAAGTCTCTTGAGTCTAATAACTCACTCTCTATGTGTCGTAGGTTGAAAACTGTACTTATGGTTAAGAAGAATTACACCGCTGTTTAATGCTCCTTACCTAACCATCAACTGATATAGGTAAATGTCATCGACATAATTTCAAAAAGGTATATCTTACTCTATAAAAATAGACGTACAGATATATCAATTTGAAATTGGTGCATAACAACGGATATTCAAAACCAAATATTCGCCGTCCGGCAAACAACCCAGGTGGCTTCCTCAAATATCACCAATTACAACGAATTCCGATATAATGAGGATGATCACCTAATTCCCATTAACTTACTCCCACTCATCATCTGTAAAACCTTACAGATGTGAGATTCATACCTGGTAAATACATAACCTAGAGCAAGTGTCTAATTGGGAAATCAGTTTTCTTTTACAAGTACATAGTGAAACTGAAACATTGAAATGTTTCGATAGGGTATCCAGGTATTCCTAGTAATGCCTCTTCCATTTTCCAGATTCACAACTGTAACCGTATATTTCTATGCCATCTCTCCACATCCCTTCATATGTCTTTAGTCATTACCTTCTGCACACCCCTTTAGGCCAAATGGTTTTCTTCCTTCCCTACCGTTCGGCACCAGCCTAAGGTTTGGAAGAAGACTATCCAATAAGCATAATAGGTGTACTGTCCTAATCCTAGGAGTACTCGCAATGCAATAGAAGGTGAAGATAAATGACAACCCAATAAACCTTATTCCTATTTCTCCTGAACCAGAATCCATCCCCGAACTGGAACAAGTTCCTTTCGAGTTCGTATATAACCATACGATGGAGTATCCAATAAACTGTGGATCTTCGTAGTGATACGGAGTGTCCTGGAGAAATCCAAAGGTGAAGTGGGAGTGGTAATGAAATACTTGGTTTGGTCGTGAATAGCAGTCGCAGTTTACTTTGCCCTCCTTCTAATCCCTTGATATGTCTTTACTTAATACCTTTTGTACACCACCGTTATGCCAATTGGTTTTCTTCATTCCCCACCGTTCGGTACCAGCCTAAGGTTTGAAAGAAGACTATCCAATTTGCGTAATAGGTGTACTATCTCTTAAAGCAAGGAGTACTCGCAACCTGAGAGAAGGTAAAAGGAAAAGACAACTGAATAGTCATATTTGTTTTCTCCAGAACCGGAAACCATCCTCGAATAAATTCCTTCAAGTTCGTATATAACCATACGATGGTTTTGTCCAATGGAAGTGGATGTTCGTAGTAATACGGGGTGTCCTGGAGAAAAAGGGTAAAAGTAGGAGTGGCAAAGAGGTTTGCAACTCTGACAATCCAAAAGCCAGTGTTAAGAAGGTTCGGTCAACTTGGTCACTGAGTCATAGTCTAGGGTCGGATCATGGTCGCTGCCAAAGAGAGAGAGAAAAGAAGCACTTAGCGTGCACTCTAACCTAGATCAGAATGGTTATCAATTTATCTAATCAGGAAACCTCCCACTGTAACGTCAAATTCTCCTCCAAACCTGAAAGAAGAATTAGTCGGGATCACCCGAGGAGTAAACCAACTCATGAGTGGGAATCGGGATCCAACTATCATCGCATGATAGCGTGACGGAATCCGCTCACGTTATCACACTCCAGAAGGTATGCGCATATCTCGCAAGTTTCAGTTTCTTTAGAAACTCCCGATGTGATTTTTACCCCATGCTCTTATGACCTTTACTTTGGCCAACAAATCATAAGTCACATGCCAAGTTCTACCCGTCATTCTCCAGGTTGATTTGAACCCACCCGTACCTAACCTTGACTTTGGCCAATAAGGCAGTACGACTGTCCCAAACCAACGCATCTATCTATGCTGTATATGAATACCCAACGGCTACCAAACACTGTGCCTTGACTTTGGCCAACAAACACAGCTTGAATACTATTGACTACCTATATGAAACGACGGAGGGCTATGAATGGTTTCTGGAGAAAACCTTTAATGTAATGAACTTGATATCGTTGAAGGAACCGAATAGCTTTAAAAAAATATAGTGACGAAAACCTTTGCTAAAGAGGTCACTCCAGGTGAAGAGATCTCGGCTCTTTCCCCGTAGAATGAGGTGCAGGATATTCCAACTGAATACCACGATGCAAAGCAAAAGTAAACGACTATAGTGAAGTTATTGCCCTGACGCAAACTTCTATCCAAGGGGTCACTCCCGGTGAAGGGATCTCGACCCTTGCCTCGTCGACTGAGTTGCTGGATATTCATAACCGAATACTACTGTGCAAAACAAAAGAGAACGCCCTTGCAATAACAAATTTTTTTTTATAAAAATGTTCCAACAACATCAGAATAGGTTTGTTTAACTTGCATTGATCCGAATCAATGCAGTCCTATCAATTGATCACACCAATAAAGAACGAAAATAATGACGTACGTATATGCCATCCGCATTCGCCACTGGGTCCCATCATTACCCGTTAGGTAAGTTAACTAACGACAGAGCGAGGACTGGACTAGCACGGATGAAAAATATATACAACATCTACTAGTATATATATATCAATATATAATATTTCGCTCAAGGCGTAATAAAATGCAACATCACAGAAATGTAATAAGCATCACATAACAATACAGATATCTGGGATCCCCGGGTTTCATAGAGCCGCTACTGAAACCCGACATTCCCCTAGTCGTGTAGATACCCTGTGCAATAAAATCCTAGACCCCTACGGGCGCGGCAAGTTACCCGCCAAAACCTGAAGCGAGGCAGCCCCTTTCAGCAACGTGAATGGACAACCCAGCACTTCACGGAATCCGGTAACTTGGGCACCCCTCTTGGGTCAACCTGTACCCCATACGAGTGCGGCGAATAGCCCACCAATTCTAGAGTGAAGCCCCCTCCGTCTCAACGCCATGAGATGCGGGCTTGTTGCCCTCTAGAACCCGGCTATCCGTGCACCCCTCCGTGGGGCAATCCTAGTACAGAGAGTAAAATATACATACAACGAGTACATCGACCTCACCCCTGTCGTGCCCCAAAAGAATAATATACAAACAGACAGTAACGGCAGTCCACATGTCGGACGCTCGCCCCGCAATATCAAATGTACATATAAAACGAAACTGTACTAACATTGCATCCAGGCTATCCCCCACGACCAATCCGCAACATCACAGCACAACACAGAACATCAACGTGAATGTCACGTTCACAAATCCGTCTAACCGGGCTATAGCAGTTAGACAGGATTTACCGATCAAGTGACATTCACGGTCGCAGATATAATGTAAATACTGTGAACTAACATGTTTAAAATTTTCGATCGATTAAATTTTCCCAAGTGGGCCCCCAAGCACTACTGTAGCACATAAAGAAATTCTGGGCCCAAATAGAATATTCCAAAACCCCAATTTCCCTGTAAAATGGTCACTGTACAAAAATGGTGCAGTGAAGGCACTGTACTACGGCGGAACCGCGGCGTAAAGGGGGTTTTGGCCGCGGTTCCGCGGTGGGTCTACAGTATCAAGCTACTATTTTTTAAAAGATGTCTTAGAATTTCCTGAACATTATTCTGCAACAACCTGAAAAATTTTTGGAGCCGAAAAAATTTCGACAGAGAACTGATACAATGAAATTGTGGTTTTTTTTTTTGGAATTTTGTTCGATCGAAAATGTAAACACATTAGACCAAGCTAGACTAGGTTAATGGCGTGGCACTGATACTAGTGTAAGTGCACGGCGGCACCCAGGCCGTCAATCCGAGGCCAAAATGCGGAAACGATAATTTACTTTAACTTTTGAACCGGCACCACCGCGCACAAAAATCCCGGATAGGGCCATTAAACTAATTCTAGCTAACTAAAGAACGGGGTAGAAAGATATACCGAGCGATCCGTGTCCTTCGGTCTTCTCGTCATCGTCCCAATCTCCCGCGGAATCTCCGGTCTTCACCTCCTCGCCGGAAGGGCACCACGTCGTCGGCTTCTTTTACGGGCTCCCACCTCTGGACCGAGGCAACTCGGGCACGAAGTTGGTGAGACGACGTGCCCAAGTATGCTGTAGGTTATCTGTAGAATGCTTTGTCTCATTTGGGGATACTAGAAGTGGCCCATTTTAGTGGAGGAATGAGTTGTTGAATTTTGGAGATGAACTAGAGAATATTTTTAAGCCAAATGTGAGCTCAAACCCACACCAAAATAATTTCAGCCCCCTCCCTGTTAGTGGCCGGCCTCTCCTCTCCAAGAATGAGAATGGGGAGTTAGCCCAAAAGAATGAATGAGTGAGCCAAAGAAAATCATGCAAGAGAGAGAAAAGGGCGATGATGAAAAGCAATGATCACAATCAAAAACCTCACTCCAAAACCCAATCATATCCTACAAAGGTCAAGCCATCACGAGTGAAGAAAGTCAAGGGTGGGAGAAACATCATGATACAACAATATGTAAAGACCGCCCTCCACAATGCTAATTTGCATATTTGCAAATAAGCCCTCCTCCACCAATATTCAGCCAACGAAAGGAAGAAAGGAAAACTGCCTGAAACGGAAAACAAACTGGCAACTTCATAAAATTGACCCCGTAATAAGTTACAGGAAAATCCCGCTACTGTATATACATACCCGCATTTGTATTCCGACCGAATACAAATGCAATGAGACAAAATTTACACTGTACAATACTAGGATCCGGCTTAAACCAAAGCCCGCTAGTATTATCCCTCCGATCATGATCCGTGCAATACAGCACGTATCTGATCGAACCCTGCCATATCTCCATACAGCCTCTACAGTGTTTCGCCCGAAACTTGAGTAACTGTCTATGGGGGACTCTAAAGACTCTTCAATACCTTGGTTGTGGATTTAACCACTAGCACGTCAGAGGTATTAGCCTATACGAAACGGGCTACCAGGTATTGACCAAAAGGGACGTCATTGAGCGAACTCATCCTGACACCCTACTGAGCCTGTCAGTGAAAATATCCGTACAGTCCGGTCCGTTTGTCTATGAGCATCGCATGGCGGGCCTAGGGGGTTGGTAAAAGTCAGACCCCCAAAAGCGGTACAAGTCGCAGTGTAGCCCAGAACACCCTGAGATACTACTGGAATACCTACCAGTAAATCTCCTGCCTTGGCCAAGGACTTCGTGTAATGGCTCTCCTAGACACAGCGCGACCTCACCCCCAATACCGGGAGAGACGAACCCCTGCAGATCCGCTTACTGCCTCCATGTGGCTCGGGACTGTACCCAACAAAAACCTGTTTGCACGTCTCCTTTGAGCGTGGTAGGGTAGTAATCAAAGTACAGTGGGAACTCATACGAGACAAATGACGATCTGAGGTCGATGAACTAACCTGTACACATGTCACCAGGGAACTGCTATCTGACGTCAGGTATAAGACCAACTAGCATGTTCCCGGCGAGTTCTGTCCGGTGTACTCATAACCCAATGAGCACCTGTATACATCTTAGGTGAACCAACTGACACCAGTGGCTTGTGAGACCGGCCACCGCCCCTCGTCGGGGTCTCGACTGTATACACTAGTCTACTCTGGAGTATCGATGCCCTGTCTCGAAACTCCCACGACTAGGGACCTTTTAAGGATGTGCTTGTAGACTACCAGCTCCCATGTATATGATCGCCCTCATACTGCTGGCAGTCAAGCAAGAATCCTAGGGGCTTTATCAACGTGTAATAGCGACCTATCAGGTCACCTAAGGCAGTACATGATGATAAAGATAAACCAGATAGCATACTATCATCTTGAGTAAGATGTCCTATCGGAATAGGTCCTCCCTCAATCATTGCAATCACATGCCTATGATCCAATAATTGACTCTGAGGGCACTATCTCCAACACTAAGATGTATACATGTGCTCATTAGGTTATGAGTACACCGGACAGGACTCGCCGGGAACCTGCTAGTTGGTATTTATACCTAGCGTCAGATAGCAGTTCCCTGGTGACATGTGTACAGGTTAGTTCATCGACCTGAGGTCATCATTTGTCTCGTGTGAGTTCCCACTGTGCTTTGATTTCTACCCTACCACGGCTCAAAGGAGTCGTGCAAACAGGTTTTTTTTGGGTACAGTCCCGAGCCACATAGAGGCAAGTGAGCGGACCATCAGGGGATTCGTCTCTCCCGGTATTGGGGGTGAGATCGCACTGTGTCTAGGAGAGCCATTACACAAAGCCCTCGGCCGAGGCAGGAGATTTACAGGTAGGTACTCCAGTAGTATCTCAAGGTGTTCTGGGCTACACTCTGACACGACTTATACTACTATTAGGGGTCTGACGTTACCAGCCCCTAGGCCCGATATGCGATACTCATAGACGAACGGACCGGACTGTATGTATATTGTCACTGTTAGGCTCAGTAGGGTTCCAGGATGAGTTCGCTCATCGGCTTCCCTTGAGGTCGGTACATGGGCAGCCGTTACGTACAGCTAGTGCCGCTGACGTGCTTGTGGTTAAACCCACTGCCAGGGTACCGATGAGTCATTAGAGTCCCCCACAGATAGTTTCCCAAGTTCGGACGAAACGTTGTAGAGGCCGTATGGTTTTATGGCAGGGTTCGGAAAATGCACATGCATTTATGCACGTGTCATATTTCGGGCAGATAATACTGGTGGGCTTTGGTTTAAGCCGGATCCATATATTATATTGAGTCGGAATATTTTACTCTCTCGTATTCGTATTCGGTCGGAATACGGATAAAGGTATGTATATACAGGTGAGGGGTATTTTCGTAATCCGTTACGAGAATATTTTAGAAGATGTATTTATTTTTGGATTAATCATTTTGGTTTAAATGATTGTTTGGTTTTGGAAATGGTGACTCATTATGGATGACACATTAAGTCTAGAATGTTCACTAATGACTCATGTAATGCGTCATCTAGTGAGCCATTAAGGAATTAATGTGTTTTGTTTTGTGAAGAGAGATTTGAGGAGATATTTTCATTAGATATTTTCCTTTAGTTTTTGATAAAAGATGAGAACCTCATTCATCTATTCACATGAGAAGAAACATAACACAAGTTTATGAGCTTGATTTTCTTTTGCTCAATAGTGTTTCTTGAGTTCACCATTTCCAATCCTAATCATCTTCTTTTACCTCCACCCTACCCCTCTCATGCGATGAGAACCCTAGGGTGTTTGAGACAAAGTATTCTACTCATTCTCTACTTCATCTTTGTCATCTCTTTTAGCAAAGTTGATGATCGAGTTGCCTCGGTATAGAGGCGGGAGCCCGTTTAAAGATCTGTAGAAGTGGTGCCACCTCGACGAGGAGCAAAGAGATCGGAGTTGCCGCGAGGAGCGTGGGATGATGGCTAAAGACCGAACGACTCGGATCGATCGGTATAGCCTTTCTACCTTTTTACAGTTTGTTAGTTTAGTGTTAATGGCAAGATCCGGGTTATAGTATGCGATAGCGCCAGTTATAAAGGTTTTTGTTCCGTGTTTGGCGTCAGAATAACGGCCGGGGTGCTACCGTAGACTTACACCAACCAAATCAGTGCCTACCACTCCATATGAGATATGGGAGGGGAAGAGACCATGTTTTAATATCATTAAGATATGGGGTTGCCCGGCCTATGTTAAAAAGCAAAATCCGGATAAGCTCGAGGCAAGATCGTTTTTGTGGAAGTTTGTAGGATATCCCAAGCATTCGCGAGGACATATCTTCTACCGCCTTGAAGAACAAATGGTATTTGTTGCTCAGCATGCCACCTTTTTAGAAAAGGAATTTCTTGCGAAGGAAATTAGTGGCAAGGAGGT
This sequence comes from Agapanthus africanus, assembly GCA_030015575.1. Classification (NCBI taxonomy): domain Eukaryota; kingdom Viridiplantae; phylum Streptophyta; class Magnoliopsida; order Asparagales; family Amaryllidaceae; genus Agapanthus; species Agapanthus africanus. The sequence goes on along the minus strand of JASDDO010000001.1, from coordinate 363,805,353 downwards.
AGAACTGGAAGAAGTTCCAGTTACACAAACTGCAACAGAAGATTTGGTAGAATCAGAGGATTCAGTAGTTCCCAATGAATCCCAGCCTCTCCGCCAATCTAGTAGGGTTCTTCATCCACTTGAGAGATACTACGGTTTTCTCATTGATGGTGGGAGCGAGGATTGCATCATGGAAGATGATGACCCAACTAGCTTCGAGCAGGCCATCACGAGTGGTGACTTTGGGAAATGGCTGAATGCAATGCGATCTGAGATGGAATCCATGTACACCAACAAAGTATGGACTTTGGAAATTGCTCCAGAAGGGGTAAAACCCATTGGGAGCAAATGGATCTTTAAGAAGAAACTTGGTGTATATGGAAAAGTTGAGACTTTCAAAGCTAGACTTGTTGCAAAGGGTTTTCGTCAACGACCAGGTGTGGATTATGACGAAAGCTTTTCTCCAGTGGCTATGCTTAAGTCCATCCGGATCTTACTTGCCATTGCTGCATACCATGACTACGAAATTTGGCAAATGGATGTTAAGACTGCCTTTCTGAATGGTGATTTTGAAGTGTGCGTATACATGACTCAGCTAGAGGGCTTCGTAAACAGTAGGAGCAGCGGAAAGGTGTGCAAGCTGCTTAAATCAATCTATTGGTTAAAGTAGGCATCGCAGAGTTGGAACATCTGTTTTGATGTGGTAGTCAAAGAGTTTCACTTCATCAAAAACATAGATGAACCATGTATATACAAGAAGGTGGTAGAGAGTAAGGTTGTCTTCCTCGTATTGTACGTGGATGACATACTCTTGATAGGAAATGATATTCCTATGCTGCACTCAGTTAAGCTCTTCTTATCACATAGATTCTCAATGAAAGATCTAGGTGATGCCTCCAGCATTTTGGGATTAAGATCTATAGAGATAGATCTAGATAGATACTAGGATTGTCCCAATCTAGGTACATTGACACCATACTAAAGAGGTTTAGTATGGAAGAATCCAAGCGTGAGAACCAACCCACGATCTCTGGACTCACTCTTTCCAAAGAGATGTCTCCAAAAACTGAATTGGAAAGAGCTCGCATGCAACGGATACCCTATGCTTCGGCAGTAGGCTCTATCATGTATGCGATGCTATGTACCAGACCCGATGTAGCATACTCACTAAGTATAGTGAGTAGGTATCAAGCAGATCCTGGAGAGAATCATTTGACAGCTGTGAAGAACATTCTTAAGTACTTGAGAAGGACTAAAGAGATGTTCTTGGTGTATGGTAACAGAGAACTCCAGGTGGAGTCCTTTACCGATTCGAGCTTCCAAAGTGATAAAAACGACTCTAATTCGCACTCGAGATTTGTATTTACCTCAATGGAGGGGCGGTGTGTTGGAAGAGTTCCAAACAGGAAACCATGGCAGACTCGAATATGGAGGCTGAATACATCGCTGCCAACGATGATGCCAAAGTGGTTGTCTGGATAAAAAAGTTCATCACTGAACTTGGTGTGGTTCCGTCCATTGAGCATCCAATACCTCTGTATTGAGATAACAATAGAGCTGTGGCTTTGGCCAAGGAACCCAGGTCCTATAAAAAGTCCAAACATATTCTGAGGCGGTAACACCTGATCCGGGATATAGTTGATCGCCAGGAGATCGAGGTTAGGAGAGTTGATACGAAGGACAACACTGCGGATCCACTCACAAAGGCCATTCCTCAGATACAATTTGAGAGACTCTTCGGGATGTTGGGTATGAGATACTACAACTGCTGGCTTTAGTGCAAGTGGGAGATTGTTAGTTATGTATATGCCCTAGAGGCCATTGTTGTACATGTGATGTATATTATAATGGATGCTTGGATATATATAGAGAGGACTTTCTTGCTCGATATGACAGTATGCTATCTGGTTTCATTTTATCTCAACGTGTTAAGAAATTCTGTTTTGTGATCACATGTTGATAAAGCCCTTAAGATATGTACTCGACTACTAGGACTATGATGAGATCATACTAGTGGGGCCAGGGTAGTCGACGAGTATATCCTATAACTGTTCCTAGTCGAGGGTGTATCGAGACAAGGCATCGATACTCCAGAGTAGACTAGCGTACACGCATCTTGACCCATATGATGGGCGATGGATAATCCCAAATCTATTGGTGTTGGACATCAAAGATGGTGTACGGGTGCTCAGTGAAGACTGGGTACACTGAACGGACTCTCCGATAACTCCTAGATGGTATTATACCTATTGTCAGATAGGAGTTCTCCGGTGACACTGGTACAGGTTAGTCTGTAGATGTAACCCTTCGAAAATCGTTTAGGCAGTTTTTCGGTAATCGGCTAATTTTTCGGTTTTTTCCGTAAAAAGTCAAAATAGGTATTTTTCATTATAGACCTAATTATACAAAATTTAGATAAGATATTACTATAATTTTGTCACTAAAATGTCACTTAAAATTTTCTAGTTAAATAAAAAAAAATTCGTAATTAATAATTTTTAATATTATTTTAAGCTTTTAAAAATACATTAAATTAGTGATAAATACAAATTTAATTAGGTAAATTTCATAATTAGGAATCTTTATAAAGTAAAATAGAGTGTTAATAAATTGTATCATGACTTTGTAAGATTTTAGTTTTATGGTTTGAAATTTATGAAAAAAATGAAGTAAAAAGGGGTTTTTTGAAAAAGGTTGATGTGAAATGCATTAAATGAGAACTTAAGGGGTTTTTTGACCTAGAATCCTCTACAAAAAAAACCCCACCTCTTTCCCTAGCTGCTGGCCTAGCCTAACCTGCCGAAATCCCTCATCTTCTTGCTTCTTGCTTCTTTCTTGCTTCATTTTCTTGTCAAAATCCATTGAAAAATTCACAAATCCCTTCTCAATTCAAAGCAAAATCCTAATTCTATCTCTCCTCAAACCAAATTTAGTTCAAGGCTTGAAGAAAGGAGGCATCTTTGGTGGTTAGTGCAAGCTAGGGTTCAAGCTTGTGAGGTGCAAATTCTAAACTAATTGTTAATTGTAGTTTAAAAGTGCTAAATTAGAATTTTGAAGTATCAATTTAATAGAAATTTCTTGTTCATGAAAATCAAGAAAAGGATTGATTGTGGATTACGGTTTGTAGCATGGTTGATGGATTAAAGTTAGGGTTTTGGTTATCTAATTGGTTAAATGGTTAATTGGGCGATGTTGCGCTCGCTAGATCGATAAATTGCGATATTTGCATCGAATCGGTATGCTATTTGCTTACTAGATTTTTATAAAAATTAGGATGTGATCTAATTGCGTTATATTAACGATATAATTAGCTTCATATACGACTTTTAGTGTGCACGAATGCGGGGGTTTGTCTAGTCGGGTTTTGGTTTTGTCGATTGCCCCCGAAATAACGATTCTAGTTACGATTTAGCGATTTTCATGTGTTTTCCCGCGCACCGAGTGCACGTTATGTTTAATTGAAGAGCGTCGATCTTATTATGTTGACTTGGAGTCATTTTTGGGGTATGTAATCTTATATTGTGTGTTATGCAATGCTAGGATCGTTCGGGGAAACATCGGACACGGCGCGTAAAGGCAAGGCGGTGGTCGGATCGGATTAGCGAGGCATTCAGGTGAGTAGATGTATTCATCTATGGGGGAATCGTCTGGATGGCGCGAGGTGCCCCCTAGTTAGGATTACCTTATTTCTTGCAAGACTTGTATTGCTAGTTAGCTTACCCCTTTATTTACATTGCATACCCTTACAGCAACCTGTATACTAGATTGCATGGACATTCATATACACATATGCGATATCACCTCGTATGATACGAACACCATTATCATTGGAATCTGTTGCACGCGCACTATTCATGTGATACACACGCCTTTGGTAATTGCTATGCCACGTGCACCATAACACCTGTTTATCCTAGTATCGCCACTTGCATCATACATGATATATGAAACTGCATAGCATGTATATAGCTCGCATCATCATCATACTTACATTGATTTCTAGCCACAATTCACATCGCATACCTAGTTATCATAGACATTTATCATATATAACATGTGGACATTATGATTTTCTTGAGGATTTCAGTATTGCTGCGATTTCTGGATTTTGGGAAAAACCGCAAGAATTTAACAAAAGCTTATATTTATCATTTTTAAAACAAAGTTGCAGTTTTCTCGTGATGTATGTGTCGTCCACCATGAGTTTTCAGGTTTTCTGTTGGATTTCGAGACCCGATTCGAGGAGTGGATGAACCGTCTCGGGTACATGGTTGGCCCGGTATGGTACCCCGGGGCAAGAAGATCGAGTTGTAGATGATGAGCCTGGCAGGGGAAGACTACCTACCGGTGATGTCTGGCGCGGCGGATATCCGGAGGATACCGACCGTTGTCGTGAGATTTGATGATATGGGCCGATCCGGACTGACGGAGCCCGATATTTTGAGACATTGATACAGTGAGACATTGAGACAGATATGATTTCATATTTGGTGTCGATGCTTGACACGGTTTTCAGATGATTTCTTGATGGTATTTAGCTATTATACAGATATTCCTTTTTCTAAAGTTAAGAATGCAAAACTCTTAACATTTAAAACACTTAAAGATTTAGTAATGACATTGCATACATGTGCATGGATACTAGAGGTATTATATCACATCTGAACATACATGTTGTGACACATTTGCGTGCATTCTTACGATTTCCTTATTAGATGTTATATTCTACTCACGAGCTGGCAACTCACCCCCGTTGTGCCACAGTGTCTTGCAGGTCGGACTCATCAGTCTTGTAGCGGCGGCTATCTTATCATCGGCTCCTTTTGCTCAGACTCGCGACATCGCCCGTAGGTGGGTTGCGAGCACACTTTATTTCTTTTTGCTCTATCATTGTATCTAGTATTCTCCATCTACCACTTTCTATTTGTATATGCGACCTAGTGATGAGATCGAGAGATTTGTATATATGTGGTTTCTTTTAGGTCGAGCTCACTTAAGCCGACGTGTGTTTTCTGATATCTTGCATTTCTTTTATGCTCTTTCTCTTGATATTACTTATATTGCGTATGGTTGTGATCCGCCTTGGGCGAAGAGCTAGCTCCCGCTTGGGTATGCCATTTTATGATTACAGGTTATATATATCTTGTTGTACCCATTTTGGGGGATAGAAAATACAGGGGAGACTCTGCCGAAATTTTCGGGAATTTTTGATGTTTTTAAAAAGGGATTCTATGCAACTTAATTGATTTAAAAACCGTTTTCATTAAAGGTTTTCCTTCACTCTCTTTTGTTTTTGGTTTAGATTTTTCTGGGCTTTGGCTGACTTAGGTTACGGTACGCCTTTAGACGTCTCGTAATCTAAGTGCCAATCACGTTCCGTACTTTCGGGTCTTGACAAAGTTGGTATCAGAGCGTAGGTTTTACCTTTCTGGGTGTAGGACGACCTTGGTAGATGGAGTAGGTGACTTATGCAGAGTGGCGTAGCGTGGGTATGATCCGCGGCATACTTACGATACGGTACTCCGCCTAAGTGACCTTAGGACATAATTGCTTGTATTTCCTTTCTTGATTCCTTGCATTCCTTGATTCAATTGCAATGCTCTTATCAGTCCTGTTTCTTATTCTAGCTTCGATGCCGCCAAAGACTACGAGAGCTCAGCGGGCTGCCGCTAGGGATGAGATTCGAGCGGGCTCGTCTGAGGCGAGGATCGAGCGGGATGATACGCCTACCCCTCAGGGTCATACTGATCCGCCTTATCCAGACCGTATTGCCAGATTAGAGGCCGGCATGCAAGAGTTGCGACAGATGATGGGATCATTAGTTGAGTCCAGCCGGGCACAGAGATCCGAGGACGTTCCTTCTACCGCATAGACCACGATTGTACCTGCTGCACAGATGGTCACTCCTGCTGCTACTATGGAGACTATCCCTGTTTCACTACAGGAGTTCATGAGATTGAGACCTCCAGCTTTTACCGGTACGGATGCGGCAGAGGTCCCACAGGCATTTCTCGATAGGATGGCTCGGATTTACTGTTCGTTGAGGTGTTCTGATGATAGATTGGTGGAGTTTGCGAGTTTTCGTCTGGAGGGTCTTTCCCAGACATGGTACGATTAGTAGAGAGAGGCCGAGCTGCAGGTCTACCTTCTATGAACTGGGACGAGTTTACAGCTGCATTTCTTGCCCGTTTTCTTCCGGAGAGTGTCCGAGATGCTCGAGCCCGTAGTTTTAAGTCTTTGCGCAAGACTTCTGGGATGACAGTGTCGGAGTATGATATACAGTTACCCAGTTGTCTCGATATGCTCCGTACCTAGTAGGCACAGAAGAGAAGAGAATAAAGAGGTTTGTGCGAGGGCTTGATACACAGCTATTCCTTGCCATCAGCACCCAGCACTTTGACACATACGCAGCCGCGATGGATGCAGCCTTACTTTTGGAAGAGCGTATTTCCGAGACTCCGGTCGTTTCTGGGCCGAAAAGGATCCGTACTGATACGCCAGCTCAGCGGCAGATGGGTAGACACCGTGATAGATTATTTTTGGGAGATGGTGGAGGCAGAGGATTGAGACGAGGTCAGTTATTTGGTTCATATCCACAGACCCAGCAGTCGTCGCCAGGATGTTTTCGGTGTGGGAGTCAGTACCACCGTATCAGAGACTGTACCATGGGACGTCAGGGCGCGGCGGCAGTCCCGCATGTGACCTTACCACCCTCACCACCTCCTCAGAGAGCTCTACTACCTACTCATGATGATGTTCCATGCCAGTCAGATGCTTCTAGAGGCCGTGGGCGTGGCGGTCCGGTTCAGAGAGGACGAGGCGACAGAGGCAGAGGCAGAGGCGAGGTAGAGGCAGAGGACATCCAGCTATTAGTGGTGGACAGGCCCGAGTGTTCGTGTTGACTACTCAGGATGCACAGTCATCCAATGCCGTCGTGACAGGTACTTTGCCAGTATGTTCTTTTGATGCATGGGTATTATTTGATCCAGGCTCCACACATTCTTATGTATCCACGTACTTTGCACCGAGGTTGGGCCGAGAGTCTTCTCCGTTAGATCAGCGGCTTGTCGTTATTACACCGGTAGGCGAGTCTTTTGTTGCCCGTTTTGTGTACCGATCCTGTTCCGTTCGTATCGGGGAGAGAGATTCTTCAGTTGATTTGATTCTCCTCGATATGCTAGACTTTGACGTTCTTCTTGGTATGGACTGGCTAGCCACCTATTATGCATCCGTGGACTGCCGTGAGAAAGCAGTCAGATTCAGTTTTCCTAGTGAGCCGGTACTTGTTATTCAGGCAGATCGCAGTGCTACCCTTCCCAGCTTGATTTCTTCTCTTCGCGCTGGTCAGCTCTTGAGGAAAGGGTGTCAGGGATTCTTATCCTATGTTTGTGATACTAGCTCCACAAAGGTTCCGTTGGACCAGGTCCCTGTTGTGAGAGAGTTTCCTGATGTATTCCCTGACGAGCTGCCTGGTCTGCCACCAGAGCGCGAGATTGAGTTCTGTATTGACTTGATCCCCGACACGGGGCCTATCTCTATACCGCCTTATCGGATGGCCCCGGCGGAGCTGAGAGAGCTAAAGGATCAGTTACAGGACTTGCTGGACAAAGGGCTTATCCGACCGAGTGTGTCACCTTGGGGTGCTCCCGTCTTGTTTGTTAAGAAGAAGGACGGAAGTATGCGTTTATGCATTGATTATCGTCAGCTGAACCGGGTTACTGTGCGGAACAAATATCCCCTACCTCGCATTGATGACTTATTCGATCAGCTCCAGGGTGCAGGGTTCTTCTCGAAAGTTGATTTACGGTCAGGTTATCACCAGTTGCGGGTTCGGAAGGAGGATATTCCGAAGACTGCTTTCCGTACTCGATATGGTCATTATGAGTTCTTGGTGATGTCGCTCGGGCTCACCAATGCCCCGGCAACATTTATGGATTTGATGAACCGTGTATTCAAGCCGTATCTCGATCAGTTCATTATTGTGTTCATTGACGACATCTTGGTTTATTCTCGGAGCCGGGAGGAGCATGAGCAGCACTTACGTATCACATTGCAGACTTTGAGGGAGCATCAGCTGTTCGCCAAATTTTCCAAGTGCGCATTCTGGTTAGACAGTGTCGACTTCTTGGGTCATGTGGTGACGAGAGATGGTATTTGTGTGGACCCGAAGAAGATCGAGGCAGTTCAGCGTTGGCCTAGACCAGTATCAGTTACAGAGGTTCGCAGTTTTCTAGGTCTGGCCGGCTACTATCGACGTTTTGTCCAGGATTTCTCCCGCATTGCTGCACCGTTGACCGGATTGACCCGGAAGGGGGTTCCTGTTGATTGGACCCAGGCATATGAGGATAGTTTCCAGCAGTTGAAGACTTGTCTGGCTACTGCACCAGTGTTAGCATTGCCTTCAGGATCAGGCGGGTTCGTGGTATATTGTGATGCTTCTCGAGTGGGGCTGGGCTGTGTATTGATGCAGTACGACTGAGTTATCGCGTATTCTTCTCGGCAGCTGAGGAAACACGAACAGAACTACCCCATCCATGATTTAGAGATGGCTGAAGTGGTATTTGCACTTAAGATCTGGAGACATTACCTATACGGTGAGTCATGCCAGATATTCACTGACCATAAGAGTTTGAAGTATATCTTCCAGCAGCGAGATCTGAACCTGAGACAGCACCGTTGGATGGAGTTGGTGAAGGATTATGACTGCGAGATTCTATACCATCCGGGCAAGGCGAATGTGGTGGCAGATGCTTTGAGTAGGAGGCCTGGAGGTAGCTTATCTTGTTTGAACACAGTACAGATGCAGTCGACGGCGGATTGGCAGGTTTTATGTGATAGCAGAGTGCAGTTCGAGTTTAAACCTACAGGGGGACAGCTGGCCTATTTCAGAGCACGCCTACAATTACTTGACCGTATCCGCGAGGCACAGTCCAGCGATGCCCGTATATTAGAGATTATTGAGCAGATTCGGCAGGGCAGAGTTTCCGAGTTCGTGATTGACGATCAGGGGATACTTCGATTTGGGACTCGACTGTGCGTGCCAGATTCAGAGGGACTGAGGTGTGATATTCTCGAGGAGGCACATAGATCAGTATACAGTGTGCATCCAGGTTCCACCAAGATGTACCGTGATTTGAGAGAGGTTTATTGGTGGGACGGGATGAAGAAGGATGTTACAGACTTTGTGTCGAGATGCCTGACTTGTCAGCAAGTCAAGGCCGAGCACCAGAGGCCAGCCGGCGAGTTACAGCCTTTGCCCATCCCTCAGTGGAAGTGGGAGCAGGTCTCCATGGACTTCATTGTGGGTCTACCCAGGACCCGTCGAGGGTACGACTCTATTTGGGTGATTATGGATCGACTGACGAAAGCGGCTCACTTCCTGCCAGTGAAGACCACTTTTGGATTTTTTTAGTATGCCCAGGTTTATATTGATGAGATAGTGCGACTGCATGGTGTTCCGACTTGCACCGAGTCCGACCGGGGCACCCAGTTTACCAGCCGATTGTGGCAGAAACTTCAGAAAGCATTGGGCACCCGATTGAGTTTTAGCACAGCTTTTCATCCGCAGACCGACGGTCAGTCGGAGCGTACTATTCAGACTCTTGAGGACATGCTCAGAGCTTGTGTTTTAGATTTCGTGTAAGTCTACGGTAGCGCCCCGGCCGTCTACAGACGCCAAATGCGGAACAAAAACTTTTTAACTGGCGCTATCGTATACTTTAACCCGGATCTGCCATTATTGCTAAACTAACAAACTGTAAAGAGTGTAGAATGGTTATACCGAACGATCCGAGTCCATCGTTCTTTAACCATCATCCCACGCTCCGTTACGGCTACTCCGATCTCGTCGATCTCCGATCTGCTCGTCCAGGTGGCACCACGTCACTGATTCTTTAAACGGGCTCCCGCCTCTGACTCGAGACAACTCGGTCGTCAAGTTTGCTAAAAGATACGACCAAGATTGATGTAGAGAATGAGTAGAAGACTTTGTCTCGTTCCGTCCAAAGCTATGGACGAACGGTTAATGAAGTTGCCACTCGAATCGGGTGATGGAATGAAATGAGCTGTGAAATTCCATACACCCCAAAATCTATCATAATCTTTTTACCAGATGAAAACTCAAGTGAGAGAGAGAGAGGAGGGGGCCGGCCATATATAGGAATGGGGGGGTGAGTGTAGGAGAGAGGAGGTAACCTTAAGAGAAAATATCTAGTGTGAACACAAACAAATATCTAGTGTGAACACAAATAAATATCTAGTGTGAACACAAATAAATATCTAGTGTGAACACACAGTGTGAACACAAAGAAAGCAACCAATGAAACAATAACACCTCACCGCTTCTAGAACCTTCTAGAAGCATCCACACACATCTCAAGAAAAGTTAAACCCGTCTTTAACCGAATGTTAAAAGACGGCTGATAGAAAACTGGAAACTGGCAACTTCCAAAAGTGATCCTGAAACGACTTTCAGGATAACCCTGTAACTGTATAAATATACCCGCATTTGTATTACGACCTAGTACAAATGCAACTGAGACAAAGATATTATAACTACTCAATAAAATAGTCGGATCCGGCTTAAACCAAAGCCGACCGGTATCATCTGCCCGAAAAATAACACGTGCGTAAACGCACGTGCATTTTCCGAACCCTGCCAGAAAACCATACGGCCTCTACAACGTTTCGCCCGAACTTGGGAAACTGTCTGTGTGGGACTCTAATGACTCGTCAGTTCCCTGGCAGTGGGTTTAACCACAAACCGTCAGTGGCACTAGCTATGCGTAACGGCTGCCCATGGACTAACCTCAAGGGAGGCCGATGAGCGAACTCATCCGGAAACCCTACTGAGCCTAACAGTGACAATGTATATACAGTCCGGTCCGTTCGTCTATGAGTATCGCATATCTGCCTAGGGGGCTAGTAACGTCAGACCCCCAATAGCAGTATAAGTCGTGTCGGAGTGAAGCCCAATAACACCCTGAGATACTACTGGAGTACCTACCAGTAAATCTCCTGCCATGGCCGTGGGCTTTGTGTAATGGCTCTCCTAGACACAGCACGATCTCGCCCCCAATACCGGGAGAGACGAATCCCCTGCCGATCTGCTCACGTGCCTCCATATGGCTCGGGACTGTACCCAAAAACTTCCTGTTTGCACGACTCCTTTGAGCCGGGGTAGGGTAGAAATCAAAGCACAGTGGGAACTCACACGAGACAAATGACGACCTCAGGTCGATGAACTAACCTGTACACATGTCACCAGGGAACTGCTATCTGACGATATGTATAATACCAACTAGCAGGTTCCCGGCGAGTCCTGTCCGGTGTACTCATAACCCAATGAGCACCTGTATACATCTTAGGTGATCCAACTGACACCAGTGGCTTGTGAGACCGGCTACCGTCCCTCGTCGGGGTCTCGACTGTATACACTAGTCTACTCCGGAGTATCGATACCCTGTCTCGAAACTCCCACGACTAGGGACCACTATTAAGGATATGCGTATAAACTACTCAACTCTCACGTATATGATCGCCATCATACTGTTAGTAGTAAAGCAAGATCCTAAGGGCTCTATCAAAGTGTAACATGTAATCAGTCACCTGAACATGTACACGACTGATAAAAGCAAACCAGATAGCATACTATCATCTCGAGTGAGACTGTCCTACCGGTATAGGTCCTCCGCAATCATTGCAATCACGTACCTGCGATCCAATAATTAACTCTGAGGGCACTATCTCCAACAATCTCCCACTTGCACTTACGGCTAATTATTGCGATGTCGACTACTCACAGCCCGTGTGAAACCGAACATCCAACTCCTCTACTAATCAGTTTCACAAAGCCCATTTGTAAAACTAATGTGTTCGAGAAATAGCCTCAGTGAGTGGATCCGTCTAGAAGTTTCTTTCTATGTCTCTCTTAATCTCAAGTTCGCGGACAAAGCCATCTCCCGAATTGAGTAATACCTGTCTTAGAATATGTCTGGATATCTAATGGGACCTTGTTCATAAATGAACTCCAAATCCAAACTTCTTAGACTGTATCGATCACTGAACCTAATCAGTATCCGGCACCATGCGACCCACAGTATCCTCTTGGACAACCTGTCCAAAATACTGTCCCTCGTCAGAGGGAAAACTATAACTCTGACAATCACTCTTTCAACTATGTCACCTTTGAGGCCTGGAATGATAACCGTCTCCCGAAGGAGGCCGCCGTCATCAAATCCGTAGAACATGTACTTATGTTCTAAAACTGCTTCCTTATGTTTCTCCAGGATTGGATTAATACAAACTTATTGCATCTAGTGCAAAAACAACATTTGGTGTGGTACTTGACATCTCATGATTGACTCAATTGCCTAAGCAAGTGATCTGCCAATCATGCACATCCCTCTCCCCTTCAGTCTGTAAGACACCTTTAGAGAGGGTGACTCCATTACCTGCAGGTACACCACCATGCCAGGAGTCATCTATTCTAAAAACCATTAGAATACTGTCAAAGTACCCACAATGGGAAACTACCCAAATCCAGATCTAAAACCATAGATCTAGAAACCAGAATGTCAAATATTATATCCATATCCTGTCTGGAGAAACAACTGTGTGACGACCACAGTACAACCGATCGCAGTGTAGGAATTTTACTTCCTACTCTGTATATGTCATCCAAATACCATGACATCACACCCTAATACCTTCTTAACAGATCCATCCCCTATTCTGATGAAGTCAAACCAATGACTGTCACATCAAAATTAGATGATCTATCTCCGCTATAACTGCTCAAGTCTATAAATAGACATAAGCTACTTGCCCACTATGCTTCTGCCGCTCCCACTTGTTAGTTATATGTATGCCCTAGAGGCCATTACTGTACATTGGATGTATATTGTAGTGGATGCTGGGATATATATAAGGAGGACTTTCTTGCTCGACATGATAGTATGCTATCTGGTTGCTCTTTACCTTAACGTGTACACTGATTGTCTCTATGTTACATGTTGGTAAAGCCCTTAGGATGTGTACTTGACTACTTGGACTATGATGCGGATCATACTAGTGGGGACAGGGTAGTCCATAAGTACATCCTTCAAGGTCCCTAGTCGAGGGTATATCGAGACGGGGCATCGATATACCAAGGTAGACTAGCGTATACCTTCTCGACCCATACAGATGGGCGATGGATGCTCCCATATCCATTGGTGTTTGACATCGGAGATGATATACGGGTGCTCAGTGGAGACTGGGTACACTGGACGGACTCGCCGAGAACTCCCAGATGGTATTATACATTACGTCAGATGGCAGTTCTCTGGTGACACTGGTACAGAGTAGTCTGTTGACCCGAGATCGTCATAGAGTGTTGTGTGGTTCCCACTGTGCTTTGATTTCCACCTTACCACGTCCAAGAGGGCGTGCAAAACGGTGGTTTTTGGGTACAGTCCCGAATCACATGGAGGCAATGAGCGATAGGAGGGGATTCATCTCTCCCGGTATAGGGAGTTGATGTTGCGCTGTATTCGATTGGCTATAACCGGAAATCCCTGGCCAGGGTTGCTGAGATTTACTGGTAAGTGTTAACAGTAGTTTCTCGAACTGTTATAGACCTCATATCGACACGACTTATCGAGCTACTGGGGTCTGACGTTTACCACCCCTATGCGAGATATGCGACATATCAGACGACGAGACCGGACTGTACGGTAAGTGTTACTGGTTGGATTCATAGGAGTGTGAGCGGGCTTGCTCGTCGATCTTCTGATCGCTCAATACCCGGGTGGCCGTTACGTTTAGCAGACCGCTTGCGGCTTGTGGGTGTTTGATATGATCATCACCTGCTGCCGGCGTATTGACGAGTCTTTAGAGTCCTACACAGAGGTTTCCTGGCTCATGCAAAACGAAATAGGAGCGCATATGAGATATGTGTGGGACCGAGAATAATGGGTGTATGTGATACCGTATTCCATTCTCGCGATAAATGTATCGAATGGTTGTATGTGATATAACCTAGTTATCGAATCAACGATTGATTCGATAAGCCGATACATTGGATATTAGTCGGTTATATGCGATATGACCGGATCGTTAAATCAAGCGTTGATTTAATGATTTAATGTATAATTATATATTTGATATATTACTTTGCATTAACTAATATTGGTTCACTTTAAATGGCTTTTCTCACTTGTTTGTGCACATTGTATATGTGATATACTTTTTGTGCACTTGATTGTATCATGTTTGATGATACATGCTCACTAGGGTTTATGTAAAGATTAAACCATGGTTGTATATTGGTTAGGGTTTTTATTTTGTTATTCATTTATTTATTTATTTATTCTTTTTGGAAAATAATTAGCATAAAGGAAAATGGTGGCTTTCTTTGGATGCATGTTGAAGCTTCATGAAGCTTTGACCAAGTGACCATTTTGTCTCCATGCTTAACCCTAACCATTCCCACTAACCATGATTTATTCTCTACACTTGACCATGGTTGATATATGATAAGTATTCTTATTATTTTCTTTTTACAAAAAACTTATCATAACTTCATCATCATCATCTTCTTCTTCTTCAAGAAGAAGCTTGCCTCCATCAATGGCAACTCTTGCAAATGAGTGAGAAATCCAATTCTAAAGTGAACCCACCTCCTATTTCTTCATCCTCTATCTCTTGCCAAGTAGTATAGGGTTTTATCTTCACAATTTTCATGACTTGGTGAAGTAGGAGCTTGATCTTGTGATGCCTCGACGTAGATCATCTTCGGCATCGAAGCCGACGACTAAGCCCGCCCATTTTTCCGATGAAGCCGATGCCAGAGTCCGTGATTCGATTTGGACAGCGAGGAGACTTCATTGCGGAGCTATGGAGGTGGAGAACCGGATCTACAAAGGTTGTATTTCCGTTCACTTAGTTAAGTTGTTAACTAGTTGCTTTTGTCGCCTAAAATTCTAGTTAACGATCCGTATTAGGGTTTGTAGGCACTTGTAAAATTTGAAATTGGCATGGTTGATTCCTTGTGAGACCTCATTAGTGTGCCTAGGAACCCTACAGTGGTATCAGAGCCTAGCTAGAGCCTTAGGCGATGCGTAGACGGAGTTAGAAGTCCGATTAAACCGAAACCCTAACACAAATTTGCTCTCTGGACTTTTTCCAAAAATTGGGTTTTTTCCAGATTAAAAATATGCAGAAAATTCAGCAGGAAATTCTAAGAATTACGGTGCAAAAATTACCTAATGATCTGTCTAAAGTGCGGCGGAACCGCGGCATTAGCGTGCTAATGCGGCTGTTCCGCGGCCATTTTGTCTCTTCTCCCATTGAATTTTACACAGTAATTCCTATTTTGCAGTGCTGGTTTTCCTGGGATATTTTTTACTGAACTCAAGAGTTGATTTTTCTGGGTTGTATTGGGGACTCGGTGTTTTGATCGGATTGTCTAATTTTGTCTATGTGGCTTTCCGGATATTTTAGAATATGTTAAAAAGTTCGACCGGATATAAATACCCACCTTTTCCCCTGCCGAAAAATTTCCAAGTGTTGGATTTTTCCGAGATTTAAAGACGTTCTAAGTAGTGCAAGTAACGCGATGGTCCCTCTAGAAGACAACAAACCTTAACTCGATTATGTGACCGTCTTGAACTACCCTTTGAACCTTAGGGTTTGGGGCAGTACGGCGTGCCACATGTGAGGCGTTGGCTTGACCCTTCTACGGCTGGACCGTTGGTACTGAGGCATGAACTGGATGTTTTTATACTTGTTTCATATGTTGATCTGTTTCGGGAAAACTTGGGTGTTCGATTGTTCGATCGGAAAGTTTAACATTTTCTATTTATCCGAAATGTGATACAACAATTGGAATTCACGAGGAGTTATGAGATAACTGAATGAATGTTATAAATCTAGCAGTTTAGTGTCACTTGATCGGTTGCCACGGAATTTTGATGTGATCAAAAGTCCGTCGCAATCACGTAGCATACGCGGATACTCGCCGGATAAACTTAATAGACTGCTACACTCCATAGCCCCGACCAAGTGACTGTAGGAGAACCTCGTCGCCGAAAGCATCCGTTCGGGTGCTAGCGGTAGCGGTGTTCCGCCTTGGTGCGCTTCGTCGACGGTATCGGGGGTGCAGCCGTCTACTAAAGTTTGCGACGAGCATTCGATTAGGATGTCGGGAATCTTGTTGAATTGCCCGACTTGTTATTGAAAAGTGTTTTCGATAATGAGACTAAAATGCGGGGTTTATAATTGTTAGGCATGCGATGTCTAAGGAATTCATTTGATTAGGCATGTGATGTCTAAAGAGATTGCGGATTCCAACTGTTGTAGTTTTACACTTTCTTTTCTGTGACCGTAAGTGTAATATGTGATATTGCCGGTTTCGTTGCTATATGTCAACGACAATTGGGATGCGCATATTTACTTACGTTGATGACATGTGATGTTATGTGTTGCTGGATATGTTATATTGGATCGTCGTGTTTGAATAGCCGGGGGTTTTTATGTGAGATGAGTGTTTTTCATTTTCATTCATGTAAAAACTTGTATGTAATATTCTTTTATTGGGGCACTTCCAGGTTGCGGAAGATGTCACCTTTTGTATATTATTTACTTTTCCGCACTAGGATAGACCCAAGGAGGAGGGCACAAGTAACCGGGTTCTAGGGTCCAGTGGGAGACCAACTCGAGGAGTCGAGTCCGGGTCTCCTAACTCTAGAATTGGTAGGGTTGCTTGCCTCTCTCGTAGGGGTCTAGGGGTGTGGGTTTGGCTATTCATCGCGACCGTGGAATCCGTGTTTTATACTGGCTCGTATTAAAAACACGGACGTCCTAGTATATCCAATATTTCATATGTTTCATCTGCTGCGATATCTGTGATGTGATCATGTGATGTTCTGTGATAGATACTGTATATAGTATATATGATATATTATATAGGCGTTACTTATGTTTTACACCCGTGCTAGCCCTGCCCCGCTCTGCCGTTAGTTACCTAACCTAACGGTGCACGAGGGGACATCGAGGCGAATGCGGATGGCATAAGTGTACGTCGTATTTATCTGTGATGTTTAGGTGACTTAAATGATGGGACTTCATTAATGTGATTAATGAAAGAAAAGAAACCTAAGATGTTGTAGAATCGAATTTCAAAAATAAAACAGGTAGCTACAGTTCTTGCTTTGCACAGCGGTATATGTGATATATCCTGCACCTTATTCGATGAGGAAAGGACCGAGATCCCTTCACCGGGAGTGACTCCTTTAGCAATAACTGGCAGATGCTACACACTCGGTTTGTCTTTTGATTGCTTTTAAGAGTTTTTGCTTTGCACAGCGGTATATGTGATATATCCTGCACCTTATTCGATGAGGAAAGGACCGAGATCCCTTCACCGGGAGTCACTCCTTTAGCAATAACTGGCAGATGCTACACACTCGGTTTGTCTTTTGATTGCTTTTAAGAGTTTTTGTTTTGCACAGTGATATATATGATATATCCCGCACCTCATTCGACGAGGAAAGGACCGACGATCCCTTCACCGGGAGTGACTCCTTTAGCAAAACTAGAAAAGCCTCAAAAGCACTCCATTTTTAAAATCATTTGATTCTACGACGATATCAAGTTTATTACGCAGTAGGTTTTTAGAAAAACCTGTCGTGGCCCTCCGTCATTTCAGATAAGTAGTAGTTAGTATTCGTGCTACGTTTGTTGGCCTGTGTCAAGGCGTAGTGTGCGGTAGCTAACTGGTATTTATCTGCTTATGCATATGATGCAGATTGGATTAGGGTAGTCGTGCGACTTTGTTGGCCTGCGTCAAGGGTCGTGCGGGTGGGTTTAATTCAATCAGGAAATGACGGGTTGAACTTGACTAGCACACTATGGTTTGTTGGCCTGCGTCAAGGTCATAGGACGCTAGGGGCAAAATTATCGAGAATTTCAAGTGTTGAAATTTGCAATGAGATTGCATACCTTCTATGAGATAGTTGGATCCCGATACCCGCTGCGAGTAAGAGTTACTCCTGGGAGAGTTTTACACATTGCAACTAGCTGATCAAGTAGGTGTCTAGAAAGGTGTCAACGAGGTTACGCCTCTGGGAAAACGAGGTGTACATTAATTTGGTTCGTGCGAAAGCACGGGGGACCTCCCTCAAAGTACCGACACTGGCCTGGCTGAAAGATTGGCGAACTTGTAGTGTGTAATTAATCCCGGCTAGTCTTTCCTTTTAGGGTTTGAAGAAAGATTTGATAAAAACAGTGGGAGCCATCCTGATTAGATAAAATAATAACCAATCTATTCTTCCAAGAGCGCACGCTGAGTGTTTTCTTCTCTCTCTCTCCAGGTAGCGACCATATCATTCCTTAATCAAGATAATAATACGGAATATTGACCGAACCCGCTTGTTATACTGAGCTGGGGAACGTTGGTCCCGCTCCAACTTATAATTGTTATAAGACAGAGTAGGAAATAGGGGAATACCAGAATTCCTTTACCGCCCAAACGAAGGAAGTGCATATGATGCATCTTCTTCGGGTGTGTTCATTACAAAGAACTGTTTCTCAGTATCCTCCGCATCCTAGGTATATGATACCGGATCAGGATCCCAGATATGTAATCTGTTACATAGGGCTGCAAAAAGGTAGAAAAACTGAGAACGGGTGATAAGTTTCATGAGACAGAGAACGGGGCAAGTGTTGCAGCCAAGTCTGTTGGTCACTGTCACCCTGTATGACCAGTACATTGATTCTGAACGAATGTAATTAGATACCGAACCTGATATACAAAATCATATCAGTCTCTTTATCAGCAAAGAAATGATAAAATTTTGTATTGTTGGATTATGTTTTGAACATTTCCTATATCAAAAGTTGATCGGTTCAGGCACGTTATCTAAAAGCATTGATGTTCTAAATCAAAATACAGTTCTTAGTATACGGAACACAAACAAGAGGAAGAGTTCAGATATGAACGAATCCTTCTTGAGGTATTGTAGACTAGGTCATATCAATGCGACCCGACTAGCTTAAGTTACATTTTAGATGCATATTTAAATCAGTTTGAATTTACATCTTATGAAACTTGCCAATCATGTCACAGAGATAAGATGACCATAGCTCCGTTTACTGGAAACAGAGAAAGAGTTAGTGAACTCTTGGGATGATACATGTTGATGTATGTAAGGTCCCCTGTCTACACATGCCAAGACCGGTTCTTTTTACTTCATTACATTCTTTGATGATCTCTCGAGACTCAGACATATGTTCCTGTTGAAACACAAGTCTGAATCTTTTGAGATATTCACAGAATATAAGTTAGAAGTAGGGAACCAAAATGCGGGTAAAAGTATTATGTCCTTTGATGTGTTCAAAGAAGAGAATACTTGAGCACAGAATTCCTGGATTATTCTAAAGGAGAATGAGATTCTCTCTCAGCATTACTCCTCCGTATACACCATAGCACGATGGTGTATCGGGGCGGAGCAATAACACCCTATAGGATAAGGTGTGCTCTATGATGAGTACTACTGAGTTACATATTTCCTTTTAGTAGTTATGCACTTGAGAAGCTGCATACCTATTGAAAAGGGTTCAGATCAAATCAGTTGCCTACCACTTCATATGTGATATGGAAAGGGAAGAGCCCATATCTTAAGTTAGTTAAGATTTGGGGTTGTCCAGCCTATGTCTGAAAAGCAACATCCGGACAAGCTCGAGGCAAGATCTGTTATGTAGAACTGGAAATGTTCCAGCTATACAAACTGCAGCTGATGATTTGATAGAACCAAAGGATTCAATAGTAACCAACGAACCTCAGCCTCTCCGCCGATCTAGTAGGGTTCCTCACCCACCTTAGAGATACTTTGGTTTCTCTGTGACAGTGGGAGCGAGGATTGCATCATGAGATGATGACCCAACTAGCTTAGAGCTGGCCATCAGGAGTAAGACTCTGTAAGAATGGCTGGATGCTTAGCGATCTGAGATGGAATCCTTAAACACCAACAAAGTATGGACTTTGGTTGCTATATCTGAAGGGTTAAATCCCCATCAGGAGCAAGTATATCTTGAGAAGATTACTTGGTGTACATGGAAGAGTTGAGACTTTCAAAGCTAGACTTGTTAAAGGTCTACATCATTGACCAGGTATGGTTGATGATGAAACCTTTTCTAAGTAGCTATGCTTAAGTCCATCCAGATCCTACTCGCCATGGCTACATACCATGACTACGATATCTGGTGGCTGGGTGTCATGACATCTTTTCTAAATGATGTTTTAGAAGAGGGCGTCTGTAAGTACACAGCCAAAGGGCTTCGTAGACAGTGGGAGCAGCGGAAACGTGTGCAAGATGTTTTATGTGATAAAGCAGGCATCGCGGAGTTGGAACATCTGTTTTGATATAGTAGTCAAATAGTTTGACATCATCAAAATGGTAGATGAACCTTGTATATACAAAAAGGTAGTAGGGAGTATGGTGATGATCCTCGTAGAGTACGTGGATGACATACACTTGATAGGGAAGGAGTTTCTTATGCTACGCTCGGTCAATCTCCGCTTATCATAATGACTCTCCATATAAGATCAAAATGATACCTCCTAAATCCTGGGTTTTGGATATATGAGATAGATCTAATTGGATGTTAGGATTCTCACTAGTTGTAGTGAGATGGTATCAACCGATCCTGGGGAGAATCACTGGAAGGGTTCAAGGGTGATAAGGACGACTGAAAGTCAGTCGCAGGCATTGTCTTTACCCTCAGTAAAAGGACGGTATGTTGGAAGAGTTCCAAGCTAAATACCGTGGCATACTAGACGATAAAGGCAGGATACATCGCTATTTAAGATACTACCAAAGAGGCTGTCTGGGTGTATATATTTGTTCATGAGATGAACTCAGTTCCTCCCATTGTGTGACAATGGAGTTGTGGCTTATGCCAAGGAACGTCCGTCCCATCAGTGATCCAGACATATTCTAAGGCAGTATTACCTGATCATGGAGATGGCTGATCTCCAGGGGATCAAGGTTAGGAGAGTAGACTCAGAGGACAACACGGCGGATCCACTCACGACGGCCTATTCCCAGAGAGAGACTTTTATGGGATGGTTGAGTTTGAGATACTACAACCACTGCTATCAGATGGCCCTAGTGCAAGTGGGAGATTGTTAATTATATGTATGCCCTAGGGGCCATTACTGTACATTAGATGTATATTGTAGTGGATGCTGGGACATATATAAGCAGGACTTTCTTGCTCGACATGATAGTATGCTATCTGGTTGCTCTTTACCTTAACGTGTACACTGATTGTCTCTCTGTTACATGTTGGTAAAGCCCTTAGGATGTGTACTTGACTACCTGGACTATGATGCGGATCATACTAGTGGGGACAGGGTAGTCCATAAGTACATCCTTCAAGGTCCCTAGTCGAGGGTATATCGAGACGGGGCATCGATATACCAGAGTAGACTAGCGTATACCTTCTCGACCCATACAGATGGGCGATGGATGATCCCATATCCATTGGTGTTTGACATCGGAGATGATATACGGGTGCTCAGTGGAGACTGGGTACACTGGACGGACTCGCCGAGAACTCCCAGATGGTATTATACCTTACGTCAGATGGCAGTTCTCTGGTGACACTGGTACAGAGCAGTCTGTTGACCCAAGATCGTCATAGAGTCTTGTGTGGTTCCCACTGTGCTTTGATTTCCACCTTACCACGTCCAAGAGGGCGTGCAAAACGGTGGTTTTTGGGTACAGTCCCGAATCATATGGAGGCAATGAGCGATAGGAGGGGATTCGTCTCTCCCAGTATAGGGAGTTGATGTTGCGCTGTATTCGATTGGCTATGACCGGAAATCCCTGGCCAGGGTTGCTGAGATTTACTGGTAAGTGTTACCAGTAGTTTCTCGAACTGTTATAGACCTCATATCGACACGACTTATCGAGCTACTGGGGTCTGACGTTTCTCACCTTTAGGCGAGATATGCGACATATCAGACGACGAGACCGGACTGTACGGTAAGTGTTACTGGTTGGATTCACAGGAGTGTGAGCGGGCTTGCTCGCTCAATTCCCGGGTGGCCGTTACGTTTAGCAGACCGCTTGCAGCTTGTGGGTGTTTGATATGATCATCACCTGCTGCCGGCGTATTGACGAGTCTTTAGAGTCCTACACAGAGGTTTCCTGGCTCAAGCAAAACGAAATAGGAGCGCATATGAGATATGTGCGGGACCGAGAATAATGCGTGTATGTGATACCGTATTCCATTCTCGCGATAAATGTATCGAATGGTTGTATGCTATATAACCTAGTTATCGAATCAATGATTGATTCGATAAGCCGATACATTGGATATTAGTCGGTTATATGCGATATGACCGGAACGTTAAATCAAGCGTTGATTTAATGATTTAATGTATAATTATATATTTGATATATTATTTTGCATTAACTAATATTGGTTCACTTTAAATGGCTTTTCTCACTTGTTTGTGCACATTGTATATGTGATATACTTTTTTTGCACTTGATTGTATCATGTTTGATGATACATGCTCACTAAGGTTTGTGTAAAGATTAAACCATGGTTGTATATTGGTTAGGGTTTTTATTTTCTTATTCATTTATTTATTTATTTATTCTTTTTGGAAAATAATTAGCATAAAGGAAAATGGTGGCTTTCTTTGGATGCATGTTGAAGCTTCATGAAGCTTTGACCAAGTGACCATTTTGTCTCCATGCTTAACCCTAACCATTCCCACTAACCATAATTTATTCTCTACACTTGACCACGGTTGATATATGATAAGTATTCTTATTATTTTCTTTTTACAAAAAACTTATCATAACTTCATCATCTTCTTCTTCTTCTTCTTCAAGAAGAAGCTTGCCTCCATCAATGGCAACTCTTGCAAATGAGTGAGAAATCCAATTCTAAAGTGAACCCACCTCCTATTTCTTCATCCTCTACCTCTTGCCAAGTAGTATAGGGTGTTATCTTCACAAGTTTCATGACTTGGTGAAGTAGGAGCTTGATCTTGTGATGCCTCGACGTAGATCATCTTCGGCATCGAAGCCGACGACCAAGCCCGCCCATTTTTCCGATGAAGCCGATGCCAGAGTCCGGGATTCGATTTGGACAGCGAGGAGACTTCATTGCGGAGCTATGGAGGTGGAGAACCGGATCTACAAAGGTTGTATTTCCGTTCACTTAGTTAAGTTGTTAACTAGTTGCTTTTGTCGCCTAAAATTCTAGTTAACGATCCGTATTAGGGTTTGTAGGCACTTGTAAAATTTGAAATTGGCATGGTTGATGCCTTGTGAGACCTCATTAGTGTGCCTAGGAACCCTACACCACTGACTACGACAACCCTCCTACCGGGTCTCATTGCCTGGAATAACAGTAGTGTCAAGTCTGGGTAGATAAGAACCTCCCTGTCACCGTCCTTGAGGCTACCGGAGTACCTCTCGGGTGTCTGAGGTTACCCACCATATCTCCGGAGTGGCTATTGGAATGTCAAACCTGATTGAATATATAGGTCATATTAAATTTTTCCGTAATCGTTCGCGGTTCTGGAATCACTTCAGTTCTACCATACTCCTACTACTGTTTTCTGAAAAAAGTCCATTTTACTAAAACTGTGGCGAGTCAAGAACAATATCACTATTGATCTTCCAAATGATAGAATATCAACCCTCGTCATAGCCAGGGTCAACCCACAAACAGCCATTACAGAAACGTGTCCTGAGTTATCCAGAGTCTGGTTTTAAGCATAAGCTGGACAACTTCCCGTACCTTAATATCTTTTAAGGTATGAACCATTCTATATCCAATATAGAAACTTTGGCACTTATTTAATTGGAACCAGATTCAAATCATGCAACTGTCTCCAGTGCATATCACCTTAATGGAAAGAGGCTAATCAGTATTACTCAACTTAGGAATCCATCCAATTATGAGTAACCTGAAAGAGAAACACGTTTCTCAAAACCATCACTATCATCTGAATACCAATCACAAGAATCTACATCTTCGATCTCTTTGAAGAATCCCGATACTTGTGACACCTGGTTCTCTACTTTATTCTTATACCCACAACTTCTCAAAACTTAGACCATGTATTTCTACGAAACACTTGTCTAAAAACTAGAGAAGTTATAAGTAAACAGAACATAGTACGAGGACCTACCCCTTTGTCCTGATGGACACTGGACAACATACAATTCTCTGTATAAGTCCGCTGAGTTTATGCAACTCAAAACCTGTGCATCGTAGGTTGAAAACTGTACCCTGGCGATTTCCTCAAATATCACCAATTACAACGAATTGCGATATAATGAGGATAATCACCTAATTCCCAATAACTTACTCCCACTCGTCATCTGTAAAACCATACAGATATGAGAATGAAACCTGAAAAATACATACCCTTGGAGTAAGTATCTAATCGGGAAAACAGTTTTTCTTTAACAATGCACTGAAACATGAAAATGTTTCGTAGGGGTATCCTGTTATTCATAGCAATGCCTCTTCCATAATCCAATTCATGACTTCAACCGTATATTTTATTGCCATCTCTACAAATCCCTTTATTTGTCTTTAGTCGTTACCTTCTGTGCACCATCTTTAGGCTAAATGGTTTTCTTCCTTCCCTACCGTTCGGCACCAGCCTATGATTTGGAAGAAGACTATCCAGTAAGCATAATAGGTGTACCCTCCTAAACCAAGGAGTACTCATATCTTGAGAGAAGGTGATGATAAAAGACAACTGAATAATACCTTATTCTTTTAAAGGTGAAATAGGAGTGGCGATGAAGTACGCGGTTTGGTCGTGAATGATATCAGTCGCAATTTACTTTGCCCTCTTTCTAATCCCTTTATTTTGTCTTTACATATTACCTTCTGCACACCCTACTTAGGATAATTGGTTTTCTTCATTCCCTACCTTTTGGCACCTGCCTAAGGTTTGGAATAAGACTATCCAATAAGCGTAATAGGTGTACTCTCCTAAACCAAGGAGCCCTCGCAACATGAGAGAAGGTGATAATAAAAGACAACTGAATAAACCAATTCTATTTCTCCTGAACCTTGATCCATCCTCGAAGAAGTCCCTTCGAGTTTGTATATAACCATACGATGGATCTATCCAATGGAAGTGGATGTCCGTAGTAATACGGGTGTTCTGAGAAATACAAAGGGTGAAAGAAGGAGTGGCAATGACTTATGCAACTCAGACAATCCAAAAAGCCAGTATTTTAAGTAGGTTCGGTCAACTTGGTCACTGAGTCATAGTATAGGGTCGGTCAAAGGTCGCTGCCAAAGAGAGAGAGAAAAGAAACACTCTGCGTGCACTCTAACCTAGATCAGAATGGTTATCACTTTATCTAATCCGGAAACCTCCCATTGTCCTGTCAAATTCTCCTCCAAACCTGAAAGAAGAATCAATCGGGATTACCCGAAGAGTAAACCAACTCATCAGTGGGAATCGGGATCCAACTCTCATCGCATGATAACGTGATGGAATGCATCCACGTTACTCATACTCCAGAAGGTATGCGCATACTTGGCAAGTTTCAGTTTCTTTAGAAACTCCCGATATGATTTTTGCCCCATGCTCTTATAACCTTGGCTTTGGTCAAAATGTCATAAGTCACATGCCAAGTTCTACCCGTCACTATCTTGCCAATTTGAACCCACCCGCACATGCCCCTGGCTTTGGCCAAATGGCAGAACGACTGTCCCAAACCAACTCATCTATCTATGCAACAAATGAATACCCAGCAGCTACCAAACACTATGCCTTAACTTTGGCTAAAATGCATAGCTTGAATACTACTGAATACCCAAAAGAAGTGACGCAGGGCTACGGCTGGTTTTTTGGCGAAAAACCTTTAACGTAACGAACTTGATATCGCTGAAGGAACCTGATAGCTTTTTAAAATATAGTGGTGAAAACCTTTTGCTAAAGAGGTCACTCCCGGTGAAGGGATCTCGGCTCTTTCCTCATAGAATGAGGTGCAGGATATTCCATTGAATACCACGATGCAAAGCAACTTGTAATCGACTATAGTGAAGTTATTACCCTGACGTAAACTTCTGTCCAAGGGGTCAGTCCCGGTCAAGGGATATCGGCCCTTGCCCCGTCGAATGAGGTGCAGGATATTCTACTGAATACCGCTATACGTAACAAAAGGAAACGTCTTTGCAATAAAACTTTTTTAAATTTTTTCCAACAACTGGAAACAGGTTTGTTTTACTTTGCATTGATCAGAATCAACGCAGTCCCATCATCAATCACACCAGAAAAGAACGAAAATAAAATGTACGTATATACCATCCGCATTCGTCACTGGGTCCCGTCATCACTCATTAGGTTACTTAACTAACGACAGAGCGGGGACTGGACTAGCGCGGGTGTAAAACATATACAACATCTAATAGTATATAAACCAATATACAATAATCGCTCCAGGCGTGATAATATGCAACATTACAGAAAAGTAATAAGCATCACAGAACAATACAGATAATCTGGGATCCCCGGGTTTCACAGAGCCGCTGCTGAAATCCGACGTTCCCCTGGTCGTGTGGATAGCCTGTGCAATGAAACCTAGACCCCTACGGGTGCGGCAAGTTACCCGCCAAAACCTGAAGCGAGGCAGCCCCCTACAGCAAAGTGAATGGACCACCCTACACTCTACGGAATCCGGTAGCTTGAGCACCCCTCCTTGGGTCAACCTGTACCCCCTACGAGTGCGGCGAATAGTCTGTCAATTCTAGAGTGAGGCCCCTCTGCCTCTCAAAGCCATGAGATGCGGACCCATTGCCCTCCAGAACCCGGCTATCCGTGCACTCCGTCGCGGGGCAAGACCTAGTACAGAAATGGAAAAATAGCACAATAGGTACATCGACCGCAACCTGGTCGTGCCCCAAAAGAATATTATACAACAGGCAGTGACGGCAGTCTACATGTTGGACGCTCGCCCCGCAATATCAAATGTACAAATAAATCCAAACTGCACTACCATTGCACACTGCTATCCACCACGACAAATCCGCAACATCACAGCACAACACAGAACATCAACGCGAATGTCACATTCGCAAACCCGTCTAAAAGAACTATAGCAATCAGACGCGGTTTACCGATCAAATGACATTCCCGGTCGGAGATATAATGTAAGCACTGTAAACTAACATGTTTAAATTTCGATCGACTAAATATCACGAAGTGGGCCCTGTTAGTTATATGTATGTCCTAGAGGCCATTACTATACATAGGATGTATATTGTATTGGATGCTTGGACATATATAGGGAGGACTTTCTTGCTCGACATAATAGTATGCTATCTGGTTGCTCTTACCTTAACGTGTATACTGTTTGTCTCTCTGTTACATGTTGGTAAAGCCCTTAGGATGTGTACTTGACTACTTGGACTACGATGCGGATCATACTAGTGGGAACATGATAGTCCATAAGTACATCCTTTAAAGTCCCTAGTCGTGGGTGTATCGAGACGGGGCATCGATATACCAGAGTAGACTAGCGTATACCTTCTCGACCCATACAGATGGGCGATGGATGATCCCATATCCATTGGTGCTTGACATCGGAGATGATATACGGGTGCTCAGTGGAGACTGGGTACACTGGACGGACTCGCCGAGAACTCCCAGATGGTATTATACCTTACGTCAGATGGCAGTTCTCTGGTGACACTGGTACAGAGTAGTCTGTTGACCCGAGATCGTCATGGAGTCTTGTGTGGTTCCCACTGTGCTTTGATTTCCATCTTACCACGTCCAAGAGGGCGTGCAAAACGGTGGTTTTTGGGTACAGTCCCGAGTCACATGGAGGCAATGAGCGATAGGAGGGGATTCGTCTCTCCCGGTATAGGGAGTTGATGTTGCGCTGTGTTCGATTGGCTATAACCGGAAATCCCTGGCCAGGGTTGCTGAGATTTACTGGTAAGTGTTACCAGTAGTTTCTCGAATTGTTATAGACCTCATATCGACACGACTTATCGAGCTATTGGGGTCTGACGTTTACCACCCCTAGGCGAGATATGCGACAGATCAGACGACGAGACCGGACTGTACGGTAAGTGTTACTGGTTGGATTCACAGGAGTGTGAGCGGGCTTGCTCGTCGATCTTCTGATCACTCAATACCCGGGTGGCCGTTACGTTTAGCAGACCGCTTGCGGCTTGTGGGTGTTTGATATGATCATCACCTGCTGCCGGCGTATTGACGAGTCTTTAAAGTCCTACACAGAGCTTTCCTGGCTCAAGCGAAACGAAATAGGAGCGCATATGAGATATGTGCGGGACCGAGAATAATGCGTGTATGTGATACCGTATTTCATTCTCGCGATGAATGTGTCGAATGGTTGTATGCGATATAACCTAGTTATCGAATCAAGGATTGATTCGATAAATCGATACATTGTATACTAGTCGGTTGTGTGCGACATGACCGGATCATTGAATCAAGTGTTGATTTAATGATTTAATGCATAATTATATATTTGATATATTACTTTGCATTAACTAGTATTGGTTCACTTTAAATGGATTTTCTCAATTGAAGTTCACAAGTTGTATATGTGATATACTTTTATGCACTTGATTGTATCATGTTTGATGATACATACTTACTTGGGTTTGTGTAAAGACTTATTGTTAGTTATATGTATGCCCTAGAGGCCATTACTATACATAGGATGTATATTGTAGTGGATGCTGGGACATATATAGGGAGGACTTTCTTGCTCGACATGATAGTATGCTATCTGGTTGATCTTTACCTTAACGTGTATACTGATTGTCTCTCTGTTACATGTTGGTAAAGCCCTTAGGATCTGTACTTGACTACCTGGACTATGATGCGGATCATACTGGTGGGGACATGGTAGTCCATAAGTACATCCTTCAAAGTCCCTAGTCGTGGGTGTATCGAGACGGGGCATCGATATGCCAGAGTAGACTAGCGTGTACCTTCTCGACCCATATAGATGGGCGATGGATGATCCCATATCCATCGGTGTTTGACATCAGAGGAGATATACGGGTGCTCAGTAGAGACTGGGTACACTGGACGGACTCGCCGAGAACTCCCAGATGGTATTATACCTCACGTCAGATGGCAGTTCTCTGGTGACACTGGTACAGAGTAGTCTGTTGACCCGAGATCGTCATAGAGTCTTGTGTGGTTCCCACTGTGCTTTGATTTCCATCTTACCACGTCCAAGAGGGCATGCAAAACGGTGGTTTTTGGGTACAGTCCCGAGTCACATGGAGGCAATGAGCGATAGGAGGGGATTCGTCTCTCCCGGTATAGGGAGTTGATGTTGCGCTGTGTTCGATTGGCTATAACAGGAAATCCCTGGCCAGGGTTGCTGAGATTTGCTGGTAAGTGTTACCAGTAGTTTCTCGAACAGTTATAGACCTCATATCGACACGACTTATTGAGCTATTGGGGTCTGACGTTTACCACCCCTAGGCGAGATATGCGACATATCAGACGATCAGACCGGACTGTACGGTAGTGTTACTGGTCGGATTCACTGGAGTGTGAGCGGGCTTGCTCGTCGATCTTCAGATCGCTCAATACCCGGGTGGCCGTTACGTTTAGCAGACCGCTTGCGGCTTGTGGATGTTTGATATGATCATCATCCGCTGCCGGCGTATTGACGAGTCTTTAGAGTCCTACACAGAGGTTTCCTGGCTCAAGCGAAACGAAATAGGAGTGCATATGAGATATGTGCGGGACCGAGAATAATACGAGTATGTGATACTGTATTCGATTCTCGCGATGTGACATTGATCGGTTATATGCGATATAGCCGGGTTATCGGATCAAGTGTTGATTCGATAAGATGTTACTAATGATACCAGTCGGTTATGTGCGCATGACCGGATCATTGAATCAAGTGTTGATTTAATGATTTAATGTATAATTATATATTTGATATATTACTTTGCATTAACTAGTATCGGTTCACTTTAGACGGATTTTCTCACTTGGTTCGTGCGCATTGCATATGCGATATGTTTTTGTGCACTTGTATGTATCATGTTTGATGATGCATGCTAACTTGAGTTTGTGTAAAGATTAAACCATGGTTATTCAAATGGTTAGGGTTTTGTTTTTCATATCTATTTATTTATTTATTTATTTGGAAAATGAAATGAGAAGAATGGAGGCTTTCTTTGTTTTTCATGAAGATTCATGAACCTTTGACTTTGTCCACCATTCTTATCTCATGCTTAACCTAACCATTTGAATTAACCCTAGTTAAATCTCTACACATAACCATGGTTATATTATGATAAGAATTCATTTTCTTTGATTATTCTTTTTAACTTATCATAACTATTTTCCTTCTTCTTCTTCATTCTTCAAGTGAAGAAAAGCAAGGTCCATCAATGGTGATTGTTGGAAATGAGTGAGAAATCCAATTCTAAAGTCTACCCACTTCCTATTTCTTCATCCTCTACCTCTTGCCAAGTAGTAGAGTGTGTTTCCTTCACAACTTTTCAAGGTTTGGTGAAGGTGGAGCTTGATTCATCGATGCCTCGACGTAGATCATCTTCGGCATGGACATCGACGACCTAGCTTGCCCATTCTCCGACGAAGCCGATCCTAGAGCCCGGATTTGATTTGGACAGCGGAGAGGACCTCGTTGCGGAGCTATGGAGGTGGAGCACCGGATCTACAAAGGTTGTATTTCCGTATCTTTTAGTTAAGTGTTAACTAGTTAGCATGTTCGCCTAGAAATCTAGTTATCGATCCGTTCACTAGGGTTTGTAGGCACCATAATTTTGAAATTGCCATGGTTGATGGCTTGGGAGACCTCACTAGCGTGCCTAGGAACCCTGCAGTGGTATCAGAGCCTAGCTAGAGCCTTAGGCGAAGTCCAGACGGAAATTGAAGTCCGAACGAACCCGGAATTCCAAATCAAATATGCTCTCTGTACTTTTTTCAAAACAGTGCATTTTTCCACATTAAAAATATTCAGAAAAACATGCAGGAAAATATAAGATTAACTGTGCAACCCGTAGCCCTAACTCCATTAAAGCGCCGCGCTTCCGCGGCACGAGCATGGTTCGTGCGGCGGAAGGGCGGCCGTTTTGTCGTCTCATGTGGGTTTGTTTGCACAGTAACTCCTATTTAACTGTGCTGAGTTCTCTGGATATTTTTAAAATTTTATTCAAGTGTTGAATAATCTGAGTTGTTTTGGGAATTCGGTGTTTCGATCGGGGTATCAAATTTTGTCTGTGTGGCTTTCCGGATAAATTTTAGAATATGTTAAAAAGTTCGACCGGATACAATACCCAACTTTTCCCCTGTCGGGAAATTTCCAAGTGTTGGATTTTTCCGTAGTTTAACAACGTTCTAAGTAGTGCAAGTAACGCGATGGTCCCTCTAGAAGACACAAACCTTAACTCGATTATGTGACCGTCTTGAACTGCCCTTTGAACCTTCGGGTTTGGGGCAGTACGGCGTGCCACATGTGAGGCGTTGGCTTGACCCTTCTACGGCTGGACCGTTGGTACTGAGGTACGAACTGAATGTTGTTAGACTTATTTCATGTGTTGATCAGTTTCGGGAAAACTTGGGTGTTCGATTGTTCGATCGAAAAGTTTGACATTTTCTGTTTATCTGGAATGGGATACAATAATTGGAATTCGCAAAAGTTATGAGATAACTGAATGAATCTTATAAATCTAGCGGTTTAGTCTCACTTGATCGGTTGCCACAGAATTTTGATGTGATCAAAAGTCCGTCGCAATCACGTAGCGTACGCGGATACTCGCCGGGTAAACTTAATAGACAGCCTCGCTCCATAGCCCCAACCAAGTGACTGTAGGAGAACCCCCGTCGCCGAAAGCATCCGTTCGGGTGCTCGCGGTAGCGGTGTTCCGCCTTGGTGCACTTCGTCGACGGTATCAGGGGTGCGGCCGCCTACTGAAGTTTGCGACGAGCATTCGATCAGGATGTCGGGAATCTTGTTGAATTGCCCGACTTGATATTGAAAAGTGTTTTCGATTTTGAGACTAAAATGCGGGGTTTATAATTGTTAGGCATGCGATGTCTAAGTAATTCATTTGATTAGGCATGCGATGTCTATGCAGATTGCGGATTCCAACTGTTGTAGTTTTACACTTTCTTTTCTGTGACCGTAAGTGTAATATGTGATATCGCCGGTTTCGTTGCTATATGTCAACGACAATTGGGATGGACATATTTACTTACGTTGATGACATGTGATGTTATGTGTTGCTGGATATGTTATATTGGATCGTCGTGTTTGAATAGCCGGGGGTTTTTATGTGAGATGATTTCATTTCATTCATGTAAAAACTTGTATGTAATATTCTTTTATTGGGGCACTTCCAGGTCGCGGAAGTAGTCACCATTTGTATATTATTTGACTTTTCGCGCACTAGGATAGACCCAAGGAGGAGGGCACAAGTAACCGGGTTCTGGAGTCCAGTGGGAGACCAACTCGAGGAGTCGAGTCCGGGTCTCCTAACTCTAGAATTGGTAGGGGTTGCTTGCCGCTCTCGTAGGGGTCTAGGGGTGTGGGTTTGGCTATTCATCACGACCGTGGAATCCGTGTTTTATACTGGCTCGTATTGAAAAACACGGACGTCCTAGTATATCCAATATTTCATATGATTCTTCTGCTGCGATATCTGTGATGAGATCATGTGATGTTTCTGTGATGGATATAGTATATAGTATATATGATATATTATATAGACGTTACTTATGTTTTACACCCGCGCTAGCCCTGCCCTGCTCTGCCGTTAGTTACCTAACCTAACGGTGTACGAAGGGGACATCGAGGGCGAATGCGGATGGCATAAGTGTACGTCGTATTTATCTGTGATGATTAGGTACTTAAATGATGGGACTTCATTAATGTGATTAATGAAAGTAAAAGAAACCTAAGATGTTGTAGAATCGAATTTCAAAAAAAAAAAACAGGTAGCTACAGTTCTTGCTTTGCATAGCGGTATATGAGATATATCCTGCACCTTATTCGATGAGGAAAGGACCGAGATCCCTTCACCGGGAGTGACTCCTTTAGCAATAACTGGCCGATGCTACACACTCGGTTTGTCTTTTGATTGCTTTTAAGAGTTTTTGCTTTGCACAGCGAAATATGTGATATATCCCGCACCTCATTCGACGAGGAAAGGACCGACGATCCCTTCACCGGAGTGACTCCTTTAGCAAAACTAGAAAAGCCTCAAAAACACTCCATTTTAAAATTCATTCGATCCTACAACGATATCAAGTTCATTACGCAATAGGTTTTCAGAAAAACCTGTCGCAGCCCTCCGTCATTTCAGATAAGTACTAGTTAGTATTCGTGCTACGTTTGTTGACTATGTTAAGGCGTAGTGTGCGGTAGCTAACTATTGGTTATCTGTTTTAGCATATGATGCGATTGGATTAGGGTAGTCGTGCGACTTTGTTGACTATGTTAAGGGTCGTGCGGGTGGGTTTAATTCAATCGGGAAATGACGGGTTTGAACTTGACTAGCACTTATGATTTGTTGACTATGTTAAGGTCATATAGCTGCTAGGGGCAAAATATTATCGGGAATTTCAAGTGTTGAAATTTGCAATGAGATTGCATACCTTCTATGAGATAGTTGGATCCCGATACCCGCTGCGAGTAACAGTTACTCCTGGGAGAGTTTTATACATTACAATTAGCCGATCAAGTAGGTGTCTAGAAAGGGTGTTAACGAGGTTACACCTCTGGGAAAACGAGGGTTTACATTAATTAGGTTCGTGCGAAAGCACGGGGGACCTCCCTCAAAGTACCGATACTGGCCTGGCTGAAAGATTGGCGAACTTGTAGTGTGTAATTAATCCCGGCTAGTCTTTCCTTTTAGGGTTTGAAGGAAGATTTGATAAAAAGCAGTGGGAGCCATCCTGATTAGATAAAATATTAACCAATCTATTCTTGCAAGAGCGCACGCTGAGTGTTTTCTTCTCTCTCTCTCCAGGTAGCGACCATATCATGCCTTAATCAAGATAATAAAACGGATTATCGACCGAACCCGCTTGTTATACTGAGCTGGGGAACGTTGGTCCCGCTCCAACTTATAATTGTTATAAGACCGAGCAGGAAATTGGGGAATACCAGATTTCCCGTGCCGCCAAAACGAGGAGAGTGCATGATGATGCATCATCTTCGGGTGTGTTCATTATACAGAACTGTTTCTCAGTATCCTTTACGTCCTGGGTATATGATACCGGATCAGGATCCCAGATATGTAATCTGTTACATAGGGCTACAGATAGGTAGAGAACTGAGAACGGGTGATAAGTTTCATGAGGCAGAAAACGGGGCAAGAGTTGCAGCCAAGTCTGTCGGTCACTGTCACCCTGTATTACAATACATTGATTCTGAACGAATGTTATTAGATACCGAACCTGATATACAAAATCATATCAGTCTCTTTATTAGTAAAGAAAGGATATAATTTTGTATTGTTGGATAATGTTTTGAACATTTCCTATATCAAAAGTTGATCGGTTCAGGCACGTTATCTAAAAGCATTGATGTTCTAAATCAAACTACAGTTCTTAGTATACGGATCACACACAAGAGGAAGAGTTCAGAAATGAACGAATCCTTCTTGAGGCATTGTAGACTAGGTCAGATCAATGTGACCCGACTAGCTGGAGTTACATTTAGATGCCTATTTAAATCAGTTTGAATTTACATCTTGTGAAACTCGCCAGTCATGTTACAAAGATAAGATGACCATAGCTCTGTTTATTGGAAACAGAGAAAGAGTTAGTAAACTCTTGGGATGATACATGTTGATGTACGTAGGTCCCCTGTCTACATATGCCAGGACTGGTTCTTTGTACTTCGTTACATTCTCTGATAATCTCTCAAGATTCAGTCATATGTTCCTGCTGAAACATGAGTCCGAACCTTTTGAGATATTCACAGAATATAAGTTAGAAGTAGAGAACCAGAATACGGGTAAAAGTATTATGTCCTTTGATGAGATCAAGGAGGAGAATACTTGAGCACGGAAATACTGGATTTTTCTAAAGGAGAATGAGATTCTCTCTCAGCATTACTCCTCTGTATACACCATAGCACGATGGTATATCGGGGCGGAGCAATCACACCCTATGTGATAAGGTGTGCTCTATGATGAGTACTACTGAGTTACCTATTTCCTTTTAGGGAGTTGTGCGCTTGAGAAGCTGCATACCTATTGAATAGGATTCGAATCAAATCAGTTGCCTACCACTTCATATATGATATGGTATGGGAAGAGCCCATGTCTTAAGTCAGTTAAGATTTGGGGTTGTCCGGCCTATGTCTAAAAGCAAAATCCGGACAAGCTCGAGGCAAGGTCTGTTATGTACAACTGGAAATGTTCCAGCTATACAAACTGCAGATGATGATTTGATAGAACCAAGGGATTCAGTAGATACCAACGAACCTCAGCCTCTCCGCCGATCTAGTAGGGTTCCTCACCCACCTGAGAGATACTTCGGTTTCTCTATGACAGTGGGAGCGAGGAATGCATCATGAGATGATGCCCCAACTAGTTTCGAGCTGGCCATCAAGAGTAAGACTCTGTAAGAATGGCTGGATGTTTAGCGATCTGAGATGGAATCCTTATACACCAACAAAGTATGGACTTTAGTTGCTATATCTGAAGGGTTAAATCCCCATCAGGAGCAAGTATATCTTGAGAAGATTACTCGGTGTAGATGGAAAAGTTGAGACTTTCAAAGCTAGACTTGTTAAAGGTTTTCGTCATTGACCAGATATGGATCATGATGAAACCTTTTCAAGTAGCTATGCTTAAGTCCATCCAGATCCTACTTGCCACGGCTACATACCATGACTACGATATCTGGTGGTTGCGTGTCTTGACTGCTTTTCTAAATGATGATTTAAAGAGCGTCTATAAGTACACAGCCAGAGGGCTTCGTAGACAGTGGGAGCAGCGGAAACGTGTGCAAGATGCTTTATAGGATAAAGCAGGCATCGCGGAGTTGGAACGTCTGTTTTGATGAAGTAGTCAAAGAGTTTGACATCATCAAAATGGTAGATGAACCTTGTATAAACAAGAAGGTAGTAGGGAGTATGGTGACGATCCTCGTAGAGTACGTGGATGACATACTCTTGATAGGGAAGGAGTTTCCTATGCTACGCTCGATCAATCTCCGCTTATCACAATGACTCTCCACATAGGATCAAAGTGATACCTCCTAAATCCTGGATTTTGGATCTATGAGATAGATCTAAATGGATGTTCGGATTCTCACTAGTTGTAGTGAGATGGTATCAACCGATCCTGGGGAGAATCACTGGAAGTGTTCCAGGGTGATAAAGACGACTGAGTGTCAGTCACAGGCATTGTCTTTACCCTCAGTAAAGGGACGGTATGTTGGAAGAGTTCCAAGCTAGATACCGTGACATACTAGACGATAAAGGCAGGATACATCGCTACTTAAGATGCTACCAAAGAGGCTGTTTGGATGTATAATGGTTCATGAGATGAACTATGTTCCTCCCATTGTGTGACAATGGAGTTGTGGCTTATGCCAAGGAACACCCGTCCCATCAGTGATCCAGACATATTCTAAGACAGTATCACTTGATCATGGAGATGGTTGATCTCCAGGGTGATCGAGGTTTGGAGAGTAGACTCACAGGACAACACAGCGGATCCACTCACAAAGGCCTGTTCCCAGAGAGAGACTTTCATGGGATGGTTGAGTATGAGATACTTCAAACCACTGCTACAG
The DNA here is from genome assembly GCA_030015575.1 of Agapanthus africanus. NCBI lineage: Eukaryota > Viridiplantae > Streptophyta > Magnoliopsida > Asparagales > Amaryllidaceae > Agapanthus > Agapanthus africanus. The sequence goes on along the minus strand of JASDDO010000001.1, from coordinate 363,768,548 downwards.
ATGGCCCTAGTGCAAGTGGGAGATTGTTAGTTATATGTATGCCCTAGAGGCCATTACTATACATAGGATGTATATTGTAGTGGATGCTGGGACATATATAGGGAGGACTTTCTTGCTCGACATGATAGTATGCTATCTGGTTGATCTTTACCTTAACGTGTATACTGATTGTCTCTCTGTTACATGTTGGTAAAGCCCTTAGGATCTGTACTTGACTACCTGGACTATGATGCGGATCATACTAGTGGGGACATGGTAGTCCATAAGTACATCCTTCAAAGTCCCTAGACGTGGGTGTATCGAGACGGGGCATCGATATGCCAGAGTAGACTAGCGTGTACCTTCTCGACCCTTATAGATGGGCGATGGATGATCCCATATCCATCGGTGTTTGACATCAGAGGAGATATACGGGTGCTCTGTAGAGACTGGGTACACTGGACGGACTCGCCGAGAACTCCCAGATGGTATTATACCTCACGTCAGATGGCAGTTCTCTGGTGACACTGGTACAGAGTAGTCTGTTGACCCGAGATCGTCATAGAGTCTTGTGTGGTTCCCACTGTGCTTTGATTTCCATCTTACCACGTCCAAGAGGGCGTGCAAAACGGTGGTTTTTGGGTACAGTCCCGAGTCACATGGAGGCAATGAGCGATAGGAGGGGATTCGTCTCTCCCGGTATAGGGAGTTGATGTTGCGCTGTGTTCGATTGGCTATAACAGGAAATCCCTGGCCAGGGTTGCTGAGATTTGCTGGTAAGTGTTACCAGTAGTTTCTCGAACAGTTATAGACCTCATATCGACACGACTTATTGAGCTATTGGGGTCTGACGTTTACCACCCCTAGGCGAGATATGCGACATATCAGACGATCAGACCGGACTGTACGGTAGTGTTACTGGTCGGATTCACTGGAGTGTGAGCGGGCTTGCTCGTCGATCTTCAGATCGCTCAATACCCGGGTGGCCGTTACGTTTAGCAGACCGCTTGCGGCTTGTGGATGTTTGATATGATCATCATCCGCTGCCGGCGTATTGACGAGTCTTTAGAGTCCTACACAGAGGTTTCCTGGCTCAAGCGAAACGAAATAGGAGCGCATATGAGATATGTGCGGGACCGAGAATAATACGAGTATGTGATACTGTATTCGATTCTTGTGATGTGACATTGATCGGTTATATGCGATATAGCCGGGTTATCGGATCAAGTGTTGATTCGATAAGATGTTACTAATGATACCAGTCGGTTATGTGCGCATGACCGGATCATTGAATCAAGTGTTGATTTAATGATTTAATGTATAATTATATATTTGATATATTACTTTGCATTAACTAGTATCGGTTCACTTTAGACGGATTTTCTCACTTGGTTCGTGCGCATTGCATATGCGATATGTTTTTGTGCACTTGTATGTATCATGTTTGATGATGCATGCTAACATGAGTTTGTGTAAAGATTAAACCATGGTTATTCAAATGGTTAGGGTTTTGTTTTTCATATCTATTTATTTATTTATTTATTTGGAAAATGAAATGAGAAGAATGGAGGCTTTCTTTGTTTTTCATGAAGATTCATGAACCTTTGACTTTGTCCACCATTCTTATCTCATGCTTAACCTAACCATTTGAATTAACCCTAGTTAAATCTCTACACATAACCATGGTTATATTATGATAAGAATTCATTTTCTTTGATTATTCTTTTTAACTTATCATAACTATTTTCCTTCTTCTTCTTCATTCTTCAAGTGAAGAAAAGCAAGGTCCATCAATGGTGATTGTTGGAAATGAGTGAGAAATCCAATTCTAAAGTCTACCCACTTCCTATTTCTTCATCCTCTACCTCTTGCCAAGTAGTAGAGTGTGTTTCCTTCACAACTTTTCAAGGTTTGGTGAAGGTGGAGCTTGATTCATCGATGCCTCGACGTAGATCATCTTCAGCATGGACATCGACGACCTAGCTTGCCCATTCTCCGACGAAGCCGATCCTAGAGCCCGGATTTGATTTGGACAGCGGAGAGGACCTCGTTACGGAGCTATGGAGGTGGAGCACCGGATCTACAAAGGTTGTATTTCCGTATCTTTTAGTTAAGTGTTAACTAGTTAGCATGTTCGCCTAGAAATCTAGTTATCGATCCGTTCACTAGGGTTTGTAGGCACCATAATTTTGAAATTGCCATGGTTGATGGCTTCGGAGACCTCACTAGCGTGCCTAGGAACCCTGCACTTATACCATTGTTATGTTAATGGTTAGGGTTTTGGTTTTATTCATTTATTTATTTATCTATTCATTTTTTAGAAATATATAAAAGAAAGACAAAAATGGTTTCTTTCATTCTTTTCATGAAGCTTGTTGAAGCTTCATGAAGCTTTGACCAAAGCAACCATTCTTGTCTTCTTCTCTAACCCTAACCATTCAACCTAACTCAAGTTAACTCTCTACACTTAACCATGGTTTGAATATGATAAGTATTGATTTTCTTTTCCTTTTAAAAATAACTTATCATATTCTTTCTTCTTCTTCTTCATCTTCTTCAATGAAGAAAGCTAGACTTCATCAATGGTGACTTGATGAAATGAGTGAGAAATACAATTCTAAAGTGAACCCACTTCCTATTTCTTCATCTTCTACCTCTTGCCAAGTAGTATAGGGTGTTTCTTTCACAAGTTTTCATGACTTGGTGAAGTGGGACCTTGATCTTGTGATGCCTCGACGTAGATCATCTTCGGCACGAAGCCGACGACCTTGCCCGCCCATTTCTCCGATGAAGCCGACGCTAGAGCCCGGGATTGGATTTGGACAGCGAGGAGACTTCATTGCGGAGCTATGGAGGTGGAGCACCGGATCTACAAAGGTTGTATTTCCGTTCTTTTAGTTAAGTTGTTAACTAGCTTACTCTTTTCGCCTAAATATCTAGTTAACGATCCGTATTAGGGTTTCTCGGCACCCGTAAAATTTGAAATTGGCATGGTTGATGACTTGTGAGACTTCATTAGCGTGCCTAGGAACCCTACAGTGGTATCAGAGCCTAGCTAGAGCCTTAGGCGATGCGTAGACGAAGTTTGAAACCCGAACGAACCCGAAACCCTAAAATTTCATGCACTCTGGACTTTTTCCAAAAACTGGGTTTTTTCCAGATTAAAAATGCCTAAAAAATTCAGCAGGGGATTCTAAGAATTACGGCGCAAAATTTATCTCATGATCCCTCTAATGCGCGGCGGAACCGCGGCATAAGCCTAGCTTATGCGGCGGTTCCGCGGCTAAAGTGTGACGTCACGCTCCCAATTTTGCACAGTAACTTCTTTTATTCAGTGCTGAGTTCTCTGGGTTTTTTTTAAATATTATTCAAGAGTTGAATTTTCTGGGGTTGTTTTGGGGATTCGATGATTCGATCGGATTATCAGATTTTGTCTATGTGGATTCCGGATAATTTTTGAATATGTTAAAAAGTTCGACCGGATATAAATACCCAATTTTTCCCCTGTCGGGAAATTTCCAAGTGTTGGATTTTTCCGTAGTTTAACGACGTTCTAAGTAGTGCAAGTAACGCGATGGTCCCTCTAGAAGATAACAAACCTTAACTCGATTATGTGACCGTCTTGAACTGCCCTTTGAGCCTTCGGATTTGGGGCAGTACGGCGTGCCACATATGAGGCGTTGGCTTGACCCTTCTACGGCTGGACCGTTGGTACTGAGGCATGAACTGAATGTTTTTAGACTTGTTTCATGTGTTGATCTGTATCGGGAAAACTTGGGTGTTTGACCGTTCGATCGAAAAGTTTAACATTTTCTATTTATCTGGAATGGGATACAATAATTGGAATTCACAAAAGGTTATGAGATAACTGAATGAATGTTATAAACATAGCAGTTTAGTCTCACTTGATCGGTTGCCACGGAATTTTGATGTGATCAAAAGTCCATCGCAATCACGTAGCGTACGCGGATACTCGCCGGGTAAACTTAATAGACAGCCTCACTCCATAGCCCCGACCAAGTGACTGTAGGAGAACCCCGTCCCCGAAAGCATCCGTTCGGGTGCTCGCGGTAGCGGTGTTCCGCCTTGGTGCACTTCGTCGACGGTATCGGGGGTGCGGCCGTCTACTGAAGTTTGCGACGAGCATTCGATCAAAATGTCAGGAATCCTGTTGAATTACCCGACTAAATATTGAAAAGTGTTTTCGATAATGAGACTAAAATGCGGGGTTTATAATTGTTAGGCATGCGATGTCTAAGTAATTCATTTGGTCAGGCATGCGATGTCTGAGGTGGTTGCGGATTCCAACTGTTGTAGTTTTACACTTTCTTTTCTGTGACCGTAAGTGTAATATGTGATATCGCCGGTTTCGTTGCTATATGTCAACGACAATTGGGATACGCATGTTTACTTACGTTGATGACATGTGATGTTATGTGTTGCTGGATATATTATATTGGATCGTCGTGTTTGAATAGCCGGGGGTTTTTATGTGAGATGAGTGTTTTTCATTTTCATTCATGTAAAAACTTGTATGTAATATTCTTTTATTGGGGCACTTCCAGGTTGCGGAAGATGTCACCGTTTGTATATTATTTACTTTTCCGCACTAGGATAGACCCAAGGAGGGAAGCACAAGTAACCGGGTTCTAGGGTCCAGTGGGAGACCATCTCGAGGAGTCGAGTCTGGGTCTTCTAACCCTAGAATTGGTAGGGTTGCTTGCCGCTCTCGTAGGGGTCTAGGGGTGTGGGTTTGGCTATTCATCGCGACCGTGGAATCCGTGTTTTTTATAATGGCTCGTATTGAAAACACGGACGTCCTAGTATATCCAATATTTCATATGATTCTTCTGCTGCGATATCTGTGATGTGATCATGTGATGTTCTGTGATGGATACTTTATATAGTATATATGATATATTATATAGACGTTACTTATGTTTTACACCCGTGCTAGCCCTGCCCCGCTCTGCCGTTAGTTACCTAACCTAACGGTGCACGAGGGGACATCGAGGCGAATGCGGATGGCATAAGTGTACGTCGTATTTATCTGTGATGTTTAGGTATTTTAAATGATGGGACTTCATTAATATGATTAATGAAATAAAAGAAACCTAAGATGTTGTAGAATCGAATTTCAAAATAAAAAAAAGGTAGCTACAGTTCTTGCTTTGCACAGCGGTATATATGATATATCCTGCACCTTATTCGATGAGGAAAGGACCGAGATCTCTTCACCGGGAGTGACTCCTTTAGCAATAACTGGCAGATGCTACACACTCGGTTTGTCTTTTGATTGCTTTTAAGAGTTTTTGCTTTGCACAGTGATATATATGATATATCCCGCACCTCATTCGACGAGGAAAGGACCGACGATCCCTTCACCGGGAGTGACTCCTTTAGCAAAACTAGAAAAGCCTCAAAAGCACTCTATTTTAAAATCATTTGATTCTACAACGATATCAAGTTCATTACGCAATAGGTTTTCAGAAAAACCTGTCGTAGCCCTCCGTCATTTCAGATAAATCCTGTTTAGTATTCGTGCTGCTTTTGTTGACCTTGTCAAGGCGCAGTGTGCTGTAGCTAACCAGTATTTATCTGCTTATGCATATGATGCAGATTGGGTTGGGGTAGTCGTGCGGCCTTGTTGACCTTGTCAAGGGTCGTGCGGGTGGGTTTGATTCAATCAAGAAATGACGGGTTGAACATGACTTGCGGTCTATGTTGGAGATAGTGCCCTCAGAGTCAATTATTAGGTCACAGGTACGTGATTGTAATGATTGATGGAGGACCTATCCCGGTAGGACAATCTTACTCGAGATGATAGTATGCTATCTGTTTTACCTTTGTCATCGTGTACTGTTTTAGGTGACCTGACACGTCGCTATTACACGTTGATAGAGCCCCTAGGATTCTTGCTTGACCACCAGCAGTATGAGGGCGATCATATAAGTGGGAGCTGGGGGTCTATAAGCTTATCCTTAAAAGGTCCCTAGTCGTGGGAGTTTCGAGACTGGGCATCGATACTCCATTAGTAGACTAGTGTATACAGTCGAGACCCCGACGAGGGGCGGTGGCCGGTCTCACAAGCCACTGGTGTCAGTTGGATCACCTAAGATGTATACAGGTGCTCATTGGGTTATGAGTACACCGGACAGGACTCGCCGGGAACATGCTAGTTGGTCATATACCAGATGTCAGATGGCAGTTCCCTGGTGACATGTGTGCAGGTTAGTTCATCGACCTGGGGATCGTCATTTGTCTCGTGTGAGTTCCCACTGTACTTTGATTACTACCCTACCACGGCTCAAAGGAGTCGTGCAAACAGGTTTTAGTTGGGTACAGTCCCGAGCCACATGGAGGCAGTGAGCGTATCTTCAGGGGTTCGTCTCTCCCGGTATTGGGGGTGAGGTCGTGCTGTGTCTAGGAGAGCCATTACACAAAGTCCTTGGCCAAGGCAAGGAGATTTACTGGTAGGTATTCCAGTAGTATCTCAGGGTGTTCTGGGCTACACTCCGACACGACTTGTACCGCTTTTGGGGGTCTGACTTTTACCAACCCCCTAGGCCCGCCATGCGATACTCATAGACGAACGGACCGGACTGTACGGATATTGTCACTGACAGGCTCAGTAGGGTTGTCAGGCTGAGTTCACTCACAGACGTCCCTTTTTGTCAATACTTGGTAGCCCGTTACGTATTGGCTTATACCTCTGACGTGCTAGTGGTTAAATCCACAACCGAGGTGTTGACGAGTCTTTAGAGTCCCCCACATTCAGTTACTCAGCTTTCGGGCGAAAGGTTGTAGAGGCCGTATGGAGATATGGCAAGGTCTGATCAGATACGTGCGGTATTGCACGGATCAGGATCGGACAGTTTGTACTATAGGCCGTATGGTTATATGGCAGGGTTCGATCAGATACGTGCGGTATTGCACGGATCAGGATCGAACAGATATTACTAGCCGGTTTTTGGTATAAGCCGGATCCTAGTATAGTACAGTGTAGATTTTGTCTCATTGCATTTGTATTTCGGTCGAAATACAGATGCGGGTGTGTATGCACAGTATCGGGGTTTTCCCGTAATTTATTACGGGACCAGTTTTCTGGAGTTGCCAGTTTGCTTTCCGTTTCGGCCAATTTCCTTTGTTCCGTTCATTGGCCGAAGATTGGTGGAGGAGGGTTTATTTGCATTGTTGCAAATAGGCATTTGTGGAGGGGGTTCTTTGCATATTTTTGTATCATGATGGTTTTCATGATGAGCACCATCATTGACTTCTCCTTCTCATGATGGATTGACTTTGGTTATGTTGATGGTTGTTTTGAGTGTTGGACTTTCCTAGCTATCATTTCTTCACATCATAACTTGACACTCCCTTGTATGATGGTTCCACCACTCCCCCTTGACTTTTCTCTTTCTCTCTCCAATCACACTTGTGAAGTGGGGGGGGGGGGGGCCATTCAAAAGGGGAATGGGATTCATTTCATTTTCGGGTGGAAAAATGTTACTCTCATTTTTTGGTATGCTACATTTTTCCCCACCTCTCTCCAAGCTCTCTTTTTCTTCCACCAAATGGCAAAGCTCCAAAACCCCAAATGAAACTTGAGGACTACATATTCTACAGCGAACCTTGGGTACGTCGAGTAGCCGGCTTCGTGCCCGAGTTGCCTCGGCATTGAGGTGGGAGCCCGTAAAAGAAGTAGGCGATGTGGTGCACTTCCGGCGACGAGGAGGAGACCGGAGCTTCCGCAGGAGATCGGGACGATGACGAGAAGACCGGAGGACTTGGATCGTCGGTATATCTCTAACCCATCTTCTAGTTAGCTTAGACTTGTTAATGGTTACGATCCGGGTGTTTAGTGCGCGGTGGTGCCGGTTTGCTAAGTCCGCAAAATTAAAGTTTTTCACCGCTTCCGCATTCCGGCATCGGATTGACGGCCGGGGCGCCGCCGTGCACTTACAGTGGTATCAGAGCCTCCCCATTAACTTAGTCTAGCTTTGTGTAATGTGCTTTTTGAGTTCCGATCGATCGAAATGTCCAAAAACCCGTATTTGCTCACGACAGTTTTCTGTTGGAAATTTTTGGTGTCGAAAAATTTTTCAGGTTGTAAAATATTGATGTACTGGAAAATCTAAGAGCTCTGTAAAAATTCGACGAAGTAACTCCACAGTGGGAGCGCGGAACCGCCGCGAAAACCACCTTCCCGCCGCCCTTCTGCCGCGCACTGTGGAGATCACTTCACCAATTTTTTTCAGAGGCCTTCTGGGCTTAAAATATGGGTTTTGGAATATTAAAATTGGGCCCAGGTTTTCTGTGAGTGCTACAGTTTTGATTGGGGGCCCACTTGTTAATTTTTGATCGATCGGATATTTTAAACACATTTTTCACAGTATTTACATTATATCTGCGACCGTGAATGTCACTTGATCGGTAAATCCGGTCTAACTGCTATAGCCCGGTTAGACGGATTTGCGAACGTGATTTTCACGTTGATGTTCTATGTATTTGCTGTGTTATTGCGGATCGGTCGTGGGGGTAGCCTGGATGCAATGCTAGTACAGTTGTTGTTGTATTATGTACATTTGATATTGCGGGGCGAGCGTCCGACATGTGGACTGCCGTCACTGCCTGATTGTATTATTCTTTTGGGGCACGACCTGGTTGCGGTCGATGTACCCGGTGTATGTATATTTTACTTTCTGTACTAGGATTGCCCCGCGGAGTGGTGCACGGATAGCCGGGTTCTAGAGGGCAACAAGCCCGCATCTCATGGCATTGAGACGGAGGGGGCTTCACTCTAGGATTGGCGGGCTATTCGCCGCACTCGTAGGGGGTACAGGTTGACCCAGGAGGGGTGCCCAAGTTGCCGGATTCCGTGGAGTGCTGGGTGGTCCATTCACGGAGCTGAAGGGGGCTGCCTCGCTTCAGGTTTTGGCGGGTAACTTGCCGCGCCCGTAGGGGTCTAGGATTTCATTGCACAGGCTATCCACACGACCAGGGGAACGTCGGGTTTCAGCGGCTCTGTGAAACCCGGGGATCCCAGATATCTGTATTGTTTCTGTGATGCTGTACATTACTGTGATGTTGCATTTTATTCACGCCTTGAGCGAATATAATATATTGGTATATATATTAGTAGATGTTGTATATGTTTTGCATCCGCGCTAGTCCAGTCCCCGCTCTGTCGTTAGTTAGCTAACCTAACGGGTAATGACGGGACCCAGTGGCGAATGCGGATGGCATATACGTACATCAGTATATTTTCGTTCTTTTTGGTGTGATCAATTGATGGGACTGCATTGATTCGGATCAATGCAAGTTAAAAACAAACCTAATCTGATGTTGTTGGAACACTTTTTCAAAAAGCTGTTATTGCAAGGACGTTCACTTTTGTTTTGCATCGTGGTATTCATTTGGAATATCCTGCTCCTCAGTCGACGAGGCAAGGGCCGAGATCCCTTCACCGGGAGTGACCCCTTGGACAGAAGTTTGCGTCAGGGCATTAACTTCACTATAGCCGACTACTTTTGCTTTGCACCGTGGTATTCAGTTAGAATATCCTGCACCCCATTCTACGGGGAAAGAGCCGAGATCCCTTCACCGGGAGTGACCTCTTTAGCAACGGTTTTCGTCACTATATTTTTAAAAGCTATCAGTTCCTTCAACGATATCAAGTTCTTTACGTTAAAGGTTTTCGCCAGAAACCATTCGTAGCCCTCCGTCGTTTCAGACGGGTAGCACGTAGTATTCATGCTGTGTTTGTTGACCTTCGTCAAGGCATAGTGTATGGTAGCTGCTTGTTACCTTTCTGCTGCATAGATAGATGCGTTGGTTTGGGACAGTCGTATAGCCTTGTTGACCTTTGTCAAGGGCTTGTACGGGTGGATTCAAATTAACCTGGATAATGACGGGTAGAACTTGACATGTGACTTATGATTTGTTGACCTTCGCCAAGGTCATAAGAGCATGGGGCAGAAATCACATCGGGAGTTTCAAAAGAACTGAAACTTGCCAGATATGCGCATACCTTCTGGAGTATGATACCGTGAGCGGATTCCGTCACGTTGTCATGCGATGATAGTTGGATCCCGATTCCCACTGATGAGTTAGTTTACTCCTCGGGTAACCCCGACTAATTCTTCTTTCAGGTTTGGAGAAGAATTTGAGGTACAGTGGGAGGTTTCCAGATTAGATAAATTGGTGACCATTCTGATCTAGGTTAGAGTGCACGCTGAGTGTTTTCTTTTCTCTCTCTCTTTGGCAGCGACCTTTGACCCGACCCTAAGACTATGACTCAGTGACCAAGTTGACCGAACCATCTTAAACACCGGCTTTTGGATTGTCAGAGTTGCAAACCTCATTGCCACTCCTACTTTTACCCTTTTCTCCAGGACACCCCGTGTTACTACGAACGTCCACTTCCATTGGACAAAACCATCGTATGGTTAGATACGAACTCGAAAGAATTTATTCGAGGATGGTTTCCGGTTCTGGAGAAAACGGATAGGATTATTCAGTTGTCTTTTCCTTTTACCCTCTCTCAGGTTACGAGTACTCCTTGGTTTAGGGGTAGTACACCTATTACGCAAATTGGATTGTCTTCTTCCAAACCTTAGGCTGGTGCCGACCGGTAGGGAATGAAGAAAACCAATTAGCATAACGATAGTGTGCAGAAGGTATTAAGTTCAGACAAAGCAAGGGATTAGTAAGAGGGCAAAGTAAATTGCAACAGATATTCACGACCAAACCAAATATTTCGTTACCACTCCCACATCACCTTTGTATTTCTCCAGGACACTCCGTATCACTACGAAGATCCACAGTTTATTTGGATACTCCATCGTATGGTTATATACGAACTTGAATGGAACTGGTTCCAGTTCGGGGATGGATTCTGGTTCAGGAGAAATAGGAATAAGGTTTATTCGGTTGTCTTTTATCTTCACCCTCTCTCATTGGGAGTGTTCCTAGGATTGGGACAGTACACCCATTATGCTTATTGGATAGTCTTCTTCCAAACCATAGGCTGGTGCCGAACGGTAGGGAAGGAAGAAAACCATTTGGCCTAAAAGGGTGTGCAGAAGGTAAAGACTAAAGACATATGAAGGGATTTGGAGAGGTGGCAAAGAACTATACGGTTACAGTCGTGAATCTGGAAGAGGCATTACTAGGAATACCAGAATACCCCATCGGAACATTTCAATGTTTCAGTTTCACTGTGTAATGTTAAAGGAAAACTGATTTCCCGATTAGATACTTACTCCAGGGTATGTATTTACCAGGTACGATTCTCACATCTGTATGGTTTTACAGATGATGAGTGGGAGTAAGTTATTGGGAATTGGGTGATTATCCTCATTATATCGGGATTCGTTGTAATCAGTGATATTTGAGGAAATCACCTGGGCTGTTTGCCGGTCGGCAAATATTTGGTTTTGAATATCCGCTGTTATGCACCAATTTCAAATTGATATATCTGTACGTCTATTTTCATAGAGTGAGATATACCTTTCTGAAATTATGTCTACGACATTTACCTATATCAGTGGATGGTTAGGTAAGGAGCATTAAACAGCGGTGTAATTCTTCTTAACCATAAGTACAGTTTTCAACCTACGACACACAGTGAATGAGTTATCAGACTCAAGGGACTTATACAAAGGATTGTATGTTGTCCAGGGTCCATCAGGACAGAAGGCTTGGTCCTCGTACTATATTCGGTTTACTTATGACTTCTCTAGTTTTTAGACAGGTGTTTCGCGGAAACACAGGATCCGAATTTGGAGAAGTTATAGGTATTTGAATAGAGTAGAGAACCAGGTGTAGCAAGTATCGGGATTCTTCAAAGTGATCGAAGATGTAGATACTTGTGTATGGTATTCAGTTGATAGTAATGATAAAGAGATCTTGCTTCTCTTTCAGGTTACTCATAATTGGAAGTATTCCTAAGTTGAGTAACGCTGATCGGCCTCCTTCCATTTAGTTGACATGCGCTGGGGACAGCTGCATGATTTGAATCTGGTTCAACTAAATCAGTGCCTCTGTTTCTATATTTGATATAGAACAGTTCATATCTTAACGATGTTAAGGTACGGGGAGTTGTCCGGTTTATGATTAAAACCAGACACTGGACAACTCAAGGCACGTTTCTGTAATGGCTGTTTGTGGGTTGACCCAGGCTATGACGAGGGTTGACTTTCTACCATCTAGATGAACAATAGAAATATTGTTCTAGACTCGCCACAGTTTTATTAAAAATGGACTTTTTCAGAAAACAGTAGTGGGAGTATGGTAGAACTGGAAGTGATTCCAGAACCACAAACGATTACTGAAGATTTGATAAAGAACCTAAAGATTCAATCTGGATTGACATTCCATTGGCCACTCCGCAGATAAGGTGGGTAACTTCAGGCACCCGAGAGGTACTACGGTAGCCTCAAGGACGGTGACAGGAAGTTCTTGTTTACCCACAATTGCCATTGCTGTTGTTCCAGGTTACGAGACCCGGCGGGAGGATGAGTATAGCGTCGTTCTAAACCAGTTTTAGAAGTGTACGTCTATATGACTCTGCCAGAGGGGTGTCGTAGTCAGTGGGAGCAGCGGAAGCATTGGTGGACAGGTTGCTTATGTCTATTTATAGACTAGAGCAGATGTAGCGGAGATAGATCATCTATTTCTGACGTGACAGTCATGGGTTTGACTTCATCAGAATAGGGGATGGATCTGTTGAGAAGGTAGTAGGGTGTGATATCCTGGTATTTGGATGATATACACAGAGTAGGAAAAGAAACTCCTACACTACGATCGGTTATACTTTGGTCGTCACACAGTTGTTTCTCCACAATGGAAATGGATTTTATATCAGACATACTGGTTACTAGATCTATGGTCTTAGATCTAGATTTGGGTGGTTTCCCAATCAGGGTACTTGACAGCATTCTAAGAGTATTTAGGATGGACGACTCCTGGCACGGTAGTGTACCTGCAGGTAATGGAGTCACCCTCTCCAAAGGTGTCTTACAGACTAAAGGGGAGAGGGACGGGCATGATTGGCAGATCATTTGCTCAGGCAATTGAGTCAATCGTGAGATGTCAAGTACCACACCAGATGTTGTTCTTGCACTAGATGCAATAAGTTGACATTAATCCAATCCTGGAGAAACAGTCGGAAGCAGTTTTAGAACATAAGTGGATGTTCTAGGGAGATGATAACGACAGCCTCATTCAGGAGACAGTTATCATTCCAGGCTTCCAAGGTGACATGGACGACAAGGGGGTTGTCAGAGTTATAGTTTTCCTTCTGATGAGGGGCAGTATTTTGGACAGGTGGTCCAAGGCAATACTGAGGGAGGCATGGCGCGCAGGATACTGATTAAGTTCAGTTGACGATACAGTCTAAGAAGTTTGGATTTGGAGTTCATTTATGAGCTAGGTCCCATCAGACATCCAGACATATTCTGAGACAGGTATTGCTCTTTTCGGGAGATGGCTTTCTCCGCGAACTTGAGATATAGAGAGACATAGAAAGAAACAACTAAGCGGATCCACTCACTGAGGCTATTCCTCGAACGCAATAGTTCCGCAAACGAGCTTTGTGAGACTGACTAGTAGAGGAGTTGGATGTTCGGTATCACACGGGCTGTGAGTATGCGACATCGCAATAATTAGCCTTGAGTGCAAGTGGGAGATTGTTGGAGATAGTGCCCTCAGAGTCAATTATTAGGTCACAGGTACGTGATTGTAATGATTGATGGAGGACCTATCCCGGTAGGACAATCTTACTCGAGATGATAGTATGCTATCTGGTTTACCTTTGTCATCGTGTACTGTTTTAGGTGACCTGACACGTCGCTATTACACGTTGATAGAGCCCCTAGGATTCTTGCTTGACCACCAGCAGTATGAGGGCGATCATATAAGTGGGAGCTGGGGGTCTATAAGCTTATCCTTAAAAGGTCCCTAGTCGTGGGAGTTTCGAGACTGGGCATCGATACTCCATTAGTAGACTAGTGTATACAGTCGAGACCCCGACGAGGGGCGGTGGCCGGTCTCACAAGCCACTGGTGTCAGTTGGATCACCTAAGATGTATACAGGTGCTCATTGGGTTATGAGTACACCGGACAGGACTCGCCGGGAACATGCTAGTTGGTCATATACCAGATGTCAGATGGCAGTTCCCTGGTGACATGTGTGCAGGTTAGTTCATCGACCTGGGGATCGTCATTTGTCTCGTGTGAGTTCCCACTGTACTTTGATTACTACCCTACCACGGCTCAAAGGAGTCGTGCAAACAGGTTTTAGTTGGGTACAGTCCCGAGCCACATGGAGGCAGTGAGCGTATCTTCAGGGGTTCGTCTCTCCCGGTATTGGGGGTGAGGTCGTGCTGTGTCTAGGAGAGCCATTACACAAAGTCCTTGGCCAAGGCAAGGAGATTTACTGGTAGGTATTCCAGTAGTATCTCAGGGTGTTCTGGGCTACACTCCGACACGACTTGTACCGCTTTTGGGGGTCTGACTTTTACCAACCCCCTAGGCCCGCCATGCGATACTCATAGACGAACGGACCGGACTGTACGGATATTGTCACTGACAGGCTCAGTAGGGTTGTCAGGCTGAGTTCACTCACAGACGTCCCTTTTTGTCAATACTTGGTAGCCCGTTACGTATTGGCTTATACCTCTGACGTGCTAGTGGTTAAATCCACAACCGAGGTGTTGACGAGTCTTTAGAGTCCCCCACATTCAGTTACTCAGCTTTCGGGCGAAAGGTTGTAGAGGCCGTATGGAGATATGGCAAGGTCTGATCAGATACGTGCGGTATTGCACGGATCAGGATCGGACAGTTTGTACTATAGGCCGTATGGTTATATGGCAGGGTTCGATCAGATACGTGCGGTATTGCACGGATCAGGATCGAACAGATATTACTAGCCGGTTTTTGGTATAAGCCGGATCCTAGTATAGTACAGTGTAGATTTTGTCTCATTGCATTTGTATTTCGGTCGAAATACAGATGCGGGTGTGTATGCACAGTATCGGGGTTTTCCCGTAATTTATTACGGGACCAGTTTTCTGGAGTTGCCAGTTTGCTTTCCGTTTCGGCCAATTTCCTTTGTTCCGTTCATTGGCCGAAGATTGGTGGAGGAGGGTTTATTTGCATTGTTGCAAATAGGCATTTGTGGAGGGGGTTCTTTGCATATTTTTGTATCATGATGGTTTTCATGATGAGCACCATCATTGACTTCTCCTTCTCATGATGGATTGACTTTGGTTATGTTGATGGTTGTTTTGAGTGTTGGACTTTCCTAGCTATCATTTCTTCACATCATAACTTGACACTCCCTTGTATGATGGTTCCACCACTCCCCCTTGACTTTTCTCTTTCTCTCTCCAATCACACTTGTGAAGTGGGGGGGCCGGCCATTCAAAAGGGGAATGGGATTCATTTCATTTTCGGGTGGAAAAATGTTACTCTCATTTTTTGGTATGCTACATTTTTCCCCACCTCTCTCCAAGCTCTCTTTTTCTTCCACCAAATGGCAAAGCTCCAAAACCCCAAATGAGACTTGAGGACTACATATTCTACAGCGAACCTTGGGCACGTCGAGTAGCCGGCTTCGTGCCCGAGTTGCCTCGGCATTGAGGTGGGAGCCCGTAAAAGAAGTAGGCGATGTGGTGCACTTCCGGCGACGAGGAGGAGACCGGAGCTTCCGCAGGAGATCGGGACGATGACGAGAAGACCGGAGGACTTGGATCGTCGGTATATCTCTAACCCATCTTCTAGTTAGCTTAGACTTGTTAATGGTTACGATCCGGGTGTTTAGTGCGCGGTGGTGCCGGTTTGCTAAGTCCGCAAAATTAAAGTTTTTCACCGCTTCCGCATTCCGGCATCGGATTGACGGCCGGGGCGCCGCCGTGCACTTACAGTCTATGGTTTGTTGACCTTGTCAGGGTCATAGATCGTTCGGGGCAAAATATTATCGGGAATTTCAAGTGTTGAAATTTGCAATGAGATTGCATACCTTCTATGAGATAGTTGGATCCCGATACCCGCTGTGAGTAAGAGTTACTCCTGGGAGAGTTTTACACATTACAATTAGCCGATCAAGTAGGTGTCTAGAAAGGTGTTAACGAAGTTACGCCTCTGGGAAAACGAGGTTTACATTAATTAGGTTCGTGCGAAAGCACGGGGGACCTCCCTCAAAGTACCGACACTGGCCTGGCTGAAAGATTGGCGAACTTGTAGTGTGTAATTAATCCCGGCTAGTCTTTCCCTTTAGGGTTTGAAGGAAGATTTGATAAAAAGCAGTGGGAGCCATCCTGATTAGATAAAATAATAACCAATCTATTCTTGCAAGAGCGCACGCTGAGTGTTTTCTTCTCTCTCTCTCCAGGTAGCGACCATATCACGCCTTAATCAAGATAATAATACGGAATATTGTCCGAACCCGCTTATTATACTGAGCTGGGGAACGTTGGTCCCGCTCCAACTTATAATTGTTATAAGACAGAGCGGGAATTTGGGGAATACCAGATTTCCCGTGCCGCCCAAACGAAGAGAGTGCATGCTGATGCATCATCTTCGGGTGTGTACATTACAAAGAACTGTTTCTCAGTATCCTCCGCATCCTAAGGTATATGATACCGGATCAGGATCCCAGATATGTAATCTGTTACATAGGGCTACAAAAAGGTAGAAAAACTGAGAACGGGTGATAAGTTTCATGAGACAGAAAACGGGGCAAGTGTTGCAGCCAAGTCTGTTGGTCACTGTCACCCTGTATTATCAATACATTGATTCTGAACGAATGTTATTAGATACCGAACCTGATATACAAAATCATATCAGTCTCTTTATTAGTAAAGAAATAATAAAATTTTGTATTGTTGGATAATGTTTTGAACATTTCCTATATCAAAAGTTGATCGGTTCAGGCACATTATCTAAAAGCATTGATGTTCTAAATCAAACTGCAGTTCTTCTTATACGGAACACACACAAGAGGAAGAGTTCAGAAATGAACGAATCCTTCTTGAGGCATTGTAGACTAGGTCATATCAATGCGACCCGACTAGCTGAAGTTATATGTAGATGCATATTTAAATCAGTTTGAATTTACATCTTGTGAAACTTGCCAGTCATGTCACAAAGATAAGATGACCAGAGCTCTGTTTAATGGAAACAGAGAAAGAGTTAGTGAACACTTGGGATTGATACATGTTGATGTATGTAAGGTCCCCTGTCTACACATGCCAGGACCGGTTCTTTATACTTCATTATGTTCTCTGATAATCTCTCAAGATTCAGACATATGTTCCTGTTGAAACACAAGTCTGAACCTTTTGAGATATTCACAGAATATAAGTTAGAAGTAGAGAACCAATACAGGTATAAGTATTATGTCCTTTGATGAGATCAAGGAGGAGAACACTTGAGCACAGAATTCCTGGATTATTCTAAAGGAGAATGAGATTCTCTCTCAGCATTACTCCTCCGTATACACCATTGCACGATGGTATATCGGGGTGGAGCAGATACACCCTATTTGATATGGTGTGCTCTATGATGAGTACTACTGAGTTACCTATTTCCTTTTGTGAGTTATGCACTTGAGAAGCTGCATACCCATTGAATAGGGTTCCAGTCAAATCAGTTGCCAACCATTTCATATGTGATATGAAAAGGGAAGAGCCCATGTCTTAAGCTAGTTAAGATTTGGGGTTGTCCGGCCTATGTCTGAAAACAAAATCCGGACAAGCTCGAGGCAAGGCCTGTTATGTAGAACTGGAAAGGTTCCAGCTATGCAAACTGAAGCAGCTAATTTGGTAGAACCAAAGGATTCAGTAGATTCCAACGAACCTCAGTCTCTCCGCCGATCTAGTAGGGTTCCTCACCCACCTGAGAGATACTTCGGTTTCTCGATGACAGTGGGAGCGAGGATTGCATCATGAGATGATGACCCAACTAGCTTCGAGCTGGCCATCGAGAGTAAGACTCTGTAAGAATGGCTGGATGTTTATCGATCTGAGATGGAATCCTTATACACCAACAAAATATTGACTTTGGTTGCTATATCTGAAGGGTTAAATCCCCATCAGGAGCAAGTATATCTTGAGAAGATTACTTGGTGTACTTGGAAAAGTTGAGACTTTCAAAGCTAGACTTGTTAAAGGTTTTCGTCATCGACCAGGCGTGGATAATGATGAAACCTTTTTCCAATGGCTATGCTTAAGTCCATCTAGATCCTACTTGCCACGGCTACATACCATGACTACGATATCTGGTGGTTGGGTGTCATGACAGCTTTTCTAAATGATGTTTTAGAAAAGGGAGTCTATAAGTACACAGCCAGAGGGCCTCGTAGACAGTGGGAGCAGCGGAAACGTGTGCAAGATGTTTTATAGGATAAAGCAGGCATCGCGGAGTTGGAACGTCTGTTTTGATGAATTAGTCAAAGAGTTTGACATCATCAAAATGGTAGATGAATCTTGTATACACAAAAAGGTAGTAGGGAGTATGGTGATGATCCTCGTAGAGTACGTGGAAGACATACTCTTGATAGGGAAGGAGTTTCCTATGCTACGCTCGATCAATCTCCGCTCATCACAATGATTCTCCATATAGGATCAAAGTGATACCTTCTAAATCCTGGGTTTTGGATCTATGAGATAGATCTAATTGGATATTAGGACTCACACTAGTTGTAGTGAGATGGTATCAATCGATCCTGGGAAGAATCACTGGAAGTGTTCCAGGGTGATAAAGACGACTGAATGTCACTCACAGGCATTGTCTTTACCCTCAGTAAAGGGGCGGTATGTTGGAAGAGTTCCAAGCAAGATACCGAGGCATACTAGACGATAAAGGCAGGATACATCGCTACTTAAGATGCTACCAAAGAGGCTGTTTGGGTGTATATTGGTTCATGAGATGAACTACGTTCCAACCATTGTGAGACAATGGAGTTGCGGCTTATGCCGAGGAACGCCGGTCCCATCAGTGATCCAGACATATTCTAAGGCAGTTTCACCTGATCATGGAGATGGTTGATCTCTAGGGTGATCGAGGTTTGGAGAGTAGACTCAGAGGACAACACGACGGATCCACTCACAAAGGCCTTTTCCCAGAGAGAGACTTTTATGGGATGGTTGAGTATGAGATACTGCAACCACTGCTATCAGATGGCCCTAGTGCAAGTGGGAGATTGTTAGTTATATGTATGCCCTAGAGGCCATTACTATACATAGGATATATATTGTAGTGGATGCTTGGACATATATAGGGAGGACTTTCTTGCTCGACATGATAGTATGCTATCTGGTTGCTCTTTACCTTAACGTGTATACTGTTTGTCTCTCTGTTACATGTTGGTAAAGCCCTTAGGATGTGTACTTGACTACTTGGACTATGATGCGGATCATACTAGTGGGGACATGGTAGTCCATAAGTACATCCTTCAAAGTCCCTAGTCGTGGGTGTATCGAGACGGGGCATCGATATACCAGAGTAGACTAGCGTATACCTTCTCGACCCAAACAGATGGGCGATGGATGATCCCATATCCATTGGTGTTTGACATCAGAGATGATATACGGGTGCTCAGTGGAGACTGGGTACACTGGACGGACTCGCCAAGAACTCCCAGATGGTATTATACCTTACGTCAGATGGCTGTTCTCTGGTGACACTGGTACAGAGTAGTCTGTTGACCCAAGATCGTCATAGAGTCTTGTGTGGTTCCCACTGTGCTTTGATTTCCATCTTACCACGTCCAAGAGGGCGTGCAAAACGGTGGTTTTTGGGTACAGTCCCGAGTCACATGGAGGCAATGAGCGATAGGAGGGGATTCGTCTCTCCCGGTATATGGAGTTGATGTTGCGCTGTGTTCGATTGGCTATAACCGGAAATCCCTGGCCATGGTTGCTGAGATTTACTGGTAAGTGTTACCAGTAGTTTCTCGAATTGTTATAGACCTCATATCGACACGACTTATCGAGCTATTGGGGTCTGACGTTTACCACCCCTAGGCGAGATCTGCGACATATCAGACGACGAGACCGGACTGTACGGTAAGTGTTACTGGTTGGATTCACAGGAGTGTGAGCGGGCTTGCTCGTCGATCTTCTGATCGCTCAATACCCGGGTGGCCGTTACGTTTAGCAGACCGCTTGCGGCTTGTGGGTGTTTGATATGATCATCACCTGCTGCCGGCGTATTGACGAGTCTTTAGAGTCCTACACAGAGGTTTCCTAACTCAAGCGAAACGAAATAGGAGCGCATATGAGATATGTGCGGGACCGAGAATAATGCGTGTATGTGATACCGTATTTCATTCTCGTGATGAATGTGTCGAATGGTTGTATGCGATATAACCTAGTTATCGGATCAAGGATTGATTCGATAAATCGATACATTGTTTACTAGTCGGTTGTGTGCGACATGACCGGATCATTGAATCAAGTGTTGATTTAATGATTTAATGCATAATTATATATTTGATATATTACTTTGCATTAACTAGTATTGGTTCACTTTAAATGGATTTTCTCACTTGAAGTTCACAAGTTGTATATGTGATATACTTTTGTGCACTTGATTGTATCATGTTTGATGATACATGCTTACTTGGGTTTGTGTAAAGACTTATACCATTGTTATGTTAATGGTTAGGGTTTTGGTTTTATTCATTTATTTATTTATCTATTCATTTTTGAGAAATATATAAAAGAATTACAAAAATGGTTTCTTTCATTCTTTTCATGAAGCTTGTTGAAGCTTCATGAAGCTTTGACCAAAGCAACCATTCTTGTCTTCTTCTCTAACCCTAACCATTCAACCTAACTCAAGTTAACTCTCTACACTTAACCATGGTTTGAATATGATAAGTATTGATTTTCTTTTCCTTTTAAAAATAACTTATCATATTCTTTCTTCTTCTTCTTCATCTTCTTCAATGAAGAAAGCTAGACTTCATCAATGGTGACTTGATGAAATGAGTGAGAAATCCAATTCTAAAGTGAACCCACTTCCTATTTCTTCATCCTCTACCTCTTGCGAAGTAGTATAAGGTGTTTCCTTCACAAGTTTTCAAGACTTGCTTAAGTGGGACCTTGATCTTGTGATGCCTCGACGTAGATCATCTTCGGCACGAAGCCGACGACCTTGCCCGCCCATTTCTCCGATGAAGCCGATGCTAGAGCCCGGGATTGGATTTAGACAGCGAGGAGACTTCATTGCGGAGCTATGGAGGTGGAGCACCGGATCTACAAAGGTTGTATTTCCGTTCTTTTAGTTAACTTGTTAACTAGCTTACTCTTTTCGCCTAAATATCAAGTTAACGATCCGTATTAGGGTTTCTCGGCACCCGTAAAATTTGAAATTGGCATGGTTGATGCCTTGTGAGACCTCATTAGCGTGCCTAGGAACCCTACAGGCCCCACGAACAACTGGTGAACAGTAACAAAATCTGGGCCCAAAAGATATATACCAAAAACCCCTAAATTCCAACAGAGAAGACACTGTGCAAATTTGGTGCACTGATTCAATAGAACGGCGGCGGATGCGCGGCCAAACCATGGGTTTGGCCGCGATTCCGCGGCAGTTTGGTTGAATCACGTGCTCAAATTTGATCGGTGTGCTTCTGAAACCCTGCACAACTTTCTGTGATATGTAGAATAATTTTTGGACTTCATTTAAAATCGACAGAAACTGTGAAGTTGAATTTTGCAGTTTTTGATTTCCGGTTCGATCGATATTTTAAACGCGTTAGCATAAGTTAGTAAAGCAAAATGGTGAGGCTCTGATACCACTGTAAGTCTACGGTAGCGCCCCGGCCGTCTACAGACGCCAAATGCGGAACAAAAACTTTTTAAATGGTGCTATCGTATACTTTAACCCGGATCTGCCATTATTGCTAAACTAACAAACTGTAAAGAGTGTAGAATAGTTATACCGAACGATCCGAGTCCTTCGTTCTTTAACCATCATCCCACGCTCCATTGCGGCTGCTCCGATCTCGTCGATCTCCGATCTGCTCGTCTAGGTGGCACCACGTCACTGATTCTTTAAACGGGCTCCCGCCTCTGACTCGAGGCAACTCGGTCGTCAAGTTTGCTAAAAGAGACGACCAAGATTGATGTAGAGGATGAGTAGAAGACTTTGTCTCGTTCCGTCCAAAGCTATGGACGAACGATTAATGAAGTTGCCACTCGAATCGGGTGATGGAATGAAAGGAGCTGTGAAATTCCATACACCCCAAAATCTATCATAATCTTTTTACCAGATGAAAACTCAAGTGAGAGAGAGAGAGGAAGGGGCCGGCCATATATAGGAATGGGGGGGTGAGTGTAGGAGAGAGGAGGTAACCTTAAGAGAAAATATCTAGTGTGAACACAAACAAATATCTAGTGTGAACACAAATAAATATCTAGTGTGAACACACAGTGTGAACACAAAGAAAGCAACCAATGAAACAATAACACATCACCGCTTCTAGAACCTTCTAGAAGCATCCACACTCATCTCAAGAAAAGATAAACCCGTCTTTAACCGAATGTTAAAAGACGGCTGATAGAAAACTAAAAACTGGCAACTTCCAAAAGTGATCCTGAAACGACTTTCAGGATAACCCTGTAACTGTATAAATATACCCGTATTTGTATTACGACCGAATACAAATTCAACTGAGACATAGA
The DNA here is from genome assembly GCA_030015575.1 of Agapanthus africanus. NCBI lineage: Eukaryota > Viridiplantae > Streptophyta > Magnoliopsida > Asparagales > Amaryllidaceae > Agapanthus > Agapanthus africanus. Next base: position 363,745,875 of record JASDDO010000001.1, on the reverse strand, counting down.
TATTATAACTACTCAATAAAATACTCAGATCCGGCTTAAACCAAAGCCGACCAGTAACATCTGCCCGAAAAATAACACGTGCATAAACGCACGTGCATTTTCCGAACCCTGCCATAAAACCATACAGCCTCTACAACGTTTCGCCCGAACTTGGAAAACTGTCTGTGGGGGACTCTAATGACTCGTCAGTACCCTGGCAGTGGGTTTAACCACAAACCGTCAGTGGCACTAGCTATGCGTAACGGCTGCCCATAGACTGACCTCAAGGGAGGCCGATGAGCGAACTCATCCGGAAACCCTACTGAGCCTAACAGTGACAATGTATATACATTTCGGTGGTAGCTGGGATCGTCATTTGCCTTTGATCGAGTTTTCCTATAATAATAGCTTCCAGGAGACGATTCAGATGGCACCTTTTGAGGCTTTATATGGGAGGAGATGTCGATCGCCTATATGTTGGACAGAGCTCAGGGAGAGCATTGTTTTGGGGCCGCAGATTGTACAGGAGACGACTGAGAAGTTACAGCTGATTCGGGACAGGATGTGAGCGGCTCAGAGCAGGCAAAAATCATATGCTGACAGGCGCCGTCGCCGACTCGAGTTCGCTGTTGGCGATCATGTTTTCCTGAAGGTCTCTCCGATGAAAGGTGTGATGAGATTTGGGCGAAAAGGGAAACTGAGTCCTAGATATGTTGGTCCTTTCGAGATCCTAGAGCGTGTTGGTCCAGTCGCTTATCGGTTAGCTCTTCCGCCCAGCTTCCCCGATGTTCACCCCGTATTCCATGTCTCGATGCTCCGCAAGTACCTTCATGATCCTTCCCAGGCGATTCAGCACCAGATGATCCAGCTAGAGCGTGATCTTTCTTTCACCGAGCAGCCGGTGGTCATTCTGGATCGGCCGGTGAAGAAATTGAGGTCGAAGGTTATACCGTCCGTCAAGGTCCTGTGGCGTGGCCCGAACAGCGAGGAGGTCACCTGGGAGACCGAGGTCGAGATGAGGAAGAGATATCCCCATCTTTTTGAAGGTACGCGTAGTTATATTCTAAATTCGGGGACCGAATTTTCTTAAGGGGGGAAGATTAAAACCCTTCGAAAATCGTTTAGGCAGTTTTTCGGTAATCGGCTAATTTTTCGGCTTTTTCCGTAAAAAGTCAAAATAGGTATTTTTCATTATAGACCTAATTATACAAAATTTAGTTAAGATATTACTATAATTTTGTCACTAAAATGTCACTTAAAATTTTCTAGCTAAATAAAATTTTTTTCGTAATTAATTATTTTTAATATTATTTTAAGCTTTTAAAAATACATTAAATTAGTGATAAATACAAACTTAATTAGGTAAATTTCATAATTAGGAATCTTTATAAACTAAAATAGAGTGTTAATAAATTGTATCATGACTTTGTAAGATTTTAGTTTTATGGTATGAAATTTATGAAAAAAATGAAGTAAAAAGGGGTTTTTGAAAAAGGTTGATGTGAAATGCATTAAATGAGAACTTAAGGGGTTTTTTGACCTAGAATCCTCTACACAAAACCCCCCACCTCTTTCCCTAGCTGCTGGCCGAGCCTAACCTGCAGAAATCCCTCTTCTTCTTGCTTCTTTCTTGCTTCATTTTCTTGTCAAAATCCATTGAAAAATTCACAAATCCCTTCTCAATTCAAAGCAAAATCCTAATTCTATCTCTCCTCAAACCAAATTTAGTTCAAGACTTGAAGAAAGGAGGCATCTTTGGTGGTTTATGCAAGCTAGGGTTCAAGCTTGTGAGGTGAAAATTCTAAACTAATTGTTAATTGTAGTTTAAAAGTGCTAAATTAGAATTTTGAAGTATCAATTTAATAGACATTGCTTGTTCATGAAAATCAAGAAAGGGATTGATTGTGGATTAGGGTTTGTAGCATGGTTGATGGATTAAAGTTAGGGTTTTGGTTATCTAATTGGTTAAATGGTTAATTGTGCGATGTTGCGCTCGCTAGATCGATAAATTGCGATATTTGCATCGAATCGGTATGCTATTTGCTTACTAGATTTTTATAAAAATTAGGATGTGATCTAATTGCGTTATATTAGGGATATAATTAGCTTCATATACGACTTTTAGTGTGCGCGAATGCGGGGTTTTGTCTAGTCGGGTTTTGGTTTTGTCGATTGCCCCGAAATAATGATTCTAGTTAAGATTTAGCGATTTTCGTGTGTTTTCCCGCGCACCGAGTGCACGTTATGTTTAATTCAAGTGCGTCGATCTTTTTATGTTGACTTGGTGTCGTTTTAGGGGTATGTAATCTTATATTGTGTGTTATGCAATGCTAGGATCTGTCGGGGAAACATCGGACACGGCGCGTAAAAGGAAAGGCGGTGGTCGGATCGGATTAGCGAGGCATTCAGGTGAGTAGATGTATTCATCTATGGGGGAATCGTCTGGATGGCGCGAGGCGCCCCCTAGTTAGGATTACCTTATTTCTTGCAAGACTTGTATTGCTAGTTAGCTTACCCCTTTATTTACATTGCATACCATTACAGCTAACCGTATACTAGATTGCATGGACATTCATATACACATATGCGATATCACCTCGTAGGACACGAACACCATTATCATTGGCATCTGTTGCACGCGCACTATTCATGTGACACACACGCCTTTGGGTATTGCCATGCCATGTGCACCATAACACCTGTTTAGCCTAGTATCGCCACTTGCATCATACATGATATATGAAACTGCATAGCATGTATATACCTCGCATCATCATCATACTTACATAGATTTCTAGCCACAATTCACATCGCATACCTTGTTATCATAGACATTTATCATATATAACATGTGGACATTATGATTTTCTTGAGGATTTCAGTATTGCTGCGATTTCTGGATTTTGGGGAAAACCGCAAGAATTTAACAAAAGCTTATATTTATCATTTTTAAAACAAAGTTGCGGTTTTCTCGTGATGTATGTGTCGTCCACCATGAGTTTTCAGGTTTTCTGTTGGATTTCGAGACCCGATTCGAGGGGTGGATGAACCGTCTCGGGTACATGGTGGGCCCGGTATGGTACCCCGGGGCAAGAAGATCGAGTTGTAGACGATGAGCCTGGCAGGGGAAGACTACCTATCGGTGATGTCTGGCGCGGCGGATATCCGGAGGATACCGACCGTTGTCATGAGATTTGATGATATGGGCCGATCCGGACTGACGGAGCCCGATATTTTGAGACATTGATACAGTGAGACATTGAGACAGATGTGATTTCATATTTGGTGTCGATGCTTGACACGGTTTTCAGATGATTTCTTGATGGTATTTAGCTATTATACAGATGTTCCTTTTTCTAAATTTAAGAATGCAGAACTCTTAACATTTAAAACACTTAAAGATTTAGTAATGACATTGCATACATGTGCATGCATACTAGAGGTATTATATCACATCTGAACATACATGCTGTGACACATTTGCGTGCATTCTTACGATTGCCTTATTAGATGTTATATTCTACTCACGAGCTGGCAACTCACCCCCGTTGTGCCACAGTGTCTTGCAGGTCAGACTCATCAGTCTTGTAGCGGCGGCTATCTTATCATCAGCTCCTTTTGCTAGACTCGCGACATCGCCCGTAGGTGGGTTGCGAGCACACTTTATTTCTTTTTGCTCTATCATTGTATCTAGTATTCTCCATCTACCACTTTCTATTTGTATATGCGACCTAGTGATGAGATTGAGAGATTTGTATATATGTGGTTTCTTTTGGGTCGAGCTCACTTGAGCCGACGTGTGTTTTCTAATATCTTGCATTTCTTTTATGCTCTTTCTCTTGATATTACTTATATTGCGTGTGGTTGTGATCCGTCTTGGGCGAAGAGCTAGCTCCCGCTTGGGGATGCCATTTTATGATTACAGGTTATATATATCTTGTTGTAACCATTTTGGGGGATAGAAAATACTGGGGAGACTTTGCCGAAATTTTCGGGAATTTTTGATGTTTTTAAAAAGGGATTCTATGCAACTTAATTGATTTAAAAACCGTTTTCATTAAAGGTTTTCCTTCACTCTCATTTGATTTTGGTTTAGATTTTTCTGGGCTTTGGCTGACTTAGGTTACGGTACGCCTTTAGACGTCTCGTAATCTAAGTGCTAGTCACGTTCCGTACTTTCGGGTCGTGACAGTAGACCCGAGATCGTCATAGAGTCTTGTGTGATTCCCACTGTGCTTTGATTTCCACCATACCACGTCCAAGAGGGCGTGCAAAACGGTGGCTTTTGGGTGCAGTCCCGAATCATATAGAGACAATGAGCGATAAGAGGGATTTCGTCTCTCCCGGTATAGGGAGTTGATGTTGTGCTGTGTTCGATTGGCTATAACCGGAAGTCCCTGGCTAGGGCTGATATGGAGATTTACTGGTAAGAGTTATCAGTAGTTTCTCGACCCGTTATGATTCTTACATCGACACGACTTAAGGGTTACTGGGGTCTTACGTTTACCACCCCTAGACTAGATATGCAACATATCAGACGAAGAGATCAGACTGTACGGGAGTGTTACTGATTGGATTTGTAGGAGAATGTACAGGCATGCTTGTTGATCTTCTGATTGCTCAATACACAGGTGGCTGTTACATTTAGCTGACCGCTTGCAGCATGTGGGTGTTTAATATGATCATCACCTGCTGCCGGCGTATTGACGATTCTTTAGAGTCCTACACAGAGGTTTCCAGGCTCAGGCAAAACGGAGTAGGAGCACATATGTGATATGTGCTGGACCGAGAATAATACGATATGAGATACGGTATTCTATTCTCGCGATATGAGATATCGGCTGGGTATATTTGATATAGCCGGGTCATCGGATCAAGTGTTGATTCGATGAATTGGTACATTTTATATTAGTCGGTTATATGCAATATAGCCGGATTGTCGGATCAAGAGTTGATTCGATAATTTAATGTATAATTATATATATTATATATTACATTATGTTAACTAATATAAGCTCGCTTTATTGATTCATTTTCTCACTGGATAATACATTGATGTATATGCGATATATGTTAATTGTATTATTTTCTTTTGTTACAAAATATATTGTATATGTGATATATAATATTGTAACAAGTTAGGGTTACAAATGCAACATGGTTGTTAAGTTTAAATAAAGTTAGGTCTTGGATTTGGGTTAGCTTTTGGGTTAGCTTTTTCATGAAGCTTCATGAAGCTTTCCTTTTTGTTTTCTAGCTTGATATTTTGTGAAGATATTTTGTTAACCCAACCCAAACCCTTAACTCTAGTTTATTCTCTACATGAGTTAAGGCCTTCATTTATTAACTCATGGTTGATTTGTAACCATAACAATAATTCATTATTCATCACAAAAGCTTTCTTCTTCTTCCTCCTCCTTGAAAAAGCTTTCTAGCTTTTTTGTGAAGTGAGAAAATGAAAACAAAAGAGAGCAAAATTCCTACTTCATCATCCTCATCTATTCTAGCCACTTAGATTTGGGTGTTCACTTCATTAATACTTGATTAGAGAAGTGAGAGCTTGAGTTTGAGATTCTTCAAAGTAGATCATCTTCGAAAATGAAGACTTCTAGCAAGCATGGATCATTCGACTTGTGGAGCCTCTCTAGAGTCCGGGAGTTCATGGATCGCGGTGAAGGGACTACTACTCAGAACTTATGAAGCGAAGAAACGGACTACAAAGGTTGTAATCCCTCTCTCTTAGATGTAAAGTTGTTTACATGCATGTTAACCCTAATTCTCTAGTTAAGATCTTGGTTAGGGTTTGTTTAGCACCCCAAAAATTTTAAAGTAGAATGATTGATGCTTGCCAAAACCTTGCTAAGGTGCTGAGCTAACCCTACACTCGCAACTTGAGAGAAGGTAAAGATAAAGGACAACTGAATAAACCTTATTCCATTTCTCCTGAAGCAGAATCCATCCTCGAACTGGAATATGTTCCTTCGAGTTCGTATATAACTATACGATAGATTATCCAATAAATGAGGATCTTCGTAGTGATACGGGGTGTTCTGGAGAAATTCAAAGGTGAAGTAGGAGTAGCGATGAAATACGCGGTTTGGTCGTGAATAATAACAGTCGCTATTTACTTTGCCTTCTTTCTAATCCCTTTATTTGTCTTTACTTATTACCTTCTGTACACCACACTTAGGCTAATTGGTTTTCTTCCTTCCACACCTTTCTGCACCTGCCTATGCTTTGGAAGAAAACTATCCAATAAGCGCAATAGGTGTACCCTCTCTTAATCCTAGGAGCCCTTATAGCCTGAGAGAAGGTAAAAGGAAAAGACAACTGAATAATCCTATTCAATTTCTCCAAAATCGGAAACCATTCTCGCATCTGAAACAAGTTTCTTTGAGTTCATATGTAACTATATGATGGTCATATCCAATAAATGTGGATCTTCGTAGTGATACGGAATGTTCCGGAGAAAAGCAAAGGGTAAAAGTAGGAGTGTTAATGAAGTATGCAACTATGATAATCAAAAAGTCAATGTGTTTTAAGAAGGTTCGGTTAACTTGGTTACTGAGTTATAGTCTAGAATTGGGACATGGTCGCTGCCAAAGAGAGAGAGAAAAGAAACACTCAGTGTGCGCTCTAACCTAGATCAGAATGGCTATCTATTTATCTAATCAGGATGTCTCCCACTGTATCCTCAAATTCTCCTCCAAACCTGAAAGAAGAATTAGTCGGGATCATTTAAAATCAGCCGAGGAGTAAACTAACTCATCAGTAGGAATCAGGATCCAACTATCATCGCATGATAACCTGATGGAATCCACTCAAGTTATCACACTCCAGAAGGTAAGCTCATGTCTTGCAAGTTTCCCGTATGTTTGAAACTCCCGATGAGATTTTTACCCCATGCTCTTATGACCTTGAGGAAGGCCAACATATCATAAGTCACATGTCAAGTTTTACCCGTCATTGTCCAGGTTAAATTGAACCCACCCGTACATACCCTCGACGTAGGGCAAAATAGTAGTATGACTGTCCCAAACCAACGTATCTATCTATGCAACAAAAAAGTAACAAATAGCTACCATACACTATGCCATGACGAAGGCCAACAAACATAGCATGAATTCTAAGTGTTACCCGTCTGAAATGACGGAGGGCTACAAATGGTTTCTGGCGAAAAACTTTTAACGTAATGAACTTGATATCGTTGATGGAACCGGATAGCTTTTTACAAATATATAGTGGCGAAAACCTTTGCTAAAGAGGTCATTCCCGGTGAAGGGATCTCGGCTCTTTCCTCGTGGAATGAGGTGCAGGATATTCCAACTGAATATCACGATGCAAAGCAAAAAGTAATTGACTATAGTGATGTTATTACCCTGACGCAAACTTCTGCCCAAGAGGTCACTCCCGGTGAGGGGATCTGGGCTCTTGCCTCGTGGAATGAGGTGCTGGATATTCATAGCCGAATACAGCTGTGCAAAACAAAAGAAAACTTCTTTATAATAACAGCTTTTGAAAATTATTCCAACAACATCGAATAGGTCTGTTTTCCTTGCATTATCAGAATCAACGCAGTCCCATCAATTAATCACACCACAAAAGAACGAAAATATGATGTACATATATGCCATCCGCATTTGCCACTGGGCCCTGTCATCACCCGTTAGGTTACATAACTGTAACGTTTTAGAAATCGTATTGCGAATTTTTCCGTTTTAGGGCAAATTAGTCGGTATTTTCCGTTTTAACCCGATTTCGATCAAACTTCCGTAAAACCATACCGGCACTTTTTTTAGCTAAAATAAAGCTTGTGCGTGAACTTTAGGGGTAATTGGGAGGTTTTGGTTCGGATAGAATTTTTCCCAAAAAAATATTATTTTAAGCGGTATTTGGTGCACGTAAATCGGGAAAAAATTTCTCTTGAGAATAAATTATTTTTTTTATCACTAGAATATTTTGGAAACTTCTTTTTAAATATCTAGATATTTTTTGGAGTGCAAAAGGTTTTATTTTAAAAAGAAAAGAAAATGTGTAAAGGTGGCAAAGTGCATTTATTAAGCATTTATTACTCTTTTTCCTAGCAATTTCTTCATAAAAATTCACAAAAATACCCCCTTCACCCACTTGGCTGGCCCTTCCTTTCCCCTTGCTGCCCTCCATCATTCCCACTCTTTTTCAACTCATTTTGCATCAAATAAATCATGAAAAATCCAAATAAAATCACAAAAACTCAAATATATTCATTTTCCTTCTTTCTTCTTCACAAAAGTAGCTTGGATCTTCATTCAAAACATCATTTTTGAGGAAAAGATGATGAGTTTGGTTTCTTGGTTTTGATCTTTTGTGGAGGTATAAAACCCTAACCCTAATCCTTTTTTATGTTTCTAAATTTCTATTTAGAATATTAATTGTTTATTTAAGCTTTTAATTTCATGTTTGAAATTAAAGACTTGATTTTTATGATAATCTAGTTAAGGTAAAACTTGATTTATGTGTTTAATATTTTATTGAAGTGTTAATTTGTGATTAGGAAAAAATTAACCTAGTAGAAAATGTTAATTTTTGCTAATGAACACTTTGTTTAATTATGCAATTTTGCTTACTAGGTTTTTGCTAAAATTTATTTAGCAAGTGTTAAAAATATAGAAATGGTTTTGATAGATTAGTTAAGCTATTTTAAGGTGTTTGTAATCGCTAGATATGCGTTAGCTTGAAACTAGTGCGAAATATTGCGATAGGTTGCTTACTAGATTTCGGGGGTTTTCCGACGTGAGTTCGATTGGTCGTTGCGGGGTTATATCTATTGTATTCCTCGTAATTATTTTGTTGTGTTACGCGATCGGGACGATCGGGGTCCAGACTTAGTGTTTTGTAGTTTAGCGACCCCAATTAGGGTTTTTGGCCTATGTCGTGCGCGATAGATACGCTAAGTGCGCAGTACAATTTTTAGGGCGTTATTCTTGCGTTTCGATGTCTTTTCGTCGGTGTAGGATATTTGCTTATGTGATGTGTTCATGAAATTTTAGGTTCGCAAGCGGGGACTTCGGACGCTACGACAAGGGAAAAAAGGTGGTAGGGTTCACTTAGCCAGGAGCGTTGGTGAGTAGATTTAACATCTACAGGGGAATTGTGTTAGTTATATGTATGCTCTAGAGGCCATTACTGTACATTGGATGTATATTGTAGTGGATGCTGGGACATATATAGGGAAGACTTTCTTGCTCGACATGATATTATGCTATCTGGTTACTCTTTACCTTAACGTGTACACTAATTGTCTCTCTGTTACATGTTGGTAAAGCCCTTAAGATCTGTACTTGACTACCTGGACTATGATGCGGATCATACTAGTGGGGACATGGTAGTCCATAAGTACATCCTTCAAAGTCCCTAGTCGTGGGTGTATCGAGACAGGGCATCGATATACCAGAGTAGACTAGCGTGTACCTTCTCGACCCATATAGATGGGCGATGGATGATCCTATATCCATTGGTGTTTGACATCAGAGGAGATATACGGGTGCTCAGTAGAGACTGGGTACACTGGACGGACTGGCCGAGAACTCCCAGATGGTATTATACCTTACGTCAGATGGCAGTTCTCTGGTGACACTGGTACAGAGTAGTCTGTTGACCCGAGATCGTCATAGAGTCTTGTGTGGTTCCCACTGTGCTTTGATTTCCATCTTACCACGTCCAAGAGGGCGTGCAAAACGGTGGTTTTTGGGTACAGTCCCGAGTCACATGGAGGCAATGAGCGATAGGAGGGGATTCGTCTCTCCCGGTATAGGGGGTTGATGTTGCGCTGTGTTCGATTGGCTATAACAGGAAATCCCTGGCCAGGGTTGCTGAGATTTACTGGTAAGTGTTACCAGTAGTTTCTTGAATTGTTATAGACCTCATATCGACACGACTTATCGAGCTATTAGGGTCTGACGTTAACCACCCCTAGGCGAGATATGCGACATATCAGACGATCAGACCGGACTGTACGGTAGTGTTACTGGTTGGATTCACTGGAGTGTGAGCGGGCTTGCTCGTCGATCTTCAGATCGCTCAATACCCGGGTGGCCGTTACGTTTAGCAGACCGCTTGTGGCTTGTGGGTGTTTGATATGATCATCACCTGCTGCCGGCGTATTGACGAGTCTTTAGAGTCCTACACAGAGGTTTCCTGGCTGAAGCGAAACGAAATAGGAGTGCATATGAGATATGTGCGGGACCGAGAATGATACCAGTATGTGATACTGTATTCGATTCTCGCGATATGTGACATTGATCGGTTATATGCGATATAGCCGGGTTATCGGATCAAGTGTTGATTCGATAAGTTGTTACTGTTGATATTAGTCGGTTTTATGCGATATGACCGGATCATTAAATCAAGTGTTGATTTAATGATTTAATGCATAATTATATATTTGATATATTACTTTGCATTAACTAGTATCGGTTCACTTAAGATGGATTTTCTCACTCGGATGTGCGCATTGTATATGCGATATATTTTTGTGCACTTGATTGTATCATGTTTGATGATGCATGCAACATTGGTTAGTGTAAAGAATTAAACCTAGGTTAAGTAAATGGTTAAGGTTTCTATTTATTTGTCCATTCATTTATCTTTTTATTTGGATTAAAATGAAATGACAAAAAAGAAAACAAAATGGTTATCATTCTTTCTTTCTTTCATGAAGCTTGATGAAGCTTCATGAAGCTTTGACCATATGACCATTTTGTCTTTTAGCTTAACCCTAACCATTGCATTAAACCATGATTAGTTCTCTACACTTAACTATGGTCATGTTATGATAAGGATTGATTATTCTTTTCCTTTTTAATTAACTTATCATAACATAATTCTTCTTCTTCTTCTTTTTCTTCTTTTCTTCACTTGAAGAAAGCAAGCTCCATCTATGGTGATTGATGAAAACTAGTGAGAAATCCAAAACTAAAGTCTACCCACTTCCTATTTCTTCATCCTCTACCTCTTGCCAAGTTGTATAGGGTGTTTACTTCACAAGTTTTCAAAGCTTGGTGAAGTTGGAGCTTGTTCTTGTGATGCTTCGACGTAGATCATCTTCGGCATGGACATCGACGACCTAGCTCGCCATTTCTCCGACGAAGCCGACGCTAGAGCCCGGGAATTCATTTGGACAGCGAGGGGACTTCGTTGCGGAGCTATGGAGGTGGAGCACCAGATCTACAAAGGTTGTATTTCCGTTTAAACTTTAGTTAAGTGTTAACTAGTTTCATTTTCGCCTAGACATCTAGCTAACGATCCGTAGTCTAGGGTTTCTCGGCACCGTAAAATTTGAAAATGGCATGGTTGATGCCTAGTGAGACCTCATTAGGGTGCCTAGGAACCCTACAGTGGTATCAGAGCCTAGCTAGAGCCTTAGGCGAAGTCTAGACGGAGTTTGAAGTCCGAACGAAACCGAAACCCCAAAATTTCCACGCTCTCTGGACTTTTTCTGAAAATGTGGATTTTTCCAAATTAAAAATTGCTAAAAAATTCAGCAGGGAAATATATGAGTTACGGCGCAAAATTGGACCCATGATTCATCCAAAACGGCGCGGAACCGCGGCAGAAGCCCAGCTTCTGCGGCGGTTCCGCGGCTAGGTGATGACGTCACCTTCCCATTGTTGCACAGTAATTCCTATTTTAATATGCTGGGTTTTCTGGGAATTTTTAATATTTATTCAAGAGTTGAATTTTCTGGGGTTGTTTTGGGGATTCGGTGTTTCGATCGGAGTATCAAATTTTGTCTATGTGGCTTTCCGGATAAATTTTTAGAATATGTTAAAAAGTTCGACCGGATATAAATACCCAATTTTTCCCCTGTCGGGAAATTTCCAAGTGTTGGATTTTTCCGTAGTTTAACGACATTCTAAGTAGTGCAAGTAACTCAATGGACCCTCTAGAAGACAACAAACCTTAACTCGATTATGTGACCGTCTTGAACTACCCTTTGAACCTTCAGGTTTGGGGCAGTACGGCGTGCCACATGTGAGGCGTTGGCTTGACCCTTCTACGGCTGGACCGTTGGTACTGAGGCACGAACTGAATGTTTTTAGACTTATTTCATGTGTTGATCTATATCGGGAAAACTTGGGTGTTCGATTGTTCGATCGGAAAGTTTAACATTTTCTAATTATCTGGAATGGGATACAATAATTGGAATTCACAAGAAGTTATGAGATAACTAAATGAATGTTATAAACATAGCAGTTTAGTCTCACTTGATCGGTTGCCACGGAATTTTGATGTGATCAAAAGTCCGTCGCAATCACGTAGCGTACGCGGATACTCGCCGGGTAAACCTAATAGACAGCCTCACTCCATAGCCCCGACCAAGTGACTGTAGGAGAACCCCGTCGCCGAAAGCATCCGTTCGGGTGCTCGCGGTAGCGGTGTTCCACCTTGGTGCACTTCGTCGACGGTATCGGGGGTGCGGCCGTCTACTGAAGTTTGCGACGAGCATTCGATCAAAATGTCAGGAATCCTGTTGAATTACCCGACTAAATATTGAAAAGTGTTTTCGATAATGAGACTAAAATGCGGGGTTTATAATTGTTAGGCATGCGATGTCTAAGTAATTCATTTGGTCAGGCATGCGATGTCTGAGGTGGTTGCGGATTCCAACTGTTGTAGTTTTACACTTTCTTTTCTGTGACCGTAAGTGTAATATGTGATATCGCCGGTTTCGTTGCTATATGTCAACGACAATTGGGATGGACATATTTACTTACGTTGATGACATGTGATGTTATGTGTTGCTGGATATGTTATATTGGATCGTCGTGTTTGAATAGCCGGGGGTTTTTATGTGAGATGAGTGTTTTTCATTTTCATTCATGTAAAAACTTGTATGTAATATTCTTTTATTAGGGCACTTCCAGGTTGCGGAAGATGTCACCCTTTGTATATTATTTACTTTTCCGCACTAGGATAGACCCAAGGAGGGGAGCACAAGTAACCGGGTTCTGGAGTCCAGTGGGAGACCAACTCGAGGAGTCGAGTCCGCGTCTCCTAACTCCAGAATTGGTAGGGTTGCTTGCCGCTCTCGTAGGGTTCTAGGGGTGTGGGTTTGGCTATTCATCGCGACCGTGGAATCCGTGTTTTATACTGGCTCGTATTGAAAACACGGACGTCCTAGTATATCCAATATTTCATATGATTCTTCTGCCGCGATATCTGTGATGTGATCATGAGATGTTCTGTGATAGATACAGTATATAGTATATATGATATATTATATAGGCGTTACTTATGTTTTACACCCGCGCTAGCCCTGCCCCGCTCTGCCGTTAGTTACCTAACCTAACGGTGCACGAGGGGACATCGAGGCGAATGCGGATGGCATAAGTGTACGTCGTATTTATCTGTGATGTTTAGGTAATTTAAATGATGGGACTTCATTAATATGATTAATGAAATAAAAGAAACCTAAGATGTTGTAGAATCGAATTTCAAAATAAAACAGGTAGCTACAGTTCTTGCTTTGCACAGAGGTATATGTGATATATCCTGCACCTTATTCGATGAGGAAAGGACCGAGATCCCTTCACCGGGAGTGACTCCTTTAGCAATAACTGGCAGATGCTACACACTCGGTTTGTCTTTTGATTGCTTTTAAGTGTTTTTGCTTTGCACAGTGATATATGCGATATATCCCGCACCTCATTCGACGAGGAAAGGACCGACGAACCCTTCACCGGGAGTGACTCCTTTAGCAAAACTAGAAAAGCCTCAAAAACACTCCATTTCAAAATCCATTCGATCCTACAACGATATCAAGTTCATTACGCAATAGGTTTTCAGAAAAACCTGTCGTAGCCCTCCGTCATTTCAGATAAGTACTAGTTAGTATTCGTGCTGCGGTTGTTTGGCATGTGTCAAGGCGTAGTGTACGGTAGCTAACTAGTGCTTATCTGCTAGCATATGATGCGATCGGATTAGGGTATTCGTACGGCGTTGTTTGGCATGCGTCAAGGGTCGTGCGGGTGGGTTTAATTCAATCAAGAAATGTACGGGTTGAACTTGACTAGCAGACTATGGGTTGTTTGGCATGCGTCAAGGTCATAGCGAGCTAGGGGCAAAATATTATCGGGAATTTCAAGTGTTGAAATTTGCAATGAGATTGCATACGTTCTATGAGATAGTTGGATCCCGATACCCGCTGCGAGTAAGTGTTACTCCTGGGAGAGTTTTATACATTACAATTAGCCGATCAAGTAGGTGTCTAGAAAGGTGTCAACGAGGTTATGCCTCTGGGAAAATGAGGTTTGCATTAATTAGGTTCGTGCGAAAGCACGGGGACCTCCCTCAAAGTACCGACACTGGCCTGGCTGAAAAATTGGCGAACTTGTAGTGTGTAATTAATCCCGGCTAGTCTTTCCTTTTAGGGTTTGAAGGAAGATTTGATAAAAAGCAGTGGGAGCCATCCTGATTAGATAAAATAATAACCAATCTATTCTTGTAAGAGCGCACGCTGAGTGTTTTCTTCTCTCTCTCTCCAGGTAGCGACCATATCACGCCTTAATCAAGATAATAATACAGAATATTGACCGAACCCGCTCGTTATACTGAGCTGGGGAACGTTGGTCCCGCTCCAACTTATAATTGTTATAAGACAGAGCAGGAAATTGGGGATTACCAGAATTCCCGTGCAGCCCAAACGAAGAGAGTGCATGCTGATGCATCATCTTCGGATGTGTTCATTATAGAGAACTGTTTCTCAGTATTCTCTACGTCCTGGGTATATGATACCGGATCAGGATCCCAGATATGTAATCTGTTACATAGGGCTACAGATAGGTAGAGAACTGAGAACGGGTGATAAGTTTCATGAGGCAGAAAACGGGGCAAGAGTTGCAGCCAAGTCTGTTGGTCACTGTCACCCTGTATTACAATACATTGATTCTGAACGAATGTTATTAGATACCGAACCTGATATACAAAATCATATCAGTCTCTTTATTAGTAAAGAAAGGAAATAATTTTGTATAGTTGGATAATGTTTTGAACATTTCCTATATCAAAAGTTGATCGGTTCAGGCACGTTATCTAAAAGCATTGACGTTCTAAATCAATATACAGTTCTTAGTATACAGAACACACACAAGAGGAAGAGTTCAGAAATGAACGAATCCTTCTTGAGGTATTGTAGACTAGGTCAGATCAATGCGACCTAACTGGCTAGAGTTACATAGAGATGCATATTTAAATTAGTTTGAATTTACATCTTGTGAAACTCGCCAGTCATGTCACAAAGATAAGATGACCATAGCTCCGTTTACTGAAAACAGAGAAAGAGTTAGTAAACTCTTGGGATGATACATGTTGATGTATGTAGGTCCCCTGTCTACACATGCCAAGACTGGTTCTTTGTACTTCGTTACATTCTCTGATAATCTCTCAAGATTCAGTCATATGTTCCTATTGAGACACAAGTCCGAACCTTTTGAGACACTCACAGAATATAAGTTAGAAGTAGAGAACCAAAACACGGGTATAAGTATTATGTCCTTTGATGAGATCAAGGAGGAGAATACTTGGGCACGAAATTCTTGGACTTTTCTAAAGGAGAATGAGATTCTCTCTCAGCGTTACTCCTCCGTATACACCATAGCACGATGGTATATCGGGGCGGAGCGATCACACCCTATATGATAAGGTGTGCTCTATGATGAGTACTACTGAGTTACCTATTTCCTTTTTTAGGAGTTATGCACTTAAGAAGCTGCATACCTATTGAATTAGGTTCCAATCAAATCAGTTGCCTACCACTTCATATGTGATATGGAAAGGGAAGAGCCCATGTCTTAAGCTATTTAAGATTTGGGGTTGTCCGGGCTATGTCTAAAAACATAATCCGGACAGGCTCAAGGCAAGGTCTGTAATGTAGAACTGGAAAGGTTCCAGCTATACAAACTGCAGCTGATGATTTGATAGATCCAAAGGATTCAGTAGATTCCAACGAACCTCAGCCTCTCCGCCGATCTAGTAGGGTTTCTCACCCACCTGAGAGTTACTTCGGTTTCTCTATGACAGTGGGAGCGAGGATTGCATCATGAGATGATGACCCAACTAACTTCGAGCTGGCCATCAGGAGTAAGACTCTGTAAGAATGGCTGGATGCTTAGCGATCAGAGATGGAATCCAAGTACACCAACAAAGTATGACTTTGGTTGCTATATCTGAAGGGTTAAATCCCCATCTGGAGCAAGTATATCTTGAGAAGATTACTTGGTGTAGTTGGAAAGGTTGAGACTTTCGAAGCTAGACTTGTTAAAGGTTTTCGTCATCAACCAGGCGTAGATAATGATGAAACTTTTTCTAAGGAACTATGCTTAAGTCCATCCAGATCCTACTTGTCACGGCTACATACCATGACTACGATATCTGGTGGTTGGGTGTCATGACTGCTTTTCTAAATGATATTTTGGAAGAGAGCGTCTATAAGTACACAGCCAGAGGGCTTCGTAGACAGTGAGAGCAGCGGAAACATGTGCAAGATGCTTTATAGGATAAAGCAGGCATCGCGGAGTTGGAACATCTGTTTTGATAAATTAGTCAAAGAGTTTGACATCATCAAAATGGTAGATGAACCTTGTATAAACAAATAGGTAGTAGGGAGTATGGTGACGATCCTCGTAGAGTACGTGGATGACATACTCTTGATGGGGAAGGAGTTTCCTATGCTACGCTCGGTCAATCTCCGCTTATCACCATAATTCTCCATATAGGATCAAAGTGATACCTCCTAAATCCTGGATTTTGGATCTATGAGATAGATCTAAATGGATGTTAGGCTACTCACTAATTGTAGTGAGATGGTATCAGTTGATCCTGGGAAGAATCACTGGAAGTGTTCCAGGGTGATAATGACGACTGAGTGTCAGTCACAGGCATTGTCTTTACCCTCAGTAAAGGGACGGTATGTTGGAAGAGTTCCAAGCTAGATACCGTGACATACTAGACGATAAAGGCTGGATACATCGCTACTTAAGATGCTACCAAAGAGGCAGTCTGGGTGTATATTGGTTCATGAGATGAACTTTGTTCCTTCCATAGTGTGACAATGGAGTTGTGGCTTTTGCCAAGGAACGTCCGTCCCATCAGTGACCCAGACATATTCTAAGGCAGTATCACCTGATCATGGAGATGGTTGATCTCCAAGGAGATCGAGGTTAGGAGAGTAGACTCAGAGGACAACACAGCGGATCCACTCACAAAGGCCTGTTCCCAGAGAGAAAATTTTATGGGATGGTTGAGTATGAGATATTACAACCACTGCTACAGATGGCCCTAGTGCAAGTGGGAGATTGTTAGTTATATGTATGCCCTAGAGGCCATTACTGTACATTGGATGTATATTTTAGTGGATGCTGGGACATATATAGGGAAGACTTTCTTGCTCGACATGATAGTATGCTATCTGGTTACTCTTTACCTTAACGTGTACACTAATTGTCTCTCTGTTACATGTTGGTAAAGCCCTTAGGATCTGTACTTGACTACGTGGACTATGATGCGGATCATACTAGTGGGGACATGGTAGTCCATAATTACATCCTTCAAAGTCCCTAGTCGTGGGTGTATCGAGACAGGGCATCGATATACCAGAGTAGACTAGCGTGTACCTTCTCGACCCATACAGATGGGCGATGGATGATCCTATATCCATTGGTGTTTGACATCAGAGGAGATATACGGGTGCTCAGTAGAGACTGGGTACACTGGACGGACTCGCCGAGAACTCCCAGATGGTATTATACCTTACGTCAGATGGCAGTTCTCTGGTGACACTGGTACTGAGTAGTCTGTTGACCCAAGATCGTCATAGAGTCTTGTGTGGTTCCC
Source organism: Agapanthus africanus (assembly GCA_030015575.1). Lineage (NCBI taxonomy): Eukaryota > Viridiplantae > Streptophyta > Magnoliopsida > Asparagales > Amaryllidaceae > Agapanthus > Agapanthus africanus. Next base: position 363,728,025 of record JASDDO010000001.1, on the reverse strand, counting down.
ACTATGCTTTGATTTCCATCTTACCACGTCCAAGAGGGCGTGCAAAACGGTGGTTTTTGGGTACAGTCCCGAGTCACATGGAGGCAATGAGCGATAGGAGGGGATTCGTCTCTCCCGGTATAGGGGGTTGATGTTGCGCTGTGTTCGATTGGCTATAACAGGAAATCCCTGGCCAGGGTTGCTGAGATTTACTGGTAAGTGTTACCAGTAGTTTCTCGAATTGTTATAGACCTCATATCGACACGACTTATCGAGCTATTGGGGTCTGACGTTAACCACCCCTAGGCGAGATATGTGACATATCAGACGATCAGACCGGACTGTACGGTAGTGTTACTGGTTGGATTCACTGGAGTGTGAGCGGGCTTGCTCGTCGATCTTCAGATCGCTCAATATCCGGGTGGCCGTTACGTTTAGCAGACCGCTTGCGGCTTGTGGGTGTTTGATATGATCATCACCTGCTGCCGGCGTATTGACGAGTCTTTAGAGTCCTACACAGAGGTTTCCTGGCTCAAGCGAAACGAAATAGAAGTGCATATGAGATATGTGCGGGACCGAGAATGATACCAGTATGTGATACTGTATTCGATTCTCACGATATGTGACATTGATCGGTTATATGCGATATAGCCGGGTTATCGGATCAAGTGTTTATTCGATAAGTTGTTACTGTTGATATTAGTCGGTTATATGTGATATGACCGGATCATTAAATCAAGTGTTGATTTAATGATTTAATGCATAACTATATATTTGATATATTACTTTGCATTAACTAGTATCGGTTCACTTAAGATGGATTTTCTCACTCGGATGTGCGCATTGTATATGCGATATATTTTTGTGCACTTGATTGTATCATGTTTGATGATGCATGCAACATTGGTTAGTGTAAAGAATTAAACCTAGGTTAAGTAAATGGTTAAGGTTTCTATTTATTTGTCCATTCATTTATCTTTTTATTTGGATTAAAATGAAATGACAAAAAAGAAAACAAAATGGTTATCATTCTTTCTTTCTTTCATGAAGCTTGATGAAGCTTCATGAAGCATTGACCATATGACCATTTTGTCTTTTAGCTTAACCCTAACCATTGCATTAAACCATGATTAGTTCTCTACACTTAACTATGGTCATGTTATGATAAGGATTGATTATTCTTTTCCTTTTTAATTAACTTATCATAATATAATTCTTCTTCTTCTTCCTTTCTTCACTTGAAGAAAGGAAGCTCCATCAATGGTGATTGATGGAAACTAGTGAGAAATCCAAAACTAAAGTCTACCCACTTCCTATTTCTTCATCCTCTACCTCTTGCCAAGTTGTATAGGGTGTTTACTTCGCATGTTTTCAAAGCTTGGTGAAGTTGGAGCTTGTTCTTGTGATGCTTCGACGTAGATCATCTTCGGCATGGACATCGACGACCTAGCTCGCCATTTCTCCGACGAAGCCGACGCTAGAGCCCGGGAATTTATTTGGACAGCGAGGGGACTTCGTTGCGGAGCTATGGAGGTGGAGCACCGGATCTACAAAGGTTGTATTTCCGTTTAAACTTTAGTTAAGTGTTAACTAGTTTCATTTTCGCCTAGACATCTAGCTAACGATCCGTAGTCTAGGGTTTCTCGGCACCGTAAAATTTGAAAATGGCATGGTTGATGCCTAGTGAGACCTCATTAGGGTGCCTAGGAACCCTACAAATTGCCCGCATGGCGTTATGCGTCTGGGCTAGAGATGTTATTTCTGTCGCATATTCTATGTCATATTTAGGATTGCGCATTTACTCTATTACTTAGATATTGTTGTGCTTGGACTAGTATCCTTAGGACACTGCACATATTATTGACGATTCATGTTGCACGAGCACTGATTGTATGCTACACACACCGTCAATAATTGCCATGTCACGCACAACCCACTTATAGATATGATATTGCTTGGTTAGGGACATTGAGACTTTGATTCATATTTCTTTACGCATTGACTTATAGCATACCTGTATATCTATATGATTACACATATGCTTTCACATACTTACGTGTTAGATACCTGTATACCTATAGAGTATCGTACCATTAGTGATAGGTACATACACACTTTATGTCATAGCTACAGGTATACTTTGCACACATATTTCACTTATACCCAGGGGGTATACTACATCATTATTTATAGGTAGATACATATATCTTGCTATACCTTTATGTTTTCACATACATCTGGTTATAGCTATATGTTTACCTTTACCTGATATTATTTTAGAATTAGAGAAAATTTGGAACCGCATGATATTTATATTAACTGGTTGCAGTTAAATAGCGGCTTTTCTTTTATACGCTTGCATTACAGTTTTATGTTGCGTATATTTTATTCATGGATTTTCGCATTGAGATATGGATTTTTTCATGATGTTTTCTTGATTTGGGGACCGTGGGAGTTCATGAAATTATGCATTATTTGAAAAACCCGGTTTCCTTGATATGATATTTTAGCATCCACCATGAGATTTGTCGTTTACGATGTGTATACCCCACGCGAGGAAAGGAGGGTTCCGTGTGCGGGTACATGGTGGGGCCCGGAGGTACCCCCGAAGTAAGAACGATGTCGTGGTGTCAGGCGATGAGGCTTAGGGGAACCATACCTACCGGTGACAGGACCAATGACTCAGCGGTTATCATGTGGGTACCGAAGGGAGTCATGTACGTATAGATACGTCGAGAGGCGAGGGTCAGAGTTAGGCACTCGAGCTTTCGGGATAGCATATGATACGTACCTATCAGGGTGCAAGTCGTGGTGACAGCACCTGATAGACCTGTATTTCTGTGTCGATGCTTGACACATTGGTTTCATGATATTTCTTTTTACTCGTTTGTATATATAACAGGGGTTTAGGCCACTGTTATATATGCCCTTACACTAATATTAGTGGAATGGGACGCTAATATATGTGTATTGACATTAAATTATATACATCATCATATTTATTCATGCAAATATACCTAGAATATAAATGACTCATTGACATTGGATTTAGGACATTTGAGAATTTATTTGATATTGATTACAGGATATATGTGAGATCTACTTGATATTGTACATTCGGGGTATGTGAGATATACTTGATATTGTACATAAGGGATATGTGAGATCTACTTGATATTGTACATTAAGGATATGCGAGACTTACTTGATATGATAGCCAAATTGGGGGCTGATTTGAGGATTTGGGATTTGGATTTGTCTTGATGGATTTTGATCCTACCACGATGTCAGGATTCCGTGGAAATGACATATTTCATTTCATACTCTACATTTACTGTTTATGCACTTCTTTATGCATTAGTGTACCTGTTAGAGTACCTTCCATGTCTGTTGCGTTTACATACTTTTATTCATATCATTTCTTCATGTATTAGTAGTACCTGTCAGAGTACATTTCATGACTGTTGCATATACATACCTTTATTTATATGTAATGCTTCATGTATTAGTTGTACCTGCTAGTGTACCTTTCATGATTATTGCATTCATGTGACTTTTTATTGCTATTAATTGCACATGTTAGATTCACGCTGTACGTGCATACTCGCGATTACCTGCATATGTTATTTACTATTCACGAGTTGGCAACTCACCCCCGTTGTGCCAGAGTGTTTGCTGGTGTTCCTCAGGATAGCCAGAGACTGGCTATTCATCTATCAACTTTTGCTACAGATACCGCATCAGCTCACAGTGTGTTGTTTTGTTCAGGTGGGTTTTGGTGGTTATCTGTATTAGTGTTGTATATTCGTTGTATCTTGTACTCTCCATCTACTATTATGTTGTTGACTTAGAGACTTGGTGAGGACGATATTGTATAAATTGTGGATTTGTTGTCTTTTATACAGCTTTCTCTCTATCGTCTTTTATTTCTTCGCTACGGCGTCATATTTTTGTTGTGGTGGTTGTTTTCCACCTTTGGGCGTGTTTTTGCTCCCGTTTGGGGATGATTTACTTTATATTTATGTTCTACCCATTTTTGGGGCTAGCTTTTACAAAGGAGGTGCTGCCAAAATTTTAAAGGAAATAAACTTGGACTTTTAAAGAATTTGAGTTGTGATTTCAAAGACTTTTAAACAATATTTCTTATCTTTTCTTGTCTTTTACTGGTTTAGATTTCTGGGTTTTGGCTTTCTTTTACTGCGTTACGCCTGTAGACGTTGTGTAGTATTAGGGCCGCCACGTGCCAATTTCGGGTCGTGACAAAGTTGGTATCAGAGCGCTAGGTTTTTACCTTACGGAGTGTAGGATGACATTGGTATGATGGAGTAGGTAGCCTAAACAGAGTAACGTAGTGTGTGTATGTCAGCAGCATACTCACGATGCGGTACTCCATCTAAAGTGACCTAAGTACAATTGCTTGAAATTCTTTCCTTGATGATTCATATCCTTGTGATTCGATTTCCGTGTTCATATCGAATCCTATCCCTATTTATAGACTTTGCCGCCGACGACTATGGGGACTCAGTGAGGTGCAGCGAGGGCCGAGGTCAGAGTTGACTCGGGTGGGTCAAGGACTGACCAGGATGGCATGCTCGTTGCACAGGTGTAAACGGATCCGCCTTCGACAGATTGTATCGCTAGGCTTGTGGCAGAGATGCAGGATATGGGCCAGACGATGAGTTCTTTGGTGGAGACCATTCGAGCGCAACGACAGGAGGTTGTCACCCCTGTTATCCAGTTGTTTCTTGCGATCAGCACACAGCTTTCCGTCACTTACATAGCACCAGTGGATGCAGCCCTAGTTGACGAGACACGTATTCCTGAGACTTTGGGAGTTCTGGAACAGTGGAGGACTCGTACCGGTGTACCATCCCAGAGACAGAGGCTTAGTCGTTAAGACAGATTTCGTGACCGTTGCAGGAGTAGCAGAGGTTTGGGACAAGGGGATTCGTGTTAGCTAGATCAGCTGTTTGTTGTGTTAACTTCTATCAGCGATTCTTTTGTTGCGTGACACGTATTTCAGTCGTATGCCAATCGGTTAGGAGATTCATCCATCACTTGATCCTTCTAGGGATGTTGGATTTGACGTTCTCCTGGGCATGGACTGGTTAGTTACGTGCTAGACGTCTGTGGACTACCGCGAGGAAACAGTCAGGTTTGTTTTTCCGGCAAGTCAGTTCTTATTGTTTAGGGGGACAGTGGTGCCGCCTCTCACAGCTCGAATTCAGCCTTTTTCGCTAGTCGGCTTTTGAGGAGAGGATGTCGAAGATTCTTGGCGTTCATTCCTGATACCGGAGCCACAGTTGGTTTGTTGGACCGGGTTCTTATCGTGCGAGAGTTATCCGACGTTGTTCCAGATGAGCCGGCGGAGCTTAGGGAGCTTAAGGATCAGCTGCAGAGTTGTTTGTTGGGGGGATTGTGCGTCTGAGAGTTTTGCATTGGGGAGCTCCTATTTTTGTTCTTCAAGGAGGAAGATGACAGTTTGAGGTTGTGTATTGATGGATCATCAATTGAACCGGCTTACGGTGCGGACAGGTATCCTTTACCTCGCATTGACGATTTCTTCGATCAGCTCCTAAGTGCGAGACATTTTTTCTAAGTTTGTTTGGGGATCAGGTCATCATTGTTGCGGGTTCGGAGTGATGACATTCCGAAGACTGCCTTGTGTGTGCTGGTGTGTCATTGGACTCACCAATGCCCTAGCAGCATTCGTAGATGTGATGAACCGGATTTCTTCAAGCCGTTCTTCGACCAGTTATTGTTGTGTTATTTACAACATTCTGGTCTATTTAATGTGTCTTGAGGGACAGGAGCAGCACTTGAGGATTTGATTTGCAGATACTGGGAGAGCCCCAGCGGTTTGCTAGATTCTCAGAGTGTTCCTTCAGGCTTGTTGTGTTGATTCCTAGGTCTTGTAATTACGGGAGACGGTTTTCGTATGGTTCCGAGGAAGATCGAGGCCATACAGCTTTGGCCCAGACTTGTATACGGGACGGAAGTCCGCAGATTTTGGGCTTTGCAGGTTTTTACCACCGTTTCATGCAGGACTGCTAGTGTAGTGCTGCACCGTTGACTGGACTGACTTGAAAGGAGGTTTCTTTTTCTTTGGACTGAGGAATGCGTGCGGAGTTTTTCAGCAGTTGGAGATTCGGTTAACAACTGCACCAGTTCTTCTTGCATTTTGGTTCGGGCGACTTTGTTGTTTTAACTGTGATGTTTCGCGAGTAGGGCTCGATTGTGTACTGCGGTGACACTATAGAGTTATCGCTTTTGCCTCCCTACATTTGGAGGAAGTACTAGCAGGATATTCCACTCACGATCTGGAGATAGCCGCGGTGGTCTTCTGTTGGAGATTTGGAGACACTACTTGTTTGAGAGTCGTGTCAGATTTTCATGGACTATCAGAGCTTAATGTACATCTTCCTGCAGCGGATTTTGATTGTTGAGATAGTCTTCTGCAGATTCACAGTTCTTGTGCGATCGTTGAGCACAGTTTAAGTTCGCCTCTACTGAGGGGACAGCTTGCTCATGTTCGCGCCCAACCACTTTTCCTTATCCGCTTTCACAAGACACTGCCCGCGGATGCTCGTTCGTCGGAAATACTTGAGCATACTCGGCTGGGTAATGATTTGGGGTCCTTGATTTGAGACAAGGGTGTGATGAGTTTAGGGATGCGTTTATGTACCTGATACTATTGGGTAGAGACGTGAAATCCTAGAGCAGGCACATCTGTCAACTCTCTGTACTCATTCAAGTTCCACCAGCATTTGACGTGACTTGTGAGATAGTTATGGGTGGGCAAGGATGTAAAGAGAAGTTTCAGATTTCGTTTCAAGGTGTTGTCTTGTTGTGTGTTTTGGTTGAGCATCTGAGACCGACTGGAGAGTTGCAACCTTAAACCGTTTCGAAGTGGGAATGAGAGCAGATCTCCATGAATATTCGTTGTGGCGTATACCCAGGTTTAGTCTTTTAGTTATATGTATGCCCTAGAGGCCATTACTGTACATTGGATGTATATTGTAGTGGATGCTGGGATATATATAGGTAGGACTTTCTTGCTCGACATGATAGTACGCTATCTGGTTGATCTTTATCTTAACATGTATACTTTTTGTCTCTCTGTTACATGTTGATAAAGCCCTTAGGATGTGTACTCGACTTCCAGGACTATGATGTAGATCATACTAGTGGGGCCTGGGTAGTCAATGAGTACATCCTTCATTGTTCCTAGTCGTAGGAATATCGAGACGGGGCATCGATATTCCAGAGTAGACTAGCGTATATCTTCTCGACCCATGTGATGGGCGATGGATGATCCCATATCCATTGGTGTTTGACATCAGAGATGGTATGCGGGTGCTCAGTGCAGACTGGGTACACTGAACGGACTCGCCGAGAACTCCCAGATGGTATTATACCTCACGTCAGATGGCAGTTCTCTGGTGACACTGGTGCAGCTTAGTCTGTTGACCCGAGATCGTCATAGAGTCTTGTGTGTCTCCCACTGTGCTTTGATTTCTACCCTACCATGGCTCTACTGAGTCGTGCAAACAAGTGGTTTTTGGGTACAGTCCCGATTTACATGGAGGCAATGAGCGATAGGAGGGGATTCGTCTCTCCCGGTATTGGGGGTTGATGTTGCGCTATGCTCGACTGGCCATAACAGGAAATCCCTGGCCAGGGTTGCAGTGATATACTGGTAAGAGTTATCAGTAGTTTCACGATAGTTATGGACCTCACATCGGCATGACTAATCGAGCTATTGGGGTCTGACGTTTACCACTCCTAGGCGAGATATGCGACATATCATACGAACAGACCGGACTGTACGGTAAGTGTTACTGGTTGGATTCACAGGAGTGTGAGCGGGCTTGCTCGTCGATCTTCTGATCGCTCAATACCCGGGTGGCCGTTACGTTTAGCAGACCGCTTGCGGCTTGTGGGTGTTTGATATGATCATCATCTGCTGCCGGCGTATTGACGAGTCTTTAGAGTCCTACACAGAGGTTTCCTGGCTCAAGCGAAACGAAATAGGAGCGCATATGAGATATGTGCGGGACCGAGAATAATGCGTGTATGTGATACCGTATTTCATTCTCGCGATGAATGTGTCGAATGGTTGTATGCGATATAACCTAGTTATCGAATCAAGGATTGATTCGATAAGCCGATACATTGGCTACTAGCCGGTTATATGCGTCATGACCGGATCATTGAATCAAGTGTTGATTTAATGATTTAATGTATAATTATATATTTGATATATTACTTTGCATCAACTAGTATTGGTTCACTTTAAATGGATTTACTCACTTGAAATGCACATTGTATATGTGATATATTTTTGTGTACATGATTGTATCATGTTTGATGATACATTCTAGCTTGGGTTTGTGTAAAGGATTAAACCATGGTTAGTTAGTGATTAGGGTTTCATTTCATTTACTTATTCTTTTTATCTATTTATTTATTTATTTTAGAAAAGAAGAGAAAAGAATGGTTGCTAGTTTTGTTTTTTCTTTGAAGCTTCTTGAAGCTTTAAACAAGTCCACCATTCTTGTCTCTTCTCTAACCCTAACCACTCATCTAACCTTAGTTAAATCTCTACACTAAACCATGGTTAAAGACATGATAAGTATTCTTTTTATTTTCCTTTTTAAATTACTTATCATATCTTTTCTTCTTCTTCTTCATCTTCTTCTTCCATGAAGAAAAGCTTGCTACATCAATGGCAAGTGATGAAAACAAGTGAGAAATCCAATTCTAAAGTGAACCCACCTCCTATTTCTTCATCCTCTACCTCTTGCCAAGTAGTATAGGGTGTTTCCTTCACAAGTTTTCAAGGCTTGGTGAAGTTGGAGCTTGATCTTGTGATGCCTCGACGTAGATCATCTTCGGCATCGAAGCCGACGACTAAGCCCGCCCATTTCTCCGATGAAGCCGATACTAGAGTCATGGATTTGATTTGGACAGCGGAGGGACCTCATCACGGAGCCTAGGATGTGGAGGACCGGATCTACAAAGGTTGTAGCTCCTTTCCTTTAGTTAAAATTCGTTTATTTGCATTGCATCGCCTCATTATCTAGTTAACGATCCGTATTAGGGTTTGTAGGCACTTGTAAAATTTGAATTAGCCATGTTTGATCACTTGTGAGACTTCATTAGTGTGCCTAGGAACCCTTCAGTGGTATCAGAGCCTAGCAAGAGCCTTAGGCGATGCGTAGACGGAGTTAGAAATCCGATCGAACCGAAACCCCATTGCAAAATCGCTCTATGTACATTTTTCAAAACTGTTGAATTTTGTGAATTAAAAATATGCAGAAAAATAAGCAGGAAAAACTAAGAATTACTGTTAAGTTTGGGCTCCTAATTCCATAATTCGACTGCGGAACCGCGGCCAAACCAGGGGTTTGGCGGCGCTTCCGCGGCCCAAATTTGGACTTAGTCCCTCAAATTTCATATAATTATTTTTAGGTCCTTTCTTGGCAGTTTTTTATGTGAATTTTTTAATTCCACTCAAGTGTTGAGTTTTCTAGGGTTTTATTGGGGATTCGTTAATTTGATCGGATAATTTAACTTCGTTTATGTTTTTCCGGATATTTTAGAAACTGTTAAAAAGTTCGACTGAATATAAATACCCACTTTTTCCCCTGCCGGGAAATTTCCAAGTGTTGGATTTTTCCGTAGTTTAATAACGTTCTAAGTAGTGCAAGTAAAGCGATGGTCCCTCTAGAAGACAACAAACCTTAACTCGATTATATGACCGTCTTGAACTGCCCTTTGAACCTTAGAGTTTGGGGCGGTACGGCGTGCCATATATGAGGCGTTGGCTTGACCCTTCTACGGCTGGACCGTTGGTACTGAGGCATGAACTGGATGTTTTTAAACTTATTTCATGTGTTGATCTGTTTCGGAAAACTTGGGTATTTGAATGTTCGATCGGAAAGTTTAACATTTTCTATTTATCTGGAATGGGATACAATAATTGGAATTCACAAGTAGTTATGAGATAACTGAATGAATGTTATAAATCAAGCACTTTAGTCTCACTTGATCGGTTGCCACGGAATTTTGATGTGATCAAAAGTCCGTCGCAATCACGTAGCGTACGCAGATACTCGCCGGGTAAACTTAATAGACAGCCTCACCCCATAGCCTCGACCAAGTGACTATAGGAGAACCCCGTCGCCGAAAGCATCCGTTTGGGTGCTCGCGGTAGCGGTGTTCCACCTTGGTGCACTTCGTCGACGGTATCGGGGGTGCGGCCGCCTACTAAAGTTTGCGACGAGCATTCGATCAGGATGTCGGGAATCTTGTTGAATTGCCCGACTTGGTATTGAAAAGTGTTTTCGATAATGAGACTAAAATGCGGAGTTTATAATTGTTAGGGATGCGATGTTTAAGTATTTCATTTGATTAGGCATGCGATGTCTAAAGAGATTGCGGATTCCAACTGTTGTAGTTTTACACTTTCTTTTCTGTGACCGTAAGTGTAATATGTGATATCGCCGGTTTCGTTGCTATATGTCAACGACAATTGGGATGCGCATATTTACTTACGTTGATGACATGTGATGTTATGTGTTGCTGGATATGTTATATTGGATCGTCGTGTTCGAATAGCCGGGGGGTTTTTATGTGAGATGAGTGTTTTTCATTTTCATTCATGTAAAAACTTGTATGTAATATTCTATTATTGGGGCACTTCCAGGTTGCGGATGTTGTCACCATTTGTATATTATTTCTTTTCCGCATTAGGATAGACCCAAGGAGGGGAGCACAAGTAACCGGGTTCTGGGGTCCAGTGGGAGACCAACTCGAGGAGTCGAGTCCGGATCTCCTAACCCTAGAATTGGTAGGGTTGCTTGCCACTCTCGTAGGGGTCTAGGGGTGTGGGATTGGCTATTCATCACGATCGTGGAATCCGTGTTTTATACTGGCTCGTATTGAAAACACGGACGTCCTAGTATATCCAATATTTCATATGATATTTTCTGCTGCGTTATCTCTGATGTGATCATGTGATATTCTGTGATAGATATAGTATATAGTATATATGATATATTATATAGACGTTGCTTATGTTTTACACCCGCGCTAGCCCTGCCTCGCTCTGGCGTTAGTTACCTAACCTAACGGTGCAGACGGGACATCGAGGCGAATGCGGATGGCATACGCGTACGTTATATTTATCTGTGATGTTTAGGTGGACTTAAATGATGGGATATTCATTAATGAGATTAATGAAAGAAAATAAACCTAAAAGATGTTGTGGAATCGAATTTCAAAATAAAACAGGTAGCTACAGTTCTTGCTTTGCATCGCGGTGTTCATTATAGAACATCCTGCACCTTATTCGATGAGGAAAGGACCGAGATCCCTTCACAGGGAGTGACTCCTTTAGCAATAACTGGCAGATGCTACAACCCTCGGTTTGTCTTTGATCGCTTCTATAGTTTCCGCTTTGCACAGTGATATATATGATATATCCCGCACCTCATTCGACGATAAAAGGGCCGACGATCCCTTCACCGGGAGTGACCCCTTTAGCAAAACTAGAAAAGCCTCGAAAACATTCCATTTAAAAAACATTTGATTCCGCAACGAGATCAAGTTCAAAGCGTTAAAGGTTTTCATAAAAACCATTCGCAACCCTCCGTCATTTTAGGAAGTAGAGTACTTAGTATTCGTGCTGTGTTTGTTGACCATAGTCAAGGCACGGTGTATGGTAGCTAAGTGATGTCTTCCTACACCGCATATGATGCGATTAGTTAGGACAGTCGCGTGACTTTGTTGACCTTAGTTAAGGGTCATGTGGGTGGGTCTAATTAATCACGAAATGACGGGTAGAACTTGACTAATACTTATGATTTGTTGACCTTAGTTAAGGTCATAAGTGCTAGGGGTAAAAACCATTATCGGGAGTTTCAAGTGTTGAAATTTGCAACGAGATTGCATACCTTCTATGTGATAGTTGGATCCCGATATCCACTGCAAGTAATTGTTACTCCTGGGAGAGTTTTGCACTTTGCAATTAGCCGATCTAGTAGGTGTCTAGAAAGGTGTCAACGGGGTTACGCCTCTGGGAAAATGAGGTTTACTGTAATTAGGTCCATGCGAAAGCACGGGGAACCTCCCTTAAAGTACCGACACTGGCCTGGCTGAAACATTGGCGAACTTGTAGAGTGTAATTAATCCCGGCTAGTCTTTCCTTTTAAGGTTTGAAGGAAGATTTGATAAAAACAGTGGGAGCCATCCTGATTAGATAAAATATATAACCAATCTGATCTTGCAAGAGCGCACGCAAAGTGTTTTCTTCTCTCTCTCTCCAGGTAGCGACCATATCACGCCTTAATCAAGATAATAATACGGATGTATTGACCGAACCCGCTTGTTATACTGAGCTGGGGAACGTTGGTCCCGCTCCAACTTATAATTGTTATAAGACAGAGCAGGAAATAGGGGAAAACTAGAATTCCTATGCCGCCCAAACGAAGAAAGTGCATATGATGCATCTCCTTCGGGTGTGTTCATTATACAAAACTGTTTCTCAGTATCCTCTGCATCCTGGGTATTTGATACCGGATCAGGATCCCAGATATGTAATCTGTTACATAGGGCTGCAAAAGGGTAGAAAAACTGAGAACAGGTGATAAGTTTCATGAGACAGAAAACGGGGCAAGTGTTGCAGCCAAGTCTGTTGGTCACTGTCACCCTGTATTACCAATACATTGATTCTGAACAAATGCTATTAGATACCGAACCTGATATACAAAATCATATCAGTCTCTTTATAAGTAAAGAAATGATAAAATTTTGTATTGTTGGATAATATTTTGAACATTTCCTATATCAAAAGTTGATCGGTTCAGGCACGTTATCTAAAAGCATTGACGTTCTAAATCAAACTACAGTTCCTAGTATACAGAACACACACAAGAGGAAGAGTTCAGAAATGAACAAATCCTTCTTGAGGCATTGTAGACTAGGTCATATCAATGCGACCTGACTGGCTGAAGTTACATTTTAGATGCATATTTAAATCAGTTTGGATTTACAACTTGTGAAACTTGCCAGTCATGTCACAAAGATAAGATGACCATAGCTCTGTTTATTGGAAACAGAGAAAGAGTTAGTAAACTCTTGGGATTGATACATGATGACGTATGTAAGGTTTCCTGTCTACACATGCCAGGACTGGTTCTTTATACTTCATTATATTCTCTCAAGATTCAGTCATATGTTCCTGTTGAAACACAAGTCCGAACCTTTTGAGATATTCACAGAATATAAGATAGAAGTAGAGAACCAAAAACCGGGTATAAGTATTATGTCCTATGATAAGATCAGGGAGGAGAATACTTGTGCATGGCATTCCTGGACTATTTTAAAAGAAAATGAGATTCTCTCTCTGTATACACCACAGCACAACGGTGTATCTGGGCGGAGCAATCGCACAATATTAGATATGGTGTGCTCTATGATGAGTATTACTGAGTTACCTATTTCCTTTTGGGGTTATGCGCTTGAGAAGCTGCGTACCTATTGAATTAGGTTCGAATCAGATCACTGCCTACCATTCCATATGAGATATGGTATGGGAAGAGCCTATCTCTTAAGTAAGTTAAGATTTGGGATTGTCCGGCCTATGTCAAAAGCAAAATCCGGAAAAGATCGAGGCAAGGTCAGTTCTGTTGAACTGGAAAGGTTCCAGCTATACAAAACTGCAGCTGTTGATTTGACAGAACCAAAGGATTCAATAGTTCCCGACGAACCTCAGTCTCTCCACCGATCTAGCAGGGTTCCTCACCTGCTTGAGAGATACTTCGGTTTCTCGATGACAGTGGGAGCAAGGATTGCATCATGAGATGATGACCCAACTAGATTCGAGCAGGCCATCAAGAGTAGGGACTCTGTAAGAATGGCTGGATGCTTAGCGATCTGAGATGGAATCCATATACACCAACAAAGTATGGACTTTAGTTGCAATATCTGAAGGGTTAAATCCACATCGGGAGCAAGTATATCTTGAGAAGATTACTTGGTGTAGATGGAAAAATTGAGACTTTCAAAGCTAGACTTGTTAAAGGTTTTAGTCATCAACCAGGCACGGATAATGATGAAACCTTTTCCAGGGAATATGCTTAAGTCCATCCAGATCCTACTTGCCACGGCTACATACCATAACTACGATATCTGGTGGTTGGGTGCCATGACTACTTTTCTAAATAATGATTTAGAAGAGAACGTCTATAAGAACACAACCAGAGGGCTTCGAAAACAGTGGGAGCAGCGGAAACGTGTGCAAGTTGCTTTACATAATGAAGCAGGCATCGCGGAGTTGGAACATCTGTTTTGATGAGTTAGTCAAACAGTTTGACATCATCAAAATGGTAGATGAACCTTGTATATACAAAACGGTAGTAGAGAGTAAGGTGGTCATCCTCGTATTGTACGTGGACAACATACTCTTGATAGGAATGGGATTTCCTATACTACGCTCGGTCAATCTCCGCTTATCACAAAGATTCTCCAATAAAATCAAAGTGATACCTCCTAAAACCTGAGTTTTCATCTATGAGATAGACGTAACTCGATGCTAGGATTCTCACTAGAAGTAGTGAGATGGTATCAATCAATCCTGGGGAGAATCACTGGAAGGGTTCTAGGGTGATAAGGACGACTGAATGTCAGTCGCAGGCATTGTCTTTACCCTCAGTAAAGGGACGGTATGTTGGAAGATTTCCAAGCTAGATACCGTGACAAACTAGACGATAAAGGCTGGTAACATCGCTATTAAAGATACTACCAAAGAGGCAGTTTGGGTATATATTGGTTCATAGGATGAACTAGGTTCCTACCATTGTATGACAATGGAAGTGTGGTTTTGGCCCTGGAACCCTGGTCCCATCAGTGACCCAGACATATTCTGAGGCAGCATCACCTGATCATGGAGATAGATGATCTCCAGGATGATTGAGGAAAGGAGAGTAGACTCAGAGGACAACACGGCGGATCCACTCATGAAGGCCTTTTCCCAAAGAGAGACTTTCAGGGGATGGTTGAGTATTAGATACTACAACTACTGCTACAGATGGCCCTAGTGCAAGTGGGAGATTGTTAGTTATATGTATGCCCTAGAGGCCATTACTGTACATTGGATGTATATTGTAGTGGATGCTGGGATATATATAGGTAGGACTTTCTTGCCCGACATGATAGTACGCTATCTGGTTGATCTTTATCTTAACATGTATACTTTTTGTCTCTCTATTACATGTTGATAAAGCCCTTAGGATGTGTACTCGACTTCCAGGACCATGATGTAGATCATACTAGTGGGGCCTGGGTAGTCAATGAGTACATCCTTCATTGTTCCTAGTCGTGGGAATATCGAGACGGGGCATCGATATTCCAGAGTAGACTAGCGTATATCTTCTCGAACCATGTGATGGACGATGGATGATCCCATATCCATTGGTGTTTGACATCAGAGATGGTATGTGGGTGCTCAGTGCAGACTGGGTACACTGAACGGACTCGCCGAGAACTCCCAGATGGTATTATACCTCACGTCAGATGGCAGTTCTCTGGTGACACTGGTGCAGCTTAGTCTGTTGACCCGAGATCGTCATAGAGTCTTGTGTGTCTCCCACTGTGCTTTGATTTCCACCCTACCATGGCTCTACTGAGTCGTGCAAACAAGTGGTTTTTGGGTACAGTCCCGATTTACATGGAGGCAATAAGCGATAGGAGGGGATTCGTCTCTCCCGGTATTGGGGGTTGATGTTGCGCTATGCTCGACTGTCCATAACAGGAAATCCCTGGCCAGGGTTGCAGTGATATACTGGTAAGAGTTATCAGTAGTTTCACGATAGTTATGGACCTCACGTCGGCATGACTTATCGAGCTATTGGGGTCTGACGTTTACCACCCCTAGGCGAGATATGCGACATATCAGACGAACAGACCGGACTGTACGGTAAGTGTTACTGGTTGGATTCACAAGAGTGTGAGCGGGCTTGCTCGTCGATCTTCTGATCGCTCAATACCCGGGTGGCCGTTACGTTTAGCAGACCGCTTGCGGCTTGTGGGTGTTTGATATGATCATCATCTGCTGCCGGCGTATTGACGAGTCTTTAGAGTCCTGCACAGAGGTTTCCTGGCTCAAGCGAAACGAAATAGGAGCGCATATGAGATATGTGCGGGACCGAGAATAATGTGTGTATGTGATACCGTATTTCATTCTCGCGATGAATGTGTCGAATGGTTGTATGCGATATAACCTAGTTATCGAATCAAGGATTGATTCGATAAGCCGATATATTGGCTACTAGCCGGTTATATGCGTCATGACCGGATCATTGAATCAAGTGTTGATTTAATGATTTAATGTATAATTATATATTTGATATATTACTTTGCATCAACTAGTATTGGTTCACTTTAAATGGATTTACTCACTTGAAATGCACATTGTATATGTGATATATTTTTGTGCACATGATTGTATCATGTTTGATGATACATTCTAGCTTGGGTTTGTGTAAAGGATTAAACCATGGTTAGTTAGTGATTAGGGTTTCATTTCATTTACTTATTCTTTTTATCTGTTTATTTATTTATTTATTTTAGAAAAGAAGAGAAAAGAATGGTTGCTAGTTTTGTTTTTTCTTTGAAGCTTCTTGAAGCTTTGAACAAGTCCACCATTCTTGTCTCTTCTCTAACCCTAACCACTCATCTAACCTTAGTTAAATCTCTACACTAAACCATGGTTAAAGACATGATAAGTATTCTTTTTATTTTCCTTTTTAAATTACTTATCATATCTTTTCTTCTTCTTCTTCATCTTCTTCTTCCATGAAGAAAAGCTTGCTACATCAATGGCAAGTGATGAAAACAAGTGAGAAATCCAATTCTAAAGTGAACCCACCTCCTATTTCTTCATCCTCTACCTCTTACCAAGTAGTATAGGGTGTTTCCTTCACATGTTTTCAAGACTTGGTGAAGTTGGAGCTTGATCTTGTGATGCCTCGACGTAGATCATCTTCGGCATCGAAGCCGACGACTAAGCCCGCCCATTTCTCCGATGAAGCCGATGCTTGAGTCATGGATTTGATTTGGACAGCGGAGGGACCTCATCACGGAGCCTAGGACGTGGAGGACCGGATCTACAAAGGTTGTAGCTCCTTTCCTTTAGTTAAAATTCGTTTATTTGCATTGCATCGCCTCATTATCTAGTTAACGATCCGTATTAGGGTTTGTAGGCACTTGTAAAATTTGAATTAGCCATGTTTGATCACTTGTGAGACTTCATTAGTGTGCCTAGGAACCCTTCATAGTCAGGGTGTGACTCCATTTGTATGCTTGTTGTCCGGTTATACTCAGTTTTCTCAGTTGTTCTTTGTTAAGTTTGTGTGTTGTACGGAGTTCCTTTATGGGTCGTATCCAATGAAGGCACCCTGTTCGCTTGCCATCTTGGGAAGGAGCTTCAGGAAGCCTTAGGTACTGGTTGAGCTTTAGCTCCGTCTTTCCATCCGCAGGATGATGGTTTTGTGAGAGCGGGCTATACCGACTCTAGAGGTTATACTCGTGCATACGTACTAGTTGTTGTCGGCAGTTGGGATCGTCACTTGCCATTGTTAGGACTCTCCTTCGATAGCAGTTATCAGGAGACATTCCAATTGGCAACCTTTAAGTTTTGTTTGTTAGGTGGTGTCGATCTCCAGTCTGTTTTTCTGACTCTGCGTAGGAGGATTTTTGGACCCCAGCTAGTCTAGAGACTTTGAAAATGATCCAGCTGTTTCAGGTGAGGATGATGACAGTCCTGTGCGGACAGAGGTCTTATGTCGACCATGGTGATCGCAGGCTCGAGTTCGCAGTAGGAGATCATGTATTCCTACGGATTTTTTTGATGAATGACGTGTTGAGTTTTGGGAAGCTTACCCACAATTATAGGTCCTTTCGAGATCCTTAAAGCGAGTTAGTTCCGTTGCCTTTAATTTGGCATTTCCACCCAGATTATTGAGTATTCACCCCGTATTCCTTGTGTCGATACTTTGCAATTACCTTCATGACCTTTCTCACATGATTCAGCACCAGACCATTTAGCTTGGACGCGATCTTTCATTCACCAGCAGCCAATTGTGTTAATGGCTAGACGGGTGGAGAAATTTCGGTCAAGGTTCTAGCCATCTATGAAGGGTTTTTCTTGGACGTAGCCGTAAAGTGAGGTAATCATTTGGGAGGCTGCGAACGAGATATGAAAGTTTAGTAATCAGCTCTTTGAAGGTACGCTTAGTAAAAAGTTTTAATTCGGGGGTGAATTTTTATAAGGGGGGAGATTGTAACGTTTTAGAAATCGTTTTGCGAATTTTTCCGTTTTAGGGCAAATTAGTCGGTATTTTCCTTTTTAACCCGATTTCGATCAAACTTCCGTAAAACCATACCGGCAATTTTTTTAGCTAAAATAAATCTTGTGCGCGAACTTTAGTGGTATTTGGGAGGTTTTGGTTCAGATAGAATTTTTCCCAAATAAAATATTATTTTAAGCGGTATTTGGTGCACGTAAATCGGGAAATTTCTTCTGTTAAGAATTTTTTTTTTTTTTGTCACTAGAATATTTTGGAAATTTCTTTTTAAATATCTAGATATTTTTTGGAGTGCAAAAGGTTTTATTTTAAAAAGAAAAGAAAATGTGTAAAGGTGGCAAAGTGCATTTATTAAGCATTTATTACTCTTTTTCCTAGCAATTTCTTCACAAAAATTCACAAAAATACCCCGCTCACCCCCATGACCTGCCCTTCCTTTCCCCTTGCTGCCGTCCATCATTCCCACTCTTTTTCAACTCATTTTGCATCAAATAAATCATGAAAAATTCAAATAAAATCACAAAAACTCAAATATATTCATTTTCCTTCTTTCATCTTCACAAAAGTAGCTTGGATCTTCATTCAAAACATCATTTTTGAGGAAAAGATGATGAGTTTGGTTTCTTGGTTTTGATCTTTTGTGGAGGTATAAAACCTTAACCCTAATCCTTTTTGTTGTTTCTAAATTTCTATTTAGAATATTAATTGTTTATTTAAGCTTTTAATTTAATGTTTGAAATTAAAGACTTGAATTTTATGATAATCTAGTTAGGGTAAAACTTGATTTATGTGTTTAATATTTTATTGAAGTGTTAATTTGTGATAAGGAATAGATTAACCTAGTAGAAAATGTTAATTTTTGCTAATGAACACTTTGTTTAATTATGCAATTTTGCTTACTAGGTTTTTGCTAAAATTTATTTAGCAAGTGTTAAAAATATAGAAATGGTTTTGATAGCTTAGTTAAGCTATTTTAAGATGTTTGTAATCGCTAGATATGCGTTAGATTGAAACTAGTGCGAAATATTGCGATAGGTTGCTTACTAGATTTCGGGGTTTTTCCGACGTGAGTTCGATTGATCGATGCGGGTTTATATCTATTGTATTCCTCGTAATTATTGTGTTGTGTTGCGCGATCGGAACGATCGGGGTACAGACTTAGTGTTTTGTAGTTTAGCGACCCCAATTAGGGTTTTGGCCGATGTCGTGCGTGATAGATACGCTAAGTGCGCAGTACAATTTTCAGGGCGTTATTCTTGCGTTTCGATGTCTTTTCGTCGATATGGGATATTTGCTTATGTGATGTGTTCGTAAAATTTTAGGTTCGCAAGCGGGGACTTCGGACGCTACGACAAGGGAAAAAAGGTGGTAGGCTTCACTTAGCCAGGAGCGTTGGTGAGTAGATTTAACATCTACAGGGGGATCGCTCGCATGCCGTTATGCGTCTGGGCTAGAGATGTTATTTCTGTCGCATATTCTATGTCATATTTAGAATTGCGCATTTACTCTATTACTTAGATATTTTTGTGCTTGGAGTAGTATCCTTAGGACACTGCACATATTATTGACGATTCATGTTGCGCGAGCACTAATTGTATGCAACACACACCGTCAATAATTGCCATGTCACGCACAACCCACTTATAGATATGATATTGCTTGGTTAGGGACATTGATACTTTGATTCATAGTTCTTTACGCATTGACTTATAGCATACCTGTATATCCATATGCTTACACATATGCTTTCACATACTTACGTGTTAGATACCTGTATACCTATAGAGTATCGTACCATTAGTGATAGGTACATACACACTTTATGCCATAGCTACAGGTATACTTTGCACACATATTTCACTTATACCCAGGGGGTATACTACATCATTATTTATAGGTAGATACATATATCTTGCTATACCTTTATGTTTTCACATACATCTGGTTATAGCTACATGTTTACCTTTACCTGATATTATTTTAGAATTGGAGAAAATTTGGAACCACATGATATTTATATTAACTGGTTGCAGTTCATTAGCGGCTTTTCTTTTATACGCTTGCATTACAGTTTTATGTTGAGTATATTTTATTCATGGATTTTCGCATTGAGATATGGATTTTTTCATGATGTTTTCTGGATTTGGTGACCGTGGGAGTTCATGAAATTATGCATTATTTGAAAAATCCGGTTTTCTTGATATGATATTTTAGAAGCCACCATGAGATTTGTCTCTTACGATGTGTATACCCCACGCGAAAAAAGGAGGGGTCCGTGTGCGGGTAGATGGTGGGGCCCTGAGGTACCTCGAAGCAAGAACGATGTCGTGGTGTCAGGCGATGAGGCTTAGGGGAACCATACCTACCGGTGACAGGACCAATGACTCAGCGGTTATCATGTGGATACCGACGGGAGTCATGTACGTATAGATACGTCGAGAGGCGAGGGTCAAAGTTAGGCACTCAAGATTTCGGGATAGCGTATGATACGTACCTATCAGGGTGCGAGTCATGGTGACAGCACTTCATAGACCTGCATTTCTGTGTCGATGCTTGACACATTGGTTTCATGATATTTCTTTTTACTCCTTTGTATATATAACAGGGGTTTAGGCCGCTGTTATATATGCCCTTACACTAATATTAGTGGAATGGGACGCTAATATATGTGTATTGACATTAAATTATATACATCATCATATTTATTCATGCAAATATACCTAGAATGTAAAGGACTCATTGACATTGGATTTAGAACATTTGAGAATTTATTTGATATTGATTACAGGATATATGTGAGATCTACTTGATATTGTACATTCGGGATATGTGAGATATACTTGATATTGTACATACGGGATATGTGAGATCTACTTGATATTGTACATTAAGGATATGTGAGACTTACATGATATGATAGCCAAATTGGGGACTGATTTGAGGATTTGGGATTTGGATTTGTCTTGATGGATTTTGATCCTACCACGATGTCAGGATTCCGTGGAAATGACATATTTCATTCCATACTCTACATTTACTGTTTATGCACTGCTTTATACATTAGTGTACCGTTAGAGTACCTTCCATGAGTGTTATGTTTACATGCCTTTATTCATATCATTTCTTCATGTATTAGTAGTACCTGTTAGAGTACCTTTCATGACTGTTGCATTTATATACCTTTATTTATATGCATTGCTTCATGTATTAGTTGTACCTGCTAGTATACCTTTCATGATTATTGCATTCATATGACTTTTTATTGCTATTAATTGCACATGTTAGATTCACGCTGTACGTGCATACTCGCGATTACCTGCATATGTTATTTACTATTCACGAGTTGGCAACTCACCCCCGTTGTGCCACAGTGTTTGCAGGTGTTCCTCAGGATAGTCAGAGACTAGCTATTCATCTATCATCTTTTGCTACAGATACCGCATCGACTCACAGTGTGCTGTTTTGTTCAGATGGGTTTTGATGGTTATCTGTATTTGTATTGTATATTCGTTGTATCTTGTACTCTCCATCTACTATTATGTTGTTGACTTAGAGACTTGGTGAGGACGATATTGTATAAATTGTGGATTTATTGTCTTTTATACAGCTTTCTCTCTATCGTCTTTTATTTCTTCGCTACGGCGTCGTTTTTTTTGTTGTGGTGGTTGTTTTCCGCTTTTGGGCATGTTTTTGCACCCGTTTAGGGATGCTTTACTTTATATTTATGTTGTACCAATTTTTGGGGCTAGCTTTTACAAAGGAGGTGCTGCAAAAATTTTAAAGGAAATAAAGTTGGACTTTAAAGAATTTGAGTTGTGATTTCAAAGACTTTTAAACAATATTTTTTATCTTTTCTTGTCTTTTACTGGTTTAGATTTCTGAGTTTTGGCTTTCTTTTACTGCGTTACGCCTGTAGACGTTGCGTAGTATTAGGGCCGTCACGTGGCAATTTTGGGTCGTGACATTAACTAACGACAGAGCGGGGGCTTGACTAGCGCGGGTGTAAAATATATACATCTAGTAGTATATATATAGCAATATATAATAATCGCTCTAAGTATGATAAATGCAACATCACAGATAAGCGATAAGCATCACAAAACAATACAGATCATCTTGGAGCCCCGGATTTCCTTTGAGCCGCAAGTGAAACCCGACGTTCCCCTGGTCGTGTGGATAGCCTATGCAATGAAAACCTAGACCCCTACGAGCACGGAAAGTTACCCGCTGTAACATTTCAGAAAAATAAAATATTATTTTTGGGAATTTATATAATTAAAATAATAAATATTATGAATATTTTAATGATGTGGTATAATTATATACCGATAGTTTGGAAAATATTGGAAAATTAAATTGAATGGTGATTTTTGGAGGGATTTATGTGATTTAGGCAAATTATAAATCTTTATAATTAATTAGATACAAGGTTATGTCTAAGCCTTATTAAGTATCGCTAATCGTGCATTAAGAGTGATCAAGCACATGACATGCACCATGTCATATCGTTAACACTTGTTACATTTCATTCTACCATGGCTTTAATTCTCCAGTTTTTCTTTATGCATGGTTTTTGGATTTTGGTTAAAGAAAAGAAAAGATAAAGATAAAGGAATAAAGAATTGGAGACATGGAGGAATAGGCTTTGGAGAGAGAGAGAGAGAGAGAGAGGGTGAGGGGTCTCCTTGAACCATGGCTCCTTATTTCACTTCATCATCTTCATCATTTCCCTCTCCTTCCTCACCTCCATGGTTGCCCTCTTCCTCCACCACCTCTACCTCCTAACTACAACCCCAAAACCACATCAAAACACTTCAGTCCCTTCAAAAAAAGTGTGCACAAGCTCACTACAAGCATGATGGATCAAGAAAGTTTGGATTTTGAGCACTTGGGGCAACTCTGGAAAATTCTTGAGTTGCCAAATGAGATAATTCTTTCACCATTAGTTTTTTAGTCAAGTTCTTTTACCATCTATGTCAGGACCCGAAACAGCACGTGACTGGCCCTTGAATCTTATAAAGTCTATAGGACCCCATCTAACGACCCTAAGTTCGGGAAAACCCCATCATAAGAATTGCCCGGAAGTTATCACCCTTTACTATATCTGTTTCTTGTTCCGGAACGGCTGCATACTCATCGTGACTCCTTCTCGAAGGTACATCCATAAATATAACGCCTCTACATGCGTATCACATCTCTGATGTCGGCGGAGTGGAACGTCATCTCATCAAGATCTCGTACGAACATCTTACTCCACCTTTCTCTGCTGTTGACTGCTTCGGACTCGTCTCATCGTGGCTGCATGGACTGTGCTCTAACGGCTATACTTATATTTGGAGTCTTCCAAGCAATGCATCCTATCACATGATATCCGAAAGATGTCGAACCATCCGATCGACTTGTCAAAACCTCATAATCCCCCAAGAGATCAACATCTTGGATACAGTTAATAGTATCGAGTACATACCACAGCATCGATGGTCCAGCCATAGAAGGGCAATCCCAAGCCTCACTTATGGCACCGCGGAACTGCCGCAAACCCTAAGGTTCAAAGGCTTTCACACGGTCATTATGTCGAGTTAGGGTTTCATTCTTCTAGAGGGTCCATAGAATCGCTTGCATGTCTTTTCGAATACTTTAAACATGGAAAATGGCTCCTGACATTCGATCGTCTGCATCGACTCTCAACGTACCTGTGTGATGTCGTCTCTAGCTGGAATCAAACCATCTGATGACCTCACATCGGGGTAAGCGAACGAACCACATGTCCTAGTCATTCATCCTCGGGTGACTAGCGATCTTCCATCATATCTCTAAGTATATACTCATGCTGCAGTAGCTCCAACATCTGGGTGATATCTTGTCATTTGCAGCAACAACTGGCTTATTCGTCGGCACGCTGAACAGTGCCTTAATCATCATGAATAAGCGATACATCAATGGTCATCATTTTCTGGTTGGTCTCTAGCAGTAGCCTGATCCTCTGGTGCTGATCTGCACGTCCGAGAAATCTCGTAAAAGCGATCCCTCAAACGCTCATGGCGCGAAAACACAATAAAACGACACTACTCTATACAATCGTATGTCTCTGGAATCACGCTCTGGTCAGTCCTCGTTCGTGACGAGCTCGTGCTGACCGCAGCTCTAGCCGTAGCTCTCTCTGCCCACGCAATCGTGGCAGCAAAATCATAGCCAACATCGATGAGGATAGATCATAGGAATGAATATAAAACTGTGCAAAGAAATGTACATCCTAAGGCTCCTTAAGTTGAGTAGCGTATCGTAAATATGCTGCTGAACATACGTACAGTACGTCACTCTACTTAAGTCACTTACTCCATCAACCAAGGTCAACCTATGCGACGAAAGTTCGGGTCTAATACCCTCTCGACTAAGTCTAAGTTCCGTAAGGTCAAGCCTAAGTTCCGTATATGTACAAACGCTCTAGGCTCCGCATAATAAAACTTAGACTCGAACCAAGGTTAATCTAGCGCTTTGATACCAATTTTGTCACGACCCGAAACTGCACGTGACTGGCCCTTGAATCATATGAAGTCTATAGGACCCCATCTAATTCAAGTAAGCCAAAAGCCCAAAAATCTAAAACCATTTTAAATAATAAACGAAGGAAAACTAGTTTTAAAGAAGTGAAGAAAACATGTTTTAAAAATAAGGTTTTTAAATAAATAAGCCGAATATGCATTTTTAAAATCTCAAGTCTTTTCTGAAAATTTCGGCAGAGTTTCCTTTGTAAATACTGGCCCCAAACGGGGTACAACAAGAATAATATATGCACAATGATAAAAGGCATCCCCCAGCGGGAGCTAGCTCTTTGTCAATCGACGGTCACAACTACACAAGAAATATAATATACAACGCCGAAGGGCGAGGATCAAAACTCAAAAGGAAACTCAAAATTAGCATAAAAACCATAATACTACAACGCGCGACTCTAAGGTCGAAATAATACACAACTGGTTTTCTAAGTCTGAAACAATATACAAGTTTGGTTGATAGAATTACTAGATACAACTGATTAAAATAAATACAAGGGTGGTCACGATGCGAGTGAACCTACCTACCAAAGCAATCACCCAGAAAAGAAGCAGTGTGCCAGAAAATCCGCAAAGAAACCTGTACGGCAAAACCTGGAAGAACTATGGCACAACGGGAGTGAGTTGCCAACTCGTGAATAGAAAACATCACAGAGCAGAAATCGTATGTATGACTCATCCTAGGTCAAACGATCAATAATAATATATCCTCAATATGAATAAGTCTGAAGCATGATAAGGTGGCAGGGGTAAAGATCTATACATAAGTGTAATACCAAGTGCTCGTGTCAGTGCCTCAGGTAGTAACATATCATAAATATGAGGTGTGATCAATGTAATCAACATGAATCAATGTCAACTATATCAGGAAGTCTATGAGTATGTGGATATTATCCAACTATGTGATCAATGTCATCAATATCAGCAATATGTATTGTGGATCTCATCTAACTATGTGATCAATATCATCAATGTCAACTATATATATGTGGATCTGGTCCACGTGTCACCCAATGACATAATGCATCATGCATGTAAATATCATAAAGCATATGCATGTAAGTATGAGGATATAAATCAACACGTGTCCCTCGCGACATATCAAAACATGGAACCTGAGTGTCTAGCATCGACACTCAAAAACCGCATGAAAACTGTGCCTAGCTGTTAGTTATATGTATGCCCTAGAGGCCATTGCTATACATAGGATGTATATTGTAGTGGATGCTGGGACATATATAGGGAGGACTTTCTTGCTCGACATGATAGTATGCTATCTGGTTACTCTTTACCTTAACATGTATACTGATTGTCTCTCTGTTACATGTTGGTAAAGCCCTTAGGATGTGTACTTGACTACCTGGACTATGATGCGGATCATACTAGTGGGGAAATGGTAGTCCATAAGTACATCCTTCAAGGTCCCTAGTCGTGGGTATATCGAGACGGGGCATCGATATACCAGAGTAGACTAGCGTATACCTTCTCGACCCATACAGATGGGCGATGGATGATCCCATATCCATTGGTGTTTGACATCAGAGATGATATACGGGTGCTCAGTGGAGACTGGGTACACTGGACGGACTCGCCGAGAACTCCCAGATGGTATTATACCTTACGTCATATGGCAGTTCTCTGGTGACACTGGTACAGAGTAGTCTGTTGTCCCGAGATCGTCATAGAGTCTTGTGTGGTTCCCACTATGCTTTGATTTCCACCTTACCACGTCCAAGAGGGCGTGCAAAACGGTGGCTTTTGGGTACAGTCCCGAATCACATGGAGGCAATGAGCGATAGGAGGGGATTCGTCTCTCCCGGTATAGGGAGTTGATGTTGTGCTGTGTTCGATTGGCTTTAACCGGAAATCCTTTGCCAGGGTTGCTAAGATTTACTGGTAAGTGTTACCAGTAGTTTCTCGAACTGTTATAGACCTCATATCGACACGACTTATCGAGCTACTGGGGTCTGACGTTTACCACCCCTAGGCGAGATATGCGACATATCAGACGACGAGACCGGACTGTACGGTAAATGTTACTTGTTGGATTCACAGGAGTGTGAGCGGGCTTGCTCGTCGATTTTCTGATCGATCAATACCCGGGTGGCCGTTACGTTTAGCAGACCGCTAGCGGCTTGTGGGTGTTTGATATGATCATCATCTACTGCCGGCGTATTGATGAGTCTTTAGAGTCCTACACAGAGGTTTCCTGGCTCAAGCGAAACGAAATAGGAGCGCATATGAGATATGTGCGGGACCGAGAATAATGCGTATATGTGATACCGTATTCTATTCTCGCGATGAATATATCGATTGGTTGTATGCGATATAGCCTAGTTATCGAATCAAGGATTGATTCGATAAGCCGATACATTGGATATTAGTCGGTTGTATGCGATATGACCGGATCGTTAAATCAAGTCTTGATTTAATGATTTAATGCATAATTATATATTTGATATATTACTTTGCATTAACTAGTATTGGTTCACTTTAACTTGGATTTTCTCACTTGATGTGCACATTGTATACGTGATATACTTTTGTACACTAGTTTGTATCATGTTTGATGATACATGCTTACTTGAGTTTGTGTAAAGATTAAACCATGGTTATATGAGTGGTTAGGGTTTTGTTTATTTACTTATTCATTTATTTATTCCTTTTGTTCATTTTGGCAAAAGAAAATGATAAAGAGAAAATGGTGGCTTTCTTTGTTTGATATTGAAGCTTCATGAAGCTTTGACTAAGTGACCATTTTGTCTCATGCTTAACCCTAACCACTCCATCTAACCTTAGTTAAATCTCTACACTAAACCATGGTTTGTATATGATAAGAATTGATTTTTCTTTTCTATTTTATTATTCTTATCATAACACTTATCATCTTCTTGCTTCTTCTTCTTCTTCTTCACTTCAAGAAAAAGCTTGCTATCAACAATGGCAACTTGTGAAAATGAGTGAGAAATCCAATTCTAAAGTGAACCCACCTCCTATTTCTTCATCCTCTACCTCTTACCAAGTAGTATTGGGTGTTTTCTTCACAAGTTTCATGACTTGGTGAAGTGGGAGCTTGATCTTGCGATGCCTCGACGTAGATCATCTTCGGCATCGTAGTCGATGACCTAGCCCGCCCATTTCTCCGATGAAGCCGACGCTAGAGCCCGGGATTTGTTTTTGACAGCAAGGGGACTTCATCGCGGAGCTATGGAGGTGGAGAACCGGATCTACAAAGGTTGTATTTCCGTATACTCGTAGTTAAGTTGTTAACTAGTTTATCTTTTCGCCTAAAATTCTAGTTAACGATCCGTATTAGGGTTTCTCGGCACTTGTAAAATTAGAAATTGGCATGGTTGATGCCTTGTGAGACCTCATTAGTGTGCCTAGGAACCCTACAGTGGTATCAGAGCCTAGCTAGAGCCTTAGGCGATGCGTAGACGGAGTTTGAAGTCCGATCGAACCGAAATCCCATTTCCAAAATGCTTTCTGGACTTTTTTCAAAAACTGGGTTTTTTCCATATTAAAAATTGCTAAAAAATTCAGCAGGGTCTTAGTTGAATTACTGTGAAATTCGAAGGGCTAACTCATCTAAAGCGCGGCGGAACCGCGGCACAAGCATGCCTTGTGCGGCGGTTCCGCGGCCATATGATGACGTCAGCCCTCCATTTTTGCACAGTAATTTGTCAATTCAGGTGCTGGATTTTCGGGGAATTTTTTAATATTTATTCAAGAGTTGAATATTCCAGAGTGTTTTTGAGCTTAGATGGTTCGATCGGATTATCAGATTTTGTCTATGTGTTTTCCGGATAATTTTTGAATATGTTAGAAAGTTCGACCGGATATAAATACCCAACTTTTCCCCTGTCGGGAAATTTCCAAGTGTTGGATCTTTCCGTGGTTTAATAACGTCCTAAGTAGTGCAAGTAACGTGATGGTCCCTCTAGAAGACAACAAACCTTAACTCGATTATGTGACTGTCTTGAACTGCCCTTTGAACCTTAGGGTTTGGGGCAGTACGGCGTGCCACATGTGAGGCGTTGGCTTGACCCTTCTACGGCTGGACCGTTAGTACTGAGGCATGAACTGAATGTTTTTAGACTTATTTCATGTGATGACCTGTATCGGGAAAACTTGGGTGTTCGAATGTTCGATCGGAAAGTTTAACATTTTCTATTTATCTGGAATGGGATACAATAATTGGAATTCACAAAAAGTTATGAGATAACTGAATGAATGTTATAAACATAGCACTTTAGTATCACTTGATCGGTTGCCACGGAATTTTGATGTGATCAAAAGTCCGTCGCAATCACGTAGCATACGCGGATACTCGTCGGGTAAACTTAATAGACAGCCTCACCCCATAGCCTCGACCAAGTGACTGTAGGAGAACCCCGTCGCCGAAAGCATCCGTTTGGGTGCTCGCGGTAGCGGTGTTCCGCCTTGGTGCACTTCGTCGACGGTATCGGGGGTGCGGCCGCCTACTAAAGTTTGCGACGAGTATTCGATCAGGATGTCGGGAATCTTGTTGAATTACCCGACTTGATATTGAAAAGTGTTTTCGATAATGAGACTAAAATGCGGGGTTTATAATTGTTAGGCATGCGATGTCTAAGGAATTCATTTGATTAGGCATGTGATGTCTATGGAGGTTGCGGATTCCAACTGTTGTAGTTTTACACTTTCTTTTCTGTGACCGTAAGTGTAATATGTGATATCGCCGGTTTCGTTGCTATATGTCAACGACAATTGGGATACGCATGTTTACTTACGTTGATGACATGTGATGTTATGTGTTGCTGGATATGTTATATTGGATCGTCGCGTTTGAATAGCCGGGGGTTTTTATGTGAGATGAGTGTTTTTCATTTTCATTTATGTAAAAACTTGTATGTAATATTCTTTTATTGGGACACTTCCAGGTTGCGGAAGATGTCACCTTTTGTATATTATTTACTTTTCCGCACTAGGATAGACCTAAGGAGGAGAGCACAAGTAACCGGATTCTGGAGTACAGTGGGAGACCAACTCGAGGAGTCGAGTCCGGGTCTCCTAACTCTAGAATTGGTAGGGTTGCTTGCCGCTCTCGTAGGGGTCTAGGGGTGTGGGTTTGGCTATTCATCGCGACCGTGGAATCCGTGTTTTATACTGGCTCGTATTGAAAACACGGACGTCCTAGTATATCCAATATTTCATATGTTTCTTCTGCTGCGATATCTGTGATGTGATCATGTGATGTTCTCTGATGGATACTGTATACAGTATATATGATATATTATATAGATGTTACTTATGTTTTACACCCGCGCTAGCCCTGCCCCGCTCTGCCGTTAGTTACCTAACCTAACGGTGCATGAGGGGACATTGAGGCGAATGCGGATGGCATAAGTGTACGTCGTATTTATCTGTGATGTTTAGCTACTTAAATGATGGGACTTCATTAATATGATTAATGAAATAAAAAGAAACCTAAAGATGTTGTAGAATCGAATTTCAAAAATAAAACAGGTAGCTACAGTTCTTGCTTTGCACAGCGGTATATGTGATATATCCTGCACCTTATTCGATAAGGAAAGGACTGAGATCCCTTCACCGGGAGTGACTCCTTTAGCAATAACTGGCAGATGCTATACACTCGGTTTGTCTTTTGATAGCTTCTATAGTTTCTGCTTTGCACCGAGATAAATATGATATATCCCGCACCTCATTCGACGAGGAAAGGACCGACGATCCCTTCACCGGGAGTGACTCCTTTAGCAAAACTACAAAAGCCTCAAAAACACTCCATTTTAAAATCATTTGATTCTACAACGATATCAAGTTCATTACGCAATAGGTTTTCAGAAAAACCTGTCGTAGCCCTCCGTCATTTCAGATAAGTTGTATATAGTATTCGTGCTGCATTTGTTGGCTTTCGTCAAGGTGCAGTGTGCGGTAGCTATATGCTGCTTATCTGCTGCATACGATGCGATTAGATTAGGGTAGTCGTGCGGCTTTGTTGGCTTTCGTCAAGGGTCGTGCGGGTGGGTTTAATTCAATCAAGAAATGTGCGTGTTGAACTTGACTAGCGGGCTATGGCTTGTTGGCTTTCGTCAAGGTCATAGCACGTTAGGGGCAAAATATTATCGGGAATTTCAAGTGTTGAAATTTGCAATGAGATTGCATACCTTCTATGAGATAGTTGGATCCCGATACCCGCTGCGAGTAATTGTTACTCCTGGGAGAGTTTTACACATTACAATTAGCCGATCAAGTAGGTGTCTAGAAAGGTGTTAACGAGGTTACTGTCACGACCCGAAAGTACGGAACGCGACTGGCACTTAGATTACGAGACGTCTAAAGGCGTACCGTAACCTAAGTCAGCCAAAGCCCAGAAGAATCTAAACCACAATCAAAAGAGAGTGAAGGAAAACCTTTAATGAAAACGATTTTTAAATCAATTAAGTTGCAAGAATCCCTTTTTAAAAACATCATAAATTTCTGAAAATTTCGGCAGAGTCTCCCCTGTATTTTCTATCCCACAAAATGGGTACAACAAGATAATAAATCTGTAATCATAAAAATGGCATCCCCTAGTGGGAGCTAGCTCTTCGCCCAAGGCGGATCACAACCACATGCAATATAATAGTAATATCAAGAAAAGAGCATAAAGAAACGCAAAATACCAGAAAACACACGTCGGCTCAAGTGAGCTCGACCCAAAAGAAACCACAAATGTACAAATCTCTCAGTCTCATCACTAGGTCGCATATACAATATAAAGTGGTACATGGAGAATACTAGATACAATGAAAAAGCAAAAAGAAATAAAGTGTGCTCGCAACCCACCTACGGGCGATGTCGCGAGTCTGAGCAAAAGGAACTGATGATAAGATAGCCCGCCGCTACAAGACTGACGGGTCCGACCTGCAAGACACTGTGGCACAACGAGGGTGAGTTGCCAGCTCGTGAGTAAATATAACATCTAATAAGGCAATCGTAAGAATGCACGCAATGCACCACAACATGCATGTCCATATGTGATATAATATCTCTAGTATGCATGCACAGGTATGCAATGTCATTATTAAGGCTTTAAGTGTTTTAAAAGCTAAGGGTATTGAATTCTTAACTTTAGAAAATGAATATCTGTATAATAGCTAAGTGCCATCAAGAAATCATCTGAAAACCCGTGTCAAGCATCGACACCAAATAGGAATCATATCTGTCACAATATCAGGCTCCGTCAGTCCGGATCGGCCCATATCATAAATCTCACGACAACGGTCGGTATCCTCCGGATATCCGCCGCGCCAGACATCACCGGTAGGTAGTCTTCCCCTGCCAAGCTCATCGTCTACAACTCGATCTTCTTGCCCCGGGGTACCATACCGGGCCCACCATGTACCCGAGACGGTTCATCCACTCCTCGAATCGGGTCTCGAAATCCAACAGAAAACATGAAAACTCATGGTGGACGACACATACGTCACGAGAAAACCGCAACTTTGTTTTGAAAATGATAAATATAAGGTTTTGTTAAATTCTCGCGGTTTTCCCCAAAAATCCAGAAATCGCAGCAATACTGAAATCCTCAAGAAAATCATAATGCCGACATGTTATATATGATAAATGTCTATGATATCAATGCATACGAGGTGAATTTTGCTAGAAATCTATATAAATATGATGATGATGCGAGGTATACGTATGCTATGCAATTTCATATATTAAGTATGAATGCAAGTGGCGATATTATGATAAACAGGTTCTATAGTGCACGTGGCATGGCAATTACCAAAGGCGTGTGTGTCACATGAATAGTGCGCGTGCAACAGATGCCAATGGTAATGGTGTTCGTGTCCTACAAAGTGATATCGCATAAGTATAGATGAATGTCCATGCAATCTAATATACTGTTCGCTATAAGGGTATGCAGTGTACATGAATGGATAAGCTAGCTAACAATATGAATCTTGTAAAAAGTAGGGTAATCCTAACTAGGGGGGCGCATCGCGCCATCCAGACGATTCCCCCATAGATGAATACATCTACTCACCTGAAATCCCCGCTAATCCGATCCGACCACCGCCTTGCCTTTACGCGCCGTGTCCGATGTTTTCCCGACCGATCCTATATTTGCACAATACCAAGCATAAGATTACAAAACCTAAAATGATGCAAGTCACAATATACAAATATCGACGCTCTCGAATTAAACATAACACGCACTCGGTGCGCGGAAAAACGCACGAAAATCGCTAATCTTTAACTAGAATCGTCATTTCGGGGAAATCGACAAAACTACAACCCGACTAGACGAAACCCCGCGTTCGCACACTCTAATAGTCCTATACGAAGCTAATTATATCGTTAACATAACGCAATTTGATCGCATTCTAATTTTTGTAAAAATCTAGTAAGCAAATTCAATACCGATTCGATGCAAACATCGAAATCTATCGATTTAGCGAGCGCATCATTACACAATTAACCATTCTAACCAATTAGATAACCAAAACCCTAACTTAATTCTAACAACCATGTTTCAAACCCTAACTCAACATCAAAACCCACTCTTGATTTTTCATGAACAAGGATTTACAACTAAATTAATACTTCAAAATTAGATTTTAGCACAAATAAACTACAAGTTAGCAAACTAGTTTAGAATTTTTACCTCACCAATTGAATCCTAGCATGATCAAGTCACCAAGAAAGCCTCCTTTCATCAAGTTTTTGAACTAATTTGGGTTGAAGAGAGATTGGATTAGGGTTTGGCTTTGAATGGAGATGGAAATTGTGAATTTTTATTGAATTTTTAGCAAGAAAAGAAGCAAGAAAGAATGAGAAGTGAAGGGATTTCCAGCAGCTTGGGGTCGGCTGCATCTTGAGGAGGGAGGTGAGAGATTTTTGGAGAAGTTTCTAGTTCAATAAAACATCATATGTTATCATTTAATGCTTTCACATCAATATTTTCACAAAAAGCCTCATTTTAATTCATTTTTTCATAAAATTTCCAACCCTAAAACCAAAAATTTGCAAGCCATGATACAATTTTATTAACACCATATTTTAGCTTATAAAGACTCCTAATTATGAAATTTACCTAATTAAATTTGTATTTATCACTAATTTAATGTATTTAAAAAGGCTTAAAATAATTTAAAAAAATAATTAATTACGAATTTTTTTTTTATTTAACTAGATAATTATAAGTGACATTTTTGTGACAAAATTATAGTAATATCTTATCTAAATTTTGTATAATTAGGTCTACAATGAAAAATACCTATTTTGACTTTTTACGGAAAAAGCCGAAAAATTAGCCGATTACCGAAAAACTGCCTAAACGATTTTCGAAGGGTTACAATCTTCCCCCCTTAAAGAAATTCGGTCCCCGAATTTAGAATTTAACTACGCGTACCTTCAAAAAGATGGGGATATCTCTTCCTCATCTCGACCTCGGTCTCCCAGGTGACCTCCTCGCTGTTCGGGCCATGCCAAAGGACCTTGACGGACGGTATAACCTTCGACCTCAATTTCTTCACCTGCCGATCCAAAATAACCACCGGCTGCTCGGTGAAAGAAAGATCACGCTCTAGCTGGATCGTCTGGTGCTGAATCGCCTGGGAAGGATCATGAAGGTACTTGCGGAGCATCGAGACATGGAATACGGGGTGAACATCGGGGAAGCTGGGCGGAAGAGCTAACCGATAAGCGACTGGACCAACACGCTCTAGGATCTCAAAAGGACCAACATATCTAGGACTCAGTTTCCCTTTCCACCCAAATCTCATCACACCTTTCATCGGAGAGACCTTCAGGAAAACATGATCGCCAACAGCAAACTCGAGTCGGCGACGACGCTTGTCAGCATATGATTTCTGCCTGCTCTGTGCCGCTCTCATCCTGTCCTGAATCAGCTGTATCTTCTCGGTCGTCTCCTGTACGATCTGCGGCCCCAAAACAATGCTCTCCCTGAGCTCTGTCCAACATATAGGCGATCGACATCTCCTCCCATATAAAGCCTCAAAAGGTGCCATCTGAATCGTCTCCTGGAAGCTATTATTGTAGGAAAACTCGATCAAAGGAAAATGACGATCCCAGCTACCACCGAAATCTAGAACACAAGCTCTGAGCATGTCCTCAAGAGTCTGAATAGTACGCTCTGACTGACCGTCAGTCTGCGGATGAAAGGCTGTGCTAAAACTCAATCGGGTGCCCAATGCTTCCTGAAGTTTCTGCCACAATCGGCTGGTAAACTGGGTGCCCCGGTCGGACACGATGCAAGTCGGAACACCATGCAGTCGCACGATCTCATCAATATAAACCTGGGCGTACTGAGAAAATCCAAAAGTGGTCTTCACTGGAAGAAAGTGAGCTGCTTTCGTCAGTCGATCCACAATCACCGAAATAGAGTCGTACCCTCGACTGGTCCTGGGTAGACCCACAACGAAGTCCATGGAGACCTGCTCCCACTTCCACTCAGGGATGGGCAAAGGCTGTAACTCGCCGGCTGGCCTCTGGTGCTCGGCCTTGAATTGTTGACAAGTCAGGCATCTCGACACAAAGTCTGTAATATCCTTCTTCATCCCGTCCCACCAGTAAACCTCTCTCAAATCACGGTACATCTTGGTGGAACCTGGATGCACGCTGTATGCTGATCTATGTGCCTCCTCGAGAATATCGCGCCTCAGTCCCTCTGAATCTGGCACACACAGTCGAGTCCCAAATCGAAGTATCCCCTGATCATCAATCACGAACTCAGAAACTCTGCCCTGCCGAATCTGCTCAATATTCTCTAATGTACGGGCATCGTCGGACTGTGCCTCGTGGATACGGTCAAGTAACTGTGGGCGTGCTCTGAAATGGGCCAGCTGTCCCCCTGTAGGAGTAAACTCAAACCGCACACTGCTGTCACATAAAACCTGCCAATCCGCCGTCGACTGCATCTGTACTGCGCTCAAACAAGATAAAACACCTCCGGGCCTCCTACTCAGAGCATCTGCCACCACATTCGCCTTGACCGGATGGTATAAAATCTCGCAGTCATAATCCTTCACCAGCTCCATCCATCGGCGCTGTCTCAGGTTCAGATCTCACTGCTGGAAAATATACTTCAAACTCTTGTGGTCAGTGAATATCTGGCACGACTCACCGTATAGGTAATGTCTCCAGATCTTAAGTGCAAATATCACTGCAGCCATCTCTAAATTATGGGTGGGGTAGTTCTGTTCGTGTTTCCTCAGCTGCCGAGAAGCATACGCGATAACTCTGTCGTGCTGCATCAACACACATCCCAGCCCCACTCTAGAAGCATAACAATATACCACGAACCCGCCTGATCCTGAAGGCAATGCTAACACTGGTGCAGTAGTCAGACGAGTCTTCAACTGCTGGAAACTATCCTCACATGCCTGGGTCCAATCAAAAGGAGCCCCCTTCCGGGTCAACCCGGTCAACGGTGCAGCAATGCGGGAGAAATCCTGGACAAAACGTCGATAATAGCCGGCCAGACCTAGAAAGCTGCGAACCTCTGTAACTGATACTGGTCTAGGCCAATGCTGAACTGCCTCGATCTTCTTCGGGTCCACACAAATACCATCTCTCGTCACCACATGACCCAAGAAGTCGACACTGTCTAACCAGAATGCGCACTTGGAGAATTTGGCGAACAGCTGATGCTCCCTCAAAGTCTGCAATGTGATACGTAAGTGCTGCTCATGTTCCTCCCGGCTCCGAGAATAAACCAAGATGTCGTCGATGAACACAATGATGAACTGGTCGAGATACAGCCTGAATACGCGGTTCATTAAATCTATAAATGCTGCCGGGGCATTGGTGAGCCCGAACGACATCACCAAGAACTCGTAATGACCATAACGAGTACGGAAAGGGGTCTTCGGAATATCCTCCTTCCAAACCCGCAACTGGTGATAACCTGACCGTAAATCAACCTTCGAGAAAAACCCTGCACCCTGGAGCTGATCAAATAAGTCATCAATGCTGGGTAGGGGATACCTGTTCCGCACAGTAACTCGGTTCAGCTGACGATAATCAATGCATAAACGCATACTTCCGTCCTTCTTCTTAACAAACAGGACGGGAGCACCCCAAGGTGACACACTCGGTCGGATAAGCCCTTTGTCCAGCAAGTCCTGTAACTGATCCTTTAGCTCTCTCAGCTCCGCCGGGGCCATCCGATAAGGCGGTATAGAGATAGGCCCCGTGCCGAGGATCAAGTCAATACAGAACTCAATCTCGCGCTCTGGTGGCAGACCAGGAAGCTCATCAGGGAATACATCAGGAAACTCTCTCACAATAGGGACATGGTCCAACGAAACTTCTGTGGAGCTAGTATCACAAACATAGGCTAAGAATCCCTGACACCCTTTCCTTAAGAGCTGACCAGCGCGAAGAGAAGAAATCAAGCTGGGAAGGGTAGCGCTACGATCTCCCTGAATAACAAGTACCGGCTCACCAGGAAAACTGAATCTGACTGCCTTTTCACGGCAGTCCACGGATGCATAACAGGTGGCTAGACAGTCCATACCAAGAAGAACGTCAAAGTCTAGCATATCGAGGAGAATCAAATCAACTGAAGAATCTCTCTCCCCGATACGAACGGAACACGATCGATACACAAAACGGGCAACAAAAGACTCGCCTACCGGGGTAATAACGACAAGCGGCTGATCTAACGGAGAAGACTCTCGGCCCAACCTCGGTGCAAAATACGTGGAAACATAGGAATGTGTGGAGCCTGGATCAAATAATACCCGTGCATCAAAAGAACATACTGGCAGAGTACCTGTCACGACGGCATTGGATGCATGTGCATCCTGAGGAGTCAACGCGAACACTCGGGCCTGTCCACCACTAATAGCTGGCTGTCTTCTCCCTCTACCTCGGCCTCTGCCTCTGCCTCTGTCGCCTCGTCCTCTCTGAACCGGACCGCCACGCCCACGGCCTCTAGAAGCATCTGGCTGGCGTGAAGCATCATCAGGAGTAGGAAGTAAAGCTCTCTGAGAAGGTGGTGAGGGTGGTAAAGTCACATGCGGGACTGTCGCCGCGCCCTGGCGTCCCATGGTACAGTCTCTGACACGGTGGTACTGACTCCCACACCGAAAACATCCTGTAGACGACTGCTGGGTCTGTGGATATGAACCAAATAACTGACCTTGTCTCAATCCTCTGCCTCCACCATCTCTCGGAAATAATCTATCACGATGTCTGCCCATCTGCCGCTGAGCTGGCGTATCAGTACGGATTCTCTTCGGCCCAGAAATGACCGGAGTCTCAGAAATACGCTCCTCCAAAAGTAAGGCTGCATCCATCGCGGCTGCGTATGTATCAAAGTGCTGGGTGCCGATGGCAAGGAATAGCTGTGTATCAAGCCCTCGTACAAACCACTTTATTCTCTTCTCTTCTGTGTCGACTAGGTACGGAGCATATCGAGACAACTGGGTAAACTGTATATCATACTCCGACACTATCATCCCAGGAGTCTTGCGCAAAGACTCAAAACTACGGGCTCGAGCATCTCGGACACTCTCCGGAAGAAAATGGGCAAGAAATGCAGCTGTAAAATCATCCCAGGTCATAGAAGGCAGACCTGCAGCTCGGCCTCTCTCTACCGAGTTGTACCATGTCTGGGCAAGACCGTCCAGACGAAAACTCGCAAACTCCACCAATCTATCATCAGAACACCTCAACGAACGGCAAATCCGAGCCATCCTATCAAGAAATGCCTGTGGGTCCTCTGTCGCATCTGTACCGGTAAAAGATGGAGGTCTCAATCTCATGAACTCCTGTAGTGAAACAGGGATAGTCTCCGTAGTAGCAGCAGGAGTGACCATCTGTGCAGCAGGTACGATCGTGGTCTGTGCGGTGGAAGGAACGTCCTCGGATCTCTGTGCCCAACTGGACTCAACTAAAGATCCCATCATCTGCCGCAACTCTTGCATGCCGGCCTCTAGTCTGGCAATACGATCTGGATAAGGCGGATCAGTATGACCCTGAGGGGTTGGTGTATCATCCCGCTCGATCCTCGCCTCAGACGGGCCCGCCCGAATCTCATCCCTAGCGGCAGCCCGCTGAGCTCTCGTAGTCTTTGGCGGCATCGAAACTGGAATAAGAAACAGGACTGATAAGGACATTGCAATTGAATCAAGGAATGCAAGGAATCAAGAAAGGAAATACAAGCAATTATGTCCTAAGGTTACTTAGGCGGAGTACCGTATCGTAAGTATGCCGCGGATCATACCCACGGTACGCCACTCTGCTTAAGTCACCTACTCCATCTACCAAGGTCGTCCTACACTCAGAAAGGTAAAACCTACGCTCTGATACCAACTTTGTCACGACCCGAAAGTACGGAACGCGACTGGCACTTAGATTACGAGACGTCTAAAGGCGTACCGTAACCTAAGTCAGCCAAAGCCCAGAAGAATCTAAACCACAATCAAAAGAGAGTGAAGGAAAACCTTTAGTGAAAACGATTTTTAAATCAATTAAGTTGCAAGAATCCCTTTTTAAAAACATCATAAATTTCTGAAAATTTCGGCAGAGTCTGCCCTGTATTTTCTATCCCCCAAAATGGGTACAACAAGATAATTAACCTGTAATCATAAAAATGGCATCCCGTAGCGGGAGCTAGCTCTTCACCCAAGACGGATCACAACCACATGCAATATAATAGTAATATCAAGAAAAGAGCATAAAGAAACGCAAAATACCAGAAAACACACGTCGGCTCAAGTGAGCTCGACCCAAAAGAAACCAAAAATATACAAATCTCGCAGTCTCATCACTAGGTCGCATATACAATATAAAGTGGTAGATGGAGAATACTAGATACAATGAAAAAGAAAAAAGAAATAAAGTGTGATCGCAACCCACCTACGGGCGATGTCGCGAGTCTGAGCAAAAGGAACTGATGATAAGATAGCCCGCCGCTACAAGACTGACAGGTCCGACCTGCAAGACACTGTGGCACAACGGGGGTGAGTTGCCAGCTCGTGAGTAAATATAACATCTAATAAGGCAATCGTAAGAATGCACGCAATGCACCACAACATGCATGTCCATATGTGATATAATATCTCTAGTATGCATGCACAGGTATGCAATGTCATTATTAAGGCTTTAAGTGTTTTAAAAGCTAAGGCTATTAAATTCTTAACTTTAGAAAATGAATATCTGTATAATAGCTAAGTACCATCAAGAAATCATCTGAAAACCCGTGTCAAGCATCGACACCAAATAGGAATCATATCTGTCTCAATATCGGGCTCCGTCAGTCCGGATCGGCCCATATCATAAATCTCACGACAACGGTCGGTATCCTCTGGATATCCGCCGCGCCAGACATCACCGTTAGGTAGTCTTCCCCTTCCAGGCTCATCGTCTACAACTCGATCTTCTTGCCCCGGGGTACCATACCGGGCCCACTATGTACCCGAGACGGTTCATCCACTCCTCGAATCGGGTCTCGAAATCCAACAGAAAACATGAAAACTCATGGTGGACGACACATACATCACGAGAAAACCGCAACTTTGTTTTGAAAATGATAAATATAAGGTTTTGTTAAATTCTCGCGGTTTTCCCCAAAAATCCAGAAATCGCAGCAATACTGAAATCCTCAAGAAAATCATAATGCCGACATGTTATATATGATAAATGTCTATGATATCAATGCATACGAGGTGAATTTTGCTAGAAATCTATATAAATATTATGATGATGCGAGGTATACGTATGCTATGCAATTTCATATATCAAGTATGAATGCAAGTGGCGATATTATGATAAACAGGTTCTATAGTGCACGTGGCATGGCAATTACCAAAGGCGTGTGTGTCACATGAATAGTGCGCGTGCAACAGATGCCAATGGTAATGGTGTTCGTGTCCTACAAAGTGATATCGCATAAGTATAGATGAATGTCCATGCAATCTAATATACTGTTCGCTATAAGGGTATGCAGTGTACATGAATGGA
The DNA here is from genome assembly GCA_030015575.1 of Agapanthus africanus. Classification (NCBI taxonomy): domain Eukaryota; kingdom Viridiplantae; phylum Streptophyta; class Magnoliopsida; order Asparagales; family Amaryllidaceae; genus Agapanthus; species Agapanthus africanus. Next base: position 363,687,134 of record JASDDO010000001.1, on the reverse strand, counting down.
TAAGCTAGCTAACAATATGAATCTTGCAAAAAGTAGGGTAATCCTAACTAGGGGGGGCGCATCGCGCCATCCAGACGATTCCCTCATAGTTGAATACATCTACTCACCTGAAATCCCCGCTAATCCGATCCGACCACCGCCTTGCCTTTACGCGCCGTGTCCGATGTTTTCCCGACCGATCCTATATTTGCACAATACTAAGCATAAGATTAAAAAACCTAAAACGATGCAAGTCACAATATACAAATATCGATGCTCTCGAATTAAACATAACACGCACTCGGTGGGCGGAAAAACGCACGAAAATCGCTAATCTTTAACTAGAATCGTCATTTCGGGGAAATCGACAAAACTACAACCCGACTAGACGAAACCCCATGTTCGCACACTCTAATAGTCCTATACGAAGCTAATTATATCGCTAACATAACGCAATTTGATCGCATTCTAATTTTTGTAAAAATCTCGTAAGCAAATTCAATACCGATTCGATGCAAACATCGAAATCTATCGATTTAGCGAGCGCATCATTACACAATTAACCATTCTAACCAATTAGATAACCAAAACCCTAACTTAATTCTAACAACCATTTTTCAAACCCTAACTCAACATCAAAACCCACTCTTGATTTTTCATGAACAAGGATTTACAACTAAATTAATACTTCAAAATTAGATTTTAGCACAAATAAACTACAAGTTAGCAAACTAGTTTAGAATTTTTACCTCACCAATTGAATCCTAGCATGATCAAGTCACCAAGAAAGCCTCCTTTCATCAAGTTTTTGAACTAATTTGGGTTGAAGAGAGATTGGATTAGGGTTTGGCTTTGAATGGAGATGGAAATTGTGAATTTTTATTGAATTTTTAGCAAGAAAAGAAGCAAGAAAGAATGAGAAGTGAAGGGATTTCCAGCAGCTTGGGGTCGGCTGCAGCTTGAGGATGGAGGTGAGAGATTTTTGGAGAAGTTTCTAGTTCAATAAAACATCATAAGTTATCATTTAATGCTTTCACATCAATATTTTCACAAAAAGCCTCATTTTAATTCATTTTTTCATAAAATTTCCAACCCTAAAACCAAAAATTTGCAAGCCATGATACAATTTTATTAACACCATATTTTAGCTTAAAAATACTCCTAATTATGAAATTTACCTAATTAAATTTGTATTTATCACTAATTTAATGTATTTAAAAAGGCTTAAAATAATTAAAAAAAATAATTAATTACGAATTTTTTTTTATTTAACTAGATAATTATAAGTGACATTTTAGTGACAAAATTATAGTAATATCTTATCTAAATTTTGTATAATTAGGTCTACAATGAAAAATACCTATTTTGACTTTTTACGGAAAAAGCCGAAAAATTAGCCGATTACCGAAAAACTGCCTAAACGATTTTCGAAGGGTTACAGTTACGCCTCTGGGAAAATGAGGTTTACATTAATTAGGTTCGTACGAAAGCACGGGGGACCTCCCTCAAAGTACCGACACTAGCCTGGGTGAAAGATTGGCGAACTTGTAGTGTGTAATTAATCCCGGCTAGTCTTTCCTTTTAGGGTTTGAAGGAAGATTTGATAAAAACAGTGGGAGCCATCCTGATTAGATAAAGTAATAACCAATCTATTCTTGCAAGAGCGCACGCTGAGTGTTTTCTTCTCTCTCTCTCCAGGTAACGACCATATCACGCCTTAATCAAGATAATAATACGGAATATTGACCGAACCCGCTTGTTATACTGAGCTGGGGAACGTTGGTCCCGCTCCAACTTATAATTGTTATAAGACAGAGCAAGAAATTGGGGATTACCAGAATTCCCGTGCCGCCCAAACGAAGAGAGTGCATGCTGATGTATCATCTTCGGGTGTGTTCATTACAAAGAACTGTTTCTCAGTATCCTTCGCATCCTGGGTATATGATACCGGATCAGGATCCCAGATATGTAATCTGTTACATAGGGCTGCAAAAAGGTAGAAAAACTGAGAACGGGTGATAAGTTTCATGAGGCAGAAAATGGGGCAAGAGTTGCAGCCAAGACTGTTGGTCACTGTCACCCTGTATCCCAAATACATTGATTCTGAATGAATGTTATTAGATACCGAACCTGATATACAAAATCATATCTATCTTTTTATTAGTAAAGAAATGATAAAATTTTGTTTAGTTGGATAATGTTTTGAACATTTCCTATATCAAAAGTTGATCGGTTCAGGCACTGTCACGACCCGAAAATACGGAACATGACCGGCACTTAAACTACGAACGTCTCGAGGCGTACGTAATCTAAGTAAACCGAAAACCCAGAAATCCAAACCAAGAAAATAGTAGAGTGCAGGAAAAACCAACTTAAAGCAAGTAATTTCAATAGCATAAGCCGAATTATGCGGTTTTTAAAACATCAAAAATTTACTGAAAATTTCGGCAGAGTCTCCTTTGTAAATACTGGCCCCCAAACGGGATACAACATGAATAGTATACGAAATCAAGAAAAGGGCATTCCCAAGCGGGAGCTAGCTCTTCGTCAATCGACGGTCACAACCACACAAACAATATAATATACAACGCCAACGGCGAGGATCAAAATTCAAAAGGAAACTCAAAACCACAAGAAAACCACATAAATATAACGCGCGACTCTAAGGTCGAAGGAATAACATCACTGGTCTCTATCTCAAAATAAATACATGTTTGGTTGATGGAATTTACTAGATACAACTGAATAATATTATACAAGGTAATATGATGGGTACGATACAAGAAAAACCCACCTACTAGCAAGTCACCCGAATGAAACTGAACCCGCAAAGCCGTAATGAAACCTGTACGGCAAACCTGCAAGAACTGGGGCACAACGGGGGTGAGTTACCAACTCGTGAATAGAAAAACATCTACGCACAGAAATCGCATAAATAACGCAATCCTAGGTCAATGATCATAATATATCCTCAAAAATGTATATAACATGCAGCCTATAACAAGGCTAGGGTAAATATCTAACCCGAGTGAAATCTCATGTGCCCGTGTCAGTGCCTCAGGTAGCAATATATCATATGAATGATGTATGAATGCATGAAACAGAATGCTTGTACTGAATAAAACTGGTTTCATAAATCAGTGAGATTTCTGTATTTTAAAAGAAATGAGGTACCATATATGAAATCAGCATAAAACAGTGCCCAGCATCGACACAAAACAAGTGTCCAAATACCTCGATATCTCTGTGTCACAATCTATGTACCTCAAGTCTCAATCAAAATATCTAGGGCGCCGTCAATCCAGACCGGCCCCTACC